>CM017466.2:16009387-18409387 GCA_007827005.2 Populus simonii | reverse complement strand
TTTGATCTTATTTTGCAAGTTGCTGTTAATGGTAATTTGAGAGAGGATCAAATGATCAAGAGGGTGTTTGTGTTTAGTGACATGGAATTTGATCAAGCTTCCTGCAATCCTTGGGAAACAGACTATGAAGTCATTGCAAGGAAGTTTACTGAAAAGGGTTATGGTAATGTAATCCCAGAGATTGTGTTTTGGAATTTGAGAGACTCAAGGGCTACACCAGTACCTGGTACACAGAAGGGAGTAGCACTTGTGAGTGGGTTTTCTAAAAATTTGATGAAATTGTTTTTGGATGGAGATGGTGAAATAAGCCCTGAAGCTGTTATGAAAGAGGCCATTGCTGGGGAAGAGTATCAGAAGTTAGTTGTGCTTGATTGATATGGTTGTCTGTATATAAAGAAAAAGAAAAACAAGAAAAGAAGCTTATTTCCGGTTCATAATTTTTCCTTTCCTGAGCTCTAGAACATGGCAGATATAATCAACCCTACCCCACTAGTATAACTCAATGTAAATAACCCGAGAGTTCTTGGTATAAATAATTTTTTTTCTCTCCATTTTTTTCCTTTCTAGCCTTCATACTTACAGTCATCTCTTATTCTCTTTCCCTTCTCTTTATTCTTCACTTTCACATAAATTCACAAGGACTCCATTACATGTCACATGACTAGTGTTATGCAATCAAGATTTTGCAGCGAGGCTTTCTGCAAGGCTCTCCTTTTAGGGTTTTCTTTTGGTTACAAATGATAGGCTCCAATCTACCTCACAAGGAGGAGGAGATCATGGATACCAAGTGACCAACAAGTCCACTGGGAGTATCATTTTTCATCATGCCTGCACCGAGCCTATTTCTGAGTTTGTCTTGCTTGCTAATACTTATATCAGGGACTCCTTTTGGTTCACTTTTATTTTGTAAATGAGTTTTGCTACTCCTGCCTATATTCTTGTAAATAGCTTTGTAGCAAGCTAGAACATGATATTTCATTCATTAATAAACAAAGGTCTCGCGTACGAGTCTAAAAACACTTCCAGGAGAGGAAAAAAACTTTTCAAGAAAATAAGTTTCAACTTTTGATTTTTGTTGCACTCTAACCCCGAGTATGCCCATTCACTAGGAATTATTGACTTGGAAAGGGTTGAGATGGAGAAGATGAATGCAAGTATAACAAGGAAAGAGAGATGGGCAGCTATGGCAAAGAAGGTTATTGAAAGATACTACCAGAAATTGATTGTGAGAAAGTTTACTGAGAAGGGCTATGGTAATGTGATCCCAGAGATTGTGTTCTGGAATTTAAGAGATTCAGAGCTACTCTAGTACTAGGGACACAAAAGGGTGTTGCGCCTGTGAGTGGGTTTTCTAAGAACTTGATGAAGTAGTTTTTGGATGGTGATGGAGATATAAGCCCTGTGGTTGTGATGGAAGAGGCCAAGAGCATCAGAAGTTGGTTGTGCTAGACTGATTACATCTTTGTATATAATAGCTCTCTGTTAGGTTCTTTTGTAAGTTATTTATTTTGTTTATCCTTGAGAAAATATAAAAGAAAGAGCTTGTTTTCCTTATGAAATGGTGAATGCATTTCTCTCTATTTCAACAGTGGTTTTTGAGCATTCTTTGAAACAGGCTTCACTGTTATAGACTAATTTTATGCAGTTTAATAACCATTGCCTTGGACTTCACAATTCAGTGAGGAAATTACAATCAGAGTTTTGTTGTGAGTTCTGATATGAGGAGTTTAAGCCCCTCAATTTCCAAATCCAGTAATCTATCATATTTACTAAGACAGTGAACACAAAACAAATGGATTAACTTGAAAAGAAAAATTACTGGAAGAAGAGTTGGATAGGAAACTTTTAAATCAATCCTTACCTCTGGATGACAACGAAGGCTACAATGCTTGGGTCTGCCTGTAAACAAAACAACTGGAATGGACCACAAATAAACAGCAAATCGTTTATTAACTCACAGGTGACCTGACATTTTCCTTCAGAGCAAATTAGTGGTGTCTTTGGGCTGAATCCTACGAGTAAGGAAAGGATTCATAGAAGACGTTCTTGATGTTAACTATCCCCTGCAGCTGCATTGTTGCATCAGGAGATCCCAGCTGCAATTAAGAACATACAGCTATGATGTTACTCTTAAGAATCCTCTGTCCCTATAACCAAACCAAACAATAGCATGCTAGCCTCTAGAGATGCATTAAGAAATCCCGTTTAGTGTACATCGGAGTGGAACACTCGTGCAGATAACACAAGTCTTTCATCATAGAGTACACCCATCCTAGAAAGATAGAACAGTAGCACACAAAGCCATATCTGTTATATTATATTTTCTGCCCAAAGCTATCAAATTTCTGCCTAGACAACTAATATTAGGATAGCCATTTTCTTTTTCTTGAGCTGTTAGTTCCATTTAGCATTATTTAATGCTCAATCTAGACATTAATAAGTGCCGTTAAACCAAACACTTATTGAAGGTAGAGAATAACAGTGGCTAAATCAGAATTAAACCAAGGAATCTTCAATAAATTCAAATCTTCCATACTCCAAGGTTCTAACCCACCCATCTCACCGTTATGTAAATGAAGATCAAGGGACAATCAGAAAGAGCATTCAAATGAAAACACCATCCTTAACCTACAATGATTGCGGCGATAATTATCCAAAAGACACCACTAATGGAAGGAGGAGTGATTTAAATTCTTATGCCACATACCAAATCTAACGCCTCCTTTATTCTAAAATCCACACTTGTATAATGGATTGGACTGTACAGCTTCCTTCCCGCTACCCTTTTGATCCCAACACCAATTATCAAGGTAATTAAATAAATCCTATCAGTTTCCACATTGACACTCCAAGTGAATCAACAACTTGAGAGAACATTAAAAAAAAAAGATGTTTATGAGGTGGAATTGTATATAATTACCGGCAATTGGCAGAAGGGAAGGCGGGGACTTTGAGTGATCAGGTTCCAGATCAAAACTGACAAAGCTAAGCGTTCCCCTGAAGAAGAAATCAAAGTTTTAGGCTTAGTGAAGCAGGAGATCAGTCTCTCGGGGACATAAGAGACTGGAGCACTGCAAAATGCCGAAAGCTCTGTACCTTGTACGGCGCTAACTGTTAACCAGACCAAAGAGCAGATTTTAAACGAAATTGAAAATCTGTTTTTAGTTGATGGAAAATGGATCGGGCTTCGAATGTTTGATTCACCTTTTACCCCGTCTGCATTTAGTGGGCTATGATTTACACAGCAATAGGCGTGTGCAAGCCCAAGGAATTATATCCTGACGATTTTTTACATTTGCTGCGTTGCTTGTATAAGCTTCCGTTTATTTATAAAAATATATACTGCAGGTTAATTCATTTATTTTATTAATTAGTCTTCACTAGATCTGTGTTTTTTCTTATAGGTAAAAAAAATTATTCGTGCAATGCAACCAAGTTTTGAAGAAGTAAAAATTTTCATGCATGGACCTGAATTAGCCAAATAAACAAAACAAAATCATGAGAACAAAAAATAAAAAAGAAAAAAATGAAAAAAACAACAAGCTCAAGCCCGTATCCCAGCCAACCCGGTGCAAAAGAACAAAATTGAAAAGAAAAGGGAAACAAATTACTCAAGTCAACCTAAACTATCATGGCAAATATACAATTGAGTCTCGTGAAATAAGGATAAGCCAATAAAAAACAAATAAAAATATTTACAAAACTCAATTCCAAATAAATTTAATATAAAAGGAAGAAATTAAAAAAAAAGTCGATTAACAAAAAAAACAAAGAAAAAAAAGCAAACCTACCAAACTCCATGACCTGGATCATGTGAATAAGATAGTCTAGTAGAAGGCAAACTGGGAACAATTAAAAAGCTCAATTTCTAAAGCAATATAATATTAAAAGATGTAATTGAAAAAAATATATTTTTAAAAAAAATATATAGAAAAAAAAAACCTGAGTTAACTCGTCAAACCTATGGTCCAAGTGATGAGATCGAGATAGCCGAATATAAAGGAAATCAAATAAAATCATGAAGCTCAATTTCAAAAAAAAAAACCAACATGGAATGATGAAATAAAAATGAGAATTAGTGTAAAAAATAAACCCTAAAAAACCCGATGATAACCCGGATTAAGTTTTCAAATTCGTGAACCAGGTCATGAAACCAAGATCACCCCATAGAAAAAAGAGAACGGGGTCGAATTTCCAACAAAAAATATATATATTACAAAAGGATCTAAAACAAAAAATAGCAGTCAAAATAATAAGGATTGTATTTAAATAAAAAAGGACAACTTATATTTTTTGATTGAATGATGAAATAGAAAAAACAAATTCACTAAATGATCCAAAAAAAAATAGCATTTAAAAGAACGATGATCAAGTTTTAAACAGATAAAATCAGAGGAAAACTTTCATTTTATTGATCAATTGGTGAAATTGAAAAAACTTAAATTTTATAAAAAGAACCTAGAATAAAAATTTAATGATCAAAAGAATAATGATCAAATCTAAAATGATAGTAAAATGAGAAAGCAACTCAAAATTTTAGACAGGGCAACACGAATTTCAAGGACACGAGAGGGAGAAAAGGGGGGAAAGAAAGAAAATATCGCTGGCAATAAACCTTGGTGAACCGATCTACACATTCCTCCATGCATGGAAGATAGCAACGCGCTACATCTATAGCCACTATAGAAGACCCTTTTTTGGAATCAAAAGAGGTTGCATGCGAAGCCAAAGTGTTGTGGCATCCCTCACTTTCTAGCTTGTGCAATACACGTGCTAGCCAATCTTACCTTTCCCGTAAACTACAGTCCCACATATTTGTTTCAGCATTCAATTTGGTCCATAAAGTCATAATTGTTCTAAATAAACATAATTTAAACATATTTTGACAAATTAATCCCCAACGATCACCAAGCTTTTTCCTTAACATTGCAAGACCCTTATATTTAGGAAACCAAAATAAAATATTAAGTCAACTTAAAAAAAACATAGAAGGATCAAATCAAAAATAAAATAACAACTAAAAAAATGACAAAAATTATTTACTTTAATTGTACAACCTAGTCACTAACATGACAAAACTAAAAGAGCTGAATATTTATCAAAATCTCAAATTTTGTTCCTAAAGTTATAATTGCTATAAACTAATAAAATTGAATTTTATTTCGCAAAACTGAGCATCAACCAAGTAACGAAATATTTCCCTGACACCTCGAGGTCCCCATTCATAAATAGAAAAAACAATATGTCAATACAAAACCAATATTATTGCAATTTCAAATGATTGATTTTTTTTAAAAAAAAAACAAAAGGCCAGGACATAAAATATTGAAGAATAAAAAAAACATTGTGGATTACTATTGTAATCCACAATGACTCTCTTTCGGGTTCAATAACTTTAAGAGGAGATTTAGTTTTTTATTTTATTTTAATATCTTGTAAACTAGTTATTTTATATATTATCCTTTTTAATAATCCTATACTATTTTTCAATAATTTTTTTGTTTTGAAAAAATAGAAGAAAAAAAGGACAAGCAAGTAATATCGAGACATAGTTATTAAACCCGGCCAAGAGACCAAAAAAGATAAATAATGCAAATCTCTTTCACTGATTCACTTTGCTAAAAAGTTTAACAAAAAAGAAGATAAAAGAACAACAAGATAGCAAAAGCAATTAACTAACAAGCAATTCAGCATAATTTGATCAAAGCAACTAAACAAGTTACAAGTCAAAAAAGCAAAGCAATTAATTTATTATAATTCCAAATCCCTTGTTAATATTATGTAAGGAATATTTATTTCTCATTAATATTATGTAGAAGATATATATATCTTTCATAAATGTTGTCATGAAAAAATGACACTTTAACCTTTAAATTCAAGCAACACGACAAGTTTTAGAGACTATATATACAATTTGAATAACACAAATAAAGAGTTTATAAATTTTATTCTCTATTCAAGTATTCATACTTTAATTATCAAAGTATTTATCGTTCAAGAATAAATACTTTTATTCTTGAAATTTAAAATTCATTATTTTATATATTACAATCATTTATTAAAAGACTACTGACTGACTTAATTATGTGAGGGTCTATATACCCCTAAAAAAAACTATTTTGAAGATATTATATCTTCTATCACCAATCATTTATATCTTGAGATTTATATATAAAAAAAATATACTAACTTGAACATGTGATTCACTTTCTAAACATCAAATAACCTAATTCCAAAACATATTAGGTTTTGAAAAATCATAAATGTCCATATACTAAATGCTTAATTTAATGAACTTATCGTTTCTTTTTGTTTGAAAAGGACGAAGAAGAGTAATTTCATTCTATGAAACGACGCGAAAGGCGTGGAACATGTTTCTGAGATTTTGAGAATTCAAATTAACTATAAAATTATTTGAGAATTCCGATGCAGTCACGTTTTTTTTTTTAAGTTAAACTAAAGCAGTAATTCTATCAAGTGAGCACATGAAGTTTCGGTTGTACGCTGTCTGGGTCAACTACACAATTAATCGAAGGGAGAAAATTGAAAATTAATTTTCTCACAATTAAATCGGTGGGAGCAAATTTTCTAACAATTAATTATGGTACCTTCCTATCCATTTCCATCTCTACGAGACTGCTGTCACATTCGTATGACATGTAGCCTCTCTCACTCAATAAAATATGAAATTAAACGCAATCAAAAGAGCACGTTTTACTTTTAAATATTGTGTGATTTGATTCGAATATGTATTAATCACGTTACTTGTACATCGACAACTTTATCGACATTATTTGTTCACTTATCCATTTGGACATCTTATATCAATTGTTTTCTATTTGTCTCCACCCTCCGCTCTGGACCCATTCAAGACTCAATAAAATCAAGGCCCAGTGTCCATTGAAGCAGCTAAAAATGCTGAGAAATATAGTAAATATTTTTTAAATAAATTTATTTTTAATGTCAACATGTTAAAATAATTAAAAAATACAAAATAATAATAATAATTCAATCATAAACTGAATCAAAAATTTTGAGCTTGCCTAGCCGGGTCGGGTCAAGGGGTTTAAGACCATATTTGGTTTCTATAATTTTTGTTAAAGGGTTTTTGGGTTTAAATGTGTGTTTGATAAGCATTCCTTAAGCCTACTTCTTGGTAGTTTTATTACAGAGAAAATGAGTTTTTGCCAAACAAAATCTAAAAAAATAAATAAAATATTTTTTTTTTCTTGCATATAGCTAAAAATCATAAAGTTATTTGAGCATTTTTTTTAATCTAAAATACTTTGACATGTTTTTTTAAAAATATTGCATGGATTTTACAATAAGTTTGTAAAATTTTAAAGGATTTTAACCTCTATTTAAAAAATATCATTTTTTTTATTTTTTTCTTTTAATATGCCGGACTATGAACCTACATGTAAGATGTATTTATGATATTGAAATAAAAAAAAAATTTCTTTTAATATACGAGATTATGAACTTATATGTAAGATATATTTCTGATATTAAATAAAAAGACAATTTATTCTATTTTTTTATGTTGACATTAAAACGGGATAAGACAAGGACCTTCTTATTGAAAAATATTTTTCTTCAATTTTAGATAACCCAACAATTAAAACACACAACATTTCCTTAATTTATATCGGACAAATAAACAATGCAGCCTACTTCATGTAAGGTATACTATAGGTGCTAATATCATCTCTTTACACAGTCAGTTCCCTTACCCAGACTCTGAGAGTAATTAGGGTTTCTAATTGTCAAAATACTAAATGATGATTTTTTTTAATGATAAAAAACAAAAACAATTTATCTTTTTCACCCATATTATTTTCGACAATCCTAGTCTGGTAAAATAATCACTGCGATGCTGTACACGTGTGACAATAATAATATTAATAATGTTAATATTATTAGAAAACTAAAGAAAGGATTTTTTTAGTATTTATTAAATAAATCTTAGCTAACAAGTGAAGGTTTCAACAACGAGGCTTGTTTTATAAAGTTTATAGTGATATATAGCAATAAAAAATAGTAAAAATTACTCATTGAGCATGGGTCAGATGAACCTTTTACCTGTACTAGTTCACTAAGCAACCTGCCCATCCGCTTTTAGAACTACTTTTTGCACAATCATTACACATTCTTAACATCGTTACAAATAAAGGGCTCACGCAAACCAAATTATTGGTATGTAAATCAACGATTATATATGTTCATAAAGGATTCTAATTAAACATGCCAGTGCCGGGATTTAAATAATGTTTTGCTAAAAGCATGTTTATAATTTCGCTTTCCAAAGAACAACGGAAGATTGGGAGCTTTTACAAAGTTCACTTATTCACTTTCCAAAGAAAACTTGAGTTCATAGTACGTAGATAGATATATCGAAATTTACAAAATTCCTCCCTGCAGGTTGAATTCTTAATTCCACACATTCACTTGACTGAAAGATTTCAGTATTTGGGACCGGTGCAGTATCATAACTCGAACTAGTGTTTGGTTGCATTTCATTGTAGGATCTATGTTGCTTAGTTTTCTTGTTTGTAAAGTGAAAGTAAAAGATGAGGGCATGGCTTGCGATGTTGAATATAAACAAATAACCTTCTGATTGAGTTGAATATAAGTTAAGAGCATGGTTTAAAAAATACTTCATGTTGAAGGCCAGCATGAAGGAGCTCGGCGTGATATTTTATTTATAAATAATTTATTCACCAAGAAGATGTATCATGCAACTCTGAATTAATAATAAAATCATTAAAATTGCTAATTCAATTTAATTTTATAATTATTTTAAATAATATAATTATGTAATTTAATATTTATTTTAAATATAAAAATCACAATAAACTATCAATTAAATTTGATATTGAATTCCAAACATGCCGCAAAGAATATTCCGTTTTCATGTTTGACTTGTTCCATAAAGCAAGTCGGGAAAAGTAATTGCTTGAGCGAGAGTCATGCTTCCCTCTCGGTAAATGGAGCAAGACCCTTACGCGTGCCATCTTGTGAGGAATAATAAATTTCCTCCAGGTAACACCTTCGAAACATTTATACACGGTGGTCACAAGACTCGCAATTGCTGCATGAACTTATTATATAAATATAAAGTAGAAATGACATGTAGCCCCAAACAAGGACGTGTAAATAAAATAAACGAAACACGTAGACGACATGGAAATAGCTCCCATCCACGCCTTTCACGGGCATTAAAAGCACGTTAAAGTTGCGCAAATAGCTGAGCCTTGCTGCTGCCGCTGATTTTCGTGGAGTTTGTAGTGCAAATTGCGTGCTTGGTAAGAAGAGACATCTACTGTATATCGGCAGATTCGGCACTACAGCTGGTTGCGTGTGCTGAAGGGTAAGGTATTATCGAGGGCCCTCCCTGCCGATTAAATCACGACCTTGACCCCTTCCTTCACGACGAGTTTAGCATCACGTTGTTTATATGCTAAGATACCAAACGGCGTTGCGTACTTGGTTTTCTATAAAATCAAACCTTTTGTTTGAGTCAATTATCGAGTCGTCTCTGCCACTAATCTATGTCACACGCCTCTCGATCAGGCATTGTGTTAATTATTACCTCAGTGCTATTTTGTTGAATTGCTTGCACAGGGGGACTGACTTTTCTGTCACGCTTGGGATATTTTAGAGGCAACAGTAACTAGATGAAGACCTGTAGATTTGAACACATGGTCACAGTATCTCGAAGGATTTCGGTCACATGCTCCTTGAGACCGTGCTTTTTTGCGTTCACGTTACTTGATGTAGTGCTCACAGCTGCCCATCTACTGACTAACGTCTAAACCACCGAGCTCCATGTTTCTTGAGCCCCATTTTTCTTATCAGTCTAGCCCGTTGATTTGGTCATCGCGCATGGATCATATTTAATTCTCTAGATCGTCAAGATTCAACTGTGTTGGAAGTTAAATAATGTATACATACTCTATTATTTGAGACTACTTGTCCAATGTGTTGAGAGAAGGAGCATGATGTGCATTATTGACTTACGAGGACACTTCGGACTTTTAAAACGGAATGAAAAATATGGCACAGTTATTTAAAATAGAAATCTCACCAACTTTTTTTTTATTCCACTTTCCAGTCTTATCAGGGATATTTCAATTCTAATTTAGTCCACAGAGAATGTTTTTCTTCTTTTCGATTTTTTTTTATTGTTCGGTTTTCTATACTTTCGGTTGGATAATGAATAATCCCCTTTGTTTTGTATTAAATGCCGTCTGCCATTTTTTACTACCAGCCTGTTATAAGCTGTATTTGCACCAGAATTTTAATAAAATTTGAATAAATTTTTTAAAATTAATTTTTTGATTCATTTTAATATTAACAATAATTTTTTAAAAAATAAAAAATTTATTGCAATACATTTTTAAATAAAAAATATTTTAAAAAGTAATTATTATTATATTCTCAAATAAGCTCTGTGGGTTGTACTGGAGAAGTGAAGTGAGTTTGTGCTATATAAAATATAATTTGAGAGTACGAGTGGAGATTTTCGTGTTTTTTTGTTTTTTCTTTGCTTTTGAGTGGAGGTGAGAGGGAAGGGAAGTAGAGCCAAACAAATTACTATACGTTTTTGGAATAGGGAGATATTTTCATTATTGTACCAAACAATTAAAGAAATATATATATATATATATATATATATATATATATATATATATATATATATATGTTTTCATGTAAGATCTTTTCGAACGAGACAACAGCATATTTTGTAAATGTCTCGGAATAAATATTGTCATGACTTGAGATAATAGTCGACTATTTCGTAAAAATATTCAAAATTGTTTTCTTTTTACGTATGTATTACTTATGATGATTCACGAGTTTTTATCAACAGTGAACTAAATGATACTGGAAAAGCAATCAGCTTAATTTTATTTATAATTATTTATTTGTAAAAAAATAATTTGATAAAGTAACAAGAAAATAAGACTACATTGTTTTTTTTAAAAAAACAGTAAAGATATATTCATATACCGGTGATTAATTAGTTGAGATATGTGAAAATTCATCCGAACAACTACATTAAAAAAAAAATTATACATCATTTTGTCTTGTTTTAAACAATGTCTTTATAAACAGAATAGCAAAAACATCCTCCATTTTGAATGAAAAAAACATGGGAAATCAAATAAAATTACAATATAATTTCTGTATATCTAGATACAAAATATTATTTATTATAATCGTATAATGATGAAATTGCCTTTTGATTATAAACGTTTAAACTCAGTAGTGAGAGCTATAACAATGGTTGTTTTCCCATTCTCGGCCCTCCCATACACTTGTCAGCCATCCACAACGTAACGACGACCCCAACCACTTGTTAGCTGGGAAATCGATTCGAGGGGAGAGGGAGGGAGGGAGAGGGAGAGAGAGAGAGAGGAAAACAAGAGCAACCGAGAATCACGAACAAATCTTGAGATATTTAATTTTTTTTTTTTCAAAAAATAAGTCACTGAAAAATATTTAAAGGAACATCCTAACAATTTAACACACATCAATGTAAGTAGATAAAGGAAAAATCAAAATAGTACAAGAAAAAAGAAAAGGACCTGCACGTGTTGAGATGCAAATGGCATGAGAAGAAAATAGGTTCGAGATTCAAATCCAAATATTCCAGGAGATATCATGTTTTTTTTTTCTTTTTAACACAATTTAATAAATTTCAATAATCTAGCAGCACCCTAGCACTGTTCTATTTTTTTATATAACCTCAACTTTTTATAATATCGTAGAAAAGTACTATTTTTTAAAAAATATATCCAAATAAATTTTAATAAAAAAAATATAGAATGAATGAAATTTTAAATGCATTCTCAAGCTACAATGATGAAACTTCTATTGACAAGAAAAATAAAAAAACATAACTGAAGGAGGCTTTGCCCCTATTTAAGAAAGCGGTTCATTACTATTTGTTTATATATATATATATATATATATATATATATATATATATATATGCGTTTTATATACATATACATATACATATACATATATATATATATATATGTATGTATATGTATGTATATAAAACGCTTTCCAAATCAGAAATCAACTTCATTATCTTCTGTTTGTTTTGTATTTTTTATTTAAAAATATATTAAAATAATATTTTTTTATTTTAAAAAAATTATTTTTAATATCAACCAATCAAAATATCTAAAAATATTAAAAAGATATTAATTTAAAATATAAAATAAAAAAAATATTTTTAAAATATAAAAAACAGTTATAAGTAACCGGAGTCAAGCGGCACATCGTTAGACTTCCTTATGCTACCAAACAACCAGCCTAGGTGGGAGCGGCACCCTTTGTCGCTGGCACGGAAACCTCGTGGAAGAGGTGTGCCCATTTTTAATGAGACTCCCGGCCCCACTTCCCATCTCCCTAGAATTGTTCAAACTACTTCTCTCTGTCAAATCTCTTGCATTTTAGAATTAAGAAAGTTGTCTCAACATTTCCCAGTTTAAATACCAAGACCCATCGTCTCCGTTGTGCAGCAGATACCACTTGTTTTCTGAACAGTCAACGAAAAATTAAGGAAAGCAAATGAAAATGTCGAGAGCAACCGTTGAACTTGATTTCTTTGGCATGAGCAAAGAGAACCGCTCCTCCTCTTCCAAATCCAAGTGTTTTAATCGCCAAAGAAGCTTTCGAGGTCTGTTTTTTATTTTTCCATTCTATTCTTCTTCACTATTATAATTCATTCTTCTTACAATTTTCTCGTTGGGTTTTGTAGATATTCAGAGTGCCATTTCGAAAATAAATCCCGAGCTTCTAAAATCTGTGATTGCCTCTGGTTCTGCTTCCAACAAGGCGACTCCAGCTAACGGCAAGCAGTTGTCAAACAAGGCATTCTCTGTGCCATCTACTCCTAAACAAGAGCTTCCTCCGTTTCCTGCTTTGCCTGTCTATTTCCCTCTCCCAAGGTACTCAACTGACAGTTCTCCTAATGAGCGTCTTTCTTTTGGGGTAATGTTTTAGCGTTTAATACTTAATATTACTCGTGTTCTAGGCTCAATTTGGAGAATCCTCCCGAAACCGCCCCCTTGACTATTTTCTACAACGGAACCGTCGCTGTTTTCGATGTCCCTCGAGACAAGGTATGTAAAATATTATGAATTTTGTTTGCACTAATAAATGCCTACCAGTTGTTTCTTGTTTATTTCCTTTGTTAGATTATTAATTATTTTTTTCAAAAAAAAATTATACAGGCGGAGAACATTTTGAAGCTTGCTGAGAAGGGATTCTCCAAGACCGTTGTTGAATCAGTAGCGGATCCAAGAACAGATCACCAACAAAAGCTTCTTGAGAGTCTTGATGGAGGTTTGTGCTTGTTATTATTATTTTTTTGCTGCTGGCCGTACAAATTTGTGTGGGAATGTTTTTCAACCTTTTCATATGCCAATGGTTATATACTGACAACGGAAGCATTTGCTGCTGGTTTGTTGAGCAGATCTGCCAATAGCTAGAAGGAAATCACTGCAGAGGTTTTTGGAGAAAAGAAAAGAGAGGTAATATTCTATCCTTTCTCCCTCTCTTTTTCCCCCCCGACTTCATATTGAACAATAAGGTGGTTTTTATTTTTGTTTTTTGCACATAACTTAGATTGATTTTAATTTTATTTTTAGATAGATGAATGAATGCTTCGGATGGCACATATTTCGTATCTATCAATTCATTTTGTTTTGGTAAGTAGAATCTAGCTTTAATTTGTTTAGATTTTAGGCTGATATTAATCTCTTCTTTTCTTCTGTAAAAGACTTTGTTATCTGGGATTTTTAATGTATTTTTAAAAAAATTAGCAATCTTATGCTTAATCAAATTGTGATTAGTTAGGTGTTATTAACAATATAAATATGTATTTTGTAGTGTATTAACCATTTTAACTGATATTGTAATTCGAAACATGTTATCATAGCTAGATCGCCCAATTACTTCGATTCATGAATCGTTATATTATTTAAACATTAAAAAATATTCCTATTAAAAATCATAATTACACGGGAAGGTGCCACCAGTTGATTGAATTTTCTTTATTAAATAATAAAAAAAATAAAATAGATGCCGACATTGTTTTTGACATCGGTAAGATCTCCGTGTTTGTGTTTTTCTCCGGAAAGCTTTTAATAAATAGAACGCGTTTTTGATGGTTTTGCAGGTTGACTTCGGCGATCCCATATGCTTGCACACCTAAGACGCGTTTTTAAGGCAGGAAGAGCATGAAGAACCGGAAAGATGAGAAAGATGGTCTAAACAACAAGAAAAGGGGAAAAAAAAAAACAAATGTCGGAATATTTTTTCCATCTTTTTTCTAGCCGGTCGGCGTCTAAACTGCCTTCCCTCTTTTGACTGATAGCGATACGATAGAAGGACTAATCTTTAGATAAATAAAAATTATATTATATATGGGCTTAGTAGGGTCCATGGTTGGGTTCTAGAGTCACGTTTTAGTAATTTTCATTTGGCTATTACCTAAAGTACTCGTCATCTCATCTTCGGCGTAGTTTCCTATGGTCTCCGTGTCTATTTGGGGCTATACTTTTATTATGTCAGAAGATTGAGATCACATGTATCCTACTAATTCTTTCTGGAATGTTTTTTTTTTTATTATTATTATATATTTATCGTTGTTGGGTTGTTTAGTTCTTTTTGTCTGCTTTTGTTCATTTAATTTATAAATATTTTTTATACTATTATATGGATCCTTATGCTGACTCTAATTAAGAGATTTATTTTCGCGAAAATGTTGAAGAAAGATGAATTTAATAACAACTACGTTTCATAATTATTATTTAAACACACACGTTTGTTAACGATACTGAAATGCAGTTGCCTATTAGTCTACAACAACTGCAATAAATATATATTTTTTGTCTACTAGTGCTAATGGATCATAGAAATTATATTTTAAAATATTTTTGTAATGTATTAAAATAAGTTATATTTTTTATTTTTAAAATCTATTTGTGATATATAATCTAAAAACATAAAAAATTAATAATTATTAAAAATCAATCTTAAAAAAAAAACGTTTTCTATCCATAAATCCAAACACTCACCAGGTTCAAGGGCATGGATGGCACCTTGAAGGTTTTGAGAATTTTCAATTTCTCAATTTTTTAGTTTTTCAAAATAGCAAAGCATTTGGCATCCCAAGAAAAAAGAATATCATATCTTCACTTTATTCTTCTTGACTTTAATTTATTTCGAAAATCATCTTAATAGCCTTTTCATTTCGGCATTCCCATCTACAAAAACCTTATTTCCGCCTTGCTACAATGAACAACTAACCATTATTGTTCAGAAAAAATATTACTATAAAAAATGATTCCTACTTCACTCTTAACTACGTGCCGTCTGAACTTAAAAGAGCAAAATTTTTAATTAATTAAAAGCTAAAAATTTCGTGCAATTGTAATCATGAAGCACTCGTGTCAAATATCAAAAGCCAGAAACTTAAGCGTTTATATTAGTAGTGCGAGATTTTTTTTTTTTTTAATTTCTTAAAACATCAATGCTTGTTAACATGTTTTCTAGGTAATGTTTTTTTTTTTAAAAAAATTATGTTATCTAGAATAAAAACGAATTTAATTAAGTAATTTCGTATCCTTTTACACAAGTCAAAAAATTAACTTAAATCAATGGTAAACCATCACCCTCTCTCAGTCTAAAGTCTATATTGTCGAATCTTGTGGGGTATAGCTTAACTGATCAGACTCTAGATTTGCTCTTTAGAGATCACCAGTTTGAGTTTCACAAACCTCATAGCCATTAAAGATTTTCATGATCGTTAACTTCAGAGCCCATAAGATTAGTCGAGATACGCATAAGCTGACCCGAACATCCATGTTAATAATAATAAAAAAAAAATCTATACCAACGCAGTTCCTTGTGTATGGATTCGCTAGGTGGTGACGGCGGCACTCTTGAATGAGCCAGTTCCTTGCTGGAGGAAAACTTTTGGCCTTCTTTTTTGGCTTGCCGGGCAAGATGGTCGGAATTCAGACGGTGATGCGGTGGTCATCATCAAGTCTTTTCGTGGACCGTGCAAGATAAAGGGAACTGCGGAAAACCTAAACATCATGTATGTTAAATGTGCACCCCTCCCTCCATTTTTAATATTACTGCCTGGCATTCTACATCTTATGAACAGCCAGCATTTTATGAATAAAAGAATGGAACGCAATAATTGAGAAACACACACCGTTTCCGGTGGGCTGCCTGGCAAAAGCAAGTGGTTTGAGTGTCAACATATCCAAACGTGATCAATGTTGTCTGCAACTGTTCACTGTGATAGGTAACCAATCCTGGAGAATATTCTTATCAAGTCCTTTTGGCGAAACACACTATTTTCCAAGTAGAGTTGTTGGGTCTTGGTCGGATTCGATTCAGATTTTTCAGTTCTTCCCACCCCAGTTTTTCAATGAGCATCTCTCTATCCAAAAAAACAAATAAAACGAATTTATGAATCAAAATAAATATTTATAAAAAAATTGGATCGAATTTATTGTTGTCTGTGTTTTACAGTTTAGTCTCCTTTCTTTTATCTTGCTTCACTGTTTATATAAACAGTGAAGCAAGATAAAGAATCATAATGTTTTTTAGAGTTGTAGGTAATATGCACAAAGAATGTGCCTGTGAGCAGGGCTTGTGCGTGCTAGAGAGTGAAAGAATGACCATGTCGTGTTTTTGTGCCAGTGATGCTTGCATTTCTATTAACATATGTTAAACAAGTAGGTAAATTAAATTTTTTTTTTTTGTGTGTGTAAAATGCAAGGATAAGAAAATTGAATTAAGAACTTATTTGTAAGAAAAGGAAAACACGGACCAAATTAAAATATTCATATTTCTTAAATTATAAGGACCAAAATGCACATTAATAAAATATTCCATACTCCACAGCGTTAGTGATGCCAGCCGAAGGATGACAATCATGTAACATGCCGGGATGATATGAACACAACAAACAGTTCAAGGACTTTTCAAGTACATTAAAAACAAAAGAAAGTACAACAAGAAATACAAAGTTAACCAAATTATTATTGCTTCATTTCACATAAAGATGAGATGGTGGGATGATCCATGGAATTATTTTCATAATAAGTTATGTATTATCATGAAATGTAAAAACAAAACTCTGTAATTTCGGGTCAGAAAATAAAGTTTCGTTTAATGCCCATGGCTCATTAAGCATGATTGGAAAAGAATTGAAAATACTGAAAGGCTCGATTTCAGTGTTATAGTTATTAGACCTGATCCGGTAGATCAACCTGGTATCTAAAGCCTTGGTCAAGCCTGTTTTATTAAAAACTTAAACTTGTAATTGGCTCATAAAAAACTAGTCAACCTGTCAGGTCAACTCGAAACCAGGGTGACCCGGTAAAATTTAATAGAGATATTATTTTTTTTAAAAGTGTTTTTTATATTTTTCTTCTAACCAGAAACTTTTTTTTTTATATATATAATTTTTAATTGGTTACTAATCTATTTCAAAGTTTACTATATAAATACTAGAAAAATATATTATTTTTTTAATGTGAGAAATGAAGCTTTTTAATATATAATCTCTATATTTACAAGAAAAAAAGTTCTGTTTTTTAGTGTGAAATAAAAATAATTTTTGATTTAAATATTTTAATTTAAAAGAATAAAATAATATTTTTCAACTACTAGATAAAAAATCTTTTTAAATAATTTTTTAAACTTTATTATTTACAATATTATAATCTATATTTATATAAATTATTTTTTAATTTTTTTTAAGTTAACTCAAATTAATTTATATAATTTAAAATCTATTCCCTGACCGAATCAATCCTGAATCGTGTTTTCTAGACCATGTTTGAAAACTACGGTGCATGGACGTAACAAGTTAACAACGAGCCACCGAAGTTAATATGCGAGGGCCTTCACTTTTTCGTTTAGAAAATTAATTAATTGTTAGCCAAACATGAACAAAACATAAATGGTGCAGCTAAATTCGAATTGAATTTTATAGTTTTTTTTTATCGTCTAGGCTCACAAAACACTAGTTTAGGATTGATTGAAAAATAAATTTTGAAATTTATTTTACTGATCTTATAACATCAAGAGGAGATTATCCAATCAAGTTTAGTTGATTAAATTCAAATAATGTTTTTTTAAATTCAAATAATGTTTTTTATTAATTTATAAAAAAATAATTTTTATAATTTTAATCTAATTTGCTGTGATAAACCAACATTTAAATATTTAAAAAAACATAATATCAATATTTAAAAAAAAAATTAAAAAACTGATTGGTTCCACAAAGTAGCATGGACAATAATATAATTAATATCATGGTCATTAAACCAAGTTTGGGAATTAACCCGGCAAAGAAATTGGGTTCCAGATTTCATGATTTAATCTAGATTAACTGAAAAAATTAAAAAATATTTAAAATTTTAATATTTTATATAAAAAA
Source organism: Populus simonii (assembly GCA_007827005.2). Taxonomy (NCBI): domain Eukaryota; kingdom Viridiplantae; phylum Streptophyta; class Magnoliopsida; order Malpighiales; family Salicaceae; genus Populus; species Populus simonii. The sequence continues at coordinate 18,390,900 of CM017466.2, read as the reverse complement.
ATTAAAAATTAATCCATATAAATATAAATTATATTTGTTATAACCAATAAAATTTAAAAAATTATCTCAATTTTTTTTATTTTTTTAAGTTGAAATATTTAAATAAAAAATATTTTTATCTCAAATAAAAAAATTATAATATTTTTTTTATGAATATAAAATATATATACTAAAAAATTTCAATTTTTTTATTGAAAAAATAAAATATTTTTCATAATAAAATAAATTAATAACTAATAAAAAAATATATAGAAAATTTTTTTGATTAGAAGAAAAAATATATATATTTTTTAAAAAATTCTACTAGGTTTTGCTAGGATACCTGATTTGACCCAGCAGTTCAAACAGTTTTTTTCAGGCCAATTGCTGACAGGATTTTGAATGAAACAAATTATTGGCCGGATTTTAAATGAAACAGGCCCAGTCATCCAGGTACCGGGTTCATCCAACAAGGCCGGGTCCGTTAATTATGGTTAATCCTTCAAATCAAAGTAAAATAGGAAAAGATCCAAGTTTTAAGCACAGATAGCAAGGTTTTGGATCAATTTATCTATATACTTTGAGTGGAGAGCGAGATCTACAAGGACAAATAAAGCAGATTAAGGTTTTTACTTCTCAAGAGCATGGAGTCTGGACAGTCAAGTCTCCCATAGTTTACATTTAAACTAATCAAGACATATGAGTCAAGATTAAACGAATAAAAACAAACCTCAACTTAAACTACTAAAATTAATGACAAAAAATAATGAAAAAATGGGGTTAAATCCAAGCAAAACTAGGTTGTCGAAGCATGAAAAGCAACGGGAAAAAGCAAACTCAAACTGAAAAAGCAAAATGGGAATGGAGAGATGAGCATCAGTTTTAAAAAGCTCGAATTTTGAAGCTTCATGGATTAATCAGCAATCAAAATATTAATATCCTCATCATCTGCTCAGATCCTCCGCATCTTCCCATATAAAGTCAAGACCACAAACAAGAGAAAGAGGCGGCTAAATTACACAAAGAGTAGAGCGAGGGTAAGAAACAGATAAAAAGTCTCGCAGATAAAAAATCTCGAATCTCGCTTCCGAATTAAAACCGCAGAGGCTATAAGGTGCTTTATATAGAGCAGAGAGGATCCGGAAACCCTAATCACCAAAACAAACCTAAAACCGACGCCGTTTCTTCTTACAACTTGAACGCGCGCCGTCTATAGAAGAAGCACTTGCGGCTTCTAAGATACTCCAATTTTTCACGTTTTATCGTCTGAATACATAAACTCCAACTTTTATCATATAAGTTTCATTGGATCATGTAATGAAAGGATAATTATAAAATTAAACTCTTTTATATTATTATTACCGGTTATAATTTAAAGAATTATATTATATATCCCTAGTTAACACAAATTTCAATTCTAATGAATTAAACATAATACTCTCATATATATTAAAAATAAAAATACTACTACAAAAGATTTAGCTCAAGACAAGCTTATAATATTAGTTTAATAGCAAATTAATTATTATTAATTTGATGACGAAGTTTTAATATAAATATTATAAAAGCTCTTTAACTATTAAATGAATTATAATAGCAATACAGTAAATAATTAGATATATTTTTTTAAAATGATATTAAATATTAGGACACGTAAAACTTATATTGTAGAAGATAATTACAATTTTTGAACCAAACTACATGTGTTTTATTTTTGGATTAATGTGGATGTTCGGGTTAACTTGTACGCATCTCAATTAATCTCACGGATTCTAAAGTTATCGACCATGTATGTCTCCAATGATCATCATATTATCAACTACAAGACTCGAATATTAGATCACAAAAAGAATAAATCTCTTTGTTTCAAACTTTAATCACTGGACACCAACTATATAAATTTTTTTATTCACTCCTGAAATAGGATGTCCGTCAATTGCCTCTTAAGCTATCCGTGATTGATTCATATGATTTGGTGAGATGCCATCTGAGAAGGTGAGTGCTTGTAACAATATACTTCTGGCACATGAATTGTATAGTTTTTTCAATCAAGCTCTTGAAGTTTTATTTTTCTCAATAGTATCCAATCATGCATATCCCTTACCTCCTTTACTAACTTTTCTTTAATGCAAAATGGTCCCTAATTAGAAGCAACCATTGAGAAAAGAAAAGAAAAGAAAAGAAATAAGCTCTTGCATGATGAGTATACTACAACAACATGATTTGTAATGACTTTTGTGCCAGTAAATTATATAGATTTGCGCATAAAAAAGCTTTGTTGGGCTGTATACTGATATAAATCATGTCTCAGCGTGACATGACACGCGCGTGGATATACACATACATATTGTATGTCTGTATGTATATGATGTATTTGTTTATTTATTTTTTATTAGCTCACAGTTCATCAAACAAAGAGTTTATCATTCATGCGTCAAAAACACATATGATTTGAGAATAATTAATGAGTTTATAAATTTGATTTTTTATTCTATTTTATTTGAGAAAATAATTTTAATTTTTTTTGTTGTTGTTGATAAAACAGCTAAAATTTAAAAATAAAAGGAGGCAGTGTAATGGATTATCATGGCATTGCAGTAGCCTGTTAAACATGTTCAGAGTGTAGGGTCTGGGCCAGAACTGCACAGATCACTGCATGCTTTGCCCAATGGCACGTCAAAACTACGGGCTGAGTCTGCACGGCCCGGCCCTTATGCCTCAGTCTCAATCTCTATTCCGCGTTCACCCCCCCTCCACTGTAGCCGTTGATGGCCTTCACTCATTATGCTCTTCCGCCTATCCTTTTCAAATTTCTGCTAACCAAAATCAAAAGCGCATGATCAGATTGCTTCGCTCTAAATTACTACAACATCCTAATCACTGTAAATCCAACACCGCATTATGCATCATCACTCAACGTACGTTCTTAGCCTAACGCTCTTCTCATTCTTCACCAGAATTCAACACTTACATTTATGGTTCTTTACTCCAAAGTTGTATCCGAAACGGTGACTACGCCACCGGAAAATATCTCCATTGTGAGATTATAAAGAAGGGTAATTGCTTAGACTTGTTTGCTAACAACATTCTTTTAAATTTTTATGTAAAATACGACTCATTACCTGATGCAGCTAAGCTGTTCGATGAAATGCCTGACAGAAATACGGTGTCTTTTGTTACTTTGATTCAAGGTTATAGTCAGTGTCTTAGATTTTCTGAAGCTATTGGGTTGTTTTCTAGGTTACAAGGAGAGGGTCATGAGCTTAACCCTTTTGTTTTTAGTACTATTTTGAAGCTGCTTGTCAGTGCTGAGTTGGCTAAATTGGGGTTTAGTGTCCATGCTTGTGTTTACAAGCTTGGTTTTGATTCTGACGCCTTTGTGGGTACTGCTTTGATTGATTGCTACTCTGTTTGTGGGTACGCTGAATGTGCAAGACAAGTTTTTGACGCGATTGAATACAAGGATATGGTTTCTTGGACTGGGATGGTTACTTGTTATGTAGAGAATGAGTGTTTTGAAGAGTCTTTGAAGCTTTTTTCATGGATGAGGATAGTTGGGTTTAAACCGAATAATTTTACCTTTGCGAGTGTGTTGAAGGCTTGTGTTGGGCTGGAGGTGTTTAATGTGGGAAAGGCTGTGCATGGATGTGCTTTCAAAACATCTTATTTGGAAGAACTTTTTGTTGGTGTTGAATTGATTGACTTGTACATCAAATCCGGGGATGTTGATGATGCTTTACAGGTGTTTGAAGAGATGCCTAAAGATGATGTGATTCCTTGGAGTTTTATGATTGCTCGGTATGCTCAGAGTGAGCAGAGTGAAGAGGCTATTGAGATGTTTTGTAGGATGAGGCGAGGTTTGGTGCTTCCTAATCAGTTTACGCTTGCTAGTTTACTGCAAGCATGTGCGAGCTTGGTGGATTTGCAATTGGGGAATCAAATCCATTGCCATGTAGTTAAGGTTGGTTTAGATATGAATGTTTTTGTATCAAATGCTCTAATGGATATGTATGCTAAATGTGGAAGGATGGAGAACTCATTGCAACTATTTTCAGAATCACCAAACTGTACTGATGTGAGTTGGAATACGGTGATTGTTGGCTATGTGCAGGCAGGCAATGGGGAGAAGGCATTGAGTTTGTTTAAAGATATGCTTGAATGCCAAGTTCAGGGAACGGAAGTGACATACTCTAGTGTGCTTCGTGCATGTGCTGGTATTGCGGCCTTGGAACCAGGCAGTCAGATTCATTCCTTGTCAGTGAAAACTATTTATGACAAGAACACCGTGGTTGGCAATGCTTTGATAGATATGTATGCCAAATGTGGAAACATTAAAGATGCACGTTTAGTATTTGACATGCTAAGGGAACATGATCAAGTGTCATGGAACGCTATGATTTCAGGATATTCTGTGCATGGACTATATGGGGAAGCTCTAAAAACTTTTGAATTGATGCTGGAAACAGAGTGTAAACCAGACAAGGTGACTTTTGTTGGTATCCTGTCAGCGTGTAGCAATGCCGGACTCTTAGATAGAGGACAAGCTTATTTTAAATCTATGGTAGAAGAATATGACATTGAACCATGTGCAGAGCACTACACTTGTATGGTCTGGCTTTTAGGGAGATCGGGTCATCTTGATAAGGCTGCTAAGTTGGTTCATGAAATTCCATTTGAGCCTACTGTTATGGTGTGGCGGGCCTTACTCAGTGCTTGTGTCATCCATAATGATGCTGAACTTGGAAGAATTTCTGCCCAGCGTGTTCTTGAGATAGAACCAGAAGACGAGGCAACACATGTATTATTGTCAAACATATACGCTAATGCAAGGAGGTGGGGAAATGTGGCCTCCATTAGGACAAGCATGAAAAGGAAAGGAATCAGGAAAGAACCAGGCCTAAGTTGGATTGAGAACCAGGGTAGGGTTCATTATTTTTCCGTGGGGGACACTTCACATCCCGACACAAAATTGATTAACGGGATGCTGGAGTGGTTGAACATGAAAGCCAGGAATGAAGGTTATGTTCCTGATTTTAGTTCTGTTTTGCTTGATGTGGAGGATGTTGACAAGGAACAACGATTGTGGGTCCACAGTGAAAGACTAGCTTTAGCCTATGGTCTAATTAGAACACCATCCATAAGCCCTCTTCGAATTATAAAGAATCTCCGAATATGTGCAGACTGTCATGCTGCAATAAAATTAATATCAAAGATCGTGCAGCGTGATATCATTATCAGAGATATGAATCGTTTCCATCACTTTCATGAGGGAATTTGCTCTTGTGGTGATTACTGGTGATTGATGTAAAAAGGTAGATTTTGATTTTTTGGGAGCTAGACTTTCCATCTGCATGATAAAGTTCCTAATCATGGTGGTTTGTTTATTATAAGGAAGCCTCTGCTTTCTGCTTTTTAGTCATGAAATAAAATCCATCAACATTTATGTCCATGCAGTGCTAAACCCTGACCTAATATGCAGTTGCACGTCAGCCATATATCAGCTCAGCTGCAAAAGGTACAAAAATAGTGAAACAACCCCGTCTAACTTTTTATGATACATTTTAGTTTGGGAGTTGGTCATAAGATTTAATTTGCAAACCGAAGTTTCCTGAACTCAGATGAATGCTGTGCAAATCATCTGTTGAACTCGGGTGCCTCATTCCTGTCTTTAGTAATTGCCTGTTGTTGGATGATCCTGTTTTTGCCCTTTATACTTCTCCAAAGCTTCCAGTTTGTATGCTCAAAAATATTTTGTGTGTGCATTCTGGGAAGATGAGGTTGATTAGAGAATTTAAGGGGTCACTTTTCTATACCAGTTAAATCCCTGAAATGATATATTGTGCGTCTTGTATAAATACATGGGAAGGAGTTAATCTTGCGTAGGGACTGGTTCTTGTGTAACTCAATGGATTGATTTTTTTTCCATCAATTACAGTGACACTGCTAATTTTTGGCGCTGGCAATTTTTTTTGTGCTAATTTATGTCTTTGAAAGAAGTGGCAGCTCAACAATATGCTCAAATTTATGGAAATATTTTTTTCCCTTATGCTTTCAATAGGTTCTGCTAATTATATCAAGAATCATCTAATCAATAAGGCTTAGGAGGTGATGTTTATTGAACAGCTTGGTCGTCATGATAGGTGGTTTTCAGGAAACATGATATTTAAAATATGAAGGTCCTTACATCTAATAAATTGAGAACTTCCTTTATTACATAACTGGCTGACTGGATTCAAGCATTATCTTTTGCATGGAAATGTTGTCTTTAATTTTTCTATCATTTTCCGAACAAAAAAGAAAAAAAGAGGATGTTACAGCCTGATTTTGTTATTTGGAATGTTCACAATTGACCTCAAATGTTCTTGCAGCTTTGGCATTGATCACAATGGATAGATTCTTTCACCCTAGAAAATGAAGTGCAGGAGGTATGAATCTACAACCAATCTATCTATATATTGATTGATCTTCTTGAAGTGGTATTTTTTTTTATTTGGTTTGGGATAGCTAGCTTCTTTTGAACTATATCTTGAGTGATTGATGTGATGCATCCCCAATTATTCACATCCGGTGCAGAAATTTATTGCCTTCGAGAAGGACGTGTTTGTATAAAAGATGCACAGGTCTAAGAAAAGTGCTTCATGCATCCTCCTGGATTTTCTTGTTGGCTGTCCTATTATGACTGTTGTAGTTGATGAAAGTGCCTTTAAGCTCTGCCTTCGCTGAGGGACTATACACTTACTCTTAACAGTTTAAACTTACACAAGGGCAAGAGAGTGAACTGCCTTTATCCTCGCAAAATATGCTTTAACTTTAGAATTTTGGTTTTGGAAGTGTTTATTTCAGTTGCTTTTTAAAGAGTTATTGATCATCAGAACACGAGGACTCTTAATATTGAAGCTTGCTACACTGATGCCTTGTTAAATGTATATGATGCATCTTCTGGGTTTCATCAGGGTAAATTTATCCATTTTGGGGAACAAAAAAAAAAGAGAGAATAAGTTTTTAATGAAGTTTTTGGAATCAAATTGCCTCCCATATTGGTTTAAATATAACAAATTTGGTTCAAAACACTGCCTTCAATGATTATTCCTGAGGCAGCAATGGCTAGAGTTTTTTCATGCAAACATATGTTACAATTGCCCGTCCATGTTTTATGCTTGTTAAATCATCTACTTTCGATCATTGAAGTTGTCCTGGTGAGGCTTGGTGGAACCAAGTTATTATTTGTTTTGTGCAATAAACAAAAATGAAGAAAATGCCCTGCCCTAGCATTGTATGCATGGTGGCATTTTTATGAATTAAACAGTCATGTTCTATGTGAGTATTGAAGGGTTCGAAATGGCAGTGACAGTGATGAAGATGTTTCTGCAGTTGGGGAGAGGGAGAAAGAGGAAAAATGAAGGAAAAAGTGAAGAAAGATATAAATCTGTGAAATTAAAAGCAGAACTGAAATTCATAAAATAATTACGAAGAACTAGAAAGGCATGCAACACGATATAATTAGAAAAGAAAAGTCTAACCACTGCCTTTTGTGGTGATTGCAAAAAATTACGTGTAGATTGCAAAGAGATGAAGAAAGAGGGAAATAGTTAAGACCACAGCCAATTGCGATGCATATAACACATGGTGGAGGGCCCGTATGTAATGTCCATGTGATTTGTCTGCTCAAAATTTCATAATCATTGTTACCAGTATACGGAGTGACTAGAATATAATGTATTCCACTGATGATAATGTGCTATTGGCTTTTTGTGTAGTCCTCATCGTATGTTTGGATTTGTAATCATAGTTCTTGACAAGCATGCCATTCCATGAATTTAGCATCATCCATCATTTTGGTACCCACATTCAAAGTTGTGGGCAATGAGACATCTTTATTTAAATCCTATTTGGTTCGTCTTTAGGTCAAATTGAGAATATGGTGCTCATTGACCACAACAATATTTTGTCCTCAGGGACCTTGCTCATGTTTCATTCAGATCCTTCATTGTTTGTAGTCATTGATAGCGGATGATATTCGTGATATGTCTCTCTAGCATGTATGTGCTGACAATTACTATTATATCACAATTTGCATCTGTATGGTTCATACTTCCGCTCGTACATGGCAAAAGGCATCATTTCACTCTTTGGAAAAGTTCTAGATATGTTGGAATCCTCAGTGCTCTTCTTAGGACTTCTGGTTTGTTAGTCATGTTTCAAATAAAATCACTAGCATTATTGATGTTTTGACTCTTGAGATCCCTTCTCATCTTCCAAAATCATGTTAGAAAATTTGCCATGCTAGCAAGTTCACTGCATCTCAAATTTTTACTGGATGAAAGGGCTATGGTAACACTGATGTTTCAACATTCCCTCATTCCCACTTACAGTATTTTAGTTGATCATGGACTTGGACTTGTCATCCGAGAAAATTATCTTTTTTTTAACTTGCCCTAGCCTCTATTGTTAAATATTTGAATCTACTATTATTATTCCTGATGTGTTTCCCTCTTTTTGATTGCTGTTCTAGTATTACTCTGCTCAAGTTAGTGGTATGCACCGTGCTATGTTCGCTCATCATGAAGACAGATGCAGAAAGCTTTTGACGCATTTGAGCTTCTAATATGTGCTTCATATGGAGAATTGTAAAGGTTTCCATTTTTTGTTATATAAGCCTCAAATTAGATGGGTGGATATCGATTCCAGAAATGTCAAGGAAGCTCGATCTTTGTTTTTTTAAGCTTATAATGAACTGGGCTTTCTATTTTATTAGTTTGGAGCAGACTTATCATCACTAATTTCCTAGCTCTTCTCATTTTGCTTGAGGAACTTTTAAGAAAGCAGCAGTTGGACTTACAGATCAGGGGACCTCCTATGTTGGTGAGTATCCTCGTCAGAATAGAATTGACGAACCAACTATAACGATTTGGTGCTCTAGTTTTACCACTCTCAACTGGTTTGTACTAATTATGTCAATCTTAAAATGAATTGCCATTTGACTTGGTTTCTATTTCGTCTTACTAACCATAATTTTTTAGTTCTCATCTTTCTCCTTGTGAGTGCGAAAGTGGAGTAAAGATTAAATCAGATTTATATCCATGACTTTGCAAGTATTAGAGCGTCTTTCTCATGGACTAAACATCTTTATGCATCGGTAAATGATAAAGGTAGGAAACCATCCTTGTTGGACAGTTAATGAAAACGACCTCACCTTGCTTTCAGAATTAGCAACGCCAAAGTGACAAGCAAGATTATCACTCAGGGAAACGAATTTTTTTTTTTCTTTTGCAAATGACCTAACATTACCTTTTAGTTTGTGATCTTGAGGGAAGGTTTGGTAACGTGCATGTTGCTCCTAGTTAGTTTCCCACGGTCAAGCTGTTTCTCTCAATTGAATAGATAACAGTTAAACATTCCGGCAAGCTTAGCATCGGCTACCGTGAAGAGTTGGAATATGGAAAAATGTAGGTACCAATCCAGGAGCCACATGCAGGCTGGTGTCCTGTAAGCTGCCAATAGCTAATAAGGAAAGCGGAGAAACGTTTACAATTAATTGCACCCCTTTTTCTCCCTTACGAAAACCTCTTTTGCTATGTTTGGTGTGAGGTTAAAAATTTGAAGAGACAAAAATGCTTAGAGAGTAAAGATCTAATAGTTCAAAGTGTTAAAAGAGTAAAACAATTATCAATAGATGAAAAGTTAAAGACGTTTGATAAGAATTGAAAAAAATATGGATAATAGTGAATCCCACTTAAATTAAAGCAAATGTAATATTAAATAATATATATTTACGGTTTAAAATTTGAGATAGAACCAAAATGAAAAAGAAATGTTGAACATGAAAAAAAGAAGAAGGGGAAAAACACGGGAAAACCCTTTTACTCTCTCCTCTCCAAGGTTAATATTTAACTCCCCTTTTGAGGGTTAAATGTGAACCTCCTTTTAATCTTTTCCTCCTCTAAAAAATGTATAAAACATGAGTAATTAAAGAGTGAAGCTAGAATGATAAATTTCTGTCTCCTTTACCCTCTTACCTACCAAATATATCCTAAACCTGAGCTAACTAGTAATTTTTCATCTCCTTTGCTCTCCTACCAAACAGGTCCTAGCTAGATCTAAGCTATCGGTTAACTTATTCAAGAGCCCACTTTATTTCTCTTACTGCTAGACCATGGCGTGACAAAACTTCAGAAAGCATTTACATAAATATTTCAAGTAAAACTTAATGTTTCATATCCATGGAGTCTCATGTTTGACATTTCCCAGCTTATTTTTGTGGCCACCACAAGATTAAAAGCTTCCTTCTCCAGTACCGTGAAAGGTTAAGGGAGATATACCTCAAGGTTAAGAGAGTAGCGAAGTTTTGGATGTATTCGAGGGTTTATTTGTAAACAGCTATGATGATTTGTGTATCGATTGTCTTTGTTTTTTACACAATTTTTTTTTATATTCATCTTAATTAGGTGTTGTTGTTATACATGCTTGTACCTAGCTATTAAAAACAAATCCTCAAGATTTAGAGTTTAGAGCAGTTCCACAGAAGTACCACGAACTGATCAGTTGGTTCTTTCTCCAAATTCTGTCACTCTCCTAAGTTTGTTTTCCCCAGAAAAACAGCAATTTTACAAGGGAAACTTAATTTGTTTGGGAATAAATTGATCAAAGAATTTATCTAAATATGAAGACGGTAATTCTTTTTCGTTTTCTTTTTTTTTTCCTTGAAAAGAAATAAAAAGATTAAACATATACATGATGCTGGGAGAAACAGGTGTCAGGTGAATCTCAGAGAAAGACACTTGAAGGCTGTAAAGGAATAGCCGACCAACATGGACCGCTTTGTAGGAATATATCCTGTCATGTCTAACTGAAAATTGATGGAATTGCTTAGGCGTTGTTAAAATTAATATTTTAGCAACAGAGAAAAAAATATATATACGTGAATGATACCCAATTTTTTGCGTGCCAGGTAGCATTCCTAGCCTGTTTTATTCACGAGGATTAAAATCCCCTTGTTCTAGAATTTCAATTTAAGTTGGAGTTGGAGGGAGCATGCACCACACTCCACCCAAAAGAAAAGAAAGAAGAAAGCATCATGGCAATTAATTTCAACGTATATATGAGCTTACCCATGAAGTTTTTGCTAACCTAATAGAAAGGAGGTGGAAGATGAAAGAAATAAGGTAAACTTTTAGCTAGCTAGCTCTCAAGTTACACTGCATGGGCGTCAGCAAAGAATAAAGGCAACAATTGACAGATAACGTTAACCAAATTCTTCATGTATACATACAATATGTTCTTGTTTTCATAGTCATGACCTTTTCTTCCATTAATTTGTTTCCTAACATTTTGACCACAAACTCTTGAAAACTACACATATATATATACAACCACAGCCATTAATTTATCACTTGAGCTGTACTGTACACAGAATGTACAATAGTACCCGTTGCTTTAAATTAAATGAACACTCTCCAATGGCCATTGCCTTTTGAATATCCGATCAGATCATGCCTTTGGCATTAACTTGAAGTCACAAAATCAAATGTGCAGTAATACACAATTATTTGTATATTAATATATAAAAATAGCAGGCAACTAAGCCTTCCCTGTACATAGAAACAGTCAAGTCACGTATTTAAGTTTTAAAAGAAGGCACTATAAAAACAAATCTCTCAAGATATCCCATCCTATAAGATAAATGGTAACCTTCGAATCCAAGAAAATAAAAAAACGTGTGCTGATTACTTTTCCCCCAGTGTTTCCACATTGTGTATTTCATTGGTTCATTGACTAAGATGATCCATTTCATCAAAGAACCTAATATACATAGCTAGTGGGAGGAATATATGTGCTATGTTACAAGCCAATAATGTGACAAAAGATTGTGCACAAATAAAGTGCCGAGCCATATTGGCAAGATTCACGTTCGCATATGAATAATATTATCAGTGCGTGCATATATATATATATATACACATATACATATACATATATATATATATATATATATATATATATATATATATATATATATATATGTATGTATGTATGTATGTTTTTTTTTTCTTAGCTAGTTATAATTATTAGTTTTATTTGTTTTTGACCTTTTGATGATAGATCAAACGTCGACGTGACTCAACTATGACAATTCCATTCATGTTTTATATTCCGTCCCCCACATGAACTATATAATCAACTAAGATATGCAGGGACCCCATCTTCCCACGAAGTTCAAGATTTGCAGACAGAAACAAAATGTAATTTTGATACCTTGATATTTTGGTGGGTTTGTTTATTAAAAAGTGTTTTTTTTTTAGAAAAGTGGTTTCTTATTTTTTTTTAATATTTAAGAATTTCATGAAAAATAAGTTATAAAATATTTTTTAACCTTCAATCATGTTATAAAAAATAAGTTGAAAAATAATTTATTAATATTTTATTTTTTAAGATTATTAAAATAATAAAGACCAAATTTAACATATAAAAAATTTTAAAGGAGGTTGAAATTGATAAAAAAAATTATTTTAAATAAATAAACATTAATCAGAATAATGAAAATCAAATCTGACAAATAAAAAAGTTAAATTGATTTTTTTTTAATTTTATAAATTATTTCAAATAAAATAAATACTAATCAAAAGAATAAGAACAAACATGATTGATAACAAAATTTTAATTAAAAAAATAAGAGAAAAACAAATAACAATAAAAAAATAAGGGCTAAAGTTGATATAAAAATCAAATTATATCAAATTTTAATGGATAAAATTAAAAAAAAAGACTCAAAATAAAATATATAGCAACAAAAAAATTATGGATCAAATTTGATATAACTAATTAATAACAAGATATTTTAGATTTTTTTACAACTTTTGAAAATTATATTCCACCTAAAATAAAAATTTCTAAAAACAAAACTAATATTTTTAATAGTAAATAAATACAAAAAAAACTTGAGTTTTATCATTACTCTGCTATAATAATAATAATAATAATAATAATAATAATAATAATAATAATAATAATAATACACTAGCTAACTAGTACCGTAATTAGGAAAAAAACAATAAAGTACACACATTTGATTAGTATCTTTTGTTAAAAAAATAGATATAAAAAAGATAAAGAAAATATTTATGGGGAAAATAAGGAGAAAGATAAAGATAAATTTATTTTTTAAATAATTTTTATTCTTTCTAAAATTCGAATAACAAGGAAATTATATATATATGTCCTCTCTATAATAGTTATATTCATTTTTCTAATTTTAAAAGAGAAACCAAATACTATGATGATACATTTTTGTTCTCAAATTCAATAGAAAATAGAAATAAAAATGGCGGCAATGAAAAAAGAGAGAGCAGTCGGAGAAGGATACGTGGTGATGAAGATGTAGGGGAAGGGGGGTCCACAGAGGAGCCCCCATGAACTCCGGCTTTGCACGCGCAGTCAGGTAATTGGGACCCACGTAGAAACAGACCCCCAGCACGTCCATGCAAAAATAAAAAATAAAAAAAAAGGATTAAGAGCGTGGAATTTTATGGACCCCAAGGCTGCCGGTATTGTCTGGGAAACCGGAGGCTGCATGCTTCTTACCTTGAACCATCGACCACCGTAGAGCTAGAATCCCTTCTCTGTCTATCTGGGTGGTTGTTTTTTCCGAGAGGTGGTGGGCTTCATCATTATTGTTTCTCATAAACATGGAGAAATGCAGAGTCCACGCTTTCAAGACTGAAATTTAACGGTGTGTGGCACTGACCCCAATACACACTACAAAGTGTTTCTTTCACCACTTCCCGAAAACAAATGCAGAGTTGATTAGTTTATTTGCATGTTTGATTCTTTTTAGGGACTGATCTCCTTTGTTTTTGAGATATGACCAATGGAAAGGAGGTGCATGGATTAATTACCGAGGAGAAATATAATTGCTCTTAATCATTTACTACGGCTCGCGCTCCAACATGAATTGGATTATCTTTTTTCTTAAAAAAAAAATAAAAAATAAAATTTTAAAAAATAATAAAATGAATGAAAATACCTTTCAACTAGACTCTTTATTTCACCTAAATTTATAATTAAATTGTATAAGAGTTGTTTTAATTTGATCTAATTAACTTAATTAATTCAAAAAAATCTGAATAACTATTAAAAAAACTAGAAAATGAAATAAATAAAAAATGAATGGCAATAAAGGTTTGAACTCTTTGCTATAAAAGTCTTTGATTGATGTTAGCTTTTTCCATAAAACATTCTCATATAAATTAAAGAAATAATTACATCTTTTCATGCTTTATCAATCAGTTAATATTTATAAATCCATAATTTATAACTCATAATATCTGTTTGTGTGACTTTAGTATAATTTGTTTGTTTGTAATTTTTTTCCTATTTAGTACTAGAAATACTTTTAGTATTAGTATTTCTAAAAAGGAAATTGCAGAAAAAATAGGTGTATTAAATTTGGAGACTAATGATTATATACTGCTTTTCCCTGATGTCCTGATATATTGTGCTAAGCTCGTCACTCAAATGAAGTGAGTCACTATGTATAATAACGATACAATTAATGCTATTAATTATCATGTCATTGATCAGCTATGGATGCACAAGCATCCATTAATTAAAAACATCATGTTTTATGAACCAGCTGGGAAAATAATTAATAGAGAAAAGTACTTTGCTTTTGAATGCCACATGAAAGAACACAGATGGTGTGTGAAAGTAAAAATAAAAATATTTTCTATCTGTTTTCCATAGGAAATCACTAGCAGAAGTACTTTCGCGTCAGAACAAAATAGCTTTGTTTTTACCAGCTAATGAACTTCAGGAGGGGGCCGGAGTCTAGCTTCGAAACCTACTGCAACGAAGGATTAATTTGACCATTATCACAGAGATAACAAATTATCAAGAGTGAATTTTGAGGGAACTCAATTGACCAAAATTTCAATTTATTTTTTAATTGTTATAAGTTCAAGATCATTTCAAGAGTTACTGAAAATTTGTATGATTTTTAATTTTAAGATAATGAAATTAATCAAAGTACACATAAATTGACTCGAATATTCATATTAATAAAAAAATATATATCCCGAGCAGTTTCCGTTTTAGATGTAGATTTTAAGCTGGATTCTAAATAAATGCTAAAATTGATTCTGTCATCTCTTGAGAAAAATCAAGAGGCCACTACGTACCAATGCGAATGTGAGTAGTGAATTAGAGAGAAAAATGCATCTCAAGGAAAAAGAAAAAAGAAAAGGAAGATAGAGTTGAAAATAAAATGGGCCCAAAATATATAAAAGAATAAAAATTAAGTGGTTAGAATCAGAGATAACGCATAGGAATAGAAGTCCACATCAATTAAATAGCATAGGATTTAGAGAGAGAGAGAGAGAGAGAGAGATGATTAATAGGATTTTGTTAAGTTATTCATTCATTAATTTGTACCTTCAAAAAAGGAGCTTCAAGTTAAAATAACAACTCATATGTTCAACGTCGTCACTTCTCCTTATAGTTTATTCTTGTGTGTTAATTTGTTTTTCTTTTATCGGCCATCTTTCGTGGATTTTTTTTTTAATTAGAGCATTATCTTTTAATATGTTTGATTTATTATTTTTATATTTTAAAAATACTTTTAAAAAAACTTGAATTCCAAATGAACTATATTTTGATGTTTTAGGATTATTTTAATATGCTGATATCAAAAATAAATTGTAAAATATAACAAAAATATTATTTTAATATATTTTTAAATAAAAATATTTTAAAAAATAATCATTACCACTTTAAATATTATTTATCACAAATTCTTTTTCATGCAAAAAAATGTAGCTGTAGTGTTAGTAAAAGTTGGATTGTGAAACATAAAAAGTAAAAGGAGGGGAAGTGAGAAGGAAAAGGAGAAGGGGAAAAGGTGATGTAGCTCCAAGTCAATAGTAGTGTAATTGCAAGTACCCTTTTTCGTAGTAAAATTCATAATAAAGATAAATGTAAATAATGATAGCATGGAAGAAAGTGGATGGTGTTGTCAAAAAAGCGAATCTCTGAACCAGCCGGCCAAGAAAAAGAGGCAAGACAATAGACATACATCCTTTTTATATAGAAACGTAGGGGCTCCGAAATGATGAGGTTTGTGTGAGTTGATGATGGGGTGTGTGTGTGTGGAGGAAGCAGTGTGGAACAACCTGATAAATTATTAATTAAGAACAAGAGGAAACAGTAAAATAAAATATTTAATAATTAAAAATAAAATGCCTTACGGCTAAACTAGAGAAAGATTGTACAGATTCATTTAAACACACTCTGCTTCCGAAGAGTAATGACACTTGCTATATCTCACAAGTAATGAGAACTCCCTTGTTTGAATCTCCCCAAAGGAAAGATTGTCCAGATGAGGACAAACCGCAAATCAAAGTGTTGAGTACCATGACGATCGATATCCAATTGATTGACCTACCACGATAGTCTTCAAGTAAATCTTTCGAGATTTCACGCAGCTTTTTCATCAAAGCTAAATGCCTTGGGGAATATTTTCATTTCAGAATATTCTCTTTGATTTCTCATAAAGAAAAAATGCCCCCATGATGCGTAGTGTCTAAAGTTAGCCACGGGTTACCATAACAATGCAATTACATTTCCTCAGGGTGAAAATTGAGTTTCTACAATTACACTTAAGCCACAATTATAATTGGTGATTCACGAGAGTTGGAACATAGAAAAATATTTCTTTACACAATAAATGAATCAATTCCTTTAAACTGCTCCGATAGATGCATGATTTTTCTCCATAAATTCCCGAGTTGATTCTTGTGATATGAAAGGTCAACATAATTCCCAGTATTCTCTAATAACTTGTAGTTTAATTGGGTTGAAGGACTTGATTGCCTTCATCTTTAGATATAAAGAAGGTGCTTCTAGTTTTATATATACTAGAGGATCTTGCCTGCTTACTTTATCTATCACAACGAGAAAAACACATATTTTGGATCGATAGGAAATTTTCGTTTGAAATTTAAGAAATGTTGTTTATAAATTAGTTAATTCCCCAAATTCAATCTACCAATAATAATTTATCTATAACATTTCTTCTAATTCTATCTCAAATATACACCGATGGAATTTTGTCTAAAATCCCTTATAAATTCAATTGAAAATTCAATTTAGAAACGTTTTTAAAAATTATCAATCAATTTTCAACAATTAAAAAATTCAATTTCACAAACACATACATGCATACTGACATACATATTGTGTTAAATCTGCAATAATAAAGATGAATATTATATAAAAAAAAAACAAGAAAGAACACATAAGTTTAACAACTTATGGTTCGATAATGTGCCTACATTTATAGAAACAAGGAGCTATATTTACTATATATCAAATTAGGGTTACATAACATGTATTTGTAGTAAACTAATTATGATTGAGCAACAACTTTTCTAAGGTCCAAGATTCCCTCTCTTGACTCCTTTTCTAGTCAAGCTTTACTCCATCAAGTAAGCAAATCTATCCGTTGATATTTTAAGTTAACCTATTGAAATTTGTTTATAGTATTTGTAACTTACTTGCATATTTAAAAGCAATTTTACTTGTTGTATAATTAAAACTTTAGATTATTAATGTAGGTTTTTTTATTTTAGGGTTTGTTTGGGATTTGAGTAAAATAAATTTAATTTGTCACTTAATGAAATTAAATGTGATTTTATAACTTACGTGTTAGAATTAAAAAATAAATGATGGGTAATTTATTGAGTACCAATTAGTTTTTGCTAATTTTATGGTTAAGACGTTGGAAATTTAGGAAAAAATAAATTTGTGTAGAATTAATAATGATTAAATATATTAATTTAGATTGAATAAGTCTGAATTGAAGAAATGATGGATAATTAGTTGCGTTCCAATTACTTTAGTCAATTTAGAGAAAATCAAATTAATGTTTAACTGATAATAATTAGTATATTAATTGATGTTATTTATTCTTGAATTGAATAAATAATAAGTGACTAGTTGGGTACCAATTATTATCTTCTTTTTTTGTCAACTTTAAAGTTTAGTTGAAAATTTAGGGAAAATTAAATTTGTATGGAATTTATAAGAATTAAAGTTATGTATGTTTCAACTTATAAAGTGATTAATAGTAATTGAATTATGAATTTCTAAATTGAAGGAATTGAGTTACTTTGAAATTTAAAAAATGATGGGTTATTAAGTTGTTACTTTGAATTATTAGTTGGTTCGCGTAGATTAATTGTGACTTTTTTTTAATAAATAATTAAATTTATTATTGGTATGTTTTTTTTTTTATTAAAAGGCGATGAATTGATTTAGATGTTTTTTTTAATCGTGTAACAAAATTGAAAATGCATAAGATATTTATTGGTGCTTTATAATGCATTATATTTATATGTGTTGGATAATTTTGTTACATGTTTTTCTAATTTGTGTACATTGTTCCTTTTAGGTTTAAATTAATAGGTTTTACAAATTTTGGATTACCAAGGTTGAATTAATTGGTTTTATTGAATCAAAAAATCGCAAAAAGAAAAAAAGAAAATCTTTGATGGAAAGAATATTTTATCAAGAAATTCCACCAGAATGTTCATATATATTTCTATTGGAAAAATAATTTGCGTCAGAATTGATAATGATTTCTATTTATTTTAATTTTTTTTAGACACGAACATTTCATAAAAAATCTCGTTTGTATTTAAAATGCAGATAAAATAAAAACTTCATGAGTTAGTTTCCATGCTAATATCTTATCACCATTTTGTCACCCTATAAAATGTTGATTAAATCTTTCTTATATATCGATATTTTTCAATTTTCTTGTGATGTTTTAATGTTTTCCAATCAAATGTTTACTTTATCCTTCGACTACCCATAGGTTAAATCATGACTGCAAAAGGATAAGAATGTCTATTCCCTTAAAGGAGTCCCCGTTTATGAAAGAAGTGCCCCCATCAACGTCCATGTAAAAACGAATAATATTGTGTAGAAGTGAGAAGGCGTTTCTTGTAATCAAAGGGAACATGCACTGCAAAGTGTGGTAATCCAAAAAAGAGGGGTTTAACGAAAAGTTGGCCCCCTTTTCACTTTTGAACGATCACCCCGCAACCCACTATGGAGAGGCTATGCCAAAAGACTATCCAACAAGCCTGCAACAGGGATCCTCTCACACTTTCTCTCTCTCTTTTTTCTTTTTTTTATCGATCCACCATCGGCCGGTGTAGACAGAACCCTACCATTGTAGTTAATACCAGCCCCTATCACGGTGACGCAAAAGAAAGCACGTTCATGAGCTATTGTTTGTGAAATGAGAGAGAGAGTTACATTGTACATTTGTCGACGCGCTATGACCTAGTTTTAAACTTTGAAACACTATTATGGGATGATTTGTTTTTACTATATATCACACCCTATCTCAGCGGTCAATTCATTTAAGCTTTATGGTACTAAGTCAATTTCAAATTAAAAACATCTATCTGCTTTCAATGTATGAATTATTAATTTGGTCTGATCAGTTTTCGGATCAATCTATCTTACTTGTAAAGGGTGTGGAGTTTTCTGCTTTGCGTCCGTGTTAGAAAATAATATAAATTATGTTTTGAAATCTCATCTAACAATTTAAGTTATTAGGTTAAAATAGTTCTTTGATATGGTATCAGAGTTTTAATAATCAAGTGGTTACGAGTTCGAATCTCATCATCCCCTCACCTAATAGCTTAAACTATAAAGTGGTACTAAAAGACAACACAACTGTGGGATACAACAATAAGATAAATGCAAGAGGTACTTGTTTCTCTTGATCATTCGTCACTTAATTCATTATTCAACATCACCTTCCAATATTTATGTAGAGAAATAGCTTTTTGATTAAGATGCGTGCCTCCAGTTAAACAATTTTCACATCAGATTATAATTATTTATTATCATCCCCCCCTTGGAAATTTTAGAAGCTAAGTTCCCACAAGTTACAAGTATCTTTGCTTAGAGGAGGATTTAATTTCCTAAAAGCTGCCCATGGTGGCTCATATGCATGGCTTGCATTTGGGAACATGTACAGGCCTTACGTACCATTTCCTCACTTTTCAAGCTACATGGAATGATTGATAAAAAAAAATGATCAAGTGCATGGAAATGGTTTACAGCGCCAAAAGACATCGACGTCTTGGCACAAATGTCAGCTACTCAGCTCCATCATTTCATAGCTCGGTTTCTGGGATAGCTTCCGCAAAACTTTTGTATGAGCTGGTTTCTTTTGTTAGGATACTATAGTTATTCTGCTTGATTTTAAGTGTTAATAATAATTAACCTGCATGACAAAATTAATAAACCCGATTGCTTGCTAATCAGTGGACAATCTCGCTCAAATTGGAACACAGCAGTACACAAAAGTTAGACATCCACATTCCACACTGGTGTAGCTTGTTTGGAACTAGGAAAAGGTTTTTCTTTAAATATTTGATATTACAGGAAAGCTT
Organism: Populus simonii; assembly: GCA_007827005.2. Lineage (NCBI taxonomy): Eukaryota > Viridiplantae > Streptophyta > Magnoliopsida > Malpighiales > Salicaceae > Populus > Populus simonii. The sequence goes on along the minus strand of CM017466.2, from coordinate 18,370,456 downwards.
TAACTTGAGAGACAGTCCCCCCTAACTTATATTTTAATTAATAATAAAAAATGTTTTTATTTATAAATACAACCTTTTACCTAATATATATATATATATATATATATATATATATATATATATATATATATATATATCAATTCATTTTCTGTCAAGGAATTCCAGTATATATTTGTAATCAATTGAAAAAATCATAATATAAGTTTTTTAATCCTAAATTATTAAGTTATATGTTATATTGAAAGCATTCAGGTTATTTGATTACTCTAAAAATTTTAATTTACTTTCGGCATGTTAAAAAATCATAAAAAAATTAAAACACAGTTAAAAGTATGGAATATAAGCTTGGAATTGTAATGACAATACTAGAGTTCTGATAGCTAATATTAAATTTAATATCTAACTTTTTAAAATTTAAATTTTTTTTAGTTGAGATAGATACAAAATATATAACTCGAAAACATCCTTCTTCTTTTTTTATTGGAAAAGTATAATTCATTAATAACCGAAGGAATATAAATATAATATAACTTGAGACAATTTGTATGAAAATAAACACTTGGTATATTGAACAATACGTATTGATTTTTAGGATAAATAACCCATTCACTTCATTTCACTTTGGTTTCTCCGAACTGTCCCTTTTCAAACTTTTCATGATATCTCACAAGTCAAGGAATAACCTACCACCACAATTCAAGTTGATATGTTAAATACGTTCGAGTAAGAGCATGAACTCTACCTTACACATAAGCCTTTGATCTTCCGCTATGGGATGAAAATAACTCTTATATCATAATAAAGAATTAACCTTGAATTTAAAAGTTTAATTTCTCAAGACAAGATAAATCCTACTATTTTTCCTTAAAAGGAACAAATAGTTGTATTTATTAAACAACTCGTGGATAGTTGAACTTAGTACTTAATTTATAATTTGTTGTTTTTAACTATTTTTTTAAGTTATTATTTTTTGAATTTGCTAACTATTTTTTAAGCATAAATATAATATCAGGTTGAAGGGAAGATATAGTGACGATCTTTTAATCCATTCGGATCTCGATTTGGATTTGTAATTGGAAGCAGAATCGTCAAGTAGACCCAATAGAAATTGGGTGAAAAGTCTCTCTAATAATATGACTGAGTTCTTGCGGATGACTTGCGTTGTTTCAATAGTTAGATGCTCGCAATTAGTTATGAGCACTCAAATGCCGGAGTTTGAGGTGATTCTAGACAAGTAAGTTAAAGATCAGACGACCCATCTTGTTGTTGATTATAAATGACTCAGTATTGAGACTGCCGAACTCCGCTGATCAGTAATGGACATGAGATCACAGATTGGTGGTACATGTACTCTCTCTTATTCGCTCCACGGTCTAGGTGAAGACACGCCCCCCTCCTTCTCCAGAACCTATATTATAGAATTAGTGTATTTAAACTTATAAATGTTTAAATTTGTAATAAATATTTGAATTTTATATTAAATTATTTCTTTTTAAATTATTTTTTGTTTCTGTTTAATAATTTTTTAAAAAATATTTACTAACGGGGTTACCGACGAACATAGTCTTTCAGTATATTATAGAGAGTTGAAAAAATATTACTGCAAATATCACTGTCATTATTTACTCACCGACGAAATAATAAATGGTATGTTTGACAGTTACATGTCAAATTCACCAACGGAGAAAAAAATATCACCAATGGAATGACATAGAGTTTTTTTGTTGGTGATATGTTATATTCAATAATAGAAGTATCGACGGAATGAAACGAGTAAAGTATTTTTTTGTATGCTTTGTCTGTCAGTAAATCTATCTGTAAAATTATTATTGATGGTCTCACCGATAAACCATAAATTACAGAAAAAAGTTTTTCCAACGGACTATTTTCATTTGTAAGCATGTCAATAAAGTACCGAAGGACTATAAATATAAATACAAATATAAAATTTAGTTGGTAAATCTAAATATTCCTGTAGTGCCAACCACTAATTTTTGTTGCAATTCAGTTGGTTAAAATCATAGTTTTAAAATCTGGTGGGTCGACCTAGGATCCTGCTGACCCGGGGCTGTAATTGAGCTAGTTTTAAGAAAAAAAATAAGGGAAGTTAAAAACCTGGATGAATCGGGTGACCCGACAAGACGCGGTCAAAAACCCGATTGCAACCCTTTGATTTTTTTTAAAAAAAAAACAATATCATTTTGATTTATAAAAAAACTTAAAGTTAACCTAGATCTTGAGCTGGATCGATTCCTAGATCGAGTTTAAAAACTCTAGTTAAAATCTGTAATTTGCCATTTTTAGTTAACCAACCGATTTGAAACTACTTCTCTACCTAGCTATTTTTTCGATTGCTATAAGCTCTCGCTAATTTCCAATTACTAACAGCAGCTGTCCCTTGCAATTCGATTAGTCGTTTTATTGGTAGAAAAGGGGATGTCTTTTCAACAACTGTTACAAAGATGTTGACAAATTCAAATTTACAATATCTTTGCAAGAGAAAGTGTGCGGTTGGTAAGTGATTTAAAAATTAAAGAACGACACACCCTCTCCTCTCTCCTCTCATTTCTTTTTTTTACTCCTAAGCCTCTCTCTCTCTCTCACTTAAATTTTCTACAACCATCATCGAGCACCTATGAAGGCACCCGAGCATCGTAATAATGGTTAGATTATGTAGAAAACTCGTCTGAGTAGTTCAAAACTAGTTTTTTTTTTTTTAATCCGCGGCGTAAGGTTTGGGTATTTATTTTATAACCTAAAAACATCTATAAAAATATCAAGCAGTTACAAAACTTGATATAAACAAAATATTTTTAAAATATTAAGATAATAATATATTTAATGATATTTTAAATTTTTTTTGAAACAATGCTTATGCACATTTTGTATAAGGAACCTGTTTTATAATTGCTATTATTATATATTTAATACTTCTGTGACCCGTTTTAGGAAGTGAATAACTACCTAGCTATCCCGCGTTTTGCTACGAGTCGGAACAAATTTTTTGACACAAAACCAAAATATAACTTGCAGGCATTGTCAGTGTCTACTATAACATTCAAGAAGACTGAGATTGTGCAACGAAAATCCAATGCGTGCGTTCACTAAAATAAATCAAGAAATATACATATTAAAAAATTAGGTAAATTACTCTGAGCAGTTTATGGTTTGGTTCAAGTATATCGGGAACAAAATATAAACCCCAATAGTTAATTTTCTCAAATATAAGATCATTGACAATACAAATAGAACTTAATCTTCAAGAAGAAATATGTATATAGGTTTTTAAATATATTTTCTATCTTTGTTGCATCAAATTTGTTCGTTGCAAGATGAAATCCTTTAATATACTTGTTAATATGCTATCTGGTCCTTTAAGATCAAGGGGTTGTCGGGGCCTGCGCCTTGGGAGCACATATTCACCGGAGAAGAAATTAAAAAAGTGATTGAAGGGGTTTTTGGAGAAGAAAGAAAGCAGATGAGGTTTCTAGAGAAGGAAGAAAGGGACGTGTAGTTAGTTAGGGTTTTTTTAGAGAATAAAAGGTTTTTTTATGAGATTGGTATGTTCATGTGAATTTTTTTTTTGTTCTTCAAGGTATGCATGCATCAATTAATTATTAACATACATTTATTTTTAAATATTATTTTTTCATAAAAGTGTAATTCTAATATTTTCTTTTTAGCATGGACATATTTTTTCATCGTAAATTTTTTGCTACCATGTTAGTAATGGAAAATCATTATTGATTCTTAATATATTAATTTTTTTTGAAAATTATTCATTCTTTTTTAGCAACATATTTCTCATTGCTTAATTCATTTATTAATTTATTGCAAAATCAACATCTGAATTATTATATTGCTAAATTCGATGCTAATGACCCATTTTTAGTAGTGAAAAGAGTGAGCTTTCAATATTTAAATATAATTATATTTAACTTTTTTCAGGGATAGCATTTAGTTGTTTTGAAAACTACAGGGGTGTATTGGAAAATATAAACTATAAGAACAAAAATCAAATATTGATGAATCTTTTACATTAGGCCTTGGGGCCAGACTGAAGTTTACTCTGAATTCCACGATGAAGAGATCGAATAACATCATCGTGAATACTTTTTGTTTCATTTCTGAAAAAATCTCTTTCCTAGTAGAATTTTTGTTTCCGTTTTGCGGGAACGGTGGTACGCGATTGGTAATTGCCTAGCTTATCCAAGCTAATTATTACATGGGGTTACTCTGTGGTCCTGTTGATGCAAGGCAGATATTCACAAACTGTAGTACATAGGGGGTTATAAAATCGAGGAGGGGTGAGCTTGAAAGATTTTAGGTTTATATATGTGTGTATGCACGCGCGCGCTTGAGGTTTGACAATTATTGGCCATGGCTCAGGTTTCTGAAGCAGAGCAGAAGGGAAGTACGCACATGCATTCAAAGCCCGAAGACAAGCCTTTGCTCCTCTGTGCTCACTTACCTGCACTTGCCCGCCAGACGCCATGCATACTCTCTCTCTCTCTCTCTCTCTCTCGTTTTCAGCAAATTTAAACCCCCCACTTCTATTATCCCTAGCTTCTTCACTCACATGCATGGACTGAGATGGGCACTCATTATTCCACATGCACATGCAAACAGAACTCTTTCTCTCTCCCTTCTTCAGAGTAAACACACGCAAATACACAGACATGCCTATTGTATTGACTAGCTATATAGCTTCCTAGGTGGTGTGGTTTGTGTATTGTGTTTTGGGTCGCACTGTAGAGGAGTGAGTGATGATGATGGTATTCATGATGGCATGATGACGAGATTAAAAGCAAAATTACTTTTATAATTATACCTCAATTACTCCATCTCCATCTATTTAGTAGTGGGAGGGAAGAGAAGAGAACCAACCCCACTTTTCTCTAATGGGAACATATATTAGCATATTGAAAAAGTTATTGTTGATTGGTCCCCGCTTTGTACGAAACTTGAAATAATTTCCGTGGACTCTGATACATGAAATCATCTCTCTTTTGTGTCTTAAAAGTAATGAGATAGAGGATCCCATGCATGATTATTACGTATACACCAATACATATGCTTTGATATTTCTTCCCTTCCTTCCTTTCTAAAGGCGGAGTTTGATGTTTAGACATTGGTTGTTTTCTCTTCTCTTCTTTTCTTTTGTTTTGTTGCCTTTAATTTTGTTCACTGATGATGCGATGCAGTCAGTATATCCTTTGCGGACCCAACAAAATACCCTCCCCACCTTTTGCTAAAATTAACTTTCTTTACTGTTGGTTTTGTACTGTGTCGTCATCGCCATTGATTTTCTTTGCTATAATAACGTGCAAATTAAGAAGTGTTAATTTGCTAGTTGCAAAACTCTCAACTCTCATCACAGGAAAAGAGGGGGGGCCGGGGGGATTCTTCTTTTTTGTAAGGAAAAACAAAACGGCTAATGGAGAATCTTATGACATTGCACCAGATATCCTGGATATTTATGTCCAGGATTAATGGTTTCATACATAGTGTTTGCGAGAGCGTCTAGTTTAAGTCCCACTTGAGGTTCGAATTATTGTGTCCAATGAAGTCAGTAGGAACTCTAGTCAATAAATAATTTAAGTTTCAGTAGGATCTACATCCTCATTGAGAAAATATGGTGCATATCATGAGTAGAGCCGAATAGTTCCTGGATAAAATTATATATAATTTTTTTTAAAATATTTTATTATATATATATACGACAAGAATAACCTTGAATAATTTTCATTTTGTACTTCGGATTTTTTTTGTTAGGTGAAAACAATTTTTATTTTATAAAGTATAATTCACAGATATACTTTATTTAATTTTGAGGTCTTTAGCCATTGCCCATTGCCCATTGGCAAGTAGCTGTTAGTTTAAGCCGGCTTTGCATATCATAATTAACTTAACAGATGCAATATGGGTTTAAATAAGACCTAATTAATGATTAGTGAAATAGACAATTCCTCCATCACTTAAAAATTGTTGGCCCATCTGATATTGGAGGATGCTGTGTGACTTATGATTATTAACCTCAATGAAATTAACAAAGTCATACGATCGATATATCTCTTTTAAGAACTGGGATAAATTTCAGTAGGTGTTTTCAGTATTGCTAAGCGTGTACATGCAATATAATTTATGTGGTTCAACTATATATAAACATATCCTATAGAAGAATAAATATTCTGAAATGAAACTTTGGGGTACTTATCAGTACTATCGCTTCATATTCTTGAATCTTGAGGGTGAATTTTAGGTAGAAAAATGTCCCTATTATTTCCCCTTAGCTTTCATGCTTTTGTTCCAAGCTCAAGTCATTCCGTGCCCATGCACTGTCAACAGAGGTTAACTGTCTTACCTTTACCTCTTCTTTATTTGGAATGGGATGATATATAGCTAGTCCCCATTGGAGTACACAGTCAGATCCTTACAAAATCTTTGAATTTGATAATTGAGTTCAAATTTCATCAACATTCTCATTCTGTCATATTGTTTTGATTTATTTCATTGATATAAGATGAATATTTCTCTAACATGCTAAATATTTTATAGTCCATGCTCAACATATATTTAGGCTATCGATCATTCTAATTAAAAACAATCTATCCATTCTAGAATCAAAGAATTTGCGAGAAATTATAATGGCTTGATATCAAGAAGCTAACAATTATAGCAGGTTTGAAACCGAGATATCATCTAATTTCAATGTTACTACAATGTTGAAAAGCAGTCTTAACAATACTCCATCTATGCATAAAAGAAGTAGGGTTTCTGATCTAGGAGTTTGAGATATAGAGCTAGGTAGAATTGTCTCATCAATGAATATATATAGCATCATTCCACTATAAAAGACCAGGCACGCAAAGTAATCTGCTTTTCAATAGCTAGCTAGCATGTCAATATATGTAATCCCAAATGGAGTATAATTCAGAGTTTCAGTTAGAGATTTCGTTGATTGACCACTCTTTGAAAAGTGCCTTTGTTTGTTTCTTTTGGAAAACAAAAGAAAAGGCATAAAATTATTAGTATTTTGAGAGAGAGAGAGAGAGAGGGAGGGAAGGAGAGGAGAAAAGACCATGTTTGATGGTCTGAAAAGCGAATTAGCAGCTTTTCAGGAATGAAGAGATCAGGCTGCTGCCAAGAGCTCCTTGCATCGAACCCCATTGTTCCATTTAAAAAATCACATAATTCCTTTCAAGCTCTAACAACTATACTATATGAGTATAAATGTACGCAGAAGCTATAGGCGTGTGCGTGATGTATATATATTTGCATAAGGCATGGGTGTCACACCATTGTTCGAGAGAGAGAGAGAGGGAGAGATGATTATAAGAGTCCCGTACAGTACAGTTGTTGCAGGGAGGGTGGGAAGCACATGCTTATGCAAAGGAAAAGCCCACGTCGTCGTGTGCTTTTCGATTCTCGGGTTGTGGGGAAACACCATCATGCATGCCAAAGTCCCCAGTTAATGTTATTTATTTCTAATAATTACCTCTTAATTAACAGCATACACCCTCTAATTAATTCCTTTCTTTATCCAGTGATTGTTTAACATTGTGTTGCAGGTACTTTTAAAAAATATTTTTTATTTAAAAACATATGAAAATTATTTTTTATTTTTTTATATATTCAGCACATTAAAATTATTAAAAAAATCTAAAAACAAAAATTATCTCACGGACCGTAGCTAGTATCTTATCTTTAAATTGACAGGTAACGTCATGATGCCATTCCACTCGTATGGCTAGCCCCCCAACCCCCCTGCTGTTCAGCAAAAGCATTCTTTGAACACATCTGGGAATGTAATTTCGATAGAGAGATACTACTTTTATATTAAACAATTGTAACGTATATGTTTTGCGTTTAGTAAACGCAATATCAATTTCTCTTCTTTTTTGTTTTTGGTTTTCTGTAATAGCTAGCATTAATTCTGTGTTTTTCAAATCCAGTGCTAATTAATTAGAATATATTTGACAGTGTAGTAGCAGTTGTTTTCCAAATAATTTTTTGTACCGAAATGCATATCAATAATATTTTTTTATTTTTTAAAAATTATTTTTGACATCAGCATATCAAAACAATCCAAAACATACAAATTATATTAAATTTTAATATAAAAAAATTAAATTTTTTTAGTAACGCAACTCCGTTCCAGACGCTTCCTAAATGTGACATAAATTGATTAAAATTGTTTCTAACTAATTTTCTTTTTCTCTCGGAGTAAAGTCATCCATGAAGCCTATGCAATAGCTTAGATTCTTTAATTATACATGTGCTGAGTTGTTTGGGAACTAGAAAATTGCTTAACATTCTGTAATTTAAATCGAAGGAATATTCTAGCTAGGTAATTATGGAAGAGTTGTTTTGTGTCCGTATGATTCAAAAGTACTCAACATGTCTCTTGACAAGAGAAAATATATATATATATATATATATATATATATATATATATATATATATATATATAATTTACTAAAGAATATATACATATGTGGCTTGAGGAATATTAAAATAATAGAAGAATGTGATGGATAGAATAGAACGTACCAACTGCATCGATCTTATTAATTTGAAAGGGTAAGTCGACGCGTGGAATCTTTTCAAGCAAGGGGACCAAAATGAACGAGAGACCGGATCGATGGAATCGGTCTTTTTTAGCTGTCTGATTTCCGCAATAATCCTGATATTTGTATTGTAAGTTAGTTGTTTTTTAGATAATGTTTCTTAGGGGAAAAAAAGATGGAGACACTTAGGGTTATACGAGACATTAATTTGTTACGGGGTACGCCACGTTTTAAACTCCGATTCAAATAAAAAAAAATAGTCAAGATATTTTTTTTATTTTAAACTACTTGATATTTGATGTGTAGATAAACATATATATTCTTAAGAAGATAAAAAAAAAATATAAAAAAATATTTATTTTTATGTTATTATTTCTGTCTTTTTTAATATCCGTGAAAGACTTAACAAGCACAGCATTATTAAAAGTTGATTAAAACTCCCAAGATATCTAATCCTCCTACTCCTGCTACTGTGGCTAAAAAGGAACTTTTTCGTGATATTCTAAAAAGAGCGGGCCTTTTTAGTCATTTTCTCCTTGGAACATGCCCTAAAGCCTAAAGGTGTTAATTAGCTGGATGACCCTTCCAAAATTTTTATTATTATTATTCCTATTCCTTTTTCCTCATTATAAAACGGCTAGAGCATGATATATTTCGTCTATTCTTAATTTATAAATTAAGTCAAGAAAATATTACCCTTCGACCACCTTAAGAATATAGTATAAAAAACAATAAATATTATGGAGTAGTATTAATATTTTTTTAACATAACTGACTGACTGGCCACCATCTCTCTTTCTTTTCTTTTCTTTTCTTTTTCCTTTCTTTTCTTTCTCTCTCTTCTGCAACTATTTCATCATCTCACAAGCTTCCAAACAAAGAGAATTAATGGAAAGTTGCAAGTTTTATTCTCCTTGCTGTCTTTGGATATGTTTACGATGAAACATCAAATAAAAACCCTTATCTGGTTAATGGGTATCTCTCTCTCTATTGATTCCATAATCTTAGCACATACTTATGGCAACATCAACTATAGATCCCTCTTCCCAATATAGTCGTTCTAACACTAATTGTAATCAGTTTGGAAACCTTCTTCATATCCATGGCTTACTTTGAGATCAGGAACAAGAATCATCATCATCGATATAGGCGGTTTGGGTTTCCAGCTTCTCCTTGGATATGACCATGGTTCCTGCTCAAAGTCTTTCTAAACAGCAACAGCATCAACTTTGTGATGGTGGTTATTTTGGTGAGGATGTCCATACTTTTAAAGAGGGCTTTGGTCTTATGAGCCGATTAGAAGGTTATGAGTACTCTTGTGTTAGCGAAGCTTGCTTATTAGGATCTGATCTAGTGGTGGCTAATATTCCCATGGCTGAAGATGAATCAAGAACTAACAGTTTTAATAATGAAGCTGGCTCAAGCTCAAAAGATGTTCAAGAAGAGAGACATGAAGGGTGGCTCCAATTGAGTATAGGTGGTCACACAACAACAGCAACACCAACAAGCCATGAGGGCAAGCACGATCATCATCAACAACAACAACAACAGCTAGTACTTGATTCTACAAGTAGAAGAGGAGGGTTGATAGAGCTTGATCTACTACGAGGTAGCAGTAGTAGAATTTCACATCAAGCGAGGCCATTGAGTAGTCCTGTTTTTCACGTTCCTGATCTTAGAGCTCCTCCAAGGCCAGTCCCAAGTCATGCCACTAATTTTAGCAATACATCTTTATTCTTTCAACACCATCCAGCAGCAACTAGCTCAACCTATCCTCTTCATCAAGAGATAAACTGGCCTTTTAGGCCTATGTTGCACAATATAGCGACCGCCTCATCTTCTCCACCATCCTCTTCTTCGTCTTTGATGCCATTGGGGTCCTATTTTTCGCGTCCGTTCCAAGTAAATAGTACTGGCATGGATTTTGCAGGACCGAGCTCCGACTTTAAAGTAATCGATCCTCCAAGAAGATCCCATTCTGGCATTTGGTTTATGCTACAAGCGTCTCAAAATCAGTAAGTGCAAAAGGAAAAGAGAAGACAAACGAGAAGCACATAGAAAGATTAGCCCCACCATTTTGTTTTTGTTTCTTTCTATCTTTTGTTTTCTTAATTAGTTAACTTTCAAATGTTTTTTATGTCCAATTAGCTGCTTTGTAGTGATTTGTTTTTAATGTTCAAATTCAGAACGAAAGAACCCTTCTTGCCGCAAATATCCAAGAGCTACCTGAGAATCAAGTAACATATTTTATCTTCTCTACCTTTTCTTTTCTTTTCTTTTCTGTCCCTTTTTTGGTTCCCTTAATTTTGGGGGGATTTAATAATTTTTTATATACTAATGGAATGAAAATCCTTTTTGTCCATGGATATAATTTTTCTTTCTTGTTTCGATATTTGAAACCTTAGGGATGGAAGGATGACAGTTCGGTTATTAATGAAGTATCTGGTTAACAAGCTGAGACTGGATAGCGAATCAGAGGTATTTACATTTCTTTTTCTATTTCAACTAATGCATAAAAGTAGTAGTTGATGGTACTGTGCTTTCTATCTTATCTTGTATATCTCATTTACTTAAGATTGGCAAAGGGCACAGACAAATAGAAGAACCAAAAATAGGAAACAAGCATATCTGTTCGAATTACTAGTTTTAATTAGACAAATATAGACAAGGGTGGTGTTAGAGAAATGACAGAAACAGCAGAGCTAAATGCGTTTCTCTAGCGGTATTTATTGTGTCTGATAACTTGATATTTAGGTGAGAAGTATATTTCTAGGTAGCCATCTTCTCTTTTTGTATCATTAGGCCATAATCTATTCTTGTAGGGATGGTATAAGAACAAAAATGTCTGTCTAAACAAGGTGTTGAGCCTTCTAAACTGGTCATGAATGCGGTGTTTAGTTAGTTATGGATGTTTTCATTGACAAGATTGAAGAGGTGTAGGGTTTAAGTGTATTAATTTAGAGATAATATAGAGAACTACCTACCACCTTCTTTCCTATGACCACCAAAATAAATTGAAATGATAAGTGGCCTTTCATACTTCACAAATGGGATTAATCAGTACTATTTTAGACCACAACATTTATTTTACTTATGAAAGTCATGTTTCAATGATCGATCTCGCACAAATAACGTATATGTGCAACAATAAAGCGAAGTAAAGCAGTACTATAACATTTAAGCATCTAGGATGGGTTGAAATGCAAAACCTTGGAGAAGAAACCCTAGTCACTAGCTCGTTTTCTCGCTGTTTTACTCTTTTTTTTGCCTGTTTAAAGAGTACCGCTAGGGAAGTCCGGAATTGTCTAGGTAAATTACACATAATCGAGGGTTAGTACGTAGCTTGTTTATCTCTAAGAATTGAATACCGTAGAGGATTTGTCTTGAGTATCTCTATTGATTCTTAATGATATTAATTATTCCCCGAGGCAGTGCTGTATGTAGGGAACTTCTGATTGTGCCATGTTGCACTATTAGGAATGGGATTATAGATAATTTCTCTGATTTTAACTATTAAGAATGGGATTATTGATGACTTATCTGATACCTATATCCTTAATGATTAACAAAACTCAAATCTTCCATCATGCAACGAAGAAAACTGCAATGGAGAAGGGTAATTGATATAGGTGAGAATTATTTCAGTCAGTATATTAAGGATTAATTAGACATGTCCTAATTTTACGTGCATTGTATATGGAACAATCATATACATATTAAAAGGTGTATAGGTCTTACATGGAGCTAGGCAAACAATTGACGTATGAAAGTACCGGATATATATATAATAGATTAACTTTGTATTTTTTTCATTACTAGGGACAATATTATATACGATATAATTTGTGCATGGGATGCATCATTAAAGGCGATTTGAGTTTTCATATCATATATATTCATTGCAGGCATAATTGTGTGTCCATCATTTACACAACGCTTCTCATGCACACTTCACAGAATACCCACTAGCTATTTCTTTCATTATTGCTATATATATATCAGGTTCCTTACAAAAATTAATTGAGTCCTCTTATTTTTATCATTAAATTAAAATTCAGTATTTTTATGAAACATATTCAGTACAAAGGTTTAATTGCTTGAAATTCGTGTTTCCTGATCTCTAACACATATTTAATAAATATCTTTTACTATCCTTAAACGCATTAAATATCGCTGGCTCAAAAATGCTTAGAGCTTCCATGAATCATATATGTAACGAATCAACTTCAAATATTTAGGTAAATTGCAAAATGAAGTTTTTATTTGGGAGGGTAAAAAGGAAAGCGTGCATAGCATATAAATTAAAAGGGGGGATTATTGATGTATGAGTACCTATTTTCTTATGCATATTATTTGATAAATATTATGAGGATGTGGATTCTTGTTGATATACATGACTATATATAATTAATATTAAAGTTCTTAGAAAGGACATTTTTGGTACATATATTTTTTAGATCGGATTAACTATTCTGCAAACTCTAGATAAAATCCTTTCCAGCTGCCAAAACACTCTAGATAATTTTTCTATAGTCATTTCTTATTTCAAAATTAATAAATTTAATTAGAGAGAGAAAAACATATATGTGCCAAAGGTAGATTTAACATAGGGCTAGTGGAATTATGTTTCATAGACAAAATTTACGTTCTCTCATAAGAGTCTCATAGTGTGAAATGAACCTGTGATCTTATTGTTTGTTGTTATTTCAATTCTGTCTCATCGGAAAACCATCGACTTCCATTGCGTATTGCAATTATACTCTATGGAAACTTTTCCTAGTGCACCCAAGACTGCCTTCTTATTGAAATATGGCACCGTGCTGATAAACCAACGGGAGATATTAACATTTAAGGATTCATGATTCGCACCAAATAAAAGGAGCTAAATTTAATAAATGTTGCTATTCGTACCTTGCTAGTTTACTTTGAAAAATTCTAAACGCTAATATATATATATGTAAGGCTTTACGTCGAAAAAGAATTGTGAATTTATTCAGAAACATTTTATTTGATTTAAAATGGTGTGTGCATGTTTTACTTTAGTGTTTGTGTACGTGTAGCATGAAATATAACTGCTAAAACTGCAACTTAATATAGAAATTAGTAGCAATACACTGTACGGGTGCCTGTCAAGTGCTTTCACTACTCAGTGTTACATACAAGTAATTAAAGAAAAAACTAGAAATAACTCTAAGCCATAAGTGAAAACATTTAGTCATGGAGCTTGTCTTCGGGCACTAACTTCTCCATCGTATAGTAAAGCCAAAAATTGAATAGAAGTTGAGTCATGTGGATCAATTAATAGTGTTGTTCTAGTACATATTCGATCCTGCGCTGAAAAATTTCTCCAATTTGTATTGATGTTGATGCGATTTTCATCTCAATCATACCTCTCTTTTTTTCCCTTTTCTGATAGAAGACGATTACAATAAAAGCTAGTGCGTGTTTACTTGATCTAGCAAGAGCCATCCATTTTCCCTTGACTTCTACGGCTAGCAATGCTTAGGTTTGTTTCTAGGGTAACATACAAGAAAGAGAAGAGGATGTCAAGACCGCGTATCATTAAAAAACTCGAACTCAAACCTGGATGGATATGTATATATATATATATAAAAGCACGTAGTGTTAGTTGAGTTCGCCATTCCTTGTCCTAGGTGGTTATTACATATAGCATGTTTATCTGTTGTCTTCGTTACCCACAGCACATAAATATTCATACTCTTATATTTTGGCTTGTTAGGTTGTAACTTGACATGCTCAAAGTTCCATTTTGTTTTTATATATAATATAGTTTTGGGTATAAGTTTGTAATTAGGTCAACCCTTATCTGATGATTAATTTGGATCATGCCCATATATAATTTTTTTAAAAAAAAAATTGCTGTTGCTTTCTTGCCATGCCATGCCATGAAGCAAGGAGATATATGCGGTTAACACGATATCTTATTTTATCGATTTTGCCCAAATACATATACACAACAAACCAACCACCAAAAACCATCCGAACTCTTCTTTGTCTCTTTCTAGTCTTGAAGCAGATAGAGAGAGAGAGAGAGAGCGTCCATCTGTTTTATATTCTTACCAAAACTAAAGTACACACATAATCACTAAACAATCATCCATGTTATAAACTATTGTTGTTATCTAAGATATATGACAAATTCAACATTCTTGTTTGCTTTTATAGAATTAGAACCACCTCGTTTCATGTTAATCAAACCAGATAGTTGGTATACATAGGCTGGTCAACTTAACTATGCCATCGATTTGGCAAGTTCCTCTTGGTGTTGGATCGATCCACCGCCCAAGTGACACATTAATAACACCAGTTCCATAAAGTTTCTTCTAGGAAGTAATCAGTTCATGCCGTCCAGAATATGCAAGCCCTCTTCTTTGAACACAAATATGCATGCAACGAAGTACCCAATGATTTAAACTTTTCAAGTGGGTGTGAAAGACGAGGTCGAGCTTATAATTGCATCCGAGGATTACAATAAGCCGCGGCTAGCTCTGCTAATAATCCGTTTTAGCGTTATTTAAGGAGTCTGTCCACAAATTAATCAGTTTAGATTATCTATGTGAATCTAGATACTCACTTGATCATAAAAAACTTGTTTTCATTCTCTAGACACACACACCCATATAATCAATACGTGAGAAAGCCAAAAAGATGTCTTCATGGTGGAAAGTGTTGCTTCCTTTTTGAAAATTCTTCAAGCTAGCATTGACTTTAAGATATGTATAAAATTATCATCAACTTGGATGTGGATTGTCTTGGCTTAGTTGACACATACTAACATAACAAGAGGGGGGGGGGGGGGGGGGGGGGGTTGATACTAGCACATCATATGAAATCATATCGTAGGGCCTAAAAAACCACACGTGGAGCATGTCATCATGGAAAACCCCCTCTCCAATCTGCATGCGTTATCTCTCCCCTTCGTCACGCTTTCGCTTCTTTCAGCTCAGCTTTTACCCCTCCTCTCTTTTTCCTTGGGATTATTGTGCTTAAAAAGACCCCATCATCAAAACACCTTAAGTGGTGGGCTTCGATCGAACTATAGACGACCCCATCTTCATCATCGCCATCATCATATCCCTCTCTCGCCAACCACAAGAATGAACTCCACTAAAAGAAGAAAATTTTAAAAAATCCTTTCATATGTTTTTACGTCGGAGGAAAGCAATGCATGAGTGAATAATCCACAACAGAATCATTCCAAGTTGTTGAAAAAGAACAAGAATAAAAGGCATTAAAAGACAGATAAGTCTCCTCCACGAAAATAAATTATTTGTAGTTGGTGAAATCACGATATGCATGCAAAATAAATTAAATATTTAATCCTTTGTAATTCTCAACAAATACCTATCAAACAAAGGGTGGTTTGGACATGTTTTATCTTGCATACATCCCAAGGAATGAAAATCCAAACACAATATATTAGTTCATGGAAGAATATTGACCGTATGATATCACTAGGGCTATTTTGTTGGTCGACTAAGCTACGTGAAGTAGACGTGCATGACATGAGACTGATGCATGGTTAGGTTTTATTGAAGCTAAAAAAAAAATCTTACTTATTTGTTTATTTTAATTTTTCCGTGGTTAGCGGATCCATTACAAATTGTCCTTTTAGATTATGGTTACCGGTTAGATTATAAAATCTTTGATGGTGTTTTATATAGTATAATAATAAAAATAAAAATAAAGTCTAAGCGCTCATGATTTTGGCTTACGAGCAAAGTCTAGGTGGGTCCCGTAATGATTAAACCGGGGCAGTGTTTGAGTCGTGCCCTCGTGGGTGAGGGGACGGGCAGCCCAAAAGGGTGGGTTGTCATGGCTGACCGCTGCCCGAGTAAAAAGAACGGAATTTTAAGGGTAGAGTAGACGTTACAAGGATATACATGTATGGGGCCATGGCAAAGACGTTACCTAGTGACAAAGCATGACTTCAAAATACATCTCTTTTTTAAATGAATATATATATACATATATTGAAAGAAAATTATGAATATTCAACTTCATATGATGTTCTCTTATTGAATATATTTTTATAAAAAAAAACTATGAATCTTCAACTTCAAATGCATCATAAATATTTATTTAGTTATATTTATTTATACCTATTTGAATAGCTCTATTTTATTTTTTTTGTGTTAAAAAAATCAAAGTCGCCATTAGCAACTTGTTTGCATTAATATGCATAGATGCTTGCATCTTTCGTTACTTCCAAGTGATTTTGGAGTTGCTTAGCTAGATGCTTACGGTTTTCTTAATTATTATTATTAGGGATTACAAAATTAACTTATTAGAAGCACACGATCAAGAAAAGAATTGATCTAGACGTGGTAATTTCTAGCTTGCTAGACCAATCGAGGATTAGCAGTCGTGATGCTCTCCCTTGTCAAACAAGAGGAGAGAAGGAATCGATCGGCATGTTCTTGTTTTGACTATTTAGTATTTAAAAGTAAAAAATAATAATTAATAATTACAAAGAAACAATGATATTCTTCCAACATGCACGGTGATAATGATAAGTAGGTGTCATTACAATATCAAGCCCTTAATTTCTTGCTTTCATGCCTATGCATGCGTTTAATGTAATTTAAATTATATATATACCTAGGCTAGCTGGCTAACGTGTCGTGTATTTTTGTGCGTGTGGACGATTATGATCTGATAAAAGCAGATAGAGATGACCTGTAGAGGGCAACAGCTTCTTCCTTTCTTGACACTGCAGCATGTTAGGGATAACATCTGGAGCCCCAGAGAGGCACTCACTTTGCTTCCAGAATCCTCAACCACGGATCATGTCATGGTGCTGCACTATGGTAGAAGTGCTTAAAGGAGCCCCCAGAAATTTCTCACTAGTTAATCCTCTCTCACTTGTATCGTTGTTAAGTTATCCGAACACTTTTTCTCTTCTTTCTTTTTTTTTTTCCCGGCTAATGGGCTCTGCTATTTATTTTTATTTTAAATTTTTAATTCACTTCTCTAATTGGAGAAAATAGTTTGGAATACCCCGAAATGATGTTTACAATTTTGGGGTAAATAACATAACCGAAAATGTATTTCCAAGCTATGCGGGCTTGATCGATATTTAATTAAAATTGTTTTGTTAACGAGCACAAACTCCATCGAATACATCCTTTTATTTATGACTTGTTTCCCTCGGTAAATCTTTTTCCCATCTTTTTTTTATCCCATGATCCTTTTCGAAGGCCGTGCTGTCCAAAATACTCGTAGTTAAATAAAGCTTGACCAAGAACAAGTCTTAGCCCAGTTACAGCGTAAGCAACGTGATCCGCCAGCATTCTTGTCTTCATATTACACTGACGCGCTGGGCTTGCCTGTCAACCCTCCCCAACGTCAAGGATTGCTGACTGCGACCGAACTAAAGGATTTGAAACAGGCAAGAGGTGTCGCCTGAGAGTCAGAAAACCACCTCCATAATGACGCAGAACAAATCACAAGGAGAGAAAGGCGATGGCACATGCACCCCCAGAACTCCAGTAGCATCCCCCAAAATATAGCAAACGTCAGTGTCAAACTGATACATGTAAAAAACCATGTCAAAGCACCGATTCGGTTCTTAATTCGTAGTCATTCCCGCACAATATACACAGAACTGCTACTTAGGTTACAATGACAATGTGAAGTCTCCAATGTCTCCATAGGTTACAATGACAGATATTGAATATTGCTGAAAGCTTAATAATTTACAGGTTTCATCAACAGAAGACTTAATACTGAATTTCAACTTCACTTCATCTTTAAACTGCTAATACTCCACCCATCAGACAGTTAAGATGCTCACCTGGACCTAGACTGTAGAGGCTCCCCTCCACACGAGTATAATTAATATTGGGGTAATACTAAGGATGCTTAGAATTTTCGAAAACATCCTGTAATGAACATGCCACATCGCCAAGTAATGTAAAAAATTCCAAGCATCCCTCGCATCACTCTACAAATTACTATGTTACCACATTCGAAGACATTCTTCAGATCTACAAATCCATTTTGACAACTTTATTAAAAACCACCAAAACAAATCAATGTACAACTTTCATTAAAACATACAGACAAAATACAAGCACGTTACAATTTAAGCAAGATATACCTCATATAGCATTGAAGAAAGAAACCAAAGCGCAACTAATTTCAGAGACATGCACAAATGTTTTTAAGGGGGATGAGGCTTCAGGAGTGACCCCCCCCCCCTCCATTTAGGTAAAGGATACGATCTTCACTGTCCATAAATATATCAATCAGGGACCCTAAGAGTCTTTAGCATGCAGCTCTAGTGAGAGGCAAAGGACAAGGGCCAGGAGCCCAAAAGAGGGATGCATGAAAGGAAATCCATTGATTATAGCATTCAACCAAACTACAGAGGCAATATGTGACATTATTAGAAACCTTATAACACTAACAGAAGAAGGGGAAAGACAGCTAAACCTTACTAACTTAAATGAAACAATCAAAAAGAATGGAAAACAATAAGGTAGAAATTTAAGGTCGAAAGTACCTAATGGGTTTGTGATAGGTGGGCCAAAATTAAAAATGGCTCTGCACATACAATTTGCACCTTCAATAGAGTAAAAAGTTTCTTCATATACCACTCACATTCAAAGAACAGTCGATTGCAGCACTGCTTTTTCCAGCCATGGGTGACAATAACTCTAACATCAAAGATCAGTTCTAGAAGAAACAAAATCATTCCAGAGGAGGCAAACACAACACGCTTATGATGCAAATGCTTTCCATGTACAGTGCATTGAGTTCTTCATTCAAAACGGATTTGTAACCTTCCCACACCACAAGCCAGCACGTTATTTGTTAGGAGTCCATTTGGCATACAAACTGTTTTAAGTTGCTTTATATAAAATTTAAAGTTTCAGCTTTTAGATTCTAAACCTTGCCATCTTCATTAATCAAAGAAATTGCTTTGAGTGTTTCGACAAACATACTTCTAACTTAAACTGTTTCCATTACATGTTCTCTACAAAGAAGAAAATCTTGGGAGAAGATATTTTTCTGTTACCATTCATACCTGTCAAGATTACACCAAACCTTTAACCATTCATTAGCAGAACCGTAAGTCATGAAAGAAAATGAACAATTGAGGTATAAGTATTGACTTAGAAATACATACACATATAGTTTCATCCTAAAATGTTCTTACAAGCCTATGAGTTGTCCCAAAAACAAGATGGCAATTTTACTTCTCTAAGACAAATTACACTGGATCAATAATAGATTCATCCATGACATAAACAAGGTACAACCAAGCTCAGATAAAAGTAGGAGTGGATTCAGAGATTTGTTATATAAAACTTTCCTCAAACAAGAGGCGCATCCCAAGATAAATTTAGTCTTTTAACAGAAGGGATAAACAGGTTAACTGGTCGACATGCATGGCATGTGCCAAAGCATGATCAGGATGCACCACCATTCTGGGCTTAAAATGGAAAATCAGCTAATGAATCCAAATGGAGTTAACCATTAAAAGCAGCAGTGGAGTTAATCATTGATATTAATGAAGAATACAAAATTTTGACCTTGGTACAGAGGAGCAGTATGGCAAGTCTAATGACACAATTGCATAACCTTAATACCAAAAAAAATTTAGCACTCACAGACAAGCATAAAGCCAAAAAACAAAAGATAGCAACGATTACACAATCATCTCAATCTCCAAACATAGAAAGATATAGTTTCAGCATTTAAAACGATTACACCACAATCAGACAGCAAAATGACTCGATAATAACTATATCAAGAAAGCAGATCACATAGATAGGAAAGCCAAATGGCATTGCTAAGAAATAACTATCTTAAAGTGCGTGCAACATGTACCTGTCCAACACGTGTGCTATAAACATGAAATGAGTGATAAACTTTCCATCTTCGTCTTCCAAATAAATTAACCTCAAACTGATCATGAAATACTGTAGAAAGTACTATCAAACAAGTCCAATGCAAGATTAAAGAAAAAGGAACAGCACAAACAAGATATCAATACCAAGAAACTACCACTTGATTCCAAGACTATACCATCATTGTTATTAGTCAAAAAAGATATAGTTCAAACCATCTCAGACATGCATTTTTGTCTATTATCACAATTCATCCATGACCGAGGTTTTTATACTAAAAAAGAAGGTTACACCAATTATACTAAAAGATATAAACTCAGGGGGAAAAAAAGAATAGAAAAGTTCATAACTCACGGAAACCCCTTTCGAAGCTTCTGGATTGCAGAATACAGTTTCCTTCTTGAACCAACCGCATTTATTCCCATATCTTTCAAATCCTCCAATGTCAATAATGGCAACACTTGATCATCCACTTCATGTATCTCAAAAACCGGCGCGTATCGACTTAAACCTAACTCAATCAGCCAAGTCCTAACTCCTTCCCATTTTCGCTCCGAATTATTATCGTTATCATTATTCTCCATTTCTATTCCTTCATTTTCCCTACTCTCTGTAACCCTAACTCGACCAGAGCCCGTACCCGTTCTCCGATTCCCGTGCCAGAAATCTAAACCAACATTGTCAGCAGACTGGACTGGACTTTGGTCTTTTGTAGGACTATCAGAATCAAGATCGAATTCCCGAACAAACCCTTCCTCTCCATTTGAATTCTCCAAATTATTATCTCCTTCTTCGATTCTTGAATTCGATGAAATCCAATTCGATCTCACTCTCTTCGTTGTCGCTCTCTTCGCTTTCCTTCTATGTCCGAACTCGACAAGATTCAACTCTCCGTTTGGACCATTTTTAATGACCTCGTGTTCTTCAATCTCGTTGTCGTTCCCGTTAACGAGATGTGTTAAAGAGCGTGCTTTGATTGATTTTGAAGATTCTTTAGGGATGCGCCACGTGTTGTGTTGCGGATGCAGCAGCTTTGTTGAGCGTCGCATGTGCGATTCGTATGCTGTTTGATGGTGATGGTCGCCGATCTCGCCGAGACGGACGCTTGGTCGACGTTGCCGTTTGAGTGCTGGTGGCGGTGGCCCTCGGTTTTCTGATTGAGCTAGAGCTGTTGTTGTTGCAGTTGTGGTGGGCTCTGTGGCGGTGGGTGCTGTTGTGGTAGCAGTGGCGGTGGTGATTGGGCCTTCCGGTGGAAGTAACTCGGCGGCCATTTTTTATGAGAGAGTGGAAGTGTCTGTTTAGACTGAACTGTGCGTAGGATAAGGGTTTGGATAGGGGAATCTGGTGCTTTCTGGAGTATCGTGTGTTTTTATTCTGGACCGTTTGATGAGGGATATGGTTTTAGGTGATTTTTAAGGAAATATCTGGGTCACGGCCAGTGACACAGGAAGTTGCTTTTCTAGGCCCAGCTTGATCTATTTTGGGCTGATAAGGCTATGTTTGGTTACCCGAGTAAGAACTCATCTCAAAGAAAAGGTACTTCAAGTTTTCATGGTAGTGTTTTTCTTATTGATGGTTATGAATTTCATCACAATATCTCAAGATTTTTTTAATTGCAATTATAAATTAATGAAGAACATGTGATGATTGCTAAGACCAGTAAATTAAGTTTTATAATTTCATCTTTTAAGAAAAAGTCACGTTAAGTTATGCTGTATTTATATCACATTCTTCATATATTCAAAGAATTAGTTGGTTTATTTTGGTTAAAAATAAATTATAATTGTATTATATTTTTTCTGACGTTAACTTACTGTAAATCAAATTATATTTCGATTGTACATACGAGTAGAAAATATAATTGCTAGTATTTGTAAATTTTGTATTTATATACAAAAGTCTGATTACCCTTTCCAATAACTCTTGCAATTGACAATAATGAAATTGTATGCTGACAAAGTTTTTACTATGTAAAATATTAAAAAAAAAAAAAATTGGGTGAAAATCTATTAAAAAAAGGCATGCATGATAAAACTCTTTGTAAAGTTTTTTCTAACAAAAAGAAATAATAAATAATAAATTCCCAAATGTAATATTATGATATTATGAAAAAAATATATATATAATGAAACACAAGCTTGCTTGAAAGAAAACTCGATAAATTTAACATGCGAATCTAGCAAAAGCATTATAGAATTATTGGTAATTTACTTTTCAATGAATGAACGTTTTTGTAATTTTCTCGTCATTATTTTATGCAAACCGAGCGCGGACGGCGAAGTGGAGGGAACCACGCATGATATAAATATATATTATATGTACGATCCCCAACACAACCAAGCCCGTCTAGCTCAGTTGGTAGAGCGCAAGGCTCTTAACCTTGTGGTCGTGGGTTCGAGCCCCACGGTGGGCGAATTGGTTTTTTTTACTTTTTTTTCCGCATTCTTCCCGTTTCATAGAACCATTATCTGGAAATTTTATTTTCCATAGAAATAACAATGCTTTTCTTTTTAAAAAAAAATGAAAATATGAGATTTTATCAGATATGAGCTGGTTATGATTATCAGAGATTCAGTTCGAGGGTCATGTAATTTTATCGATATTTTCTTATAAATACGAAAACTATAATCTCTAAACAAAATTATATTCCTAATTTGTGGATCGTATGATGTGTTTATGGAGCTTGAGAAGGCAGTTTTCATGGATTTTTATATGATCAAATGATGGGGTGATTGATAGATGTTTTATTTGAACTTGAGGGGTCAAACAAGACATGAAAAAGGTTTAGTCATCAATTTGTTTAAGTTCTATGAGAAATAAATTAAAATTTACCTCAAACGTAATTATGTTACTATTCCGTGGCACGTTAAAAAAAATCTTAAAAGAGGAAGGCCTATTCTGCATTGCTAGAAATGTCTAAATTCACTGTGGATTTAAATTGTAATTTTTTATTTTATTTTGTTCTTTGAGCTTTTCTTCCTCTTTAATTGCATTCATTTGAGACCAAATTAATGACTAATTACTCCTAGTTTATTTAAAGATTACATAACTCATAGAAAAAGGATCAAAACAAAAAAACACATGAAAATCAGGTGGCTAGTTACATATGGGCACGAAAAAATTCTTTCCAATCTATCTACTTTGTTTTCATTACTTTTCAGCCCTTTTAGTTTTTTTAATTTTTTTTTGGTCTAGAACTTTTTTTCTTTATTTTTTTAATTCTAATTTGAGAGATCAAAAATAAAATTGCTAAAAAATAGCAAATAAGAGATAAAGTTATTGATTAGTCATATTTTAACTATAAAAAAAATCATTGTTGATGTCAACATATTCTATTTGACTATAAGAGTTTTATTGCGGTGTTTTATGCCCTTCATCTTGTCAGAAAAAAAATAAAGATTAAAGTTAAGAGATGATTTTTCCTTTCGGCTTAACTTTGTGTTTTAAAACAAATTCTATGTCGTTTTTAGTTGGTTTGTCATGAGAATTGATTTAGTGTTTTAAATGAAAATATATTAAAAATTATATTTTTTGATTAAAAATCACAAGCTTGATTGTTCAACTGTCTGTTTAGTAGTTGGAAATAAGATGGTAGATAAAACGTTATCTGTCTTTTAAAAAAAAACATGAGATGGACAACATGTCATCAATCCAGACCTAGACACGTACCTTTTTTTACTTTAACTTATTTATTTCTTTAAATAAAAATTAATTAAAATAGATTCATTCAATTTATGTGGAGGATGCTCGATTTAGTGGGTATTCAATTTTAATTTAGATTAATTAAAATAAATAATTTATTTGTGATGGTTTTTCATAAAACATCATTTAATTTTTACCTGGTTTACAAATTATATTAAAACATTTTTTTCTATATCAGTTAGCAATTATTTTAGCATCTCTGCATGATTTTTTTTAATTGATTTCATTTAATTGCTTTCTTGTTCATGTTTATTTTTATTATCATTTTTTATCCCAATCACTTTTGATTTTTAAAATATCAAATCATTTCTTAATCAACTTGATTATAACTAAAAAAAATCTAAGATGAAAATATATATATAAAAAAGACTCTTTGATATCAGTTCAAAGTCTTAATTAAAACTACAAAACCAAGACCTTGCAAAAAACACTATATTACCTACAATAACCAGCCTATTGATTTTTGTTGAGAATGACAAATTAACTTACATTATTCCGATCAACAATGTTTTTTTTTTATATATAGTAATAGACCTCTGTTAATTCATATGCAATTGACGCTCAATTTCATACATTTATAGGAGATACCATAGTTGTTAAGTATAGATGAATCCAATGACTTGACCCTATAATTTATTAACTTGGAATTTGACTTAAATTAAGTTTCATTTCAAATTGACTTCCAGATTAACTCGAAACATGTTGACCAACCAGGTAAACTCTAAGAAATTTTTTTAAAATTTTAAAATATTATTTTATTTTATTTAAAAAAACCAAAAAAGTTTTTTCTTGTTATTTGACCAAGTAAACTGTAACCCAGACCTTAAAATGGGTGGGTGACTCCCACCCACTGATGAGGAATGGAGCCCATACATTTTGCAAAGATCACTTTAAAGGGCCTGGATAGGACCTTAACCTATTCCCAACATCCCGAGTCAACCTAGCATTTAGGAGTGCTTTTTAAAAGTGCTTTTAAAAAAATTTGAATTTTTTTTTTTTGCTTTGAAGTAATATGTTTTTGATGTTTTCAAATCATTTTGATGTGCTGATCTCAAAAATAATTTTTAAAAAATAAAAAAATTATTATTAGCATACTTTTCAAATATCACCTTAAAGGGCCCGGATAGGGCCTTAACCTATTCCCAACATCCCGAGTCAGCCTAGCGTTTGGGAGTGCTTTTCAAAAGCGTTTCCGAAAAAATTTAAATTTTTTTTTTTGCTTTGAAGTAATATGTTTTTGATGTTTTTAAATTATTTTGATGTGCTGATCTCAAAATGATTTTTAAAAAATAAAAAAAAATATTATTGGCATATTTTTCTAAGTGAAAAACATTTTGAAAAGAAACCACAACCACACCAAACACCCAACGTGCATAAGACAAATAACACATGCATTAAGAGGGTGTTTGGGAGTGTGTTGTGGTTGTTTTTCAAAGTGCTTTTCACTCAGAAAAGTATGCTAATAATTTTTTTTTATTTTTTAAAAATTATTTTTAAGATCAGCACATCAAAATGATTTAAAAACATCAAAAATATATTACTTCAAAATAAAAAATAAAAATTCAAATTTTTTCAAAAACATTTTAAAAAAAAGACTCCCATACAGCCTCTTAAATACAAGCAAACTTCAAGGACATGGAACGTGCTAAAAACTGAGTCAGAGATTACTTTCTATGGTAGACAGACCCCACAAGGGAGACGACTCAGCTTGAACATTGACTCATTGCCCCCATAAGGCCTTCTTTGTCCTCAAGTAATACAAAAGTACATGTGATAAATAAACAGATTACTTTGCCCTATCTGAATGCAATGCACATGAGCTCATAAACAATCTCGAGGTTCTAACATTTGTTCACTCAAGAATATTATTTCAAGACTTCCTCAAGAAATATTGTTCACTCAAGAACTCGCCCTGCCTCAATCTTGTTAGAAGCTTCATAATCAATGGGGTTTCACAACCTCGTCATAAACTATATATAATTTAGCACAATTATTAATCAATACAGAAACAACTGCTGTTAAACTTGAACAACTTTACTGCATCCAAAGTAATGAAATGAATGAAAAATAAAATCTTTACCAGCTTCTCACGCATTCCAGGCTATAAAATTCTAAATGTTGCATGAGGATTAGGAATCCAGTAAATTACCCGGGTCAAAAGTTAAGATCATTAAAAGTTAGATGGTTTGTTTTCCCTAGCAGGACGACTTCTTGAACTACTCTGCGTGTTTTGCTTGATCCATGTATTCCTGGACTGCTTGTTATGCATCAGTGATATTAATTCTATAAGTTACAAGCCTGCGCATATGATGTTGCAATCCGACAATGACACTCTACAAAAACAATTTGTTTGACAATCCAACATAGTTTACGAAGCAAGTGTGTGCTGAATCTCAGAAGATCACGTGATTTACAACCAATGAACTAAAATGAAATATAATTATTGTAACCCATTGAACACAATCTAAATAATTAGGAACTTGAAAAAAACAGGCATTTCTGCAGGTGGTGTCGTGCATCTGACTTTCCACTAGAAAAAATGCAGATTCTCTAATCCATGCCGGCAAACAATCTGCCATGCCCTTTAATGTTATAAATATTGGAAGGAGAAAAGTAAAAATGGGAACATGGGAAATATTTTGAAGAACAAATCTCATTCATATTAGCTTAATTAGGCTTAAGACTTATACTACTCCGAACATATATTTATACTAGTTTAGGATAATTCAAGAGATTTGAAAGATAAATATATCTTTAATAGTTACATATATATCTAAAAGATATTTAGAAAAATTAAAAAGACATTTTGAATATAAACTTTAAAATTAATTCCAACACTTTTGGAGTTCTAGATTCCTCAAAAGTGGGATTATCAGAATTGGGAACATAATTTTATGATGTTTTGCCTTGCATTTGAGTACTGCTTTGATAATGCTCATTAGTAGTTGTTGAGGTGTGGCTGTAACAATGAAGCGGGTGCATCTGTTTTCTCAACGAGAGAAGGGAGCAGGGAGGATCCAGATTCTAGAATAGACGGCAATTGAAGTTCCGAGATAAATAGCTCCTGGAATTGGCATGTTGATAAGGGAGGAATCAGTTATACTACAGGAGAAGCTCTGAAATCTAAATAACATGATAAATATTTAATTACCTGCCATTCTCGTGTCTCCCTATTAAAGTTCACTTCAAATTCATCAATGAACGCTCCATTAAGCAAATCAAGTTGTGCTTCAAAAGACTGAACAGAGAAATGATGAGATTGCTAATTGCGGTAATTGATAGCATACCAATATGAAGGGGCCATTTTAGGCAGTGTCTTCATTAATTCTTACCTGCACTCGATCTTTTAGAAACTGAACGTAGCTGATTATCTCATCCAGTACGAGAGCCTTGCCAGTTATCTGTTAATTATATGACAGCCAATTGAAATATACAACAGAATAATCTCAATTTCGAAATAATTTTTTTCTCAAAATCGGCATTAGCAGACGACTTAGAAATTATATTTACCTTATCACATCCAGGAACTAGAGATTGCAGCAGCTTCATCCTTGAACTAATTTTCTCTCTTCTCACCTTCAAAACCGTGTTTCATAAAGAATAAATAAGACAATCTGGCCGCTAATTAATTAAAAGCCAGCAGGTTCAATTAATCAGTCCTTTAATTAATTACCCTTTCAGCAAGGCTATGACTGTCTGTTGCTTCACCCCTTCTTGCCCTGACGTGAACGTAGCCTGTTGGAGGCTCAACAGGAACTTTCTTCTGTTTTTTTGTTGGCCTTACCCTCTTTGCATTTCCTGCGACAGAACTGTTTGGGTTTAGTTTCTGCCTTTTGCTTTCTCTTTTTACCTGATCACAGCCAACGAAATACAATAATGTCGTCATCAACATCAATCATATAATTTTCATGTAAACGACTGTCATGTCTTAATGAAGTACTAGAGTATTGAGTCTAATACCCCTAATTCATTAACTACCATTGTGTTAAGGATATTGATCAAGTAATTCTTACATCTTGTTCGTATGTATAATATATGTGCAGTATAAGCACCATTGTAGTGTATTCGTGCTGTAGCATTTCTCCCATAGGAT
Source organism: Populus simonii (assembly GCA_007827005.2). Lineage (NCBI taxonomy): Eukaryota > Viridiplantae > Streptophyta > Magnoliopsida > Malpighiales > Salicaceae > Populus > Populus simonii. Next base: position 18,342,212 of record CM017466.2, on the reverse strand, counting down.
TCCGTATAATTTTTAAATAGGCGTGGATTGACAGGCGAACATTTTCTTAATTAGGAAATTTAATATCGCGGCTCATATGTACCTTTATGGCTGGCGACGAGTGCTTTCTCAATTGCCATAATGTTGGGGTCATCGCCTGACTAACTTGATTTTCTTCGCAGTAGTACTGAAGATCAACCACCATGGACGAACTTGAATTATGCCTTGCAATCGTTGAAGAGTGGTCTGTAGTGCTTATGAAAGGGACTTTCGCAATGCTGTTGTCATCAGCATGGATAGTTTCAAGGATTCTTTCAGCATGCAAAGGGCTATCCTGGAGACATTCATATGGAAGATTTGGAGAAAACAAGGTTCCGCTTGCGATATTGGTGTTTGAATCGAGCTGAAACTCGTCAACAACAGAAGCAGGATGCTGTTGCTGGTAAGAAAAAACTGCCATTTTGGGGTCTTCAAACTAAATTCTAAGTTAGCAGCAAAGCAGATGAGAGCTGGCACCTGGAAGAGGAAGGGACCGGTCGGTCTCGAAAAATTAAGAACCAATATATAGACGCCAAATACTCGAGAAGGTGGAGTGTCGTGGAGTAATTTACTCACAGGATATAAGGTTATAACAGTAAATAACTTTTTTTTTAAATAGTTCGTGTTTTATATATAATTATTTCTTATATTCTAAAAACTAACTAATTGATTAATTTTAATAAACTATAGAGCACTGAGCAGCTATAAATAACTCATTAACTAATCGAGATCTTTAAAAATAGATATAATTAGGAGATAAAAATTATAAATAAATATTTTATTATTATTTTTTATGTATTATGAGTTTTATCTTTTTATTTTTTTTTATTTGTCTCTTTTTTTAATGTAAATTCAACTGTAAATTTTTTTTTGTAAACTACCCAGCTACAACATATAATTAATATTTCATTAATGTAGATTTTAGCTCTTTAAGAGTGTGTTTGGTGTTGCGGTAACTGTTGTGGTTTGAAAAAAATTGTTTTATAAAAAGTACTTTTAGTTGAGGTTGGTTTGAAAAATAGGTGTTTAGTTAAAACTATAGTTGAAATTGAGGTTGAAGAAAAAATAGTTTTAATGTATTTAGTTAAAAAAATGCTTTTCATGTTATAAAATAATTTAATATATATATATATATATATATATATATATATTAATGGTTTTTAATTTAAATATTGTAGATTTAACTATTGCTATTACATCGTGAAATAAATTATACTTTATATATAAAAAAAAATTATTGTTCCATTAAACTATCTACAATTTTATTACATACAAAATTCATCCGACAAGAACTACAGTTTCGATGATTTTTAGAGCGTGCAATAAAATTAGATAAAATATTATCAGGAATAAAATTAAGATTACAGTACGAATAAATTTAATTCAACTTAAACTAATTTTTTTTTTAAAAAAATAAAAATTACTATCACATTCACGTGAACAACGCGAGTGAAATTAATTAACTGCACTGGTTTTTCAAAAAAAAAAACTGTTAAATGGTTTTTCAAAAAAAAAAAAACTGTTTAAGTGAACAGTGCGAGTGAATTAAAATTCACTCGCACTGTTGGAAGGATGCTGTATGGTGCAGCCGCGAGAAGCAGGTAGGACCTGCTTTCGATTTCCATGCGTTTCAAACGCATAATTTGGTGGGATCCATGAATAGGAATTTATGTTTTTTTTGTTACCAAACATTTTAAGTAAAATATAGACGCAACAACGTAGAGAATCACGCTCTAAAAATCTTAAATATTTAACTTTTATCTAGAGAGAGTGCATAAACTCATTTAAAATGTTAAAATCACCTTTCACTTTAATTCTCAAGTATATTTAGGCGTTTACTACAAAGACGACAACTTCTCCTATGGAAGGAAAGTATTCATAAAATGACAACACTGAGAAAAAAACAACTGGAATCTGAATGCCTCAGCCTCCCTCCCTCCCTGCCTGTTAACTCTATAATACTAGCACATTTGGATTGCCGTACCTTCCGGAAAGCCTTTTCGTGTTGACCTGAATTTTATTCAGCATTTGCAATCCTAGATACTGGTGCAAAACCAGGGGTTGTGCTTTGGTTTGAAACTAGGAAATTATCGCCACCGTCCAGATTTGAAGTTGCTGGAGTACTACCAGCCTATTTAACACCGACCACTAGAGAGATCCGACCATCAAACGATCAACAGTATGAGCATCTCTTAATTTATGCGAGAAGAGGAGATGGCCCTTTTGCTTGCTATCCTCTAAACGACACCGATTTCGACCATAACTTTTTAGGACAGAAGGTGCAGGGATGCTATATCACTGCTGAATACTGGATAATCATGTTCATCTGTAGTGTATGATCTTAAATCATTTCTCATTTAATTATTTGGATAAATTATAATGACTAACTTTATACCTTTATAGGACATCCGATAGAATGCCATTTTGTAATTGATGCATCAAATATATTCTGGAGGCTATATCTGGGGCGCTATTGGGAAGCAATATCTGTGGATTTCATGACAGCAGGACCTCACAACCGCTGTGAAACCTTCCTCCTATCCATATCTCTTTCTTTCTTGAACAGCTAAACCACGTTTCCCTTACTTGTATTTCATTATTCCAATCTGTCAGTATATATTAAGAACTTGGAGTGTGAAAATAAAAATAAAAAGCAAAAAGAAGAGGAAACAAACTGTGCGAACAGTACTTTCTGCATTAAGAACAAATAGATAGAGAAAGAGAAACTCGGAGACACACAACCTGCTGATGCAGCCCTTCTTTTAGCTCCATTAATCACTTCCCCCTCTGCTATATCAGGCTGCATGAAGGCATGAGAAGCATTTAAAAAATAAAATTGAGGAACATGCCATGCTATCGCTTGAGAAAGAAAATATCAATGTATAAAAAGGAATGCTTACCGTTGTTTCTGGGCGTAAACCAATACTTTGAAGCTCGATCAACCAAAAAAACAAAACATAACATTAGTTGTGCCAGTAAAACTAGCGGAACCAAAAAAACAAATATTTGTTGCGCCAGATCTATTAGCATAACAAAGAAAATGTGTTATTTACTCAATTTTTTCTCCTTTTTGCTAGTTCTTTAAATAATTTTGCTGATTGTGCTATTTTGAAAAAAAGAAAAAAAACCTCTTACCTTTTGCATTCAGTTTTTATCTAAAATAATTTTAGTTTATGAAGCAGATATGAACTTGTCAATCTGGTATCATGATATCCAATGGAGGCGACCCTGATTGATTCCCCCCCTGTTTTTAACAACGACCATGATTGAAACCAGTCATGTCTCAAGAACATGTTTGGTTCTACAAATTTGGTTCATAAGATTTTAGGAACCATATAATCTCATGAAAATATATCATTAATGTCTTATAATTTACTGGAAAGATGTCTGTTTTAAAATCTGTTTAAAAAAGAGCTTTTTTTAAAAATAAAAAAACAAAATTATATCATTTTAAAGAGTTGTGTATATTAATTTTAAAGAAAACTAATATTAAAATTGTCTCTGTATACAGAAACAACTCTGACAAGGCGTTGAAGGTTAAGAAAACTTATGCTCTTTTAAAAAACTCTTTCCTTCTGCAAACTTTCCTGTCAAATTTTCTATGTTACGATTTAGATTAGAAAAGCAGCTGCCAAATAGCAATAGAATATCTCCACCCTTTCTTACATAGAGTAAATGTATAAATTTTGGTTTTTTTTTTTTTTTTTTTTTGGTTGTGTCACCAAGAATGAAAAATTAAATAAGTACGAGAAATAATATTATAATTACACTATTAACACCAGAAAACAAACAATAATTTTTTTAAAAGATTATTGTTCATTCTCACTCTTATGTTTTGATTTCAACAAGACATAGCTGACATATAAATCAACTGTATGTTGATTTATATTCGTTTGGTTGAAACCAAATCATAAAAGTAAGAAGGAACAGCAGTAAATATACTGGGTAAGTAAATCTTCCATATAAATTGGATTTTTAAGAAATATAATTCAAATACTAATTACGTTTCTAGTGTTATTTATAATCAGTGAAAGTTCAGTCTGGTGATACCTTTTCTTGTGAAAAGAAGTCGCCAGCTCTTCAGAAATGCAATTCCACAACTAACACTGTAGATTAAATTTAATATAATATTAGTTATTTAAAAATATATTAAAATAATATTTTTTTACTTTTTAAAATTTACCATCAACTCCACTAAGAATTTACCATATGACATTGGAGCTAAAACAACCAAGTAAAATTAAAAGATTAGTGAAAATTTTCTGCTAGAGATTACTGCTAGAACTTTTACGCTGCTCTACTGTGTCGATGCCCATCCTTTCAAAAAGCTAAGTTTAAGAGTCGAATTCATGAAACATCACGAACTTTCTTGGAAACAGATTGAATCAAAGCAAAGAAATTTAATCAAACAAAATCAGCTAGCACATTCATGAAATTACTGACGAAATTCAGCGCAAGTCATTAATCACGTTTCTCATAGGCATTGGCTTTGTGTTTGCATGATATATTGGATAGTTGTTTTGGTTGTGATATGAAAAAAGTTATTTTATAAAAAAATATTTTTAGTTGATGTTGGTTTGAAAAAATAGGTGTTTGGTTAAAACTGTGGTTGAAATTAAAGTTGAAAAAAAAACAGTTTAATGTGTTTGGTTAAGAATGCTTTTGAAATTGAAGTTATAAGATAATTTTAAAAAATATATATAGATTTAACTATTATTATTACATCACGAAATAAATAATACTTTATATAAAATATTTTTTATTGTTCCATTAAAATATCTACAATTCCATCACGTATGAAATACATCCGATAAGAACTACAGTTTTTGTGGTTTTTTAAGCTGTAATAACATCAGGTAAAATATAATCAAGAATAAAATTGGGATTGCGATCAAATTCTGCAAATGCTATATCATCCAGCGATCTCTATCTAATTTATGTAGTGTCATTGAATAATGTTAAACACTAGTTTTTCGAATAAAAAACAGTTAAAAAATTAAAAGTAATTTTTATTTTACTGAGTCGGACCTGGTTCAATGCATTTTAAGTTTTGAACCGAAACCAACTTGGCCGGAACCGGTCTGACCAGAACAGTATAGCCGGCTACAGTCAATAAATTAGCATGAACAGTGCGTAAATATGTGTTGGCCATTGTTTACTGTTGAAACAAAAGCAGCCTTCGACTGCTTCGTGATTACTGAGTTTGGAACGTAGTAAAAGGTGGGACCCATAAACAGTAGATGTCGTTTTTCTCCGTAATCAAACATGTGTTTACTGCATTTTATTTAAAATGCAGGCGCAGGCGCGTAAACAAACGCACTCTTAGCACTCACAACCTAATTTATTTAACAGAGAATGTTACAAAGCAAAGAAATCATATGGTTTAAAGAAACTTTGTGCTATATTGAAGCATTACATTACAGTTTTGAAAGATTAACATAGATATCTGTTGCCTATAAAATCTACTCTGGACACCAGGAACTCATCCTTAAAAGAGTTGGGTTAGCAGACAAGGCATTGCCTGCTTCTTCTTCTTCTTTTTTATAAAAAAAACACATTATTATAATGGACATGTTATTTTCTTGTACATCCAAAGTCAGTGAATGGCACATGGTTCATGGAGAAGTGTATGTTTCGAATACAGATAAACATAAAGCGAAAAATGAGCCATGGAGAGAGAAGGCAATGCTAAACTGAGGAGGGGAAAAAAAAGACCAAAATGAGAAATGTGATGCCTGATCTGAGTAGAAGAGGCAAGTTGCGAAAATAGAGTGCTAGCATGGTAGTATTTCCTTGTACTCAACCGTGTTATAGAGCAATTGGCCCCCACTCGTGCGCTGCTCATTAAAAACGGGAAGAATTAATGCTTTCAAGAACGTAAGCATAGCCGCCAGTAGCTGTTTGGTTCTGGGCAAAATAACGTCTTTCGCGTTGAACACCAAAAGATAGTATCTGGGCAAAAGATTTTTGGTAGAAAGCGTTCCAACGTGTATAACATGTTTTTGCCTAGGATCGAAGAGCCGCTGGCGTCTTACTGGCTCCTAGGATATATTGCTTTGAAAAATTGGAGCATGCAACGGAATTATCAAACCTTTGCAATAATGCCATGCTGAAGATTAGGCTTTTTGACAGGAAGGATACAGCTATATACGGGTCGTGCTGGAACACTGACGTATTTAATTTGTTCTTATTAATTAATTAACTATTGGATCGTGATTGTGATTAAGTTTTACTAGTAGATTCTACGAATTGAATTCTATAAGATGTTGGTTTGCTATAATTAGCCAAGGTCCAAATTAGACCTAAAAAGTATTGTCCATGCATTTTTGTTATTTTTCTCTTTATTTTTGGATTTTCTAATTTATTTAGAATTCAGAATTTTTTATTTTTTAAAATTTCTAATCTATTTAAATTGATTTTTAGATTTATTTAAAAAATTATAAATTAAAAATAAATGTTTAATATAAAATTCTGAATTGGAATTTTTATACGATAGCCATACTGGACAAAATTACCAAACCTATACAATAACGCATGCTCAAGAGTAGGCTTTTGACAAGAAGCATGCCCTGCGATGTGGAATGGAACCGGGTGCGGTTATATCTAATTAAGTAATTAAATTCTTAGGAACATTATCATATCAATTCTTAATTAGATAATTATATTTATTTTCACTATTCTCATTGTGCTGTCCATGTCATCATATCTTATACCCATAAGCAATGTTTAACTTTAATTTTATTCTATGTAAGATCCAAAAATAAAATTGTCTTGCAAACAATTTCTAGTAAATTTATTTTCTATTACACCTACCCATCTTAATATACTCTTTCAACCTAATTAACCATTTTTAGAGTTAATTATTGATGGAAATCGAATTAATAAAATTCACACATCCAGCAAAAAATTAAAATTAGAATATGAATATGAATATATTATATTATAATACATATGCCACATTTTCGATAGATACTCAATTTAAAATCTTAATCAATGTTGGATTTTTTAAATAAATTCTAAGCATCACTTGATATTGTATTTTTTTTTTATATCAAAAAGGCTTAATAAAAACTAATAAGAGTGAAAATGAAATATAATTTAAAAAGAACAAATTTAAAATATGAATATATCTATATTCTTGACTTATATTCAAATGTTTAAATGTTATGTATTTTTTTAGCAGAAAAAAATTTAAATTATATAAGTATTGATCCGATATAACCCAGTAATTTTATAGATTTAAAAATAATTTATATAATCCACAACATTATAGTTTAACTGATAATAACATATTAAATTGACTGGTTAATTAATACGTCAAAAATTTAAGAAAGATTTATGTTTAATAATATACATAAATCAAATGAGCTAGAGGTGTTTGGAAGTGTGGTTGTAGTTGATTTTCAAAATGTTTTTCACTAATAAAAGTGTGCCAATAATATTTTTTTATTTTTTAAAAATTATTTTTGAGATCAGTACATCAAAATAATTTAAAAACATCAAAAACATACTACTTCAAAATTTAAAAAAAATTAATTTTTTTTAAAACACTTTAAAAAAGAAATTTCAAACAGGCTAGCATGCTAGGTTGAGGGTTGAATTTTTTATGTTTGGTCAATTACAGCTAACGTAGTGGATTGCTCAGGACATGGCGTCCAGTCGAGTGGTTGTCCAATTGATGTGCCACCGTTTTGAATTTGGCTGTATTTTGATTCCGCTGATTATGACTGAATTGTCGTTGATATTTTGAATCCTTTTGAGAAATGAAACTTTCCCGTAAAAAATCTGGGAAATTAGCGCATATATTTTTTCTCCCCAGAAAAATAGCATCTCTATACATGCGGTAGTCTACTGGTATATAGAGTGTGTTTGGTATTGCGATAATGGTTGTGGTTGTGGTTTGAAAAAAGTTGTTTTATAAAAAGTACTTTTAGTTGAGGTTGATTTGAAAAAATAGGTGTTTGGTTAAAACTGTGATTGAAATTGAGGTTGAAGAAAAAATAGTTTAATATGTTTGGTTAAAAGAATGCTTTTCAAATTGAGGTTATATATATATATATATATATATATATATATATATATATATATATTGATGGTTTTTAATTTAAATATTGTAGATTTAACTACTGTTATTATATTATGAAATAAATAATATTGATATCAAATATTTTTTATTATTTCATTAAACTATGTGCAATTTCATCACGTACGAAATATATCCAATAAGGACTATATTTTCCATGGTTTTTTAAGTGCGCAACAACAAAAACTGAATTTTTTGTTACGTCATCAAACGATCCCCTTCTAATTTTTTGAATAAAACACAATTACAAATAAAAATAAAAACTGAATTTTTTTAACTGGGTCGGACCCGGCAAAAACATAATTAGGCTTGCGATCAAATTCTGTAAATGTTACGTCATCAATTGATCTCCCTTCTAATTTATGTAGTGTTACTAAATAATATTAAATACTAGTTTTTCGAGTAAAATATAATTTTTTTAAAAAATAATTTTTTTAATTTAAGTAGATATTCACCTGGCACTGTTCACGTGAACAGTGCCAAGGTGCCTTATATTTAGCTGGACACCCAGGTGAATTATATTCACCTGGGTGCAGGCGTGAGAAGCAGCTCTCTCACGAAACGGTGTTTCACCAAAAATATACATGGGTCCCACATGAAAAGCAGATGAGTTTTTATGTTACCAAACGAAATGTTTACGTGGTGAGCTTTAAAAGCAGAAGCTACCGCGTAAACAAACACCCTCATAATATTGTTCTCCACGGTGCAACTTGAATTTTTTTTTTTTGTTTTTTAAAATCAAACACTGTTAAAAATGGATCAAATAACTTGACCCGGTCTGGAACATATTTGAAATTAACCAACCAACACAGGGATTTAAAAATATTGAAGGTAATAAAAGAAAATCGTTCAAGCTTTACTAAAGGATAGAGAGGAGAAGAACATCGACGACGCCCTGTTGTCTAATCCTCTAAACTTGAACTCCATGATATTGTCTGTACAAAAAGTAGAAAAAAGGAGATTCTGACTGGGAGAAGAAAGATAAAGATGGCAAGTTTATAATCAATACAGCAAAATAGGTGCATCTATACTTGTAGCTGTCCCGCCGTTTCTTTAGAGGTTACTGCGAGGTTTTGTTACCATGTCTTTTAATTTTATTTCTAGAAAAAAAAGTAATTAAAATCTAAAATTAACTAAAAAAATAATTTTAGACAATATTGTTCAAGAGTTTAATATCACATATGATCTTTTTATTGAGCTTATTAGTGGGCTTTGTATTTTGCTTTTTTTTTTCCTTGCCATTAAACATAAAGAATTTGCAGCTGAATTTAATAAAATCAAAAAAATAATAATATCAAAATTAAAAAACTGAACTACAATTCGAATTAAGGAACCAAGCACCATAAAGCATAAAGAACTTGTAGCTGAATTTAATAAAATCGAAAATAATTTAATATCAAAATTTAAAAACTGAACTACAATTCGAATTAAGCTCGAAATCGAAATCGAATAATGAGAAAGAGAGTAAACGCGATTTCTTTTCTTACATCTGATAAGCTAGTTCTTTTTTTTTAAATCCAATTTTAATTTATGAAAATCAATTGATTTTAAGGGTTTTTATATATATATTTTTTGGCAAAACTTATGCTTGCACAAGTCTTCTTCCGTTATTTTTTTTCAGGTGAATCAGCTGGTTTGGAATTGCAGTAATGATTTCTTTAAGTAATTTTTATCTTGAAATAATAATTTTTTTATTTTTAATATTATTATATTAAAATAATTTTAAAATAAAATAAAAAATTTAAATTTTTTCAAAAATATTTTTAAAATCCCAAATAACCGCAGCAGAGAAGCCCGAACCAACGAGGGACCAAGAAGCAGAAAATCCAAAGATCGAGGATGTAGTTTCGATTGTTCAGGGTGTTTATACCGATTAGCCTTAAATTTAACAAAGACAACTTTATCAAGTACATGTACTTATTTTTTTTGCATCATCTCTTCTCAAAATCCTAATTATCACAATCGATCTTCCTTGATTCGGGCTATCATTATCGAACAACTCTTGAAAATTCTGTGAAATGACAGTTGTAGTTGCATGGAGGACCCATTTATGCTTTCACCATCCTCTCTTATTCCATGTTTGAAATCTTTCTTTCACTCAAATAGTTATAATTATAATGAAATATTCGATCTTGTTTTTATTTTTCAGTTCTTGAAATGTTTTGCAGATTCGGCATTGCAGCAACTCTGTTGTAGCAGTTGCATCAACCACTGAACATAAAGAAGAGGGTCATCTTCCAGTAATTAATTCTGCCTCCAAAAAAGAAAAAGGTGTGTTTTGTGCTTCTTTTTGTTGTTTTAAATATTGGGTTATGTTTAATTTTTCGTATTTGAAGTAGTAAATGGTGAAAGAAAGGCACCTGAATGGAAGAAGCTGGACGGTGAAGAACTTGGAATCAGTAATTCAATGATATCAAGACCTACAAGAGTTGTGCTTAATGGGCTCAAGAAGAAAGGTTGGATCATCTATATGTGCTATTATTCTTGTTTTTGTGGTTTTTATTTGAAATGCATTACTTGTATTGTTAGATATGAAAATGATCCTTGCTTGGTGTAGGATATGAGGTCTACCTTGTTGGAGGTTGTGTAAGGGATCTTATCTTAAAGAGAATCCCAAAAGACTTTGATGTTATAACTTCAGCTGAACTTAAGCAGGTTTTCTCTACCTAAATTCTTGTTTTTTTTTTCCTTTTTCCCAGTGTATTGACAATTGGTTTCGTTGGAAATTGGAAAGGCATCACATAATTAAACAATTAGACTGTACCTTTTGTCGGCGACATAAAGCTTGATGGCTAGAATGAATTTTTTGAAATGTAATCGAGAACTATACAAGCTCATTGTCGAAGGAGCTGGATTATGCTTGCAAAGATAAAAATTATGCCTTTCTAGATCCTACTGTGGAAGTAAAACGGCGTTCTATTTCCCTGCCCTGGTCAGTGGTCACACACATTACCCTCTAGAACTTTAAATTCCCTCCAATCTCCATTAATCTCTAACAAATATGTTATGGATACCTGTATGAATTGATCTCACTGATGAAATTCATCAATGTGAAATCGATCAGTATCCATAAATCTTATACGAAATCTATCTCAGATTACATTCTTCTGGCTTGATCAATATTCTTGCCAATTCTGGGCCTTCATGCTTGCTTTCATTTTATTTTTTTTGTGTGGAGATGCTAGTTATGCACATTAAACATTATTGCCATTGCAGGTAAGAAAAGCCTTTCATCGATGTGAAATTGTTGGGAAACGGTTTCCTATATGCCACGTGCATGTGGATGATGCCATTGTGGAGGTTTGTCTATAACTTTCTATTCCATATTCAAATACTTGGCCAGTAAAGTGCCCCCACCCCAGTCAGTTTATTTCCTACATTAAAAAAAAGTGATCATCAGGTCTTATTCTGTGATATTTCCAGTCTACTTGTACATTTTTAATTTCCTTTAGTCTACCTACATGTTTAGGTTTAATGGAGTCCATTTATTTAATAGGTTTCAAGTTTTAGCACTTCTCAATTGAAGTCTGATGGGAAATTCAATGGTAATGTCAGAAAACCTCGAGGTTGCAGTGAGCGTGATTTTATTCGATGGAGGAACTGCTTGCAGCGGGACTTTACAATCAACGGGTACATCTTTGATACTTGCATTTTTTCAAGTTGGGATTAACAGATATCTGGCATTGGTTGTCTTTCTTTTAGCAAATTATGTTAGATAAGTTGTCTGAGAACTTTGCATAATTACTTGAAGGCAATTTTGTAACTTTGATTTTGTGATTACCGTATGCTTTTGGCAGGTTGATGCTTGATCCATATGCGAACATAGTGTATGACTATATGGGAGGAATTACGGACATTAAGAAAACCAAAGTATGCACGCATCTGATAGAATTTCTGGTTCACAAGTTGATCGAGGCATGTTGAAATTGCCAATGACATTCATCTTTTAATGGTTATCTGTAGGTCCGTACAGTAATACCTGCAAATCTTTCTTTCGTGGAGGATAGTGGTGAGTTTCTACCTCCTTATTAAGTGGTTAGTTTTTCTAGTTTACTGTTTGATATACTGTGCTTTTGCCGAACATGATGCTCAATAGTACCATTTTAAAGTGCTTGTACTCATTTTTTAGATAAATCATCTAATCCTGTCACTAATTAATCCCCAGGTCGCATTTTACGTGCAATCAGAATTGCTGCCCGTTTACATTTTGGTTTTACTAGAGACCTTGCTCTTTCTCTAAAAGAGCTTTCTCATTCTGTGCTTAGGCTGGACAAGGTATTAATTTCCTCTTCCGAGTCTTTTAATGTCATTGGTAATTTCACTTCAGTTTTTTTTCTTCCATGTTCGTGTAGGGTAGGATACTCTTGGAACTGAATTATATGTTGGCATATGGATCTGCAGAAGCTTCTTTGAGATTAATGTGGAGATTTGGACTTCTAGAGATCCTTCTACCCATCCAAGTATCATGTTTCCCTTCTTGATAACAATGTAAAATTGGTGTCCATGAAATATTTAACTAGCTTCATGATGCAGGCATCTTATTTTGTTTCCCAAGGCTTTCGAAGACGGGATGAGAGATCTAATATGCTTCTGGTATGTGAAGATGCATGTTGTTATAATTGTGTTCTACTTACACCTGTCCTTGTTTTACTGCCACTGTTTGCTGTCAAATATGTTGCATCATAGATGTTGTAGGTTGATTTTTTGCACATGCTGCATTCCATCTGTCTTCTTCTAGCAAACAACACCGTCATCTTATTCTTATCTCCTGCACTCTCATTGTCTTCAATAATACTGTTTTGTCCTTGTAAGACATCCCCCCTCTGTAGCATCTATACTAACGTAATTGCCTCTTCTTTGTGCTTTTTCAGTCTTTGTTTTCCAATCTTGATAGACTAGTAGCACCTGATCGGCCATGCCACTCTAGCTTATGGTGAGATGTAGCTGGTACTGCTGCAATCATATGGTCAAGTTTTTCTTACAAGTTTTAATCGTTTATACGAAGATTATGTTTTCTGGTTTGCATAATTAGTCACATTTAAAAAGGAGTCTGTTGTTTGATAATCAATATAGTGTTGTGCAATCTGCATCCTGAGCTGTGATAAGGATTGTACCGAGTTGAAGTAAAGAAGGTGGACTGTTTCATGATTTTGGATTTATACTTCCAATCCTTCAGGATAACTGTTGCAGTGTGTATTGTAGTGATTGATATGTTATGCATGCATGTCTGGAATAGTTACAAGATAATTACTAGATTACATTGCACAGGTTAGGCATTTTCGCTTTCCATAAGGCTCTGGTTGATCAGCCTCAAGATCCATTGGTAGTTACTGCATTTAGCCTTGCTGTCCACAGTGGTGGATCTTTACTGGAATCCGTGGAAATTGCAAGGAGGATATCCCAGCCATATCAATCCAGTTTCCCCGAATTATTGGAAGCACAGAATCCAGATTCAAATAATGCATTGGTGCATAAAACCATCAATTTTGCTGCATTGGTCAAAACTGCGTTATGCAATATGACTGATGGATGTTATGTCTCTGAAGCAATGGCTAAATACCCCAAAGCACCGTCCTCAGATTTGGTGAGGATTTATTTCTACAATTCATCTCTCTTGTCTTATTACACCAGCTCTGCTTTTGTTTAGCAACATAAATGAATCAGTTATCTGTGTCATACTAATGTGAATGAGACCTAAACATCTGTACAATCAATGTACCTTTGTGCATCTATAAATAAATGAGAACAATCAAAACCATCAATATATTATCCATTTAACTTCCATTTTGTTTATTTGATTTGATTTGGACTAGTCTTCAATGCACCAACTATATGTAGATGAAGCCTAAGCATAAATGAGATGACCTGTTCCTCGTCCTTGCAAGAAGTTTAATTAGATATGTAACGTGCACTATATTGATTCATCATTCTGAACCGATGGACTGTTTTTAAGGGTATTATTATTATTATTAGCCACGTGATGGTTTTATTTTAATGTATGCTGTTGCTGCGTCTTAATTTTCAGGTTTTTATCCCCATGGCCTTGTTTCTAAGAGCGAGCAAGATTTTTGAATGCGTTAGAAGAAGGGGCATGGAGACAAGATTTGTGCGCCGACAGGGGAGGAAGATTGACATGAGTCTTTGGCAAAGGGCAGCTTGGAGGAGGTTAGACATGTATTTGCAAGGATAGTTTTCGACACTGTTTACCCTCCAAACCAAAGCAACGAGAACAATGTTGCTAATCAAAGACCTTGACCGTGCATTAGTACCATTTGATTAATGACTTATTTTCCATCCAGTCTATCAGAGTTTTTTTATGACCTCTGCATCATATACCATCTGGGGAGACGAGCTAGGTTTTATGCGATATTGAAGTTAACAGGCAGGCACCTCGAGAAATGATTAATTCGATCAAAAGTTTTTTAAATGCTATGATTGCTTGGTTTTTCCCTAGTGTTTTTTAGTACACCATCCCTGATTCTGTCAGCTTTATAACCCTCTGTCTGAAGCAAGCTCTCGACAGTGGTTTTTGTTCAAATCCAAGCTCCCAGTCACCGGCAACCAATCCAAAGGTAGTGCAATAGTCAGCATAGGGTATGCGAACGGCAGAGTTGCGTCTGTGAGGATGGTTTCTTGGAAAAATGTCGTTAAACCTTCTAAGGGTTCGGTTGATCCTGGTAACACTTTCCCTCTTATACTTAAAAAATTATATTTACATATAGTGAAAGTCAGATTTAAAATTTGTTAAAAGACTAAAATTTTCCTAATTTGATTCTTTTTTTCTTTTTTCTTTTCCTTTTTTTTTCCTCTCTCTCTCTCTCTCCTTTCTTTCTTTTCCCATGTCTACATCAAGGCTGTGAATTTTATTCTGTTTCACCTGACTAGTTTATCTTGTTTTAGTTTAAAAACCAAAACAGAATAAACCAGAATAAATTTTTATTTGCTTTTGAAATTTTAAAAATGTATAATTTCAAGTTAATTTATTTTTAGATTTGGATTGAAATTATATTGCTGATATAATATTTTGAATTATATATATATATATATATAATGACGAGAGAGAGGAAGTGTTACGTTGTAGTGCTTTACGTTACGTTCCAAGAGGGTGACTGAGCCTTCAAATTTGTGACATCTTGGTGTATTCATGGGGTTCATGAGTCATTGGCGTATTATCGGTGTTAAAAAAGTTCCAGTTATTGCATGCCATGTATGCATAGACCAAGTTTCAACCTACTCACAACTTGTCGTGACTCGTGAAGGAAAAGAATAAGTAGAAAACTTCTTGTTGAGTAGTGAGGTGGGCCTATTGTGCTGGCCTGTTCCTCTTGAACAATTCAAGAAAATTTTGTTTCTCAACTTTTTATATTTTATATTGTTTTTTAAAAGTAATTTGTTTTTAGAAATATATTAAAATATTTTTTTTAAAATTTTCTTTTTATTTCTAATATCAAAATCATAAAAAAAAAATACTAAATGCTTACACGTTTTTAAAATACACCTAAAAACAAAAGATATCATTATTCTAGACACTAAGGTTTTATAAAGAACAAAGTAAGATTGTGGACTTCTCATTGGAGTAACATCTCATTAACATATACAAAAAAGGCCTTGTTATCTCAACATTGAAATGTCAACATTGTTAAATACTTTTTTATTTAAAATTTAGTTTATTTTATTTTATTTTTTAACATTAAATTTACTTGATGTTGAACTTTATAATTTATTTTAATTTGTTTTCTAAAGAATTATCCTGATATCATGACCTAGATTATGAGTTTTACGGGTTAATTATATTAACTCAAGTTATTTTTTGTTATTTTTTTTTCTCAACATCATCCTTCAACATTAGATTATTTTTAGATTTGTTTTTTATATGGTTAACATGATCTTGTGACTCGGGTCGTGAGTTTTGCAAGTTAGCTAGGTTGACTCGAGTTTTTTATTTGTTTTTTTAATTAAATAGTTTTTTTCAATTTTATCCTTCAAAAATTAAATTGATTTGGAATTAAACTTTATAATTTGATTTGATTTGTTTTATATTGATTTATCTCATTTTTATCTGTGTTTGACAAGTTAATCTGGGATGACTCAGATTGTTTTTTTGTTTTTTTTAATTTACCTTCAACATTGTATTGACCGAGTTTTGGGTTTCATGTTTTTTTTTTCCTTTCTATTAGGATATCACAGTCTTATGAACTAGGTCGTGGGTTAGACTAATAACTTGAGTTCTTTAAACTTTTTTTAGTTGATTTTTTTTTTTAAAAAAATCTAATATTAGATTGATTGAGGGTTACATTTCATAATCTATTCGATTTATATTTTACAAAGTTATCATGGTCTCATGATCCGGATCACAAGTTTAGTCGATTTGACTTGATTTTTTTGTTATTTTTTTTAATTTCATCTTTCAACATTGGATTGATTGATATCTGAGCTTTATAATTTATTTTGATTTGTTTTTATGGGGTTATCTCAGTCTTATGACCCATGTTCCTGGGTTGACTTGGCTTATTTTTTAATTAAATTTTATTTTCAATTTTCAATATTGGATTGATTGAGAATTGAGTTTAATATATTTTTTTTTTGTTATTAGCTTTCTATAGGGTTATAAGAGTCTAATGACTTGGGTAACGGATTTGGCAAGCCAACCTAAGTTGATTTGAGTTAATCTAATAAGTTGTCATTTTAATATTTTGAAAATAATATCATCTTGAATTTTTTAAGTCAAACTATTTTTTTATAAGTTATCCGAATTGTTTTTAGACTTATCAAGTCAATCAGATCATATCATGTTAAACCTTATATAGTTTTTTTCTACTAAAAAATACATTAACAATATTTGAATATTTTTTTACATCAAAAAACCAATCTAACCTATATTATAGCTCGAGAAATGATCTAGGGAAATGTTGAACCTCTTGACTTCATCCAAAATAGGCTTAGTCTAATTTAATCCATTTACCTTGATAAAAATATGAATTTGATGCTTATTTTAGTATTTTGTGATAAATTTGATGTGTTTATATTAAAAAAAAATTACATTTTTTTTTAAAAAAATGCATTGGATCACATTATCAAACATGCAAAAACACTAAAGCAATTAATTGAATTGACTTCGTGGGACTTCAATTGGATGCTTGCAATTTGCAAATCTAGTTGTGGTCGTGAAGACAAGTTCTCTAACAACTATTTTTTTTCTTTCCTTTCCTGTTTAATTTTTGACAAATATATCATCTTGTCCCTTCCTTATGTATACATACGAGAATTACTTGGCAATCTTCTTCTTTTATCATGGTCAACGGAAGGGTAATTGGACTTGGAATGTCATCTTCTGCTCGACCCATGATCCACGAAAGAAAGAAACGAACCCTATGTTTAGTATTTTGTTTCAAATGGAATTTGAATAAATTTTAATTTTTTTATATTTTAAAATTATTTTAATGTGCTGATATTAAAAATAATTTTTTTAAGTGAAAATATTATTTTAATATATTTCTAAACAAAAATATTTTAAAAAATAACCACTATTATATTCTTACACACTATCCAAAAATTAATAATAAAAATAAATGATAACTAATAAAAGCTATACAATAGTAGTTTGAGATCCCTTTCTTCAAATGGAAACTCTTTCATGGAGAAGAAGAACATGTTGTCTTCTTTTTATAAAAAGAGCTTCTAAATATCTTTGTACTCAAGATAAAAAGCTGTTTTTATTTTTTAGATTAACATGGCTATCCAGGTCAGCTTGTGTGTACATTGACTAATCTCACGAGTTTTGAAGTTAAAAACCATATAAGTTTCTAGTGGCTCTGAGGTTTGTGAGACTCAAACTAGTAATCTCTGGAGAGCAAACTCATGGCCTGACCAGTTAAGCTACACCCTCAAAATTAAAAACTCTTATTTCTTACTCCATGCTGTGTGTTTCTTTTATTGGTTACAATGTTGTCCATACATTTGTAATAGTCTTAAATTATTTTATTTTTCTATACATAATGTTCTTTTTCGGGTTAAGTTCCTATATTTCCAAGCCTGGGTTAGAGCGTAACAAGCAGTTTTTTTTTGTGTGATTTTTTTAGCTAATTAAAAATGAAGGTCTATTTTGATGAAAAAATTTACAGTGATGAAAAAATAAATATAAGAAGTTATTTTTAAAATTTATTTTGAAAAGAAATATATAAATAACGAGAAAGAAAATCAAATATAGAATTCACTTAAAATAATAATAATATTTACATGTAATCTAAAAATATTTTTTAATTATTTATTTAGTTTCTATAAGCACCATGAAATTCGTTTATATTAACTAAATTTAAAAAGAAAAATTACATATGCGAAAATAATCTACATAGCTGTACCAACCACTTTTCTGCTATTTTGAGTTATTAGCACATAAAACTTAAAAATTTAGTATAACACAATTGCAAAATATATTAGCGATTCCTGCTTGCCGTAGTTTCAAAAAATAACATATAGAGAAATCATGAATAAAAAACACAACATTACAACACACGAATTCTTTCCATGTTATATTTTGAAAACGCAACAACTACTAGCACAAAAACAACCTTTAAATTTAATTGCTTTATTCAAGGGAATTGCTTATTGTGTTTGTCTTGCTCTAATTCCAGTAAGTTAGGGCAGTTAGACTATTGTTATATATATATATATAACTCGGAGTATCCGGGTCAGCTTACGCGCATCACGACTAATCCTCGAGCCCACTAAACACCCTGCAAGCCCATTGAACATACAAGACACCACGGAGTGACAGACATGCACAGAAAGGATCGAACTCGAGTGCAGAAAAAAGGAACAAGGCCCTTTCCCGCCTGACCACGACCTCAAGTGCAGTTAAATATTATTGTTAGGCTATTGTTTTTAGGGCAATAAGGTGATTTATCCTAATACTATCACCATACATTTCTTATCTCAATGTTCTAAACATTAAATATTCTTATCAAGTTTATTTTTAACTAAAAACTTTCATCTTTATGTAATGTTTAAACACTTGTGGAGATTTAATACATGTGAAAGTTATTCATGAGCTTCGTCTACTCATGATTAACCTTTATGACAGTAATCTGATACTAATACCGTTTAAACTAGGCTTATTTTCTTATAAAATTAAATATTTTGTAAATTTTTTTCCAATGTTTCTTTTCTTGTAGTTTATGTGGTTTTAAATGAGGTTGTAGTCAAGATTTCTTTTGGATTTATGATGAATTACATGATAAGTATAATTTTTGCTAAGTTTTCAGTTCTTGTAATTGTTTTTTTTATCAAGCATTTTATGGTTAAGTTTTCATTTGAATTTAAGGTGAATTGCCAATTATTTGGTTAATGACACTTGTTTAATGACTATTTGGTTTGTTAATTTTACCATTATTTGGTTAAATTTGGGGTGGGGGCAAAATAAAAAAATAAATTAAATTGTATGATTTGTCCTTATTTTAAAAAATAACATCCAATACATGTTGCAGTTTGAAATCATAATAACTTACTATATTATAATTCAAAATGACATGTATAAACTATATTATTTCATCAATATTTTTAATCTATCATGCCAATTATTTTTTAAAAATCCCAATTTTCCTGTGGATGAAATTTCAATGAATCAATCCTACATGTATATCTCATCATCGAGGCGGCATTGACTAGTGCAAGGTTTCGCATTCAAACAAGGAAGCTACTTTTGTTTTTGCTATAACAGAAACCAAAAAAGAAGACAAAAATTCCTCATCTCTCTGATAATTTTTTCGGGCACTCGAGTTTTTGGAGTTTTTAATGTTGATACTTGGAATTTTGAATTTTTTTTTTCAAATTTCAGAATTTCTGTCGCGTAGAAATTGAATATTCCTTTCTTTCACCTGTAAAAAGGTGGACTGTGCGTCTTAACTCTTTATCGAATAGGGATTTTAAAGGATCAATGCCATCCATCCATGTATGTTCTCATGATTAAAAATTGAACTCCATCCGCCACCACCGCCGACCACTGGCACCATTCATTGCGCTCTAATTCTCTCACTTTATGTGTAATTAACTACAAATTAATCCCTCCTTGCAAAATAATTTTCTCACCGTGCATAGGTTTTTACTAATATAACCATTGACTACGGTAGTTAAAACTATAGTCAATGGTTATATTAGTAAAAACCTATGCAGGCATGAGTGAGTGAGAGCTAGTCACGAGTACAATAAATTTATTGCTATCTAAACTAAACTAGAGTGGTAACAAGAAATTTATTATCATCAATATATCTCAAAGAGAGTGTTACATTCCAATTAACTGATATTTAGTAAGAAGAAAAATAATACACTTTGGTCCCTTGAGTTTTTTATTTTTACATATTTTGTTTCTGTAATTTTAATTGCTTACATTTCAGTTTTAAAACTTCACTTTTATCATGTGTTAGGCTATGCACGTTTAGAGATGAGAGAAAAAATTGTCTAAAAAAAGGAAGATTAAAAAATTTTAGGCGGCCACAAAAATGCTAATTTTACAGCAATAATTAACACTCCCATCAATTTTCATTAAATTTACACTATCTAACATAAATATTCTACAGCAATAATCAAGAAGTTTAAATTATTGCTGTAGAATATTTATGTTAGATAGGTTGAGAGTTTGATTTAATATACAAGGTATTAAGCTTAATTACCCATGTGTTGTTAAATTTTTATCTTATAGTTGAGTTCAAATGAGTTTTTATGGATGTATAGTTGAGTTGATTTTTTTTTATTAATAAGTTTGTTGAATATGATTTGTTATTTATATATATATAGTTGAATTGATCTTATCTTATTAAATAAGTTTATTAAATATGATTTGTTGAGTTGATTATTGTTTTAGTAAATAATTGAGAGGTTGAAAAAATTACCTGGCCATATTTTTTTAAACAAGTCTTAAGTGATTTTTCTAAATAAATTTTTTAATATGCTATTTTTTTTAAAAAAATGTGTATACTGTACTACTTTGAATTTTATTTCTAGAAAAAAAATCAAATTAAAATTTTAGAACTGATATAAAATTAAAATTAAGAGGGGCTTTTTAGAAATATAATAATAATTGTTTTTTTAAATATTTTTCACTTGAAATGTATTAAAATTATATTTTTAATTTTTAAAATTTATTTTTAATACTAACATATAAATTTTTTTAAAAAAATTAATTTAAAAAATAAAATTTTAATTTTAATAAAAAACAAGTTTAAAATTCATCCCGGACTTACTTTTGTACTTAAAAGATGACCGACCTTTTCCAGATCGATGACGTGTAGGGTCCAGATCTAAAACCCATGATTCGCATTGCATTTCCTCCTTACAATAAACCCTCTCCTCGTTCATCTTTCTTCCAATATCGTCGTCACCTATTCTACATTAATCCAAGTCATTGTTTTCTCTCCCTCTCCCTCTGCCCTCCTCGCTCTCTAAAAATAAAAAAGAACAGAAAAAATAAAACTTTTAACTTCACATCTCTATTTTTATTTACAACAACAAACAGATCTGAAATCTAAGATAAGAATTTTGAAAAGTTAGAAAGTTTGAACTGAAATTTGTTGATCTTCAGATCTTTGAAAAAAAGAAAAGAAATCGAAATCGAACCATTCTGTTTGTCTTTGTATTCAAGATTCATGAAATCTGTTAGATTCTTATCGATTATTTTTTCTTGATTGTGGAGTAGATGTTTAGATCCTGTTGAATTTTAGTATATTGAAAAGAAGAAAACCCTAGATAGGTAGCGATGGGTAAAAATGAGACCGCCTCCGCCGCCGCCAACGGCAGTGGTAAAATGGAAGACGTGGAAGAGGGGGAAATATCGGATACAGCATCAGTGGAAGAGATCAGTGAAGATGATTTTAATAAGCAAGAAGTTGTTGTAGTGAAAGAAACACCATCATCCACTACCAACAACAACAGCAGCAGCAAACAGAAAGTTTGGACGGTGAGAGATCTGTACAAGTATCAAGTTGGAGGTGGATACATGTCTGGCTTGTATAATCTTGCTTGGGCACAAGCTGTTCAAAATAAGCCATTAAATGAGCTGTTTGTTGAGGTGGAAGTTGATGATAGTTCCCAGAAATCATCGGTGTCTTCTGTAAATAGCAGTAAAGAAGATAAGAGAACTGTTGTGATCGATGATAGTGGTGATGAGATGGACGTGGTTAAAGTTATTGATATCGAGAAAGAGGAAGGGGAGTTAGAGGAAGGGGAGATTGATTTGGATTCGGAGGGGAAGAGTGAGGGAGGAATGGTGAGTGTTGATACTGAGAAGAGGGTGAAGTCCATTCGTGAAGATTTGGAGAGTGTTAGTGTGATTAAAGATGACAAGTAAGTGTGTGATTTTGTTACTGAAAGTATGAGAATTTTTGTAGAAATGAAGACTGTGAAATACTTGGTGAAGGTAATTGCTATAATGAGATTGATTGTTTTGTTGGGATCTTTTTGTAGGTCATTTGAGGCAGTTTGTTTGAAACTGCATAACGCATTGGAGAGCTTGAAGGAATTGGTTAGGGTAAATGAAAATTGTTTTCCCTCAAAAGATAGTCTTGTTCGGTTGCTGTTCACTGCAATTGGAGCTGTTAATTCGGTGAGGCACTTAAAGAATATTTTTTCTACTCAATTTCATTCTTTAAGGAGTATTTATCGTAATATGCATTTTGGTAAAGCTGTTCTATTTAATGTTAATTTGTGATGCTGTTGGAAACTTTTTTGGAAACTGAATTTTTGTTCATCGCAGTTTTTTAGCTCGATGAACCAAAAATTAAAGGAGCAGAATAAGGGCGTGTTCATGAGGTTTGGACTTTGTCATGTTCGTTATTTTGTTTCATCAGATTTTTCGTACGTCCATTTTTTAGATGTCTCATCATTGGATCTTTGGTTACAGGTTTCTTTCCCTTGTAAATAGCCATGATCCTTCATTTTTCTCTCCTGGGCATACCAAAGAGGTGTGTGATTTCTGTAACTTCGACTTTAGGATTGTTAGTCTTTGTTTTCCTTCAAAGTGGCATGCTGCTAATTATGGGGGGATTGCTTGTATCTCCAAGGAAACATAAATAATATGTCTGTTTTCACAGATTGAGCTCATGGTTTCCTCACTGGATTCTCATGATATTTTGTCAAGTTCAAGAGCTGGTGAAGAGAGAGAAACACAGGTTTCTGGTAAAGTGAATGAGAGGGATAATGATTCCTTATCGAAAACTGCAGGTTACGATTTGACTACTATGAATAGATTACCTTCTGCTGCTGAATCTTTTGTTTATAATAAGCCCAACTTTTCAATAGAACCTCCTAAACCAGGTGTACCTAGTTTTAAGAGTAGAGGAGTTTTGCTTCCTTTGCTCGACCTCAAAAAATTTCATGATGAAGACAGTCTTCCTTCACCAACACGGGAAACAGCACCTTCTTTTCCTGTTCAAAGATTATTGCCTATTGGGGATGGAATGATTAGTTCTGGGTTGCCTGTGCCTAAGGTGGCCTCTATCACAGAAGAGCCTAGAGTGCATCCCTATGAAACTGATGCACTCAAAGCTGTTTCCAGCTATCAACAAAAATTCAATCTTAATTCTTTTTTCACAAATGAACTTCCAAGCCCAACACCTTCGGAAGAATCTGGCAATGGGGATGGTGATACTGCTGGGGAAGTTTCTAGTTCATCAACTGTTAACTACAGAACTGTAAATCCACCTGTTTCAGATAGAAAAAGTGCTTCTCCTTCTCAACCACCACCACCTCCTCCTCCTCCTCCTCCTCCTCCCCACCTCAACAATTCGTGCATTCGTGTTGTTATCCCCACTAGGAATTCTGCACCAGTGAGTTCTGGGACTAGTTCAACCGTGAAAACATCAGCAAAGAGCAGGGACCCTAGGCTTCGATATGTTAATACTGATGCCAGTGCTTTGGACCAGAACCAGCGCACCTTGCTGATGTTGAATAACCCACCTAGAGCGGAACCTTCTGGAGCAATAGCAGGTTCAAGGAAGCAGAAGATAGAGGAGGATGTTTTGGATGGTACTTCGTTGAAAAGGCAAAGAAATTCATTTGATAATTTTGGTGTTGTTAGGGATATTAGAAGTATGACTGGAACTGGTGGCTGGTTAGAGGACACTGATATGGCTGAACCTCAAACTGTGAACAAAAATCAGTGGGCAGAGAATGCAGAACCTGGTCAAAGAATAAATAATGGAGTTGTTTGTCCTAGTACTGGTAGTGTTATGTCCAATGTGAGTTGTAGTGGCAATGTGCAGGTGCCAGTTATGGGAATTAACACCATTGCTGGAAGTGAACAGGCACCAGTGACAAGCACTACTACAGCATCCCTACCCGATTTATTAAAGGACATCACTGTGAATCCGACAATGTTGATAAATATACTTAAGATGGGACAACAACAGAGATTAGCATTAGATGGGCAGCAGAAGCTTGCTGATCCTGCAAAAAGTACATCACATCCTCCAAGTTCAAACTCGGTACTTGGAGCAATTCCTGAGGTGAATGCTGTTTCCTCACTGCCCTCAGGGATTTTGCCAAGATCTGCAGGAAAGGCCCAGGTTCCTTCTCAAATAGCCACAACGGTATGTACTTAATTGTATGCTTGAGCATCGTGAAATGATAATTATTTTTTCCAGGAATGTGCTTAGTTGGGAATGGAGCTAAGTTGAGTGGAACCACGTGCCTCTTTGGAGTGCCTATGCAGTTGGATTTTGTTTGATCTTGAAATTAGTTTCATATTATATATATATATATATATTTTTTTTTTATTTTTTTTTTTGTGTGCTGGAACAAGATCTTTACAAGTACAAAAAATTTGTTAAATTTTATTGACGTGGTCTTGATGGCTTTTCTTTCTCTGGTATAATACAATAAGTAAATATAAGTAAATAAAATAAAACCTGTTGTGATTAGTATTAAACAGGTAAAAGATTTTCAAAATAACTTTCCTAGTATGTTGAAGACTTCTTAATGATATCTGGACTTGGACCCTACAGGATGAGTCAGGAAAAATTCGAATGAAACCACGAGATCCTCGTCGTGTTCTCCATAATAATGCACTCCAGAGGGCTGGGAGCTTGGGATCCGAACAATTCAAAACAACAACCCTTACATCCACCACCCAAGGGACTAAAGATAATCAAAACTTGCAAAAACAAGAGGGGCTAGCAGAATTGAAGCCAGCAGTGCCACCTGATATTTCCTCGCCATTTACAAAGAGCTTGAAAAATATTGCTGATATTGTATCTGTTTCTCAAACATGTACAACTCCACCTTTTGTTTCTCAGAATGTTGCATCCCAACCTGTTCAAATTAAGTCAGACAGAGTGGATGGCAAAACTGGAATTTCAAATTCTGACCAGAAAATGGGACCTGCTTCATCTCCTGAAGTGGTTGCAGCAAGTTCTCTTTCACAGAACACTTGGGAAGATGTTGAGCATCTTTTTGAAGGGTATGATGACCAGCAAAAAGCTGCTATACAGAGAGAGAGAGCAAGAAGGATAGAAGAACAGAAGAAACTATTTGCTGCACGCAAGCTCTGCCTAGTTTTGGATCTGGATCATACACTTCTCAATTCAGCCAAGGCAATTCTCCTTTTGTTGTGTAAATATGGCCTCCTTTTCCCTTCAGGATAACAGCTGACAAACAAGTTCTTTTGTATTAATTCAGCAATTTCTCATCCTTTCAGTTTGTCGAAGTAGACCCTGTGCATGATGAGATTTTGAGGAAAAAAGAAGAACAAGATCGTGAAAAGCCATACAGACATCTCTTTCGCTTTCCTCATATGGGGATGTGGACGAAATTGCGTCCTGGGATCTGGAATTTCTTAGAAAAGGTAACTTCAGTTAGGTTCAAGAACTGATTTGGGGCTTGATGTATTTTATGCAAACTAATGCAATTCTTGTTCTGCAATTAGGCTAGTAAACTGTATGAGCTACATCTTTACACAATGGGAAACAAGTTATATGCTACAGAGATGGCTAAAGTGCTTGATCCAAAGGGGGTTTTGTTTGCTGGACGAGTTGTCTCCAGGGGTGATGATGGAGATCTGTTAGATGGTGATGAAAGGGTTCCCAAGAGCAAGGATCTTGAAGGGGTGTTGGGTATGGAGTCGGGTGTTGTTATCATAGATGATTCGTTGAGAGTGTGGCCCCATAACAAATTGAACTTGATAGTTGTAGAAAGGCAAGTATCATGAATCTCATTGGAGACCCATCATTTCTATGAAAGCATTTATTTCTATTGGCTGCATCATTTTTTCTCCCTTTACCCATTTGCCCATCGGTGCTGCAGGTATATTTATTTCCCTTGCAGTAGACGGCAGTTTGGGCTTCCTGGTCCTTCTCTTTTGGAGATTGACCATGATGAGAGACCAGAAGATGGAACTTTGGCATGCTCTTTAGCGGTGAGGCAAATCTTGTACTTGCCCTGAGATTCTTGCTACTGAACTTACAAACCCTTATCTTTTGTTTTTTGTTTGAAATAGGTTATTGAGAGAATACATCAAAACTTTTTCACTCATCATTCATTAGATGAAGCAGATGTAAGAAATATCCTTGCCTCAGAGCAGAGAAAAATTTTGGCTGGCTGTCGTATAGTTTTTAGTAGGGTGTTTCCAGTTGGTGAAGTCAACCCCCACCTTCATCCACTGTGGCAGTCAGCTGAACAGTTTGGTGCTGTCTGCACGAACCAGATAGATGAACAGGTTACTCATGTAGTTGCCAATTCCCCTTGGGACTGATAAGGTAACACAACTGATTTTGCTCCGCTTTTCAGCAAGGATTGAAATCTAAATCAGAATTACTTCTAACCGGTTTAAAATTTTGAAAAATGCAAGATACTGCAGGCCCTTCTCAGGGGAAAAAAAAAGAAATGGAAATAAACTGGGTGATTTAAATCAGTCTTGTGCATTGTTTCTCCATGACATGTGAAATGTCTTTTGGAAGGGTAAATGTTTAGTTGTGTTTCAAGTCAGAGGCATGATTTCTATTGTTTTGAACAGGTGAATTGGGCTCTTTCCACGGGAAGATTCGTTGTCCATCCTGGCTGGTGAGAGTGTTCTCTATTGTTGAATTTGTTTATGCAGCTTTGTACTGTTTTTCACATTTGACCAATGCCTTCACTTTTTCACCCTCGACCCTCTTAATTATCACAGGGTGGAAGCATCAGCTTTGCTTTATCGAAGAGCAAATGAGCAAGATTTTGCCATTAAACCATAACAATCACCAACATGACCCCCCAATCTGTTAAAAACTAAACCTGATTAACATGAAAATCAAGATTTCATTAAGTGGAGATGCATTATCGGGATGTGAAGGTGAAGTTTCGGGCCAGACAGTTTGACATAGTTTTGACTTTGGGAATCCGCCCATTTTGTTGCCAATATTCTGAAGAGTTCAAATGGGAAATGACCGAGTGTCGTTGACCCTTGTAAACTGTGGTGGCGACGTTGAAGGAAATTTACCTTCGGGGCAAGTCATGAAATTTGCCCTGGCAGGTGCTCATGATGGCTTAAAAAGTCTTGTGCGGTAATGGGAAATTGCTGGCAAGCCATCAATATACTATGGGAGAATGATTTAAGGTCAGGAGACCAAAATCTAAAATTAACTAAGAAAATGACAGCTAAAGAGGAGAAGTCATTTACAGTGAGGAGTGGGGTGAGGGGGCGGGGGAAATGGAGCTGCGAGGGATAAATGATAAATGGGCTGGAAATGCACGCTGCTCGTGCTATGTATAGGAATGAGAATTATTTTTTTTTTTTTTTGAAGTTGCAGATACGAAATTCCGAGTGGGTAGTGGTTGTCACTTGTCAGTTCCATTTAGCGTATGTGGCCCGTATGCTTTCCGTATTTGGAGGTGGCAAAGTGTGTGAATCGCCTATGCTTTACCTTGTGGCAGTAGCCTCTATACGATATCCTTTTTGTTGCTTTAATTTCTTTTCAAATGCCTGGGGTAAAAATAAAAATAAAAATAGGTAAAGAAAGTGGAGATTGATGTATTCTTGAATTGTAAATGGTTGATGGTAGTTCGCCGATATCAATTTAAGGTAAAGGGGTCATGTAAAATAAAATTATGGATGATGGTGTAAAATAGCTTCATCACGATATTGTAAAACGAGTGCTACTGCCAACTGGTACTTTGCTTCTGGTGAAGCCATGGCCTTTCTTCCTTGTCTTCTTGGCACAATCTATCAGGAGGTGCTATAAATAGGTTGGTTGCCGAAACTGGCAAGAGGACCACGGGAACTTGAATCAATGGATGTTCCATATCTTGCGGCTGTTACTGTAGATGTTGGTCTCGCAAGCATCCACGGGCTTTAATTTCCATTGCTTCCTCTTGTGGTGGAGATATTTGTTAAAGAATAATATAAATCATATCCTTAGACCTTACCTAACAGTTTAAGCTATTGGGTTAAGATGGTTCTTTATCATGGTATCAGAGCGTCTTTGATCCTCTATTTATTTATTTTTTTTCTCTTTCTCTTCCTGTTCTTCTTCGGTTCTGTTTCTCCCTCTTTCCCATCATCATGTCAACTTCCATTCTATCAAACACGGAAAACCACCTTATCACCATAAACACAGTTGCTCAAGCTCCTTTTAAACTCACCTCTTCCAACTATGCTTCCTAGAAAATTCAATTTGAAACACTCTTTATTGGCTACGATCTCCTTGGTTACATCGATGGCTCCAAGCCGTGTCCCTCACCAACTCTTATAACAAATGATATTATTGTTCCTAATCCTGTCTATAGTCTCTGGGTGAGGCAAGATCAACTTCTATTGAATGCTATTGTTGGCAGCCTTTCTCCTCCGCTTATCTCCTTTGTCGCCCGCACCACTTCTTCTCATGATGCATGGCATGTTCTTGCCACAACATATGCCAAACCATCCCGTGGACGTATCCGCCAGGTGAAAAACCAGTTAAAGAATCTCACAAAAGGTTCTATGGGTATCACAGATTTTGTCTACTTCATTGAAGCAAGATTTGACGAACTTGCTATTCTTGGTGCTCCTATGGACACTGATGATCTTACTGAACAAATCCTCGACGGTTTAGATGAAGATCACACAGAACTTGTTCGGGCTGTCCAAGCTCGCGATGCTGCTATCTCCTTTGATGAACTACATGAGAAACTTCTCTTGTTTGAAGCATCACTTCAAACACGGTCACAATCCTCTCGTCTTGGTCCTATTACTGCCCACTCTTTCACCAAGAACTCAAGCAACAACAATTGGCGACCCTCAAGAACCAACTGACGCCCATTCTCTTCTCCTATTAGGAACAATCTTCGTTCCCCATCTATTGCCAACTTTCGACCTGCTACTTTTCCCAATCAGGTTCGCAATAATCGTCTGCCTGCACGTCCTTATTTAAGCCATTGCCAGATGTGTGGCACTCAGGGGCACACTGCTAACGCTGTCCTTCTTTCCATTTAGTTCCTGTTCATGGTTCTAACACTGCCAACTCCTCCAATGGTATGCCATCCTCCCGGAATCCCCAAGCCTCACCTAACAGTTTAAACTATTGGGTTAAGATGGTTCTTTAACAATATTTAGAGCAAGCTGCCTGCAGTTTCGTTTTGTTGGGAGAATTGACTCCCCTTCTCCTCCGAGGCATATGATCTGGTTATGTAAGAACTTGCTTTTCATGGCAAATTGGAATCTGCTTGCAATGGCTTTCACATTGTCAATCAGCCAATTAGGTAGACTTTTTAATATTAAAAGGCTAGAAAATGAATTTTATGTTACAAAAACGATATAAATGCTCCAAGATATCGCAATCTGCATGCCGCCCTGCACACAAGCTACCAGACATCTTACATGATATCAACTCCAGCTAGAGACTTTAAAATGAAAGCATGATAATTCTAAGAGAAATATGACCATCCATCAGTGTGCCCCAAAATATTGCTTATACAATAGGTAAAAGGGATTGAAGTAGAAGAAGAGCCCCCGTCAATGGACCTACTCGTGAATGAAAAAGCAGTGTTTTATTGGTTTTTTTTTTTAATCGAAGCTTTTCTTCTCCCAAACTATTTCACATAAAAAAAAAACATCTGATATGGGCTAAACCCACACAAAAGGCTTTCAGTCTAATCAAGCATAAGCAGGCTCCAACTCCAAGGCTTCAGAGTGAAAAAAAAAAATAGAGAAGATACTTCAAACATATTGGGCGAGGATTTTCGTATCCCTGCCAATTGGGAATTCTCTCTTAAGGCGTGTTTTCCGTGGTTCAAATGGAGTTTTCAAAAGATTTTGATTTTAAATTATTTTTTTAATATTTTAGATTGTTTTAATATACTAATATTAAAAATAAATTTTATAAAATAAAAAAATTATATTATTTTAATACATTTTCAAATAAAAAAACACTTAATTTTTTTTTTCTTTACTGTTTTCCCAAACATCCCAGGAGGGTTATTAGTCAAGTTGAAATTTAAAGAAATGGGGGTCCCTTGTTGTTGGAGTGTGAAAGAGTTCTAGAGGAGGTTGGTGTCCTTGAAGGTTTAACGCTCGTTATCAAATCTACCAATCTGCTTGCTTTGGTCTTATATCCAAGCTTTCACTTGACGAGGTTTCTTGGGAGGACCTTTCTCTGAGAAACAACTGTATTCAATGGAGGAGCAGGACAAAGATGACAATTCTGCTTCTTTTTCATGGTGGTCTGATAGCCATAAGCGTCCTCAACAATCCCAATGGCTTCAAGCTACCCTCTCAGGTTTTTCTCCCTGTTTCTCTAGGCTTTCATTCCTGATTCTTGAATAAATGTTTTATTCATTATAATGGTTATTTATCATGCTTTTTCTTTATGCAAATATTATTGGCCATCTTCTCTCTGGATTACTAGCAATTCTTCACTTCTTTGCCAAGCTAAGATTAAAACAATTCCGCCTCTGCTTTTAATGACCCGTCTTGCTGCAAATTATATCCTTCAATGCACAAAAGCATTGCTATTAGCTAGGAGATACATCTCTTACCTCTCTAATGCTATCTTTATGGCTTCATTGGCTGGGATCACTTATTTTTAGGACAGTAGGCTAATCAATTGTGAAGTTTGTGACAAAATGCAGATTTGGATAACAAGACTAAAACGATCCTAAATATTATACAAGACGATGGGGATTCATTTGCAAAGAGAGCTGAGATGTTTTATCAGAGAAGACCGGAGCTTATAAACCTGGTGCACGACTTGCACAAATCCTACCGTTCTTTAGCAGAAAAGTACGATCAACTTAGATCTGAATGCGTTTATGTTTCCCATTTGAGATCAATATCATCCTCTTCGTCATTAAACTCCTCCAAACAAGTTCAACTCTTCCAGGCATGTAACGAAGAAAATGCTGGAAGCACCAAATCGGAAGCACCAACTTCCCTTCCTGACTCGGTTGCAGAAGAAAAATATAGCATTAGACGGGAAAATGAGTCCATGTCAAGTGAACAATACAAGATCCTGAAGACCGATCGTGATGATGACAGGAACGTTAATGGAAGTGGGCTGGAAAAGATCATTAATGGTAGTGGATTGAATGGAAACATTGATGGCGGTGATTTCCAAATGAAAAGCCTCGAAAAGGAGAAACTGCGGAATGAATTAAGGCTACAGGTCTCAGAACTTATAGATGATAGTTTGCAGCAGCAGAGTGAGCTAATAAAGAGAAATGACGAGAAGAGAGAAGTGATCAAGCATCTTCGTGCCCAAATCAGCAGGCTAATGGAAGAGAACAGGGTCCTGAAGAGTTATCTACCAAGCTACAAGGTGGATATGAAGCGGAACACCAAATCTCATGTATCAAAGCTGAAGGGGCTAAATTGCATTGGCAATTTTGAGGGCTAATTGGCATTTCGCACGAGTTTCGGTTTATAACCTAATAATGCAATCAAATATCAGTTTAAAACGCCACCATTTCCTTAAGCTTTTTCGAACTGGCAGCCCTTCATTGCATTCCATTCCATTCCATTATAAAATGCCGAACTTCCTCTTCATCTTTTGTCTCTTGTTTTCCTATTTTGTTGCAAAGTGATGCAACTTCCATGGTGTTCATTGGCTTTCATTTTATTTTTTATTTTTTATGAGATAACAATAATAGTTGTATGCAAGAAAGGATGTGCAAATAATTTCTTATCAATGATTTATTTGCATTGGATTTTATTTTATTATTTTTTTTTTCTTGATTCGAGCATTGGATATTTGGATTTTATTTGACTGTTTAACATATATCTCTCTATCTTTCGTTTTTTGTCCCCTGACTGCTTCACTTTTAATTCATGGATCCCTACGTGGAAATGGCGATTTCTAATAATGAAACAATTAAAATAAAATAATTTTGATAGTCACCTACCAATCAATTGGAATGGAGCTTTTATGCTATGTATTGATCCGAATTTCTTGCTGGTTGCAAGTCTAGTTTACGAGATGCACATTAACACAGCTGACACCAATAGATAATAGGGTTTGTTAAATTTCAAAATCCTCAATATTTAAAGGTAGACTCTAAAAATATTTCATTTTATTCGTACATCTCTTCTTAAGATAATTACAATCTTTTATATATAAAACAACTAGAAAATTCTAATAATATTGAATAAAAATAAAAAATTAGGTAAGAAGGTATCTATTTTTTCTAAAAAGTTTTTGCATTAATCTTTCCGAGATGGAAGGAACTCATACACGAGTTTAAATCTCAATCAACAAATATTATCCGCTACAAATATCTTTTTATATGTGATCCATCTTATTGTGGGTGTTTAATACTTTTGTGTAGGTCATTTTATTATGGATTCCCAACACAATATATTTGTGCGCCCGTCCAATCGTGAATTCTTTAACACAATATGATCTCATCACTAGAATTTCCAATAACATCAAACAATGCAAACAAAAATAATATACTAGTTTTGATATATCTTTTTTCGAGAAGGAACCTCATCATCTCCTTCTACTCAAACACATCCTATTACGCGTTTTTTTAGCCATAATTATTCAACATCACACATTAACTAATAACTAGAAATCAGTGCTCTCTGATACACATCCTCTAACTAAAACCACTAGGAATTTTTGGGTTTTAATACCAATTGACGCATGAGAGTACGGAATAATAAAGTTTGTTATATGTCAACACCTTTAAACACCATAATTACAGGGAAATTCTCAAAATATTTAATTTTATTTACTCATGTCTCTATTTACCAAAAGACAGTTACAACCATTTATACAGAATAGGAAAAATAAACTAGAAAAAAGTTCCCTTTAAATAATTAAATAAAATATGCATAATAATATTAAATTAAAAAACCATAAAATTAACTTAAAAAAATATTTATTTTCTAAAAAAATCTTGCATTAAACATGCATATTGAGTGAACTTTTGTGGTCCACTAAACAACATATTAACAATATTATATAAACATAGGGGTAAAGCTGTATGTTCTTACTGTTGAGTAAGATAGACCCCCTTTTTTAAGCTTAAAAAATCATCACGGTATTATGAAGGAAATACATTTCTAAATCATTAGAAGAAGTATAGACGTACGTGCAATCTTTAAAAAGGTAATAATTTGTAGGCATAGTCACGTGAGAGAATGATAAAATCAAATGAAAACAACATTTTCTAGTAGTATTGTTTATAACCATCGATCTAGGGATAAATAAAATGAATGAAGGGTCAAGATGCAGCTATTGCCTATTAGAATTTAGAACACCAAACCATCCCAATCTGAACGTTAAAATAAGGCATTCCCATTCTATAGCTGCATTCTGGAAAGATATAGCAG
Source organism: Populus simonii (assembly GCA_007827005.2). Classification (NCBI taxonomy): domain Eukaryota; kingdom Viridiplantae; phylum Streptophyta; class Magnoliopsida; order Malpighiales; family Salicaceae; genus Populus; species Populus simonii. The sequence continues at coordinate 18,308,343 of CM017466.2, read as the reverse complement.
ATCATTTTTTTTCCAACATAAGCAATGCTGGTGTTTTCAAGAAGTAAAAAGAAATTAAGATCTTGATCATTGATTTGATAAGTTCAATAAACTTATTTAATTTAATAATATAATTAAAAAAATATATCAAAAAACATAAAACGAACAAAAAAAACAATAATCACCTATAAAAAATAAAATATTAATATCACAAGTAGAGACTAAAGGATCAAAGCCCATCAGAGACTCACGATTTCTCCATCGTGGGCATTACCCTATCATCATTAATGGTTCTAACATTACGTGAAAAGCCACAAAATGGTATTAAAAAAAACCACCCATGCGGAGCAACAACTCTTAAAATAAATAAAATAAAATAAAATATCATGAAATAAACGCCTCATAAAATAAACGATCAATTACAAGAACTGTATTAGCTTGAGCTCCACAACTCAATTTATCTTTCAATTTGCGGCAGTTATCATGTCATCGTCCCACACATCATCTAATATGAGCAAAAACTTCTTACCACCTAACTTCTCTATTTTGTGTGTGTGTGTTGATTATCAAATTGTTGAACGTTTGGAGAAGTTCCTAGAATGGACTCAATGATGACTATTGTCAATCCTTTTATGTTGAAATCAACACACACACACTCCCAAATCCGCATATCAAAATGCCCTTCTATTCTTCCATCGTCGTAGACTAATTGAGCAAGTGTTGTTTTACCCAGTATGAGAATAACTTGAGATTTTAAACCAAAAGGCAGCATGAAATTTAGAGTGAAGTCAAGAGATATTTTAAGAGTATGGTAGTAGTAATTTTTTAAATTGTTTTTTGTTTAGAAGTACATCAAAATAATATTTTTTATTTTTTAAAAATAATTTTTGATATTAACCTATCAAAACAATATTAAAACACAAAAAAACATTTAAAGCAAAAAAATAAAATAAAATCAATTTTTTAAAAAAATACTTTTAAAATATAAATATAAACAGATTCTAAAAAACATCTGGATAAAGGATGGGATATGAAGATTCAGGAGATTTTGAACGCTGCATATTTGAATTTGGACGGAAATATTGATTTTAATGAGTTTGAATTAATGATGCGATGAACTCATAAACATTAAAATTTTGTCTTTGAATATTGTCAATTATATATTCTTTAATCTCATTATTGTCTCTCAATGCTCTTCGATTCAAGACGCAGGATATCATCATAAACCAAATTTACAGCAGCTGGTGGCTAGGGTTTGGTGAGAAAGAGGGGGGTGGGAAAGAGAGAGAATGAGAATCTTGCTATAATTAATATATATGAGGTAGTTTTGTTCTTTAATCAATTTTCAAATTTTATTATCTAAAAAACTAATACTCTAACTATATTATTGAGTCTCAAGACATATTACTATTCATTGCATTAGTATTAGTATAATTACTATATCACCTCTTAATCATTTTATCTTTTGTTTTTGTTTTGGGGTAAGGTGTACTTTTTACTATGATATAAATATTATTTTTTTAGGATTGTGCAAGGTTATTTTGGTAATTATATTTTTTACTGCACAATAAAATTACTAATAAAACAATTAAATAAAATAATTTAATGTCCTCTGCACAATGGTGTTTTTGTATTTGTATATTTGATAGAATAATATAATTACTACATTACCCTTACCATGCAAATTTTTTAGGGGCTTGGTTGTAATTTAGCATTGGTTTGTTTGTTGTTATTGTTTAGTCCTAGGAGCATTTTTAGTTTTGTAAAAATAATAATGAATAATGAATAAGTTGTTGACGCATGTATGATGGTTTGCTGATGTTTGACCCAAAATTGCTTTTCTTTCTTTCTTTTCCTTCTTTTTCTTCCTCGAGAAGCGTGCTGACCATTCAAGAAATTAAACGAGCCCTTTAATTTATTTTTTCTTTTAGTTCAGTCCCTCTTTTCTTATTTGTAATTGTTTTATTTATATTGATTATTTCTAATTGAATTTTATTTTTTATTTCATTTCTGGTCATTTGATTTTTTTAATTTGTTTTCAAATTTGGTCATCATTCTTTTAATTGCTCTTTGTTTTGTTTTGAATCATTTTCTTAATTGATTTGTTTTTTTTTCTCCAATTCCACCCCTAGATGTTTATTTTCATTTAATTTTTATGTCAAATTTGATCGTGATTCTTTTAATTGCTATTTTTTGTTTTGCATTGTTTTTTTATTGATTTTTTTCTCAATTTCATCCCTCGATATTTGTTTGATTAAGAATCTTGTTTCTTTTTTTTTCGGGCTTGCTTTTAATGGGGTCACTCTGGTCTCATGACTTGAGTCATAGATTTGAAGAATTAGCCAAGGTTGATTTTTATTTTTTTGAATATTTTTTTGCCAGTACTTTTTTTTCGCTTTCCTATTTATAGGACCATCCCAATTTTATGTCCTAGGTCTTATGCTTGATTTGTTGAATCAAGTTGGCTGCTGGGTTGACTCAAGGCTTTTTTTGTTAGGCTTATAATAAACTTCTTGATAGGATTCGGATTCGGAATTTCATATGCTGCGAGCTTTTTAAGATTTGACCATGTTTAAGATGTTTGTCCGAGTTTACTTGGTTATTACAAGTGTTTTTAATTTCACTCCCTATAATTTTTTAATCTTTGAAATTTGATCCTTATTCTTTTAATTGATATTTATTTTATTTATGATTAAATTTTTAAATTTTTTCATTAAATTGCATCCTCCTTCGGTTTTTTCTATCAAGTTTTATCCTTTTTTTTTTTGCTTTAGCAAGTTTTTTTTATTAATATTTTTCTATCGATCTCATTATTTCAAATTAAATTGATTGAGAATTATACTTCTTAATTGAATATGGATAAAAAATTTCATGGGATACAATTTTAGAGATTAGACCAGGTTTAAGAGGTTTACAGGGTTTGCTTTTTTTTTTCTCTCTTTTTCTAAATTGATGTTTTCTTATTTTCTTATCTTTTTTTTTTTTACTTTTATTTTGTTATCTTTTTCTGTTTGATTCTATTGGGTTAACTCTCAACAATTTTTTTTTATTTCACCCTTATCATTTTTTAATTTATAAATAATCTATCATATACAAATAATTTTCAATTTAACCCCCTTATGATTTTTTAATCTTTGAAGTTTGGTCCTATTTCTTTTAATTGTGATTTATTTTTTCGTTTGGGATAATTATTTTTAGGTTTCATCCTCATCAGGTTTTTTCTTGTTAGATTTTAGCCCTATTTTTTTTTTGTTCCTTTTCTTTTGTAATTTTTTTTATTAATAGTTTTTTCAACAATACTATCATTTAAAATTAAATTGGATGATATTTAAGTTTCTTGATTGAACTCGAGTCTATGATTTAACAACTTGCAAGTTTTTTAAATTAGATCAGGTCTTGGAGGTTCGTATAGGTTTACTTACCCCCTTTTTTGTAAGTTGATATTTTCTGTTTTTTTTTAATTTTTTTTGACTATCTTTGTTTCCAGTTTTCCTTAAGTCAGGTTAGCACTGAATTGTTTGATGATCTGAATAGGTCCAAGTGTGATTATTTTTTTTTGTCAGTTTATTTTTTGTTGTTATTTTTTTTCATATTATTTAAATTTTTAATTTAACCAAGACTTGGGACTTGAATTGTTTTTTATCTATCACTTTTTTCATATTAAGAAAAAAATTTGTTCAGCACGCGACAATGTGCAACAACATATCTAAGTATTGATCTAAGATGCAAAAGGTAATTTTATAAAATTCAAAAGGCTAGTGCAGTTTTAACTAAACTATAGGATGATATGGATAATTTTCTCTAAAAATAGCAAAAATAAATAAATATCTAATATGATAGGAAAAAAAACTTAAAGATGATGAAATTGTAAACAAACATCAATTTTAAAAATTATCTCAAGTGAAATAAATAACAATTAAAAGAAAATAGACCATAATTGAAAGATAAAAAATTGAAAGGGGATGAAATAATTTTTTTTCTTCTAATTTTATAAATTATTTCAAATAAAATAAATAGTAATTAAAAGAACATGGACCAAATTTAAAAAATAAATAAATTGAAGAGCTGTTTTGAAATTTTAAAGGTTTAAGTATTAAAATCAAAGAGTGAAGAAGAAAAGAGAGACTATCAGTGCTAAACCGAAGGGTTGTTGATCACACACGCTGCTCACATCATGAAAGGAACGCCAAAACAATTTAAAAGTTGCCACAAAATGAGATGTTTAGTTACCTAACAGTGATAACAAGTTTTTAAAATAATATTGATTTTTTTAATTAAAATACCCATAAGTCAACTTAATATTAATAAAAAAAAACATGATAAAGATGAGAAATATATGGAAGATAGTTTAATAGATTTTGCCTTTAATGTTAATTAACTCATTTTAGCATGTAAAAAATATTGAAAAGACTAAAAAATCTTGTTTGTAAGTTTAAATTTTATGATTTAAAAGATAATTAAATTATTTTATTGAATAAAAAAATAAAAAAACTAATTTATCCTCGTGTAATTTAAAAATAACAATTATATCATAGTAAAAATAAGAATTAAGAATAAATATATCATTCCAAATCTGTCATCCATAAGTAGATGCAGAATAATTTAATGTTACGACAGCGGTCACGACCAGACTATACAGCTTAAAATATCAACCTAATGAAAAAAAACTTTTTTTTTTTTGATAAAATTTAAATAAATGTTGCCGAACACTGATTGTGGGAAGGCACCCACTCTCTGAAAATGACATGTTTCGGAAGTCTAAATGTATTTGTGGAATGTATTGCGGGCATTAACCCGCTGTTCTTTACATTCAACCACTTCCACCTCTTGTATTTTATGGCATAACATTTGTCATAAAAGTTCTCAGGCTTTGCTTCTTGTATCTCAATTGAGTGCACTAAAGATATAATTAACCATTTTGCGTATGGTTAATTTTTTATTTTTTGAATATTTTAATAAATCAATGTTAAAAATAAATTAAAAAAATATTATTTTAATATATTTTTAAACAAAAATTATTTTAAAAAATAACATTTATCCATGCCCCAACCAACCAACTATTTAGCTTAACCTACCTTGATTAAATAAATCATATATATTAAGCATAAAAATCACTTAGAATGATCATAAAAACATTCTAACATGGGATGGAGATTCATCCCAATAGATCATCTGAATATATATAAATTTGAAAAATACAATATTTTGTGTTTTTGTACTTGAGATATATTTTGAATAGACAACACTAATCTTATGCCAATGTAATGGACCGACACATAGGACTAACCTTTTTTTATCCGAGGGAGCTCCACCATCCTAAAAAAAACAAAAAGAATGAAATCATTAGAGAATTTTCCAACAAATCACAGCCAAGCTTCAAGTATTTTCTTTAACCCCAAAAATAAATCAATTTTTTTAAAAAAGAAATTTATGAAATAATAAAACACTTAGGCCGACAAATACCTCATTAATGTGTTTCCTTGTTTTTGCTTTTTAAAGTTTGTTTTTATTTAAAAAATTATTAAATTATTATTTTAATTAATTAATATTAAAATAAAAATAAAATTTTAAAAAAATATTATTTTAATTAAAAATATTTTTAAAAACGTTTTTACAACACTAAAAAAAAAAAAACACGTTGCTATAAACAGTATTAAATAGCAGTTGAGTTGAGACAAAGCTTACAACATCCAGCATACCACCTCCACTTCTCTCTCCACAAACAGTGCAGCATTGCATTTCTCCACAAAGATCTAGGCAGCAAGCCAGCCCCTAGAAAAGAGTGTGTGTGTGTGCGCGTGTATATATATAATATATATAATATATATATATATTTAACAAAGATCCTTTTATTTTTCTCACTCCAACTTCTACTACTCTGTTTATTCATGGACCGGCAAAGAACTGAAAGTCCGCTCTACACGCGCCAATGGACCAGCGACTCAGGCGCTTCTCCGACGGCGGCAATGCGGCCAAATGCGCGTCACGGTCACCACGCGCGATCCTCATCCGCTTCTGGATTCTCCACCATCAAGCGAAACCAGAATGTAGCGGCTAAAGCTGCGGCTCAGCGGCTAGCTCAAGTCATGGCTTCTCAAACGGCTGACGACGACGACGACGAAGGCGATGATCTAGGGTTTCGTTACAGTGCTCCTCCGCCTCTGTCTCTCTCGAGGAATGCTAATAGTAACAGTAATAATGTTATTACTACTAGTAAAGCTTCGGTTACCACTGCGTCTTCAAGGATCAATAGATCTCCTTCACCTGCGGTAACTTCCTTTTCTTACTTTTTTGTTTTTTTGGTTCATTTCTTTTTCACTGCAGCGAATATGTTTCGATTCTGATTGAAAGAAAATGAAGTGTTGATTTTAAACGAATTGAGGAATGATTTAATTGTTTGCTATAAGTAAAGGTGACATTTAGCGGCGGGAGTTAAGTCGAGAATTATGGATGTTAGATTTGTATTAACTTCAACTTTCTGTAATTAGAGCTCTATAACTTGGAAATTAAGGTGATACTTAATTCTTTTTTTGATATTGTTGTTCTTTCTTATACAAGAATGCATGATGTGTAAAAATGTGTAGGAAAAGTATATGCTAATTGGATTTTTTTTTATGGTGGGTTCTGAATTTAGTTAGCTAGGAATTTTGAAGAGACTGCGGCGGGTCGGTCGACATCAGCTGGAAGGCCAGCAATGTCCCTTAGAACTGCAGCAGCAGTACCACCAGTGCCATTGAGCAAAGGATCATTGGGGACTGCGGTTTCTTTACCGCCGATAGATCCTCCGAGAAATGGGCATAGAGATGGTAAAAGGTAAAATGAGAGAACTAAAACATTTATTCTGCTTTTAACAGTGGATGTTCAAATTCTATCAGAATGACCTTTTTCTTTTTTGGAAAAGAATTGTGGAATTCGTTGTATCAATTATCAACTATGTGACGCTAGTAAGCTTTTTTCCATGTTTTTTTACCTAACCTGTAACTTAAGTTGTTGGAGTTTCTCGTAATTATGAAAACATGATGCCATTAATGGAAATGCAACACTTTTGTATGGGTTAAGGTAGAGATATAAGGTGTGGTTTTATGTAGTCTAGTCATGCAGCTTCCTGGTCTGGCTCTGAATTAAAGGAATATCTTGGTCTTGAGGTGTAGCTAAGGAACTGGACTCGTTTAGTCTCTGCAAGGCCTAGCTTTGAAGAGGGGTTGCCAACAAAAAGACAACGTCTTTTTTTCCCCCTAACAACCAAGCTCTATCTAGCTTGAGTAATGCCCTCCTTGGTTCTGAAACATGCATCACCTAGCAGGACCAATATTTAGATAAACTAGTCTTTGGCTTTTCACTAAAGGATGCATGATTTTATGATATGACAATTTGGAGGTGTGAATTGTCATGATTGCAGATTCTTGTCAGAAGTGGTAAATTTTAACTCAAAAGACACAGGAGATCAACACGAGGCTTCTGCACTCCGTGATGAAGTATGTACTTACACCAGATTCTTGTTATTTGTTTTTTTCCCCTTTATGTGCAACAATCAATAAGTATTCTCTTAGAGACATAAAATGGATTTTGTTTACTATAGTGAAGATTCCATGATAAGATTGATTCATTTTGCAGCTTGATATGCTACAAGAAGAGAATGGAAACATCCTCGAGAAGGTACAATTATTTTGATTTTTTTCTTTTTCCAAACTAGTAATGAAGCCACATATGGTACAATTAAACCTGTATTTATTGCACAGCTCAGGCTTGAGGAAGAGAGATGCAAGGAAGCGGATGCCAGAGTCAAGGAGCTTGAGAAACAGGTGCTAATTAGTTTCCATATTTTTAAGCACGTCTTAAAGCCTCAGCATATTGGCATCTTGTTGCTTGACTTGCATATAGCCTAAGGGTGCATTTCTTTCAAGGTTTAAAGATAAAAATATACTGTTGTGTTAATAATTATAAGAGTTTTCCCAATGTGTGCTTGAGGGCACACACATTGAAGGTTTTAAATTTCATTCCTGGTAAAAATGTCAATAAACAATGTGTTGTTGTTGACTATGACAATTTTTCATTACAGAGAAAGAGTGACCTATAACTTCTAAGCCCGTGGAAGATAGAAAAAGAAAGAAGACGACCTTCTCTCCTCTGCAACCAATTCACCACTGCCCATTTTCAACCAAAAAAGTTTAAATAACCAACCGCCAATAAAAAACTACCCTTTTTTACCCATATGAAACCCACCCTTAAAGCAGCACTCCTCATTCTAAACTTCATGCTGAACAGTGTTTTTCTTCCCTTGCTCTTTTGACTTGATATTGGGTTTTTCAGGTGTTGCCTTGAATTTGAAAGCCTCACAGGTAATTCTTCCAGGTTCCCAACCTCCAATTTCATTAACACATGCACTTTGCTGCTTGTCCTGGGTCCGCAGGTTGCTGCTCTTGGAGAAGGAGTATCTTTAGAAGCTAAGTTGCTGAGCAGGTTAGTTGTTCCGACAACTCTGGTGGTTCTTTATCCTTGTTAATATTCATGTAATGACATCTTGTGCTGTCATCTGCAGAAAGGAAGCTGCATTGCGGCAAAGAGAGGTAATGGGGACGTATCCTTATGCTAGACTTGTCAATTTAGGTCACTGTCGCTATTTTAGCTTGCTGAGTAGGACAGACTAAGACTTTTATTTGGACCATTAAATCACTGGAACTCCTATGTTTAGACTTTTGATTCTGAGGTTCGAACGGTAGTAGGGAGGGGTATTTTGTCCATTTGTTTTAGGACCATGATGGTTTTCTTGTATTAGCTTTAACGATGTTAAAGGCCCAAAGATCATACTCATTTTCTTTAAATTTTGTTCTGTTCTTCAGGCTGCACTTAAGGATGCAAAACAAAATAATATGGTGGATAAGGAAATTGCATCTATTCGATCTGAAATAGAGGTAAGTATGTCATCATGTGGTCCTTTAATGCCTCATAGATATTTTTCTGTGTTGGTAGGTTCCTAACTCATCATAACTTTATGTGAACATTTCTTTCTTAAATCAGAATGCAAAAGATGAGGCAACAGTCATTGTGCGACAGCTGCGGGGAGCTGAATCTGAAGTAAAGGCCCTTCGTTCAATGACACAAAGAATGATATTGACCCAGAAAGAAATGGTTTGTATTGGAATAGATTCAAATGGCTCCTTAATAATATATTAGAAACCGTTAATTGTGTATCTGCATTTTAGGAAGAGGTTGTCCTTAAGAGGTGTTGGCTTGCTCGATACTGGGGCTTAGCTGCAAAATATGGTAATCTACTGGTCAATGTTTTGTTTTCTTATGTCGTATTGGAAATGACCTTTTGTTTTTAAATTTTTATTGGTCTTTTTTTTTCTGCATGAATTACGAGGCAATATTGTAGTTTAACGAACTTTTCCCACAGTTTTCTGATGTGCTATGACTTATTTTAATTTACTATATACAATGGCTTGTTTAATATACTTTTTGCCTGACACCGAGCAGTTCATCCATCACATCTACCCATTTCATGTAATTCTTTTCATATTTATAGGTATCTGTGGGGATGTTGCTGTGTCAAAGCATGAATACTGGTCATCCTTAGCACCGCTTCCATTTGAGGTTGTTGTCTCTGCTGGACAAAAGGCTAAGGAGGAATGTTGGGAAAAAGGCTAGTACTTGCTATTTGGCTCTTGCAGTTGCTACTGTGTTTTCACTGCATAACAGTTTTAATGGGATCAATGTGTTGGCTTGAACTGCTCTATTGTTTGTATCAAACTTTCTTTGGTATCTAATACTAGTAACTTTGAGTAGGTGACGAGGACAGTGAGAAGAGAAGCACGCTTGCTCATGACTTGAGTGATCTAACTGGTGAAGGAAATATTGAGAGTATGCTTTCAGTTGAAATGGGTTTGAAGGAGCTTGCTTCCTTGAAGGTTTATGTTATTCATTACTTGTCTCTCAACCATATGCTTCCATCTTATGTTTATTTTTGAGTTTCAATATGATGCACAACAAGCATTGTTTTTCATTCAGCCCCCTTCCATCTTTATTAACTGTTATCTTTGAACTATTTAAGGTTTCTGGTTTTGCAAAGTGTTTTTGTGTTCTGATATTATATGTATTGTGTCACTTTCAAGGTTGAGGTTGCTATTGTGCTTGCACTGGCCCAACAGCGGCGAGCAAACGCTCTTAGACTGTCCATCTTAGGTATGAGTTGGCCTGTTGACATGCTGCTGACGCGGGTTTAAATTGTTAGATTTTATTCCTTATCACAGTGTTGTTTATGCTATTGTATCTTGCTGACATGCCTTTTCTGTTTCTTTCAGATGTCAAATCATCTGGTGATCAGAAGTATATGGAAGCATTCGGTGAGTAGTATTTGGGCTACTTCTTGCATTTACCTTATAATCTACTTGGTTGAAATAAGTAGTGCTATTGCCACACTTAAAGTTGACGAGCACTATCTTTCATTTGCTTTTTTTTTCTTTCTCTTTTGGTCAGACCTATCTTTTGCTGTTTCGTGATCACAGTTGTATAGAATTCAAATCCATCATTTTTCTTGCAGAATTGAGTCCAGAGGAGTCTGAAGACGTTCTTTTCAAGGAGGTCTGGCTTTATTATCATTTAACCACTGTTGTAATTTATTTTCTAGAATTATATACTTTATTTGGTTGATGGAACTGCATGGTGAAATATGCAAGTTTCCAATATTTCTGCGATTGATTCAGTTTCCTGATGTTGCGATTAAATCTTTTGGTGTATTGCTGTTGTTACTGGCCTATTTAGTCTAAACAGTGTTATATTATAGAGTTTGGTGTCTGGTTGACAATCTCAATTGGTGATTGACATTCTTCAGGTGCAGATCTGTAGAGAGAATTGATTTGTATCTGTGTGCCCTTTTGGAATCTTAACAAATAAGCTGGTGTATTTCTTTATTCTTTCTTATCTGTTCTGTTTTTTCCTGTGAAAAAACCTACCTGTGAATGGCCCATGGTATCGAATCATTGACAGCTTCAAAAATTGTTAGTTTCTGCACAGTAATGTCCATGCATTTTCTGTCCTGATTTAACACCAACACAGATAAGGGAGGAGCAAATCTATGTGTCATGCTGAATCTGATTAAGTTACAATATACTTGCACAGGCATGGCTTACATATTTTTGGAGAAGAGCCAAAGCCCATGGTATAGAGGAAGACACTGCAAAAGAACGACTTCAGTTTTGGATTAGCCGCAGCGCACACTCGCCAAGTTCACATGATGCTGTTGATGGTAAGCTTCCCCTGTCCTTGGTAGTTTGATGCTCGCATGTAGTTGCTGTACAGTTCTATGATAAGCACGCAGAGAAGATTGTATAACCGTGGCACTTTTACTGGACTCACTAGAAGGCATTGTAAAATTACCAGCTGCCAAATTCTTTCATTTTACCATATCATTGACTCAGTGCTTTGATCTCGCGTATGATAACTTATCTCGAGTATTCCATCTCAGTGGAGCAAGGCCTAACGGAGCTCAGGAAGTTGGGAATAGAGCATCAACTGTGGGAAGCATCTCGTAAAGAAATAGATCAGGGCTCTTAACACAGAAATCTTCCGGGTAACTGAAGGGCTCTGGTTGATGATGGCAAAACCTCACGCCATCAATTTTCTTCTCGATTTGTTTTACGGAGTTTTTCGTCTGTTTGTTGAAGCATTTACACATGTTGCAAAGAATTTACATATGTTGCGTGGCTCTGGTCCTCACCTGCTAAATGATATATAAAGTGGTTCATCTGTTTAGATGTTGTATATATATACACGCATACATCTACATACAGGGATGGCATGTACATGAAAGTTAAATACAGTTTGGTTCAAATTGTAGCGAGCTTGCCATGGAAGCTTTGGAATTTCCAATCTTGTTTGTGTACCTAATAATGCACACGGCTTAATTAAAGCTGAAAGGAACTAGCTATGCTCATTTTGATCAAACCATCTTCTTATCACAAGACTAACAGAAATAACAAGAGTTAGAATTTTCTCTTTGCTCTGCCTTTCCTCGTCAGCAACCAAAAGGAGAACCTTCATGAAATAGAATTGGTAAGGTTTGGACCAATATTTGTCTGCACTGCAGTGGGGTCTCAAAAAGTTTTGCTGGGTTCTGGCGCAAAATCTGACAATTTAAGAGACAAGTTTAAATTTCGGAGGAAACTTGTGTAGGAGAGGGGAGGAGTTAAACTAGAAGGGAGCTGCGCTGTTTGGTTTGAGGACAGCTGAAACAATGGGGTTTTTAACGGAGGGTTGAGTCCCCGGTTATAGTTCCAAGTATCAGATGAGTGAGTTGGGATTCTATTCCTAAGAAGGGGCGGAGTTATTTGCATTGAATCATTCTGAGATCTAAAAACGGCAAGAAAATAACTCGTCTTATTTGCTCTTCCTGATCAAAATTTGTTGACATCGTGAAGATAAAAAAAGAAGATGAGAGAAATGCGAAGCTGATATGACGCTTGGGTGATGAACAAGCTGATGCACGTAAATTGCTTTGTGACAAAATGGTGGTGGTGATTGTGACTAGAAAAAATAAAAATAAAAAACTAGAAAGTGAATAGCAGAATGAGTCTCCTTTATGAAGTGGGCTGAGCATGAATAAAGAAATTCTAGATCATTGGCAGCCATATGCTGCAGATTTGATCAATTTTAATAGTGAATGATATTTTTTTTTTTAAATATTGATATGTTCATATACTGAATGAGGTTTTTTTTTAAAAAAATAATATTGTGATGGTGATATATTGAATTGATTTGGGTTAACTTGTTAAATCTATTACCTGAGTTATAAGACTGTGATAACTCTATAAAAAACAAATTAAAATAAATTATGAAAATTATTTTTAATCAACTCAATATTGAAGAATAAAATTAAAAAATAAAATAAAAAAAGACAAGAAGAACTACTTGATTCAACCCAGGGTAACCTGTCAAACCTGTAACTCGGGTCATGAGATCGAGATAATTCCATAGAAAAAAATAAAATAACAATTACAAAGCCAATTTCTAACCAATCCAATGTTGGAGGATGAAATTGAAAAAGAATCGATTAAAAAATGATAAAAAGATAACTTAGGTCAATCCGGATTAATATGTTAAATCCACTATCTAGATCATGAGACCAAGATAAATTCATAAAAAAAATAAAAAAAATTATAGAGCTCTATTTCTAACATAACCAATGTCGAAGGTTGAAATTAAGAAAACAAACCTAATCTATGAGATCATGATAACTTCATATAAAACAAATTGAAAAAACATTATGAAGTCCAATTCCTAAAATAACCTAATATTGAAAGTTAAAATTAAAAAAAAATTAAATGAAAAAAGAATATTGAGTTATTGGAGGGTGAAATTAAAAAAAATATTAAGTTAGAAAACTAAAGAAGTGAACGGAGTTAACCTTCAAAACCCATTATTAGAGTCAGCTTAATTGAGAATAACAACATGAAAAGAAAATGAAAAAATTATTAAACCCAATTAAAAAAATATTCAATTAAAAGAGAAATAAAAAAAAATGAATAGATTCAACGCTGGTCAATATGTTAAACCCATAATCTGGGTCATGAGATTATGATAACTTCATAAAAAAAATCAAATTTTTTTTTGTGAAACTCAATTTCCAACCAACTCAACATTGAAAGTTAAAATAAAAAAATCATTTAGATAAATAGTAAAAAAAAGATATAAATTTACCTAAATTAACCTAGATCATGAGATTATGAAGCGTTATCTTTAACATATTTATTGTTGTAGATTGAAATTAAAAAAAATTAAATTCATAAGATCGTTATATAACCCAATAGAAATAAAATTAAAAAAAAATGATAAAGTATAATCTTCAAAACAGTCTAATCTTGAAGAAAAACATTAAAAGAAAAAAAAAATCCTTTTAGTAAATAGACGCCCCTGATCCTTTTAGTAAAAATCCTTGTAGTAAACAATGTTTTGTGAGTACAGTGATGTTTTGTTAATAGACGGCCTTGATCCTTTTGACGATACACTTCAGTTGTTGGTTATATAAATAGGATTTAAACTAACCTGTTGATATAGATAAGAACAGAGAAAGAGCATAATGATCATGTTCTCCATCGAGAGCTCCTTTTTGTAGCCCCAGATGTGAATATTTTGTAGTCAATTAAAATATCAACTTAGATTAAATCCCAAAAAGCAAGTTTATGTGGAGCCACTTGGGTTTTGTCACTTCTCTTGTGTACCGTTGTAAAATGGCAGTCTGGGTGGCTTGGAATCGTTTCGATTTGGAATTCGATAATGAGCCCTTTTTTTAATTATATTTTATAATAAACATTTTAATATAATTTCTCACGCTCTATATTTATCTCGTGTGAGTCTCTCCCCACTTCTTCTCTCCCCCTGTAGCTAAAGTATAGAGCAAGCTCACACCATACCCTAACCTTATACTAAAAAGTGTAGAGGCAGATTGATGTTTCGAGATGGTCATGTGCGCCTCAATATAATATAGGCATTACCTTCTTGATGGACACTTTAGGCAGAGAAAAATAAGCTTTTTTTGGTTAGAAGGTGCGCATGGGGAAAGAAGCGAGAAAGACTAAAAATTCTAAAAAAGGTTATTTTGACCTAATCCTCTCCTATCTACCATTTCTTCACTTTCTACCTAGTGACATGGTTAATCCCTTTTGTTTCCATTAAAATCTTTTTCCATTGGCCGAAGTTTACCGACTCGATGTTCAATTTGATGTGAAGCAAATCAGCTAGAAACATCCCACTAAGTTGTTTCCCCCCCACATTCTTAGAGTGAAATGATTGCAAGAGATTATTCTAAATGCACTTTAACGTCGAGAAGGTTTGTATGGAATTTAGTTCAGGCCGAGATGGGCCATCATGATGGACAAATGGAGCTTGGTTGAGGAGGTTCCAAGAGATGAATATGAGGTCTGTGCCATACCTTTCCTTCCGAGGGTTTTGCCTTTTGTCTCTATAAATGGCTGGTCTCTGGCTAGGTGGAAAATTGTCATATACTATAAGCATGCGTGGCATGGATGGAAACATCTTCTCCAACAAGCTCAAGTGGAAATCACCCTGACCTCATCATCACCTCAGACATAGAGAGGCAAGGTGAATTATATATATATATATATATATATATATATATATATATATATATATATATATATAAAATTCACCTTGCCTCTCTATGTCTGAGGTGATGATGAGGTCAAGGTGTGTGTCTATATATATATATATATATATATATATGAATTCAGTGTATCCTGGACATATTTATTGAAGTTATCGTCTTGTCCTTCCAGACAAAATATTGCATAGACTAATAAGGGTTATATAGTCTTTTATTAAATTCTATCAGTGATTGTCAGATTAATTTGAGATAATTTTTTTATATTTTAAAAGCATAATAAAATAATTAAATTATTATTAAAAACATAATTTATTAAACTAAAATCTAGGGTCTTTTTTGAAGTTTTACTTTTTTAAGCACAATAAAATAACTCAATTATCCTTAAAATAAAAAAATTTAACTTGCATTCAATTGTTTTTTTTTATTTTTATCATGTTTTTTTTAATTATAATCAAGTTTACTTAAGGGCAAGTAGGTCTTTTAATAAATATATAATATAAATAAAAAAAGATGGCCAGCCTTTGGGATGCCTCTGTTCTCTTTGAGCAGCGTGTGAGGAGGCTTCGGATGACCGAATAGCGTCTTTTGTGGTGGCATTTGAATAGTCTTGGCAGCCCTTCATTGCCAAGCCGAGCGTGTGGTCAACGCATCTCTAATTTGACATCCATGACCTTTTTTTAATTATTTTCTCTCTTTTTCTTAATTTTCATGTATGACCCTTTAAATTCTAAAACAACTTTTCAATTTGTTTTTTCTTCGAATATGGTCCATGTTTTTTTGCTTGTTATTTTTTTTATTTAAAATAATTTATAAAATTAGATCTTTTTATAACTTCACCTTCTTTCAATTTTTTTATCTGTCAAATTTAGTTTCTATTTTTTTATTGCTATTTATTTGTTTTGAATTCTTTTCTTAATTGAATTTGTTTTTCATTTCCATCCCTCAAAACTTGATTTCAATTTATTTTTATGTCAAATATTGTTCTTATTTTTTTGATTGGTATTTGTTTTGTTGTAAATCATTTTTTATCAATTTCATCTCTTAATATTTTTCTAATCATAATTTTATTGATCGTAAATTTAACTTCATAATTTTTTCAAGTTTACCTTATATAGGGGTAATTCTGACTTCAAGACCTGGGCCACGAGTTTGAAAATGTAGCCCATGTTGACTTAGAATTTTTTTTATGTCCTTTTTTTGCAATTGTTTTTTTTTCTCAACTCAATCCTTCAATATTGAGTTTGTTGAAGATTATGTTTTTTTTATTTTCTCTCCTTCATTTCTATGTTGTGGGTTTGATAGATTAACCAATGTTAACTTGATGTATTTTTTTTTTTTGATTTATCTATTACTTTTGTCTATTTTTTAATTATATTATTAAATTAATCAAGTTTATTGGATTTAGTCAATGTCAATGACCTCACTCTCATATTTTTCTTGGTTTTTTTTTTTTAAAAAAACCCCTACCATTTTCCTAGCATTTTTTTTAACATTAGAAAAAATTTGATTTGCCCCACAACACAACATAGCATGGGTAACCAATCTAATTACCTATAGTTCACCTTGTAAAATTAATTTCAATAAAAATCCGTTATTTGCATTATCCTCCCCAAGATTTTGAGGAGTTTTTAGCTTCAACAACTGCTCAAAAGAAAAAAGTAAGTGGAGGTGCAAATTTTAGAATTCTCAAAAGGCTGAGAGTTTTCTCGGCTTTTAGAGAAAAATACCTTTCTTGTACTCACAACCACGATAAAACTTATGGGACATTACAAACTTATGATTTTGAATTGATGCCACGATATTCTATGCTCGCAAACAAATGTCTGATGCGTGATAAACTTTGAATATTTTTCACTTTTGACCAGATGGGCAAATTATAAATGATAGTTACATTGATTTTTGGCTCATTTCTGAAACTTTTATAACTTTTACGTACTAATCATGTCTGCGGAGCTAAATTTAATTGCATTCTGGAGGAATTTATAGACTTGACTTCATGCATCGTCCCTTTGAAAAGCAGAGGCATGCGTTTGTCATCTGCGGTTGTAGATAGAAAAGAGTAGAAAAAAAGGTATGGCATATGAGCCATAATTATGATCCGAAGATTGAAGTCTCAGATATCTTTGTTCCAGCACTACAAGTATGCCTGTACGAGGGAAAAAGAAATATAGGAAAGGAGAGTTACAATATTCATTAAGAAAGTAAATTGGCTTTCTCCCTGTATGAAATTACAATAGAATCATCGAAAGGCCATGCATCGCCATGAGGAAAATATAAATAAAAGTGAAACTATGCTTATATTACAAACCTCTCAAAAGCTTACTCGAAGCACGTTTCCCAACCATGCCTGCCAGCCGACCACTTCTCATTTCTTCCTTTATTTTTCTCATTTTCTTTTTGAAAAAGCTAACCGGCCACCAAAAACAAGTTACTAGGTACAAGATCACCTACGCCCCATAAGAGAAAGGGGGTAGAATTCATGTGTATGCACGTTGACAACTTTTCCTTTTTCCTCTTCAATTTCCTCGATGTATTTTTTAGATTTGGGAAAAAAAATTGTTTAATTGCCTTGAGAAGAATCCCTCATCTTACATTCACACGGGAATTCAGTCAAGAGATCTTAGCTCGCATTGCTTTTTATATACGAGTAAGAAGATCAAATTAATTATTTTAGAGGGGGGAAGAAGAAAGCACTTAATAATTGATTTTGTTTTTTAATTGGCTGTAAACAATAGCTTGGTGAAAGCAAGCAACCAAAACAGGCAGTCAATGGATTTCTAGCTCAATGTGGTGAGCATAATATTTAATTAATTATATATTGTAATCTTTTTAATTTATTTGAAAAAAACCATATAAGATTTATAACTAGACTTCGCAGAGAACATTATATAGTAGCTATACCAAACAATTCCGATAGAGCACTCGTTTTATCCTTAAGTATGGTTAATTATAGTGATTAGTATAAGGTTAAACAATTTGGATGATTTTATCTCACCTGTCAAGATCTTTACTTGGACTGTAAGTTCGGCTTTTCGTATTAAATATTCAATCTACCAGGCTTTACCATATCTAATGAAATCCTTTTTTCTCTCTCTCATTGATTGATTTAATTTAATTTTTAAATTAAAAATTAAAAAAAAACTAAATAAGAATGACCATTCACTATGCTGGGATAAGTGGATTGCACTGTTCATCTATAATGCAATTTTTACCTTTCCTAAAGCACATAAATGTACACTTGGGCCCCTATACTTTTTTTTCTTTTTTTCTCATCTATGGCTCTTGTGGTTTTTATGTTTATATTTCGGTCATCAAAGATTATTTTCCTCACTTTCAGTCTTTGACAATTAAGATAAAAAAAAAATCATAAAAAATAAAGAGAATATAGAAAGTTTTTTGGATCTTAAAACTCAGATATCTAATTTTTCAATTATCTCTTAATATTGAAAAAAAACATTTTCAATTAAAATACCTACAATGAAATTTTAAAATTCATAGAATGACACCATATATTTCAAATAAGATTAGAGGTTTTTAATAGTAATGATAACAATTATTTTATGAACAATTATATATGAACTTTGATATGCACATTTTAAAAGAATCATGAAATATTCAACGAGAACAAAATATTTAATTTTTTATTAAAGTTTTACAAATTAATTATTCCTTTATTTTCACATACCACATAAAAATTATCAATGCATAATTTGTCTGTTTTTTTATTAAAAAAATCATGCTATGAAT
This sequence comes from Populus simonii, assembly GCA_007827005.2. Classification (NCBI taxonomy): domain Eukaryota; kingdom Viridiplantae; phylum Streptophyta; class Magnoliopsida; order Malpighiales; family Salicaceae; genus Populus; species Populus simonii. Next base: position 18,289,499 of record CM017466.2, on the reverse strand, counting down.
AAAAATATATTTTTATATATGTAAAAAAATAAATATATAAACAAAAAAAGCTATTTGCTCGACATAGTTGTGTCTCAAAAAGTTTGTTGAAAATCTTTTTCATGTCAAAGATGCATTGAATTAATTCCCTGTGTTGGTATGAAAATAATTTTATCTTCATATATCATAACGAATGTTCTACACAAATCAAGTAAAATGCCTGAAACACATTCACTCAAGTTTTGTTTTGTGATAAAAAATTCTAAAATTGGATAAACACTATTCATTGTCTGAAATAGAAATATTATGCAGTGTAGCAAGAGAAATTAAGTTAGTAAAATCTAATTTATTTTCCAAGAGAAAAAGAAATGATTGTTAATTTCTTCTGCCACGCAATGAATAAGAGATTGACCTAGATGAACCCTTCTGATCGGCAACCCGGGTCTTTTTCAGGTAGGGTTTTATATCCATTCTTCTTCTTTTTTTTTTTTTTTTTTTTTTTTGATTATCGTGGGGTGTCCGGGCCAGCTTGCGCGCACCACGACTATTCCCCACGGCCCACTGAACATCTTGCAAGCCCAGTGAGCAGGTAAGGCACTACAGGGATGACAGGCGTGCACATAGAGGATCGAAGTTTTATATCCATTCTTATAACAAGGTGACGTAGCTGAAGTAGCTCCAGGGAGGAATAAAGATATATAGGGGGGGGGGGGGGGGGGAGGTTTGTCATAATGCTATCTGCTAGCGATCTACTACTCCTCCACTTTTCCTCCTCAGGGAAGCAATGCTTTATGTTTCGATGGCCCATGTACAGGTCCCATTAATGCCAGAAGCAGAGAGAAAGAAGTCTGGTGAGTGAATTGGGTTTGTTGAGTGCCAAGAAAAGACTCTTTTACCTGTACAGAGATCAGACAAAATGAAAGGTTTTAAGACAGGTCAAACAAAGTAAAACACCCCCAAAAGATTCTTCTTTACTATGCAGAGAAAATATAAAGTTAGAATATTATTATAGCTTCAATTGCTTGTCCAGTACTATAGATGCGGTTTAACTTTCGTTGGATTTTATATATGTAGAAAAGATTTCGTTGGATTTTATATATGTCTCCAGAAAAGGCTCGGACTCGCCAACAGTATCAGAGAAATATATATGTAGAGATCTGGGCTTGTACTTTGTTTGCATTTGTTGCAGGCTTGATGACTGAAGCCATTGTTTCTGGGAAAACCAAACTCATGAATAATGATTCTGTCCATCTCTGTTTTTGAATTTTCAAACCATTCTCTCGAGATCGAGCAGATTTGGTTGTATATGAGATATAATCACAGGTGCTGTCATGTTCATCAAAAAATGGTTGCCTGATCTGAAAAAAGAAAAAGAAAAAGATGGTGTGCCAGTGCCAGAAAAAGCTCCTTTATGATGGAAGCATACTGTATGGTACCAAAACTGATACTATAATTTATGGTGTTTACATTGTAATTACTGGATATTTAAATGAGATAGACACAAATACCATTTTAAATGAGATGGACAGAGAAATTGATGGTTTTTTTTTAAATAATAAAAATGAGTGGGAATACATATAATTTTTATTTTTCTATTTGTGTTTATTTATCTCCTATGCTGCAAATATTAAGTAATTATAGCTTGAGCATCAATACTGTTTTGGTAAGGTTTTTTTGGGGTCATTTTATTAGGTTGATCCACATGTTAATTTAGATTTATGATAATATTTTTGATAACTGTAGCTTCTGTGATTAAATTCAGTTTTTTAATGAGTTATTTGAGAATGTGTTTGAAGAAGGTTTTTTTTTAAAAAATTTAATTTTTTTTAATATTTTTATATTATTTTGATGTGATAATATTAAAAATAAAATATATTTTTTAAAATATTTTTAAATAATTTTTTTAAAAAACAAACAGCACTGATATATCCTCTGTCTTCCAGAGCGCATTCTCTCATTTCATTTTCACTTGACAGTCACACATCATTTGCTGACTGAAACATCAAGTCAGCACACATCTGTTTCTGCTCCAGCCCTCTCCTCTCAAAGGGACAAAACTTAATGAGTACATCTTAAAATTAAAAATAAGAAGAAGAAAAAACCCCAAAAACACACACTCCCTTTCTTCTCCCTCTCTTCTCTTTTTATATAATGCCCCCCACTGAGCAATGTCTTAGCTGCCTCTCTCTCTTCTCTTTGTGCACACTCTCTCTCCTTCTAGGTTCCTTGCAATCAAGTGTGAAGCCATGCCTTATGTGTCAAGAGAAATAATGGCATTGCCTCTAGCTTTACTTGTATGCTTTTTCATAGGAGTAGAGTCTAGTTTTTCACAGTTTGACAGAATCACTCAGTTACCTGGTCAACCTCCAGTCTGGTTCCAGCAGTATTCAGGTTATGTGACCGTTGATGAGAAAAAACAAAAAGCTCTCTTTTACTACTTTGCTGAAGCTGAACTAGACTGTGTTTCTAAGCCTCTTGTTCTCTGGCTAAATGGAGGTAAAAAATTCCAGCTTCTATCCCACTAATTCCATGCAAAAGATAAGAGTTTTCTGTTGGGCTTTGGTTCTCAATTTGTTTCATTGTGGTTTGCAGGGCCAGGTTGCTCTTCCTTGGGAGTTGGGGCATTTTCTGAGAATGGACCATTTAGGCCTAGTGGGGAGGTGTTGGTCAAGAACCAGTATAGCTGGAATAGAGGTAAACAAAGTGCAAATGTTTTTATTACAATATGATATTGATTTTATTCTTTGCATTAAACAATACACAACGTGCTGATCTTTGAGTAAATAATCATTTTATCGCAGAAGCCAATATGTTGTATTTGGAGACACCAATTGGAGTTGGGTTCTCTTACTCTACTAATGCTTCTTTATATGAAGGTGTCAATGACAAGATCACTGGTATGTTTCCACCAAGTTCTTGATTCTTCTTTTTTTGTCTGTTAAGTGTAATGTAAGAATTTTATTCTCATCTCACTATGCCATAGCACTGTATAATTTCTTTTTTTGTTTTACAGATATGCTTATTTTTTAGTCGTTTACATTCTGAGTTGACAAAGGGTCACCTTTATAGACATTTTACCTCTCATTTTGAAGCTATTTTTGTTTTTGTTACCTATATAGCTAGGGACAATCTGGTGTTCCTGCAGAAATGGCTTGTCAATTTTCCACATTACAGAAACAGAAGTTTGTTCATTACAGGAGAAAGCTATGCTGGTATTATTTTCATGCTCAAGGCAAACTTTTTTTTTTCCCAGTCAAAACAGGTTAGAAATAAATGGGGTTTTATCTTATACTTCAATCCTGTTCATGATTAGGTCACTATGTGCCCCAGCTGGCAGATCTCATGCTTCAATTCAACAGAAAGGAGAAACTGTTCAATTTGAAAGGAATTGCTGTGAGTAGTAATAAGAAAAATTTCTCCCTCCATTCTGTCAGTAATTCTGTTTTTTTTTTTTCGTTTGTATTTGTCAAACCAAATCTCCTTTTCTGTTAAAAGAGTTATTTTTTGTTTCTGATAATTCTATTATTCTTTTTTATTTTCAAATAATCAAGACCTATTAAATTGCAGATGGGGAATCCAGTTTTAGAGTACTCCACAGACTTCAATTCGAGGGCCGAGTTCTTCTGGTCTCATGGATTGATATCAGATACAACATACAAAATGTTCACTACAGTATGTAACTACTCGCGATATGTAAGCGAATACTACAGAGGTTCAGTTTCTCCTCAATGTTCAAGAGTGATGAGTCAAGTGACAAGAGAAACCAGTAGATTTGTTGACAAGTATGATGTTACCCTCGATGTCTGTATATCATCAGCTCTCTCACAGTCAAAAATCCTTAGCCCCCAGGTCAGCAAAATCTATCATTTTTCAACTGCAAAAATTGTTTGAGTTGACTCGCTAACTGTTCAATTTGTTCAATCTGATCAGCAACAACTTGGAGACAATATAGATGTATGTGTGGAAGATGAAACAGTTAATTATCTCAACAGGCCAGATGTGCAGAAGGCTCTCCATGCACGTCTTGTTGGAGTCCGTCGATGGGCTGTCTGCAGCAAGTAATTCTCTATCACAGAAATGAATTTCAGTATGTTGTGTGAAAGCCAAGAAACTTCCAATTTTAGAATTTTATGGAAAAATCAATGAGATGACAGAAGCATTTCTCGTTTATTTTTCTAAGGTGTTTGATAATTTTGCTCTCACTGTTCAGCATTCTTGATTACGAGCTCCTTGACTTGGAGATACCAACAATCACTATTGTAGGCAGACTCATTAAGGCAGGAATCCCGGTCTTGGTTTATAGGTAACTCACCTATTACCTTGTCAGTCTTCTATATTCTGCTTGTGAAGTTGGAGAATGGAATTTAGTCAAGGTTGATCATAGAAATCACGAGACATTTGTTCCTAAAATACAGTGGAGACCAAGATTCTGTCATCCCACTGACTGGAAGCCGAACACTAGTTCACGGACTGGCAGAGGAATTGGGACTGCAAACCACAGTGCCTTACCGAGTTTGGTTTGAAGGGCAGCAGGTAACTGTCACGTTGAAGATTACAATTTAAGAATTTGGTATGTTATTTGTTTTAACTGGATAGTATTTGATTGGTTTTCTTACCTTCAGGTTGGTGGGTGGACTCAAGTTTATGGTAATATCCTATCCTTCGCCACCATCAGAGGAGCATCCCATGAAGCTCCATTTTCACAGCCTGAAAGATCGCTAGTTCTGTTCAAGGCATTCTTGGGAGGCCAGCCTCTACCAGAAGCATTCTGATCTGCAGATCACTTCATTACAGGAAATACGTATTCAATTGTAAGTAGACAAGGGATTGCTATTGCAAAAGGCAGTTCTCAATTGCCCGAGAATGAGAATTGCACTGGACTGTTTGTTTCTTTGGTTTTTTCCATGCTTTGGAAAGTGAGATTTTTGTAAAGAACTCGAGTAAAGAAAGAACCTGCCTTGTTTTGTGTTTTGAACTTGACTCGGCTAGCTTGTCAACCCAAAGATTTATCGAAGTTATTCTGAAACAATGGTTTACTTGCACATAAAAGTGCTTCCCTGCAGAATGAATATCCACAGAATTTACATAGAACGGCATGATAAAGCAGTACACAATCCACAGATCAGGACCAAACTACATGAAACTAGTCCAAAATGTTGACCATGGAGGCTGTTTGATATTTTATTCAACACTACACGCATGGTCAAGAGGAAACTCCAAGAGGTTTTGCAAGGGTCTTTAGACTGCTGGGGATCATCTACAGCAGGGGGGCGTCGAGCTGCATTTTCATACAAGCTGCAATGCAAAGCTAGTAACTTCCTTTGAGCATTTTAATTAATAATTAACCGCACTTATATTGATGTTCCTTTTATAAATGACTTTGCTATGAGGTATGGACTCTCTGTTCAGACTTCAGAGAGAGGCCCCATGCATTTAATTATGAAAAACAAGGATTTCTTTCAAATAATTGAAACATGCCCTACAGTCTGGTGGCTGCTATAAAAGCTTCAATTTCTTACGAAAAAGCAAATAAAATATTTTTATATACATAATTCAGTGAAAGATAATATAAATTTGATCCAATAAAGTTACGTAAAGAAAAAATCTTACAGCTAGCATGTAAGAACAGATTAAAAACACGTTGCGGATGTAGAAACATGAAAATCTAAACACTGATTTTATCCATGAGAAGGGCGGTGATTCTGCTACATATATAAATTACATGCTTCAAGTCAGGATGGGATCTTGAATCTGGACCATTGGATCATGGGCGAGTAGGTTGATGATCAATTATGCTAATAATTATATATGTATATTACTAAAACTTAATGCTTTCATGTGCGTATTGATCTTGGTATGCTCACAAAAATATTTTAGTTAATAAAGGAATATAAATGTTTGAATCCCATTATTTCTAAACAATTTCTTCTTTTTTTAAAGTTAACCTTTAATTTAACTTAGATTTGATCAAGTTAATTAGATTTTAACAAATTAATTTTTATTCAGTTCAATTTCAATTTTAAATAGGGGTGATCATTTTTTATTTGGTTCGGTTTTTATAAAAAAAAATAACCAAATCGAAATTATTATTTTTTAAAAAACAAAAATCGGTTCAAACCAACCAGTTTCGGTTCGGTTTGGTTTCTTAGGACAAAAACCGGTTCAAACTGGTTTTGGCTTGATTTTTTGGTTTGGCTCGATTTTTTTCCAGTTTTTTCTGCTTGGGTTCGGTTCGGTTCGTTTTTTCGGTTTCAGGCTTATAAAACCGAAACTAAACCGAACCGGTTGGTTTTTTTAAAATTTTAATATGTTTAATCAGTTTTTTTCATGGTTTGATTTTTTCAATTATTTTTTCTAATTTTTTTAATTTAATCAGTTTTTCGGTTTTTTTCTCGTCCCTAATTCTAAATATGTGAATGAAGTCGTTGCCTTTATAGCGGCGAACACATTTGTCACGCTGCGAAAACTCATTGTCAGCAAGCAAGCATTCATTCAATTCGGGAGCTGCTCCTCGATTCAAGGTGTATCGAGACCCCGTAACTCGACGCCTAAAAAACTAGCTATACTTTTAGGGGAAAACTCATTCTCAGCAAGCATTCATACTTTCAGCTATACTTTTTAGATACAAACTAGCTATCTGAAGTTCTGAACCGTGGGTAGTTTTTTTTCAATAATTTTTTTTTGATACATAGGTTCCTCAATATCCTTTTTTTCCATAAAAAAACTATATTATAAATACAAAATTTTATACAAATATCTAATTAAAAAAAATCGAGAAATATACATAAAAATAAATGTAAAAAAAAAAAAGGTGATTATAACTAAAAATGAAACTGAAAAAAAAGTCAAGAGATTAATATAAATTAAGATATTTGATCTTGTAATATGAGATATTTACCGGTTGTGTTTAATGAATTATTTATTAAAATTAATTTTTTATTCAATCAAACAATAATAAAAATAGATACATACATGAAATTGATTGAATAAAATAAAATAGAAACAAAAAAATATTATGCAAGACTGCACATATTATAAATATTATCTAAAAATAATTTTTTAAAAAACCAACATCGACACACGTTGCACCACGAGAAAGAGGATATGAAGGCTTTTTCAAAGGCATGGCGAAATGGTATGTTTGGCCATCGAAAAACATTGCACGTACCATCTAAAAAGCGCATGTACTAGCATGTGGAGAGTACGCGGCAACAATTTTTTGAATATTTATATTAATTATTTAAAATAAAAGGACCAAAATTTCATCTATTAGTATGAAATTATATATAAAAAAACCACTATGAAAGGATGAAAAAGCTCTTAAACACATAACTTATTTTTTCTTGAATCCAAGGATAAAAATATCTTTTTACTATTTAAAAAAATAAAAAAATAGAAACACCCTTAGTCAATAGTTTTAGATTTTTTTCTTACTTGGAGGACCATTTAGTTATTTTACTATTTTTAAAAAGTTAAAAAGATATATATACCTCTAGCCAATTTCTTAATGATTGATGGGCCATTTAAAAAGGCTAAATTACCCTAACACCAAAGACTTCTTAATAAGAACAAACATATAATTTCACTATAATAATAAATAGATTAGTGTGCGATGATTTCTCTGCATGTTTAGAGTTTTGGTAATGCAATATCAAACATTTAATATAATTATTGTGGAAAATCTAATTAGTAGTATTTTGATCTATCTAAATAACAAAACTAGATTATATATAGAATAGAATTGACAATTTATGGAATAAGAATAACATTATTGAATTATATCACTTTTATTGCATGATGCACGTTGATAGTTCGTCCAAGATTTTGCTATCTCATTTCTTTCTAGAAAAAGCATTTCGAGGCAATGCCTCTAGAGAAAGCAAAGCACTTGGATAGTTTGGCCAAGTGCAGTCGTACGTGGGGCATCACCTTTTTTTCTTCCTACTCTTCGGTCTCACTTTCAAACTCCCATTTGAGAGGGAAAAAAGGGTCCCAAGTAACTACTGCGTGAAGAGTTAGAATCGGCACAATTTACCATTTCTTTGCTCTTCCTTTTATTTCTTTATTTTCTTTTCTCATTAACTCATAGCTTGATTCCTTAAATAGGGCAAATAACTCTCCTAGTAAAGATATAGTCTATCAAGAAGAGAATATTGCAAAAGCATCCTCATTTAGCTTGCATTGTGCATCCTTCACTAATGAGAATTCCAATCTACTTGTGATCTTCTTTTTTATTATACCATCACACTAAGATAGTTCTTCGGAAAAGCAATCATGGATTTGCTTGGCCTCATAAGTAAACATCCTAGCTCTGCCAGACTCCCATTGTTTACAGTAATGACTATTTGCCACTTCCACTACTGATCATCTACCAACAAAAAAAAAAGAGTAAAAACCAATACAAAATTGGCATTGATTACAAATATCAACGAATTTTTCGAACAATAATAATGCCCTTAATCCGTGACTGTAGTTGCAAACCTGCTTGTAGAATGCTGGGAAACTACAACTGGGGCTTCAACCTGCATTTTTAAGCAACTGAACTCTAAAGCTAGTATTGGTTTTGACAACATCACAGATATGGTCAAGTTCTGCCTCTCATGCTCACTCAATGACTCTTCAGCGTCTTGCTTTGATGTTAGAGATGGCCTTGATACTTTTGCTGCCCGCACTGCTCGTACTCTATCAGAAAAATAGTGCAATCAAAATGTGTCCATTCGAAATCAAAAACACTGGTGTCATCTTCACAGATTTTTTGCCGTGAACTTTTTCTACAGGTGAAGTGATCGTTTTTTTTATACTCAAAGGAGCTGTGTGAGAAAATCTCGTATTCAACATAGGCCAATCAATGTATGGAACAAGATGCTCTGGAGTTATCCATTCTTTTAAAGCAACCATGAGTGATTACTTTTTAGGATGATCAGAGCAACTGGAATCCAGTTGTGTTCGATTACGAGTATGCTTTTGTTGTTACTAGACGAGGACCTACTCAGCCAAATTCTGTTCTCTCTCCAAAGCATATCCAATATATAAGTTTAACAAGTGCAAGAGTATAAAGGTATACCTGCATTCAATATTGCAAGAATATTTCAAAAGGCTTGGGTTATACTCTGTACGTCCACTGCAATTTCACAGCATATAGAGGCTATCAGATGACATGCTCATAGCGTATGGAGATTTTTAAACTCCAATTCAGATGAATATTTACCTGAAACTTGGTAGCGACATTTTTATTGCTGGCCCCTTCCATTTGTCGAATTTCATCCCTGGAACTACCATCAACAAGTCCATCAAGACAAGAAATAATCAATCACAAAAATCATAGTAAAAACTAAAATATAAGAAAACCAAAGAACGGGGATATCAGTTATGCGAGGACAGTGAATCCCCTTTCGTATTGGGTCAAGCTCTGGGAGCAAGTAAGCTTCCAAGAGGACATACAAGCTCTTATACATAGAACTCCACAGCCAACCAGAGAGAAATGCTGTTTTTTATGAGCTTTCCTAGGAGGAACTCAAAAACTTGTGATGAGAATAATGTTGCCTGACAAGAAGTGGTTAATATCCTAGTTGTGTCATTGTCTACATTGATGCTTCTATAAGCCAGGGCCATTTTCCTGAACCTCTTAATGTGAGCAGAAGCTATCCTCTTAATGGATAGGGTCAAACTAACAAGTTAGCAAAACGACTGAACAGAGAAAACCAGCCTATGCCAAGATTACATCACTTAGAAGAAGCCTCCAAGCTTACAACAGGCACCAGATTCAATCTACGTACGTCAGAAACAGTCACTTGTGTGATACATCCACGTGAACACAACTGAAAGATAAACAATTCTTCACGCTACAGCAAAGATCGAGCAAGTGCCTCCAACTTGACAAGAAAAATTGAGAAGGTTTTAAAAACTTATGGCATTGACAGGAACTTCGAGAAAAAAGGGTTGTTTGTGGAAAAATACCTACTTGTACTAACAACAGCCAATTATAATTTTGGCTGTAGCTAGAAATAATTATTACTGTAGCATACTCACCAACAGCCGTAAGGTTGATGTTGCAGATATCAGTTGTGGAACGATCATTAGTTTCAGTTACTAGAACATCCATGCAGCTCCTTGTACTAGAACTTGCCGTGCCCAAACCAATCTTGTCAAGAAAGCCACTAAATTTGCTCTTTCTTTGCCTTGGAATTGCTGTGATTTTCTGTTTCAAAAGAGCAATTATAAACATAAAACAAGTTTCGCATTTGCTGAAACATTGATGTAAACTTCTCATGGAATTTGCAGTGGTTCTTGCATTACTTTGATTAAAGTGAAGGTATAACCATGATCCATCGTAGAAGATAATGTATGGCACAACTGAATCCTTTCCTACATTGGGGGATAGCACCATCCTAAGCAATATGATCTAACGAGGCATTATTTCAAGTATAATTCACTGTCATCAACTAGCATACACACCGGATGATTAGCACAGAGCTATCAACTGTACAAAATTATGAAATTTTCTGCATACTAAGAAGGATTTTTTAAAATTAAATAAAATTCACTAGAGCATGGAGCAGTTTTTTTTTCTAATTTTCTTTATTCTTTTACATTGAAAATGAAAGTATAACTGCAGAAAATATGTACACAGAACAATAATCACCTTGGAAAATTTGGCAACTTGACTGGGAAGCCCTACCTCCTGCAAGAGAACGTGAAAGAAAGATTAGAGATATGACAAAACTTTCTTTCAATTGCCAGCAGCCAAGTGGCAAAGAAGTACCATGATCTTGCATAATGTCCCAACATCAACTCACCAGGGCTGCGTCAGTTATAGCTTTAGGGAATATGCAAGCAGCCGAGATTTATCTTCTACTTGCTCACAAAAACTAAAGACTTTTTTTTTTCAAAAACCATGCAAATCAAACAATAACACAAAATAAAAGGGATACAAAAACTTGAAGCAGTTCGGCAAATCTTCTTCTATAAAAACTTTGCTAGCAAATATTGGAGATTATATCCACTAATCCAGCACACACAAATATCTCACTATACAAAACTCGGTTACACCCAAGAAAATTCTCACAAAAAATATGCCATTCTTATTGATTTCTTCACAGCCTACACAAAAACAACACCGCTAGGACTACATAAATAATCTCGTGACTTCCTCATTTTCAGCATATATATATATATATATATATATATAAGAGAGAGAGAGAGAGAGAGAAGGGGTAGGTTGCTACAAAATCAATAATAACTAGAAAAAGTTTTACTTTCCAAATTAGAACAATTGTTTATTTCCTCTTTCTACAAAGATTCCATTGTTCAGTTTAAGCCATATTTTAACAAATCTACACCTTCGCTTGTATCTTGCAAGTTTCTTCACGTGAAAATCTTCTCTAGTACCATTAACCATCAAAGCAAAACTAACTCTCTTCTTGGATGCAATTGAGCATAAGCACCTATAACCACGAGAATCAAGTTGTTTAATTGGAATTTAACTCTTTTAAGTTTTGGTACGTGCAAGCATCTTCATTGTACCATCATGCATCTTAATTTTAACACTGCCAATCCCAGTAACTTCACTTTCATTACCATCTACTAGTGCTACAGAATCTCCATCATATTCTTTAATTATAGATATCAAACCATTCTTTCTTCGAACAAATATGAACGATGCATACAGAATCTAAAATTCATGAATTTTTAAAAACTTCCGCACCTTTATGAACCATGAGAACATCATCATCGATCATTGCTCTCATCTTTCATGGCAATCGCAGCATCTCTTACTTCTTGTGACCTAGCTTCAATTCTCATAGGTCGGCTTTCATCTTCTCACCGTGATACTGAATATATTCATGACAATAAAGGAATTCCTACGATCTATTATTGATCTTGACCTCAATCTAAGTTTCCTCTATTAAAATTGTTCCTTCGAGATGTATCTCTACTATGATCAGAATGTGCTACAAGAGCACCACCTTCATTGTCACCACCACCATTAGTATGCTTGTCAGTTTTTTCTTTGAACGACAAAGCTACTTTAACTTCCTCGACTGAAAAGATATCTCAACCAAATAAAAAAAGCGTCTCTAAGATACTTGTTTGAATCTGGCAGGGAACACAACAATACAAGGACTTCATCTTCCCTTTCAACCGTAACATCAATTGACCTCAAATCCACAACAATTGAATTAAATTCATCAAGATGAGTCTTAATTGATGCACCTTCTTCCATTCATAACATAAACAAACAGTGTTTCAAATACAGATTATTTGTAAGGGATTTCATCATGCATAAAGACTCCAACTTAAGCCATAAACTAGCAGCACTCTTTTCACCAAGCATCAGATAAACAAATATGGATAGATGGCTAGGCTCTTTCGTCCATATCTATCCTTTGGTCATCCATCATCTTTGTAGGCATTTTCTCCATACCTAGCAATGACTTTTGCAACCTTTGTTGCGTCACACGCATCTACATTTGTCATAATTCAAAAGTTTTCCTTCCTTAATTAGGACACTTGTTTTTTTTCCCTTTTCAACAAGAATCTCATCATTCAATTTGAACTGTATTTTTACTAAAAGAAAGAGCAATTTGCATCCAAATGTCTATCTTGCATTTAATTATTTTTGGTTCCTTTTGGCCTCAAAGATGTGTCAATGCTCTTAATGCATTGACAAGAATCTCATCATTCAATTTGAACTGTATTTTTACTAAAAGAAAGAGCAATTTGCATCCAAATGTCTATCTTGCATTTAATTATTTTTGGTTCCTTTTGGCCTCAAAGATGTGTCAATGCTCTTAATGCATTGACAAGAATCTCATCATTCAATTTGAACTGTATTTTTACTAAAAGAAAGAGCAATTTGCATCCAAATGTCTATCTTGCATTTAATTATTTTTGGTTCCTTTTGGCCTCAAAGATGTGTCAATGCTCTTAATGCATTGACAAGAATCTCATCATTCAATTTGAACTGTATTTTTACTAAAAGAAAGAGCAATTTGCATCCAAATGTCTATCTAGCATTTAATTATTTTTGGTTCCTTTTGGCCTCAAAGATGTGTCAATGCTCTTAATGCAATTTCTTTCAAATTACATATCATCTCACCCTAGCAAATAGAGACCAGCATCTTTCAATCTATTCAAACAGTAAGGCAATAAGTTAACGGAATTCATTTATATTAAAATTCATAATTCCACAAGAAATTTGTTGACCTCCCACCTTTCGTCCATGATCACAAGCATCACCACTGTTTACAAGCACCCTGGCTGCCCATCTGTCGAGACAAGAAAAAAAAAGGCTTCTAAAATAGTTTAAATTGCGTTGATAGCTTCTAATATATGATGTCAAAGACTTGAACAATCTTAGAAATGTGAAAAAGCAAACTGCTAATATCTTGAATCGTCTTTAGGCCCACTGTATCGAAAACCAGGTGCTTCGGTTCAGCTTGAAAAACATGTCTTTGGGATGCTATCTGAACAGAGTACAGCAACTTGACCAGTTGCTCAGGCCACTTGACGAAAAAATATTCAACAATTATGATGCCTTTAGTTGATTCCTCTAATAATAATATTGTTAAGACACTACAGGGGACATGCATGTTTCAAAGTTGACCGGCCCAATATAGCTCAAAAGGTTGTTATGATTGCCTTTATGGAACTGAGATGGAAAAACCAAAATCAAGATTCATCTGCTCTGGGCCTTGCTACTTTTTTACAAGCACAAAAAGATTCCTTGTCCACAATCACTTACAGTATATTATTAAGAACAAGAAGGGATGGGATGCTAAACTTACGCACAAGATGTTGGGGGGTTCCACACTGTTCCTGCAATCACCACAAGCTGCAGAAAGGGGGGAAACCAGAAGAAAAGAAAATCAAAACTTTCTTTCATTTCTGCCGTTGCTCAATGAATCAACCAAGTGCCTACAACTTTTCCCTTCTAGCTCATTGAGTCATGCCATAGAAGAAATGTATGACCATAAAACCGAATCAATAAGTTTCTTAAGCAAACAATTGTGAAGATCATAGAACCTCATCAAAAACCCCAGCTGGACTGTCTTCATAGCTAGCAAGAAAAAAACCTCCAAGAGTGTATCTGCAGTGCAGAAATGTGAATTAACAGTGAAAATCGGAAATCTTGAAACCCAACACTTTCCCTTTAAAGTTGAAACAACATTTACAACAAACAAACATTACCCAAATGCTTCAACTAATCTGAACTCTTTCGGAATGAATGCTCGAGCAGTTTCGGATTTAACAAGATGAAGCTGGTATAAGGCACTGAAATGGGAATCAGACCTTCATTAAACAATATTTATAAATGGGAATGATGTAAATCATACCAGTCACAGAAATATACCAAAAAAAAAACTAAATTAAGACTAGCTGGAAACGTGCCTGCCTTTAAATATCCAAGGAGGCTTGCCATAGCCTGAGGAACATTTTGTTTCTGCAACTTCCATGATTCAGATAGCTCAAAACAGCCAAGATTTGGAGATGCCAATAGTCTAATTGAACTGCATGAAAAATACGGCTAATGAAATTTAACGAAGTTGTATTGTTTAATTTTATTGAAATGAAATTCTAAAAACCGTAAAAAATCTGAATTGGAATAGGACTACATTTCCCTGAGTATCATAGCATACAATGATTGAAGACAAGTCATTAGATACATGGAAGACACAGACATGCAAACTGTCGAAATGTTAAGCAGAAAACACACTTGTTTCCATAGTCTACTTTGCTTTTTGGACAAAACAGGTCTCGGTGAGCATACTAAAGCAGCTAAATCTTTCCACCACCTTTAAATGGCATTTGCTTTTTTATGTTCATTTTTTATCAACCTCCATATTACATGAAAATTCACGGAACTATTCGAATTTGAGAGATACCTGATGTTTCAACATTAGCAATTCAGTAAAAGAACATGCATACATGCTAAAAAAGAAAACTGAAATCACCCAACACAAATAAGCATACTAAATAAATAAAGGGAAGAAAAAAATGAAGAGACGCAGAGTAAGTAAAACCCACCTTCCCTGCACTTGATGAAGTGTCAAGAGTGGAGAAGAGAGACAGAGAGTCTAGCTTAGTGCTTACAGGCAGCTAGCTAGGATTTCAGTGCAAATAGCGTGCGAGAGTGTGAGAAGGACAGGGTATGGGGTAAGCAATCAGCAGGAGCAGAGGTGGATAGGATTTTATCCATTCATTAATAATGAGCTTTAAGGCGCCAACTGAATTTAACAATACCATGCCATCATCTGTCTCTGTTTTAACTCGACCACTACTTTCTTTTGTTTGTTTCTTTCGTTAAATTTATGGTGTATTCTTCTTCTTCTTTTCTTCATCCAATAACTGTTTCTTCGATTGCTTTCACGGTATAATAATGACGCCACGCAGCCACGTGGGTTCAAGTCTTTTATGCATAAAAAGGCTGCTTAAACATCTCACTACAAAACATCTTGCAACTCTGGATATCTTCACGAATTGAGATTAATTGCACCGAAGATATTGGACGTGCGTATATTGTGTTGACAGAATATCTCGACTAAATGAATAATCTATCATGTTTCACTCAACGAAACACTCCTATGATGCAGCATAATCTCGGCAACACCCTATTAATTTTATTGACATGTGAATTTTGGTGAATGGATCGTTTCCGAAGTGAATGAGCTACTTGGGACTCGATTGCAAACAAACAAAAAATAGCCTTCCTGTGTTGCAAAAGTAGGTTAATTTTTCTCAGGTGAATTCCTATTGTATCATCCAACCATAAAAAGAGGAGGAAAAAACCTACCTGCTATACATGTGATGATATTAAAGTGGTTAAAAATATGTTTTTTTTAATAAATAAATACATAAAATAAAGCCCTTTTGATTATGTAATTGAGAACTCTTTATCTAAAGTTTCATTATCGAAAAATATTCAAAAATATATTAATCTTAACTTAAATATGTTCTAAAAGTATAAATAATTTAGTAGAAAGAATAAATGATTGTACCACTTATCGCGTTTTATCCAATATTGAATAAATAACCAATCAAGTTGCCAAAGCAACCATACGGAAGTTTCCTATGAACAGCAGCATCACACGGTGCCATGGACCCCCAAAAAAGCATAATCACACATTAATATAATCCAATCTATCGCAGTCATGCACAGAAAATCCCTAAGATTTGCAGCTTGCTTGTATTTGATACCCTCAAACGTGGCAGCTCACAAAGCCTCACCTTTACACTGTACATTCGTACTTTATAGCCCCACCAAAAAATAATAGCATAGTATAGGTAATTTCGTATCATGATTTGCAAGGGCACCAATCTGTCACTGATGACCTTGTATAAACTATTCTCATACCATGATTGGTTCATAATGCACTTGCGAGGAATGACGGGGCTGCAATATCAAAACCCATGTGGTAACAGATCTTGTCAAGCAAGTCATGCGTGCACTCGTGTCAACAGTGGAGAGCACACAACTCTGTTCCACTTTCCTACTCTCCATGCATTACACTCTCAGATATTCAGTATCTATAATCCATATTGTTCCAAGGGCACCATATTTAGGAACTGTTACCAGTCAAGATTGATTTATGAGACGAATGAATCTGTTGTGATGCAACGTTGTGTAGGATCACCAGTAGTCATTGCAAGAACAGTCCCCTAACTTGAAGTGATGGAAACTGAAAGAATCTCAAACGATGATTTCACGTCCTGTGATCAACGACACTTGCTTACCAAAATCATGGCAGTCCTTGCAAGCACTGAGGTTCTTGTAAAAAAAAAAAAACAGGAGCATTACTTGGTGTAGATATGAGACCAAATGCTATTGCAAATCTCTCACTATGGACTAGAGGCTGTTCTTTCCTCCCAGGCAAACTATCTGATACACCTCTCAAAAGGTCAGTTTCATCTTTTATAACAGAATCATTCAATGCTTCCAGCTTCCAATTTTGAATAGGTATCTTCCGTCTGAGGGTGGTGCTTATCGCCCACTATAAACTGGTGCACTTTACCCTTGACAGTAATCCAGCTGCAGCTAACCTCCTTCCTCAAACTTCTTTGTGTCATCACCTTCCTAACACCAGCTGCTTCTTTCCATTTCCTAAATGAAGCATACAGGTTAAACACAAGAATATATAACCTGAAGTATCCTCTAGTTACAGTTGAAAGAGGTTTTCAGCTGCAAGTTCCCCAATCTCAAGATTCCTATTGGTTCAGCACCCACCCAACAAACATTTCCAACTCTCAAGATTCCAACCCAAGTTTAAGAATATGACCACGAATTTGCCTCCCAAAAACTCAACTCCCTAGGCCAGCACACGCTTTTAGAATAATCGAGAACACATACTCCTCCAATTCAACACCTTGATTGACCTTCTTAGCAAACAAAGCCAAAGCATCCATTTGCCTCTCAGCTTGAGTGTACCCCACCATTAACCCAGTCCAAGTTAATGCATTCTTTTCACTCATTTTGTTGAAAACAAGCTCAGCTCCCTCTGACCAACCACATTTCACGTGCGCATCACTGCATAACCTACTTCTTATAGCATGAGAATGTATCATCTATTTACCAATCTCCAAATTGAAAGGATTTAGCAAAGACCGTAAAAGCCCATTATAAGTGGACCCATTCGGTTAGCTTTAGCTTTATCAAAAACATCGTTTTCAGCATAAGCCGATATAATGGTATTCCAAGAAACCAGATTCCTTTCACTCATTTCATCAAACACCTTTTGTGCGTCAACTAAGCTTCCACACCCAGAAACATTGACAGCACTGGATTCTCGGCTAACCCAAATGGGACTTTCACTGTTCTTTGTATTACTTCATGAATCAATCTCCCATCCAATAAAGATTTAAACTTTCCACACGCTTCCAACAAGCATCGATAAGAACGAGGGCTGACAGAAATACCAGCCTCCTCCATTTGTTTGAGAAATTCACGAGCTTCCTTGAGCTTTCCCTCTTTAGATAGAGAAATCAAGTGGACACTCTCAATTTGGGCTTTGTTATTATTTTCATGGGTTTTAAGTGAAGGAGGAATTGATTTTAGAGACAGGAAGGCATTTGAGTAAATTTTGCCGCAGCTTTTATTTTTAGTGGAATCTTGTCATGAGCTATGATTAGTGGCTAAGGATTGAGAAATGGCGCTGCGAAACAGTAGTGGACAATCATTGAATACAGGAATGTTCAGAAACTTTGATTTTTTGGACGATAAAAATATGTGAAGAACTCTTGTTAAAATAAGTTGTTATCGCTATACGGGAGCTGAAGAAGAAGTGTTGACGAAAGAAGGACAAAACAGCCGTAGCTTGTGTAATAACAATGCGATGAACGACAAGTTGCTCATACGGGGATTTTTCTTTTCTTTTTTTTTCTTAATGGCCGTTTAATTTCATACCAGTTTCTATTTTTTATTGTTTTTTTTTAATTTTTTGAACTAGAAATAGAAATATAAAGTTTTTTTAAAAAAGGAATATGCAATCACAATCTGTATCCACTATAACAACTTTTGAAAATCATTCTGCGCTGGCATGAATCAAGAGGGCTAGGCTTGGGTACCCTAGCCCCAAGGTTACAAATTTCTGCCCCTCCCTGTTCTTGATTATAGCATATTTCGTCCATTTTTTTCCAAAAATTTTATTTAACCCCTAAAAAATGAATTTTTACTTTTATTGAGATTTTCTCTTGTTAGTTCAAAAAAAGAAGAGGAAGAAGACATTTTTTTTCTTAATAAGTTTAACATATAAAAACTTAGCTCTCCTCTTGATTGACTTTGTCCTTTTTTTCTAGCAAAAACAATTGTTTGATCCTTCAAAAGGTAAAAATAACATTTATTTATGTCCGTGCATTAAAAAATAACTTCATATATATATATATATATATATATATATATATATATATATATAAAAACACATTTTCTCTACTTCCTAGCAAGAAAAGAATTTTTAGGCACAACAACAAACCTATCTGTGTTTTTAGACACTCATTGGAAGAAAAATATAGCTTTGTATATATTTTTTTACAATGCGTTTGATATTGGTTTCATTACATCAAATGACTTCACAGATTTCATAGCTTAATATAAGTAAAACTATACGTGCTTATTAAAGAATTCATTTGATAGCTTGAAGCAGGAGGCAATGGTATAAAAGGTTTGATATTTTTATGCTTGAACATGATTACTTTAAGAGTGACTTTGATAGATGTATGTATTTGAAAAAGCTCTTAAATGATTCATTTTTGTATTTGTTGTATATTAATGACATGTTACTTACTTTCAAAAACATGTTTGAGATCAACAATTTGAAGGATCGATTAAGTAGTAAGTTTGAGATAAAGAATTTGAGCGCAACAAAGAAGATTTTAGTTATAGATATACACATTTAACAAAGCATTGAAAAGTTATACTTGTCACAAAAGAAGTATCTTGAGAAGATACTGAGTATTTTGATATGCAAGACTGCAAGTCAGTGGGTACTCTACTTATAGCCCATTTCAGGTTATCTTTAGCTTTATCACAAAAAAATAAAAAGGAAAAGGAGCACATGCCTAGTGTTCCATATGCTAATGTAATCAGGATTATTATGTATGCTATGATGTGCACTTATCCAAATATTTTGACATGTTGTTAGTTATTCGACAAGTTTATAGAAAATCTTTATAAAGTTCACTAGCAAGCCATTAAATGGATACTCCATTATTTTAGAGGCGCTATAGATGTTGATTTGGTATATGAAAAGAGTAGTAGCACTAGAAATGGTGTTGAGGGCTTTGTAAATTTATATTATGCTGGTGATTTGGATAAGAGGAAGTCATTTACAGGTTATGTCTCACTCTTTCAGGGTATGCCATCAGTTGAAAAGCAAGTTTTCAATCCATTGTTTCCTTGTCTACAATAGAGGTTGGGTATATGGCATTGACAGATGCGATAAAAGAAACTTTATGCCATTAGAAATAGTGTTAAGGGCATTGTAAATTCATATTATGTTGGTGATTTGTATAAGAGAAAGTTACTAACATGTGATGTTTCACTCTTTCAAGGTATGTCATTAGCTGGAAAGCAATCTTGCAATCCATTGTTGCCTTGTCTACAATATAGGCTAAGCATATATCATTGACATTGGTAATGAAATAAGCTTTATGGCTGAGATGTTTAGTTTGTAATTTTGATTTGTCACATGAGTTGACTATTATACATTCTGATAGTTAGATTGTTATTCATCTTGTCAAGAACCGAATGTATCATAAAAGAACAAAACATATTGATATCATGTATCACTATATAGATATCATGTCATAAGGTATTGTATTAGTGAAAAAGATTGGTACATTTGAGAACTTTATAGATATATTGACACAAGTTTTCTATGTAATCAAGTTCAAACATTACTTGGACTTGATTTGTGTAATACTTGAGAGATATTTAGTGAAAGCAATTAAAGAAGAGTTCAAGTTTTGTAAATAGGCTCAATTTAATCCAAGGTGAAGATTTATTGGGTTTGTCTTAAATTGTAGGTCCAAGTGAAAAAATAAATACTTACATATTTTTTTATATAAACCTATTGGTTGCTAGTCCCGGGCTTCTAGGACAAAGTGTAAAGAGAAGAGTTAGAGTTCTTCCTCTTTCTCCCCTATCACTTAAAGGGAGATGGCCTAATTTCTATTCTATCTATGGATCGAGAATAATCGTCAGTTTGAGGCCTGTCTTTGAACATAAGGCATGAGAATCCTTCTCAGCGGAGTCTCTGTGTGTTGAGATCGAGGGTAGTTTGATTCTGGGAACCGAGCCGGCTTCGGCCAACGAATGAAGTTCTTTAGTAGGTTATCCGGGCATAGTTGAGTTAGGAGCGAGGGAGTTCCATTTACTAGCAATATCCTCTTATTCTCGGGAAAGGGCAGTTCCAGCTAGGGCTAGAGGACAGTCACATTCCTATTAGTAGGTTGAGGCCAATACCCGCAATCAAGTCATACTCAACAGCAATCAAGTTAAAATCACCAGCAATCAAGTAAGCATCAACTGCTTTACCGTATAACAGTTCCTTGAGCAGATGTGATTGCAAATCTTCTACTACCAAAGAATCTCTATCCGTCTTCCTTCCAACTAGCACAGAGCCTATACGCACTGAGGAGAATTGCTATGAAAAACTTATGTGATTAGTTCATATTTAAAAGCCTAAAATTTTTATATTTAATGTTAAAGTTTATTTGTGAGTACTCACATTTTCTACACTTCTCTGAAGAGAGAATAGAAAAATGAATTTAGGGTTACTTTTTGAATAAAAGTAATTTTATGGAAATTTTTATAATCTCATACTTTCTAATTGTAAATTTCTATGATTGTCTTCTCCATGAGTAAGTAAATCCAAGTTGTTAAACATCATAAATTAATTGTTAGTTGATTTGAAATTCTAGAACTCTTTCCGCTACAGAGTCACTTGGATTATATGATTCGAATCATTTCACATGATAAATCTTCTTTTTTCCCTGGACGCTTCACATTATTTGCTTCTTCTATGGCAGGCTCTCCATGGTCTTCGAACGAATGGAGTCAATGTGCAGATGATCTCACAAGGAGCATCCAAGGTCTTTCAAATGAACAATTTGTCCAGCATGTATGCATCGATGTCTTGGTTTTAACAAATATTTTCTTTGTATCAGGTGAACATCTCTTTGATAGTAAATGACAGTGAAGCTGAAAAATGTGCGAAGGCCCTTCATCAATCCTTTTTTGAGAGCGGTGATCTACTCGAGTTAACACAGTCTGCAGGTTTGGGAATGGCTCTCCTTCACCGTTGCTAGTAGATAGTCGATGACCACTTAATTTAGTTAGTTGCTATGAGAATTATAATGTCTTCTTGGCTGTTTTGATTATGTTAAAATGCCTTCATTTGGATGTTGCAACTGAGCATGGCCATTGAATCCTGCTCCTCTCGGGAATGCTTCTATTCGATCATGTTCCCCGAATTTATCTGAAATGGAAAAATTCCTTGCCCTGATTAATTGTTTTACACCTCTAATCTCTTTATTACAATTTCTCCTGTGTCCTTCCTTGTCTGTGAAACGATTTAAAGATAAAAACGAACCTCCTCTTTCAGAGAGAAGTGCTGCCGCCTATCAGATAAAACTATGCTCTGGCCATATCAAACTTATTCCCTGTAAGTTCTGGCTGGGTGCCGACTTAATAATCACCTCTACAACTTTGCTCGTTCTAATCTACAAGCAATTGTCTCTTTTCTTTTTCAATGACTGAAGCAAGCAAGGCCATCAAACCATCAACAGCGATCTCCACTCATGCACTTTCTTTTTTTATCGTGGAGATCAATTTGAACACTGGTTAAACAATACCGAGCTTAGATTTGTGGCTTGCCTAATCTTTTTGTGCCACTGAATTACACAAATACAACAGAAGCAGAAAGGAAAGAAAAAAGCCCAGCCATTGTTGGTTGTTGCTTGAAGCAAGGAAGGTGGCCAATAAGAGGTAAGAGAAGGGCAACGATAATTAGTGAAATAATACAAACTGGTATGGGAAAAATATTTAAAAAAAAAAAAAAAAAACAGACAGTGATAGGGCATTGCCGCCACCACAATCCAAAAACTGACGGGTACAGATAGACGAGAGCTTGTATCTAGCAATTCTTTTTCCGGGCAAATATAACAGAGGAAAGGGTGGACAGCGTGCCCTGGTCTGCCCCTAGTATACATACATATCCAAGCATTCTAAGCGGATAGAAACAACTGGTGCTGTTTTTCCACACCTCCCCCAAAAGTGACAACAAAAAAATGAACATTACATAGGCAGCGTTATCTATCTACCAAACAGACCATGCTGCATAAGATGAAAAGCCTAGAAGAGGGGCATCGCAACTGCCTCAAAACTGACATCTTGGCCATGATGCAACAACCTCGCTTGTATCACCTTTCCGGCCTCATTACCTGAAAAAACATTAGGGAATAAAAAGATTTCCTAGCCTGCTTGGTCTTTCCAAAAAGGAAAAAAAGAGGATGCCGCTGAAGTTGGAAAAGGTGTGGGAAAATCATTTGACCACAAAATGCAAAACGAAATGAGAAGTTTAAATCTAAAAGAAAATAGAAATACTTTTGAGTTTAAGGTGGTTCAACAAGATCTTGGTCGTTGATTAGCCATTAAAAATGTACATGCCATTCCCTGCACAAAATTTTCAGATGTTTCTCAAATTATGGTTTGGGTATCCAAGTAGATGCATCTCTAACCTTGCTGCCAGTCATGTAGCACAAGCCTTGACACTCCGAGGGACTCACAGCTGGAAGATGCTTCGAAATTCGATTTTCCAAATCAACCATTTGGTCTGTACTTCGTGAATTTCCCTCGGCTCCAAGATTCAGGGAACGTGGCTCCATCCTGTTTATCTCCTCTTTAGTATAGATAAAGATCCTGCGGACCATGCTACAGAATTCCCTACATCATACAGAAAACAGCGACTTGGTTCAAGTTGCGAAAGTCTGGCAGGCTACATAGCATGATCATAAGATTAACACCGTGAAGAAGTGATTTGCTGATCAATTCATGTTCAAACAGAAAAATAGGACCCAGGTTTGAGTTCTTACTGCCAGGGATCATCTCCTACAAGCATCATATCATCCTCATCATCAGTAAAAACAATCAGCCAATCTTTGTTAGGAGCAACTAATTCACCATTGAATTCAAAAATCTGATCCAGTTCTGCTGTCAATTCATTGTAGCCGTTAAACTTTGCCAGGTCCAGAGACCTCCCTACAGCAGTCCCCTGCTTGTGAACCTAAACCAATAAAGGCCACACATACAGATTGCAGTTTCTTATCCAAAGTAAAGAAGAAAATATTCTCAATAAAAGGAGTTTTACTCAATCACTGCATTAAAATAGGTAACAACCTTTACACATCTTCTTGCTGAACCACCCTCAGGCTTGCCCTGGACATCTTTTGAATATAAAGAAGAGGCTTGAAAAATGTTCTCTTGTTCCTCACATCTAGCATGCTTTGGATGCTTTAATTGCTCCAAATATCTATCAGAACCCAACAATTGTAGATGATCTGATGCAACATTGATTTGATGTTGTGGTTTATCCGCGGAGTGCCTGTGAATAGTGGCTGGTTCCAGTGCCTTGGAATTCCCAAAAAGGGAGACACCAAAAAGTTTGTAATTATCATCTTTAGCTGTTCTCTCATTACATTGTTGAAAAGGAAGATGCTGTGGTTTAGATCTCGATGGATGAGGAGAACTGTCTGCATATGGAAAAGGCAAGAACCGGCTTCCATGCTGTTGTTGTGTATCTTTATCTTTTGCCACCTGAACTTCCATGCTAGATGCCAACATGTTAAATGGGTGGCCTGTGTACATCATGGGAGCTGAATGCCAGTTGAACATGCTTTTTTCATCTGAAGTAAGCTTACTGGGTTGGTCAACATCATCAGAGTACAGCCCAAAGAAAGGGCGACTGGATTCATAAGATTTAAGCTGGGTTCCAGTTCCTGTTGTTGGGTTCATGAGTTTTGCACCATGCATTAATTAAGGAATCCTGTCATCTGGTTCAAATCTCCTATTATCAAAAGCGCTCTGGTCCTTACCTTGAGATAGAACCCATGGAGGATTGTGATTATTGTCCAAGTAATTCTTCCCAGTAGGCGTGTTTCTCAAGGTCAAGATTTCTTGATGTCGCATGTGTCTTGAAGGACCGTTATCTAGTTGACATTAGTATAACCAGAGATATTCATAACCAGAAAATGACAAATGAAGTGTACAGACTTGTAGATTGCTAGTTATACCTTTCTTGGTAAGAGCAGAGGAGTCTGCAGATGATGTCACCGTGTTTGGACGGTGCCTTTTCAATCGGCACCCAGAAACAGGATCCATAGAAGGAGCCAAAGCAGGTTCTACTTTCCAAGGGGAAACCCTGTCTGGACGGTGAACAGGAGAAGTTTCATCCCAATGAACCTAAAGCAAGTGTAAGGACGTTTTAGCAAACACAAAGCAAAAGAAAAATAATCAACATTCCAATAAGCTATAGATATGCCACCACCTTGAGGCATCTCCAATTTGAGCGAGGCCACTTCTTTGGATCTGCCTCTTCGACTCCAATCACAGTGCCAGAGAACCTGGCCACAGATGATGAAAAGACATATTAATGCCTCCTCATCCCCCTTCTACAACTGACATTTTTTTTTTCTTTCCTTTTGCAGGTGGAAGTTCAAGTCCAAGTCATTTAAAAATGGGAAGGTTTCAAAATCATACCTTTGTTCAGGAGCGTCGTCTGCTTCAAATCTCATTTTGAATCTCATCCCTATAGCGTAGTTGATCTTGACAGACTCCATATATTTGTCAACTGGAATAATAAACTCAGCAGGACTAGTCCTGAAACAGATCGAATGCACGATGTAAACCATGGACACAGGACGAGCAAAATGCATACTACAAACCATGCATATCATCCAGAACCCTACTCAATTTTAAAATATGTAACAATCTCACCAGTTTATATAAAGGGATACAAGGAAACATCTTTTGCCGATGTCAATAAATTGCAAATAAAGAACAAGTCACAAACCTTGGTTTATAATAGACAGTGAACATTGATCCTGTTGAAACAGCATGCCATGCAGTTGCAAGGATACCAATATGCATGCTGTGACTAGATATTACAGAAGAAGGGATTTTGCTTGGCTGTCTCAGGGCACGTCTTACCCCTACACGAAGCTCTTCAGTTTCACCCCTGGAAATAAAAACCCAGAAATCAATGATGCTCTATTGATTTGCCATAGAATCAACTCTGACAGGTAAACCTACTAAAATTGTTTCAAAAAGGTGCCAAAACTATTCCTGGGTTGCAATGTGAAAATACTTGAGGCAAGCTAGGGCTAGCAAGCTTCAAAGAGATTGGAAATGAAGATTATAGCAAACCTAAGAAAAATAAAAGCATCTCCTGCCACGAGCTTTTTGGCACTGACAAAGAGACTCCAACCACTTTGAAGAAGGTGCCTTCGTGGTTGACCTGCAATTTGGAATTCACAATAATGCATTACCAACTCAATTACATCAGATGAGAACTATTCCACATGGCAACTATAGCATGTAAATAAGCATGTATATTACCAAGGAATAGGTAATATCTTATCTAATAAATCAGGATCAACAAGCTGTAAAAATGAGACAATCAACTAGAACTCGACAGAAGATCAAAGCGAAAGACTTCTTGAATCACTTCTCAAGAGAAAATCTACTCATTTATTAAAAAGGAAAGTCGACAATTGACTAATTTTAGAGGAGCAGAGCAGAGCCAAACTGTTAGAGGTTAGAACCAAGAGTCCTAGATAACCAATCATTGATCCAAGGTTTTGAAAACATGCACAGAAGGGGATAATCAATCCTTAAATTGACAGTATCAACACAAATGAAGATAGAGCAAGCAAACTTCAACATGTACAGCGATGGTTGCTTAACTAGAGAAACCGGTAACAAGATGATCCGTAAAAGCACAAATCATATTCAAAGAAATCAATTCCAACCTGATAACAATTACCTCGAAATATATGGCGGAAACGCCACTCATTTCCATGCAAATCTTTGGCTGCCAACTCCTGCACTGGAGGTTGTAGGGACATGTCCTGTTAGAGAAACAATAAAGCCATTAATAACATTAACCCAAAAGAGACGAAAAATCCGACATTGGAATAGGAAAAAGAACCGGACCAATGGAGGTAGGCATTCATCAGCATGCCGTTTCAATACTGAAAATCCACCATGAGTGCTTGTATCCGACGCTGTAAGCATCTTACAGAAGGAATGCACCCGAGGACGTGCAGGCAGAGGCGGCAAATCCTCCTCCTCCACCAACTCCACATCTTGCTGGCAAGTTTGCATAATTTTAACAGCATTTAGTTATTTTCAATTAACATCAGAAGATTTTAAATATCTAAGTAATACAAGAACAAATCATACTTGAGTTTCAGGAAGCAAAATGACTTGAGCAAACACTTCATCTGTATCCAGTTCAGCCTGCAATTAAAAAACGAGCGCATAAAATCCTAACTCAGTGAACCCTAATTCTACAGATAGTATCATTTATATTACCTTCAATTGAACATTAACCACACGACAGAGGATTTTCGGAGAGAGATTATAAGCTGGCATTTGCTGATCATCAGCAACCTGATTCGTCGATGCTTCAACCTACGATACACACCACAAAAAATAACATAAAAATATGCAAAAAAAAAACACAGAGAGAGAGAGAGAGAGAGAGAGAATTATGGGTGTAAAATGACAGGTGAAGGAAGCAAATGAAAGCGAACCTGCTCAATATGACCTTGAGGAAAGTAGTAAACAAGCTCTCCTTGGCGAGGCACTGTCACTAACGGACCTGCACACGCGTGCCATAGCTCCTTGTACAGTGCATCTTCTGATCCTACTCGTGCCGAAACAACAACAACAGCAATAATCCAGTAAAACCTAAAAAAATCAAAAGAAAAGGAAAGGAAATCATTGTGAATTATCATAAGTACCTTCACAAGCCACCGGAAAACTCCAGTTCCTGCTCGCAATTCCATTGCGGTTAATATCCACAGAATTACTTCCGTTAATCATTATTTTAACCAAAACTAATAGTATTCGTCTGTTTTTGAACTAGAAACTAATAATTAATTATTCCAGGGAATGATTCTACGGAAAGTGTAACGGCAACAGCAGCAGCAATCAAAATGAACTTCCGCTTCACTTGAAGCAACAACAAGAACCAGAACTTTAACGATCCGTTTGGCTTCACAAGAAGAAAAGGAAAAGAAATGGTAGTAAAAATCTGATCTAATAATAATAGTAGTGTCCTTTCTTTGCTTCTCTGCTTCACTTTCTCTCTCTTCTGCAACCGTCTCAGCAATAGTCGCTGCCATTACCACTCGTACACTGTTTCTGTGTCTCTCTTTCTCTGTAAGCCTCACAAATAGTACTGCGCTTTTATTTTCGAAAAAATGAAATGAAATTTCTCTCTCTACGTCTGTGCCTTCAGTGAAGTCAGATTCTGCAATTATTTCAAACCTGTGGAATTATTGTCCGTTTCTAGGCTACCGGTACCTCAGGTTATCGCACCCTTCTTTGCGTGTATTATGGTACAGTATTTTTAATTAAAAATATATTAAAACAATATTTTTATTTTTACAGCATCCCATAAAAACATTTTTTTAAGAATAAATTTAATTTTCTCATAAAAAAAATATTTTAAAAAACATAATATTAATAACAACTTTAAAACGCGTAGGTTTTTTTTACAGGTTTTTTTTTTTTGCTTTTGTTTTTTTCTGTTTTGTTTTTTTTACATGTTTTTTTTTTTTTTTTTTACCCAAAATTGATTTTTTCTTCTTCTTTTTTTAATTTTTGTTTCAAAATTATCTTTGCTAATTTTTTAAAATACTAAGCTGGTTCAAAATTTAACTATGTAGTTTTTTAAAAAAAACATTGTAAATTGCTATAATATTCTCATACATTTTTTTTTCCTTTTTTTTTTCAAAATGGTCTTTGTAGATTTTATTTTTTTTTATATTAAATTGGTTAAGAATTTAGCTTTGTAGTTTTTTTTTTTTACCCAGAATTGATTTCTTCTTCTTTTTGTTTCAAAATTATCTTTGCTAATTGTTTTTAAATATTGAGCTGGTTGAAAATTTAACTATGAAGCTTTTTTCTTTAAAACATTGTAGATTGCTATAATATTCTCATATATTGTTTTCTCTTTTTTTATGATTTTTTTATTCTTTTTTTTTTCAAAATAGTCTTTGTAGATTTTATTTTTTTATATTAAGTTGGATGAGAATTTAGCTTTGTAGTTTTTTTTTTAAAAAAAAATATGGATTGCTACAGTGTTTCCCTTACATAATTTTTGTTTTGCTGCAGTGTTTTCCCATATATTTTTTTAAAAAAATTATCTTTATTGAATTTATTTTTTCAATATTAAGCTGGCTGATAATCTAGCTTTAGATTTCCCCACATGGTTTTTTATTTTTTTATTTGTTTTTCTTTTTTCCCAAAATTTTCATTTTTTACATATATTTTTTTTTGTTTTGTTTTTTTCAGAATTATTTTTGTTGGTTTTATTTTTTTACTATTAAGCTGGTTGAAAATTTAGTTTTTTGGTCTTTTTTTAAAAACACTGTAGCTTCCCCCACGTGTTTTTTTTTCCGCTTTTGTTTCTTTTTTTTACACGTTTTTTTTTCCATTTCTTTTACCTAAAATTGACTTTTTGTTTTTTTTAAATAGCCTTTGTCGGTTTTTTTTATATATTGAGCTGGTTGAGAACTTAGCTTTGCAGCTTTTTTTTAAAAAAAAAACACTATGGATTATTACAGTGTTTCCCTTACATAGTTTTTGTTTGGCTGCAGTGTTCCCCCCACGTGTTTTTTTTAAATTATCTTTGTTAAATTTATTTTTTAATATTGAGTGGGTTGAGAATTTAGCTTTAGCTTTAGCTTTCCCCACGTTTTTTTATTTTTTTAAATTTTCCCAATGTTTTTTCATTATAATTATAATTATTATTATATTATATTATATTATATAACTGTTTTTTTCTTTTGTTTTTTCTTTTTAATTTTTGACGAGTTATTTTTTTCATTTAGTTTAGTTTGTTAAAGTTAATTTTTTTTCTATTTAATTATCAGATTTTCATACTTTCATAACACGTATCTTGGGCTTGACGGGTTAACTTGGTTTGATGGGTTAACCTGGTTAATTCTGGGTAAACCCGTCATTTTTTTTTCTATTTAGTTATCAAACTTTCATGACGCGAATCCCAGGTTTTACGGGATAACCTGGTTTAAAGAGTTAACCCAATTAATTCAATTTTTTTTTCCTTTTCTTCATTAGTTTTTTCCTTCATGTTGATTTTTTTTCTTTGTTTTTTTTATTAATCTATTTAATTATCACACTTTTATGACACGACCTTATAGCCAGACCCATATCCAATATTCTTGGGTCCGGTATTGCAGCCAGGCTCACTTAAACTTGGGTCATGCAAGTTTAATTTTATTATTAATATTATAAATATTACTCTTAGATCAGATATTACAGCCAAACCAAGATTTTTGGGTATAACTTTACAGCAAACCCTAAAATTTTTTATTTTTTATTTTTTTAATATTTTTTATGAAAAAAATAACCCGCGGCATCACGCGAGTCATGTATATAATAACAAAAAAACACAAAAGCTAACGAATCACTGTAATCAGTACTGTCCTCTGCTTAACAGGCAATGTAATTAACAACCGGGGGAATCACCGCTTACGTTAGCGGCGTTGTTGATTACGTTTTGCGTGTCTATGTTTGATTGGTTGACACCGGACGACGTTTGTCCTTGGAAACGGAAAGTTGTTCTGATTTTGGGGAGAGAAAATTTGTCTCGTTATTAACATGCAGATAATCGGATTTAAATAAGGGAAAAAATGTAGATGTCAGTGTACAGTGAATCACCTGCCACTGCTGAAAAAAACATTGCAAAACTGAAGACACGTTTCAGGAAATTAGATGGAGACGACGACATTACAGTGGTGGGGATGGCACAAACGTGAAAAATGTAAGAGCAGAATTCATGCGACGAGATTAGATCAGACGTTATAATCATCATGAACCTCCAGGTTTTCATTCGTCTGTTTTTTTTATCAAATGCAAGCAACCAAAGAAATGGCCTATAGCTTTTACTGTGGTCCCCTATTCATGTAGTGCATTGTGATGGAGAATGGAAGAGTTTTTTTGTTTTAAAATATCTTACAATAAATTTTTTATATTTATATTTTAATATTAATATATCAAAATTATCAAAAAAATACTAAAAAAACACTAATTTAAATTTTTTTTATATCAAAAACACTTTTAAAATGCATTTATTGACACTGCAGTTGGACCATAAATTTTGTAAATTTTGAAAGAAAAAATTCAAATTAATATTTTTAATGTTTTTTTATCGTTTTTATGTTTTGATATTAAAAATAAATTTTTTAAATAAAAAAATATCATTTTGATGTTTTTCAAGTAAAAAACACTTTAAGAAACAGTTACAATTCCACAATATCAAACATCACCACAATCCGTTTAGAATTGCAATTTAACCATGTTTTTGATAAAAAAAAATTTAAAAAAATTAGATTTAAATTTTTTATTTTTTAATATGCTGATATCAAAAATAAATTTTAAAAAAAATTATTTTAATATATTTTCAAATAAAAATTAATTCAAAAATCAACATTTATCACACTACACCTTTAAACATGTCTTGAGTACAAAAAGCTTCACACTTGCAACTTTTCATTTCAATGCTGCAGGATGAGCCGGTTCATCACAAACAATAGAGAATGAAAAGAATTCGTTAATCAAATAGAGATCACCTCATATATAGCCTCTCTTTTTTCTTTTTTTTTTTGCCCTTCTTTTTGCATGCAGAACAACAATAGGATTGAGGGTGGTGTGTGGAAATCACTAATTTTTTAATTTTTGGGAAGGATATGACATAAACTCATAGAGAACTATTTTGATGGGCATGAAAAATGAGGATCAGTCTCTTGGATGATTCATAGGGTTGAGGGATTCAATTAACCTTTTTTGAGATTATTTTTCAAATCCCATCTTCCCCAATATACAAAATTCCTTCTCTTCCATTTTTGTAGCTCACCAATTAGAATCAGAAAGTTTTGATAGCCATCAAGAACAATATTGCCGTATACAGATAAAATAAAGTAATGTTACGTAATATAATAGAATGTTAAAAGTTGAGGCTATAAAAAAGTCTGCATTTCATATTTCTTTTCCTTTCTTTTCCTTGCCAGATAATCGGTTCTTGCGACTTGCCAGGGCATAGAAAAAGTTCATTGCATTGGCCAGGGAAAAGCTCTGCACAAAAGTTTAGTATGTCCACTTGATTTGTCTTGTAGTAGCAGTGTTGAGTCATATCAACCCAACCAGGAATCTGGTTTAATAAGAAAAGAAAAGGGGAAAAAATCAGGGAGGAGGAGGAGGAAATAACGTTTGAGTTTGTTTGTCGAGCCAAAGTCGAGCACCGATGATCAAGCTAACCTGTCAGTCATATATTGCTTTGATATGCCAAATTTATATCTTGATTTTGCTGCTGCTTTATTTTGCTGCAGTCTTGAATATATGATTCTTTGAATAAGATGCTCAAATTATTTACTTAGTATATTCTTGTCCAAAGATATATAGTTGCCGCGTAGCAGTTGAAGTATGATCCATCCCTGAGTCATTTCATTTTCTCAGATGTGATACGGAAAGCATCGACTACTTTTCTGCCTCTGGACAATAATTTTCGCTCCTTCTCTTCCTTTCTTCTTGTTTTCGTTCTTTTTTGTCCTTTTACTCTTTACCAAAAAGCATCAAGTTCATTTTACAATGCAAGTGCATTCAAAATTTTGTCAAGTCTTTTCCACAGATGATAATTGAAAATAACTGTAAATTTTGCTGTGAAGAAGACCTTTTACTGGGTGAACTTGAAGCCTCTCACTCTGCATTTTACTGAAGCTAAGCTAACTCTTTTCACTCATCACTGCCAATCAATATACGACACCCAGAATTGAAGGTGGTTTGCACGGTGCAATGGGCACGAAGGGTTTTATGATCATAAAAGATATGGCAGTACCCCATACAAGGAGACCATGAAATGCATGGTGTACAATAATTTATATGACGTAAATAAATGGCTCTGTCCCTGCCCTGCTGATGGTTTCAGATGGGGTTTCCCACAACGTTAGAGCTGATCGAGATAACCCACACAAGCTCATCAAGGTCCTTCGTGTATATGGAGAGCAGCTTAAACTTATTGTTGGCGGGTGGTTTAGAAATTAGATGTTGGTTTTCAGTACCAGTTTTTTTTTTTTTTTAATATCTGATGGTGTTGTAGAATCTACCTTTAAAATATATATTTTTTATTAAAATGTATTAAAATAATATTTTTTTTATTTTTAAAAATTATTTTTAAAATTAATATATCAAAATAATTTAAAAATATAAAAAAATTAAATAAAAATATTTAAAAATCATGATTTCGACGGAGTTTCAAACACTGTCATTATCTTCCCGTGATTCAGGCGTGTGCGCGTGCGTGTAACAGCTATGTATAATAGAAAAGCCATCTAAAAACATACAGATTGATTTATCTCTTGATTTTTCAATAAATATTAGTCATTGTTAACATTTCAACACAAACATGCTTTTATGGATTCTTGTTTTTTAAAAACAAAAGCTGCTTTATGTCTTAAAAGAAATAAAGGAAATGAAACTTCATATAAAATTAGAAAATAAAAGTAGACTAAACACCTATCTAAGTTTACCTTTTTCCATTTTTTTTCATGTTAAGTAAAAATCCTGGATACTTCTTTTTCATCAAACACCTGTCTTTTCTAATTAATCTCATAGGGAAAAAATCTCTAAATATAAGATTTATATTTGATTTTCTTTTCTAACTAGTTTTAGGAGGTCTATTGATTTTATGTGGTCGGCTACCCATTTTTAATCCAATATTGAATTCAGTTTCAAGCTTAACCAGAAATCTAATTGATCTAGAGCTGTACAGTGAGGATAGCAAGAAGATGACAAAATTTCCCATCCTAATAAGACCTTGACGGTAGCAAAAATAACTATTTATATTTACACTCTTAACACCATAAATTTCTTTTTTTTTAATATTAATTTAGGTATTCAAATCAACTTCCATATGTATTTTAACTATTTTATTATTATTAATATAGGTGTCCGAGTTTGCTTGCATGCACCTCGACTAATCCTATGGACTTTGAAGTTAACGATCATATAAGTCTCCAGTGACTCTGAGATTTGTGGAACTCGAATTAGTAAACTCTGAAGAGCATATCGAGTGCCTGATCAATTGAGTTACATTACTATAAGATTAACTAATTTTATTTTTTATATATAAAATAGAATAAGAAGAGAAAAAGTAAATTGATTATTGTAAACGTAGGAATCAATTTAAAAAAACAGTGTTTTAACAAGTTGGGATATAAATAATTTTTCAATACATATATCTTTGAGTCATTTTCGTAGCATTTTTAAGTAATTTTTTATTCAACCACGTGTATAATCCACGGTTATACCAAACAAATAGTAAGGATTAGACTACAAGTCACAAAGAAAAGACAAGCAATTCTTCCGTGCAAGTATTAGCTATAGTTATGTACTATTTATTTCATTTCGTGATTCACTGCAGGTCAATTTTTCTAAAAAAAAAATATGCAGATTTTTTTTTATTTTTTTAGTTTAACGTGGGTGTCCGGATTAGCTTGTGCGCATCTCGACTAATCCCACATGTCCTAAAGTTAACGACCATGTAAGCCTCCAGTAGTCATTATATGAGCAACCACAGGGCTCGAACCTGAGACCACAGAGGGAAAAAACCTCTTGGTCCCAAGTTCTTACCACTGGACCACTACTTAGATGGTTAAAAAAAATATGCAATCTTCTTAACACATGTTCTTATATAAAAAAACAATAAATATAAATAGAAAAGCTTATATAAGTATCTAACTAAAATAAATTAAGAAGAATGTATGTTAATAAATAAATAAATAAAAATTATTAACGATAAATAAAGACAAAACTGAAAAAGTCAAGAGAGATGTAAATCAAGATATTTAACCTTGCAACACAGGCCTTTGACATGGTTATGTTTAATGACTTTGTTTATCAAAATTAAATTTTTATTTAATCAAATAATAATATAAATAAACACACATGAAATTAGTTTAAAAAAAAAGTGAAAAAATATCATGTAAGGTTATACATATTAAAAATATTATCCAAAAATAAATATTTTTTATTTATAAGTTTTTTTATTTATATAAAACATAAAAAAATTATAAATGAATTAGAATAATCTCTTCAAAAATTAAATGTATAAAAAAAACTAAAAAATAATTGTTATTTAAAAAAGACTAAATAAACAAAATAGAAACATTAGAGAGAATAAGTATTAATTTAACTATAAATTAGAAATTTATTTAAAAAACACATATTAAGAAAAGGCATCAATTAAAAAAATAAAATTAGAAAAAAAAAAAAAAAAGCAAGGCGTTGTTGGCCTAACAAGCGAGGCTAGCATGCCTAAAGCATTTGATTATTTTTTTAATTGTTGACGGGAAAGACAACATGCCCCCGATTTTTTGAGAAAAATTAAAGTTAGGCTACGCACCGTTTGGTTTTCCTGAAAAATCAGAGCTGATAATTTTTTACTTAAAAATAATTTTTCAACTCATTTCTGACCCAACACACCTAGAAAATACTATAAACACTTTGATAAATTCATTCATGTCTCAAAAAACCATAAAAAAACTCAAACTCAAACCGAGACAAAAAATCTTCTCAAGCTCAAATATATTTGTTAGGCAATTTAAATGTGAAAAAACACTTAATGGAACTTTTTTTGCCAAATAAAATTCGTTGACACCAAGATTAATTGTTTTTGTAGCCAAAATTGATGTCAACAATGATTTTTTTATCACATAATCCGACAATTTTCTCTTTCATCTCTTAGACCATGAACTTAAAAAATAAGGAAAATGAAGTTTTGAACTAAAATTGATATTTTAAAAACTTCAAAAATTAGAGGGACCCGAGTTTTATAATTTGAAAAGTATGATGACTGAGTTGAACATTTCGCAAAGAAGTTCAAAAACACCACTTATCTCCTCCGTATGTTTTACTTTGCTCATTTGTTTTTTTAATTTTGTCATTCCTTAATAATTTTAGTTAAATTAGCTTTCAATTAGGTTTTTAAAGGGTATAATTAAAAAAAAAAAAAAAAAACACTCAACATGGACACAGCAGTGCCCAAAAGTGTGTCTACAGTGCTTAGATGAAAAAATATTTCTTCCATGCCTTTTAGACATTCTTACAAACAAGTATTTAAGCAAACCCAAAGTTTAAAATTTTGCGTAAACATTTGCATCAATTCTGGACAGGTAATTTGCTAGGGTAATAATAAATGAATTGGTTCCTCGTTAATTGTCTTGAATAGGAAATGTTAAATTCATCACACAAATTCCTCGCACATAAATATACAAATACGTTTTGGTCTCGAAATTTTGTAAAATATAAAGTTTCATTTACACACACTCTCTCTATATAATATATATTGGTGTGGTTATAAGGGTAGAGATGTATAGAGTTGCTAATTGAAGAAAGTAATTAAAAGAGAATAGATCAATTCAGCCAAGGATACAAACAATATTTGGAAGAAAAGAAAAGCAAGCTTTTAAGAGGTTGTTTGTAAGGACAATATCTATAAGAACTGTAATAGTTGTTTTATAAAATAAAATTTACTTGGAAAATTATTAAAATAATATTTTTTTATTTTTAAAATTAATTTTTGATATTATCATATTAAAACGATTAAAATATATTAAAAAATTAATTTAAAACAAGAATAAATTCAAATTTTAATAAAAAAAACAGGTTCAAACTCACTGCTAAATATCCCCTAACTCGAATGCCAATGCAATGTGAACAAAATTATTTGAGGTTATTTGAAAGTGTGGTAACGATTGCTTTTTAAAATATTTTTGACTTGAAAATATATTAAAAAAATATTTTTTTTAATTTTTTTTTAATATTAACATATTAAAACAATAAAAAAATATTAAAAAATTAATTTTAAACTAAAAAAACTAAATTTAAAAAAAAACACCAATCCATACTCGTTTACATTTCCCGTGGCATGCGGTCAGTTGCATTACCCCAATTTCATGTGGAAATCGCGGAGAAAGTGCATTATTATTAAAATAATCATGTCTATATAGTGACCTCAAGCCCAAGAGCAGAGCAAGCATGGAATCATCATGGGCTTTGAAGATTTCCAATTTTTGGGCTCATGAAGCCTTTCCATTTACATAGGCCATCCCATATCTTCAGCTAGCGAACCTCAAGGCGCTTTGCAAATTTACCAGTGAGGCATCTCCATCTCTAACAAGGATGGTGGAGGCATTCTTCTCTACGACCCAAATGGACTTCGACTTCGCTCACCACCACTCCCTGTCCCAGTCGCAGTCCCACCCATTTATGCTTCTTTCCGGGCCTCCTTCCTGGTAATCGATTATCCTCCCCAGATTTATTATAGTTTTCCAAGGTGTGATTATTTCAAGTGAGTGAATTTGCAGCGGGAAAACGTCTCTACTTTTCCAGTTCGCTTACAACGTCGCGTTAGAAGCTGAGGATGGTCGCAAAGTGGTCTTCATATGCCACCGTAGCAGGATAGAAAGCGCCCCTCCTTTTCTTTCTCAGGTAAGAACTACTCTCCCTTGTAGAAAAGGAAGTATTATTGTTTCTTTGTTTCTCTGGGGTATAACCATCTTCTGATAGAGTGAATACTTCTTAAATGTATCAGGGTATTCAACCGTCTTCTGATATCTTTAAACGCATTCAAATGAAGTAAAGAATCCACGCACTGTTAATTATCTTAATCATGGCTTGCATTTGAGCTACAATTGTAATCATTGATTGATTCACTTTTTTGAAAGGTATGTGGAAGATGATGAAGGAATCAAGAAGTATTTTGCTGCATTCCACCTGCATGATACATTTCCTCAATCTGTGGTTGTTGATGATTTTGGAGACTTTTTCTATGAAAGGTATTCCCTTTTCTTCATTTTCCAATTCTCTCCCGGTGTGAGAGGCTATATACTGAATTTATTGTGGTTACTTCATTTGGGTTTTCTTACTTTCCGAAATTCTTTTAAGGAAATGCCAAGAGAGATATGGTAATCCTCGTGGAAGAGACTTAGCACTGGTTCGGATTTTAGCTTTGTGCTACAATGCAGTAATGTCCTCAAAGTAAGCTTTTTTAGTTAATACTGCAACTGTACTGCTTGAGTTTCATAATCTTTTATTAAAAGTTAAAACTAGAGATATCTGATTTAAGTTGTTAGAATCGCAGTGACAAAGGACACTGCAAGCTTTTGATCTCTGATACACACCATGGAGACTCCCCGAGGTTGCTCTTCCTCTATAAAAGATGGGTTCCATCCATTTTCACGATCAAAGGTTTGTTCAACAAAATGATATTTATTTTGTTTTTTGCTGCCTCCGATATCATATTGGTGTGTCTCATTTCTTCGTTTACAATATGGCTGATTGTTTATACTGAAGGTGATGGCAATGGATCATTTCTTCTAAAAAATTACAGCAACGTGGGAAGTGACAACACCGAGAAAAGGAAGATTGCGAAGTACTCGTTAGTTTATCAGCGTCTGTTGTTGGAAGGGATCATTGAGGATGAGGAGATAGACAATCATGCTGTTGTTAGTGCCAGTGTAGAGCAATTAATCGCCGCCAAATGATGTTATATGATTCCAACAACATTACGGGTATACTATCAACAAGCAGTTCTTTTGGATTATGTGACTTCTAGTTCCAGTTTCCAGTAAAAGATGTGCCAATATGTGTTTGTCTTGTACCTTGGTTTTGCAAATCGAAATGTTCATTTCCAGCATTTGATAGTTCTCAACACTTGAGCAGAAGCGTGCCTTTTCTTTTGTAATCAGTCATGGTTATTCCTGCAACTAAAGTTTACAGCACGCCCATTTTGGTTATTTCTTCTTCTTGCGTTGTTTTTACCCTCAGTCGCGCTTCTTGTTTCATTAAAATTGTCACTACATTTTACAAGATGAATGTGAATTCGGTCAAATGCAAGCCACAAACTCGCACTTCTGCTGTGGCTTGGCTCGTTAAAATGCTTCGCGTAGTTTCAATATCCGATGCAACTGACATATAACCTGAACTTGAAATGATCATTTTTCCTCTCTATTAACTGCAAGGTATTCCTTCATAATCATTTCCAGCCCTGCGCATCACAGTGCACAAGAATATTTGATAGTATAGAAAGCTAAATTCACAATAAGTTTACTTTCAAGAACTTTAGTATGGACGCTACCAAAAGATCCATATTCACATAGTCAAAGAAAAGGAAGTCACGAACATGGTAGGGTGACACTCGTATTTATTTTTCTTGATAAGATATTACTAGTAAACTCATCCCTGATATCCAGGGTCACAGAACTCTCCTCCAAGATCATCACAAGCCTCCTCTTGGAACACCCTGTAATGAAAAAAAAAATCCTCGTTAGAATCTAAGATTTTTTGCAATTCTTCTAATTGCAAATCTTTAAAACTTGTAAAATGAGAAATGGGATCCTAAGGTCTTATGTCTTGGGACTATTGTACTCTAAATATTCTCTATCAATCTGCTCTGAAGTGCTGCGAGGAGTATTTCTAGCACCTGGTTTGAGCTTCACTTCAGGATACATCTCAACATCGCAAGCTTCCCCTCCTATTGTCTCACAAGCCTCATCTGGGAAAACACTGGACAAAACATGTAAAGAAAGTAAATTGTTAATCATAACTTCTGAAGTTCAAGAAAGGAAACTGAGGGTGATGGAGGATAGAACATAAAAGGAAAAGGAGCTGTAAACAACTATTGAGGTGTCGTTTGCCGCTGGGGAACTTGCTTTGATCGGGGGGGCATTTGGGAGTCTGTAACCTCGAGACGGCCCTCTGTAGCGAAGCCAAGCTTTTGTTAGGTGTTACAGGAGGGACAAGTGGTGGTGCAAGAAATATGGCTGCCTGCATTTTCTATGAACCGTTTGTGGAATTAGAGCTTGAAGCCACTAAGTTTGGTAATACAGACCTCATTAAAAGCATCAAAATATAAAACTTTCAACAGAGCACCGTGTTGCCAACAAGCACCTAGCCGTTGTAATTCTATCTTCCTTTCGTGTTCATGGAGAACCATACTACCATAAATTAATTCATTTAGTTCTGGTTTGTTTGATTTGATAATTTGATTTTAAATGTAGTTCGATTTATTTGCTAGCAAATATGGAAATCCAAAAAAATCAAAAAGAGAATTTGATATTTTAAGCTTGTATCTTTAACCCAAGTTTATGAAAAATCACAAGGAAAAAATTAAAAATCAACTATAACATATAATGCTAATATTTAGTATTATAGTAGCTATTGTTTTTTATTTAAAAATTAATTAAAATAATATTTTTATTTTATTTTGTAAAATTTATTTTTAACATTATTATATCAAAACAATAAAAAAATTAATTTAAATAATAAAAAAAAAACCCTCGGGTACCTAATTTGTTAAAAAGAGAAGAAGAAGAAGAGCCCCGTGCCATCATTGAAACCTGACGACATGGTTTGCACTTTGCACACTGGTCGATATATTGTCACAGACATATCATTTTACCATCCTCCAATGCAATAATTAACCTGGGATCAATTATTTCTCCGAGTCTGAAATCTCCAACTATCCAAAAAAAATATTTACATCTTACAAACGACAAAATGGCAACAGGAAGAGTTGCTAGCAGCCTGTGACCCGGCCTTGCATGAAAATTTAGGGATTATCTGGTATGGTAATATTATTGTCATTTTTTTAAATATATGAAAGCGATACCAAAATATATAAAAAAATAATTTTAAATAATTTTTTTTTCTTTTTGTAAATCACCGTTTGTGCGTTCCCAAATAACGCAGCAAGTGCCCGTGTAAATCCACACAAAGGAATGGTTGGTAATCACAGCTGTAAGGGGCAATTGACACTTTCTATTATTACTCAACTTAAAGCCTTTCGCACCATGTTCCTGCTTTTGGTCCCGGAAGCATGACCTTTCCGATCTCTCAGTATCCCATTTCATGCTTTTTTGCAGGCTTTTCATGCTCCCAAGGCACACCCACATCATCAGGCACCTTTTACCATATACATGCTCACTGCTAGGCTCATCCCATCAACTTTCTCTCTTCAATATAAACAGGAGAAATCCCAGAAAGACATTTACAGGAGACACATAGCTGGAGTTAATGATTCCAAAACATTAAGTTCAGCTAAGTTCATACTAGAATATATGCTGTAGCGCTTTATTGGTGGTAGTAACATGCATGCGTGAACTGTCCACATGAAGAAGATATTCTAGCTGTTTAATGAATTAAAAAGGCAAAGAAAAGGTGTCATTCTTAACCCAGAAAGGAGAAAAGCAAGAATAAACTGCACTGCATTCAACTTCAATGAAATGAAAAGAACAAAAAAACAGTTTAGATGGTCTTGCGATATTCAAATGGCCGTCCCAAACTCAAACAAGTTCCTACATGAAAAGACATATTGCCAAGCATGTATTGACACGTTGCATATGCAATAAAATCTACCTCCACCCTCGTTCTATCTGATGCAGTGAAGTTTAAAGGTTCATGAACACTGACAAGTTGCCTACACAGGCAACATTCAACAAAGATCAATCCACAATTGGATCTAATTTGATGCAATAAAGTTTAAAGGTTCCTGTTGCTTTGGAATTGACAGCACCCCTAATAGACAAAGTTGATAAACAGAGAACCGCGTGATTTTTTAAGGTAAAAGGACGTGCAATTTCCAAAAAGTTTCGTTCAAACAAAGACAGCCAACACAATCCCACCATCGTTAGAAGAGAGAACACGTTAATGCAGATTGTGTCCCACGTAGTCGATTGATGATGAGTTTTTTCCTCTAAAGTAAGTGATCTCCTTGACTTACCAATCTTCAGTCACAGAACTGGTTAGGTATACAACACTGTAAACTACTGTATGATAATTAGCAGAACTTACAAATTCAAGAATTGGTGGAAACCAAAGAAAAAAAGCAACCATAGGGCTCCACATCATGACCTCTTTACCAATCTGAGAAAAGAGTTGGTCCACATGAACTGCAAACCAAAGAACTCAACAAAATTCCAATTTGACCTGTGTTTTTAGCGATTTTACTTACATTTCCTTTAAAAACTGTGCAGTTGGGATAGCATGGGGACAAGCTCGTCACTTGAAGGCCTATCTGCAGGCATTTCTGATTGACAAACAACAGCAATTCTCACTGCCATAAGCATCTCATCTTCCTCAACTTCTTCCCCAAGAAGACTCTTATCAAGCGCCTCTCGCGCCTCCCCTGCTTGTTGCAAATGTCGAAGCCAACGACCCAAACTACCCCCACTAGCTGTTTCCCCAAAGAATGGATCTGTAGGGTCTCTCCCAGTTAGCAAAACACCCAATATCATCCCAAAGCTGAAAACATCACTTTTATCCGAGTACCTATCGAAATTGGAAATATCCATTCATCTTTGTTATATAACCACATAAAGAAGTTTTAGCTTTAAAACAAAGCATGCATCAGAAATAAAAGAAAGCAATCATGCATATCGTAAAAAAATAAAAGCTAAAGATCATGGCTGAACACATTCTAAACCCCAGCAAATTAGCATCAAGAAATCCCAATAAAAGCATACCAGGTGGAGACCTCTTAAAGGTACTTTAGCTAAGAGAGATTAATTTTGTTTATAAAGGTGCTTAGCGAATTCCATTTGCTTCCCATTCGTTTATTAGCGAGATTAGCTTTCACTTTAGTCAGATGATTCATCTTGTTTACAGCCTAATAAAACAGTTGAATCTTCAAAGACACCAAAGAGAACCATGAAGCAAGTTAAACGTTAATATAATTAACTATCAGATTATTAAGCTGCCAAAAGAAACGCAATAGTTAGAAACCATTCAGATCCAGAGACCATGCATAGTGATGAAGATGAAGCTCCCACATGTTTGAACTTTGAAGTATCACAATTACAAGTCATCGAGTCATATCATAATTACCGCTGAATAGAAGTGCAGCAAATTAATTTCATGTACCTGCAATCTTGGAAACACTCAGGAGCACTATATCCAGACGTAGCTCTATCCAAATTAGGCGTAAGCTTAGACAGTCCAAAATCAGCCAACCTTGGTTCAAACTCAGCATCCAAAATCACATTCCTGGGCTTCAAATTATAATGCAAAATCTGAGGGGCGCATTCAAAATGAAGATACCTAAGCCCTTTAATAACCCCAACGGCAATCCGAAGCCGAACTTCCCATCCAAGTTGCAACTCATTCTCTCTCACTCTATTCATTGCATCTTCAAGACTCCCGGTTGGCACATAATCATAAACCAAAGAGAACCTATCTGGCTCGCGAACATAAGCCCTTAAACTCATCAGATTCCGATGTCTCAAACTAGCTAGCATTTCCAGCTCCTGCTGTATCCTTCTCTTTACTGATTTGCTCTGCCTCTCAGGGGAGCCAATCTCAAATGGCTCGAACCTCTTGACAGCAATGGTTAGCCCATTGTCCAGTGCAGTCCTGTAATACTTTCCATTGGAGCTTGAACCTAGCAATTGATTCTCATTTTCAAGAGCTGATTGAAGACTTTTAGGAGTGATTTTTGGAGAAAATATAACTGGGCCTTTGAGAATCGGAGTTCTCTTCATGTACCGGACCAAGAAACGGACTACAAAAGCAAAAACAACGGCTCCTATTAATCCAGTCAAGACTCCTAAGAAGATGCTTACAAGTATTCTCTTGAGTCCATTCTTGGATTGGGTTGTTGTAGAAGGAGATGGAGGTGTGACTTTACTACTTTCTTGACATTGTACACTTGCGTAGTACAAGCAAAGAACGAACAGAAAAAGCAGTGAAGCTGTGACTTTGCTATTGCTAACTCTAAGACTGTATCTTCTTTTCTCCATTAGGACCTAAAAGGCCTCAAGACCTCCCACAGGACCCTATAAATGATACCACAAGCTCAACAAAATCTCCACAGCCCACATCTTCAAAACTCCTTATAACTCAAGATTTTCGCTTAAACCCAAGAACCATTAATCATAAAGCTTCAATCTTTAGCATTCTCAAGGACACCAACTCCAAGGAGCTTGAAAACGAGAAAACCAGGAGTTTCAAGAGGACCAGTTTCTTAAAGAAACCCCATCATATATATTAAGCCATATTTGTTAAGAGAACTTTTTTCCAAGTGCTGGAAACTAAGGGATAATATGAGATAAAAATCGAATCCCAACTCAAAATCTTCACCAGAAAGAAACCAAGAATCTTAACGTCACTGATTCCCACTTCTTCGGTGAATTTCACACTAAGAGAGCTGCACTCACACTGTACGCATTGGTTACTGCCCTCAAAATACACCACATTTCACCAAGGAAAAGGTCTTCAAGAAACCCCAGAAACTCAAAAGCATCAGAAATGATACAATCTTCTTTTCTTCTAATAGTAAGTCAGAGTAGTGACTATTCGTTTTCTTTGACTACCTCAAGAACAAAATCAAAAGGCCCTCAAATGCTTGCTGTTATAAAGAAAGAAAACAGTTAATATAATAAAAAAGTAGCAGATAGAGAAACAAAAAAGAACTACAGCAGCTACTTACTAACTAAAGCCTCCTCCTATGGGAGTCTTTTTCTTTTTCAGTTTCTCTCTCTAGAAAATAAACAACACATTCAGTGTGTGAGACTCTCTCTCTCTCTCGCTCGCTTTCTCGATTTTCTTACAAATGAGAGAGGGAAGGGGACTCTCAATCTTTCTTTTGTTTCTCTTTCTCATGAGGACAAAACTTGGTAGGGGTGTTAGAAAAAAAAAAAAAGATTTCGTTTATAATATTTGTATTATTTGATGATTCATCAAACTCGGAAAATATAAATATTATTAATGATAATAAATTAAAAATTTTAAAAACAAATATTACGTATTAAATAATAAATTATAATTTTTAAAATCTAATTAACTTGATTTAACTTATATATTATTTTATTTTATTGTTTTTGCATTTAATAAGATACAGAATTAAAATTTATTTTTATTTTATTTAAAAATATTTTTACTTTAAATTTCTTGTTATTGGGTTTTCTAGTAAAAAATTTTAAGATAATAAAAGGTAGTTTATCTTTTTACCCGAGAAAAATGATGTAATAATTTAAGGCATGAAAATTATATT
Organism: Populus simonii; assembly: GCA_007827005.2. Classification (NCBI taxonomy): domain Eukaryota; kingdom Viridiplantae; phylum Streptophyta; class Magnoliopsida; order Malpighiales; family Salicaceae; genus Populus; species Populus simonii. The sequence goes on along the minus strand of CM017466.2, from coordinate 18,244,674 downwards.
TAAGGTATCATGATAATGATAATTATAATTAACAAGTTTGTCTAATATTATATTCAAGCAGCCCAAATTAAAAAAAAAATGAATAGATCATATTTTTTAATTTATAAAATATCCAAAAATAAATTGAATACAATTTTAAATCCATCCTCAACAATCCTAAACTCGGGTTCCCTTCCCTTCCCGCCTTTCAGAAGACCAGAGCAGAGCTGGGTCCATAGCCATGTAAGGACAGGCATCACTCGTGTCCTTATCACCAGGCCGAAAGCGAAACATCGAACTCTGTTTGGGTGCGAGCGAGCGAGGGACAGCGTAAAGGAGGAGTTCATTTGTTGATGTCTTGATGAGATCTTGACCGTTGATATGGCAAGGAAGGAACATCACGGGAATCTGTGCTGGAATGAGGTTTTTACTTTTTATGATTATTAAACAAATGCCACTGTCTTATCGTAGGATTTGTAATTGTATATTTCTTTTCTTTTCTTCACCCGAGAAGAAGTGCATTTCCCTGTCCTTCTTTCTTTCTTTATATATATATATATATATATATATATATATATATATATATATATATATATATATATATATATATATATATATATTTCTTTTTTGGTAAAATTATTCCCTTTAGTCACAGCTATTATTATTGATGCTATTGTTGAATTTCCTCATATTTATCATATGTTGCTGCTATGTTATCTCCATTAATCATTTGCTTGTTGTGACAATACTCTCGTCTTCAAAAAATTCTTTTCGTCAAGAATCAATTTTGAATTCTGAAAATTGTTCGGACAATTCTTCTAATTCTTTTCAAGTGGCATCCTCTTCAAATAATTTTGTTTACCTCATCACAATTGCACGGTTGCTTTTCTTCATCATCTTTCTATACACAAGATAACGGGTGTGTTAGGTATTGTGATAATTATTATAGTTGTAATTTGATAAAAGTTATTTTATAAAAAGTATTTTTAATTGAGGTTAGTTTGGAAAAATATATATTTGGTTAAAACTATGGTTAAAATTGAGATTGAATAAAAAATAGTTTAATGTGTTTGGTTAAGAATGCTTTTGAAATTGAGGTTATAAAATAATTTTAAAAAATATATATTAATATTTATGGTTTTTAATTTAAATATTATAGATTTAACTATTGCTATTACATCGTGAAATAAATCATACTTTATATAAAAAAAATTTATTGTTCCATTAAACTATCTACAATTCTATTACATACAAAATTCATCCGACAAGAACTATAATTTTCATGATTTTTTGAGTGTGCAATAAAATTAGGAAAAATACTATCAGGAATAAAATTGAGATTACAGTACGAATAAATTTAATTCATCTTAAACTAATTTTTTTTTTTAAATAAAAATTATTGTTTACATTCACGTGAACAGTGCGAGTGAAATCAATTAACTTTACTGATTTTTTTTTTTAAAAAATATTAATTGATTTTTCAAAAAAAAAATTGTTCATTTTAGTAAAGTGAATAGTGTAATTATTGAGGGATGCTGCACTGTTCACTGAACAGTGCAGCATGGTGCAGCTGCAAGAAACAGGTATCCCTTGCTTTCGTTTTCTAACATTTCAAACGCATAATTTAGTGGAACCCATAAATATAACTTACATATTTTTTTGTTATTAAATGTTTTTACATCTGTATTTTATGTAAAATGCAGACGCAAACAAAGTACACAAACACTCTCTAACAACATGTTTAACCTTAATACTGTCACCCTCATCTGTCATTGGTAGTACTCAAGTAATAATTATACCATTGTCCGACTAATTAACGTTAGTGTTAGTTATTAATTGTTAACGTTAACCAGTCCCCTTTGCTGCTTAACTCATCAGTGTCGTATTGCAGAGAACACCTCCCTTGAACGGTTGGGTATAGAGACCTGAGCAGAGCAATTTCAGGGAGGACCAGTTCCTTTCACCCCCTTTTCTTTTATCATCAGGTGGAACGTTTCCTTCAATTGACTCCCTCAATCCTAACTACTCTTTCCTAAATCAGTCACGAACCGGCTCCCTTTCTCAAGTCTGACAGCACTACCGCGTATCAGGTCATCAGAGATATGGCTGGTCATCATACCAGGGCTTTTCTTTAACCTGCACATGCCTGTCAGGTACGTTCAAGTGTCTAGTCAATCACAGGCTGCTGGGGACTGTTCCAAATTTCTCAATTCAATTCTCTCAAGTTAATAAAAAAGTTGGCTTTCAGTTCAATTCCACAGCATTTATCTAGCACTTGATTCTAACTAAAAAATTTGAGGGTTTTTTTTTTGTTTTTCTGGGTGGTGCAAACTTCCATTCACAAGAAAGCTTCACTAGAATAAATCAAATGTACAAATACACAATGCCCTAAACCTAAATCCTCTCAGCTCCACCACAAAAAGTAACAAAACAAGCTGATTAAACAAAACCATTTCACATAGCAGACCCTTTCGTTCTGACCAGGGGGAGATTATCAATACAACCTTGACCGACTAATTTTGCAGAGATGCCCCTGGGGCAGGCATGCCAACCTACCACTCTCCTCTATTTCAAACCCTGCTTACATCTTCAATGGAGATTAAACTTAAAATATACTTACAAAAAAAAAGCATAATACCACAGCCAATTTATGTTTCAACTCTCCAGCTTCATTGTAGTCACCAATCAAATATATTCCTCTCCTGAGCATGTCAACCATTTGAGTCTGATAATAATGCAAGGACCTCACTCTCATCAAAGCCGGACTCTATGGCAAGCTCAAGCGGGGTTTTACCTTCACCATTAACAGCTCGTGGATCTGCTCCCCTGCAAATGCATTAGGACAATTTAGTAAAGCATTTCATAGATCTTAATAATGCTTTTTTTTCCCTTGTAGGAAGCATGCTGGACAGAGTGATGCGCATATCAAAGATGATAATTGATAAACTGTATGGCACATGCGTGATGTAATCATGACAAGACATGGATTAGTAAAATTCACCTTGAGAGGAGCAATTTTGCAAGGAAAGGTCTGCCTCTGAGAATACAACGGTGGAGCGGTGTCTGACCTCTAGAATCGGTTGAATTTATATTCGCACCGTACTGTAAGAGGAGTTCTAGCATGCCAATGTCGGCTGTTTCACAAGCAAGGTGAAGCAAGGTACAACCATCTAGATCCTCCAAGGTCAGGCCTTCACTTGACCCTTCAAAGTTTAAAGAGCTAGTGGAAGACCTATCCAATGAATTCCCCGTTGAGTAGCTAGAGAGTTGTTCAGGGTTTGTCTGCTCTTGCAATAGCATCGCTTTAGCAAGTGTTAGGGAAGAGCTACAAGATGCTTGCTCATACACAGCACTGACATCTGCTTCATGATGAACAATAAGACGGTATACAGCCTTCTTGTCATTGGCACGAACAGCTTCCCAGATCTGTTGGGCCACTGATTGACTATTTTGTTTGTCTCTAGGCTTGCGAACAAATACCTTTTCCGCATACTGTCATCCAAAAGAAACCAAGATTTCACTTCCAAGTTCTAACATGTCCACAATAGCTTATTATCCCAATCATAAAAAATAAAAAAACCATGAACAATTATCTGCAACTAAAAGAACAGATTCTAGAAGTGAAAGCTAGGGACAAAGTTATTAGTTAAACCTTTGCATGGATAAACTTCTCCTTTACAGATATAGAATCGGCAGGATTGGGTTTGCCAATAAAGAGCAGCTGTGGTTTATCGGACTTGAACGAGCTTCACCCGCAGAACATTCATGAATATTAGCAACGAGTAATAGAAGTAATTATATACAGCTTGAGATAAAAGGGAATGTTTATTTCAATGATGGTTCTTTACCCTGTGGGGATGAGTTCAACCTGCAAGGCACTTCTTGATTGCAATAATTCCTCCCAGACTGAGTTAGCAAAGGCATTTCCCAGAGACTGGAACAAACTTATGACTGATGGCTCCCACACCTTGACATCGAGTGTAAGTGACCTTACCTGCAATTAAATTCAACAGATTAAGAGCTGGACCGATGAACATACAATATTAATATCACCAGTAGGAATTAACAATGGACATAACCAGAGCACCTTCAAGAATAGTGCTGTCCATAACAATCAGCATATACTCAAACCCTGTCTAATCTGCTAAGATAATTATCCAATTATACAGCAACTTTGCCAATTTATTTTAAGATGAAAGAGATAGACGCTTAGGAGCAGCATACAATCTTCTGGTTGTTGATAAAGTGAAAAGTGAAAAACAGTAGTAATTGACAAGTCAATCAAGTTATCCCAAAGTCTGTCCACCTAGCTAATATTCTTCAGGCTACTGAATCTGGTGTGAATGAAGGAAAATGATAGCAAACTGCTTTATTTAATGATTATTCTAACTGCTCGAAGCAGCTTTCACAGATACTGGTCTATATTGCTGTCCAACAAGCGTTTGATACCACCCACATTCTTCCAACATTAATGGCATGATGTTTATTAAGAAATAAGTATGGCTCACAAAGCAATACTGCAAAAAATCAAATCTTCCAAACTTGAAAAGAAGTTTACCTTTGATATATGTACACCAAGATTACGGTGAACACCAGAACATTCAATGCAAATAAGAACTCCAAGATTTAGAGATGCCCAATCTGGCTCAGGGGCGCCGCAATCAGCACATTTATCATTTCCACAAACTCTTTGCAACACATCAATTGGCTTCTCTGCACTGGTTCGTTGCTGTTGCGAACTTCTGAATGCTCGTTCATGATGTAAGGCGGCATGGCTCCTCTCAGATGCATATTCATCAACAGCAGAAGGATCAAAATCAGTACTTTCAAATGAACTACTCTCACTGGCAGACCGATGATGACCACTTCCCAGGGGACTAGCTGAGAGACACTGAAATTTAACAAAACTACACTCATAAAAAAGTCTTGAGAATTAAAATGCCAACAATGCTCTGAATAGTTACCCTCTCAGGAGCTTGTGAGCTTAGTAGTGAAGCAATAACCCCTGTTATCTTTTCAATCCAATCCATTTGATCCAGTGCACTCTCTGCCTGCACTGACATGCATAAATAGGCATTGTTAAGGATCTATTGCAGAAAACATCCTTAATTACACAACATCTTATCCATCCCTGCCAGAATTCAACAATGGTGATTATATTTAAAATGCAAGGCAGCTTTTACTCCCAAGCCACATATACAAGATACATCCCACATCATACCTGTAATGTGTAGTTCTTCGTTGGTGAGATGATCCTGAAGCAAAATCGCAGATCTGACTGGTCAGCATCGACTTTGATTGTTGATGTAAGAAGGTTCACGGTGTGATGAGCAACAGACTTTTCATCATGCACTCCACCATGATAGTGAGAAGAAAGCCATCGACTTAACAATCCAGATCCAAGCTCAGAGCTGTTCCTTTGACCAGAAAGTTGACCGCCAGAACCCTATAAAACATATCAAGCATGATGAAAAAATCCAGTAGGCATCAAGAACAGAATAAACTTCAAGCACTCTATACATAAACTTATTTTTCACATAATTACTCACTGAAGGTTTGCTGCTCTGTTTACGATAGTAATAAAGCATTCCTCGGCTATCAAGAACAAAAAATCTTCTTTTCCAGTCACCTCTCAAGCTAGAGGATCGTTTTGACAGATAACCTTGTCTGATAGTTTGAACCTGAAAGTTTGCTTCTTGTTTTAGAAGTAAAATTCACCTGGAAAAGAAGGATCTGTAAAAGTTCCCTCATAGGTGTAAAAGTTCTACACACCTTCCCCTTTGCAGCGGATTGCATAACAGCCTCTATCATTTTGTGTGAACTTCTACCAATGGCTTGTATACCGTCTCCATTTGGAGATCCATTAGAACCATTGGATGACCATCTACTCTCACGATCAATTTGTCTCTTGTACTCTTGCATCCTTTCATTGAGAGATGCCTGCTCATAGTTAGATCTTTCCCTTGATTGTTGAGCATAAGTCAAAACCTGCAAAAACAACGAGACGTCTTGTTTCCATGAGTCAACTAAGAAAAGACTTGTTGCCATTTTTTTTCTTTTTTTCTTTACCATTGTGCTTGCCCTGTGCCATGTTCACCCAAGACCTTACAGTTCAACATACAAAATTAATGGCATGTAGGAAGTCCAGAAAAGTTAAAAACTAACCAAAATCAATTCCCGTCAAACAAATTTAGGCACATAAATGCAAGTTGAATACTTAGATATTAGCTAGTTATTGAGACAACCAACCCTGCCAAAGTCTCGCCTCTGTACACATCCTCATACTTGCCAGTCCACAAATATTTACTTGTATAAAATAGGGCCTCTTCAAAATTGTAGGGGTCACCACACCAACCTTCCTCACCATTCAAACATCCCAAAAGCTAAGATTTATATTGGAGCACAAGATTGTGAAGTTTCTAAGATGGCCAGAGCTCACATATTATTGTTGGTTGATTCTACGAAATGCATTCACAGTGTAATGGTATTAGCTTCTTTGCTGGACTGTTGGTCTCCAGGCCTGCCCTATAGAAAAGAATGAATAAGGAGAGGCCTATCGATGAATAAGCAACTCGAATACATCTCCTTTCACCACCCTCCCTTGTCAGCCCTCACTTATATGGCAAAGTCGTTTGATGACTAAAATCCAATGGAGCTTCTGAATGGCATAATCATCCTTTTATTCTTCGTCTCTTTCCTTCTTATTCTTTCTTTCTCTCTTTTTTTTGGCAGGAAGTATGAACAAAACAGTCTTCCTCAAAACAATAATCAGATTTCACATATTTTGAATATAACGACATGACTATTGGAAGAGTTGACTGTAATCTACAGAAATACATAGTAATAATAAACCTGATGAATGTATGGCTCCATTTGATGCAAAAGCTCATAGCCCTACAAGCAACAAAGGTTTTACATGAGCATATGCATGATAAAGTTTAAAGCAAGTCCATAAAGTACAGAAGTACCACCATGTGTCCTACCTGTTTGAAGTAACGAAGATGTGCATCCATTGTCCCACTGACTGCTTCCAAAAATTCAAACCTCTTCTTTGCTTCGACATTAGAAATAGCAGTTACCTGGATGCAGAGTGAGCAGATTATAAAATCCAAGTTCTTGAAATATCAGAATAGGTGTTAATATTAACTATATCAAGTTTTTTTAAAAAAAGGAGTGGTAGATGAAGTAGCTGGTTTGGGTTTTACTTACTAGATTAAAGCGAGCTTGCTCAAACACAGCCCTTGCATTATGAAGCTCCTAGTATATATCAAAACTCAATTAGAAATATAAAATGGAGGATGTTCAAGATCACAGCCATAGATAAGAACCGCAGCAAAATCATAATACCTCCTCTAAAAGAATAGCCACATCAGACCTCGTGCCTTTCCTCAGTGACAGAAACTTCTCACGAGCCTGTTGCATATGTGAACATTAACTACAAACAAAAGACTATTTTGCATAGATTCAAGTATGGAACTTCATGGCTCAAGTTGCATTCTGTATATCCACCCTATTAGCAATGGCCATGTGTAAACAACTCGAACATCCCCAAAATCTAGTTAACAGTGCATGAGCAAGTCATCAAAGTGATGCAACATCCATGCTACTGTGGATACTGCACATCTTGAGTTCCTATTCCACAGCTCATGGTGAAATATGTGTAACATACCAGGCCAAACAGAGCTTTGGAAGCAAAAAGTCAATTATCCTTCGACAACTAAAACCTTACCTCCCAAAGCAACATAAAGTGTGTGTGTGTGTGTGTCTTTTCTTTTATGTGTGATGCAGCAGATTTCAGCTCAATTCCAGTTAGTGTATTAAATTTGTAGGCCTAAAATTTGTGCAATTCAATTGCATGCTGTGTTTGACTTCACTTACCATTGCAGGTTGCAAAGATAGCTTGGGATGATAATAAACTTAACTGTAGCATTATTGCAATAGCAAAGATTTCCTTAAACTGAACAAAGACCATTATAGGTTCATCCCAACATTTCTGACTAGCAGTCAACTTCATAGTTTTATGGTACTAAGAGTCCAGAATTATTCTGAAAAAATGTTAAATTACCATGATAAGTTCATTCAATCAAATGGCTTCTAAAAAGATGGCAAGATATTAAAAATCTTATAAAGAGGGAAATACCTGGTCGTAAAGAAGGCTAGCCTTGTCAAAACGCTTCCTTGCTTCCTGCATTAAGGGAAGATTTTTTAAAGTAGCAATTAAACGCAATATCCAGGAATTGGGGAGCATTAAAGTGTACAGACACATCAAATAAAACCATGAAAACAAATTTGCAATTTCACAACAGGGAAACCATAAAACTCCTTAGAGATCTCACAATAATCAAGAGTTGAACAAACAATTTGGAGAATGTGGATCTGATGGGAGAGAGCAGCACAGAAAGTTGGATGGCTATCAATAAATCAATCCTAAATGGTACTATATTTAAGTTACAATATAAGGAAAAGTCACATCACAGCCTTGCAAAATTTATATTTTGCATGAACTTGGTTGCTTGGCCTTCCCCCCAGATTTGCATGGCATTCATTGACCATCATAAGGAGACAATGATAGGCATTTGGCAATATTAAGTACCTTCACCTCAAGCAAATCAATGTTGACAAAGTGTAATAATCTGTCATTCAGCATATGTTCAACCTGAAAAGCAAAAGGAAAGGAGCTCAGGTCACACCAGAGAACAAAACATTTTTTTTCTTAAGAAAGAGCAAGAACTGGATCGTTTTCTCCAGATAAGCTCAATAAATGCCAGCTATTGTACCTAAAATTCTGTGTTCTATGGAGCATGGGTTCAAATACTCTATTTGAGCTCAGGATTACTAGATGCCCATGCTTTCTCCAGCTGATTATCTAGGACTTGCATTAGATGTGAAGTTTGTTACAAGTTTTTATCATCAAGAAGTTCTTGTATGAATGATCTTATTTTACTGCTCTATTTGAAAAGTTATGTAGAAAGATCCCGTTTATCAGGTGCTCAAATGGGTTGTAAAGGGAAAGAAGTTGGACATGTATGCAATGGTCTTGCCCTTTGACAACAAACTTCAGCATATGAATTAAGTACAGGATTGTAACAGAAGTGACACATTTTTTGAAGTTCAATTAACTAAGCTTAAGCTATAACAATAAGAACAGAATCACTTCTAGAAGAAGAGATGTTAATGTGTCAAGCATTCAGTGCAATAAATTACAAAATGTTACCTGGGATCGGAGAACTTCTTTGTATGTCCCAATTTCTCTCAAGGCTATGGTGAATTTGGTCATAACAGGGCCTACATTAGCACAAGATGTTCGATCAATAATCTCAATAAACACAATTAAAATTTCAACACTACCAAGATTAACAGGGCGAACTAAGACATCCTACAAACTGAAATGAGCACTGCACTTGATTGGCAACAACTAATCAAGCAACAGAGAAGAAAACGTCTTGGTGCTTGCAACTCTCCAATGACACAACAGAATAATGTCCATCATCATCTGAGCCACAACAAATAAATAGAATTTCAAGTAAAAATACCTCCAAAAGCCAAGCTAATAGGATCGTTATGCCCTCCACCAAATGTTTCTAAAGCACTAGCAAAACCAACGTCCCCATCATATGCCTCCCCCAGCCCTTCACTGCAAGTAAGGAAAAAAAGATCACAAAGGTAAATTCTTCACAAACCCATTGCTTGTAACATAGATAAGTGAGAGAAAGAAAGAAAATGCAACTGCATATAATGCCAAACAGATTCACAGTCTTGACTAACTTGGAATATTTGAACAAACTTGACCACCTTAAAAAAACATAAATTAATATAAAAACTGTTTTATCTTTAAGCAGGGACTCTTAGTGATGAATTTCAGTACTTGGGGTGCTATGAAGAATAAGAAAAGGGACGCGGTTTCAGGTTTCAGCCATGAATTTGCTTTCTTAATTTTGGGAATCATATCCCGCACTCCTGTCTATGTCTAAATAACTGGGTTCTGAAGCAAGAAAATCAAATCCAGGAATCCTGAGCCCTGTAATGCATAGGTCCTTCAATTCAGGTCCACATGCAACTTGCAACTAGAAGTCTAAAAGAGTGGTGGGTAGTTTACAAATACTTGAGTGACTGCCAACAGCTGCTAGCTTTTATTATAGTGTCAACTGATCTAAAAAAATAAGAATATAAAACATTGCAAGGAAATTCCTTTAATTAGCTAAATACTATGAATAGAGGCTTTTCTTTTTATAATGCCAATCAAAGCAAAAACCAAAACGTAGAGAACATACGTGTATTTTCTACATCCTTTGTAGAACTTTAAACTTCTCTCCCTCAATGATTCAGCATCTTCTTCCAGTGATTGTATCTGCTCCACCAAATAAATTATCAAGAGCCCGCTATACTACGGGACAAGCAATTTATTGCAAAATAAATTTGGAAAAATATATTTTAGAGGGGAAAAAATATAAAAGGAAAGTATCAACAGGAGACATATTGAAGTAGCAATGGTAAAGCCGAATTATTAATGCAGATCTATTTTCTCCTAAATATCAGACAAATTACTAAAACATTTCAAGCACACACCACACATGATCATATTCATTCCACAAATAAAATTTCCTTTAATAAAATAACAACAGCGATAGATATTTGATTTCTCTTTCCTTGAATAGATGCCCTGTATTTAACAAAACACAATCAATTAAACGTTCTAATTCATTTTCCCTTAAAAAAAATATTAAAACAACTGGAGAAATCGAAGGGGAAAAATGGACACCACTGCTACAAGTAGCTGGCAATCATCAAGGTTACTTTAACAAAGCTTCAGTTCCTTACAAAAGAAGCACACGGAAAGAGAGAGAAGGCAAGAGCACAAACCTGCTTTCGAAACATAGGAGAGTCATCGAGCTTTGTGAAATGCATTTTTGATACCTCGATTCTTCACTATTAACTCTAATTAACATTCCAACAAATGCTCGATCGAACCTAGTATCATCACAATTGACTTGAGATCTTGCCTTCTTTCACTCCGATCCCAGTCGCCACTTCTTAAAAATATACTAATCAAAAACTTTAGAGAGCTCTTATTTTTACATATTTTTTTATCTTCTTGCTTTTTTTGCTTGTTTGTTTATTCTGGTTTTTAAAAACCCTAGGAGAGTGAACAAAAGAAGAAGAAAGAAACCCTAGGCGAGGTAAGAAAACACGAGATTTGTGTGTGTTTAAGGAAGTCTTGGAAATTGAGTGGATCTATCAAGCCACTTCATTCATTAAAACATGGAATTGTCGAACGGACAGACACACACACAACAGCACAAAAGCATAGATAAAAGCACTAAACACACCGAGTGAGAGAGAGAGAGAGAGAGAGAGAGAGTCTCTGTTTTTTTTTTTTTTGGATTCTTTTTATTTTTCTTTTGGCCAAATTGGGACTTTACTTTTCAGTTTTGCGAGCCAAATTTAGTGGAGAGATGGCGATTTTAACAGAGTTCGAGGATTAAGATTTCCCACCAAACAACGTCGTTTCAATCTTCAAATCCAACGGTGTCGTTTCGCAGCGACCATTGAGTAGCTTGCGATCGGTCTGAGAGCTACTGACAGTGGTTACCTTTACACGGTAAGAAAGAAGCATGGAAGACCAGTTTCACCAACGCCCTTACAAGCGCGTGTAGTCTTCAACCAGTCAATACCAAAGTACCTAAGCAACGGAGCCAGTAAATGATAAGAAGGTGAGTTTGAGTGGAGGCTTTGGGCGTGGGGTAGAGGTGCATCGAATCTGAAAGATGCTGCTGTCGAGCACACTCAGCATGGGAAGTAGCGGGCCCCGGACAAAATTTCTCTCTTCTCTACTTACCATTCTCGAGTGGAGACACGAAGAAAATGATAGCACCACCAGTAAGTACTACCCCTGAAAAGGAAAAAGGAAACAAGAAAATGGATTCAAAATATTTATTAAAAACGGAGAAGCATCCTTCCTTCGAGCTGCTGGGACCCGTATACGACGACTACTCGGTAATCACGCACACCGTTGAGGCACCATGTGTGTTTTTCAAGTGCTCTTGACGACAATACCCAGAAAATTACAGGAACCTGCTGTTTATTCTTAAGAAAAAGTTTTTTTATCAATTAAATGAAACCTCAAGATAATTATACTTTACACTCAACATTTATGTTGGCATGGATTGTAAGCTACGTGAAAATAAAAGTTTCTTAACTAATAACGCAATAGTTGTTGAAGAGTGGTAATTGCATGCATTGAAATAAATGAAAGAAAGTCCCGGTAAGTGTTTTGATATGGTACATAAACCTCCAACAAACGCGTCAATCTTGTAAGTTAAGATCTGTCATGCATCTTTGACATTGTAGATAATAATCTCAAGATGTATTCAAGCAAGCATATACAAAAAGTGGCATGGAAAGTACGAGAAAAAAAAAAAAAGTGATTATTCTCTCGCAAAACAAATCAAAGGAATCAATGGTGTCAATCAATCATCTCTTTTCTCTCTTCGTTACTTGATGCTGCTGCACGAGCGTGGCAGGAGTCATGTCAAAACGGAATATATATATATATATATATTGTTAATTGAAAGTAAGTACTGTGGTGGGTTAAGCAAAAAAAAAAAGTATATGTTATTTTAGAGTCTATTGATCTAAAAACACTTCACCTGCCTAGTGTGATGCTGGCTTTTTATTGGCTGTTCAGAGCATCAAATTTTAGATGGAACTGGTTGCTTGCCCTGCTTCATTGCGGTTACGGGTTCGAGAAGTTAGTAATGTCTTTGCAAGTTTTTTTTCTAGTAAACATTAATCTCAATCTGATATAATTAAAAACAAATCTAGTTGTTGAAAATCTTAAGCATGCTGTTTTCTTTAACATTTAAAAAAAAAGGTAGATCTTGGGGGACTTTTATCTAGTGTCATTAATCTTGGTATCGTAAATCAACCTTTGTAAACCACAAGTTAATTTTTTTATTAAAAAAAAGCATGTAAGTAGAGTATATTTTAAACAAGTTTAAATGAATATTTAAAATTTCATAAAATAAATTAATAAGATAAAATGAAATAAAAATCATTAGTAGCAGACCTTAGGGTTGAGAATAAAAATAAGCAAGTATAAATTTTCAATTACAATAAAAATTTCAAATGAAAAATAATAATAAATAAAATAACTAATAACGTAAACTGAGGATGAGATAAATTCACAAAGATTAGTTAAGAAATATAAATAAATTTTTTTTAATTCAGTATAAGATTTTATCGAAAACTTAGAGAAATACCTATAAATTGGAGCCTGGGTGTTGTTGCAGTTACTTGTTAAAGTATTTTTCACTCAGAAACGTATCAAAATAATATTTTTTTTATTTTTAAAAAATTATTTTTGATATCAGCATATTAAAATAATTTAAAAATACTAAAAAATATTAATTTAAAGTAAAGAAAAAAATTAAATTTTTTCAACATCGCTTTTAAAACATAAAAACAAACAGGAAGAGTGAATGGCAAAAATATAATTTTGAGAAAAATTCCAGCCCCCTCCCTTATTTTCAACCCGCTAGCCATATATGAAAGAATGAGAGCTTCTTATTCTTTTCTTCATTGTTTTTATGCAAATTTCTTGTCTACAAACCAAGTTTAGATTGTCATTTATAGATTACTACAATTTAACTCGTGAACACAAGATTAGAGAGTGTTTAAAGTGAAAGAAAGTGAGGGTTAGTGAGAGAAAACAAGAAAGTTGAAAGAGAAAGAGGAGAACCATGCAAAGGAGAAGGCAAATTTGGTTCAAACTTACTTGGTAGGGTATCTCATACCCTTTAATCTATGTTATTTAAGTGGGGGGGTATGGTTTTTTCACCCAATATTTACGAGGAAAATCTGGGGAAAATGTAAAGTTACGTGTAAAACAGGTAATAAACATGGAACAATTAAGAATAGAGTAAATTAGTGATGGTGATTAAAAATAAATCCAAGAATTAATAATGCAATACTCTAGGGCCGAACAAAATTGAGGGAATAGGAGGGAGGAAGATTTGAGCAAATGTTTTGAAATTTCATGTTATTTTGATGACGTGTGTGAATTATAATGGAAAGAGTGAAATTGATCTAGAAGGTAAATGTATTGTAGGATTTTATTATAAGCGCATCGGTTATATTATAAAAATTTAGAAAAAATATACACCTTGATGTCAAATACTCAAGTTTATATGAACTAATATCTAAATAAATGAAAGAAATAAAAATAACTACAGGAAAGATTATGGAAATTCCAAATAGTAGGGTCGACCATGAAATTATGTTGGCAAGAGAAAAGAGTTAAATGAAATTGTGAAATAAAATGTCCAAATATATATATATATATTGGTTGAAAAGTGTATTTGTGAAATATTAAAGAATTGTGCAAGAGTATGTGATAGTATTTGCTGAAAACAATATGTTTTGGATTGGTATTTGAAAAGTTTATGCATTGATCAAATAGTCAATATAGAAATGGTAAAATTATAAATGGGTGGAGATATTAATTGAAGAAATAGTTTAAAATTTGGACATAAAGAATAAGATTGATAAATGGATTGATGGTGGTAACTTTTTTTTATTGGGAAAGGCACCGGTAACAAGACCCTCGACGGAACAAGCGAGATTGACAGAAGAAGTAAATGGATGATCTTCACCCTACACTTTTTATTTAAAGAATAATATCATTGAATTATTTATCTTTATTGTGTCTTCCATCTCAAATAACAAAAACAATAAATGTAAAAGACCAGAAAATAAAAAGAAATGAGAATTATAAAAGAATTCAAAAGGAAAATCGATAAGCTGACCGCGTCCTATTATGAGGAAACTTATGAGTCGGTCACATGAGTGAGGGTCACCGATTGAAAATCAATAAGCCAACCATGTAAGTGGGTCTGTCGTGAGTAAATTGATAAGCTGGCCACATGAGTGGGGCCACCAATCAAAAATCGATAAGTCGACAATGTGAGGGGGCTATTGTACAAAGATTGACGAGGCGACCACATAAGTGGAGACCATCGGTTGGGAATTGATCAGTCGTGTATATGAGTGGGCTTATCGTAAAGAAATTGATGAGTCGGTCACATGAGTGAGGATAATTGATTAGAAATTAATAAGTTGACCACGTGAGTAGAGGTATCGCAAGGAAATTGACGGGCCGATCACATGAATACAGGTCACCAATTAAAAATTGATAAGCTAACCATACGAGTAGGGTTATCATAAAAAAATTGACAAGCTAGTCTGCGAGCGGAGGCTATGATTATGAATAGATTTCTGAATATGAACCTTTAAATCCGGTGTTCCTTAAGTGCTCTCGTAAAAGAGATTTAAAACATGGCCTGAATTAATGTGATCATACAAGATAGGTCACACTATCGATAAAACACCTGTGCCACACAATATAAGGTCATCAATGAGAGGTAATTATAAGCGTGATAGGAAAAGTAAATTACTGGAATAAGATTAACTAAAAGTGAAGAGTTAGAAAGTAATTAATTCGGTCAAGGATTGATCAGGATAGAATACAAAGGAATTGTGTTGTTGATAATGATGAGGTGGAATTTATCGCAGTGATTTATATAAGTTGGAAATTATTGTATATTCTTAGACTATTTCTGTAATTTGTAATTTGTAATTATAGCTTATATATATATTATAAAATAATTAAAATCAAACACAAAAAGAAGGCTAAAATATATATATAGACTTATTTATTAAGGGTAAAATAATATTTTCAATTTAATCTATATATATTTTAATAAACATTAAGTATTTATAATAAATAGATTATTCTACCCTAAATTCTATATATATATTGAGTGTACAAATTTTAGATAGACTAGGTGATGAATGGGTAGCAGTAAAGTCATGTACCCTGCCATGCTTGCCAGCTACAGTTAACAAAGTTTATACATTTGTCTCTTTAAAAATATCCATCACTGTTAAAGAAAAAACGAAAGGCATATCTTCACCTTTTTACTGCTACTATACAGGATCAGGATCCGTTACGAGCTCGTAACGTTTCTCGTAAAAAAATATTATTTTTCATATTCACTGCACATCTATTTTTCAAAGGAATGAAATAAGTACATTATTGTTTTTTTATCGACATACTCACCGTTTCATATCCATTTTCTTCAAAAATTGATTCTCTATGTATGTGTTATACGGTACATGCGTTCCTATCCTAAGCTCCTTAACGAAGAAAAACTTAAATTATCGCACCGAGGCTTGTAGCCCAGCGGTCTTGACAGGGTTTCTTTGCCTATGTATCTTGGGTTTAAGCCTCAGCGTGTACGCCTGTCATTCCCGCGGTGTCTTACCTGTCTACTGGGTTTAGGTGGTGGTTCAGTGGTAAAAACTTGAAACTAAGAGATTTACTCTCCATGTGGTCTCAGGTTCAAGCCGTGTGATTGTTCATATGATGACCACTGGAGGCTTGCATGGTCGTTAACTTCAGGGCCCGTGAAATTTGTCGAGATGCGCGCAATCTAGTCCTAACACCCACGTCAAACTTAAAAAAATAAAATGAAATAAGTACATTATTGTTTTTTTATCGACATACTCACCGTTTCATATCCATTTTATTTCAAAAAATGATTCTATATGTATGTGTTATACGGTACATGCGTTCCTATCCTAAGCTCCTTAACGAAGAAAAACTTAAATTATCATTCATTCATCGTGATTCTTTTCGTGATAAAAGATATTCTGTAGCTAATTTTTATAATTTTTTAATGATAAAAACATCCTCAAAGCTAATTTTTATAAGCTAAAATTCAAAGAAAAGCTCTCCACTTCCTGAAAAAACCGAAAGGGAGTAGAGAGAAACTCTGTGACGACAACCATGGCCTATGTTGTTTTCTTTTTGACCAGTTGCCTTTCTTTTCTTCTCTTTTTATATGTTCACAGTCAAATTTGTCAGGTCAAGCCTTAACTTTTTGAAGAAAATTTGGGTGGCTCTATATGCTATCTGCATCTCGTGTCACCGTATTTGGCATTTTCGGACGAAGGACAAGGCTTTGCAACAGTTTATAGCCGGCGTCTTGATTTGGTCGGAAAGAAGAAGAAGAAAAAAACTATCCTTTTAAATCGAATCATTAAAGTATTCAATGTCAAGCAATATTACCACTCTGTCTAAGATCATTATCCAGCCCTCGACGGAAAATATTAAACCCCCTCCAATAAATGTTGTTTTATCACCAAGAAAGAAAGTTAAAAATCTAAAACGTCCTTCTTCATTTTTTTATGTAAGAATTAATCACAGAATTTTAAATTTGATTCTATGCTCATAATCAAATGGACTACAGTAGAAATTTTAAAACAATAAATTTATAATTAAATTTCGTTTCAAAATATAACAGATTTCAGATTTCCTAAATTTTTTGGCTATAGAAACCATTGCTTTCAGGTGGTTTCGACGTTTTCCATGGATAGCAAGCAACTATTTCTTATGGAGGCGGAGCATTGCTTAGCTCGGGATACTTGTTTATCTAATTAGGATATTGTTTTCTTTGGAAACTCAATTAAAAGATGACCTACAACTGGGGGATCAAATTTGTTGCGTGCCCTACATATTTTGCAGCAGCTGGCGAAACGCTCAGGCAATTTGGATACGGGTGCTGCAGCGTTTTCATGTCATGTAATGAGATTGTAACAGTAATAATTGTTTAAAATATTTTTGATTTAAAAATATATTAAAATAAAATTATTTTATTTTTAAAAAATTATTTTTGACATTATCACATCAAAATGATTTAAAAATATAAAAAAATAATTTTTAACAAAAATTAATTTAAATTTTAAAAAAACATGGTTGTGCCTAAGTGCCAACCCAGTCCTAGACATTACCTTATACATCTAAAAAAATAGAGGGTTTTTATAGTGATTCATTTTTCATATAAATAGAGATGCAACTATCTTTATTTTGAAAAAAAAATATATTTCAATTACATCCTTTAATTGTCTAATTAAATAGAATTAGACGACGAAGGAAAACTGTCATTGATCAACATGCTGTGCCCTACATGGCTACATCCATTTCCGCTGGGCCTGGTGGTGACGTAATTTTCTCTGGGTCCAATTCTGGGCGCTAAAAAAATTGCAAATCGTTCCTGTGCTCGGCTTGATTCTAATCCTCCTCGAAAGGAAAGCCACCATGTGGAATAGCCATGGTGGTGGTGTACGAATTCTTCTTTGCTGGGGACATGATCTGCTAGAAAAAGCCTATGACTTTTGCCACCAGAGTGCTGTCCACTTTACTGCCTTCCAGTTACCAGGACTGATATTTAAAACGGTATCCAATAACATCAATAGCTGTGGTGCACGGATTGTCGAAGATTCATTTAGTTTTCGAGATAATAATTGACCACTGGTGCACTGGGCGAAGTAACCAGGTTGAGAATAACTAGTTGTTGGCACCATCATTTTTTATTTTTATTTTACTTGCCGATGGGTTTGCAACTCAAACTAAAACTTGAGTTTTAATTCTATCTTTATTAAAAAAAAAGTTGATGCATCTTTTAACAAATATATAATATTATTTAAATAATTTATAGAAAGGCGCGTGGGAATTTTAGGAAAGTTATGGCGGCATGTGCAGAGGCTTTGCTTGGCCAAATAGTGCTTCTAAGGTAGCCATAGAATCCTCTCAATGGTCCTTACCTGCCTAGACAATGTGTGTGACTTTATCACCCCCACTTCGTCATCAACTATCATTTCTTTTTGTTTTTTCTCTCTTTCTAGAAAACCATGTTGACCCTAAAAAATATTCAATGAAACCCTTAAATTAATTTTTTCTACAGATTTAGTTTATATTCTTTTTATTAATATTTATTTTATTTAAAATAAGTTATAGTTTGTTTTCAATTTCATATCCCATAGGTTTTTTCATATGTTAAATTTAGTTCCTATTTTTTATTACAATTTATTTTATTTAAAATAGTTTTCAAAATTAATTGTTTTTTTTTCAATCTCATCTTCTTTGAGTTTTTTTTCTTATCAAATTTTATCCTTATTTTTTATTGCTAATTTTTTACCTTGGATTTTTTCTAGTTCGATTTTTTTTTTTGCGATTTTCATCATTTGACATTAAATTTATCGGTGTTGAGCTTATTAATTGAGTTTAGGTCTAGAGTTAATAAGTTGTGAGTTTGATATATTAAATCAAGTTTGCTTAGTTTTTTTCCCTTTTTAAATCTTTTTTTCTTTTTATTTCATCCTCCATTACTTTTTTCATTTTCTACTAGATTTTTTCAGTCGTTTTGAAAAAAACACAGGTTGCCTCGTTTTTTTTTCATAGTCTTTGCTAGATCTAGCTTTTTAAAAAGAAATATTTTAACTAGATTAAATTAATTTATTTCAACTTTTCAACATTAAATTTGTCTGGTATTACCTCAGGTTTTTTTCTCATCTTTGTTAGATCTTGCTTTTTTAAAAGGGATTTTTTTAATTTAATTATTTAACATTAAATTCACCAGATATTGAGTTTTTTAGTTGGACACGGTTATGAAATTTGACGGGTCACAAGTTCGAGAGATTAAACAAATTTTAAAAGGTTCACTCGAATTTGCTTATTTTTTTTTTAGTTTTTTTTTCAATTTCATCCTCAAACATTTTCTTGTATTTTTTCTGTTTTTTATGAGATTTTCTGTTTGTTTTAGAAAAAAAACACGGGTTATCTTAGACTTTTTTTTCTGGTCTATGTTGAATTTAGCTTTTTTTATAAGAATTTTTATTTTAAAATAAAATTAAATCAATTGATTGAATATTAACATAAAATACTCGTTTTATATTATTTTTTAGCTTGTTTGTCAAGTTGTCGTTCTAATGGACGGTCCTTTTCTATTATCTTAATTTTAGATTTTTCTTATCTTATATTTTACCAACTTATTTGAAAAAACATTGATGTCACCCTCCTTACATTGTAAAAATAATTGACCTAGCGCCCGGGAGCCATCTAGCTAGTTTTATCAATGCATCTACATATTCCTTAATTTTCTCTTTCTTTCTCTTTTTTTATTATTAGAAAAAGACACTTTTTTTCTTCTTCAAACCGCCAGAGGAATTAAAAAACCAAAAGCAAACTTTACTGTTTTTTTTTTTTGTTTTTGGGCTCGGAAAAACGGACCAAACACGGAATAACAAAAAAAGAGGAAATGGTAACCATTATAATTATCATATAATACAACATCCTGTATATTAGACATTTTTAAAAATGTGACAAATTCTTTTTATATTCAAACCAATAGCCATGTTTAATATTGAAATCAAATAATTTTTTATTATATATTTGAATAATTACCTTCAACGGATAAGTTCAGAATCTAATTATTGATTTGTATTTAAAGATACATATTATTTTTGGGATATTTTTTTTTTGGATTAATATGGATGTTCAGGCTAGCTTGCATGTATTTCGATTAATTCCACGGGCTCTAAAGTTAACGACCATGTACTTAACGTAGTGACTTAAAGACATTATAATTAATGTTTATGACACAGAAAAATAATATTTATTGTGTGATAAGTGCGTTCATAATAAATTTTATTTATAATTTAAAAAATATTTTTTTTCTAAAGTAATAAAAAACATAGCAATTAAAAAAATCATAGAGAGATTATATAGCATTTTAGCGTCACATCAAATAAATCCACTTAATAGCTCATAATTATTTACTTGTTAATTACAAAGTAAACAGTATTTATTTTTTAAAAGATAATAATGCACCTTTTGAGTTGTAATTAAACTATATTACAGTAACTATCAAAATTTTGGAATGATTAGTTATTAAATGACAACAATTTATAATTTAAAATAAATATAATTATAATATCTTCAAATAACCATGTAACAAACATGATCGGTAATATTTTGGAAAACATAAAACACATCCAATCTCTTTATACTCCAGCCTAAATTCACAGAATTCTTAAAATCTGGACAGAGAAAGTCAAAACTCACGAGTCACGCCCAATATACTAGGCCACGATCTCGTAGAAACCCAGAAAATCAAAGCACATGGCCCAAAATGCAAATCACCACACACATAATTGTAAAACCCAACCCAACCCAACAAATTATCTCTAGAAATCTAAGAATCGAAATCTGATCGAGTCAATGCTAGCTGAATTTGCTTGAACTTTATTCCGATGAAACGGCCAAGTTTTCAATGACCCGACCAAACCAGGGCCGACTCGAGTGCAAGCCAAAAAAAACTAGCAGCAAAACACTGTCGTTGTGTAAAAATTCTTTAAAACATCTGTCTTGTTTGTATCCATTTTGATTCAGAGATTGTTTCTCATGAAGCTGTGGACTTGCTCCTCTGATTTGACTCCATTAAGGTGTATCATTAATGGGTATCTTTCAAATTTTGTTTTAGTATTTTTTATGAGATTATGATTTGCGGGTTTTGTTCTTAGGATGATATAATTATGTGATCAGAGATGGAAAAGATTAGTTACGAGAGATTTGGTAAGGTTTTTGGAGTTTATTGTTGAATTTGTAGTTAAAAGGTGTCAGAACTTAATGTTAATAATGCTTCTGATCATAATCAGATATACATTTAATTTATATTTAGTCAAAATATTACGTGTATAAATAATTTGGGTCTTACCAAAAAAAATTTCAGAAAATAAATGGAAATTCGTCAAGATTACACAATTTAAATAAGATTGTTAATTAGATAAGATTGTAAAGTTTGACAATACAATTTAAATAGATGAGAGCTTAATTAACAAGGAAGTTAAAAACATCATGAATTGATTTTTATTAAGGGTGTGACGTGTCAATTTATAGAAAAATTAGAGGAGATTATAATGTGTTTTTGTTTTCCTGATATCGGTTCAAATAATATATCATGATATATTTAACCTTTTTATTTAAAATTTTAATTAAGAAAAATAAGTTTGTTTTATTTGAAACTTTAGAAATCTTGTTTTATAAATACATATCACTATATGTATATAAAAACAAAACAAAAGAAATAAATACAAGAAGAGCAAATAAAAACTCTTTAAAGGAACTATGTAGCAGGTGGTTCAGTGATAAGAGTTTATAACTAAGGAGTTTGTTTTCTCGTGGTCTCAGGTTCGAACCATGTGGTTGCTAATATAATGACCACTGTATATTGTCGTTAATTTTAGAGCCCATAAAATTAGTCGAGGTACATGCAAGCTGAGCCGGACACCTACACACACTGAGAGGAAGATACACAGAGAGCAGAAAAAAAAGAAGAAAAAAGAAGAAGAGAGTCGTTCATCATCATCTTCCAAGAATTATCACCTAAAAAAGAAAAACTTAGCCCCTTAATTTTATCTCTTTCCCCTGCCGTGACAAAAATACAAAAAAAACAGCCACCCAAACAACAACTTACTACAACAGCTCAAGTTCATCCGAGCAGAAGAGGACCCTCAGGTACAAATCTCTTACCTTTCTTTATTTTCCGTGCATAAACTGTTTAAAAGCATCATCCTCGCATGTTTTAGGTTCGACTTTCTTGCTCTTTTTTTACCTGGCAAATCAAAATGTTTGTGCAATGATTACATTAATGAAAAAAAAAAGGGACTGATACATGTTTAAGTTCCTTCGTGGAGCCCTAATTAATTTTTGCTAGAAAACAAGTTACTAATCGGAAAGGTTGGTGTTTTCATTTACAAAGACTGCTCTTCTCCGGAAACTGTTATCTTGCTAAAGTCCACTGTCATACAACATATGTCGGTGGCAAAGTTTGTTGCTTGTGACTCCTGGGTAATAGAAAGTCCTAGATCAAGGAACAATGAGGCTTCAGTTAGTTTTTTTTTTTTTATTTACGTGGGGTGTCCGGGCCAGCTTGCGCGCACCACGACTATTCCCCAAGGCCCACTGGACATCCTGCAAGCCCAGGAGCAGGTAAGGCACCGCGGGGGTGACAGGCGTGCACATAGAGGGTCGAACCCGGGACGGGGGCGGAACAAGTCACACGGTTGACCACAGCAGCTAGACCTTCAAGTGCGCTTCAGTTAGTTTTTAGTGGCATAACTGTTATGGTTTTTAAACTGTTTTTATTTCGTTTCCGAAGATAACTTGAATGTGTGTATCTTTTTCTTCTTCTCATTTTTTATATTATAGATATTCGGGTCATCTTATTCTGTATATCTTGATTAATTTTTTAAGATTCTAAAATTAATAATAATATAAATTTTATATAATTTATAATACTTGAATTAATAATTTTTCAAAAACAAGTTAAAAGATAACGAATTAACCTCTAACCCTCAGATTGCAAGTGCAAGTATGTATGTTTCACGGAGTCACAACTTCGGTTTTTATTAGCTGGTTCTCTTTAGAAAGCTAGGCGGGCGGTACAGACATTAGACCGAGATACTGTGTTGGATATTTCATTTGGTATGATGAAGCAGCTTGTTATAGTTAAGATTTTAATATTTATATTTAATTTTTGTAAATATTAAAATTAAATAAAATCTACAAAGTTGTATACTTTTCCACCTCCAGTTCTTTCTCTTCTTCGATTTTTCTTGTTAGATTATTATTTCATATTTTTAATCACTTTTCTACCGCATCACTTATTATTTCTTTTTTTCTTCTCTTTCTCTGGCTTATTCTTCTCACAGCTCATTACTTCGTCTTTTTAATCATTTTTCTCCTGCATCAGTGGGGCAGGACTCTTGGGATGTCAGGTTTCATGCAAGTGAACTTTTGTGTAAATGGTAGATGCTTCGGGTTTAGCTTGAGGCAAAGGTTTCTCTTATGGTTTTTGTGTTGTATTATGATGCTGGGGAGAAAAGGAAATATGCATGTTAGCATGGACCAGTTTCACTTTCTTATTTAAGGATAATGTTATGGTAAGGCATACGAATCATGGAAAAACAAGTACTTGGCATCTCGTTTGGATTTGTGGCATGTAAAATTCATAGAACGTACAATGTCCTTAGGTCATATTATTCTGAGAAAAAAAGAAAAAAGAAAATCTTTTGTTAACAAATTCTCTTTTAACTAAAAATCATTAAACGGCTAAATACCTTTCATTTTGTAAGGCCAAGTTTCTTAAAAATTATGTTTTTGCATTTGTGTGTGTTTCGATCACTACCTCTCTTTTTTTTATAAAAAAAATCCACAATATTTTTTCTGGATTTTGTATGTTTTAGCATTTTATAATTTTTTTGTTTTGGTACTTTTACCAAACAAAATAAAATAAAAAATGTTTTGCATGCACATGTGGGTTTTGTAATAATTCATAAATTGGCTAATAGGTTGACATATCTAAATTTTTAAAATAATAAAACCATCAACCTTGTCTTTTTAAATAAATAAATAAAATGCATGTTACCCATGTTTGGGGAAAAAATACTCATTACGAGCCATTATCTTGAGCATTAAAAAACAATAACACAATTCCTAATTTGTCAAGAAAAATAAAAACTTTCAATTTATTTTTTTATTTATTAATGCTAAAATTGAAAATACTAACTTGAATTGATATCAACTAATATCAAAATTAAAAATATCATCATAATATTTATTGACGTCAATGTATATAATATTCATATTCCTCTATGCTAGAATTAGGAATATTCTTGGTAGAACAACCACCATCAATGGTAACAATAATAACCATCAAACCATCTAGGTAGTGGCCCAATGGTAAGAGCTTTGGGATCAAGAGGTTTGATCCCTCTGTGGTCTCAGGTTCGAGCCATGTGGTTGCTCATATGATGGCCACTGGAGGCTTACATGATCGTTAACTTCAGGGCCCGTGGGATTAGTTGAGGTACACGCAAGCTGGCCCGAACACCCACGTTAAACTAAAAAAAAAAACAATAATAACCATCATCAATGATAAAGGTGGCAACAAGAGCCACCGTCCACGACATCAACATAGAGGCAACGTCAAAGGTGACAAAAGGTGCTGGAGAAAGGAGAATGAAAGAAGGAAATTTCTAAATTGATCAATTCCATCTTTAACACGGA
This sequence comes from Populus simonii, assembly GCA_007827005.2. Lineage (NCBI taxonomy): Eukaryota > Viridiplantae > Streptophyta > Magnoliopsida > Malpighiales > Salicaceae > Populus > Populus simonii. The sequence continues at coordinate 18,219,728 of CM017466.2, read as the reverse complement.
GGCGAGAACGAAGACAACAAGTAACAAATTCTGCAAAACACATACAGTAAGTAAAATTTTAGTCGACAGTAATCGTGTTAATGATTTACATTAAGAAAATATAATAAATATATAACTTTTTTTTTATTAACGTGGGTGTCCGGGTCAGTTTGCGCGCCTTCAACTAATTCCATTGATTTTGAAGTTAACGACCATATAAACCTCCAGTGGATTTGAGATTTGTGAGATTTGAACTGGTGGCCTGTAGGAAGCAAACTAGAACCTGACTAGTTGAGTTACACTCCTCAGAATTAATAAATATATATAACTTTTAACATGTATGTTATTGATCCATGGAGTTGATATTGAGTTGATTTAGTCATATGTGGACTAACTTGGAGACCCGTGACCCAAATTCTTTATTAACAAGTCCCTAAGTCGGATATACTTTTAATATAAAATGTCATTAGTAATTTCCCCTACCATTTCAAAAGATATAAAATGGATAGTTAAGTCGTTTATGTTTCAAACGACAATATTAATTAGCACTAGAGATGTTTAAGAGCTTTTATTCGTATAAAACATATGCAAAAAGCTATTACAACAATATCTAAATTGTGTGGGGGAATCACTGTTCCCCCATACATAAATTATTATGGATTACAACAGTAATTCACAGTGCTTTCCTCCTCTCTTTTTTTTGCTAACTTTTCCTCTTTTTTTTCTTTTTTTTTCAAAATTATTTTTTTAATTATTTTTTTTCAACTTTCCTTTTTTTTCTTTTTTTTTCATTTATTTTTTCTTTTTTTTTCCAAAATTATTTTTGTTGATTTTACTTTTTAAATATTGACCTGGTTAAAATTTTTGCTTTGTAATTTTTTTCTTTAAAATACTGTGGATTGCTGCGATGTTTTTCCACATAGTTTTTCTATTTTATTTCTTTATTTTTCAAAATTATATTTGTCGATTTTTTTTTAATATGGAGCTGATTGAGAATTTAGATTTGTAATTTTTTTCTTTAAAACATTGTTGATTGTTACAGTGTTTCTCCGCATGGTTTTTTTTATGGTTTTCTCCGAAATTATCTTTTGTTATTTTATTTTTTAATATTGAGTTGGTTAAAAATTACAGTTACAATATGTGAGGAAAGCACTGTGACTTTCCTCGAAAATTACTGTTGATTGCTACAGTGTTTTTTTTCACATGGTTTTTTTTCTTGTTTTTGTTATGTTTTTCCCTAAAATTATCTTTGTCAATTTTATTTTTTAAATATTAAGCTGGTTAAAAATTGCAATTACAAGTAAATACAAGTTTTCCCTCACATGGTTTTTTTCCAGTTTCTTTTGTATTTTCTTTTTTTGTAATATTTTTTTTCCAAAATTATCTTCGTCGATTTTTTTTTAATATTGAATTGGTTAAAATTTAACTTTGTAATAAAGCTTAATCATGTGGGGAAAGCATTGTAGCTTCGCTCAGCTCATAAAACATTGTGGATTGCTACAGTGTTTCTCCACATGAGTTTTTTTGTTATATTTTTTTTTAAATTATCATTTTTGATTTTATTTTTTTAATATTGAGTTGTTTGTGAATTACAATTACAAGTCATTACAAATAAGGTTAAATCATGTGGGGAAGCACTGTAACTTTCATCATAAAACACTATGAATTGCTACAGTGTTTCCAACATGATTTTTTTTCTTTTTTTGGTGTTTGTTTTGTTATTTTTTTTATAAAATTGTCTCTGTCGATTTTTTTTTTAATATTGAGCTGATTAAGAATTTAGCTTTGTAATTTTTTTTCTTTAAAACACTGTGAATTGTTGCCGTGTTTTCCCATATAATTTTTTCCAAATTTATCTTTGTCGATTTTTTTTTTTAATATTGAGTTGGTTAAGAATTATAATTACAATAAAGCTAAATCATATGAGGAAAGCGTTGTAGTTTTTCTCACAAAACACTGTGGATTGCTACAATATTTCTCTAAATGGTTTTTTATTTTATTTTATTGGGAAAATCGCTATAGTTTTCCTCACAAAACATTGTCAATTGCTGCAACGTTTTTTCTCATGAGTTTTTTTTCCTTCCAAAATTATCTTTGTTGGTTTTTTTTAATATTAAGTTGGTAGAAAATTTAGCTTTGTAATTTTTTTTGCTTTTTATTAACTGAAAAGCTAAATTATATGACGAAAACACTGTATATTTCCTCACAAAACACTGTAGATTGCTACAAATTATTTTGTTCAGTCTCTAAGTTTTTGATCACCAACACAACTTTTTTTTTTCCGTCATGAAATATTTGCTTCATCATACCTTTAATTTCTATTACTTATCTAGCACTGGTTCATAATTATAACACTATCAAGTGTATTTATTTTATAAACCTGCGGTAGCGCGCGGAAATGACATCTCGTAAAAAATAAAACAAAGTGTCATGGTTCGAGGAACAAATTCAAGGGTACATAAACCATTAATATTTACATCTAAATTCATATCTAATAATAAGACTTAAATAAGTTCAAGAAGAAAGTGATCACTAATCTGAAATTCTTAAGAATCCAAAACAAATCACTTTCACAAAGCGAAAGAGGAATAAAGAGAAATGATATGTTTGACTTTAGATTACGTGGCTTCTCTTTAAAGGTGCTAGAGAAAAGGAAATAGTTTAAAAAAAACTCACAATATCATTTCAATAATAAATAAAGATAAAATAAAATAAAAATTCCAAAACCACTTATAAAACACAAAAAATAAACAGCTCATGATATTTGTTTCAGAATCACTTGCTTTCGACTCTTTTTTTTTCAATCTTCTATGGCTTTTCATTCAAAAGCACAATTCCAAAGTATTTATTAATATTTAAAAACTAGTATCACTCACAAATGATTTTACAGTTATTTTAAAAATCTATAATTTTATAACTTTTGACCACGTTTAAAGAAAAAAAAGGAAAAAATATATATATAAAAAATAGGAATTACAAAAAATTAAAACGCTGTCATTTCGTAAAAGTCATTTTCGTTTTAATTGTTTTGTTCACTCCAATAACCTAAGGTCTTTTATCGGGTAACGGGTAAGTTCTGAACCGAATTTGAACATGCACACGCACCGATTCAGAACTCCTACAGTTACCACAAGACGGTGCTAGGTCTATACCGTCACCCCCTCTCTGCCTTGTTTAAACCACCGCCACCGATCCGAAAATAAAAATAATGCGAAAATCTCACTCGTCAGAGTTTTATATTTATCGCCACCGTCGTTGATTGCAGGGAGGAGAAAGAATGGAGAACAGTTTCAGAGACCGAGTTGATAAAATCTTCGGCTCTCTCACGCCCTCTTCTTCGTCTAATCCACAACCTTCTTCGTCTAATCCACAACCTTCTTCGTCTCTCCAATCAGGTTTATGGTCTCTCACCGACGATGCGATCGAGAGGAAAGAGTGGAAGAGAGACGCTTCTTCTCTCTCTGCATCCTTCGATAGAGACGAAATACCCTGCGCCGCGTCTTTTGACAAGTTAAAAAAGGGGAGGAAAAAGAAGAACTTTGAGCTTGATGATGACATGGATGAGCTTGATGATGACGAAGACGATGGAGAGTTGAACCGGTCGGAAGATGGTTTGGAGGATTGGGAGATTCGATCCTCGATTGGTTTGGACCCTACTCTTGATAATGAGGTAGAGATTTTTTCTTCAGTCTGTCATGTTTTTGTTATCAATTTTCTTGATTTGCTCTTCTTAGACATCAGAGCTACGGAATTTGCTTGCTTTATTTTCTTCCCATTAACAAATTAGTTTAGGCATCCTAGAAAGTTTTGAGAAGACAAATGTGACAATGCAAAAATTCTGGCTATTAAAATTTCAATAACTGGAAACAGTATATCTTTGGATTTGTAGGCTTGGCATGATACTAGATCGAGTAGATTGCATTGCTCATGTATTCATTTTAGTAGATGCATAAATTTTAGGTTGAAAATTTTGGTCAGATTCGTATTTTGCATAGCATTATCTCGTGTGTGCGTGTGCGTTTATTGTTTCTTCTTCTTTGGCATGGCCGGCGAATGATGATCGAGGGACACTATGTTATTACTCTGTCACATGTGAAGAGAGGTCGGATTAGGCTAAGAGGCTGATTTTTTATTTTGATTTTGAAAACCATGATCCCTATTAATGGAATCCCACTGAACACACTTTCTAGTCTGTTCAATATTTCCTTCTTTTTTATCCCTTCCAATTCTAAGAAATACAGAAGAACTTCTGATGCTTTAATAAACCTGTCAATTCTGCTTCGAGGTGAAACATACCGTGTAGGTGAATGAAGAAGTCAGAGTATCTTCATATGAAACAATCCCTAGAAAGCTCTCTAGGATAACCAGAAGGATGGAAAGCCTTTCCCCTAGTAGGAGTCTTAGGTTATGTATCAAATTCCTAGACTGGGAAGTCTGAAACTCCTGAATCTATTATATTTAGATGATTATGAATTGTTGGATTGTGAAAAGAAGAGAGACTAGAACTAATTTTATTCCTATACTTCACCGTCTTTCCTTAGATCTACTTGGTTTCTTTCTTGCTTAGCTGTGACCTTTAACGGAGGCTGACATATTACTGGTTTCAACTGATGCAGGAGGAGGAAGATGAGTATGATAAAGTGGCTGAGGGAAGAGAAAATGCTGGAGAGCGCATGTATATGAAGGATGTTACTGATCAAGGGTCTTATTTAAACTATTACAATGTGATTTCCAAGTCATTACATGCTAATAGGGATTCACGTGCCAATCACCTGGCAGCAGAAATTAGGCTGCAAGAAGATCAAGTTGAAGCTCAAACACTAAATTCTCACAATGATTGTGATAGAGCTATAGAATGCCAGGCAAAGGCATCCAACGAATGTGGTGGTGGGCAACTGAAGTCTATATTGAAAAGGAAACAGTATAATTCAGATTTCAAGTCATGCAAACGTGTCAGGTTTGAACCTGGTTGTGGAACTGTACATAAAGAAGAAGCATCGGTAGAAATTCAAGACATTTCCATCAACACCTCTTCAGCAAAAGATTTGGTTTCAGAAGATCGATCCTTCACTGTTCAGAATGCTCCTGGAGTTCCAGATTATTTAAGGAATCCTTCAAAGTATACCCGTTACAGTTTTGATCCATCCACTGAAGTTGATGAAAAATTCAATACTCGAGCTTATATGGACTTTAGTAAGCTGGTCAAACATTCTAAATCCACAGAATCAGAGCTGGAGGAAGCTTCATCTGATCTTCCAAAATCGGTGACCTTTATCCCAAAGAAAAAGGCAGACGAAATAAAATCTGTGACTAGTGACAGCATGGTTAAGCAGGATAAGGGACATCATAACGATCACCATGCGTATGCCCCAAACTTCCCTATTAGCATTGCAGCTGGGGAATCCCAAGAGTCTGAAGCTGGTGCTGTGGCGGAAAATGAACCAGAAAGAAATATCGTAGACAGAAATAATAGTTCCCATAAACCTGCTCGCAGGTATCGAACAAAGTCAAGCTCGGATGACTTTGATCCTTGATATATTTTGAGGTTTCTGCAGTCCTACTTACTAGATTTCACGAAAGAAATCTCATTGCACTTTCTTATTACCGACCTTATGCCTCCATAGAACCCTGTTTCCAGCAAGTTTTGGGCTGGCTTTTTTTCTACTACCATGCAGGTTATCATGAAAATTTGGTTCATACTGTAAAAGAAGGGGATAGTTAAGTATTTGCGTTTCCCCTTGAATGAAATCCCAAATTATTATTGTACAGGAGCGGATCTCTTCGCTTGATTTATGTTGTTCTGTTGGAATGAAGTTCCTGCATCAGCAGATTGCAGGTGTCGTCTGCCAAGCTTGTTTTTATCCGTTGTTTTTATTTCTTGATGATCTGTAAAATTTCTGCAACCCGACATTTTAGATTTCTGCACAGAAATCTTATTTTGTTTTCCATAGTGACTTCATGCAATTCTCCTTAGTTTTGTTTTACACGATTCCAAGCCTGGCTGCTTTCCCTATTATGCAGGTTTGTATGATAATGAAGATTTGGTTTACAACATATATGATATAACAACTCATCATGTGCAGAAGCAAACTCACATTTCATTATTTGGTTTATGCATGTCATGATGGAAATTCAGCTTCGACGAGTACATTTGTTAATGTTGCTGCATCACCAAGTTGCAGATGTCGTTCAAGCTTGGGTGGTGCCATTTTTTGCACTAGTGTGAGAATGTATGCTCCTTGTCAGTTTAAATTTTCTGGTAGCTCTTCTGGATCGAAAACCATGGCTTGCGTTTTCTATTTATTGGTACCTAGGAATAACAGGAATCTCACTCGACTTGTGAAAAATAGCAATATGCTTTTTCGAAAATTAGCAATATATTCCATCGACAGTGGCCATCTGGACCTTGTAGATATCAGAAAATACCATATCACAATTGATTTACAAGCATCGGTAGAGGGCCAAAAATTCGAAACAAATATTACTTCGACAATTTACATAGTGTGTAGGCATTGAAAGGCCTGTACGAGGAACTTGTCCATTTAAATGACAATAGAGATCGCAATGCATGTAAGGAATGCCTTCTGTAGCTTAAAATAACAAGTAACCTGTACAAATCCCCAAACATCCAAGTCATAACAATAAAGAAGCAGAAATGTGGTGGTGTATATGCTTATCTCTGAGTTTATTATCTACCCAAGGACCCTATGGCCTATAATGGCACTGGAGCCCAAAAAGGTGGGGAGCTGTAAGGAAAAATAGTAAAAAAAAAAAAAAAACAAGGTGTGAAATGAGGTCCTAAGATAAATCATCAAAATCAATTCACCAATACTTCACCCCCCCAGCTAAATCTATGGAACTAGGAACTTTGTTATGTACACATCACCTATCTGGCTTTAGCTACAACTTATCAGCTATTTTCCCAAGGGCATCCGCAAGCTTATTAAGAACAGCAACCAAGCCATCTGCATGGTCCTTCCTCTGCTCCCGGTCCAACTGATAATTGGTGTTCTGAGCTTCAAGCTGAGCGGTCAGCATCTTGCCATTCCTTTCCAAGACATGAATCAAATGGCTATGTGAGCTGATGGTTTCCTCACCCCCATCTATTGCAAACCGTTTTCGTTTCCGATCCTCATGTGAAGCAGAACCCATCTCAGGATTTGTAGAAGGTCTCTTATCATTTAGTGAACCTGCAACGTGCAAAATAAGATGAGCACATTTCTCTGCATGTAAAACAGTTCTACGGTGAAGTTTCAAAGACCAAGCCAAGATGTAAAATGGTTAATCACCAACTTTTTCTCAAAACCAGCAAGAGAAAAAAACCCTGAAAGTTTCATGCAAATATACACCAGTGCTGCTCAATTGACTATTTTGATCATCGAAGCAGCTCAGTTCCGGGGAATGGAAAAATATACAGCACTCTAACCTACACACTGGTGCAGGTACACAAACTCTAAACAAGGAAGTCGATTTTTTTTGACAGACTACGGTTGTAAAAGAACCACTTTCTATATTGAAACAAGAATTCCACAGAAACATTCCCGGTAATAAAACTTCACGATATATAATGCAATTAGTTGTGACAGCACAACTGAAAATTAGTAGGCAACAAAACCTTGGAAAACACAAATGACATGAATTAAAGGCAGATTGTGACAAACTTATCTAAAAGTCAACTCGAAGTCCGAGAAGACACTAAAGATCACGGGGTCACAATCCAGCCATGACTCTTATTCCACATGGTCATTATTTTTTCATTTGAAACAATCATCCCTGTTCAGGTATGCGTCACAAAGAGTCTGCTACGTATTCATTCACATAAAACATAGTGACTCGAAAAAAGAAGAAGTCCTTGCTAAAGTACATCTAAGATTTAATTAGCGCTCGTCCTAACCACATAGTCCGGTGGAAGGCTGGAGCTACGACTCCACCTCCACCTCACACTCAATCATGAATAAACTTGCAGTAAGATCAGTGATTCCATTAAAGAATATGGATTGAGAAAGAAGCTCAAAAAACATAGCCAATATGAAAAATAAACAACCATCAGACCAGAGCATTCATTACCTTGAGCTTGACTTGCTTGTGGAGCTGGTTGGTACTGTTTCTCTGTACACGACAAGAAGCCAAACAAGAGCTAAAAATATCAGCAACAATATCATTTCCCCCGGTTAAAAACTGACAATCTAAAATCTTTGTTATGGATAATAAATAAATAGAAAAGAAAAGGGTTTTTGTTTTTTTTTTTTTATAAAAAAAAGTCCACACAAAATGGCCCGTGTTAAAATCCTACCGCCAACTTCATAGCATCATCATCTACCACTAAAAATCTCAAATCTTTAGTAACCAAACAAAATTTACAGAACCAAAACCACAATTATTATATAAACCCAAAAACCTCGAATTTCCAAAAAAAAAAAAACCATCCAACACCAAAAAAATGACCTGAAATCGGCGTCGGAATAGCAACCGCCGCCTTTATCGGCTGCAACTCCTTAACTACCGCCTCCGGACTCCTTCCTCCTTCCTCTTGCTCAAAATCCGAAAACAACCCATCCTCCGCCGCTGCACTCCGTCCACTATCAAAAACCACCCCCTCCGCTATTGTCTCCGCCTCTACCGCCGCCGAAGATGGCGCCAAAGCTAGTGCCAATCCCTGGACCGTACCACCACCACCACCACCATCGAGTATATCATAGACCTCCCTATCAAAAAACCCAGGTAACTTCCTTTCCCTTCTCAAATCATTCCTCATGAACCAAAACGACTCCGTTTCATCTCTTATTGAAGCCTCCCATTCCTTTATCTTCTTATAATCACCAGCTAAATTGCTCCATCTTTTGCGACACTGAACCGGTCCCCGGTTCACCCCATGTTTTTTACAGTAAGTAGATACTGAAGCCCATTTTGGTTCCACTTGACCCGGCCCGATGCCCATACCCGACGCCCGACCTCTTCGGACTCTGTTTTCTGCCACTCTCTTGCCCTGTATGAGTACTAGGATTTCTTGCCGGGTCCAACGAGGGAGTCTCGGTGCTTTGTTCCCGTCATCTCCGCCGTCACGGATGCTGGTGTCAACGCCGTTAGTTCTTTCGCCGTCAACGGAGTTTTGAGTTGGGGTTAAGTTTAATTGCTGCTCTAGAGCCATAATTAAAGAAAATAATGAAAGATGTATTTTTTTTTCTTATAATTTCTCGAAAGGCACGTGACTTAACGGAGGGTGGGGGAAGTAACGGCGTTCTAAGGAAGAGCCGTTACGGCGTTTAGAGGAGGAGGGGTCATCAATCTCTCATCGTCCCCGTAATAACAGAATTGAGAGGAGAGAAACTGAGAGAGAGGTTTTGCGTTACGGGATTGGTGTGGTACTTTTCTCCCTCCCTCTTCTCTCTCTCTCTCTCTCTCTCAATTTTTTATTATTTACTACAGAGGTATTGACCGAGAGGTGCCTTTCAACCCCTAATTAAGGGTAGTCAATTGTGTGATTGATCAAGGGTTATATCTTTAATTTCTCAATTAATTAAGGGTAGTTTGATAAGCTTGGGGTATAGTTGATATTGACAAGGGGTGCCCTTCCTATTAAGTACTTTTCAAGGGCCCCTTAACAGGTCATTATCTTCGAGTAAAATATGATTAATTCTAACACGTTTTATTGGGCCACCTCTCACTCGCTACGTATCTTTTTTTCATCAAAAATGTGTTGATTCTCTTGCCCACGGTTTCGCAAATGCTCTTTAATTAAATTAATTAACATTTTTGTTTTACGATCAATTAATAAATATCTTAATCCTAATTGGACAGAGATCTTGAGAGAGAAAAAAACAATCTCTACTTTTAAAATAAAATATAATTATTCCCTGAAATTTTTCTCTACAAGTGCAAAAGATTCTACTTTTTTTTAGTTTCCTATTCAACCATGGTGTGGACTAAAATGCTGATAAGGGCATCCTACCCTACCACTAGAACAGATCTGTCAATCTCTACCCCTCTAATCTCACTCAATCTTTTTCCCTAATCTTCACTTATGAGCATGCCCCATAATTTAAAGCCACTTTTTGCTGGTTAGATTTGGAAGGAGAGAGTTTCATTTGGTGCATTTCCTCCTTTTCCTGCCTTTCTTTTCTTCTTATCGTCTTCCTGGCTAATTAAATGAATCAACCCATCTGGTTTGTTGATGAATAATACATTATACAAGTGTTTGGTTGTAGAAGAAAGCTTCTTCCACATAGGAGGGGCAACGCAAGGATAAGGGGGTTAGTGAAGGGTCACATTCTTCCTGCGATGCAGTGGGGACCAGGTTGATGATCATGGCCCCTCCATTTTCATGGGCTTATATGTAATATGAAGAGAGAGCCTAACCTATAATTGCTGCGTTTATTGGTTGATCCTCTCTGACTATATATATTTTTTTCCTCCTGTTTTTGGTCCTCTGGTTGAAGGAAATGGTTAGCAAACTTCATGTCAGCATCCCTCGAGCATGTAATTGATATTTACTGTGCATGCACACGATTGGAACCCGGATGGTTTGTTTAAAATCTAAAAACAAAAGATAAAAAAATTATGTCAATATGATGTACTCAGTGATATCAAATTGGGTCTCAAAATATTTAGAACTTGTTTTAACATCTTTGGTTCGCACAACTAATTTCTGCTTTATTCAGACCTTGTTTTATATTATTAAGTGGTTGGAGCCAGGGGCAGAACCAGGAGGAGGCGAGCAAGGCTCGGGCTCCTGTAAAATATTTTAAATTTTTGTATTTTTAGTGTTTAAATATAGAATAATATAATATATTTTTATTTTAAATAAATTAGTTTTCTTTCATCAACCTATGTATATGCTTCGTTTGAGGGTCATTAACTTGTAGTTAAATATATTATATTATGTTCATTTTACATCTCATTTTGACTTATCTTTTAATGTCTATTAGAATATCTTACTGCATGGCTTTAACAACTCTAATTGGTTGGTATTTTCGATGATTAAAATTTTATGAGTTCTTATTCTATCTATCTTGATCGTAACCTTATCTCTTAAAAGTCTAGTAAGTAAAAAATAATTGTTCGATCTTCTACGAAGACTGAATATAAAACTATTACTTAGTTACCATGACTTTTTTTTTTCTTATTATCTAAACTTGGTTATCTGTTATCTTCTCTTTCTATCTTATGTTATGATAATCTTGAAATAACTTATCTCGTAGCTAATTCAGTTTTTCATTCACGCATGAAATATATTAAAATAAATTTTTATTTTGTTAGTTATATGATTGCGAAAGGAATTGCAAGCTTAATTTATAGCCATTAATGATTTGATAAATGATGTTCTTACAAAATATTGAGCTCTTACATTTTGCTCCTTTTTTTTTATTTATTTAAGTTGGGTGTGTACTCTCACTCAACTTGTAGAGGCAAGAAAACATATTAATTTTTTCTTGTTTTGTATTTTTTTTAATTCTAGTTTGAGACATACTTTTCATGTTTTGTATTTTTCATGTTTGTGCTAGGGTTAGCGTGCGAGCATGCACATTAATTTATAAGCTTGTAATGTACCAAAAAAATAGATTAAATCTAATACAAAAAATCACAACAAAGAGCCAGGCAAATTATTTTCTGCCAAATTCTCTTCTTTATCTCCCTTCCTTTTCTTTTCATTCCCTTAATTTTATACACATCAAGTTAAGAAGAAGAGTCGCACCTTCATCAAAGGATCTTCAACCTCATCACAACACATAAAAGAAAATACACTGATTTATTGATAAAAAGAAAAGTACACGAGCATGAATTAACTATTTTTAATGATTATACTTGTTTTAAACTAGTTTTGTTGATTAAAAAAAATAGTAAAGTCTTTCTCAATTTAATTTAAATTAAGCTTTCTAAAACAATGTTAGATATTGCTTGAAAAAATTAACCACCCGATTAGATTTGATGCTACCAGCGCAATCACATGATGTTTTTGATGACTTAATTTCCACCTCAAGGCTGATGAAATCATTGTAAGAGATTACAGTTACCTCACGCAAATGGCTGGTTAATTAAGCAGCATTCTAGCTATGGTCACATGCATTGTCTAGAGTAATCAACTAAAGCCAAACAAATTATGCTTAATCTTTGATTAGACCATAGGACCACACCATGATCAAGAGTCCCAACAATTTCTTGAACAACTCTTGGTCTTTTTTGTGGTTTGTGGGACTGACAGCAGGTGTGGGTCCAAAATGGTTTCTTAATCACCAAAATTATCTTCTAATTATGGCGTTTGCTACTAGAACCAATTAAGGAGTAAGTGATGTTTCCCACGCTGAATATTATTGATTTGTAAACTTAATCACAACTCAAAGAAAAAAGAGGATCTCTTTGTGCGTGACCTGTTTCGATTGGATTGATTGGCTTCTCGATGAGTTAAGCATGGTCGTGTCTAATGGTTACTTTTCTAGGCCAAATTAATGGGAAGTTAATTAGTAGTCGTTGGATCTCCGTGTTCCACAGTCTCTATGCAAGATTAGCCGAACCACAAAAACACATAGCTATGGCCCAGAGAACTCAATTACCTTTTTTTGTGTTTTTTTTTCCCTTTAAGAGGGTACAAAGACCTTTAAGCTACACAATGAAATGTAATTCTCTCATTCTTGATTCGTTTCTGTTTTTAGAATTCAACCTGAGGCTTTCTAATAAAAATCTTTGATCTAAACCGTTGAATTTGGTCATTTGGAGACATGAGGTAGCGAAATCATTTAACATTAGTGACTGAAAATAGAACTGTACAGCATATTTATGGGGAAGCTAATGATGCTGCTGATTAGCTCGTTAATTTTGGTTTTTTCAAGCATCCTTCAGGGATGATTTGACTATCAACATCTTTCAGAGAGTTTGTATTAGTTTTTTATTAGAATTTGATTGGACCAGTATTTCCTTATTTGTTTTAGTTTTAGACTTTTAACCCCAATTTATATATAAAAAAACATCATGGAAATAATTAAGAAAAGGAAAACGAAATTTTTCATCATAGAAGTCAGTCCCATAAGCCATAAGAAACAATATATCTCAGCAATACTTAACTAGACAAATTTCCCCTTGCGTCGCTGACTTGATAATTGAGCATGCTTATGGGGTTCGGTCTCAAATATAGAGTGCTAATAGGAACGTTTCAAACGTAGTAACTTCATTTTGATATATATATATATATATATATATATATATATATATATGAACTTGATCGTGTAGATCAAGGTGGTTGGGTTTTGACTTGGTAAGCATATACGTCCGTGAAGTCCAAACTTTCAATTTGAGGATCATAGCAGCATGCTTCCTCCTAATATCCAATTACAACAAATGGGATTATTTGTCAATAAAAAATGGTGCTGGCGAGGTTTTTGTAGCTCAAGAAAAGCCTAATAACAAATATTTATTATCCCACAGTCCCGAGACAATGAGTTGTTGGTGGCATGTCACCCTAAGTAATGGCAACAAGATGGTTTCAGACCAATTTTCGGCCCATAAGATACGGTATTAGGTAACAAAAGACAGAGTGATAAGCATGTGTCAATGCATCATTGCCCTATTTGTTACCCAGGTCTTCCATTTAGGCAAATGCATAAGAAATTTAGAACACGCAATGTGGTTTTACTAATTTGTGAATAACCCGTCAAGACACGCCTGCTAGGCATGCCTAGTCCATGGCATGCAAGTGAATATATATAGCTTTGCATGCATTTTTCTCATTGTTTGACGGGTCCAAGTAAAAGACAATCACAAGCAGTGGAAGTGGGCCAATAATTCACCATCGAAAACGCATTTGATCAGTTCTTGAGTTAAGGGTAATTGGGTGTGGGCGATTATAACGTCTCTGGATTGGAAGAAAAAGGAGTTGGATCAACTTTCCTCTTTCGTTTTGGTAAAAGGTATCAACGTGTGTGCCGTCGTCAACATGTCTATGTATTTGTAATCTCATCGTTGACAAAAGACTAACACAGTAACAACAGATCGGAAAATGGAATCTCCCCAAAAGAAAAACGCAAGGTGACCGTTCATGTAGCCACCAGCACTAAGAAAAAAGCAAGAGATGCATACCACACTTTACAATTTTTATGCCTTCTTCAATGCTTTTATTCTCTTGTTGTAAACAAATAATCAGGACCACATAGAGAGCCGTGGTTCGAGGAATAGGCCAAATGGATTCGGCAAGATCGGAGAGGATTGGTTTGGTCTTTTTGACTCTGGCTCTGTGTACTCCTATTATGTTTGAGCTAGGCCGCAGAGTCCATGACGAGCCAGCAAATTGTTTGCGCCTTGAGCGTGCTCCATATCAAGTGATTCACAGCCAAAAAGATAGTGAAATAAGATGTTACAGAATGGCTACTTGGGTTTCCACTTCACCAATCAACTCTCGACTCCTACAGGGATGCAGCTGGTGATGGTATCAAAATTAAAGCATCTCTCTCCCCCACGAATTTAAGTATCCTTCAGTGGAAGAGATCACAAATCACTTTTTTGTTTATTTAAGCTCTCTTTCCCTCGACTAATGGATCAATCTTGCTTTTGTTTGTTTGATACAGTACAGTAAAAATAGGATGATACACCTTCACACAATTTATTCTTCTAGCTATGTCATTTGTGTTTTGCTAAGAGTCCGATAAAAAAAAGAGAGAGAGAATAATATTCAATCAATGCGATCACATTTTATAGAAATAAAAAAAAATCAATATTAAATAACAAAAATAAACAAAAAATAATAGAGAAAAAAAAATTACGATAATCTTAAAAAAAAATTGAAAAAAATCACAAAATCTATTTTTAAAAAAAAAACACCAATGTTGAATTATAAGATGGAAATGATTAAGAAAAATAGTAATTATAAACCAAAAAAAGATTTGAACCCACCTGAGCCAACCCTTCAAACCTATTATGAGATTGGAATAAACCGACAAAAAAAAAATCATGAAATCTAATTTTAAAAAAAAATAATGTCAAATTATGAGATGGAAAAAAAACTTCAAAAAAATAATAATTAATGTATGCCCTTGTTAGTTTATAAAATATGTGACAGCTTATAAAATATGTGACTTGAGCTATAGAGAGAGGATGCCATAGGGAATTTAATGACACAATGGACGGTAATTCTTCACCACTGGAAAACATTACACGCGCTACCAAAACACGACATCCTTTAACACATTGCCATATGCTCGACATGTGCCTAACAAGTTTCAAATTTTAATATTTTTTAATTATTGTAAAAGACCAATTTATCCCTCCTCAAATCTGGCTATGACAAAAAAACACGCATAAAAGTACAAAAAAAAAACCAAAGCAATCTTAAATTTATTTTGATACAAGGATAAGTTTGTAATTTTATTGTGCTAAAAATATTAAATCTAAAAAAAACTTTTAGCAACTAATTATCTAATGCTTTGCTTTTAAGGACAGCGAAGATGTTTCACTATTAAAAAAAAAATTGGAAAGACTTTAATGCCCCCAATCAAAACAAAAATAACAAATGAAACTCATGGAAAATATCTTAACTTAGTTTTCTAGGCTGATTTGTTAAAGGACAAAAATGACAATCTACTATAACAATCCAGCTGCAATGTTTTCCCACAACCTATAAGTTTTGGTAAGAGGTGTTGCATTGCCATATGTCTGACTTTTAATTTATTATAAAAGATAATGCATGTTTGAAAGTGTGATAATTTTTTTTTTAAAAAATATTGTTTATTTAAAAAAATATTAAAATAAAAATAAAAAATTATTAATTTAATTTTTTTTTAAAAAAAAAATATTTATAAAAATACAGTCAAACCACACTATCAAATACCCTAAAGGTCTCAAGCTATAAATAATTTAATAATAAGCTAATCATTTGCCACACTAGTGCAATTCATAGGCTTTCAAAGATTCTCTCCTCCATAAGTGTGTGTGCCTGTATGGAACACCACCTGACCAATTCTCCCACACTTAAAATTACAATCACATCCATGCTTGCCTGGCCTTTAAGTTTTGCTAATGAATTCAACCTTGTTTATGGATCATGTGTCAGCCTCTTTGCCTATATTCAAGGAAACAATGATCAGGCAGCAAACATCAACATGACAACTCCAGTTCGGGTAGATATGTTTCCATCAACCGGAAGTTCCCACAACACAACCTTAATTATGCACTTCTATTGGCCACCAAAGCACCAATTTAATCCACCTCCCCCCCCCCATCAAGCACATCCAATGAAGCAGCCTAAACACCGGTATGCAGCTTTGAAGAGGTTTGGAGGTTTTATGAATGATAACAACATCCATGAACAAGTCCCCTTGGGGATCATCAATGGCAAAGACACAGTGAGTTTCCTGTGATTTGCAGTGTTGCTGGCTACAATTCGCCCTATGAGTGTGAGAATCGTGCTAATGAAGTCATGCTATGATTTGATTAATATTGACTAACCATTTGTACCAACAGTAATGTAATGGAGGGAAAAGGCAAGAAAAGAAATGAGCCATCTTTATCAAAGGATATTACCCAATTCCTTGGGATTTCCCTTTTCTGGTGCACAATCGTGCTACCCTTTTCTTTAGTTACCCACAGAAAAATTAATTCATACCAGGATTGGTAATTGGCACTATACGCGCGGAAAGTAGGACCTATCATTTCAAACATTGGATTTTACGCAATCCAAAAAAAATAATTATTAGTGTAGTGAAAGCATAAAACACACATAGTTCTGACTTTATCAAACAAGGAAAAAATGATATTAATTGCTCTTTGCTTTCATTACATTTCTACCCAAGTATACACCGATTTCGTTTTGACTATAAATAACTAATACTTATCATAAGACCCTGTGGAGGAGGCAAGATGCAGTCCAAAAGGCCGCACGCAGACAGGTAGGGGTGTAACAAAATGCAACCCCTTGATAATTACCAAAGAATGACAAGAAATAAGATATTCACCAGAAAATATTATTAATTTGATGCATCTCAGCTAATCAAAACACATCAAGCCAAATAAATTATTGTATATAATAAGCATTCTGTACAAAGGAATACCAAGCAATGGTGTTATTTATTTATTTCAAAAGAAATGTGTATACAAGCTGTAATCTAAGTTTATAAACCTTTGTCTTACCTAATATAAGCGCCCCCGACACTCATCTGTGCCACAGTAGCATGGCGACTGTTTTAGTTTCCCATCAGGACCAACAACGCTATCAAGCGCGTAGCCATAGTCATAAGTAAGTTCCTGTTTGCAACATAGAAAAACCATCTTTTATTCTTAATTTGTTGTCGACGCCTAGGAGATGACATATCACATAAAAAGCAAGCCCAGGTTATAACATCAAGCAAAAACAAAAACTATTTATTACAATACCGGGTTAACATGTGGAAAAAAAAGGAGCTTATAACAAATATCCAGAAAAAAAACTCAAAAGACATCCAATCCAAAGTGAATGGAAGAGAAACATAAATGGAACCTTACTTGCATAGGAAGTATATCGTCTGCTGCAAATAGCACAATTCGAGCAAGTCGGATATCATGGTGGGTGCTCAAAATGCACTGGACAAATAGGTTGGGCTGACAACTATGATTAATAAATCTGGTAACATTACCATAAGAGCCCGCATCTATGCAAAACTCAGATTCACTTTCATCCATCTTGACATCTACTTTCTTCAGAGGATCAATTGCAGGTGCAGACCCATCACCTTGTCGCCTCTGCAAGAAAATACATTTATATTCCATTGCGAAGGAACGAAAGTAATGGAAACACAAAGGCTCTGGCAACGAGCACTATAATAAGAACCAAGCTAAACTAAAAGTAGGATGTTTATTCCAAGCGCAGTTTGGTCTTTGAATAAGAATGAGAACAAGTTGGTAAATAGCGCCACAGGCTAACAACAATTGATATTTACTTGTTAACTCTCAGTGTTAGCATGCAGAAAGACCACTAAGACAAGTACTTGCAAAATATTGTCCATGACCAAGTATATAAAGCTATCACAACAAGTTAGTATTATAATTTTCATGCTTCCCACAATCCCTTGTCATACACAGGTTAAGACAAGATATGAAAATGATATTTCCTTGAATGATGGTACTAGTACCTCTCTTCCCCCAATTTCATTCATTGTATGCCAGCAGTCAATATCAAATATAAATTCATTCCCAGAGACGTTATCCAATTCATCATTCCTCCTAAGAATTCCAAAGTATTCACACACTGGAGCACCAGAAGGAATTACATCCCAAGACCTAACAGCCCATCCTTTGTCTGCTGTACGATAGACCTGTTCAAAGAAAATTTCCCAATAAATATGATGACTTATGCAGAAAAGAAATTCGTTCTTGATTGTGTGTAAATACCTCAAGTTGGTACTTCAATCCACGCTGAGAGACGCGGTTAATGCAACTAGGTCCACAGCTACATCCAGGACCACATTCAAACACCACATCCTTTGCTTCAATCAATCTGAAAATAAATATATTCAAGAACCAATATGGGCAAGATGAAGAATAAACACATCAATCTTTATAAAACAAAAGGACTAGATCAGACAATTGAGACGTGATAAAGGATCATGAAAAGGTTGAAATATAGAAGAGACAACAAGGTATAAGGTACACCTATAATGGAAAGGCTTAAAGTGGTAAAAAGTTTTTGTGCCCCAACTTATCGAAAGTTTGGCCCAAAAAAATCAAAGAGAAACTAATTCATATGACCGGATCCATCTAGTTTTTTGGCTGGGACTTGGGTGAGTTGAGTATCAGCACAAATAAAAACAATTGGTGTGGAAAAAAATATCTCATTGTTTCCCCTTTCTTTAATAAGCAAAACTTCATTTATTCCAAAATGAAAATGTACCATTCTAATAGGCAACCAAAAAATGAATTTTATAAGAACCACATTCAAATCTCACCTGCCACCATCTATGTCCACGTATGGAAAGTCAAAGCCATTAAGTCGAGCACAAGAACAAGACCTTGGATTTGTACATTTTCCTTTACAATCACACCCAGAGGCACTTGGAGGAATGATCACATTTCTTGCAACTTGAACAGACTTGATATATTTAAAGCCTATAATTTCAAAATTAAATCATTGACAAAGACAACATAGATAAATTTGTTTAATTTATTTACATGCCAACAAACAAGAGGAGACCAATCAAATAAGGAAAAAAAAAGGCAGACTAAGTAGAAAAGAAGGGGCACAAAAATCACCTAAAAAAGAAAATAGAGAATTTCTTTTGGCTAAAGGAAAGAGTTTCTCTGCTTCAGAAAAATACAAGAAATTTGTGTTCTAACAGCAGAATTCAAAATATAATTTCTAAACCTGAAACGAGCAAGTTGTTTGTGTCTGCATTCATGTCAATGATACATTAATGCATAGTATTATTAGTACCACATGCTTACATCAAACATACCTGAAAAGAAAATTGCAACAAACTAACCATCACATTATCACACTTGTTCACCAGAACTAAATGCTCCAGTTCACCAAACAACATGTGGAAAAAACAACAAATGCAATAACTACCCTGCAATGGTGTAAAGTCACTTTTTGTTGAACGGTTAAATCAGATAACTAGAAACTCTTCTTTTATTAAAACAATCTATCATGTTATGTCAAACTGTGGCTAATATCTCCTAGCAGTGCAGGCACCAGGAGCAACACTTCGGGCCAAAATGACTTTAAAACCCCATGTGAGGCATCAATGAATTACATATTATGCCCATAACCAGCATATTTAAGGACTGCTCGGAGATTAAAAAGCAAACACATTGATGAAGATGTCATCATATTCTTTTTATTTATTTTTCATTATGATGTATCATTGTTATTTATTTCATGATATGTCCTGGCTGCAATGCTGTCATTGGTTTAACTGTAAACAAGACATGTCTGCCATGCTCGAGAACAACAAAGGAAGACCAGAAAGACCACCATCTTCCTTGTATGATGGTGGTCTTATACTTGATGAAAGTGATGATTATGACCTACACAAATAAAATTTCAACTCTTATATTTGATGAAAATGATGATTATGACATACAAATAAAAATTTCAAGTAGTTTTTATACTTTTAGTACATTATGATGGAGTCCTTGTTTAAAACAATCTCTTATAAATACTACCAATAACCAGCATATTCTCAAAGTACAAGAGAATAGAGTGAAAAGTTATGTTTTAGTGGCTTGATGATTTGTTTGGACGCTATTAGATATTCCAAACTAAAATAACAGCTTATGTGGAAGTTGGATCTGAAGTCTTTGTGCCACCACGCAATCTGGTATTATATATTATAAATCTCTTAATATAGGTCACTTTACATTTTATATTAAAGTTGGAAATCTTGCTTCTCTCAGATGCATGACAGCCACTTAAGCCTAGAGCCCCTGCGTACTTAGTGCTAGCACTTTTATCGGCAATGCTTGCTAATGGGATTCAGTGACTGCCCTAACAAAGGTCAATTCCTTCAAACAGAAAATTATGTTCCATTGAAACACATACCATTTTTCATGGTATGCTAAAACTTTTATCGGCAATGCTTGCTAATGGGATTCAGTGACTGCCCTAACAAAGGTCAATTCCTTCAAACAGAAAATTATGTTCCATTGAAACAAATACCATTTTTCATGGTATGCTAAAAGAGAGAATGTTTGAAAAGGTAGATGTCAAAAACTTGACGAAAGCCAATGCTATAACTGCAACAACTGCCATCTTATCAATACAGTAAGACCTAATTGAGTAATAATAATAAATAAGACTATTACTAACTTGGTACTTGAGAAAGGTATGAAATCAACATTAAACATTAAAATTAAAAGTAGTGACTACCATGTTCCTAGAACCTTGAGATTTGTAAAATGTTAGATTAGTGATTGAGTTACAATCAGAAAGAAAATCAAAGGGCTCAATCTTGCAAAATTAGTTGAGAGAAAAACCAAGTTGTTGTGTTTCAATATTAAACTACGCTATCTCAAGTTTTGTTGCTGTTCACATTTAATTGCTATAGCCTATAGGTAACTTAAAATAAGCAAATAATAGTAAAAAAAATGTAATTCTATCTTTTATAAATAAAAGCTTCATAGCTTTTCATCTCCCTCTCCCAACTGATGGAAAACTAGATCTAGGATTTGAGTCTGATATCCAAATACAATCTTGTGAGACTGTAACATTTTTCAAGGTAATAAACACAAGCAATGTGATGCTAAAAATTGTCTTTCATGTGCATCATATACTAAAATGAGCATGGAATGCAAAAGGTAAATGCTTTTTCCCATTGAGAAAAAAAATTTTCCTTGTGACGCAGCACTCGCCTGAAATATATAAGCAAAGCTATTTTTGATATATATATATAGTCTGTCTACCAGATCCACTTCCCTCAGAAAAGCATAAGTTGGTCAGTAACTTGCCTGGAGGTGCTATAGGAGGATTATCAATTACATTGATAACAGGAATAGGTATGTCTTCTTTCCCAAAAGAGATGTCCTCACACACCAAGCTTGGAAAATAAAATACTTCTGTCAGTTTACACAATGTAAGCATGCACATGAAAATAGTACATATTCAGTTACATCACAGCTCTACAAGTTTCATACCCATGCAATTTGCCAATAGTTCTTTCTCGTTCAAAACAAACCTAAAACAGAAGCAACAAATAGGTTCAGGTAATACAAATGACTACCAAGGTGAACACACTGGATAATGAAAACTCAACATAGCAATGTCTGAAAAGCACATAGCTTAAAACTACTGATTTATTTGCAGTAAAGTGTGGGACATATATCACCACATCCAACTACAAATTGGACTAAACAAGCAAATATTAGAGGGAAATATACTATAAGATGGTGTTAATCTGAAAAAAAGAACTTACACGGAACGAAAGGAAAGAAAAGGGGGGAACAAAAACAAGGAGCAATGTTCATGAAAGCATAACTAATAGAATTCTCATTGCACATCAGTAAATGATATTTGAAATTAAAACTATTATGACCCATGAAAAAACAGGTAAACTCTTTTTTTAGGTTATAAAATAGGATGAAAAGGTCACCTCATCTATCTCAACTAAACAGGTAAACTCTTTAAGTTTATTAAATAGGAGCAATATTAAAGCATATCAATTAAACAGGTAAACTCTTTTTTTAGGTTATAAAATAGGATAAAAAGGTCACCTCATCTATCTCAACTTTGGGCTGCCCTTGAAGTCGTTTCAAACGGTACTTAGAAACAGTAAATCCAGAAGCCCTTTTAAAAGACCAGCAACGTACAACCTGCAGACAGAATGAAAAATTAGCTGAACACATTTTAAATTGTCATACCAAAGTTGAGGCACGTTCAAAATCTTACACGTGCAGCATAAACCACGCATTAGAATGGCTTCAGGTATCATTGACCAACACTCGTCCAATATTACTAACTCAGCCATGTAGCATTAGTAAAAATAATAATGAACACATCACTTAAATCATGAAAAATGTAAATGATTTCCCTCTATGCTTATCCAATACTCAATATTCAATCCACTTAAAAAGAATGCATTGCACTGTACTCTTTGTTTTTTCTTTATTATTCAATTACACCATAGGTAGTGAACCATTACTTTCTTTCCTTAAAATTTCCTCAGCAGTTAAACAATTCCAAATATTTTTCAAATCTTTCATTTCCCTATGACTCATCAAATGCTAATATTCAGAAAAATGATGGTTCAAAGACCACTTTCAACATACACACACAAAAACAAAAGGCACTAATTGCAAAGAAAAGCTTCAATATTTCAGGCTTCAACCTACCAAAATATCCGTTTGACCATCTAAACAGCTCAAGAAACAGGTCACCAGGATGCAATCAAAAATTCATTTCTAAGAAATCAGAGCTATGAGGAAAAACAATTAAAAATAAATTGCACTAAATTTTTTCTGGAACATGCCTCCATCAAATCTGTAAAATGATGCAAAAAACACAGATGCATCAAAATTGACAGTTTTAAGGGGGAAGAAAACGAGATTTTTAATGAGTCTGCCATGTATAAAAAGCAATAAAAACAAAGGCTTTTCCAAACTGGAAGCCAATTATGAGAAGGGAGGCACAGGGAAAAGACATGCACATGATGTGATATATTAGCTTAGGAAAGGCAACAGAATTAATATTTGGTAAAACCTTTGGCAATTGCAAGTTAGAAATTCAGCCATTTATAAGATTAACGTCTTTTAGAAAGCCCAGAATATGTGATTAGGATGTAGGCACAAGTAGATCTTCAACAGATACAATGCAAATACAATTTTACATGCTAACCATATAAAACTCTTTAAAGCAAGTAAATTTCAATAATGCCAACCTTGTACAAACCACAATATGTGTAAACTTTGCCACTTTGATTATCACCACGTTTATGCTCACAGATGACCCTGACAGGTACAGATTGCTCCATATTATTCTGAAAGAAGATCAAAATGAAAAATGAGTAATAGATTCCATAAAACACACAAAAAGGATTTGAAAGTTGACCACATATCTGTACCAAGTAACAGTGAGGACAGTTGAGAATACATGAAGTTAGATCGTGATGGATTCCCAGTCATGAAATATTGACATTAACAAGTCTATTGCTATTATAACCATCAAATCATAACTTAGAAGGTTGTTTACTACCAGTAGAAGATTTAATCAGTTATGAGAATAAATAAGCTACATGAACAAAGTTCAAGAAAGCAGCTCATACAAGTGGTTATATCAATATGAACAAAAAGCATCTGTTTAGAGGGGGGAAAGCACACAAAGGGATCCCCATGGCTTGCGTGTTTTTTAAAATAAATGAACAAAACTGAACACTGATCAGTGATTAGTACAAAAATAATAAAACATATTTCATAGAACCAAGTAGCAAGTATCATTTCACCAATAGAAAGAAGAATTCAGAAAGAAAGAAAGAAAGAAATTTCTGTAGCTTCAGCTCAGTCACTTTCCAAGTATGAACATAATTACATCATTAATATAGTTCCCAAACTCTCCACCATGATGGACATGTACGGAGATGAATGGTCACTAGGAAGGGGATGGGACCACAGTCAATACCCTAACCGCCCTGTCTCTCTCTTCATATGAAGAGCCTTAAAGTTTTACTTTGCGCTCATTAAAAAATATAAACTAATAATGTAATATAACAAGAATATAGATCAATATCATTTAACTACCGTAAACACTTATAATACCTCAAGAGCCAAATTACTACAATGCATAACTTGATCTTTAGTTTGACTCTTACTACCATTCATGTTGTTTCTGCCTTGGCCTGTATACACTACTTCATTTAAACAATCAACACCGTCTTGATATTGTCCAGACAAAACGATTGCTACTGCTACCAGGCTGCTATACTCATTGTGCTTACCCTGCACATATTACAAGAGATAATTGAACATTAAAGAGGTGCAAAAGTTTGCATTGAGTATAGTTTTCATAAACCCTAATGAAGTTAAAACATCTGGAAAGCAGCAAGCACTAAACCAGAAAAAGGGAGCAGTTTGAACAAAGATTTAAATAGCAAGTAGAAGTGTCCCTTTCTTTTTTCTGCTTTAATGAA
This sequence comes from Populus simonii, assembly GCA_007827005.2. NCBI lineage: Eukaryota > Viridiplantae > Streptophyta > Magnoliopsida > Malpighiales > Salicaceae > Populus > Populus simonii. The sequence continues at coordinate 18,195,180 of CM017466.2, read as the reverse complement.
GTTAAAACATCTGGAAAGCAGCAAGCATTAAACCAGAAAAAGGAAGGAAAAGTTTGAACAAAGATTTAAATAGCTGGTAGAAGTGCCCCTTTCTTTTTTCTGCTTTAATGGTTTAATGCCGCTTGTTTTCCAAATATGCTAGTAGTTCGCTTGTACTTGGATTTGACTGAGATGTGCAGAAATTTGGGTTTAGAGGCAAAAGAAGCCCATATTTGTTTATTGGTTACACTAAAAGTAAGCTTAAAGAAATTTTTTCAGCCAGTTGCAAGAAAACCTTACTTCATTGATGATGATGCTCAATTCATTTGACAAAATGTTTCAGCTGTTGCAATTTTCATTCCGTTAACTATTGGGTGCTATTTCCTATTCCTAGGAGTGCTTTTATCACCTTTAGTTCAGCTTATGTTTACTCTACTGCAAACAGGGTCACAATTTCATGAGCAATCCCAACCAGGACCACATTTCATGGGCAAGATTGCTTATCACTTTAATTCTTCACTTTGTTTGATAAACTAATCTTCCTGGATGATGAATAAGCAGAGGGAACACAAATAGAATCATAAAGAATTTCTAGCAGATAAATACCTTCAACAAACACAAGCATCATCCATCGAGTAAGCAGAAATTAAAGCATAACCAATTTCTTTTCACATTTTTCACATAGTCATGCATGTTTTGAAATGTTCTAAGTTACTTCACATAGCAATTCAACTATATGCCATGAATTTATGAAGCAATTGTAGATTAATTTTTTTCCTGGACTCACTGCTCTTCATTGATGCATGGACACTTCTCAAGTCTCAACTCTTAAGTGTCTAGGAAATTCATGTAAAGGGATGTTCTAATCATAGATATAAATATAACTTTCAAAATTTTCTTCAAAACATGTAAGAGATGATAAAACTAATTTGACAAGTCAGTTATTAAAGCACCACAACTTGAACAAAAATGGCAGAAAATGCCATTAAAGCCCTATAATCTTAAAAGGATAACAATTGATTATTAGGGGATGAGGTTCCAAGAAATAAGGGTGGAGGTTTCATATCACGTATTAAAATGAGAACAGCCAAAATACCACGTTTCACTATGTATGACTTCCTAGCACAGGAAAAATGAATCCAGCAGACCAGAGCTATGAAAATTAAATGAGTATCATAAAGGAAACAGGAAAATGTATTTCTTGCAATCCAAATAAAAAGAAATGTAGATGCAAACCAATTTGCCACAAAGCTTGCGTATGTAATCAATTCCATTCAACCAATGTCCACGGAAACCTGTAGCCACCATATCATCTCGAGAGAAGAATTTATGCCCAACAGTAATACCTGCAAGATGCTCATAGCTAAGATATATTCATGCATATCAAGGCAAATCAATGCAAAAAAAAAAAAGCATAATGCAACTATGATTTACCCACCAGGTAGATAAGCAACTTGTTTTTCAGTGTATGATTGTTCATTCTTCTTTGACGCCTACCATGAATGACCAAAAAAGAAAGAAATCATCATTGTTCCATACATAATAACAAAAGAGAATGATTCAAAACTCCAACATTATATGAGAGAAATAGACGGAACAGATTTTCAAAATGATTTTGACAAATGGTCAGCTCATGCAGCTGGGAACTAGCATTAGCAACACAACATAGCATATGTGCATGATAAAAGACTAATCGTTCATTATGATTAAATACTTGCACGTCTGCTGGTTATGTGTATTCACCACCTTTACATCAAAATAGAGCAAAACAAATCTTGCAAAGCATTTCATTTTTGTTGGCTAATCCACAGCTATAAACTTGAAGGAAGTAGGATTGCTATAAACTTGCCTCGGAAATTTCCTTCAGAATTGGTTGCTTTGAAGTACACTTAGCAGTGGATGAATTTCCCTTCTGCAAAGTTTTCATACCATTAGCATAACAATCACAAAGACCAAGATCTTCCTCAAGAGGGATGAAATGGAGAAAGCGATCTCTAGAGAAGTGGGCACATGATAGTCAATTTGTTCTACATAAATGGTTCTATTCACCAAATAATTTTTCCAAAAGAAAAGGCATAATTTTTTTTAAAAATATGAGATATGATAAATTACAAGAGGAAAAAATGGGAAGTTATTGGTAATTTTTACCTCAAATTATAGCAAATACTGTACAGCTTTAGTCATACAAATGGCAAACAAAAAGCATATGGTAGAAGAAGTTTAGTTAAAGGCTTAAGCACAAGAGAACAAATGAACTGCAATGTGCTGCCATTCCATTTTCCCCCGTCATCTTTTTATGGAGAAAATGTTAAGTGGAACCAAGGAACAAGAATCTTAACACCTATTTGCATTAGTCCAAAACATTAATTAAAAACAACAAAAAGGGAAATGCATGTTACCATAACTTTTTGAGTATATTGACTAGCGTCCCAAGTTTAAGATTTGAATATAGTCTTAAAGGAAAAGATCAAAGCCCACCAGAGAGAAAACAGAGGGAGGGAATGAAAATGAGAAGGCTCGCATACTCACATTATCAGTATAATCAGCAACCTGAGGATCTCTGGCCTCTACCTTCTCATATCTCTTCTCTTCTTCCTGCATTAGCACCAAGTAGCTGCTTAGCATGATCCCAGATTAAATTACTTACAAAGAGAAATCAAGAAATGGAAGCTATCAATTCCCCAAAATAGTGAACTACGGGTTTTCTTGAAAAAATTATATTTCCAAATAAGGTTATGACTATTTATCAAAAATTAATTAGCTATTGAGAAACAAATAATTTTTTTTTTGTAAAACTAGCTAAAAAAAAAGATGCATCGTCACACTTTATCACACAAGCAATGTTACAAGACAAATTTAGCATTAGTATTGGGATCACGTATTCCAAAGTACAGTATATTCAGAAATTTATCAATGCTGAATGAAACTCTGGATGCCACCCCGTCTTAGACCATTAACACATCAAGCTAAAAGGCTGAGAAGTAAATTTCCTAATTAAGTTAATGAAATGAAACACAGTAATCGGATTATTCTGTAAATGCAAAAGCTACTATTTCAGCGATTTGTTTGAACTTTTCCCCAGGTGAAAGTTTTGAGAGCATCATTAAATCAATGTACACCAGTTATTGTTGCAACATCACTTCCTATTGACAGCATTGCATTTTGTAGTTTAAATCGCAGCTAAAACACAGACCAGCTATTTTTTTTCCAGTCCAGTTAAATACAGTCACTGTTTCATTCTTTTATTTGCATTCCATAAACATTCAAGTCATTGCATTTAAAGTTGCACTGCGACAACAAAACAGTGCCTTACCACTATTTAGCCAAGAGGAGGAAACAGCAAAGGAATAGTTTGTAATTTTTAGGATTGCTAAAACAAATACATAAGCACCCACTTATAAGTTCCATAAAAGATCCTTATAAATGCAATCACCTGAACACAGCTAAGGTGATGATTATTAAAAGTCCTTGCTGTCTCTTTCACTGCTGTACAGGCCTTCTGTTTGATACTATCAGCTACAAAACTTTGATAGTCCGTCCATTTCAGATTAGCATTGTTTTCTAACTCAATTTCTGTGTCATCAAATTTAAAAGGCAAGGAACCAAGGGCCAGACCACTTCTTTCGAGCCCGTCTTCTCCGCCTTTTCTATCGATATCAGGTAGCCATTCTTGCATTGGATGATTAATGAAGCTCCATCTCTTGCCAGCATTATCTCCAGGGGATTCTAAATGTCTCTTCCGATTATAATCTCCAGTTTCTTTCTTGCACACATCATGTTTAGGAGCATCTAACTCCCTCCTCTGATCTCCATCATATAATGGTCTACTCTTATCAGGTATACTTTCAAGTCTTGGACACCATCTTCTCTCTCCAGGCCCTGTTGACTCTCCTTCAACTTCTTTCTTGCAGATGTCGAGTTCAGGAGCATCTAACTTCATGCTCTGACCTTCATCATAGCACGGCCTTTTCTCTTGAGGCTTATTTTTAAGCCTAGGACTGCATCTTCTCTCTAGAGACCCCTTGGACTCAACTTTTTGAACTCGTTGTGCAATGTTCTTTGTCACAGAAACGTCAATTGCTTCACTTGAAGGTTCTTGCTTAATACGTTTATAACTGGGAATCTTGCTTTCTTTGCAAGGACTCTTCATCAGTTAATCCCAATATCCGAATTCTACATTTAGAAAAACAATCAGCATGCTTTCCAAAGCAGGAATCAGGAACTGGCAACCCTACTAGATCTACCTTCTAATTCACATATTCGGTATTTCGAAACTCTACGCATTTAATCTCTTATAGAGACAAAATTAAAAATATATATATATAATGGCTTCAGAAAAAAAAAATATAGTACTTTCAAGAACCCAGAAGAAAAAAGACAGAGAGACTGCATAAAAGAAAAACCCAAGTCCTCAAATATCCTACATTGCATTAAAGAAGTAGTAGTGCCGATTAATTTCCTAAAGAAAATTCCTCCTACTCAGTGCAGTACATTAACAAGCAAAATCGAAAGAAAAAAAATTCTGTATCCAGGATTTGCCGAGATTCAAAAAAAAAGAGTAAAGAAACGGGTCAATGCAAGTATAAAATTGAGTTGGTCGTCGAAGTCGAAAGTCTGAGACTTTATTTATAATAATAATAATAATAAATTGCTATGTAAATCGAATTTCAAGTCAAGAGGAACGTACCAGCAGGAGCAATTCCAGAGAGAACACTGGAGAGAGGTACGGAGAATGTGAGAGAGAGTCAGAAAGCAGAAAACCTCGGGACTGACGTAACGTAGGGTTTTTAAAAACCAAGGGAATTTGGATTTGAGGATCATACAAGGCAAAAACACCCGGCGGGAATTCTAGCCAAGAAGAAAAGACTTGCGCTGTCCACTCCACTCCTTGCTGCTAGATGGGGTGTGATGAGTGTTTGTTTGGGTTGTTTTTTAAAAGATGTTTTTAATTTAAAAATATCTTTAAATAATATTTTTTTTATTTTTAAAATTTTATTTTTAATTTTAAAATGAAAAATATAAAAAATCAATTTTATTAAAATTCTGGAACACAGTCCCAAAAATTATACTAATAAACTGTTTTTTGGTTTAGACGGCGTTGGGATTTTAGCTGGGTTCATCTAGATGTTAGTTTATTAATTTTGAGGTCAGGAATTAAACCTGAAATTAACTACAAAAATTAAAAAGGAAAGTTTTTTAAATCAAAAAGATTTGTTACCCGACCAGTGGTACTAATTTATTTTTTTTATCATAACGTTTTCTTAAAATACTCAGAAAATTATTTATAAACATTTTTTTTTCCTCTTTAAACTCCTACAATGTCTCAACTTCTCCAATCCTAAATACTATTTACTTTTACTTTTTAAAAATAGTTAAAAAAAATTTAATTTTTTTTAATTTATATTTTTTTGATATTTTTAGATCATTTTGATATGCTAATTTTAAAAATAATTTTTTAAAAATAAAAAAATATTTAATATATTTCTAAATAAAAATTATTTTAAAAAACACTCACAATCATACTACCAAACAAATTAATTTAACTATCATGAGTAAAGTGTAATAAATGATTGATCTCATATAAATAAACTAATTCTTTGTATCATTAAAAAATTGATATAATTTAATTTTTTTATTAATTTCATTACGTGCTATAAAACTTAAATTTTATTATGATGATTTGATTTATTTATTTTTTTTTTATTCAACTTAAAAATCTTTTTTCTTCAGATATATTCATTGTGAGAAAGTAAGGTACATTTTTCAGATTGGTGGCATGCTGGCAACATAGAGTTGACTTCCCATTGAAGCCCACTTGTAGCTTGGGCCGGTCAAGATAAATTCATGCCACCAGTAGATATGCTTGCCCAATAATAAATCCACCCGAGGAGCAAGATAAACTGGATCGAGGTTTTCTATGAATGTTCTGCGCTATATATATATATTTCATTTAGAAAATCATCAACATAATGGAATGAAATCTGAGTATAGTGCTAATTAAAAAAAGGATAATAGTTATTACTACATCATTTATCAGCACTACGTTTGCGGGCTTGATTAATTTATAAAATATATATATTAAAAATAACATCTTGTTTTTAAATATTAATATCAATATATTGAATAAAAGTATTCAATTCAAGTTAATATATAAAATTTATAATCTGAATTATGAGATTATAATAATTTTATTAAAAAATCAAAAAACATTTTGAAATTTAAATTCCTAATTCAATATTAAAGAATTAAATTAAAAAAAAATCAATTAAAAAAATAAATGACCCGAGTTAATATGTCAAACCTGAATTATGAGATCGAGATAACTCAATAGAAAGTAAATCAAGATAAACTATAAAGTCCAATCCTCAATTAATAAAGTGTTGAAGGATGGAATTGAAAAAAAAATCAGTTAAAAAAATTAAACTCGTGTCAACAAGGATTAACTCATGACTCGAGCCATGAAACTACGATAACATCGTAGAAAGATAATTGAAATAAGCTATGAAATTTAATTCTCAACCAACCTAATGTTAAAATATGAGATTGAGACAAAAAAAATTAATTACAAAAAAAAACCCAAAAAAATCCCGAGTGAATTGGGTTAATTCATGAAAACCGCGATCTCAAGTCATGGGATAGCTTTATAAAAAAACAAAATAAAATAAATTATAAAATTCAATCTCCAATAAATTTACTATTAAAGAATAAAATTTAAAAAAATAATAATTTTACTCTTCTCCAATGAAATGTCTTACTCTTCTCTAATACTGAACATAACCTTTTTCAACAAAAAAAGAGAGTAAATCCCAGAGAGAGATTAGCCTGCGAAGGTGCGTGGAACTTGTAATTAAGCAAGTTTTTAAGTTAATTGGCTATGAAATGGATCTAACCGGATGAGTACAGGAATATTGATTCGTCCATAATTACACAATTGCTATCTTAACTCGTCATTCACCTATGCGGAAGCCAACTCCTGTGCTGGTGGACTGGCTAGTGCCGGAGCTGACTTGACCTGGGAAGAATATATATCTTAGAGCCTCCGAGGTTTTCCAGGGAGATCGTCGCGAAGGATTTTTGGTGTGGAGGTGAGCTCAGATCGTGTTTATATGCTCTGCTGAATTCTTTCTCTTCGGGCACTTGGCCATTGTTCATCACCGCTGGCCTCAAGCCCTGTCCATCCATCAGTTGGAAACAAAAATAAAAACAGGTTAATTCGTTTTTTTCATAATTAAAAAGGTGATTCATATAATTTTCAAAGGGAAGAGTATTTTTCTACAAGGTGTTCGATTCAGCGCTGGAAAAGGAGGGGGGGGAAACACAAGGCCATCTCGTGCTCAAATTAAACACCTTGTCCATATCAACACTTCCATTCAGTCAAATATTATACAGCTAAGCATATAGATATAGTAATAATTAATAAAGGCAAAGCATCAATGGCTATCAAAAACCTTAAAAAAAGCTGCTTAATTCAAAAGAGAAACCAATCAAAAGCAGGGAAGTCCCGAAAATCAACGGCTAAGGGTCCATAAAAAATAATTGAAAGAACCAATAATTTCCCTGGATTTTTTTATATAGGAAAATATTAAAATGTATTGGGATAGGAGTTAGCAGGGATTAGATATATAAAAACACACGTGAAAGTAAATATAGGAGAGAATCTCATAGGGTGGCCATGCCATGGCTAATCGAATAGAGACAGCAACGAACCCTGAGCAATCTATCATTACACTCACATGCTTCCCTCTCTAATCATTCTCTCTATTTTAATTCATCAAGCTCGATTCTTTAAGCCCTTTATTCTGGCAGACAGTAATGTTCCTTGTACCTCAGACAATGCTGTTTGTTGTCCTGGCATTACCACCTGTTTCGTAAATTCACAAAGCTGGCCATCCTTGTCAATTTCTTTTCTTTTCTCACAGAGCCCAGGCTGTCTGTGTAGTGGTCATATACAGGCATTTTAGATGAGGAAGGAGATGACTTCCATCTGGGAAAAGGTTGTGAAGCAATGAAAGTTGACATCGTCATGTGACTAAACAGCATCAGATAATTAATACTGTCCAAGTCTTCGATCAATTCATTAATTTCAAAGTTTCTACCACGTCAAATCATCACCCACTTTATTTTCTCAATATTAAAGCGTATTTATCACAACTCTTATTTTAGAAAAAATATTAAATTGATATTTTTTAAGTTTTTTTGTGATTTTAATGTTTTGATATAAAAAAATATAAAAAAATAACTATAATATATTTTCAAATAAAAAAATAATTTACATCATAATCTCAACCACCCCTGTCACTACAAATTTAATCTACTAAAATAAATAGATTTTCCTGAAATACGCTCTTAGCACAAATGTCAAGTAACCTTGAAATTTTAAAACAAAAGTTTTCTTACGATATTATTACCTACGTACCATGAGTCAAAACAGAGTAGGTAACCATTGGTTTGTGTAATATTACGAACACACGTTATATACATAAAATTTTTATTAATTCGAAAGATGATAAAGTATATACGATCGTGTGTTTTTATTAATTTGTATTTTCATTAATAAGAATATTTATTGCTATATAGATATCACAAGAAAACAGAAAATCAAAGTACAAAATCACTGGAATTAGTAGGAAGGAGTCCTGCTGTGCTGCATTGGGGTTGTATTACATGCATGGTTATGCATATTACAAACTATCTAGTAGGTGGTTCAGTTATAAAAATTAGAGATTAAAAAAATTATTTTTCATGTGGTTTTAAGTTCGAGTTCTATCATTATTAACATGGACGGAGTTAGGGGGCTGGTAGGGGCTCCGGCCCCTATAAAGAAATTTTTTTTCCAACCCCTCCGTTAACAATATTTATATTTTTAGTCTAAATAATAAAACAACTAATATTTTGTCCCCTTTTAATTTTATTTTTTTGATTCCACCCCTGTTTGCTAATATAATGGCCACTAGAAGTTTACATAGTCGTTAATTTTAGGATCCGTAAGATTAGTTGAGGTACATGCAAGTTGATCCAGACACCCACATTAATTAAAAAAAAAGATAATTACAGTAACAATATACTAATTTTCTTGGTTAAATATATATATTTTTTTTCGTTTGAGTATTATTTTTTTGAAATTTTTCGATGAATGACTTCTGTCTACCTTCTGTCAACTACTCCATTGCATGATAAAATATCCTTTGATATTAAAAACATGTTTGGGAATGCGGTGCAAACCGTGTTCCCAAAAATTTTTAATTTTTTTTGTTAAAATTTAATATGGTTTGTACATTTTGATGTGCTGATGTCAAAAATAATTTTTTAAAAATAAAAAAAATCATTGACATGTATTTTGACACAAAAAATTATTTGAAAAGCAACCGCTACCACACTACCAAGTACCCTCTAACTCATTGTTGCTGGATAGACTTTCACCTAATCTTAATAGAGTACTCACTCTAATCTTTTTTTTTTATTTTGTTACCAATTCTTTATTGTGCCAATTATGTACTCTAATCAATTGTTTTTATTTTCCAATGTGTTTTTCTAATAAAAAAATACCCTCCAAATTGATGTTATATTTAATACAAAAATATTTTTAATTAAAAAGTTATTTCAAGAAGAAAAGCCTTGTAATTGTTGATGAGCTATATAAGTTTTACTTCGAGATTAATAAAAACTATTTAATGACCAGTCAAACTAGTAAAAAAAATTTTGATACGAATTTGAATATTTATTATTCTAATAAAGAAAATCAAGCATTTGAAAAACAAATAGAAAAAATAATGAATTTTTATAAAAAGTATTTGACTGGGACGTTGGTGTGCTCAAATAAAAAAAATTAACACATTAGAAAATCTGAAAGTTGACGCATTAACACTGCAATTATTCCTTAGTAAAGGTCAAAGAACATATAAGTGAAACATTAAAATAATTAAGTAATTGATGATAATTTTTTTTAAAAATGATGTATTCAAATAAGAAAAATTAAAAATTCATGTATTCTATTGAGAAAAAAGTCTTGGTGCTTTGTATCTAACATCCATTGGGCCTCCCTCTTTGCATGAAATTAGTATACTAATAATGTAATTATCTCATAGTAATTAATTAATGTATATGCACGCTGTCTACTTGTACCTTTGAAATAATAATAATTATTTTTTTTTAAAGTGGGTGTCCGGGCCAGCTTGTGCGCACCTCGACTAATCCCACGGGCCCTGAAGTTAACGACCATGTAAGCCTCCAGTGGCTATTATATGAGCAATCACAGGGCTCGAATTTGAAACCATAGAGGGAGCAAACCTCTTGATCCCAAGCTTTTACCACTTGACCACCATCTATATGGTTATTTTTTTTTTTTTTTTACTTGAAAAGAAAGTATAAAGTAAGTATATTTGTTCTCTCGTCCGGCATCTCTTGAATTAACATGATACATCCGAAACAATGGACAATAATAAATTCAAGACCCGGCCTCTATCTTTCCTCTTGCACTGTACGCATGTATAGACTATAGTGATCGACTATTCATATCTTTCCTTGAAAGAGAATATTTCTCATAATATTGACGATAATTTATTTAATTCTATCATCAAGAATAAATGAATTGCTGTACAATCTTCAACCCGTAAATCTGTTGAAAATTCAGTGGTGAAGTCGTCACGGAAACTTAGGACTCCGAATGCGTGCGAACATTTGATTTGAAGGTCATTAATCATCAAGTGCGGCTAGGGATCGATATTGTATTCCACGGAGAAGATCTGAGCAGGAAAAAGAAAATATGCCGAACCAGGAACTTTTTCCACATGGAAAAGAAAGGAGGAAGCGAATGAGTCCAAATATCAGTAACTGTGTCAGTTTCAAAATCAAAACACGCCTTCCCCTTTCAGGAAAAAACCATGAATACGTTCGGAACGTGTTCTTAAAAAATTAAAATTTTCTTTTATTAAAATTTAATTATTTTATATGTTTTAGATTATTTTGATATACTGATGTGAAATTTTTTTAAAAAATTAAAAAAAATCATTGACATGTATTTTAGCATGAAAAGTTATTTGAAAAGCAACCGTAACCACATTGCCAAATATTCTTTACATGTGCTTGCATGTACTTAGGTTGTTATTTTATGCAATGACCAGCTTAGCTATATCTAGAATAGGGTTGTTTTTTATATTTTTTAAAAATTTAAAATTTTTATTTGTTTCAAATTAATTTTTTATTTATATTTTTAAATTTTTTTGATGTATCGAAATAAAAAACAAATTTTAAAAATTAAAAAAATATTATTTTAATATATTTTTAAATAGAAAATACATTAAAAAAACATCTATTACAAAAATATTTTAAAAAAGTTATCCATGATCACGCTGCTGTGCAGGTCTCGAACGGCGCTTCAGGCGTGACACATCATTGGCTGCTTGTGCGCCAAATGGTGATCCAAGATGCATGGTCAGGTGCCAATGATCCGCGACTGCTTGTTCGTGCATCGCAGAGGGCGTTTAGCATGGAAAAAATTTGAATTTTTTTTTTTTTATGTTTTTAATATTTTTAAATCATTTTAATATATTAATTTTAAAAATAATTCTTAAAAATAAAAAAAATATTATTAATATATTTTTTAAAATAAAAAATATTTTTAAAAATAACTACAACCACACTGCCCACACTTAACAACGATAGCACACCTGGCTCCATAACCGGTACTACTCTTGTCATGACAGGTAAGGCAACACCTAAGTATAATGAATTTTATTGTATAATAAGTCCTTTTCACCGTTTTCAATTTCATTATAATTTTATTTTAAAATCATAAAAAAAGACTTATGCCTATAACTATTCCTAAGCTTTCCGTGGTTTTTGAATTAATATATTACACAGGCTAGTGGGATATAAGCACTCTGTGTGCATGTTATTATTATTTTTAATGTACTTTTAAATTTAAATCCTAGCAAACAAGAATATTTAATCATTTATTATATACGATTGTAGATATAATAAAAAAAAATAAAATCTATGCATACTTGTCTCTAATGAACCAGAAAAAACTATTATTTGTATTCATTAGTGAGATATTATTGAAATTTCATATCTTATCATTATATCTTTGTGATAACGGTATTTTATATTCTTATTATTATTATTATTATTATTATTATACCATAGGATATAAATAATATTCTTCGTGTTTTTATGTTAGCTTATGAACAATTGTGTCAAGACAATGTATTTTTCGTTGAAGTTACAAAAAATCAAAGGATTGCAAATGCTGTCAGACATTATAATTCTACCCTATTAATAGTTACTATTATGATTTTTCATTGAACATGTATAAAAGATTGCGTCTCTAATCACACATTTTAAATTAAATATTTATTAATCATACATTTTCAATTTTTTTATAATCTCTCGTGAACAATCATATCTTATTATATATGAATCTTTTTCACCATTTTTAATATAATTACAGTTGTATTTTACAGAGTTTAAAAAAAGAAGAATATATAATCATACGTTTATTTCGAAAGCCGCATGACAAGCTATGGGCTATTTCACTTATCTATACGTGATCGAATTCTCCTCAAGTCTCGTGTTTTCATATATATAGACAAGCATTGCTTGTGAACCCTAAAGTTTATTTTTCTTTGTATTTTATTATCAATAAACTCTTTTAAAAACCAAAATGTAGATTAATGGCCATCGAAATTAAATGTTCAGATTTTTTTTCTTTCATAGGAAAATTATTAATAAATGTTAAAAATCCGAAGTGTTGAAACACCTTAAAGTATTTATAAAAAAATATTTATTTTTTAAAGTATTTTTCACTTAAAAATACATTAAAATATCTTTTTTAAAAAATATTTTTTACATTAACACATCAAAATAATTGAAAAATAAACAAAAACTTAAAAGTAAAGAAAATATATTTTTTAAAAAACACAGCTGCAGTACAATAACAAACACTCCCTCTAACCCCACAACAAAAAAAAAAAAAAAAGAGAGAGAGAGAGGCTGTGGAATGATTCACTATTTGATATAACATGCAAAGCTTGACAAAATCTTTGAACCCAAGGGTGGCAATCTCCTTCGCCATTGAAGACAAATATTAAGAACGTGATTAAGTTGAGTTTAGTTTGATGTTGTGATAAATATTGTTTAATTTTAAGTTGTTGAGATTTAAACACAAACCGAAATCAAATCTATAATTAAGTTAAAAAATGTTTACGCAAGCTCAGTGCTCACTCTTCCCACGAGTTTAAATTAATTTGTCCACGAGTATATATAGAAGATTAGAACTAGTTCAAAGACGCATGAGATTTGGTAAATGCTTGCAATTTGAATATTTTATAATTTACTTTGATACATATGCATGCTAGAAGTCAATTTTGTTTTTGTTATCCCATCCGGGCATGCATTTTTTTCCTGAACTTTATCCGTGCACGCATGTTTGCAATTATTATATATGAAGAAATAAATGGCATATTTTTTATTTATTAAAAATAATCAGCAAAAGATACACTCAGCGCTCATCAATGCTTTAAATTGAGTATTAAATTGTTCTAAATTCTATCTTGAAGCCATTGAATCTCAAGGACACGATCATATTAGTTTGTTTCGTTGATTATTTGAACTTCAAATCGCGTGTTAAATTGGTCTAGATTCTATCTTAAAGCCATTGAATCTTAAGGACTCGATCAAATTTAGTCTGCTCCGCTAATTAATTAATTAATAATTCAGCTAAAACAAGTATTAATGAGTAAAAATCTAGCTAAACTCAAAAGGTTCGGTTGGTCTTTAAGTTTTACGACGATAGATATAAATATATTGATCTGTAATAAAATTCAACTAATTTAATAAAAAAAATTTATGAAAAAAAAAAAGCAGAGATAACTGGAATCGGTGTCCTTTGTCAAAATAAAGAAGAAAAAAAGTAGGACAAAGTTTTAGCATCCACCCAATATTCGACGATCCGAACTCAGGCCAGCCAATCGATTTCGTCTAATATTCGTTACCCAAAAAGAGAAAAGATATTCTAAAAAAATTAATTGATTTTGCACACGTGCCAACTAATTTTCACAAATCTTTTTTTTTTTACATTTAACTTTGCGAATGTTCTGTACTGTAGTACAGATTTTTTTTAATTTAAAATTATATTAAAATAATAAATATTAAAATAATATTTTTAAATAAAAATCATTTTAAAAAGTCCTTCTACGGCAAGAAAAACACTCACGATCATTTCTTAAGGACACGCTCTCCGTTTATCCAGCCACGTTACATCAACCATGATTATTCAAAAAATTCAGGGGAAGTAAAGTCCCTCCACTCTTACTGTACCATCACATTCCCATCCACTCACCAGTGTACGCGTGGCAAATAAAATCTTGAAACTCTTCTTTCTCCGCCACAAATTTCCCACGCTAATCATCACTGCTTCACAGGATAATTTCTCAATAATAAAAATATTTAAGTATTCTCCATTTATCTAAGAATTTAAACACCTCACGAATTTCAAGGCCCACTAAATTAAGGAGGAGTTTCCAAAACTGTACCGATCCTGTGACCTCAACCATCACACCACCACCAATATTTTACCCCTACCCTGGTAAAGGTTTTTTACCGCAATATTTTGTCCTTGTCATGTATCTTCAAACGAAATATAGGTAAAAGAGTTATTTTTTATTTATGTTTTGAAAAAAAAAACTAGTGAAAAAATATATATATTTTTATCATTTTTATTTTAAAAATACAGAAAATTATTCTAAAATTTTTATAATATAAAATTTATTTTGTCACATTTTCTTTGACTAATTAAACATATATTTAATTTTTTTATATTTGTATATGTTGTCCAAAAACTAAATAAACGCAATTTAAAGTGATAACCGTTTCGAAGGCTCAATCACAGCAGACCATGTCCATTCTCGTCATTTCATAATTCAAATTTAAAATTAACCGGCTTTAGAGAAAATGCCAGCGTGGCATTTCAAGTCTATTTAGTAATAATCTATTCAATCTAATTCTATGCATAGCAAAGACAGAAAGAAGACCTCTCTCTTTCTTTTACTAACAACGGATTATTGGACTTTCTTGCTTAACGGCGTTAGAATCAAGTTTTAACGGTCTCCCAGCCTCATCTCTCTCTCATAGTCTCATGGTCTCGTGTTTGTAGGAAACTGGTCTAGTTTTTGCAACCACCGCCTTTTTTTTTTTTTCATTTTTATCTCATTTTTTCTCCGTTAAGGGAAAAAACAACCACGCCCATTCTCTCTCTTTCTGGCGAGAGGTCTCAATCTCGCCGGAAATTCTGTTTCTCACCGCCGGAGAATCTGATTCTTAGCTGAAGAGAGAGGAACTTTGTAATTAAAAAAATTGAAGAAATAAAATATAGGGGAGGTTAACGTGCAATGCAGGGAAATTAAAAGAGAATCAAGGAAGGAAGGCAGTGTTTGGTGGGAGGATCTTACACGGCAAAGATGCTATGCTACTAATAAGTTGATACCTTCTTCCTTCAATTTCCCTTTCCTTTAGCCGTAATTTATTCGATCTCTCTCGTTTGAATTCTCTCTGTTTAAATTCTTCTCTTTTCTTCATTTCTCCGCTATGTATTTTTTCCCTCCTCCTCCTCCCTCCCTCCCTCCCTCCCTCCCTCTCTCTCTCCGTGAATTGGAGTCTGTTTCTGTTCTTTAATAATTGAGGTCCGTTTGCTGGTTACATTTGTTTCGCTCCAAGGTGTGCTTTTGTAATTTTGATTATCTGATCGGTTATTTTTCTGGAGTCCAAAAATGTTTTAGGTAACTGGATTTTGTTAAATTTAAGCTGTTTTGGATCTTTTTGAAAATTGCACCTGCAAAATTTGCATTGAATTAACAATTCCGTGTTTAATTTCTATTAATATTTGAACTTATTTAATTTATTTTTCTATGTTTGGTTGGTGTGAATCATGAGAGGTTGTTGTTATCATCATCATCATCATCATCATCATCAAATGAAGGAATAATTAATTTGGTTTTTGTTGTTTTGACTTGCTATAATTGCTTACTTTCCAATTAAGAGCTTAAGCTGAAACAACTTGCAGATTTTGGTATAAATGAAATTAATTATTTGTAATCCTATCATCTATACTGTGCTTTTATCAAGTTGCCTAGTTTTGCCTTACTTTGCTATCCATAACTGTCCAAATTTTTGCCTTGCAGAGTTTCCGTAGAAGCATCTGAGATATTTTTTACACAAGTGTTAATGCAACAGCGGAGATCGAGTTTTTTCTTTGGGTGGGGGGGTTTTACATAGTCTTGTTTTAGGCATCAAATCATAATGCCATCTGAAATAATGGACTTACAGGGTTTGTCCTCATCATCATTTTTCTCTGAAGATGCTTCCTTTCCCAGTGAGGTACAACTGGTGGTGCATTTTTGTGTTTCATCCTTTAGTTTAATCATTTCCGATTTTGTTTGATGGTTAGATTGCATGTTTATAAGGGTTTATTTATTGGTGTAGATTGTAGTGCTTAATTGAATTTTTTTTATGTGGTTTTTGTATGAATTGTTATTGATTGATTTTGTTTTCTATGTGTGGCAGAGGCAGGTGGGGTTTTGGAAGTCAGACACAATGCCTGATCAACGCGGTTAGTATATTTGAGATATGCGTAGGTTTTACGGTTTTGATTCATCAGATAGACTACCATTACATGGATCTTTTTTTTTGTTACCTTTAGATCTTTTTGATTGAGAACTTGCAATTGTTTGTATGGCAGCTAAGCAGTATGTTGGTGAATTCCTAGGACATAACACAAGTGTTTTCTTATAGTCAGCCACTTTATAACTCTTTATCTTTCTTCCCAAACTAGGATCTGATCGTTTCTAGATTCTCACCTTTTTGTTGATTCATGATTTCGTTGTGTGGTTTAGAAGGTTGGATATATCTTTCAATTCTGTATCCCGGATCCCTAATAAGCCACATGTACATTAAATAATTAATGAAGTATCTTGAATTGGCAAATGAAGAATTCGCTCCATGGGATGATGTAAGCTGCTATTGATGACGTATATAGGGTGACATAAACTGCTATTGATGACATCTATAGGATGACGTATTCTGTTGTTATTGAGAATATAATGGTTTAATTTTGTGAATATGGTTTATTGACCTGCCATAGTTTCTACCATGTTAAAGATATTATTAGTTAATGAATATCTAATCTGATCCGTCAATCAATCATGTGCCTCTAATAATCTTGTAGAAAGAAGGAACCAGAAGGAAACATAAATCGGATACTTATACGGCTCCTTTCACTTGGATTTTCTGCTGTCCTCGAAAGGGTTTAAATAGAAGCACAATGTAGTCTGTGTGCTCCGTTTCGATTGGTATAGGTGGGGCTGGTTCCATATTGAAATTTAATCAGAATTTTAGAATGTACCCTACCATGGAATTAATTATTGTTGTCTCTAAATTCTGTAGCAAACTAGTCTTTTTAGTGCATGATCAGTTTGTGAAATTATGTGATTGCTAGGTGAGCATAGCTCTTCTATTATGGTAAGCGAGTTTTCTTATGGAATAGAAACTGATATTATTTGTTGAAGAGCAGTTGGGAAATCATATGTCTTATCACCCAGTGAGAAACTTGTAGCTGTGGAGTCAGTTAAATCGCTTGAACATCCTCAGCCTTCCCTAATGCATGACCAGAAAATGAATCATAGCTTAGATAAGCATGCAGTGGGAGCAGAGAGAGCATTAAGTCGGTCCTTCACTTTGTTGAGACCCGTGGACAACGATACTGGTACAGGGACCAGTTTGAATGTACAGCCAACATCTTATTTTGCAGAAGTTGGCAAAGTGAATGCGATGGCAACTCAGCACGAGAATAGTCTCTTCTCAAGCTCGTTATCAGAATTATTTAGTAGGAAGTGTAAGTTTTTTTTTCTCAGTTGGCTTGTTTTTGCACACCTTGTCTGCAAACTTCTATGTAAATTTAAACTATGTGCCACATGCCAGCCTTTCCCATATCCAGATTTGGTTTCTAGGATGTAGTCTCTTTTTGGGATTCTGCATTCTGATCTACAGTTTCATACTCTTGATGCAGTGAGATTATCTTCAACCAATTCTCTATATGGCCATTCCGTTGATACCATTGCCTCTCACTTTGAGGAAGAGGAACCTTTTCAGTCTCTTGAAGAAATTGAGGCCCAAACCATTGGAAACCTTCTTCCCAATGACGATGACTTGTTTAGTGGGGTGACTGATAGAATAGAAAATATCAACCATCCCAGTGGTGGAGATGATATGGAGGATTTGGACTTTTTCAGCAGTGTTGGAGGGATGGATTTGGGGGATGATGGTTCTGTGGCCCAGATTGACTCTGAATTTCATGGAGGAGCTTCTAATGGTCAGCTGGGAGCATGCAATCTTTCAGTGGCAGGAGAACACCCTTATGGTGAACACCCTTCTAGAACGCTCTTTGTGAGAAATATAAATAGCAATGTTGAAGAGTCTGAGTTAAGGGCTGTATTTGAGGTATGTGTTTGACATGGTGTTTTAATTTGTCTTCCACCCATGTTATTAACTTGAGCTATTTGTCTTCAAAGAATGTTTCACTGATTTTTATTATTTTTATATTGAATGAGCAGCAATATGGTGATATTCGTACACTTTATACGTCTTGCAAGCATCGAGGTTTTGTTATGATATCCTATTACGATATTAGAGCAGCCAAAAACGCGATGAAAGCACTACAGAATAGGCCTTTGAGACGTAGGAAACTTGACATTCATTACTCAATTCCAAAGGTGGATTTTGCTGCCTTTCCTGGTTTTATTGGTGTGCATAGTCCATCATCACTTTACTTTATCAGAATGGCAGTCCCTTTGTTAGGATTTGTAATCTCTTGCATACTTTTGACATTTATTTACATGCATGAATCTTGTTACATGACCTGTTTCCTTTCTAATTACTTTTGTCAGGACAACCCTTCAGAGAAAGATTTTAACCAGGGCACTCTTGCTGTGTTCAACCTCGATTCTTCTGTTTCAAACGATGATCTTCGTCAGATATTCGGCATCTATGGAGAGATCAAGGAGGTGAGCTTGGTTGCTGATTTTCATATATTGTTGTTGAGAAACTCTACAACCAAGGCATGAACCCGCATTGCTCTTGCATTGCAGATTCATGAAACCCCACACAGAAATCATCACAAATTTGTTGAATTTTATGATGTGAGAGCTGCAGAGGCTGCTCTTCATGCATTGAACAAGAGTGATATTGCTGGGAAGCGGATTAAGCTTGAAGCAAGCTGTCCAGGGGGTTTGAGACGGTGCGTATTGTCCAACCATACTAACTCTCCATATATTTTTCCCCACATACTTTCTTTCTACTTTTGCTTTTGTTTATTTTGATTACCTATCCAATATAAGTGGGCGAGTAGCAGAAATATTTCCTCTCTTTCCATGTTTGGGTGGGATAAAATAGGCCAAAAACATTAGTTTTAAGCAGACAGAACCAATGGGTTTCCCAGTTCGCATTTACATTTTAATATCTATACTTGCTTGGCAAGATTGAAATGCAAGACCCACTCCATCCTCACCGTTTATTACTTTTTGTTGCCAATATTCAACTAACAGCTGGTTCATCATCTCTGCTGAATGGACCTAGACTTTTCTTAGGATCTGTTGCTAAAGTCTAGGTTTATTTTGGTTTTTGGCTGCAGTTTATTGCACCAGATTCCTCCTGAGTTGGAACAAGATGAATTTGGGCCTTTCGTGCAGCAGAACAGCCCTCCCAATAACTCAACTACTGGATTCTCTGGTAAGATTGTTGGAAATGAGATATCCTACTCACTAAATAAATATTCATGTCTCTCATGAAGCATTGTTAACAGGAACAATTATATCCACTGGCATGGATAATGGGCCTATTTTGGGAGCACCCTCTGCAACACAAGCCCCGTTTTTGGAATCTGCATTGCATCATGGAATCTCTTCTAGCGTTCCTAACAGCATGTCCTCACTTTCAAGAGTTGAATCAGCTGGCAATCAAACTGGCTTTGCTGAGCTCGGTCACTCACCAGGTCATTTGAAATTTGATATCCAGAGCACTTTAAATTTTCATCCTCATTCACTTCCCGAGTATGATGGTCTAAATAGTGGTGTTCACTGCAACTCTCCTGGAGCAATGGCTGCAAACATCAATCCAAGGCCACTTGAAAGAATTGATACCCGGCATTTAGCCAGAATTAGCCCAAATGGAAACCCAATTGAATTCAGTGAAGGAGGTAATTGCAAGGGATACCTTGCTGAAGTTGTCTTTTCATTTGTTTTTATCAATTTTCTGACTCATATAGCTGGCAAAGCCCAGTGGTGCTACTAACAATACTGAAAGTTTTCAGTTGGTTTGACTCACAAAAACTAAAATTTCAAACTTCCCTATCTTGTCCATGGAACTCCAGGAATTTCTAGATCAAGGTTTATAGGTTTCGTTGTGTCCATTTGATTCACTTATTTGCTAGTTTCAAATGCAGATAATTAAAATTGAGATGTTAGAAAGATATACATGTTAAACGATTGAGTTTCTGGCCCAGAAGAATACTGGTGATTATCTGTTGCAATTTTGAATTCTCACAAAGATTCATTTGTCTGGCCTTTGCTCCATTTTATCAGTTTTTGGATCTGCCCGAAATGGAAGCTGCTCTCGACCTGGACATCACTATACATGGGGTAACTCCTATCATCACCAGCCCCCAGGCATGATTTGGCCAAACTCCCCATCATTTGTCAATGGAATTTCTGTAGCTCATCCTGGACCACGGCTGCATGGACCTCCTAGAGCACCACCTCCTATGCTGAATCCTGTTTTATCCATCAATAACCAACGTGTGGGATCTGTGCCAACTGTCAATCCTTCTCTCTGGGATAGACAACACGCATATGCAGGGGAATCTCCTGATGCTTCTGGTTTCCATCCCTGTTCTCTTGGGAGCATGAGGATTTCCAATAATTCGTTGCACTCCATGGAATTTCTCTCCCCTAAGATGTTTCCTCATGTGGGGGGAAACTGCCTGGAACTTCCAATGCCCCCTCAAAATGTTGGGTTCCAATCACAACAGCAGAGGTCCATGGTGTATCCTGGCAGAGGCCAAATGATTCCCATGATTAATACATTTGATGCTCCTGGTGAACGTGCTAGAAGCCGTAGAAATGAAGGCAGCACTAGTCAGGCAGACAAGAAACAATACGAGCTTGACATTGATCGCATATTGCAAGGGGAAGACAACCGAACAACACTTATGATAAAGAATATTCCTAACAAGTATGTGGTACCTAACTTCAATACATGATTATATTCTGCTTGTCGGCTACTATTTATTTATTGCTGGAACTTTGTTTTGGGAACAGTAACTTGTATTCCATGAAAGTGTGAAGTCCAGGCATGCTCAATGATTTCTACTTAGAACAAACTTCAAAAAACAAGAAAGACTTGCACTATTACTACATGTCAATTAAAATGTTGCCAATAATTCTTTTTTGTCTGTTATTTTTTTAACACTGACAATGTGGTGTTGGTGGCAGGTATACTTCAAAAATGCTTCTGGCTGCAATCGATGAACGCCATAAAGGAACTTACAATTTTGTTTACCTACCAATTGATTTTAAGGTAAGTGCATTTTTATCTTAGAGAGGTTGCCCTTTAATTTCAAGGTTAAAGATGAATTGTGGGAAAACCATAGTATTCTAATAAACTTTCATTCAATATGCAATGCCTGACATTAACAACTCTTGCAGAACAAATGCAATGTTGGGTATGCGTTTATCAACATGATTGATCCCAGACAAATAATTCCATTCTATCAGGTTTGTGATGTGTAAGCTGTAATGTTGTAACAGATTGGATAAATTACTTTGACCACCCTTGTTATTCTGACCACTCCAATTACCCTAAATGTTATGGTGAGGTGGTCATCTTGCAACATGATCATGAAGTAGGGGTGGGTAGTGTAGTTATAGAAATAAGAAGGGTGGCCAATGGCAAATTTATCCCTAAAGGTTACATGCAAAGACTAAAGCTAAAAGGAAATTAAAATTATGGCAGGCATTTAATGGAAAGAAATGGGAGAAATTCAATAGTGAAAAAGTAGCATCACTTGCATATGCCCGCATACAAGGAAAAGCAGCTCTCATTGCACATTTCCAGAATTCAAGCTTGATGAACGAGGATAAGCGATGCAGACCCATTCTCTTCAATACCGACGGACCCAATGCAGGTGACCAGGTACGCACATCACAGCAAGTCAGGCAATTTGGATTTAGTTGTGTTTCATTGTTGACTCGAACATAAAACAGAATGTAAAAATCCTGCTAAATGTGGTTGGAATTTTGTGCTTCTGAAAAATTTTCATTTATTGTGATGCCCAGAAAATGGGCCTCAGTCTTGTAGAGCAACCAAATCCCCCTTATTTAATGGTACTATGGTAGAGTCGTAGAGAAAAGAATGAAAGTAATTTCATGCTGACCCTGTCTTTATTGGCAGGTGCCCTTTCCAATGGGGGTTAATGTAAGAACTAGACCTGGGAAACCCCGAACCATCATCCATGAGGAGAACCAGCAAGGAAGCCCATCAAATCTGGCAGGTGGGGAGGATTCTTCAAATGGGGACGCTTCCTCAGGTTCTGGAAAGGAGTCTGATTAAGCAAGCCACTTGTTTTTGTGGGCTCTAACCTCGTAGGACTGAGTAATTTAAGATCGGCGCCACCCCAAGTCTTTACGGCATTGTGGTGGCTGATTAAAAAGAGACTTTTTTCATCTTTTGAGAAGCTTCTTGAAAATTATAGAGGACTTAGCCAGACCTAAAGTGAATTTCCAATTTTATTCAGATTTTCATAGAATTCTGAAATGGTTAGACAAAGAAGCATCAGGTGGGGCTTCGAAATTTTGGATGTTGTTGAGAGTAATCTACACACACACACACAACATAGTATGTATAGGAGTTTCTGAGAAAATAAGGGATCTTTTTGCCGAGGTTCCGGAGGCTTCTGTATTTCCCGGGGTTTTGTTTGCTTTTGAATGTTTGGGCTTGTATCCCATTTGTAATTTCTCGCTGAAATATACCGAAGTCAGGGACCTTTGTTTTTAAAATTTTTGAAGCGGTGAACCCGTGTGTGCCATTCTTGATAGTGCCCATAGCTTTTTATGTCTGTTCCTTTTCTGGAACCACTCAAGTTTATGGGCTGTTTATTGGAACGTGATGTTGCATCCTAGTTTATGTCTATGATTGATTCAGTGAAGGAATTCTTTCTGTTCAGCAAGCACATAGAGGGATAGACTAGGTGTAGGTTGACCGGCCTATGCTTGCACCGCCGCCTTCTTTGGGGGCTACCGTTCTCGGGATAAGGTGTATTAATTTCTTGTGGTATTTGCTTGGAGTCCTTATTGGCTGGTTGAGTCATCTTCACCTCCAACATGTTGTGAAATGCCATGCCCCATTCTGTTTCACCATTACAGGTTGACCGCGTTGAGAAACCTTTACTCAAAAATACCTTTCCCTTTCCTTTTGTGTTTTTTTCTTTTTAAACGACTGAAAAACATGAAGGGATAGGTATCATCTCAAACACTGAGAATATGGCAGAATAAAATATTTTCGACAATTGATTTACCACTGTGATTGAAGGCGTAACAAAAAAAAGAAGAAGATAATAGCAAATCATTACGAGAAATAAAAATAGTTTAACAGTAAAAAAGGATGTCGATAATTTACTTGACAGAACATGGAAGTTAAATTTTCAAAATTAAATTAAAAGACCTTGCATTGTTTGTTGTAACCTAGAAATGTAGAAATAGATCCTTAAAAATAAAGTACTTTGGCGGCATGGAGTGTTTTGTTAGATCATTGTTGGCTCAAATGGATGCCGGAGCATGTTCAAACTCCGACCTTCATCCACCAGAGTACGATTGCTAATTAACCAAATCAGTTTTTATCTTTGATGTGTTCTCATATTCAGAACGAGTTGAAAGCATAAAACTCGCATCGTTTCAAATTTATTGTGCTTGGATTCGAGATCAAACCAAGTCCTTGACAAGCGGAGCTTTGAGCGACTCAAGAGGGAGTCTGGTCATTTGCAGCCCTCCACCATAGGGCGGTTTTAGCAGGCTGCAATTAGCTTCAGATTTAGCTGAATTATTAAAGATTGATAGATTATAACCCTCGGTAAAGCCTCAAATTTCACAGAACCAAAAAGCGCGCACTTTACACCTATATGACAAGCTCCAAAATGGACCAAAGAGGCGAAAGACCATTCCTACCTCTATGCATGTACTTGAGCCTCCATTATGGCTACTCAGATTTGCCCATGTTTGATGCCTTAGAAAAAGCGGAGCAGGAAAATAGCGATAGCATGCATCGAACAGAATGAAAAGATTTTCCAGAATCACCAGTGTTTCTTTTCCTTTCCAAGCAAATAAAATTTCACAAAGATGATTAAACACAGGTGAGGACATGCTCAATCCTGAATTGTAACAGATGACTGCCCGCAACTTTCAGGCAGCCTTGCATTTAGGTCTCCACTCAGAGAATTCAGAAGCATTTGAACATTTATCACAAGGTACAGCACAAATACAGATGAGGATAAGTACTTTGCCTTGCAACCTTGTGTTTCTTGTCACCATTCAAATTTACCTTGTCAGCATCCATCACCTGGACATCATTAATGGCCTGCAATATACACAAGCTAGACTCAATAACATAAAAATATGTCCACCCGCCCACCCATACCCAGGCACCATGACGTCCAAAAGGATGAGAGCAGCTTACCATAATGGCAAAAGGTATCACTTTGGGTAGAGAATGTCATAGTGACCTGGACGATAAAGCAAGGTAATGAAGGGATTGATGCTCTCAGAACCAGCACCAGTAGCACTTGGGAGATTGCGAGGTGCAGGAATGAAATCATGATGATTTACACTGACACCAGCTGCATCACAAGAGCTGCGGTCGAGATATACAACACGAATTGGTACACCCAATGCATCAGATAGTGCAGTAATGTGCACATGGTCACTTTCTTCACCCATAGGTTCCACTGATGACTTGCAAAACTAAGGCAAAACAGATAAATCAATTGGGAACTCCAATATTTTATGCATTCATTATCAGATTTCTGAAATATATGATACTGAATTTCTTATCATAATAAACTTGTCACCAAGAAAAGCCATCAAAATAGTAATTAAAAAAAATTATGGTTTGAAATGTAAAACTTTGAAAAAGTTAACACAAAGGGCCAAGGAGAGATGTGGACTAGATGTAAAGGACATTGGTTTAAGCTATGCTAGTGAAAGCTAACAATTCATCCTTGTTTTTTAGAAAATGTACAAAACTAACAAAGCATGGAAAATGTTTGAAAGTAATACCAGAAACTATAGTACATTGAACAGACCTGCTCAACTGTAGTGTTTGTCAATCCAAATACAAAGGGTTCAAAAAACTCTGAGCGTAGTCTTATTTCTCCAGAGGTCACAAATCTGAAAAACATGACAACTAACCAACCGAATTTGTTAGGAGAGGGAGCCAAAACATCAATCCATACCATCACTTTATCAAGTAACTCACCATAGTCTGATACGGACTGATCACGACTCCTATTTAGAAGCTCTTGATGACTGCAAAAGAAAACAGAATTAATATTTAGAAACTCGAAAGGTCAATTGACTAGCATTAATAAACAGAACCTAATATTTTGGCCTTAAGTAGCACTACATCAGCTCATGTTTGTAAATAAAAATGCAGGATCTGGGGAGTAATTAAGAGAGGTTAAAATCCCAAAGTAAGTTGTATTTCCTAAGCTGCTAACGCGCATAGTATAGCAGGGAAAAGGGGCACCTTATTGAAGTTTCATTTCCTTGAAGAACATCATCCAGCTGCTCAAGAAATAACTGCAATTTTTTCACAAAGAAACCAGAGTTGCAGATCATTTGCATAAAAGCCTTCAAGGAAGGTATGATTTTGTAGGAAGCTTTTATGAAGAAAGCTTGATACAACTTAAAATACTTTTGCTTGAAAATTAAAAAAAATAATTAATCTTCTCATATCGAGATTAAAGCAAGACATGAAACAAGATAGTGAACTTTTAGAGGCATCAGCTTTTCAATGAAACATTAAAACTTGCATTAACTCAACTGAATTCATCTGTGTCTCACACATAGAATAAATATTATACCGGTCAATCTTTGTTTTCCATAATGTTTATGTGACCAAGCTATTCAAGCAGTTCTTAACATCGATGTCCACATTTCCTAATAATCCACCTCATATGAGGTAGAAATAAAAATTCAAGCGAGCATATTCAAGTAAAATGCACAGAACACAGCTCCATCATATCTCAAGGTGGTCAACACTGAAAATATTACTCCAAGTCATCAAATCAATTGAACTTTCAAGAATGGAGTTCAAATGTCCACGTCATATTCTAAAACTCAGTTTTCTACAAATTTGTTTGTACATTTGCATTAATATTGACTTTGGTTCACTCTTAGGAACTAATTTGTAAACAATGTCTTTGTTGCATAACTGGCACACAGTGAAACATTTTAAGATGTCAAAAAATGCTCAAAAAAGGATAACGCAAACATCTTGAATAGAGTAACAGAGTGCAAATGATAAATTTACCGCAAAAAAATCCTCGAATGTGAAGTCCACATAACCCAAACTCTGCAGTGTTTTCCTACATTCTTCAACATTTGCTTTGATACGATCAACTTCCGCACGGTCTTGTTTCTCCAAAATATGCTCCTATCTCAAGAAAACCACGGCTCATTTAAGAGGGTATATTACACATATGGTGCTCCCTCCAACAAAAAGCACAAGGATAGAAACCAAAAAATACAATGACATACTAGGTATGAAAACATAAAGCTGCGAAAGAAGCAATTCCCATCTCCACGTGTTCGCCTAATTGCAACATACTTGTCACCAAGCACCTACACAAGCAGCAGCAATCAATCAATCATTAAATTCAAGAAAACCATAAAGAACAAACAAGAAAACGCAATGATGATGATAACAAGAAAACCACCTTTATTTTCTGAAGTAAAATAGGACTGCCTGATTGATATTCAGCAGCCAATGCAGACAAGGGCTCCTGTA
Organism: Populus simonii; assembly: GCA_007827005.2. Taxonomy (NCBI): domain Eukaryota; kingdom Viridiplantae; phylum Streptophyta; class Magnoliopsida; order Malpighiales; family Salicaceae; genus Populus; species Populus simonii. The sequence goes on along the minus strand of CM017466.2, from coordinate 18,168,099 downwards.
GTAGAGTAAAATTCAATCACCCAAAATATCCTTCAATTGAAAAACAAAAAAGCTGAACTAATAATACAGGAATTGAAAACAAAAAACAAAAAAGAAGAAGAAGAATTGCCTTGTCGCCAACAAATGGAACACTGGATTGCTGCTGCTGCATAATATCATCATCTCCTCCTCCAAAATTTGCCCAATCTTCGATTTCACAAGTCACTTCTGTTTGTCCATCTGCTGCTAACTGTCCTTCCTGATTCTGCATCTTCTTCTTTCTTTCTTTATAACAAAAACAAAACAAAGCAAGTTGATTTTGCAAAAGATGAAAGTGCAGATAGCAATGTTGACGATAAAAACACACAAACACACATATATACCTGAAAATCAAGATTCTGGTCAATAGAAGGGAAGAACTTGAAACCCTAACTATAATTAATTCTTTCTCCTAAAAATTGGATTTTATTTTGCTTCGGTGATCTACTTTGAAAGCAAGAAACCGATTTCTCTCTCTCTCGATATCAGTACCTGATTTTTATTTTATTATCGCTCTCTACTTAGATTTTATATTGAGAGGCAAATTCGCTTCTTTTTTTTTTTTTTTTTATTTGTTAGCAGCAGGGAACAGGCGATTAACTTAGGCATGGATGGCGTATTTACGTGGGTGGGGCTGCTTACCCCTGCCCCCGTCCAAATTATCCTGTGAATAAAACAAAACAATAATTAAGATAAAAAAAATCCACTGCAGTTAAATGTTACCGATATGGAACCGACGCTTCCCTGCTCATTGAAAAGGCCTTTGTTCCTATGAGAGGAGAGTCATGATTTACCTATAAGAAATAGGTAAAAGAGAAATTTACTAAGTCATCCAGTAGGAAAACGATTTGTTCTGCTGTAGTATCATGTTCGAGTATTATAATTATTAATATAATAATTATTAAAGATTTATATAGTTATTATTTTTAAAATTTATAAAATTAGTTAAAATATGGGTAAGCTGGTTCTAATATCATGTTAATAAAAAAAAATAGAAATTGAATGAAAAAAATATCATCTTTCCTGGAATTAACATATATATATATATATATATATATATATATATATATATATATATATATATATATCAATTACGATTTTAATGTTTCTCAAATAGCAACAAAAAAGAGTTCGAAAAATGTTTTCTAGTATTTTGTTTCTTTTGAATCTTAATTTATTAGCAATATATGCATAGAATTAAGAGGGTATCGTCATTACTGAAGAAATATTGGAATGGGATATTTTGATGCTTGAAAGTGAACATTTACCCCTATAAATAGATTTATTTGTGTTCTATACAACTCAATGAATATTTTGATAAATATTCTAGATATATATATTAACTATTTTAGATATTTATTAAGTTATTTATCTTTAAAAAATCTATATAAAAATTAACTTCATTTTTCTAGACTTCAAATATGTAATGACTCATCTTTTTAGATTGTATATCTAAACAATACAAAACTCAACATAAGTCTAACACAACTCAAGACTTAAAGAAGGTCAAGTCTAGAGAATTTCTCTCTCTCTCTCTACATAAATGCATCTTCATTTTTCTATTATCTATACAAATATTATATTGACTTAAGTATCATAATGGTTTTTTTTTGCAGGTGTCGTCCGGCTCACCAAGTCCTTCAAGTCTAATTTTATTAACCTATAAAAAACACCTTTAATCTTTTTTTTAAGGATTTTAGCCTTATTATTGTAGCTGTTTGCAAAACCAAACTAAAAGTTAATTTATTCTTATTTTTCAAAAACTCTTTTCAAGATTTACAAAACCTCAACACTTTGATAGCCATGTCAATGAATATGTCTATGGTTACACCAATGACTTGTCAATGACTATGTCCCATGTAGTTATGCCAGCGGTTATGTCCAGGACTACATTTACATAGCTATGCCATTAACTATAAACAATAACACCCACAACGACGCCTAAGCTCACAGCTACGCTCCATAGCTATGCCTACAAACTACTATTATAGCAGCTTGTGCATATAAAAAGTGTCATTGGAATTTAGAGGCTTTGATGATACATAAAATGTAACATTATCTATTGTAAGTATTTTTTTTCTCCATTCTTGCCAAGTCAACTCTTCCAAACATATTTGTTTGTAAAACCTGAGGGATCTGATGATACATGAAAAAACTACACAAGTGTTTTATATAATATAATATAATATATAGATCTCCATAAATATTTTTATAAATACCCTAGATATTTAAATTAAATATCTCTGATATTTACTTTTTAAAAATCTATATAAATTGAGCTTTATCTTTTTAGATTCTATGTCTTTAAACAACACAAACTTAACACAGGTTTATTACAAGACTTAAACAAAGTTGAGTCCAAGAAAATACCACTTATTCTCTCTCTACACACAAATATAACTCATTCTCCGTCAACTGTATATACAAATATTACACTGACTTAAAAATTCAAAGTGTTTTTCTTACTAGAGTCATCGCACACACCAAGTTCTCTGAGTACACTTTTATCTGTCAATGAAAAGCACCTCCATTCTTTCTCTCCAAGATTTTTTCCAGCCTCGTCCCGAAGCTTTACACTTCTCTCTTATCAGGTTGGCTCATAGCTTACTTATTTTTCTGCAGTTAGAATCACACTCTAAATGGAAAAATATTCGAGAAGCTAACGCGAGCATTGAGATGTGGAAAAGGAAAAGACTGGTAAAAGAACGAGATGATTTCACATCTCGTCCGTCCATGGGATCAGATCTGTAAAGTTACAAAAATGCTTAGCAAGGAATTGTGCAGGATGAGCAGCAAGTTTGTGCAGGATGCACTTTCTTATGCCCTACAGAAGCTTAAACTTTACACCGAGGTTCCCACCAATGGACTGGTAGTTTACTCTGGATCGGCTGTATGATGATGGAAAAGATAAGCAGTTTACTCTTTCCTTTGCACCTTTTAAGCCTATCCGTCAGTCTCTCTTTCTCTGTGACAAGAAGTTTCATGCGGAAGCATTGCATGAGCTCCTGGTCTAATGGAAAGTTTGGATTTATTGTTATTGATCACGGGGGACTCTCTTAGGGACATTAAGAGGCAACAGAAGAGAGGTACTCAGCAAGTTAACTGTTGAGCTCCCATAGAAACATGGTAAGGGTGGTCACTCAGCTCTCCGCTTTGATCGTCTACGGACAGAAAGCCGCCACTACTATGTTAGGAAGGCAGCAGAACTTTCTATAAAGCATTTTATAGACCCTTCAGGTGAAAGCACAACAAGACAGCACCGGTATAAGGAGACAGAGAATAGATTGATTTAAGGATAAAACACCAAGAACACTAAAACTCTATTTTATTATTGAAATAATATATAATTTGATCAAGTCTGCTTTCTAATAAAGTTTATAATTTTTTTTTATAGATTTTTCATCTAAACTAGAAAACAAAATCAGAATCCTAACATGTAAAGAAAATCAATATAAAATCCAAAAATAAATAATAACTTCAAAAATAACTAGAAAAATAGTAAAATTAACCCAAACAATAATTTTTAAATTTAATTTCAAGAGATCCAATAATCTAATAAGCAATGCAGTCACTCCCCATACGTAAACTGCCTGTAGAATTTCAACCTGATTCCATAGTCAAATATTATGTTATTGTTATTTTAAATAAATATCTTTATCTAAGAAGACTTTTTTTTTTGTGTTCAGTCCTGTTAATTCATGAAAGCATCTCTCACATATTCTATTTAGGGAAAATCCCCGTATAACTATACTACATCACTTCCCAATGTTGCTGGATTAATACTTTCTGGTTCTGCCGAATTTAAGACAGGGCTGAGCCGATCTGACTTGTTTGATCTTCGCCAGCAGGCTAAAGTATTAAAAGTTAAAAATGTTTCGTGTGATGGAGAAAAGGGGTTTCGATCAAGCCATTGACTTGTCCTCGGGGATTCTATGCAATGTGAAGCTTAAGAGTAAGTTTTTAGATAAAATTTAAGATATAATTTATATTATTTTTTAATATATTTTTTTAAATAAAAGTTTTTTGAGCTTGAACTTGCACAGACTCATATTACTTTATATTTAATTTTTATTAAATAATTAAATAGAAATTGTGAGATTCAAACTTAAAACTACTTAATTATTAATATTTTAATATTATATTAAAAAAATATCTCGACTCTAAAATTTAAATTTTTAGTTGAATTAGTTTTGTGAGAAGAAAACACTCGTGCGTGGCTTGGAGGATGCCATGATGGGTCCGGGGATCTGGGAAGATTTCTTTGGATATAAATCGGTATGAGCTGAAAAACACCAAGATGGATGAGATTATCATAAAGTATTTGATCAGGGAGCAAGAGGCCGATCATAGCTTAAACCCAAAGTTTAAGTTTTTGAGTTTAATTTGTTTTTAACAAGAAAACACGCTTGAGTGAAAAGTCTTGGAAGAAGTCAGTCAGGATAGTGGAAAGTTTGTGAATGGCTTGGAGGATGCCATGGACGGTCTGGGGATCTGGGAAGATTTCTTTGGATATAAATCGGTATGAGCTGAAAAACACCAAGATGGATGAGATTATCATAGAGCATTTGATCAGGGAGCAAGAGGCCGATCAGAGCAACTTCCAGGATTCAATCACTTCATCGACTTCGAGGTACAGGACGAAAAGTTTCTTCTGGAACGGTTTGCGGATGAGTACAAGCCGTTCGGTTGCTCACTTGAGACTGTCACAGATAATTCAGAGGAAGATCTCATTTTTGTATGGATTTGGTGGCTTTGGAGGGATCCTTCGCTATCAGATGGACATTAAATCACTTGATTAACCAGAAATTGATGCTTCTATGAGCTGCTTCTTTATGATGTTTTTGTTTTTTCCATGCTTAGTGAGTAGGATAACTAGCAGAAGAATTTATGGAGTAATTTAGATCGTCGAAGTCCAAATAAAAATCTGTTATGCTTAAATTTATGGGATTTTATGTTCTTATATCATGGTATTTAACTTCATAGTTCTTTCTTGAAAATCCTCTCTTCTCGGAGAAGCTTTCATCTCCTTTGCTGCTAGTTTACATAAATGGACGAGCCACATTTGTGACTGCCAGTGCACTAGACATGCAGAGTTCAAATTTCAAGTTATGCTGTTTAAATTTTAAATCGAATCCAACTATTCTGTTACTTCTCTTATTTGGATGAGCTAATTTACCTTAGAATTAACTATAAATTATAATCTAATCCTTTAGTTTATCAAAATTAAGTAATTAATTATTGTAATATTAAAATTAATTAAATATTCTTTCGATTATTGTCCACTATCTTTAATTTAATAGTAAAAAATGCTTTGTTTTCTAGTCAAACTTCCCCTTCTACCTACTCATTCTTTATGGTATATAGTTTCTGCTAAAATATGTTACAATCTCTTCATCATTCTTACCAAAAATGACCCTTAATTGAAAAAATATATTCTGAAAAGATATGACTGATAATTTAAACCGTGTGAAAAAGGAACTGTTTTGGCACTATGGACCCAGGCTCTCTGGACTGTGGACGTGCTCGATTTGACTTCGCGCATGTTCGTCTATGAGACTCAGGAGTGGATTGGTCTTTACTGCAATATAGTTTGGGTTTGGGGCTCTCCGCTCTGGTTGCCAAGAACTGTTTTGGCACTATGGACCCAGGCTCTCTGGACCGTGGACGTGCTCGATTTGACTTCGCACATGTTCATCTTTGAGGCTCTAGGGTGGTTTGGTCTTTACTGCAATATGGTTTGGGTTTGGGGCTCCCAGCTTGGGTTGCCATTACCTTCTCATGGCTTCGGTTCATTCTCCCAGTTCTCGTATATATTATGACATTATTCGACTTTTAACCCACGTTATGTATCCAAAGATTTTAAATTTGAAAAACTTAATACTTGAATCCGCACCCATATCTAATTCTTGTATCCAATCCTGAGCAACATAAATTGAATATAAAAATATAGAAATTAATTGATAGTCTTTGAAAACACAAGAATTAATTAATTGTTTTTGCTGAGCTACAGGGCTCCCTGAGTGATAATTTACTCTTCACAGTATTTGTCCTTTTATTTGTCCTTTGATATTGCTGCTGACTGATCTGCAGTTAAGCATGATTGTTAATTACGGAAAGCTGATCCATTTTTCTGCTGTCGTCACTGCTTCTGTTCTACAGAGGGTCTGCTAAGCTTATGGTTGCCAACGCTCTGATGTTGCTGCCACAATGCTATTGAATTGACAAACTCGATTTGGATTATTTCTGATAATTATCTGGTTTGTAGCCATGACAAGTCCAGGCTTACAAAAACTTGGTTTGTGCTTGTTTCTTTTGAGCACCTTCATGATTTGCAAGCTTGATCGACTTCACTATCGAAGGCTATCAGTTCTAAACTCTTCTTCCCGTTTGCTATCCTCATAAACCCATCACCACAGCTAAAAAAATCATTTCTTTCTGTAAAATTCGTCCTCTCTTCTTCAATTCCATCTCCTCCACCAAATATCTACACGGTGTAGGCTTGTAACTTGCTTCGTTCTGATTACCTGGAAGGGCCTAAGCTTGGACCGCGTTTCTCCTGCATCAAATTCAGCGTGCTCTAGTTTAAGCACTGTTTGCCTTGGGCCGTAAACCATCTTGCTATTCAGTAGAAGGGCTTAACCATTTTGATGGATTATTAAAGCTCAAACATCCCTCTTTCTAATTTTCTTGATGCGGCTCTCTAAATACCTTATTTAAATAAGTCTTTTTGTATAAATTAAAATATTAAATGTCGAGTTAGCTTGACAATCAGGATCCATCACTCATTTTCTCTCCTCTATTCCATGTTTAATTTAGCTTGAGCTATATCCACGTCATGGTTCAATCACAAAAAAGAATGTTATAGTTTTGATAATCAATTAATATAATTTTATTAAAATAGGGATAGACAACTAAATGTTAGGTTAAAAGAGAAAAACTATGAAATGCTTCCCACTCGTGAGACGAATTCAACATTTGAAACGGAAAAACTTGTTTGAATAATATGGGATAAATAGGAGGGTCATATTAAAAAAAAAAATCATCAATTGATTGGGACTGCATCAAGAAAACTACAAAAGTAAAGGTAGCTATGAGCTTATAGGCCCCATTTTGCTAAATCCATACAGGTTATAACCTCTGAAAATGACATGGACCGTCTGGAAGGTCGCATTGGGCTTGAGTCATCCAGTATGTAATCGCTGGTCTTAGTCAAATGGGAATATGGTTGCGTCAGTCAGCGACCACCCCAAGCTTGGCTGGATGAAGGTCAGACTCCCTGCGTAAAACCTATCTTCATGGTTGTTTGACAGAATAGCATGGTGGCGATTCGAATTCTAGCCCTTCAGTCGAACTCGATCGTCTCACTTGAAAATAAATTACATTTGATGCATGCATAGTATTGATACTAAAATGTTTTGGGTGTGATTTCTATATCATAATTCCTGTATATTTAAATGGTGTTTGGCAATTATAAGGCTTAGAAATAGCAACATTTTAATAAATGTTGCGTTGTAGAAATATAACAAGTAAAAATATGATATTTCATTGAATTCTTTTTAAAATATATTATTTTAGTGAAACTTTAAATTTATCGTGTTAATTTAAAAAAATTCAAAAAGAAGGTTGTGTATAGATAAATCATTGTTGGTTAATTGATGTGACTTGTGGGGTCAAAAAGTTGTTAATTTTTTTTATCAGCTAGACTTCATGTATATATGTGAAATTGTGGTATATGTGTTTTTTAAGATAATTTTTTATTTGAAAATATATTAAAATAAATTTTTTATATTTTATATTTTTGATATCATTTCATTAAAACTATTAAAAAACATTAAAAATATCAATTTAATATTTTTTTTCATTTAAAAAAAAACTCAAAAAAGCAAAAAATAATAATAAAGACTTTCAAACACTCCCTTCTTTTTCTTAAAAAAAAAAAAACCAAGTGAGGCTTGCACGATGCAGACATGGTTAGAGGTGACACATGGAATTCCCGCAACAAAAGTCACTGCAATGGAGTTTTCTTAAGTCATCGTGAGAATATCTCTCCAATAATGGAAATTAATGTACCAAGTCATCTTAATCAGCTTGCAAATTATTGTCCTTCTTCAAGATTATGACAGATAGCCAGCATTCAGTCATTCTAGTGTTTTGCGAAAAGAAAACATGCAAATAGCAGTCCATGTCAAACCACCGAACCTCGTCAAGAAGAAGATGTATCTTGTCTCTAAACTCGCTCAATACTCGGTGCAATGCATACAATAATAAAAAGGTTTTCGGGATTGCAATAATTTTTTTTTAGATATTTTTTAAAGATATATTTGTTATCTTGAAAAATAAATTTCAATGTTTTTAATAATTTTAATGTTCTCATATTAAAAATAAAAAAAATTATTTTGATATAATTTCAAAAAAAAAACACTTTTAAAAAATATCAATATCAATTACGTATTGAATACGTCAACAACTAAAAGAGTTAAGAAATTAGAATGATGTTTTAACTCCAATACTAAGTTTGAAAGTACAATAGTTAAAATTTATAATGATGTTTAAAATTTTTATTGTCTTGTTTTTAAAATAATAAAAATAATAATTAAAATGATTTTATTGATAATATTGATAATAAAAATAATAAAAGTGGTTATATTGATGGTGATTGGAAAAAAAAAAAAAAAAAGTAGATAATGACAGTAAAAGTATCAATGAAGGGTGCCTGGCGATTCTAGTGACAATAAACACTTAATATGCATGCCTTACTCCTCAACAAACTTTCATGGGAATATATAGATATGGTTCTGACCTACAACGCTATAATAGAAATTCCTCCCTTGCATAAGAACAATTGCAGCCATTAGCATCTGATATTTAGTCTTGAAATTCCCCACTCTAAAAGGGGTGCATGGCTATTGTTAGATGAAACTGAGGGGCTTCTAGGGATTGTGTCTCTACATGCTGGGGCAGTAAGAAGAAGTTTAGGATCCTTGAATGAAAGGTTGGAAAATCAAAACCAAGGTTACATAGTAGTTGAAATTAAGTATTTTTTTTTAGGGAAGATGAGAGTTATTTATTGCAATCGATATTCTCACATTAATAACTTTAAATCTTAGAGTATTTATCATATTAAAATAAATAAATAGAAACACCCATGTTCTTAGAATTTAAAATTTAGTATCTCATTTATTGCAATCTCTCTTAAAAATTACCCATTTTATAATTTGAATGTCTTTAAATCTCATAAAAAAAAGATTGTTTTGTAAGTGCTAGGTCTTCGAACACAAATTATCAACCTCTTGGCTCTAGAAAATGGATATTAAAGTGAAAATATGATTAACAATCATCCAAACATTAACAAAATTTATTTATGATCATAATGGGTTTAAACCATCATCACAAAGAATATCAATTTTCCAATCTAACCAGACTAAGTTCGGGTCCAAAACCTTTTTTTATTTATTTCCTCGAGAAGAAAAAAATCTCGTGGAACTGGTCTGTCGAATCGAAACAATTCTAATTAATTAGTGCATTGAATTCCATTATTTATAACTGATTGATGCAAAAAATAAAGATAGTGTGGTGTGATTTTCCCGACCTGATGGGACAAGATCCATGCCATCTAGCTTAAGCTTACACGTCAAACCTCTCTTAATTTTATCAGTGGACTGAACTGCAAACCCATAATAGATTTGAGGTCATAAGATTTGAACTAGAAATGTCCAAAAGCAACGTGTTCTTTATTTATCGTTGATTGGTTTTTCAAAGATAATTAGTTATCCCAACGATTGAATGATTGGTTTTATTTGTGAATATATATATATATATATAGCATTGAAGGAGTCAAATATTATTGATTCCTTAGCACACAGTTTGAAAGACCGAAGGAGGCATGTGCTTACATGAGTCATTTGTCTTTAGAGGAAACACCCTCGCAAGATCACATGAAAGTTGAGACAAATAATGAGTCCATTTTTGCATATATATATATATATATACACAACACATGAGTGCACATCTGACATATCTCGCATGTGTTGAGCAATGGCACATGCACGTAACAGAGAGAGACCAGTAGTATATATATGTGTCAGCAAATACTCAAGAAACTCTGTCGATGACTTTCCATTTTCCCTTTTGATAAAAACTGAAGTGATTGTTCTTGTTGCTGGATCTGTTTTCTAAATTGTTTTTTATTTGACAAAAACATTAAATTAATATTTTTGAATATTTGTCTATTATTTTAAGATATTCTTAATCAAAAATCACTCTTAAACCTCAGGCACGCACAGAATGAAGTTGAGAGCTCATCAACTGCATCTCGAGACTGGAAAGTTCGGAGGGTGGATCTTGATGAAATTTTATTTGTGTATTCTGTTAAGATGAATGTGCCTGCATGTTTCTGTCCTTACAGCTTGATCTCAGCATCCAAACTAATTCAGGAAAGAAAATTGTTAGCTGTACAAGTCCTACATAAAGAAAGCAGAACCTCACATTGGAGGTACAGTTAGGGAGTAGCTAGGCACTGAAATGGCACCACGAGGGGTAAAATAATTACTCTACTAATTTGTTAGCTTTTCTGACAGGCTACAGGCTCTCGTCGTATGCAGTTAGTCCTCACCCAAATCCTTTGCATTTTCTAATTCAAGTTCCCAGGCTTGCTTACCATTGTATATAAATGTTCTTCGAGTAAATGGATGGCAAACAAAATGATGCAAGACTTAAAATCCAATCAGGTATATAATGCACATTTGGGACGGTGATAAGGTGTTTTTTTTAAATATTTTTTATATTAATACATTAAAATAACATAATATAAAAATATAAAAAAAACTAATTTTAAATAATTAAAAAATTAATTTTTTTTAAAATATTTTTGAAACGTGAAAACAAGTCTAAACTCATTAATTTGACTGAGTGGAGGCAGACATGGATCACTGTATTACTTTAATTATCAGTAAGATTCATTTAAATGCATTGATTCAGCTACTTCAAGAAAACAATTTCATACGAACTAGTGGGATATATATAAGCTCATAGATATAACTCATGTTTATGCAAATGCAACAACTTCAATTATTTTTGAACTCTTTGGACGCCAAATCCTATATATTCTGCAGCCTCGAAACAGCACACGTTCAAAAATGTATTTTTCAACTCTGGCATCGTCCAAAACAAGTGCTGCTGCCATGCAAAGTTGTAGGCAATCGATCTACCTCGTAGTCATATCCTCTAACGAGATTTTGGTTGCATTCGACCACACTTACTTCACATTTATTTGCAAGGATATGGATATCCCCAGTATTTAGAGCATTTCGGGCATGGTGTGTGTGTGTGTGTGTGTGTGTGTGTGTGTGTGTGTGATGAGATGTTATGTAAGTACTATCGATTTTTCTCTATTTAAATAACACGTGTTTAATTATGGTAGTCATAATGTTTGGATTGGTTTGAAAAATCATAATTTTTAGTTTGATTTGCTATGCTTCATAAAAAAAAAAACAAGTTAATTTAAAAAAATGTGAGTAAAAGATGCAATATCCTACTAATTAATATGCAATCAAAAATCACAACAATAAATATTATCAAAAGTGTAACGTTATAATATTTAAAATTTATAAAAATAACAAGAACTACAAATACTAATTTGATATACTGATCGAATATGATTGTTATAAAAGAATATAAAAATATGAAGAGATGTAACTTTTATTTTTTAATATGATAAGACATGATCTAAAAACATGATTAATTTATTAAAAAAAACTATTAAAAGATATTTTCACTTGATAGAGTATAATGAAAGGATACAAATTAATCTCAATGATATAAGTTAATAAAGCACAAATTTAAAAATAAATGGGTTGAAGATTTAAAATCTGACTAGAAAAAAATGATGGGATAAATATTTGGAAAATGATAGTGGGACAGAACCCATCACTTTTTAGGAGGAGATAGCCTTTCAACCATAGTTTTTAGATCCGGTTTGGTCCAAGACCTGGGTTTTCACCGGTTTGGTCCAAGACCTGGGTTTTCACCGGGTTGTCAGGGTTAATTTTTTTTTAAAATCAAAACGACGTTATTTTAATAAAAAAAACCAAAAGTCAGCGGGTTGCAACTAGGTTTTTGACGAGGTCTTGCCGGGTCAACCCAGCGGGTCACACTGAGTTTTTTCTTCCCCTGTTTTTTTTCAACCCGGCCCAGTTCCAACCCGCCGAGTCGGGTTTTAAAACTATGCTTTCAACCCGCTACCATCCGTTCTTGATTCCTCCTCTCGGAATTCTTGTGTCAAACAAAAGGGACTTGTTTGAGGTGAAAAGTTATGAGGAATAATTTAAATTTCTGTACAATATTTCAGCCCAATTGATTAAAATACGACTAATTTAATTGAAAATATATATCCTTTATTTAACAATCTATCTAATTTCCTGTTAAATAACACATCAGTTGTGCAGATTGCATTATAAAATATAAAAAATACATGAGATTAAAATCATTAGATCGTTAAAAACTCGTCCCAGTAATTTCAATATAAAAAACATCATTTACAGTATCATAAAATATAACCAAGAAATCAACCCCTAATTTCTTATGATTTTTGAGTCATTCTTTCTGATTCTTAAGAAAAAACAATAGTTCTACATGTATTTATACATAACGTCTAAATAAAATGGATAAAATGTAACAAAAAAGGCTTAAATTAAAAAATTATCTATAATTCAAGGATTACAAGTAAACAATAATTCTGGAGGTTTTGATTAAAAAAAACAAACAAACGATTTGCTTAAGATAGCTCTATTACTATTTAGTGGTTAATTAGTACCACGTACGTAAAATAGCTCTATTAACTAAACAAACAAGGTGATTCCCATGTTACAGTAAGAACTACATGATTTGCTTAAGATTTGTCGTGGACTGGATTAAAAAATTAATATAAAAATATATTCACATATTATTAACATGTTTTATAGTTTAAAAAAAAAATTTAAATGGTGAGTTGAATAATCTGATACAATTTAGTTTACTTGACAAATGTTAAAATAACCTAAACAACTAGAAAAAATATAATTTAACTAAAAATAATTTAAGATGATATCTTATTTTTTTAAATAGTGATACAACATGTTGGATTGTCTCAAGTCAACTTGATAAATCTATGATAAGGTTCATGAGACCATAATATCTTCATGTAAAAAAAATTAAAATAAATTATGAAACACAATTTCTTATCAACTCAATATTGATCAATGAAATTGAAAAAAACTTAATTAAAAAAGGACATAAAATTTACTCGAGTCAACTTATCAAACTCGTAATCCATGTGACGAGATTAGAATAACCCTGTAAAAAACAAATCGAAACAAAAATAAAGTTTAATTCTCCATCAATCTAATGTTAAAGGATGACATGAAAAAAAAAAAACAAAAAACAACAAAAAAAATGATCAAAGTTGATATGGGTTAATTAACTAAATTTGTTGTCTAAGTTATGAGATTGAGATAATTTTATAGAAAATAAACCGAAATAAATTATGAAGTTTAATTCTCAATCAATTCAATGTTAAATGATGAAATTGAAAAATAATTCAATTAAAAAAAACTCAAGTTAACTCGTATTAATATGTCAAACTCTCATTCTAGATCATAAAATCAAGATAACTTAAATGAAAATAAAACGAAACACACTATAAAGTTTCATCTCCAATGAATAAGAATAAAATTAAAAAATCATCTGAAAAATAAGAAAAGATAACACTGAATTCGTCTCTTCTTTTAGTTCCTGTTAATCGAGAAATAGACCAATTTATAGTGTATATTACATTCAAAACTCCTTTTTGGGGCATTTGCGCAAATTTTCAAAGTAGAGGAGCCATATCTCTATTTTAGGATACTCAGGGGGGCGTTAAAATAATTTCCATATTAATTAATTTCCGCCGAAATACCACCTGTCACTTTTTTTTTTCTTTGAGAATACGGAAATACCACCGGTTTAATAGTTACTAAAAAAAAAAACTTTTTTATATTGTGCTAGTGCTAGAGATACAAGAAGATAGACACTGACCAATAAATACTACCTGTCAAACCCTTATTTCTTCCTCTGGCTAGCTCTTTCCCTCTCTCTCTTGTCACTCCTTGTACAACAAAACCCAGCCCCAGCCCTTCGATCTGATTCTTGATGTTCAGGTCTTGATCGGAAGCTACAAATCTAGCGAAGCAACATTCATTTCATGCCCTAGAATCATCATACCAAAACCGAAGAATTTAGTGTATATAAACTATTTTTTAAAGGTGGATCGAAGGCATGGAAAGAGGCCACTTCCACTGGAAGCATCAGAGGAGAAAGAAAAGGAACATGATGACTTCCCTTCTTATGCCTCTACTTGGTCAGAGACAGACATGTCTGCTATGGTTTCAGCTCTCACTCAAGTCATGGGTACTACCGACAATAACCCAACTTCGGTGCAATCCACCCCATATGCCCTGGAGCAATCCGTCGTCAAAGACGAACCTGACCAGTCTCAACCAGTGCAAGATCAAGGTAATGGATGCATACATATGTGCTGTGTCTTGGTGATTTTTGCACTTTTATATGTCCTCCCTATATTAATTTGAGTCTCTCTTTTCAAAAACTTTTATTTACGCCTTAACCAGCTAGTACTAATAAAGTTTTTTTGGCATTATTATTCCAAATGATCCAAAAGATCGATGAAATATGATTGGCACCAAAAATTTGAAGAGGGCTGCAAATGAAGAAAAAAACAAAAAGAAAAACAATCTAGAGTAGCAAGTTAGCTGGGCAAGGTTAATCGTCTGTTTGTATTTAAATCGTCAAAAAGTTTGTGATTTTGGTGCCTTTACATTTTTGTTTCTATAGATATATATTATCTTGTCAAAGTTGTCACACTCTATCTACCTATCTAACCATGTCGTTCTCTTTATTTTTCTTGATTAAAAGCCATAAGAAAAAAAGGAAAAAAAAAAAAGAGGGCCTGCCTAACCCCTTCAATTTGTTTTATTCTGCGGAGATGCACATGTGAAATTAATATGGCGATTTTAGGGTTTCTCGCCAAGTTCATTGTATCTTACTTTCCGTAAAGAAACTCTCTCTCTCTCTCTCTCTCACACACACACACACACAGACACACATAAAGTAAATGAGGTGTACCTTACTTGCTCAAAGACGCTCTTTCTTGCTTTACCAAAATCTCACCAAGAAAATACATGTTAGTGATGTCAAGGTGGTGACCTATCATTTTTCATGTACTCTAGCTAGTTGATTCTGACAATTTTTCCATATAGAGATAAGCATTGGCTAAAGCTAGCTTCATTGGTGCGAACCTATCATGATTCATGACATTCCTCGTATTAGAAGGGAAAAGAGAGGGAGATGGTCACTTAATTCCGTGAATCACTAGCATTCCTTTTTGTTGGGACATTGACCTCGAGCCTTATCCTTTGATAATTTCTAATTGTTCTTCTCGTTGCTTCTCCTTGCCTAATCTTGAAAGGGACAGCATCGTTTGTTGGCGTGTAAGACCAAAGTATTTTGTCTTTGATGAAAACCACACAATCTATTAATTGTGTGTTGAAGTTTCTTTTACAGGAATTGAATTCCGAGTTAATTTGTTTGCTTTTCAGTTTTAAATACCTTTAACGACTTTGCTCGCATCAAATTATAATTATTCGGATGAAATCATAAGAAACTCTTAAAAAAACATATAAATCTCTGACCTTTTATCCAACCCACGTTCCGTTTGCGTGGCTTTGTAGTGCTGCATTTTACTTTACCTGTCCAAGAAACCTTCTATTGAAAATTGCACTTCTTTTTTATATATACACAGAAAGAGAGGGGGGGCGCTCTATATTTTTCATCAAAAAATAAAAACATATAATAACTAATTAATTACTTCGAGACTTACTTTCATTGATCCAATTAGAAGTTTTGAATTAGGCTGTCTCTACTCAATATGAGTGTACAATATGTGTGTAAATTTTGCAGAATTTTATGTGCTTACTTTACATTATTATATTTATTTCAAGTGGGATATATTAACTAACAGTATTTCTTTTTTCAGCTCATTTTTTAGTGTTGTCAAGTGATTTAGAATCCAAGATTTCAACTTATTTTTTATTTTATATATTTGTGTTCTTATATTAATTCCATATGGATATGTTTATTAAAATCTTTATTGTGGACCATCTATATCTTTGATAGGATAGGACTATGAATCTAATCTTACAGTTTAAAACTAATTTGAGGACATCATCTTATATATGGGGGGGGGGGGAAACTAGATATTAATCTCTAAAATAAAAACCCACTTTATTTTGACATGACTAAAGCATACAATCTCTTTTCAATATGAAAAAATTAATCAAACTTAATTTCACCTTGTATTTCAATTATTTGAGTTCAATGGTTCTTTGCCATGACAAGATGTCTTAGCTTAGCTTATAGTCAATGTGAATTAAAACCTTAATAATTTACATTTATTTACAAATTAAGCTCAATAAAATATAATAGTGAGATTGTTCAAATTAATTTAATAAATCTTTGTATGATATTGTCATAATAAAAATATAGAAGTTTATCTAAAACTTTCCCTATTCAAAAATGGAGAATTATTAGTGAACATGACCTAACCATGTACCTGATAATATTAGCATATTACAGAAGAGAGGGGTTGAACGCACGTCCTTACATCACTTGGAACACTATCTCATGCATAATCTTAAAACTATCCAATTGTAGTCTAATCTATATACCTGAGTTACAGTATTCATCTATTTCGAGAATTCTTTTTTATACTATTTTGACATATTTGTATCCATAATGAGTGGCTGTTAAAATTCAGTTCCTTATAAATATTAATCGCTCAGACGATTTAATTTGTTTGTGCAGAAAATACAAGGAGAAGGCATTATAGGGGGGTGAGACAAAGACCTTGGGGTAAATGGGCAGCCGAGATACGTGATCCTAAAAAGGCAGCCCGAGTCTGGCTTGGTACCTTTGACACTGCTGAGGATGCAGCCGTTGCATATGACAAAGCAGCACTTAAGTTCAAAGGCACCAAGGCTAAGCTTAATTTTCCCGAAAGAGTTCAAGGAAGAACCGAGTTCGGCTACTACATGGGTTCTGGGACTTCAACCAATGTCTTGACTGAACAAAGTCCTAGGCCAGTTGCTCCTCCTCCTCCTCCCCCTCCCCCTTCATCATTTGCACCAGATACTTACCCAGACTTGCTTCAATATGCACAAATCCTTTCTAGCAATGATGCCAATTTCCCGTACTACACTTCAAACCTCTTTAATCAGCAACCTTTTGCTCCCCATTTTTCATCAAGCTTTTTATCACAACAACAACAACAACAACAAGATCTAATGAGATTCTCGTCAAGGTTCGATAGCTCCTCTAGCTCTGATCAACAGGAACATGGGAAGGACTCCAGTAATCCTAGCGAGTGAAATGTTAGATTTTCCGCACCAAGAGGGCAACTTGGAATCCTTAGTTAAGGAAATATAAAGTATGGGTTAATTAGCATCATTCCTTTGAAGAAGTAATGCCATTAGATGTCGAGAAGTTCATAATTGATCAAGACCTTCCAAGTATTTTTGTTGTGTTTTGGAAGCTCTTCTCTTTCAATTCCTTTTTCGTTTCAATGCATGGGGTAGACACCCTAATATATATTAGTCACCCCAAGAATCACCTATCAGTTGGCAATTTGCATGCATGGTCTGTAATCTTTAATTGGAGAGATAACTATATATATATATGAGAAATTTTGGGTAATGTATCATTTTCTTTAATTTTTTCAAGTATTTGCATGAGGTCTTTATCAAAGTCTTAATCGCTTTTGATTTTGTACTTGTACAATGATGATGGATGTGGTCATCTCATGGCAAAGTTGAACGATGTGGGGTTTGTTATTTATTGGAAAGACTTGAACGCACGCATGCACAGTACCTATCTATTCATCTACATCCCATCGTTCAAAATCCCATATATATCTTGCCATTTATTCAATGTGAGGGCATTTTTTATGCCTTCATTTTCAAGCCTACGAAGCTAACTTTGTGGAAAACTTTAAAAATTTGTCACAAGCCACTCATTGCTCGCCAAACTTCTGAGCTAAAGACGGTGGAGATCTTCCCGAAGACCTTTAGTGCTCATCCAGACCTTGAAAATATAATAATCGTTTTCTGTTGAGTTATGATCTCGTTGAATTCCATATTTCAAATTTGGTTGATCGTATGGATAATTGAACTAATAAATAAAGTCCAAAGTAGACGTCGGTTCATATATTTATTCAATAGTTAATGCTGATATTGATGCACCAAGTTGCCCTTTGATTAATATTCGAATCAAACACTTCAAAAGTACCATCACTTCATTGATTAAGGATAAGGATAGAATATTATTTGATTCGCCAACATATCTAATCGCAGACAAGTAATTTGGCATTTGCTCTGATCGATTGATCACTAACATTGTCTTCATTTGGTGTCAAATAAAAACAAAGTTTGAGATATACAAACTTGGTTTTTATTTACATCAAATTATGTTGCAATAAAAAAAATTAAATTTTTATCTTTTATTATATTAGATTAGTGTTTTTTTTCTAAGTCTAATTTTTTTTTATAATATCCTTGTATTTCACTTTGACTATTAGTTTTATAGCCTTTTTAATATTGAGATATACAAGTTAAAACGATCATTATTCACACACACATATATTTTTAATTACTGAAATAATATTTAATCGAATAAAAAAGCTCAAACTTGTGGTAACGGATTATAATATAATCTATTATTATAAAAAAAAAATGATAAAAAAGATCAAATACCCACCAAAATAATACTCCCTTAATATTCTAGAATAGAATATAGTGAAAACCTTAAACTACAGAGTGGAGACCATCTAAAAGAATAAATTTTCTACAACATGGTGTAAGAAATTGTCGTAGATACTTCAATTCCAATTAAGTAATTAACAAGATACAATAAAATAGATCATTTTTATGTTTTAAACCTGTGGGTTGTGAAGAAGAAGGATAATGAGGTTTATAAATATAGGGGAAATTAAAGAGACTAAATCTTGTTTTTATTAATTACATAAAGTGCTCTATAAATTACCTATGATCTATAGTCGCAATAATACATAACATTAAAAAAAATCTAATATAATTTGAGAGCAAGTTATCAGAATAAAAGTCTCGCGGAATCTATATATATAAAAAATCAATGGTATAAAAGGTGTGAAATTTAAGCTTGAAGATGGCTTCTCCCACCTAGCTTTATCATGCTGTAAAGCTCGAAATGATTTTTCTATTGTACTCAAACCAAAAGAGATGCCATTTAAAGTTAGGGTGGCGCTGGACAATCTTTGGATAATCTTCCCAACGAAGTTTTAAATTGTTTGTAATTTACTTGCTAGATGTTAATTTTGCGTGTAGGGTTAGTCACGACTATATATTCATTTATAAAACTTAAAAAATTTTATGGTGTTCAAGTTGTAGCTAATAATATTTTATTAAAAGTTCATTTTAAAAATAAATATATAAATAAAAAAGAAAAATTTTAAATAGAGATATTCTTATGTCATGAATTACGTTTCATTTTGAAAATTTGATAGAAACCTCCTTAGTATTTAAAAAGAATAGAACTATCTTATGACTATTTTTATAACTTGACCTTAATTATATATATAATTAATGTGTTCATACTCTTGGCTGGCTTTATATATACGTTCATGGTGTCTAAAAAGAATATATAATTATAATCTCTTTATTGTAAGTGTTAGCTAGTGTGACTACACAGTTGGTATCCCACATTCTAAAATCAAGTTACTTGTTCTGATCACACACAATTTCTAATTAAGATATTTACAATTAGTTTGAATTAGGACTACTTTAGGCAATTAAATTAAGCTCAAGAATCTTGGCTGAAAGGATAACGACATCTCAAAATGTGACACTACACTTCGATCGATCGCTCCCAATAATGAAAGGAAAAGACAAAACAACATTGCATGTAAGCACAATATCGGAACCACTTTGAAGAGATCAGTAACACGAATTAATTGAGTTTATCGAGATGCCAAGTTAAATTAACAATATTATACATATACACTTCCTCCAATCGGCAAGCATCTAAACTATGTGAAGGGCTAATGAAGAACAGGGTCACTTAACTTTTTAGCAGGGAAATCATGGCTTCTCATCATTTGTCATCTATCAAGACAACTACTTTAGACACGTTAGAAGCGCAAAACGTTAAAGTGAACCATTTAAGCGACAAAACCTAATGTTTTAGTAAAATATTTAATGATGTACAAGAGAATTATCAGACTGAAACGTGCTTATAATTAAGCATGGCTCCACCGACCAGTATACTGACGTAACCTTAAGCTCTTGCTTTCTTATATGCATGAACTTTCATTAGCTTTATCCTTTGTCTCCGTGAGCAAACAATCCCCATTGCCCCTTTCTTTCTTTAATATATAGGCTTTGTTTTTTTTATTTTCCACGTCCAATGATAGAACTTGAACGGCTACAAAATGTTGGCTTGCAAAGCCTGAGATAGCATGCTGATTAGAAGCGGCTACTTTATTAAAAAGAAGATCTTTAACTGTTACGCATGCACGGGCCGTGCCCACTTGCCAAACAAAGCGGCGGGCCAGATTCAGATCATCCAAGGCCCAGAAATGGTTGCGTCATTTTTTTACTTTTTCTATTTCCAATCACAAAGATGGCCACAAAACGACAATGGTTAACGGAAACGACAAAAGGTGAGGAAACTTCTTTTCCCTCCCCTTTTTTTTTTCTTTCTTTTTAATTTATTAGTGTAATCACCCACGTAAGCCGCGTGAGATCTGACGTGGGCAAGGTCCCAAATCCCAAAGTATAAGCATGAATTAGGGTTCATAATGACAATGACATATGGGCTCTGGGATTGCATGGTAGGGGACCAGGTCTTAGATGGTGACAAGGTTTTGTGTATGCTTTCGGTTTCTCCATGTCAAATCTTGCGGCTCTGCTTCATGCCTCATAAGGCCACTCCTGCGGCTCTTCAAGTACAATCATGGTCCATCTTGAAAAAAATATGTGGTTCGTTGTCAAACATCTCTGAAATGTAATTTTATCTGCACATGGAGGTTTGGCCAAGGTGATCTCTTTTGATTCTTTCAGTCGTTTTCTAACCCTTGTTCGTACATGATTTAAGGAGATAGCCTGATTGGGCTCTTACTAGCTATGACTATAATACCTACATAGCTAGCTGATGGGACCATCTTGTTATAAGTGGTGTGATCTTTAATTTAGTTTGTAACAAATACTCTTGGTGTGTGTGTCTATATATACACACACAAATACGTACAGCATGTATTTTTAATTTGAATTTTGGAAAATATACTCGATCACCACCATGATATGAAGTTACTTTATCCTGATCTCGAGAAATTATGAATGGCATAAAAGTTCCGAGCTTATCCATCGAGAAAAGAACTTAGTCGGGCTAGATATTGGAATGAATAATGGGATAGATAGTGAGCAATACCCTGAAGCGATGATCATATCTTATTGCATGGTTTTAAGGCTTGAATAATACGTGATCGAGTAAGAGATTTCCTGTGTCAAACAGCATGAGTGATCAGATGTATGTTCTAATTGTTTTGGCTACGTACTTTGCCTCATCAAAGCATGTATACGAGAATCTTTTGAAGTTTTGGTCAATGAGATGTATAGATTTCTGTAGGCTGGTGACGGAGTGCTCGATCGGTCGAGTACTGGTATGTAGAATTTATGATCGACAAGGACAGAAGTTAAGTTCCCATCATCTGTACTGGCGAATCTTGTTCTTGCTCCTGAATGAAGATGCTTTAATAATGCTTGGAATCAGTTTCTAGCTAGCTAGTAGCTAGTGCTTGCTCATTCTTTGATGATGAGTTCGGTGATCTTGCAACTTCTTTTAGTAAAGAAAGGAAAAGGAAAAGGATCCCCGCCACTCCTTTTTGTCCTGCTAGTCATTGTCAATGTATCTGACCTTATACATATTTTCTAATTTGATCTTTCTATTTTTATTTTTATTTTCAGTTGGAAATATAATTGGAATTATTTTTTAAAATGTTTTTTATTTAGAAATGTATCAATAATATTTTTATTATTTTTTAAAAATTATTTTTGACATCAACGCATCAAAATAAAAAAACACCAAAAAAATATTAATTTGAAACAAAAAAAATTCAAATTTTTTCAAAAATACTTTTTAAACGCAAAAACAAATAGGACCACATTTATATGTCTTTATTTTTTAATTTCAATGAATGTACTCTTTTTTTCATTAATTTTATGCCTTAAAATATTTTAAATTGTTGATAAAGTATTGATGATGTACTAAAATTTAATATGTTCGTGAGATTTTTTTAGTGTTTAAACAGTGAATAATAACACGCTTACGTTAATATTTTCTTTTAAAGAGTTCATGAAATTGATAATTGGTGATAGAAGACCTAACACATGTAAAAAAATGAAAGAAAAGTAAAAAAACATGAATATAAAATTTAAAAATATAAGAAAATATTATTTGGTTATGTTAAAGGTGTGTTTTTTTCTTAAAGAAAACCTGAAATCCATAATCCAATAATAACAATAAAAAAGAGAAAGAGGGTAACTATAATATTTTAGGGGAGGGAATTCTCCTTTTTATTATTATTTTTTATACCCATGTTTTGGGATTTCAAATAATCCAAAAAAAAATTCCCTTCTGAAACACTGTTTACATTTTTATTATTTTATTTGTTTTATTTTCAAATTTTGACTAAGAATTTCAAGTATTTAATTAACAAACACGTCATCACTGATAAAAATATTTTAATAGAGACACTTGACTGAAAAAAGAGTAGAGTTACAAAATTAAAATAGAAAAAATAAAAACACTTGATCAGAGAATATAGACAACTATTTTTATTTTTTTTATGGGGTTAATCTATCTATTTATGATGATTTGGAAGAAGAGATTTTTTTATTTTTTTTAGTTTAACGTGGGTATTGTCCGGGCCAGCTTGCGCGCACCTCGACTAATCCCACGGGCCCTGAAGTTAACGACCATGTAAGCCTCCAGTGGCCATCATATGAGCAACCACAGGGCTCGAACCTGAGACCACAGAGGGAGCAAACCTCTTGATCCCAAGCTCTTACCACCGGGCCACCACCTAGATAGAAGAAGAGATTTTTACTTAATAGGGCAGTGCATGTCTGACCTGGGCTTTTCGTGCGACGTTATGCGTTTGAATCAGGAAATGAAGGCCTGGAGTTATTCCGTCGAAGCCTATTTTGCTACTACCTTTATGGGCCTAGAAACTTCTGCGGCTTTTCAAACTTAAGCAGGGATCCAACTTAAAAGTTCAAAAGAAAGGTGAAAGCATTGTTATGAAACCTATACAAGCACAACAGGTGGATCAAGGACCCGGATGACTCAAGGTATAAATCCCGATTGTTTTGTGAAAAAATCCAGTCAAAAACTTTATAATTTTTATATAAAAAAAATTCCTTGGTCAAAGCGATGCCGTTATCATTCTTTTTAAAAAAATATTCATCAACTTGAGTTGATCTCCCGACCCGTAACCCAAGTCTTTTCTTGAGTTGACCCTGTATTGGGTCTTACAACTATAGTGACAAGGGAGTACCCAGGTCATCACTTTAAACCATTATTATTAAACTAAGCCCAACCTAGACCGAGCTGAATTTTACAAAAAAAAAATCAGGGAGGGAACGAACCTTGCACGACCCAGTTAAAAAACTAGGTTAACTCATGACCCAATCAAGAACCCATGAACTTTTATTTTTAATTTTATTTCTATTTTTAAAAGGACATTATAATCTCTTAAAAACAAATTTGAAGTTAGGTTAGGTTAACTCACCTAACTCGCTATCCAGACTTTGTCTCGATTCGAGTTTCATAAGCATGCTTTAAACCAAGTTCTCGAGAAGGGTAGAGATATTTTAACGGAGAGTATTAACAAAAGAAAAGAACTAAGAGATGAGTTAAATTCACTTCTCACCTCCTTGCATAGCATTATTTATTATAACAATGCTTTGTTTTTTTTTTAGTTTTTTTTTTTAAATATTGAGTTTACTAGGAACTGGGTTTCATAATTTGTTTTAATTTTTTTATAAAGTTATCATGGTATTATGACTCGGGTCATTGATTTAACAGGTTAACTTGTGTTGACTCAAATTATTTTTTTATGTTATTTTTTAATTAATTTTATCTCATGTTGATCTTATACTTTTATATTGAAAACACATAAACGTTGGACTTGGGCTGGTAGAATAGTATAAATAATGGAATCATGCATATGATGTTCTAAGATCTATTAAAGTTTGACTTGAAATCAGCTAAAGACTAGCACATCTAAGGTTTTTTCAGTTCAAAATATATTTGTGGGTGTGAAAGAGAAGAAGAATAACACAAGGGCAAAAAAAATGGTTCAAGAGGGTCGATACGGGCCCAATAGCAAGGCCGGTCAAGTGGTATTGTCGACCAGTCCTTGTACAACGAAGAGCTGGTCCAATACCAGCTCTTGACAGTTTGCAAGCAATCTTCTTAATGCATGGGCAAATACACCAATCGTTAAGACTAAAGTGTTTAACACTTTAGTCCATTCGAACAAGTCCAAAAATTGCATGATCAAACCATAATAAATTCATCGTCTTTTCTTCTTTCATCTCTCTCCGAGAACAACCGGTGTTTGAAGAGAAATCCTGATATCACTGTAAAAAATCACAAGATGGCTTTATTGTGTTTTTGAAGTGAATTCATAAACTAAGATTTGTTTAGGAACTGAATGCAGAATTTTTAAAAAAAATAATTTAAATTTAAATGTTTTATGTTTTTAGATTAATTTGATGTGTTGATATCAAAAATAATTTTTTAAAAATAAAAAATATATAATTTTAATATATTTTTTAATGAAAAACACTTTAAAAATCAACCACCACTATACTATCAAATACATACTAAAACGAACGAAAGTCCCGCTTATTACATACATAATTCAGAATGGGATTAGAATTAAAAACGGCCTTCTGCAAAGTATGCATCAAACTTGAACAATTCTACTTGTCAAGGCATTTTCGGGTTTGTTTATCGGCCAAAACATTGTTTGCCTAATATTTGAAAACTCAGCCGTAATATTGCATATAATACAATTGATGCAAATCAGCTACACCGACCAATCTTGTTGTTCATCTTTCTCAAACATTCCCATACTATTTCTGGAAGAGAATTTGTCATCCATAGACAATCTCCAAGAGATTTCATCAGAGCCATCACAAGAACGATAAATGACACCATAAACAATACCTTGCACATTCGCCGCGGTGTTTGTCATCGGTTCTACCAGCAGGCCAGCCCCATTTACCATCATGGATGGATGACATCAGCAACACAAGCATCAAAATGGTAGCCAGGAGAATGTTAAGTAATCTAATGTTTTTTCTTCATTTATGCAACACGGTATCATTAAAAAAATTCTTCTTTAAGAAACAATTACTGGAAGAAAAAAATATTGAAAATTACAGCTAAGACGCGTTCCTTTTTATAACATAAATATATTAAAAATATAACGTTTTAAATTAACATTTTACATTGGCTTTGCATTTGAAAGACATTGATTTCCATACGCATGATAGGCATATGCAACGCCTTTGCCGAAAAATAACTAATGGCTTAAAAAATGCCATTAATTTGGACAAAGTTAAAGGATAAATTAACAAGGATAACTCCGCTCATACATAAGGATGAAATTCACAAAATAATATAAATTCAGGGTCATTGTCATTAACCACCGTGTAACCAAAAGCTTTGTAACAAAAAAAAGAAACCAGCTTTCATCCCAGCTCCCTTGCTCCTGGTCTGCGTTCCAGGCTCCAGCATACGTTATTGACTGGCTCCATCAGTAGTGGTTGGGGCTTCTTGCTCCTTCCCTGGACTCGTTGTCTGCACATTTGATGATGGATCCATAATGTCATCATCATCAGTTTCTTTTTTCTGCTTCTGTGCATTTTGGGATTCATCCTTTGGCTCTTCGGCAATTTGGTCATCAGCAACCAAATCTCGTTGCTCAGTGGCATCACTCTCTTCACTACACTCTTCTGAATTGTTGTCCAGTTTTTCCTGCTCAGCTTGTTGTTGTAGTGATTCTATGACACCCATCAACTCCCGATTCACCTGTCAAGAAAACTTCCATTGTTCTCAAAGGAGATTTCATGACTCCCACTAAATCTTTTAGAAAACAAAATTGAAAAATGAAACAAAACAAAGAATCCCTGCAGTTTTGCCACAAGAATGCTGTTTCATATCAAAATGCATGTAATTGACGCACGTGGTACCTGTGGGTTCTGAAGAAAGTCAGCTATGTCAATAGTACAAGATGGACATTTCATAACATTCTTTTGCGCTCTTAATGTCCGTCTTCCTTGACCTCTTTGTCTAGTGAGACTTTGGCCAGCAAAGGCACCCTCAAGACATGCTTTGCAGAAATTATGGGCACATGGGGTGGTGATTGGATTGGCCATCACCTTCCGGCAAATTTGACAACTAAACTCTGCTTGATGAACAACCAGAAGCAAAAGAAACTTCCATGAATCCATTGATATTAGTCATGACCATGGTCAAAATGCATTCCATAGAAACTGCATATTTAGAAGAGTGGACATCGAAGGCTTCAAGTTGAAATTGATTAAATACCATACCTTTCAGAAGTTTTTCTCTAACAGATATATTTGCTTTTTGTCGCTTGATTATCCTAATCACTTTGCCATCTTCTGGACCTACACTATCAGCAACTCTTTTTTTACTGGCTGGAGGTGGCTTTTTCCACATCCAGCAACTTTTTTCATCCTGAGAAGCAAATGTTAACATCTTAGGACACTTTAAAATGAATGACTCATTGCTACAATGAACCATTGAAGTGAAAGAGTTTGAACTCACCTCATAGTCCCAGGAAGGGGACCCCTTCCTTTCAGTTATATCAATTGCATTCTTTAATTCCTTAATGACAGGCAGAGGCCTCGGACGGTCCCCTTGAACATCACTGCAATTTGATTTCCATCAAGTCAAGTCACAGAAAGGGAGGGAGGGAGACAGGAAGGAGGGAAGGAAGCAGAACATACCTCGTCCATGGAGCAGGCTCGTTGTCGCATCTGACAAAGAGATACCTGCAAACTTTAAAGCCCTACAATGAAAAAGGTGGTAGTTAGCAAACACATTTAACAAGTATACAGTCCATGATTTCCCTTTGATGCATTGCAAGATTGTCACTGGAAATTTACCTGTATTCCATTCTTACGCCAACACTTCTCAATTCTATAAACCCCGTCATAACGCACACCTGTTTCTGGAGCATATGATGATCGCTTCTCTTTGTGAGACCTGCTACCAAACAGAGAAGGTTCACATTGACATTCAAATAGGAAAAGAAAAAAAAAACTTCCTCAGATAACCTACACAATTCATGACAGAAAAAAGAAGATTTATCAAAGCATCCAGCAAGACATCACAAATAGCAAAAGACCAATTAATAAAAAATGTCCCAGAAGTGATGGGAGGGCTACATATGGAAACCAAGCAAACAATGCTAACAGATCTCTAAGCATCAGACAGAACTATCAATGACAAATTTTAACAGAACAAGAGTTTCTCATATCATGTGGTAGGATGTTTCATTCCCAATTACAAAATCTGCAACTCCACATCACTGTCACTAATCAGTTCAGCAATTAATGTGACAGAAAATATAAGGCCCCATGAAAGGTAACACGATGCAATGCACACTAATGGGTCGTCAGATCATTTCTTAGCACAACTCACCTAACCACTCTTACAGGATAGCCCTTTAGGCAGCTTAATCGTAGTGCCTCGTTCATCTTGTCAAACTTTTGGTCAAAGGACTGGTCCTTGTTTGTGCGTTTATTGCCACTCAGGTCCCTTCCTCCACTGTCAACCACAAATTAAAATTAAACATCAAATTTGGAAAAGAAAAAAACAGATGCAATATCTAAAATTCAAGCAACAACTACATTTGACATTGCTCATAAATTTCAAACCATATCAGTGCTTTAGCATGACAAATATAACAGAGCCACAACAGTCCATTCCTTCATGCCATACTTGAAGTACATTCATTGAGTATTTAAGGTTAGATCAATCCAAATTAAAAAACTTATTCAGTCTGACATTTTTTTAAGCAAAAACAAGTCCATTCAACTTTAACAGTGAATGAACCATGGTCAGACTAGTGAAAAGCAAACCAATAATTCAGTAAAAAAAAAGGACATGAGAACTAATGCAGAGACACAGACAGCATACCTCCCAGTGTAAAGAAACCATTCACCATGGTCCTCGTCATCAATATAACCTCCAGAAAGAGCCACCGATTGTGCGCCATAAGTAGACTGACCAGCAATTCCTGCAACATGGGGGAGATGGGCACCCCATTGCCTGCATGCCAGCCTATCCTCCCATATCTCTCCCACCAAAACACCCATATTTCTTTCTGGGTCGTTCTCTGCAGGGATTGGCCCAAAGTGATCAGGAGCAACTGTGACAAAGATCTTCCCACTACAAGCATTAGCCTTGCCAGCTTTCTTTGCCCGCTCTGTTGTGTATGCTTTGTCTGGCCTGTTTTGGTTGTGGACAAAATGATATACCTTCGCAGCACCCCCAGCATTGCTGGATCTTGACATCCTTGCCATACGTATGGCAATAACAAGTGTAGAATTGATACGAGGCTGGCTTGCTATCTTGGGTGGGATTTGTACCCGGCAATATGCACATGTACGTTTCCCTTGTCCAATCCATCTCTGGAAGCACTTCAAGCAAAAGTTATGGCCGCATGGGGTCTGAAACAAGAGAAAAAAATATAAGAAATCATGAACATTTGCCAATCCAAGCGCAATGACTAGAGCAACTAAACCAAAAACATACCAAGCACCAGCCTTCAAGCAAATGGTATTGAAAACCCACAAGAAAAAATTTCCCATTTTGGGTTTTTCTTACTGGTTTCTAACAATCTAAATTGAATCTTCAGCTTCTCCTGGATAATTAATACTAACAATATTTAAAATCCAAGTTTTTTTCCCATGAAAACAACTAAGGCTCCATAGTTAGTCGACTGCCACTTCAAATCCAAAAAAAATAAGACTCCTTAGTTAATATCTAGAGACTATTCACCGCAATTGAACTTAATCCAAAAGGCCAAAAAAAAGTTAAAGCTAGAGACAGATACTTTATAGATATTCATAGCAATCCTTTTTCTTTATTTGATCACCGTTGAAAACGACTCTGTTTTCACCTTTTTAACATCCAAAAGAGGTAAAAACTTTATTTCAATAACACAACCAGCAACAAGGACACCATCATCATCTTCTTTTCAAAAATCCCTCAAAACCTTTGCTAAAACAAGCAAACAAACATACAGATGGAAATTTTTTAAAAGAAAGTAAAATCAAGAACATGTCTGAAAATAAAAATCAAATGAGCAGTTATAAGATTTTTAATTTGTGAACAGATTTCACATACAGTAACCGGTATACCAAAACAAAAAAAAACAAACAAAAACATTTCTATAAAAATAAAAATCAAGCGAGCAATTATAAGATTTTAAATTTGTGAACAGATTTCACATACTGTAACCGGTCTATCAAGCATTTGCATGCAGAAAGAGCAAGTCAACTCCTTATCGAGTATATCAAGCACGTCATTCTTCTCTTTCTTTTCCTCGCCGTCCAATGAGGACGGACCGGCGGCGGCGCCACTCAACAGCTCCTGACGTTTCTTTGCCTTCTCCTGTTCAGTCAACGATTTGTCATCCTCGATCTTCCGAATCGACGCGATGAGTTCACCGGAATCCTCCGATCTTCCGGAGGCGAAGGCGGAGGTGGACGACGGATGAATCATGGAGCAGTCAGGGCACTCCCATTGCAGCGTATCAGATAGCGCCTGAGGGGGGGAGACGAGACACGTGGCGTGCCAGGGGGTGACACATGTTTTGCACGCGAGGGTCTCTTCACTTGGTGGCTTGTTTTTGCAGACCATGCAAATGCCGGCTCCGTCGCACGGGAGTTCCATTTTGTTAAAAGCGACGGCGGCGTGCCTGACTGATTTTTTTTGTTTTCGGTTTCTTTTTTGACCTGGATTTTAATAGGGAGTTGGTGTTTGAGAGGAAGGGAGGAGAGTGGGTGGTGGGTGTTTATAAAAAGGTCAAAAGGTGGGGTCCAGGGGAGAGGGACGGAGCTCTCGGTTTTGGATTTTGGATTTGCAAATTTTGGGATTTTGTTTTGAATTTTGTACCTTCCCTCTTTGCTTTTTTTTTTCCCGCTCCTCGCTACACATTCCATGTATGTTCTTCTGTAGCTGATGCATGTATATGTACCTATGTATGGAAGTTATGATGATGCAAATTTAACGAGATTTACAACCACCATTTCTAAAACATCTTAGATTTTCTTGCCTTTCTTGGATTTTTTTTTATTTTTGTCTAAAATTCAACTTAAAGTTCAGGTTTTTTTTTTCTATAGTAAAGGTGATCATATTAACTTTGTCGGTAGGGATGAAATTAGAAGGAGGCAAGTAAGGGCGCGGACCTGTAAAATATTTTAATTTTTTTATTTAGTATTTAAATATAAATAATATGATATTTTATTTTAAATAAAGAAATTTTTTAAATAATATATCTTGTTTGGCTCCCTATCAAATGCTACCAGCTCCATCCCTGCTGGTCGATATTTTATATTTGAATATCATACAGGGCATGTATTTGTGGAATATAAAATTAGTTTGAATTGTAATTAGTAAATCTTAAAATGTGCAAAGTATGTGTTAGAAGTCTTGATTTTTCAAAATATCTTTAATTTATATAATAAATAAATTTAATTATATTATTTATGGATTGAAAATTTTCAAAAGAGGTGACTTCACTGTGAAACAAAGGGTGTTGAAAGTATAAGCCCCCCCATTTGGAGGGGTCGGACAAAATTTAAAATTAATTTTTGTTAGTAATTAATGTTTTTATATTTTAAAATTATTTTAATGTGTTATATCAGAAATATTTTTTAAATATATATATATATATATATATATATATTATTTTGATGTATTTATGAGTGAAAAACACTTTGAAAAACAACTATTACCACACTCTTAAACACATTATGAATTATTTGATAATTTAAAATTAATAGGAAAATTTACTATGTTTAATTAAATATCATGTTTATCAAAAACAACTATATATCATTGTCTAGATTAAATGATTCGCTCGTTTTTAGCTTGTTTGAGAGTTTTAAAATGCTGTTATTAACAGGTAAAACATGTTCAAGAAAGTTTTCAAAATGACGGTTAGAATGAATATGAATTTTAGAATTTCATTGACGATGGTTGGGACTTGGGACTTGTTATCAAAGGTTGTCTTGTAAGGTTGCATAAAATTCACTTCCAATGAGTAGTTTTTTTTAAAAATAAAATTGAAATGTTAAGTATAAATCTAAAAGATGGTTTTTTAACGTGTAGACATGCATTGATTATTATTTTACATGTTATTGTGGATGGATTGTGCAAATTTTTAAAAAATTTTCAATTTATTCCTCAAACTTCTTTTTTCTTTGGCGATTTAATTGATTTTGATTTTCAATAAAAAGGTGGAATTGAAAAAAGAAGGACCGAAATGAAAAAAATATCGAACATGGATGGTGTGCCATAAGTTTTCAAAAAAATACATTTTGGTTCTTGAATTTTAAAAATAACATAAATTATACAATTTTGTATCTCAGTATTTTTCAAATTGATTTTTTGGCACAAAAGTTTATTTTTTTTATTTTTTATTCTCTAATTGAGAGAGGTCGCTGGATTTCGACAATAAAGAAAGAAACATGACGCTGACACCGATTTAAACAACAAAAACGGATTATATTTGCATCAAATGGTCCTTTAAAGTTTATGAAAAAATAGACATGAACCCAGGTTGATTTTTGGTTTATTGGATGTTTTTTGAGATTATTGATAGGTTTATCACGGTTTCTAATGTTTTCTTTTTATTTTGAGGACAAAAATTGGTTGAAAAAATGGCTTTTTAATCAAAAAAATATAAACTCTGATTTTATAGCGACCGCGGTGGCTGAAATTCAAGTTAATCAAACGATACATTGTCTTTTTTTTCCAAAAATAAATAGGGTTGGTGACATATAATCCATCTCAATTACAAACAAAAAAATAGGGGTCTATACACGGGTCCTCATAAAATAGGTTAGGCGGACTAACCCTGCTTGCCAAGCTCAACAAAGCATAGCCTTTCCTTTTTTTTCTTAATTAATTTTTTCTAGTTTTATTTAAATTAATAATTTTTTATGGTATTTTCTCAAAAAAAAATATTAATTTATATTTAGATTAGTACTTCTTCTTTCTCTCATTTAGTTTAGAGAGCTTTTTTTTAAATGATGATAGTTTTTTTAGCTAAACATTTAAATTTGAAGAGTTTTTATGATTTATCTGTAATTTTTTTTTATCTTTGGTATGAAAAAATTTTAGTTATGAAAATAAAAAATATTTTTTTTCATATAATATTTCTAATATGTCCAGCATTGCATAATGTTTTTTTCTCATTTTATTTTATTCGATCAATTTAATTTGTATCTATATTTCTATTATCACTTGTCTGGATAAAAAATTATTTTAATAAATAAATTTAGCAAATATAACCGAGTAAATATCCCTGTCTTTCGAGACTAAATATCTTAATCTATATTTATCTCTTGATTTTTTATTTTTTATTTTCAAGTATAGTTTATGACCTTTTATTTTATTAACACATGTGATTCTCAATTTATTTGATTATTTGTATTCATAAAAAAATATTATTTAAACTTAAATTTTTTAAACTACAAAAATGTGTTGAAAAAACCTCTATATATATTATTATTTTTTCTTATAAGAAATAAAAATATTTAACAGACACCGGAGCATGGGTCGCGGTAAAGCTCATACTTATAACATTGCCGTCTAAATTAAATGGCCTGCTCAATTTTCGTTCGTCTAGGAGTTTTAATGGATGGTTATTGACATTTTACCTCAACTATGGAATTTAAAAATTGAATTTGTTTTATATTTAAATTAATTAAGTTTTTGTTATTGAACAGCTTTATTTTTTTTCCATATTCTAGAAGGTCTCAAATAATTGTTTCAAACTAAGAAAAAAAAAAAGAAAAATCAACTTCGTTTCTTATTTTTTTATTAATACAAAATAACATGATATTAATATTAATTTTTAAATAGGTGGCCTTGTTGAAAAACAATTCTGACAGCGACACAATGTTCATGACGAACCCATGTCAGTGCTATGACCTTTAAAACCTAGATAGCTAAGACCTAGACCGCTAAAGAATTGTTTAGTATTGTGATAAATATTATTTTTTAAATTAAATTTTATTAAGAAATATAGTAATATTTTTTTTTAAAAAAATAATATTAACATATTAAAACAATAAAATAAATAGTGTAAAGCAAAACAAAAATAATAAAAAATACAGCTAGGCCTCGCAAACAAATAAACAAACAGTGACAAAATATCCTTCAAGTTTTTTATGGGAGATACAGGAATCATTCTTACCTCTCTCATCTACTTGAAAATTGTTGTTTTTTTAATTCTTTCTCGCATGTTTATTTTTTTATTTTTTAACATCATCTTATATTATTCAATAGTTACAACTTGATTTAATAAAAAATAACAAATAAATTAAAAAGAAAAGGGATTAAAACATTGTTTTTTACAACAGATATAAACTCAGTTTTCACTGTGCATTGTAACAGTGAAATTGTAATTTTCTCTCACACGGCATAAAAATTTACCCTAGCTGGTGATGATAGCTTTTAGTCTTTTTGTGATTCTGAGTGATGAAGATACCAAAATGTCATTGGAAATTTGAAACCATCAAGATTAGGCCTGCACGCGGGGCATTCATGCCTTCTCAACTTTAAATGCATAGTTAAATTACTATAATATCTTTTAGGTAAAAAAATAGCGTTGGTCATGGGTTATTTTGTCATTTTTATTTTATTTTTTTAATTGTTAGACGAGATCCCTAACATATTTGCATCTTAATATTTAATAAATATTAAAAAAAGGTTGACATATGAATTGCACCAATATGTGAAGAATTGCCGTGATTTTTTAACGTCAATGCCCAAAGATCAAAAGATAACTCCTGGGGCACTTGAGGTCGTGACCTAGCGGGGGAAGGGACTTGTTCCCTTCCTCTGCACCCGAATTCAATTCTCTTTATGCATGCCTGTGTCAGGATATCAAAAGCCCTACTGCTGCTGCTACCTGTCATGATAATCGATCTGTCTATTATTTGTTTGATATATTGTCAAACTGGAAAAAAAAAATCCTTTTCAAATCTTCAACTTTCTGCAAGATTCTTCCTTCTCAATATTTGATTATCCTATTTTCTATCTCCTGCACTCTAAAAATAGTGACTACTTCTCAACGTCAAAGCTTCTAATATCTTGGTAATCTCTGTTTCTGGCATTATTATCGCCTTATTAAATCAACTCTTTCATAATAATCAATCTGCCTATCATCTGTTTGATATATTGTCAACTGAAAAATTCTTATTCAACTCTCTTCTCAAATATGTGATTCTCTTCCTCTCTGTCTCTTGAACTCTAAAAATGGTGACTACTTCTCAACTTCAAATTGTTTAATCTCCTATTACCTGTTTACTTCCTACGATTTCAACAGCTGTAACAGTCAAGTTGGATGACACGAATTATCTCATATGGAATTTTTAGATGCAAATTTTAGTTGAAAGTCATGGTATTTTAGGATTTGTTGATGGATCAAGAAAGTGTCCAAATCGGTTTGATGCAGATTCTGACCTTGAAGGTGTTAAAACTAATGATCATTAGAAGATCAAAAATGCTCGAGACCATCTTTCTGCAGCAAGGGTTTATTTTGAAGATGATGATATAGTAACTAAAGGTCTTTCCACTCCTTTATTTCGGCGTCACTATTTCAATCTTATGCTTAGTTCCTTTAAGCCTACGATTGAGGGGGAATGTCGAGATATCAAAGGCTCTGCTGCTGCCACATGTCAAGAGAATAGAGAATACAATGGTTAGAAAGTTTGTTAATATTGTTAGACAGTTAACAAAGTCTGTTATTGTTGATTAGATCATGTAGACAAGCTTCTCACCTTTAGTTCATATAAAATGAATGTAATAGTGCTAACAAGCATAATAAGTGAATATACACAAAAACATTTTCTTCTTCCTCTGCATTGCAATATCTCCATCTAATTCTATTCACTTATCTGTTCATCTCTGTGACGATTCTTGCTAGCTTATCACTTGTCGCCCCCGTGGTGTCTTACCTTTTCACTGGGCTTGTAGGGTGTCTAGTGGGCCCGAGAATTAGTTGTGGTGCGCGTAAGCTGGCCCAGACATCCTGGGTTATCAAATATAAAAAAAAGACAACTTCCAGGGCAACAATCAAATCCTTTTGACGACCTCTTTGTGTGTGAATGGTGCTTGCTTTGAGCGAACCTCTATTTTTTTAATTTCATCATTTAATCATAATTTGTCATGTGTTGTTTTTTTTTTTCACTTTAGTCCTTTTTTATATATGTTTTTACTTTACCCTATTATATATTTTTTACTGTTTTTCAATTTCATATCTCAATTCAAATTTATGGTGCACTGTATTTTCTCAATTTGATCCTTAATCTTTTGTTTTTTTTGTCATTTTATTAAGTTTTGTTTCTTTTCGATCCCACCCTTCATTTGATTTTTTTTTGTGCTCCCTTTAATTTATTTTTTATTTTAATTTTTATCATCACCCTTCAATATTTGATTTATTGAGAATTTTGTTTCATGATTTTTACATGTATGATGTTCCTAGTCTAATGACCCATGCACAAGTTTAAAAAGTTAACACAAGTCGACATCTTTCTTTTTAGCTTATTTCCTTTTTCATCCTCATTATTCAACATAATTATTATTTTAAAAAAATTAGTTTTGTGATTTTCTTCAATTTCTTTAATGTTAGATTACTCTAATGTCAT
Organism: Populus simonii; assembly: GCA_007827005.2. Taxonomy (NCBI): domain Eukaryota; kingdom Viridiplantae; phylum Streptophyta; class Magnoliopsida; order Malpighiales; family Salicaceae; genus Populus; species Populus simonii. The sequence goes on along the minus strand of CM017466.2, from coordinate 18,131,977 downwards.
GGCATGGACTATGAATTTTACGGGTTAATCCAGGTTTGGCTTGCTATTTATTTTTCAGGTTACATATTTATCGTACTATCTTAACTTGACTTGAATTGATTTTTTTTTTGTTAATTTCTATCCAATTTCACACCTTCAAATATTTTTTTCTCCGAGTTATTATGAATGTTTTTTTATTTTAATATTATTATGGATGTTATCTAATTAAAATAAAATTACTCTACTATAAGCGAACAAAACTATAACCCAGTTCTTTAGTTTTTTTTTCTCTTTTTAAATCATGTTTACATCACCTAATCAACATTTTTTCTTAAAAAAAAAATACAAACTCGATGGCTCAGGTCTTAGTTTTTTTCCATCCATGACTGAATGAAAGATTGGCAAACAGGCAGCAGCTTCCGTGGGCCACCATTTAAATATTAATTGTTGGACTGGGCTTGAAAGAAACACACACCTCCACCTCCAAAGTCCAACCACAAAGTAATTATTCGACAATCCACAGCAAAACCTAGAATAGGTTTTGCATTAACCAGCATAACAAACACCCCTCGTTAAAAACCACTGAACTAATAATAAAATCCCCCTTTAAACCCCAGTGACATCGAAAAACACAAGCATCTCTCCCTCTCACCAATCTCGCATGCGCATTCTCATTTCTCTGGTTTCCTCGTCAACTCTAATCGATTTACTCTCTTTCTCTCGCCGCCTACACACCAAAATATCCCCTTTCTCAACCCTAATCCACCACAAACCTTCACCAGCCATGGCCGCCTCCGAGGACTCGCTTCGACGCGCTCTCGCCGAGAAACAATCCTCGATCGAATCTCAAGGCAACACTGTCCGCGCACTCAAAGCCTCTAATGCTGAAAAGGCTACCGTCGACGAGGCAATTGAAAAATTGAACGCGTTGAAACTAGACAAGTCCGTGATGGAGAAACAACTTCAAGCTGCCGTTAATGGTAACGGTCCTGATGGTTCTGTTAATAAGGAAGCATTCCGTCAAGCTGTGGTAAATACACTTGAACGGAGGTTGTTTTATATCCCTTCTTTTAAGATTTATCGTGGTGTCGCTGGGCTTTATGATTACGGGCCTCCTGGTTGCGCCGTCAAGTCTAATGTTCTTTCTTTTTGGCGCCAGGTAAAGATGATTAATCGCTCTGTCACTGTTTTGCTTTGATTGTTGAAAAATGAATCGATCAATGTTGGATTTTAGATTACATCAAAGAATTGCAATGCAATTAGGCCTAGAAGGTTAAATTCTGATTTGATTTTTTTTTTTTTGATTTCCAAGCGAAGGTAAAACAACCCAATTGGAGTAAAAGGTTAAATGAATTAGAATATTTGACATTTCCGCAGTGCTAACAGGAATTTCGGTGATGTTTTTCCAGCATTTTGTTCTTGAGGAGAATATGTTGGAGGTTGATTGCCCATGTGTGACGCCTGAGGCTGTCCTTAAAGCATCTGGTCACGTGGATAAATTCACGGACCTTATGGTTAAGGATGAAAAAACTGGGACTTGCTATCGTGCGGATCACTTGCTTAAGGACTTTTGTAATGAGAAGATTCAGAAAGATCTTAGCATAAGTGCAGAGAAGGCTGCAGAACTGAAACATGTACTTGCTATCCTGGATGATCTCTCTGCTGAAGAGCTGGGGGCGAAGATCAAGGAGTATGGTATTACAGCACCAGACACGAAGAATCCACTTTCTGATCCTTATCCATTCAACTTGATGTTTCAAACATCAATTGGTCCTTCTGGTTTGAGCCCTGGGTGAGTGTTTTACATAAATTTGATTCTTTTTATGTAATTTCCATAATGATGATGTGCTGAATCTGCATTTTGAGTTTGCGGTATTTCAGTTTATATGCGGCATGGTAATTTGTTACTAGGTACTGAAACCATCTCCCACTTTTTCTGTTAAAGGTATATGCGCCCTGAAACAGCTCAGGGCATATTTGTTAATTTTAAGGATTTGTACTATTACAATGGGAACAAGCTCCCCTTTGCTGCTGCTCAAATTGGTCAGGCTTTCAGAAATGAGGTTTTAATTCTTTCCTTAGTCATATAATGCATGTGCAAGTTCTTTATGCAGTACTTGTTTTCAAATGCCAATAGCAATGCTGTTTTGAGCCAAGAATATTTCATAATATAGCCTTGTGTTTGTCGCAATTGTTTGTTTCACTGCTTTTGATGATGATGATGAAAGTTGTCTTGATGGTCTTCATTTCCTTGGCTGTTATGATGATTTTTCCTCACAGATCTGACTATATGCTTTCTCTCATGTATAGATTTCTCCCCGCCAAGGCCTTTTAAGAGTCCGTGAATTCACATTAGCAGAGATTGAGCACTTTGTCGATCCTGAGTACAAATCTCACCCAAAATACTCTGAAGTTGCAGATCTTGAATTCCTGATGTTCCCAAGAGAACTACAAATCTCTGCCCAGTCTGCAAAGAAAATTCAGCTTGGTGAAGCTGTTTCTAAGGTTAGTCTGGTGGTAATTTCTTTCAGTTACCATTTTGTCTTCCGCATCTACCTCTTTGTCACGATGCCAATGACCTGTTTCATCTAGGGAATTGTCAACAATGAAACTCTCGGCTATTTCATTGGGAGAGTGTATCTTTTCCTAACTCGTCTTGGTATAGACAAAGACCGATTGCGATTCCGGCAGCATCTTGCAAATGAAATGGCCCACTATGCCGCAGACTGTTGGGATGCTGAGATTGAGTCTTCATATGGTTGGATTGAGTGTGTTGGTATTGCAGATAGATCTGCATATGACTTGCATGCTCACTCGGTGAGAATCTCTCTGATACATACATTTCTAAATTTGCTTATTTATAAACTATTGTCACCTTAAACTCAGCATGCATCATATGTGAAATTGTATCTGCTTGTGCTATCAAGAGACTGAACATGTACAGCAAGGAAGTGCTAATTACTTACCTGCTTAATTTTTTAAAACTAAAAATGGTAAATACTTATGAGCATTTTATTTCTTTATCAGGAAAAAAGTGGAGTTCCTCTTGTAGCCCACGAAAAATTTTCAGAACCGAAGGAGGTGGAGGTAATCACACTCCCTGTCGCCAATCTATTTTTCTATTTTCTCCAAACTCTGTAATTCCTTATATTTCAACTGCTCATGGCAAACCCTTGCAATATAACCTTTAATGTTGGATATCAGAAATTGGTTATAGCACCAGTGAAGAAAGAGCTGGGGCTTGCTTTTAAGGGTAACCAAAAAAAGGTGGTTGAAGCTTTGGAGGTAAAACTGAAATTTATCAGTGAACCTAACTATCATGAAACTATTTGTGGTTGTTCATTGTGTGATCCCCCCCCTTTGTGTTAGGCAATGAACGAAAAAGAAGCTTTGGACATGAAGGCCTCTCTGGAAACCAAAGGAGAGGTAGAATTTTATGTTTGCACTCTTGGGGAAAATGTAACAATTAAGAAGAACATGGTATCAATTTCAAAGGAGAAGAAGAAGGAACACCAAAGAACTTTCACACCATCAGTAATCGAACCATCTTTTGGCATTGGGCGTATAATCTATTGTCTCTACGAGCACTCCTTCTACATGAGGCCCAGTAAAGCTGGGGATGAGCAGCTGAATGTTTTCCGTTTTCCTCCTCTTGTGGCACCTATAAAGTGCACTGTGTTTCCACTCGTCCAGAATCAGCAGTATGAGGATGTTGCCAAAATCATTTCTAAGTCGTTGACTGCTGCTGGAATCTCTCATAAGATTGATATTACAGGTGAGTGTAGATAAATCATCTTCTTGTTAAGTTGTAGGCATCTTTGTGAGATTACTAAGAAATATGTTAGGTTGTAATTATTGACATGATTCAGGTTTAGGGATGTTTTGTTGAAAGAATGCATGTATGCTACGGTTCATGCATTTTATCTGCAAAAATCAAAGGTCTGAAGTGTGCCTGTTTGAAAAACAAAGAAAAAAGAGGGAAAGTATAATGAAAAAGAGCAGCATTATTTATCTATGATGCTCTTAAAAGGGATTTTTTTTGTCATTGCCAAGAGTGACAACTAAACAGTACATTATTAAATGAAGGGTTGCATGTATTGCTTGATTGGATAAATTTCCATGCCAAGGTGAGACTTGGAGCCTCAGGGCAATGTTTCTGAAATGCATGATATCTCCACAACCTATGTGTTTTTTTAATTGCAAATCATGGCTTTGAATTTATTTTTGGCTTTGTCTTGTGTGTTTGGAGGGAGGGCACTGGTCACAGTAATTAGGATAATCTAAAAAAGGTATGCAATAACACTAAAATTGCTGGGTGCTTGCATGTGCATCTTCGTCTAAAGTGTTTGAACCTTGCTGCCATGTCGCTCTTGGACACATTTTTCTCTGTTTTGGTAGTAAGGATTCTAATATAGAGCACCAATACATTCTTAATTGTATTATGATGTCGCTTAAATTTCTGCACTGCACAATTTTGCTCTGCTTGACTGACTGTAAGAATGCTGTTCATAGGTACCTCAATCGGTAAACGATATGCAAGAACAGATGAACTGGGGGTTCCCTTTGCGATAACAGTTGATTCAATATCCTCTGTGACAATCAGGGAGAGGGATAGCAAGGATCAAATCCGTGTTGATGTGGAAGAAGCGGCACCAGTTGTGAAGTCGGTAACTGATGGACACAAGACATGGGCTGATGTGTGGGCTAATTTCCCTCATCACTCCTCTGGATCTGTAGAGGATTAGAGTCTGGGTGATCCCCTAATGTGTTAGGCATGCGACGATGCCCATGTATTGGATTTTTGGCTAATTTACCTCACCACTCCCGTGTCTTTTACACTACACAATGCTGCAATGTCTTGCCCTACAAATCTGACAGTTCTCTCTGCACAAAACCGATGAATTACAGAAAAATCTACTTGTGATTTGTGAACTGAATTTCTTTAGCTATGATAGACATTAATCATCGTGTCCTTTGTTTTTTTAGGAATGATAGTTGAGCTGAACCTGGTAGGTTCATTTTTTTAGGTACATACATGTATACATATTGGGCTTCAGATGAATATCCTTTTGTCCGCTTGAGTGCTCATCCATTCAAAATAAGAAGAGAACCACTAGCGACACCGATTAGTAAAGTAGGGGGATGAGAAGAAAATTAAAGGTACATACGGGTGATGAACAGTTAAACAAGAAGAGTTTAGTTATAATGTGATGGGTTAAAGCTCAAAAATATATTTGTATTATATCAATTTTGTTCATTATATTCTCGTGATTTTTTTGGTTTATTATGTTTTGCAATATGTTTGGGTTATTAAAGCTCTAAAAACTTTTTTTTTTATCAAATCACCTTTTTTCCTTTTTCTTACTCTTTCCTTTTATCTTCTTTTCGAGTTCCCAGTTAATCACGTCTTATAGCTGAGAACTGATTTTTTCAGTTAACTATTGTGTCCACATGAGGTATATATATAGCCACTGCAACAACGCCCTTGTGGAATACGGTAATCAGATAATCCTCGTAATAGTAGTGATCTTAATGTTTTAAGAACACTTGTCCGCAATGATGTTCAGGCTTTGGCTTTTTGTCAACTCGTGTTGCGTTTACTCCATGTTTTGCTCGACCTGCCCCTCCACCTTTCAAGTCTCTTCCTGCCCAGGTTTCTGCTTTATCGTTTGGAAATCTACTTCACCATTAATTCTCCATTGCTTATTAGATTCAAATGGCAGGAAATGGTGGATTTTCTTGTTGATGTATGGAAACAGGGAGGCTTGTATGATTGGATAAACAGGGAGAGATTTTAATGAATCCTCTTCCATTCGTCTTGGTTTGGATGCAGTTCCTTTGTGCAAATAGATTTACTGGTGCTCGGTGTTACTTTTGGTATTTTCCATTACTCATAAATACTCGTCTTCATCTCTGAACTGCCACACTCACCATTGATTGTGAAGGCTTGTTTGCGGGTCCATCAAGTTTTCTTAATGACTCCAATGAAAGTGCTCATGCATGCATGCATGCAACTTTGCATGAAGCTATAGCAATCCTCGCTGCAACCGCATGCCACAGGAAAAAAGTTGAAACGTATCTAAAATGAAATAAAGTTCCTATGTCTGTTGATCTTTGCTGTTAATTTTCGATGATCCTTCTAGTTCCAGGTTGATGACTTGCCTATGTTGCGAGGAGGCTCCTCTTAGAGAGAGATCAACGACCCCATGAGTTTAATTACAAAGTGTGGCGAAATGATTGAGTTGGAGACCGAATCACGCTAAAAATTGCAATTATCTGTGTATGATTGCTCCTTATATTAAGGAGATGAAGGAGAAAAAAATAAAAAAAGAAGAAAAAGGAAAAGAGAGGAATTTGAAAGAAAGAAAGAAAAAATACACGCATTGTAATTAAATTAGTTATAACTAGTCTTATCACTAGCATTGCATTGCATTACGAGTAGAATCCAGGTTAATTTCAAAACATGATAAAATAATATATTAATGACGTGGATGCATTTTAAAATCTCATGATTTTTTTTTAAATTTAAAAATATAGATATGTTGTTTATATTTCAGGTAGGATTTCAAATCAATTTCTTTTGTGAAAAAATAATTATGTTTTCATGTATTATAATTTATTTAATTGAAAAGTGAAAAGAAATTGTTTATACTTCGTAAAATAATTAAAATAAGATATGCATGAATTAATGAGTTATAAAAGAGTTGTTAATATTAATTAAATTTTAAAGTGGAATGATGTAGAAATAAAAGATAGATACACATAAAAATAGTTACATTCACCATCCTTTTATTTTAAATATTTTATTTTATTTTAGTGGCTATTGTTGTTAATAACAAATATTGATTTATGTTTTTTATAAAAACTTTAAGCAAATAAATTAAGCTGATTCATATAAAAATAAAAGGAGAAAAATTCTATAGAAATCAAACTAATATTTTCAAAGTATCATGTCTTAAAAAAGTAAAAATTTTAATTATTATTTTAAAAACAAAACTAATTTAATTTGTTTACGAAATAAAAGAGGATATAAATCAATATTTAAATAAAAACAGATAATAATTTTTTTTAAAAAATATCATGTGTTAATGAGCCAGACCCATACTCGTAGCTTTAATAAAAAGGCCTAAGATTATGCCTTTATTTTTGTTTTACAAGGAGAGGACGATGCGTTGGGATCCATGTTTTGAGATTGTTAAAATCTAATTTTTAACTTGTTTATACCTGAAAATGCATTTAAAACTCAATATAAAATCTTAAAAACTTCAAAATATCATAAAATCATATTAAAAACAAAAATCAATCAAAAAAAAAAAAAACCCGATCAACTTTTCTCGCTTTATTTAGGATGAAAAAACATCTTTATTGTACTTCTTTTTAGAAGAGAAACTTATTGACACAAATATTATTCCTTTTGTATATCGAAATGTGACTAATTGAGAACTCTCTCTTTTCTTTATCAATTTTCAACAATATTCTTTATTATCTCTTAAATTTAGGGTCTGAAAAGTAAATAAAATGAATTTTTAAATCAAAATTAAAATTCTAAGAATTTTAAAATTAACTACTCATTTTTTCATTTTTTACATTGTGATCATTTCTTTTAATTTTGTATTTATACTATTATCTTAAATTTTATTTTGTGAGATTAGATAAATATAGTTAGAGGAATTTTTTTGAAAAAAAAATGAAAAATGAAAAGGAAAAAAAGTGGGGTAGCAACTTCCCTATTTATATAAACAGTCCACGCCAATTTTGTTAGTTGTATTAGTAATTTCTTATATAAAAAATCATAAATATGTTATAAAATGATATAATAAGATTTTTAAAAATTATAATAATACGACTATTTTAATAATAAAAAAGCACGCGTCATAATTCACAAATAAAATGAAATAAAAAGAAGAAACCAAAGCAACGATGTCGTTTTAACGAAATGACCAGGCAATGAACGACTCCTCGCTGTAGCTGTGAATTAACATTTGTCAAAAAGAGAGAGAGAGAGAGAGAGAGAGAGAGAGAGAGAGAGAGAGAAATCCAACCTATAAACCTCTCTCCCAATCTCCCTGTCTTTCTCTGCCCCCCGCTATTTGTAGACTCCAGAGAATATAAACCCAAGGCTAAAAGCAAAGAGGAAGAGAAGAATAATACGAAGAAGATGCTAAGAGTAGCAGGGAGGAGGCTCTCATCTTTACCATGGAGGTGCTCGCAGACGACCTCCGCCTTCGTCTCTCAAAACAGTCCTTTCCTCAGCGATGGTCGTGATTCTGCCGCCTCTTCCAGATCCATCCTCTCCCCTTATCATTTATCCTTAACTCCAGATCTAATCAGAGGTCACCTCTTTCTTTCCTCAGATTTAGACCTCGCCTCTTCCTGTTTTTGATTCCTCGCGCTTGATTCTGTTTTGTTTCTATTATTAATTTGTAACATGTTTATTCGATAACCGAGGAGATTTTTAAATTGAAAGAGATGAATATAAAGGTTTCTTTTATTTTTTGGTGTTACTACGCGAGCATACCTTGATTGTTGGATGTCCCATTACCAAATTTAGTGTTTTGTGTTTGGTATGACTTGGAGTGAATTGAAAATCTCTGATGAATGTGTCATGGAATTTTATATTTTTCTTTTACTTTTTATCGGGATTTATTGAGAATTTTGAGAATGAATATCTGTTCAAATATTTAGTTTTTTGTAGTTGCGAGCCACACTTTTGGTAATTGGCGTGCATAACAAAGCTCAGTGGAAAAAATTAAGAATTCGTTAAGTGTTATATTCATTGATGCTCAGTCTCAAAGCTCAAAACCTGAATCAAATAGTGTAAATACTCATTTGGAGGAAGGCCTGTGCTGCTTCTTCTATTTTTTGTTCTTATAATCATTGGTGCATCGAGCAGCTGCAGTTGATAACTGCTGGGACATTGTTTTGGTAGCTTTAATGAAGTACATTCTGATAAATATATTTTGGGAGTTATTATGTCTATGATCTGTGTTGTTGGTGTAATAAGGCACCAATGGAATGGCAGGCTAGGTATCCATATATCTGTGTTGTGTGTGTAAGCATTCACTGCTACTAATAACAGATAAGAAAATAAAAAATTCATCTAGAGAAGTAGAAACAGGGGATGGGGATGTCAGGTAGCAGATTCTTACTTGGTTAATGAGCTATAAATGCCTTTTATTTTACCCTATATTTCCTTTGCTTCTCAACCGATAGTTTTTTGAATGGAAAGATCTTACCCTTCTTACATCAATGGCAATGTCTTTACAAGCTTGATGCCCATTGTTTCTTGTTATTTGTCTAAAATTCGGCGGTTTGTAATGAATTTGCTAATGGCTTATAACTATTACAGGTTTTTCTTCTGGAGCCCTCACTCCAGGACAGGATATGGGTATCATCTCAGATCTCCCGGCTACTGTAGCAGCTGTGAAGAACCCTACCTCAAAAATTGTCTATGACGAGCACAATCATGAGCGTTATCCACCGGGCGACCCCAGCAAGCGTGCCTTTGCCTATTTTGTCTTAACTGGTGGCAGGTTTGTGTATGCCTCCTTAATTCGTCTTTTGGTCCTCAAGTTTGTTCTGAGCATGTCTGCTAGCAAAGATGTCCTTGCCATGGCCTCCCTTGAGGTTGATCTCTCTAGCATTGAGCCTGGCTCTACTGTTACAGTCAAGTGGCGTGGAAAGCCAGTTTTTATCAGAAGAAGAACTGAAGATGATATCAAGCTGGCTAACAGTGTTGATGTTGCATCCCTTCGCGACCCACAGGAGGATGCTGCCAGGGTTAAGGACCCAGAATGGCTTGTGGTGGTAGGGGTCTGCACCCACCTGGGGTGCATTCCATTACCCAATGCTGGTGACTTTGGTGGCTGGTTTTGCCCATGCCATGGCTCACACTATGACATCTCTGGCAGGATTCGCAAGGGTCCAGCGCCCTTTAATTTAGAGGTCCCCACTTACAGTTTCTTGGAGGAGAACAAGTTACTCGTTGGGTGAGAAAAGCTACTCATTGGGTGAGAAATTCAGCGGGAATTCTTTTATAATAGATATTGTTGTGACATTTTTGCAAATTTGTTTTGTTTTACTGTTGGCATTTTCATTTAATGCTATCAATTCGGATTGTGTATCTGCTGCATTCAATTGGCGGGGCATTGTTTTTCTGAATAATACACCTGGATATTTGTTGGGGAATTTTCAGTGTAGCTGTACTTGGAATTCACTCTACCAAATAATCAGAACTTGGGATTGTTGCTGTCCTATTAGCTGTTAAGATATCTCCCTTGGGCATGCATGTTCATCTTTCAGTTACATTTTAAAATGTGATAAGATGAAGTTGGGACACTTCTCAAGCTAGCTGCAGTTAGAAAGATGCCATCTGCATTTGAATTATGGTTGCTGAACATGCCTGAAACATCCTGCTCTTGGAGGAATAAACGTGCAGGGCTTACCACCGTTCTGGAAACACAGGGAGGAATTTGGGTGCCAAAAACTACATGGATTCTATATGGGTACTTAAATTTTAACACCTTCGTGCTGTCCTGCTTGGAGAAGAAACTCGCATCGATAATAATTAGTCTGTTGGGATTCATCGATTTAGTTAATATTTTAAAAGCTAATATCCCAAGTCCATGTGTGTGGTCGATAACCTAAATTTGAATTGGTGGCTCCTATTGCATTAAATAATGTCATTATCATATCAAGTGGCTGATCGATACCGCCAGTTCGTTCTAAAGTTTCACCGGCAAATGGATTGAAAAATCATCCGTCAGAATTTCCAGTTATTGTTGGGGATTTATTTATTTTAATCTGCTATGCAGGCCAATTAAGAGTTCATATAGCATCATCCAATTCCGGGAAAAAAGAAAAGAGTTATATAACATAAAAGTAACGCAGATAAACATTGCTCTCGTGTCCAATTCTCAAATGTACAGAAGAAATAGGTTATCTTGTCTACTCCTCAATGCCTACAAGTTGTAGAGCTGAGAATCGAAACTAAGCGAGTAATACAAGTAATAAATCAACTAGTTAGTCGTCTTGGATAGGAACTAAAGATAGTTTGCCCCCGTAAACATCTGGGAGCTGGCTCTCATCAATGTCCTCAAGCAGAGTGGATTTCAGTTTTTTGTTCTCAACAAAGATTATCTGCAGAAGGTTCAGAGGAAAAGAGATGGATTCAGGCAAACAATAGACAGACAAAGACTGCCAACCTGCATACATGGCTCGCAGTGTAAATCCAAAGTTCTGTAGATCATAATCAAACATCAAAAGATTCTGGAATTTCTGGCATTTTGTGGTTTTGGCAATGCTGAAACTTGAGATAGACAGCCCTCAAACATTGATTTTTGAACACTGAGAATCGATTGTGTATTCCTTGAATTATAAACCACACTACAACACAAAATAACGATAATAAAATAAAAAAAATGACTCCGTCTTTTTGAAATGGTTTCAGATAAAAAAGTTGGATGGTTTCCCATGGTACATTTTCATGAAGTAAAGTTCCAGGCACCATCCAGATCTCTTCTTACTCTTTAATTTTTGGATTTGTAGAAAGTTTCAAGAAAATATAAAGCTAGTGGAACTGTTTCCATAAAGTCCACCCGTTTGCTGGTCCAATCAAAACATAGAAAAATGCGTATTTAGCAAGGAAAGAGATTCGGTACCTTGTTTTTGGTTTTTCTGTCAATAAACGGGGACACAACCTTCCATGCAGTCATAAAAACGTACGGCACATGAACTATGAACAATTTGCCTAACCTCTCTGGGTAGCAATCCTGTAAAAAACACATTCAGGCTGCTGATATAAGCATCTCAGCCACAGCAACAATTTACTACAACTACACCACTGCTGGTGTATCTTATGTTCACCTAAATGCTTTTTTTTTTAAAGATGCATAAGAGCGAGTGAAATATGATCAGCATGACTCTTTAGTCCGTAAACACAACAAATTGAAAATTGCTATATGGGAGTGTTGCATGGGGGGGCATCAAACCTGCAAAATCGATAATGCTGCTAGATACCCACGGATATCACTATTGGAGTATCCCCACCCTTGAAGATCTGCAATGGACACAAACTTCTCCTCTCCAGCTGGCATTCTGAAAAAAACCAAGATGTTGCACAAGCATGATTGGCTTGCTTAAAACAACAATGAATAACAAAATCAACCTTGTTCTTTGAAACTTTTGAGCTCGAAAGAGAATTCTTAGATTGGATTCTATTAGAAATTGCCTTTTCAAAACGTATAGTGCTTGAACATATACCCAGCTATCTTGCTCAAAATACACGGTTAGTTTTGTTGTAGGAGAGTCACATAGAATGAGATTGACTTAATAGGATATTGGCATCATACTATAGATCAACCATGCCCTTTTCTGCAAATATAATTTTCCATGATAGAAAAAAGCATTGGAGATGAATAATTGTAAGTGATAGAATTTACATGGCACATATTCTCTCGAGAGTGTAGACAACAAAACCTGCAAGGATAAGAAACTTTCCAAGTTAGTTGAGCACAAGTCTACTTTGCCATGCCAGATCTATTAAAAAAACAAAATTGTTGTCTCTTATGGTCTATGATAGAGAACAAGACAATTTTGAAACTCAGTTCTCATCTGTGTTACCACAGGATTCAACAATAAAATATGCAGCTTCCAGGGTTACTACATACGCTTGAACTCCTCGAAACTTCCTTTGTATGGTTTATGTCTGGCGCCGAAAACCACAACCACCGGACGGTTCTGCTTATCAGCACCCTGCATAAAAAACTTGTTTTGGGCAAGTTCATTTGGAATCTCTGATGGAGCTATGAAGCCATTAGGGATAAACGATCGCCTCCAGCTTAGGTATTTTTGGAATAAGGTCGATGCCTTCTCAATGTCTAGTTCTCGAGCACGCAGAAATCTCCGGATCATAAAATCATCCACTTCCTGAAAAATCAAATAAACACACATAACCCAGGGTGGAAATGAAGTGGATAACTGGACTCAAACACAACTTCAATCAAGATAAGAAAGTTGAGAATCAATCTAAAGAACAAAATCTAGTTACAGCTTGGCTAAAGCTTAGACCTTTCTTTTGTGAGATTTGGTAATACTGCAACTCTAAGCCTAATACTGCATTTTGACTCTGCTCTGTTCTTCCGCTAACATGAAAATCTAAAGCAAACTCAACATGTAATTTTCTCTAATCTAATTCAGAAAAATATATACAAAAAGAACACATGATCAAGTACAAGTCAGCTGTCATATTTCTCACTAATCCTCGTGAGAACAAAAACCCATTAATCATATTGCTTCAAAAGAAGAGAAGGAGGAAAAAGACAGAACCTTGACAGAGGGATCTTCTCTTTCAACAAAGGCTCTCATGAGACGCACTTTGCTTTGTTCAATCTCATTGATTTCATTTCCTTTCTCTTTCTCTTCTGTGATCATCCCATTTGATTCCTCTATGTTACTGAATTCCATTTTCTAAATTCTGCCTACTCTCTAAGACTCAATTGCTCATCAACAAATGAGAGCAATTGACTTCTCTGCTCACAAAAATTGTCTTCGATTCGAGGAGATGAAAAGAGAGTATAATAAAATGACTTAGTATGCGTTTGAAATTGTACTACAGGTAATTTTTAAAATATTTTTCATAATCATCACAGAAAAAAAATAAAAATTTAATGTTCCTTTTATATCAAGCAAGTGTTAATACTTAAAGTATTTTTATTTAAAAATATATTAAAATAATAATTTTTACTTGAAAAGAAAGTTTATATCACAATATAGAACAATAGTAGATCCCTTCAATATCAAGGAGCTTTAAAGAACACAATGCTCGGTTACATTATGCAGTCGGTCTGCACAGAAGGACATCCATTGTACGAGGAAAAAAACAAAAGACAGATAGATCTATGATACATTTATGATCTTAGACTTTACGAGTTATTAAGATATCCATCAATGTTTCAGACATTTTTAAGAATGGAATTTCTATAGCAGGAACTCTTAACATGATCGAGGAAAGTGGAATGAAAATACCGAGAGTTCTTCCTTGTTCAAACTTCAAATCAGTTAGGCGCTTGAATTTGTGTGTTCCTAAAATAATTAGTTCTCTCGCAACCATCCAAAGAAAATGAAAAGCAATAATAATAACTTGAAAGCTAATACCCTATCTTTCTCAACCACCTCGTTGATTCTGCCATGTCTTTTTTGTGCTTTGTTTATAGAAATATGAATCGTGGGAATCCAACAACTTTTTCTACTGCGGGTTTGTTGGACAAGTTGTAAATATAAAAATATATTAAAATAATATTTTATTTTTATTTTTTAAAAATTTAATTTTGATATTAATAAATTAAAATGATTTAAAAACATGTAAAGAAATAATTAAAAAAAACAAGAATACATTTTTTTCAAGGTTCTGGTTCAACCGCGGCCTGAACACCCCCCTCCATAAAAAAAAATTTATATGTTTTTGGTAGTGCTTTTTAAAAGCGCTTCCAAATAAATTTGAAATTTTTTTTTGCTTTGAATTACTATATTTTTATATTTTTAAATTATTTTGATGTGTTAATCTTAAAATAATTTTTAAAAAATAATAAATTTTTTTTAAAAAAATATTTTAAAAAATAACCATAACCACCGTACAAATACCGTCTAAATCCAATATTTGACGAGTTCTTGCTTTATTTTTCAGGGAGGAAAGGTGGCACAATGAGAAATTCAATATCCAAAGGCAGAAGAAAAGGCATTCGTGAAAAAGATTGTATTTTTGCCGCACACCATGTTGTTATTGATTTGACTACATTAAATAAAGTGATAAAAAAGAATGTAAATATGGTCGCCAAATCAAAGGTCAATAAACTGCTCGTCCTATCTAGAAAGAGAGGGTCCACTAAAACTCTATCAATAACATCAATGGAGGCCATCCCTGGCCACCGCAGTCCGCCGCATGTGTGGTTTGAAAACAGCGGAGCACGAGTTACTTAGTTTTGATTTTTAAATTATATTTTATTTATTTTAAAATATCAAATTATCTCTCATTTAACTTAATTTTAATTATAACTAGAAAATCTAAATGAAAATTCCAAAAAGCCTTTAGAATCCGATTAAATAAATTTTGTTATCAATAATAATCATTTAGCCATTTTACTGTAGTTTAAAAATTAGAAAATATTATTATATTCCTGATTAATTTAATAACAATTAATAAACTTGTGAAAATATCGTATTAAACCTGATAGTCACGTAGTGTACCGAGTCTGTATCACGGAAAATTCCTAAGCTCTTTTATTTATTTTTTATTTTTTTAACATTGGCCAAAGTTACACTTTAAATTTCCTCGGTTTAAAACTTTTCTACTATTAAACCTGTAATCTGTGAAAAGTTTTGATTAGTAGGCTCTTGATCGGTAATTAGCCTACTAAACACTGATTATTTCCTCTATCCTCTTGCTTCCAAACCCTTTATAAAGCAACAATTTCCCTCAAAATTCTAAAATCCTAGAACAAAGCTTCCTATATGTAGCTCTTGTTTGGCTATTTTATGGTCAAGGACGACATTGGAATTTTTAAAAAACTAGAAATAAAATTAGAGGACATAGAAGATTTCCAACCAGAAATAGACGTGCTCGCTCATTGATTAGGAAAAATAATATACTGCGGGACCATTAGCTCCATATGTTTGCGCACGTGCTTTTATCCATTGAAAAGAAATTATATTGTAATTTTAAAGGGCCGGTCTTGTGATTAAATAATTAATTAAATAGGTTTTACTTCTTATTTTTTTATATGCAAATCATGGGAACAATATTTTTAACAAGAGAAAAATAAGCCATGCTATAAATGTAGTTTTTCTTTGAAAATAGCAATGTATAAAAAAAAACCTAGCAAACCAGCACAACTCAAAAAATAATTGAGAAAATAACATATTTTCATGAGTTATATTGTTAAAAACAATGCAATTTATTAATTTTTTAAATATATAGGTTGTGTATTAAAAAATAATATGACTTATATAATAAATGTATTTAAATGAAAGTTCAAACTTTAAACTTCCGATTTGCGCGCGCGCGCGCACACACACATATATATATATATCAAACAATATTGAAGAATAATGTTGAAGATAGAACGTATCTTGAGATCTAATTTTGATTGGATTTAAAATTAAGCCAGTCAAAAAGTTGACCCAAGTAGATTTATAATTAATTTTAACCCGATGAGTTCCAAAACAATGTTGTTTTGATTCTCTTTACATATATTTCATGGTTGACTTGTTGAAGCAACTTTTTTATTATTTTATATTTAAATTCCAATTCAAATCTTTATTGTTGATTTTTTTTTAAAATAACTTGTTTTTTTTAAGGTTTACAACTTCTTTATGAAACCCACAACTCGATTTAAATAAATTATAAAAAAACAAAAATAAAAGGAAAAAAATAAAATTTTTTAAAGAACTATAAAATCTAAAAATAAAAATAAAAAATAACAAAACTAGCTTAAACAATACTTTTTAAATTTAATTTGGAGATCATTACAACCAACCAACCTTTTATAGAATTGAACATTTAAAACTTCTTGACAAAAATTAAGCATGATTTGATAATGAGCTTTTTCACTAAGCCAGTCACTACATGAAACCTAAATTCCCTTTTGAAATTAACCATTCCTCAATCGGTTCATAAGAATTCATATCAAACTATTCACGTAACCTAATTATAACATATCAACTAATTAGTCAAAACCACCTGCATCACAGTGAAAATCTTCCATTGAAATTTCATAAAGACAATGGTTGATTACAATTATACTGTAATTTAGTTTTGTTGATAGAATTAAAAAAAAAATATTTAAAAAAGAAAGAAGAGAAGAAGCTTCAAAACGGCGCCGCATATAGGCTATTAGAAAAGAAACCACCGTAGGTTTAAAAAATTGGAGCCAAAGAGGTAAGAGGTCTTTGTTAGTTAATCAAAGGCAACGAGATAGACCTGTCATCAAACCGGCAAAACAACCAAAGCTTTCACTTAACCCACAAATATACTGTAAGATTTGTTGTCTGCTGCATTTACATGTCAAAAGAAATAAAAAAAAAATGCTGTCTTTCTCTGTTTCTTCAAGCAAATTCTTCTCTGCTTCTTTCCCTTTCAATCTTTACCTGAAGAAACGACCCTTCTTCTCCTTTCTTTTCATATTCAGTCCCATAACCCAAACTCTAAGTAAACTCCTCAACTACTCATCAATATGACTTATCAACCATAGACTCTTCATAAACATCACATTTTGCTTATTTTTTGGACTCACCCTGAACACCCATTTCGGTTTTTAGTCGAGATTTTGGGCCGGGGGTTGGAAAAATGAGGGTGTGCTTGTGGTTTTTTGTTGTGGTTATTGTTTTCGGTTTTGGTGATGGAAAAAATGCTGATCAAAGGCTACGCACAGAGAGGATTTCAGGTGCAATTCTTTTATCTCCTTCACGTCTCACTTTATATTGGAATTTAAGCTGTTTTCATTTTTTGTAGGTTAGGTTTTATTTGTTTTTGTTAGACTTCATTTTGTTTTGTTTGATTGTTTGCTGCTGCTTTTTTACGATGCTTTAGTTTTAGTTTGATCTTTCAACTTGAAGTTTTGCAAGATTGCAATATAGAGAATGGGGGCTTCTGTGCTCATGCTAGTACAGAATCAGAATGGATATGGACATAAAGAGTACAAGCTCTAACACATTTGGTTTTAGTTATGTGCAAATTAATTCTTGGAGCTTCTGGGAATTTGTTCATACTTAGTTCAGTGCTACGGTAATATGGATTATTTCCTTTTTAATTTGGAGTTACAGGACACGTTCACCTAATTCTCCCGGATTTTCATGCTTTATGAACCGTAAAGGCCCTATCATAAACATAGTGCCTGCCAGTGAATGCATTTTCTTTGCTTCTGACAATGCTCAAGAAACCTTTTACAAGATGTTGATATCTATCCCTGGATGATTTTTTTCATCTTTCTGCAAAAATGAGCCCTACAGAATTGTTCAATTAGTCTAATTTCTCTTGAGCAGTTGGCTATGTTGGCCGTGAGTATGCTATGACTAACAAAATGCACTTTGCGTTTCAATAATGCAGGAAGTGCTGGGGATGTGTTGGAAGATGATCCAGTGGGAAGATTGAAAGTCTATGTTTATGAGCTTCCTAGTAAATACAACAACAAATTACTGCAGAAGGACCCCAGATGTCTCACTCATATGTTTGCTGCTGAAATTTTCATGCATAGATTTCTCTTATCCAGCCCAGTCCGAACCCTTAATCCAGAAGAAGCAGATTGGTTTTATACCCCTATATACCCCACTTGTGACCTCACACCTACTGGCTTGCCGTTGCCCTTCAATTCTCCAAGGATGATGAGAAGTGCAATACAGCTTCTCTCCTCCAATTGGCCTTATTGGAATCGTACAGAAGGGGCTGATCACTTCTTTGTTGTGCCCCATGACTTTGGAGCCTGCTTCCACTATCAGGTAGGACTGTTAAATGCTGCTGGGTCACACTTTCTTAGTAACCATATCTTGCCCCATTTTGGAAGAACAAAAGTATCTTGATGTCATCGAGCTACATTATACATGCTTAAGTTAAACATCTTCTGTCCTTTTTAGTGTGACTTCCCAGTTTCCTTAGGCACTGATCCTGTAGTCTCATTGAGATGTTGCCATTGGTAGCCTAGTTAGGTATGGAGATTTTGATAAGTGTGGCTTTGGTTTCATGGTGATTAGATTTTCACTAGTGAGTTTGTGCTCGAAGGGCCTTGATAAAACATGGTTAATGCTAATATAAACTCAAGAACGTGCACCTTTAAAATTTCTTAATTCATTATTGGACCTGGAAATGGGGAGAAGAAAAAAACAAGATTTAACTTTAAAACTGTTAAACACTCATGATCTACATATACCGGGTGACTGTTATACTTTCTAATATTTCTATAACAAATACGACCATATTGTCAGACATGGCCCTGCCTTTCCAGGTAGTCCCCCATGCTTCTCTCAGTTGTTTCAAAACGGGCTGTAGCTTGCAGTTTTTTCTACTCCCTTGCTTCTACAACCTTTTTTCTTTTGTTTTTTTGGGTGGGTAAAACCCGACTCTCCCTGCTGGCCACACAGGCCGGCCACCAATCCACCCAATGCTATCAATCCTCCTAAGGGAGGATTGGTAATGCTTATGATAAATGAAGCCGATGACATTATCAATTTTAACTGAACATGCCAACAGAATCAAGATTTTATTACTCATCTAAATCGTTTCTGCTTCCATGCATCATAGACATGTCAAAAAGGTTTTATGGGTTTTGTAACTTTAATCTGATTCCCCGCTGGAACCATTTAAAATCAAGACCTCCTTAGTGATATGAATTTTTTGATCCTCTAATTTGCATTAATCCAGCAAACAATTTGTACCAGCTGTGACTAATTTATCATGGTTTATTTTCGCTCAAATACCGTAGGAAGAGAAAGCCATTGAGCGGGGCATTCTTCCACTACTCCGGCGTGCTACTTTAGTTCAAACTTTTGGGCAGCGAAACCATGTATGCCTGAATGAGGGGTCAATTACAATTCCTCCGTATGCTCCTCCTCAAAAGATGCAGGCCCATCAGATTCCCCTTGACACTCCGCGGTCAATTTTTGTCTACTTCCGCGGATTGTTTTATGATGTAAATAATGATCCGGAAGGTGGTTATTATGCAAGGTATGCTCGTGCTAATCTTCCGAAAGGAATGAATTTCAATATGCCTAACCTAATATAGTTTGTTTATAGTCAAGACCGGGAAAACAATACTCTCATGGAATAATAGATATACACAGTGTCTGATCTTCTATTAACGAAGTGCAGATTTTATGAACTACGATTATTAAACAGCCATGAAACCCTCTAGGACCCAAGTAGTATCCCATTTTTGCCTCAAATCCTCCTTTGAGCTTAGACTTTTGGTGAATTTCAGATTCAAGAGACCTCTTTCCTCTGATAACTATGTGCTTTGAGACTTTATAGTCTGTATCTAAGAGTTTGTGGATGATCTTGTTGCGAATCTGCTGGCTAGGACATCTTGTATGGCTCCTGTGAGGCTGCTGGGCTTATATTAGTTAGTTAACCTTTTTGTTTGACTGGCAGAGGAGCAAGGGCTGCAGTTTGGGAGAATTTCAAAAACAATCCACTCTTTGACATCTCCACCGATCATCCAACAACATATTATGAAGACATGCAACGAGCTATATTTTGCTTGTGCCCACTCGGTTGGGCCCCATGGAGTCCTAGACTGGTCGAAGCAGTGGTATTCGGATGCATTCCTGTAATTATAGCAGATGATATTGTTCTACCATTTGCCGATGCTATCCCATGGGAGGAGATTGGAGTGTTTGTAGCAGAGGAAGATGTCCCTCACCTGGACACATTCCTGACATCTATACCACCAGAGGTGATTTTAAGGAAACAAAGGCTTCTTGCAAACCCTTCCATGAAACGGGCAATGTTATTCCCACAACCTGCACAACCTGGTGATGCTTTCCACCAAATACTAAATGGGTTGGCTCGTAAGTTGCCGCATGACAGGACTGTTTACTTGAAACCTGGTCAGAAGGTTTTGAATTGGACAGCAGGACCAGCTGGGGACCTGAAACCTTGGTAAGAGAAGTGTCTTTTTCTCAAAAGAGATGGTTGTAGACTTGTAGTGTATCTGCTGTTTCATCTAATCCCGCGAGAGAACCTGAGGAATGTAAACTTCGCTTTGAAATTTTTTAGAGATAATTCAATTTTACATGTACGTCTGGGACATAGTTCGATGCATTAAATAGCTTCATATTTTCCCGGACACACTTGATTTTTCGCGTCGTTTTTAGTCTTTTTGTTAAGGCATTAATGAACGATTCCCAGTTTCCACCAGAGAAATCAAATAAACAAACTAAAGAATCTGCTACAATTCAAGTGTTTTATTGAAGTTGTTTTTTTAAATTGTTTTTCATTAAAAAAATACATCAAAATAATATATATATTTTTAATTTTTTAAAATTTAATTTTGATACCAATATATTAAAACGACATAAAAATATTAAAAAATCAATTTTTTTTTAAAAATTTGACCAACAAGGGACACTTAACAATCAATCATGCTCATTGTATGCAGAAAGTGTAATGCAAATGCAAGAACCAAAACATAGAGTTTTGAGGATTTTCTAGGAATAGAATCGAGAGAAATCAATACAATGTTTTAGCCTGTATACAGAGCACCCAATAACTGCTTCTCAACCAACTTTCCCGCCAAGGCTAACAGACTAACTAATTTGTCCACATAATCATAACTAACTCTCCCGGACGCTTATTTTGTACAACAGTTTCTATTGAAATAATGGCCAAACTAAGTTCATCTCCTTAAGCAGTTAGCACCATTTGATCAACCGTTACTGTCTTGATGATCAGCCCTGCTTCCATTGTCAGAGCACAATCCACGTGGCAACATCCTGTTATCTTCAGCTTCATTAATATTCCCACAGACATTAGAACTTACAGCAGCTTCAGTGGTTGGGCTCAAACCCGAACCCAACCATTCAATGGTGGGTTCGGGCCACGGCCTTCATGAGCCAACTATAGATATGGATGGGCTTGGTCTAGCGCCCACCAATCCGAGCCCTCGAGGGCACACAAAACGAATTCAGCTACTAAAACAGAAACAAGAGGGGAACTCTGATATCATCCAAGCTACCAAAACAGTTGAGACTTGAGGGAGGAGAGGCTTGTTTTGCAAGAGAATCAGCCACAGCAAATCCACCTAACTGAAGATAATTAACATTATTGAAGAATTTATACATTGTGGTGTCATATATTTTGATGGGATTTTGAAAGGAGCTGCCTATATAACGTGCAAGAACGGGAGTTTCAGAGCGCCTTCCGCTTTCCTTCGTTTCCTTGAATTTTTCCAGAAATGCAAGAGAAGAGAATTTCTTAAACAACTGGGTGATCAGGGTCTCAGGCTGCTGGGCCTTGAATTACAGAGTAGCATGGCTTCATCCCATCCCATTAAATTCTTCATCCAGTTTCGGAGATGGCTGATAGGCAAACCATGGGTATCGAGTTTCTTCATTTGTTTATTTTAATTTCATACAGTCGGCATTTGAGACAGCAACCATTGCTGATGCTTACAAAAAAAAAAAAAGAAAAAAAAAAGAAAAAAGAAAAAAAAGTACGAATATTTCAAAAACTAATGAATAAATAGTGGATTTGTTAACTAAGCCATTGTCTTCAGAGAAGTTTGGGTATGTGAGAGTGGTTAGGGATCATTTTAGGAAGTTTTAGTAGTCCTCTCTTTAGTGGATTGCTGCTATTTTTTATTTTATTATTATTATAATTAATGTGGGCAGGTAGAATAACTTGATTAATTTTACAGGTTTTGAAGTTAATAACTATATAAATTTATAATAATTTTAATATTTGTAAAATTCAAACTAGTAATTTTTAAAAAATAAATTTAAAATCTAAACAATGAAGTTATATTTTTCAGAATTAAAACTTATTTTTTCATTGGAGAAATTTGTTATCTATTCCTGTGCGTATTTACTCATAACATGAGATCGATGAAAAGATGTACTTTCTGCAAATTATATTGTCTTTTGCTTTTTTCTTGTAGTTTATTTATTTATTTATTTTTGTTAATCTCCATATTTTATATATAACCCTAGTAAAAAAACTAATAGAGTGTAAGTATGATAAAATTATTTTTTAAAATATTTTTATTAGGAAATGTATTAAAAAATATATATTTTTTAAAAATATTTTTAATATTAACCTATCAAAATAATTAAAAAATAAAAAAAATTAATTTTAAATAAAAAAAATTAAATTTTATTCGAATCTTTTTTGTAAGGAAATCGATTCTTCTTTTCTTCTTCGTGAGCCGAGCCGTACGTTAGGGACAACACCATTTGAAAAGCAAGAACAAACAATGGCTAATGATTGTAGGTTTCCAGCTACCAAATTGTGAGGTAATGTTTTACAGATAATTTTATTTTATTTTATAATAAATCTCTCCAGTGTTATAAACATTATTAATATACTATTATCTCGATTTAAAATATTTAATTTAAGGAGTAAAAATCAAATTCAGATTGTCTGATTATTTAAATTATAATGTTATTGTAAAAATATTTAAAATTTTAAATTTTAAATGAGACCTTAAAAGATAATTTTATATCTATTGTTTTTTAAAAAAACATAAAGACCAACTAAAATAAGAAGTTGCTTTCGGATACAGCAGTCTTATACCCATTTTGACCTCAACAACCCACGAAGGGACAAGAACTTCCAGTGCCATGGTTATCGACTTGTCTTTCTCAAATCTTGGAGGAGGCAGTGATCCTGGGCAGAAAAGAAAAGAAAACAATAAATACAATACCTGGGTGCGGTATCGTTAATGTCTTTTCTTCGAATTGGAGCTACCATGTGATGTGACTTCTTCCAGTTTAACATAATATATAAACACAGTTGCTTAGCTCATTATCAAGAGTAGAAAATGATCGAACTGTGAGAGAATAATATCTGCAAGCAATGCATCTCCGAAGAAAATAGTTTTTTCTGTATTATTTACTCGGTTTTGATCATCCAGTTGTGATCAGGGGAGGGAGGTTACATGCTCCTTTTCTCGTCAGCAATTGATCTCACAGCTAGCGACCCTCTTCAATGGTTTATGAAGCAAGCAATTGCAAGCAAGGAATGGCGGACAATATCCTTTGAGCTATAACAATGGTCAGATTAGAAAGGTCAAGTAACTTTTCTAATCTGACGAGGACAGGCCAAGTTGAGGGTAGTTGTCCCACCATCCTCTCTTGACCCTAACTCCAAACAATGATCAAAATAATGGGATTATGGTTTCACCTACCATCACACCGCATAAATAATCGCTGTCAAGATTTCACACTGATCTTCCTTGTATATATATTTATTTTAAGGAAAAAATCAAGATTCTTGTCATTTAAATACACCAAGAACAAAAGCAAGAGGAAGAGGGATATTGCTTAAATCTTAAAAAACTAATTTAATTCTATCACTGACGAGTAACAAAATCTGGGGGTAGATGAAAGAAGTCGCAAAGTTTTTGTTCGCGTGTTGGCTGGCTGGCTGGTGTTACCAAAAAATAAATAAATAAATAAATAATTGCCAATTGACCTCTTGGTTGAATAGGCGTTAGCTCACAAATCTGCTTCTCGGTTCCAACTATTAATGACAATAATATTAATGTTTTATTAGATAATTAGTTAGCTCACCACCACTCCCTCGACTCCCAGATTAGAAAAAAAATAAATCAGAATTCTGCAAAAAAAAATATATATATATTCAGCAAAAACAAATACCTCAGATCTCAAGAGGCAGCAGTGCACCACCAACTTTCGAGCACAAAAAATATTGTAGACTTCACCACTAACTATATGATGACAACAAAATGAGAAATAGCGACGTCAGTATACTGTTTTCTTCCCACCTGCCCCGTCAAATGAGAGACAAAACGACGGTCATCCAATTTCCCATCGTTTTTATCGTTTCGTATCGTATCGTGTCTCCTGAAATAGTACTGCTCTATCAGAAATACTCAAACCCTCGCTCTCTTAATCTCCCCTTCTCCTCGCCAACCCACCAACCAACCCAGCCCTCTCTGCCTCTCTCTCTCTCCCTGAATCACCATGGCTACCATTTCAAAGCTCTCAAATCCAAGCCCCGCAGCCTCCCTCTCAGCTCCTTCTAGATCTTCTTCCTTGCCTAAAGTCTTCCTCGGTTTCAGTACCAAAACTTCTCTCTCCAAAGTTAGGCTGTCCTTGAAGAACACCCAACCTTCCCCCAGGACCTCCTTGGTGTAAGTATTTTTACTTCAATATTTATGTTCTCTTCATGATCTTTCCTTTTTCATCTGGGTTTATTTGGCGGTGATCATCCTAGCTTTCATGTCTTTGCTTGGTTTCGCCTTCTGATCTTTCTTTTTATATGCCGATGATCAACTTTTTGATTTTTGGTTTCTTATGAATACATGACACAGTTCCTAGTTTCATATGCTTTATTATACCTTGCTTAATGCATCTTCCAGGGATCTGTCTCTTATTTAAGCCAAGAAGTACTATCATGTACAAAGTGATGCTGGAACTGATGCTTAAATAATACATTGTCGATATGTTCTAATATTGCGATATGGAATTTCTTGGTCTTCGATCTGATGCTTAAATAAGAAAGGATTGGGTTATATTGTATGCATGGCTGTTGCTGGTTATTCAATCTCTTTCCTTTTCTGTTTTGATGATTATGGACCCTGCTCAGTTTCCATTTAACGAGATCTTATCACAGTGTCAGGTGTTCTCAATCCAGTGGAAATGGTAGCCCAATAAAGAGAACCACTCTTCATGATCTTTATGAACGGGAGGGGCAGAGTCCATGGTATGACAACCTCTGCAGGCCTGTGACCGACCTGATTCCTCTGATAGAGAGTGGAGTTAGAGGCGTCACAAGCAACCCAGCGGTAATAACCATTATCTTTTCTATCAATTTTTTTTTTGCAAAACTTGTCTAAACTGTATATAAAAAAATGACTTTCTTTGTATTAAGCTAAAGAAAGTTCAGTGGATGAGATTGAAAATAAATGGCGGAATTAATATGAAAGTGTGTCTTGAACACTTGTGGTTTTTCTTCACTAGCCTCTGGTCCTGTATAATAAGCTTTTCAAAATATACGACTGCAGATTTTCCAGAAGGCAATATCATCTTCAAATGCTTACAATGACCAATTCAGGTGAATGCAATCAGTTACAAGTAATTGTTATTATTCAGAATCAATTAATTGTTTTTTGATGGTGTCTGATGTATGTGAAATTTATTTGATTTGCCGAGTGGGAAAACAAAATGAAGTTCATGTATCTCTTCTGAACCTCCCAATAATTACAGGCTCTTTTGGTTCGAAACTCGGATGTTGGTTTTCGAGTCAGAATTTTAAGATTGTCAAGCTGATCATTGTAGTCTTCATATTTTTCTACTCTGATTTTATACTGTTGATACCTTCAGGGAACTTGTGCAATCAGGAAAAGACATTGAAACTGCTTACTGGGAACTTGTGGTGAAGGACATACAAGATGCATGCAAACTTTTTGAGTCAATATATGATCAAACAGATGGTGGCGATGGCTATGTTTCTGTTGAAGTGTCTCCCAGATTAGCTGATGACACTCAAGGGACTGTTGAGGCTGCCAAGTGGCTTCATAAAGTGGTTGATCGCCCCAATGTGTACATTAAAATCCCTGCTACTGCTCCTTGCATCCCCTCAATCAAGGAAGTTATTTCGCTTGGCATCAGTGTCAATGTGACTGTAAGTTCTTTCTGCGCATTCTTTCTTGGCTTAGGCATCGTGATGGCTAATGATTTTGTCACTGTAAATGATGTGCGTGCAATGTGTCTTCTTCCATGATCATACTGATGAACTGATCCTAATGACCTGCTAGTTGTAGTCAGTCATGGTTAAACAATTTTGGGAAAAGTAATCTTAAATGATTATGTACCTTTAACAAGTGGCTCTTTCATTAAATCAGATTATGACTGTTCTCCTTTTTTCTGTCTGCACAGCTGATATTTTCTCTCACAAGATACGAAGCAGTCATTGATGCCTACTTGGATGGCCTTGAGGCATCTGGACTAAGTGATCTTTCCAGAGTTACAAGTGTTGCTTCCTTCTTTGTCAGCAGGGTGGACACTCTCATTGACAAAATGCTGGAAAAGATCGGAACCCCTGAAGCCCTTGATCTACGAGGAAAGGTAGCCAGCTCCAAATTCTAATTCTTGTTCCAATAATTCTCATTATATTCCAGTGAATCTGTAACCTAGTTTGTAAAATCTCGTTCATGAATTGTTTTAGGCTGCGGTGGCTCAAGCAGCCCTAGCATACAAGCTCTACCAAAAGAAATTCTCTGGTCCAAGATGGGAGGCTTTGGTGAAAAAAGGTGCTAAGAAGCAGAGGTTGCTGTGGGCATCAACCAGTGTCAAGAACCCTGCCTACCCAGACACTTTATACGTTGCTCCCCTCATTGGACCTGACACTGTAAGCCATCTTGTATCTCAGAATCCTGTCTGTTGGATTTATGTGGATTGCTCTTCATGATATCTCTGGCAATGATATCAAGTTCACGAGGATTATTCACAGTTTGAACTTTAATTGATTATTTAACGTTTCTCCTTTGTGTCTTATGGTAGGTCTCAACCATGCCTGACCAAGCTCTCCAAGCATTTGTTGACCATGGAAGTGTTGCAAGGACAATCGACTCAAATGTTTCTGAAGCCGAAGGAATCTACAACGCACTTGAGAAGTTGGGAATTGATTGGGGCTACGTGGGCAATCAGCTTGAAGTTGAAGGAGTGGATTCTTTCAAGAAGAGCTTTGATAGTCTGCTTGATACCCTGCAAGAGAAGGCAAATTCTCTGAAACTGGTTAGCCTGTAAGCCTTTATGATCTGCCTATCAGTATGAATTCAATGTAATAAAAGCGGGTGTCAAGCTTGCCGTAGAAAAAGCCCACGGTGGTGAGTGTTGTGTAAGAAGTTAATGATGTATCATAAGATTCTGATTACGCCAAGAGATTTTTATCAACAGTTGCTTTGATCTCTTTATATTGTGGGAATGTGGTTGGTCTAGCATAAATCATCAAGTTGTTGACATGTAAATATATTGACCATACTGCCGGAACATGATAGGAACTGGGATTAATATAGGTGATAGTATCACTCCTCGTGCATTGTGGTCATATTGACATTGGGCCTAGCGTCCAAAGCACAGATATTTTACAGCTGCTTCATTGGGCCAAGAGTTCTATTGGCAATTTAGATGGCTTAAGCAGTATGGTCAGCCTATAAATATAATCGTTCCTTCTTGAAAACGGTGTGAGAAATGATGATTAAATTTTCTTTCTGATTCGAGAACCAAAAAAAAAAAAAAAATACCCTCTCTTTAATTTCCTATCTGCCTGTCCTCTGTTAAATTATCTGTTCCCTTTTCTAAAATTCCATCGAGCGCCTTCAATCCAAAATTGACTCGCATTACGGCATCAGCAAGGGTTAGGTTAATTCTACTTATTTTCTATCCATGAACAGGCCTGAATGCTTTAATTGTTATTTCCTGATAAGAGCAAAAGTTACTTGCCACCATTCTAGGGCCATCCATTTAATTTCTACGCTAAGTTTACTTGCATCATTTGGCCTGGAATGTAAAATTTCGGAATGCATTGGTGTTTTTTCAAATCCCCGAATTGGCTTCCTTTCTCTCTCTTTAGAAAACAAATTCCCATCCCTCCCTATTAAAACAAATTAGGAGTTTTTCAACCATGGCTTCCGATTCAATCAACGCTTCAATTCTTGGCAAGAAGAAGAGGGTATGAAGACGACTTCTTTCTTTTTATTTTTCTTTTTAAATTTTTTTCCCTCTCCCTCTCTAGAACTTGATTTATTTCTAAAAAAATAAATCAATTATGGTGAAGAATGCTTGAGAAATGAGGCATCGAAGCGTTTTCATGGCATAATGAGAAAAGGAGGCATTAGCCCGCTCCTGGCCAATCTCTGCATTCGAGCTATTCGTGCCATCCTTGGTTCTGGCTCTAGTTATCGGACTAGGAGCGGCTCTTTCATCCACAGCAGATCTTATAGAAGAAGAAGCTGTTGATGTTTTTGGACGTCTTTGCTTGGCACGAAGGCTATAAGCATCAATTTTGCCTTGATGTTAACCCGAGGAGCGGTAGACGAGGCTTTCTCAGTTCACGTGTTGATTCTGCCTACACCATGAGCATTGTGGGCTTGTTACTTGAATGCGTGGAATTGTCATATAGACAAGGTAATTTGGCCATCAGTTTTACTTCTTGAATTGCATAAGATCAATAGATCAAAATTATGTGGTCCTGACTGTTAAAATGAGACGTAAAAGATATTAATTTATGGTTCCATGATGATCTGGAATTCAAATCATTTTGAGCTTTAAAATTGTCAGAAGTATGTCACTGCTATTTTTTTTCCTGTACAATTTTGAATCGTAGGAGCTGGTGATGTCAGGCTCAGGGAAGATATACATAATGCCCATGGCTATCAGTTCCTTCTGCAGTTTGCAATGGTTTTGTCCTGCCTTTAATGGTACAGCAGATGGTTCTCATGCAATGAATGATGAACACAGACATGATTTAACATTAAAAAAGACCCCTTACGAGCTCAATTATCACACGCATTGTCTAGGTTGCTTGATGTTCTTGTTAATCTATCTCAATCTGGTCCTGCTGAATCTACATCATGGTCTAGAGGCAAAAGTTCCAAATCTTCTCACACTCGCCACAGCAGAAGTCGCAGGTCATCTTTAGATTGAGTTGCTGATGAAAATTGGGAGAAAGACAACAGGCAAAAGACCTTGAAGCAATCCAGATGTTGCAAGACATTTTGCTCTAGACAGACAGTATAGTACTGTAGGCAGAAGTATTAAATAGAATGTTTAAGATATTCTCAAGTAATCTTGAAAACAATAAGTTGTGTCAGCAATTACGGACCGTTCCACTTTTCATCCTAAATATGGTTGGTTTCCCGCCATCATTGCAGGAGATAATCCTTAATCTCATCCTTAACTCAACATTGATGTTTTTTTTTTATTATTATTAACATGGATATCCTTGATTAATTTTATAGGTTCTAAAATTAAAAATCATGTAAATCTCCAGTAATTTTAAAACTTATAAAACATGAACGGCTGATATTTAAAAAACAAATCTAGAACAACATTGCTGTTTGATTGTACCATGTTGCAATTTTAAAGCCAGAGATAGATACGTGAGTTTTTGTGTTTCTTCAATTTCATGTAGTCCTGAATCCTGATTCTTTTGCTTCTCTAGGAATCGATCAACATCAGCGAAGTGAGGAAGAGCATAGGCAACTAGGGTAATGGCCAGGGTTTTTTTTTATTTAATAACAAATTTGTAATATTAGTTTAATGATAAAGCTGTGATATTAATATTATAAGGGTTTTTTTAAAGATAATCTTGTAAATAATTAAATATATATATTTTTGTTGGTATTTTTGGATAGAATATTAAGTTTTAGATTGTGTATAAATTTCAGGATATAAATTATAATTTAAACCGTACTATGTTAAAATAATTCTCCCTTTTTTATGTCATGTTTTAGAATATGGCATAAGAAACCGTCATGATCTTAGCTTTCTATGCTTTACTTGACATTATTATTTTGAACATTTTCTTAAAAAAATGTAGAATTTTGCGGCATGCTCTGGAGAAATTATTGCGTGGAAGAACATTTTCTTTAAGAAAAAAAAAGTAGTAGAATTTTGCAACACACCAAGGATAAAAACCTAAACATATATTGAATTTGTTTTTTTGTAGTAAGATAAAAGTTAAAAACCACCACCATCTAACTTTTCTTATTTAATTATTGAAATCATGATAACAAATAACCTTTTTTTTTTATAAGAGTAATTGTATTAAAAAAATAAAATTGTATAGGAAAACGAGGGGCATGTCCCAAGAAGTTCAAAAGGTTGTTACCCTGGTCTATCTAATAAAATATAACAAGAAAAAAAAACAAAAACAAAAACAAAAACTGAAAAAAGAATAAAAGCAAGCTATAAAGACAAACAACAGATGAGTTGATTGATCAATTTTTGAAAATTTATTAACCAATCGACCGGTTGATTACATATGAAATTGTGCTAAATACAATCTCGAAAACAACAAGAACAATGGTATCTCATGACTCTCGGAGGCGCCAAATGAACCTAAAAGTAGTCGGGATATTAAACCTTAGTTCGAGCTCTACCAAACGGGACCAGAACAAATAAAAAATGTCCTCGCAAACATCCTGATGAGATCGGTAAATTTGATGAAATACTTTGTTATTTCTCTTATGCCAGATGAAGTAAACCGAGGTTGAAAGGGCTAACCGAGAAAAGAAGACGCGTAAATTCCTTCTTCTTTTCAAGTGCGTGTATGTCTACTGAAGTAGTTGACGTCATGTCGAAGAAGGCCAACCCATAAAAGTCATGCTCGTGATAACACCTCAAATTGTAGCGGAGAAAGAGCACTAAAAGAATAAATGTTCATGTGTTTCAACCTGCGACCCATAAATGATACATGTCGAAGAGGGAATGATCCGAAAAACATGTAGTCTGTCCATAATGTTGAGACAACCAATAGAGGCAAGCCACATGATAAATGAGTGTCTTGGGATGAAACCTGGAACAAGAGAAGATGGTGCATGGAGTTTGTGGATCTGAAATCTCTAAGAATCTCTCATGCAGAGTTAATAGAGAACTTCATTAATGAGCGACCATTCTAGACATAGTGGTCTGGTAAGGCACTCCCGAGAGACTACCTGATGGAAAAGCCCAAATATCTCTTTCAATAATATTTGAGACCTTAATATTTTATGACACCTCAGTAAAAGTGAACATCCTAAAACACACTAGATTGCATAATTGTTGCTCACCTCGCAACCAATAATCTAATCAAGAAAGGTAATAGTCTCATTATCAATACCGGAAATAAACTTTTTTTTACACCAATCTTTGCTGAGTAGAATCTTCCTCCATGATCAAGAGAACATTGAAGGAGGCCTAACATGACAGATGAGCAAACTCACTGACAGGAAAATAAACAACTTTCTATCTCTCTTTCGCTCTTTGTGGAATTAGAAGGTGTTTCATCTCCTTTTCCCAAAATATGTTTGAAGTTCTCTATTACAGAAATCTTCGATGAATAAATTGTAATAACATCTACAATCCTTGTAAGATTGTGCGTGCAGATTTCACAGTTTGCTTCACAGCGATGGGGGATCATTGAGCACCCAGAACTAGGATATCCTGAGAAGGATCACAACAAGAGTGGGCCTAGACCTAAAACATTTTCGGTAATGCCATGTAAGATTTCTAGTGCTTGCATTGCACTTGTATATGATTCCAAAATGATAAATGATTGTGTTTGACAGGGTCAACGAGCCTTGAATTTTGTGCTGAGGAACCAAGAGCTGATAGACAAAACTTTGCTGTTTGATAATGAGCTCCTTAAAATCATCCCAAGCTAACTCCAAACAGTTTCCTCTGCAGGCTGTACGTACTCCATTATTCTATTGTTTCGAGTAGTTGAGATAGAGGCCTATGATTTCCTTGTGTGAAGTGTTGAAAGTTTATTCTGCTCCAGGCGAGGAAGGAGAATTGGCGTTCAAACAATCCAATTTAAGATAACACCACGATTCGTCCCACTTGGGGAATTAGTTCAAGAGGCTAGAGAATGCTCATTTGTAAATTTATGTAATATTTTACTATGTTTTTACACCAAAATCTGAAAGGAAGTTTTGAATCTGACCTTGTTCCTCGAGAAGGTCCTTTTTTTTCTGGTTTTTATTAGTGCAGCATCATTGCAAAAGAATATTCGGTGAAAGATAGAATTGTATCTCGGTTTGTCAGCTGTAAACAAGGATTAATCTTCTTGTTTAATTTCTGCAGCTTCAATTGGAAATTATTGGAAGTCAAATATTTGCATGATCGATTCTGGTTTTTGAATTATTGAGTTCGGTGCATTGAAAGTGTGATTTTAATTATTTTTAAAATGTATTTTACTTGAAATATATTAAAATAATATTTTTTTTATTTTTTAAAAATTATTTTTAATGTAAACACATCAAAATAATTTAAAAATATTAAAAAAATATTAATTTAAATTAAAAAAAGATTTAAATTTTTTTAGAAAATATTTTTAAAACTCAAAAACAATTCATCCCCAAATATTGGGCTTGAGAGAGCCTAAATGTTGTGCTTGAGAGGACGGAATTTCCACTTGCTTTATTGTTACTGAAGACGATAGGTCCAGTGGCTAGACTACTAATTTCACTGCTTATAAAAAAACTCAACTGGATTACTAGCATAACACAGGTCTACAGCCCCAAATTCAAACAAAACCTTGCAACAACCTAAAGTAATCACCGGGCAGGGACCTCGGATGCACAAATAAAACAAAGCACAGATGGGGAAAATTCATTCGACAGAAATTCAAGTCGTTCTGCAAACTTCCACAAAGTTGTTCCCCTAATTAACTGAAAGCTCACGCCGCTTGTAGCGCACCATCACCTTGTCCTTCACACCAACGACCATTGCATTCCAGTCTGTCTCAGGGAAAGGAGATATGAGCTCAAATTCAAAATTCCTCAGCAAATGACTCCATATAGCCTTTATCTGCAAGTAAGCAAATGGTTCGCCAAGGCACCCATGCCTGCCACCTCCAAAAGAAATATATGAAAATGCCCCTGCTGCTTTGTCTTCTTCTCTCCCAGCAGCAAATCTGTCAGGATCATACCTTTCTGGGTCCTTGAAGACATGAGGAAGACGGTTAGCAAATGCTGGAGATGTCGCGACTATGTGGCCCTTTGGGATGTCATATTCTTTCCCATCTCGTGTTGTCACGCTAAAGTCACTGTGTGAGCTCCGTAAAAGCATAATTAGTGGAGGATGGAGTCTGAGGGCCTCCTTGATGCACCGATGCAAGACATCCATCTCGGATAAAATATCTTGATCAACTTTGTTCCCGTGCTTTTTCATCAAGTTCTTCTGCTCCTCCAACACAGCAGATAGGTATTCATTATGTCGCAGAAGATAGGCTCCTGTCCAAGTGGAGGTGATGGAACTGGTGTGCTGCCCAGCAAAGAGAGCAGCAATGAGCAAGCCTGTGATCTCAGACTCGGTTGTTGGGCGACCATCTTTATACTTCGAGTCAATGAAGCACTGCAACATGTCATTCTCTGATTTTCCAGCAAGCTTACGGGAATTTATGATATTTGCAAAGATTTCTGCAAGCTTCTTGCGTGCCCGATCACGGCGGCGATGAGCTGGGATGGGCAAGTATGGGAATAAAACACTGATTGGGAGCATTCCATTGTCAAGGTCATGGAATAGAGCAGACACATCATCAAAAAGCTTATCACGAACTTCTCGTCCAAGTAGACATCTACTGGCTGTCAAAATGATCAGATGCTCAAGCTCATACTTTATGTCTACCACCCCACAGTCTCCCCATTTTGAGAAGTAGTCCTGCCAGTTTCAAAATGACAATAAAATGATTAGCACCATGAATTTGTACATCCTGAGCACAGCATGGTAATTCTGGAAATTATACAAGGGTAACAATCTAAAGTAACATTATGCACACTGTGCTGAACAAAACCAGTAATAAATGATGATTCTCTAGAATGATAGATGGAAGCATGGCCACCAGACTTAAATTTAAAATCCAAAATAACTATCTGTGCTTAAATAGCCAACATTAAAGAAAACACACAAGAATTGATTGCATAGAACTTAAACAGTAGTAAACAACAGAAAGAGCTGGCTGGTAAGAAACTCGATCACCTCTGCTTCTACCACCATCTGATCCACGTATCCCTTGAGTTTGCTCACTCTTAAAGACTCTGTAAAGAATCGAAATTGCTCTTGCCTTATAGAGTAATCCACATCAAACACAACACCAGGACCAAAAGTAGGCACATTGAACTGATACACCTCCTGCTGGCTCAAATCTGCTTCGGAGGCCTTGAAGAAGTGGGCAGACACCTCAGGGCCAATCAAGAAAGTAATCTTCCAGTTAGCTAGGTTCACTGTAAAAACACTGCCAAGTTTTGGGTACTCTTCACGAAGCATAACGATGGGTCCTTTAAGGAATCGAATGAGCCCTCCTATCAAAGGCCAACCCTTCATAACCGGAGGCAACCGCTTTTGAGATCTAGGCATTATAAGTGCAGAGATAAGCTTGGCCACTAGTAGAGTGGCCAAAATGAGCAGACCCACGTTCAAGAACTTGTTATCCGTATCTTTAGTCATTGTAAAGTCAATAGATTTAGCTGAAAATCCAAACAGGAAACAGAAATATCAGTCAAATAGTACCCACATCACATAAAACAGCTTATACACAATATGAATTTCTAAAAGTTAAATTAAAAGCAGATCTAAAGGTTCCATTTTTAGTTAACATTGGAATCAAATAACAGTAAGAAAAAAATTCGCAATCAGTTCATTTCACAACACCACACTATGCAGTGCTTGGAAGCTGAGAATGCAACTAAAAAACGGAAATAACTTCGAATAGCAAAGCTTCAGAATTTCAAAAAAAATGACAGTCCCAAACTGGAAATCTCAAATCAGAGATAACCCAGTATTCAGTTCATGAAAAGAAAAGAAAAACTCCAAAAACAACTGCTAGCACAAGCAGGCGGAGAAAACAAGAAAATGCAATAATATCAACAAAATCAGAAACTCAAAGATTAATAAATTAAACCTTTTTTCAAGAGAGAGGTTGGAAAATGGAGTGAAGAAGTAGTACCTGATTTCAGATTGAAAAGGAGAGGACAGGCAGAGAAAAGGATTCAGAGGATCATGTGGATTTCAGGATCGGACAGATGCATAAACGAGAGGCAAAGTGTTCTTTTTTTCTTCACTTTCTCATTGTTTTCTCAAAAGTAGCAAGTAGTAGAAGAACACTGTGTGTGGTGGGTTACTAATAGTCTAATAGGTGTGTGGGATTAGGATTTCATGGAAGAGTTAGAATGTGGTTGTAGTTAAAAAAAAATTATAAATTATATTTTTTAAAAATTAAAATTCATAAAAAAAAATAGTCATGATATACATTTAAAATTATAATATTTATTAATTAATTAAATATTTTTAAAATTATGATAGCTGTAAAATGTTGTTTCAACCATGAATTTTACTACAATTATTTTTTAAAATATTTTTTAATTTTAAAAAATATTTTTTATTTTTAAAATTTACATAGAGATTAACACATTAAAATAATCTAAAAAAATAAAAAAAAATCTAAATAAAAAAAATAAATTATTATAGAAAAACATTTGTAGCATTTGTGTCGTGTTGTTCCCAAAAGCTAGCCAAATGTATGGTTAATAATGATGGGTTAAGTTAAGCTAAGCAAAGGAGGTTTGAGTAAACAAGGATGGATTACGATTTACATGGGGCTCGTTGGATCTGGAAAACAAAACAGTGGGTGTTGCTGTCTTTGTTTAGTGTTGTTGTCCAGATGGTTTTGTCGTTTACTGTGGTGTTTTTTTTTTATTGGTGGAGAAGTTTGGAAAAATCTCCATGAACACGTGCCCAGTTGGAGACAGGCAAAACTGGCTTATCTGGACCTGACTATTTTGAACCACGGGAGGGACCTTCTTGATTTTGGATTCAAGGTCCTATGAATATCATCTTTTCCATTTTAGATTAATGCTGATATAATTTAAATAGATGGTTAATATTTTTTGAGAAGTGAATTACGTAAGTTTGAAAATATTATCCTTTCCAATTTATAATGTAATATATATATATATATATATATATATATATATATAAATAGATGTAATATTTATTTATTGACGTGAAGAATTCACTCTATAAAAAAACACATGGAAAAGGCATTCGGTTCAAGAATGCAATTCTTTTAAAAAAAATAAAAAGAGAGAGAGAGAGAGAGGATTCTCTCTCAGTAGGATAATTTCTCTTTGATATGCCTTGGAGATTCCTATTTTTATTAGATCTCTACATTTAAGAAACATCTTTATCTGTTGAGATGCTCCGATTAAAAAACATTTATAAAATAAATACGATGAAATTTTTAAATAAAATAAATACAAAATGCATGGTAGCGCAGAGAAATTATGGGTTTAAATACTTTTTCAAAATAATCTGAGTTTAAAGACTGCGGTTAAAAAAAAAAGTTGGAGTTTTTAAAAAAAATTAAATTTTTTTTTCTTTAAATTTTTTATATATATATTTTAAAATTATTTTATTATATTAATCTTAAAAAATATTATTTTAATATATTTTTAAATAAAAAATATTTAAAAAAAAATAATTGATACATGAATACTTCATAATTACCAGCACCTCCCTTACCACTGACATCAACCCCTTGATGCCATAGCTATTGACGTGGAAAAGAAAAGGCTACATCTTAACATAAAAAATGAATGTCAGAAACCACTTCAGAAAAAATACAATTAATACTTTTTTTTATTAATTTATCGTATACAATATCAATTAATAATATTTCAAGATCTAATTGGCTAAGAAGTGAGATTTTTAATAATTACATATTTATGTCAATACTCTTTTTGGGCTCAATATGCAATTAAACCTAAGAATATTAAATATAGAAATTCACCAAACTTATATATATTTGAGCTAGCACGTAGCTAAATATAATGATATTGGGTTTGATACCTCGTCATATCCATTTGTTTTTTGCTCAACATATAGCTAAATTTAAGGATATTGAGTCTGAAAAATCACCAAACATTTATGCATTTGGGCTCCAAACCGAATGATATTAGCTTTGACAGCTCGTTAACCCAATATGTATTTGGGCTCAATGCATAACTAAACCTGATAATATTAGGTTAATAACTTGTTAGACTCATATGTACTTATACTCAACATGTAACTAAACCCAAAAATATTAGATCTAACAAATCACTAAATATATGTGTATATAGGCTTAACATGAATAAGAATATTGAGCTTAAAGTTAAACCAGACTCATCACATCTAAACTTGATATTCTACCTAACCTAATTATTTTGCATTACCACTTTATTTTTTGCCCTTTTAAACATGGATTAAGGCTATATATATATATATATATATGTGTGTGTGTGTGTGTGTGTGTGTGTGTGTGTGTGTGTGTGTGTTTTGACACATCAATACAGCATGTAACTGAACTCAAAGATATTGAATCTGGCAAATCACTAGATATATGTGTGTATGAGCTCAATATGAAGCTAAACCTAAAAATATCGGGCTTGGAATTGAGCCAGACTCATGTCGTCTAAACTTAATATTCTACCTAACCTAGGTATATTGCATTTTCATCCTATTTTTTACCCTTTTAAACATGGACTAAGGCAATATATGTGTGTATGTGTGTGTTTTGATATATCAATAAAAACTCAATAATATTATATAACATGTTAAATTAAAATATGAATACCATAAGTAATTTTGACGCATCATGAAAAAAATAATAGAATTTTTTTTATAAGATCTCATTGTATTTTCCTTATAAATTGATTGTCTATAATAATATGTTTCCAACTAGTTAGGATATTGAAGTTTCGAAATCATTTCCCTATTCCATTAAAAAAAAAGTAATTCATTTTTCCTTTTAAAAAATGATGGCTTCTATAGCAGTATTTGATTTGTCTTGGCCTTTTCTCCACCTAGATGCAGCATGAGCGTGTTTCACATCATGTTTAGCGTGCACAACCCTTTTTTTTTCTTCTCCTCTCTTTGATGTTTTATTTTTGCGCTGATAAAAAGCAACTCATTATTTTGTTATTTCTTTATATTTAATCCCTACTGTTTTGATTAAAATTTATTTTATTTAAGATAATTTATAAAATTAATTTTTTTTTTAATTTCATCCCCCTTTATTTTTGTTCCGCTTCTTATTAGTTTAATTGCTTTTTTTTTTTGCCTTGGCAATTTTTTTAAAATTGACAAAAATAAAATAAAATTAACCCACAATCTCATCCAACAGTCTCATGCCCATGACCAACAATATAGTAATTACTTGGGACCAGCCAAATAGAAAGTGCATGCGAAGGGTTTCCATTCTTTCATGCCACAATGTTGTTTTAACTACGGCTTCCACCAATATTGGTGGAAGCACGGATTGACATTAGCAATACTTGAGCAACTTATACGAGCCGGCATAATGTTCACGAATCAGTTTATACAAGCTATACACTGATCAGTAATTATCTATACAGAAAGCATCGAGTATTTGACCATCAGGTACATTAGGAAATTACAAGGTTTGAGAAAATGAAAAATCGGTTTCCTCCATGCAAGAACCTTCTTTATTTTCTCTTCTTTAGAGAAACTCTACGCAAGACTCCTTTAAACAAAGTTCAGGGAGCTTTTATTTACACTCCGGCCAGCTCTTCCCCCATTACTTGACAATCAGACGCTGAACAACTTAAGGGCTTTCACAAAACTCCATCTCCTAACATTCCAAATGGAAGTGATTCATCAGGAACACCTCGAGAAATCTGGTGCTATTATTAGGATTTCCATATGAAGGACCAGTTATAACATTATTTTGAGAGCAATTACTCCCCAAAAGAAAACGAACACAATACTTTACAGTGACTATCCAAGATTGAGATAAATTCAAATGAACATGTAGGTGCAAAAAGCAGAGTGACAGTGAAGTTTTGATGGCAGTAATTCTCTCAAATATGTGATGGGAGAGAGTGTGTATCTGAAGTTATCGGTACCGTCTCCACATCAACGGGATGATTAAAGAGGCTTGATAATATATCTCTAGGCTACCTGACAAACTGGCCATAGTTTTAGCAGCTATTAATACTAAATTGGTCCATACAGACAAAATTAAGCCTGCATATCACCTTTCCAGAGATCAGTGCCTTTCCAGGAAGGTTCACGACTCGAGATTGTTTTTTCTTTTAGGATGAAATTGAATTTGTTATCTAAGAGGAAATTCAGCATACCTTGCCGCATATTGGACAACTTTCACTTCTTTCCAACCATTCATAAATACAACCGAGGTGAAAATGGTGAGAGCATCGTGTCATGATTTTAGGATTTTCTGGAGTGTACTCTGCAACATGACCATTGAAAAACAGCTTACTGAAGGCAATAAGA
This sequence comes from Populus simonii, assembly GCA_007827005.2. Classification (NCBI taxonomy): domain Eukaryota; kingdom Viridiplantae; phylum Streptophyta; class Magnoliopsida; order Malpighiales; family Salicaceae; genus Populus; species Populus simonii. Next base: position 18,092,275 of record CM017466.2, on the reverse strand, counting down.
AGATCCTCATAAGTTAAAGGTCACAATTGGAATGCAACGCAGCATAAGCACATTAAATTACCATCAAGACAAGTAGGGCAGACATCTTCATCTGCAGTAGAGGGTTGCACATAAGTCAGTCCATGTGCAACTTTTGTTGCCAAAGATTTCTGTGAGGACTCTGAATAGCCAAGTTTATTGTCATCTTCGGAATCAACCCCATTTCTTTTTTTTACAGAGCCCAATGATTCCATGCCAGAACTGCTCACATTTCTTCTCAGTGATTGTGATTCTTCTTGGAAGTGAGTCATCGACTTCCTAGAGACTAAACCATAACGCTGCAAATGATCATACCTCTGATCATTATCGGAAGGGACTGGCCTGGATGATGAGAGTTGAGTGTCATTTGCAGAACTATCAGGTAATCCTGTGCCAACTCCAGTTGATGCCAAAAAATTACCTCCTTGGGTTGGCGATACAGTCCGACCTTCAAGTCTGTGAAACATTGTACCATACTGCAAGCACATGGCAGAAGGTAATAAGTACATCGGATAACTGGAATGAAGTATAAAAACAGAAAATATGGCAAATGGGTCATACCAGCACCAAGGAACCCTTCTCAAAAAAATAAGGGGAAATTTATTATGACAATAGCTTTAGAAATTAGGATCTTTTCATGATCAAGAATATGGTCCCAAGAATATAGGTGATTGTATAATTTAGTTAATCGCTTTTTAAGCTAATTTTATGAAACAACACCTGATATAGAGAGTATTATAAGAGCCACATTAAGTTACCTTATCCTTGCCCCACCTTTATCAAATCACAATGCATGCATGGGAATTAATATTCATTAGAATGCAAAACAAGAGTATAACTTTAATCAGAATGCATATGAAAATACTGATAGAGAACACCACGAAATTGGAATTGTACCCAAAAAAATGGTACCAAGTAATCATCCTTTTGCTCTGGGTACCTAAAGTGTTCATAATGACTATACTACATATACTTCAAATTCTCTCAGTGAAACATTTATTTCATGTTTTCATAAAATTTGAGCTCTCTGCAATCACAAGATTATAAACATTACCTTGAAGTACAAATTGGCAAACCACTAAAAGGCCTAACTCCTAGATTTATACCAAATTCCTTGGTTACATGATGTTATACAAGCAAAGGAAGCAAACAATTGTCCACAACAACCTGCCTCAAGTTTACAAACATCTAGGAAAGAAAAAAAACAAATTCAAGTGCGTTGAGTTGCTTGCACTTCAATGCTTACCCCACTGAGTAACTGGTGGAAAAGGAATCTTAGGCAAATGCAGTGCCTGTATATTGAACTCCCTGGGTAAGCATGTTCTTCATGTTCATCACTGCTAAGACAGCAGCAGAAGGCACCCATCTTTGTACTTCAAAAATAAAACCCAAAGGAATTGGCTGCTGACAACTAGGAAGCAACAAGCTAGGAATACAGGATGCTAAATCTTCAACAAACCTGTACGAAACTAACACATTTGAAGCACCCCATAAGAACAAGTATCAGCATAAATAGAATGATGAGAAGGAGTTGTGAATGACATAAATCATCTGCCAAAGAGAAAGAATCTAGAGTTCTTAGTAGAGAAACTCCTATAGGGATTTCCAACGCCCACCATGTAAAGTGCTTCAATTACAAATTCTGAAAGATATATATACATTAAAATGCCACAACATCTCACGGGCACTTCACACAGTTCTGCGTTCTGGGAATGGCAAACAAGTGCAGATACAGATTACCGAATGACACCAATTCCAGAAAGTCACAACAGGCATAAAATTCCTCTGAAACCACGAGCAGTGTCGTGGCAATCAATCTAAACTACAAAATGATTGCTTTCTTTGCCTATCATTGAAGGTTTGAAAGGGTTTTTGGATTAAAAACCTGTTCCAAGAAGTATTTTATATTGTCAAGTTGCCATGGACAGTAATTCCTGCACAATGGAATGATAAATCAATAAATTAGCGATGAGAGATTTTTATTTTTGAAGAGAAATAGCAATGTACCAAATACAAACTAAGAAAAAAAAACCCTTAATCTCACTGTAAAATAAAATAACAAAGTGTAAATTCTTTATTTTTTTTTCATTTTAAATGGGAAGCAAAGACACAAAATTGAATAAAAACGAGCAAATTAAGCAAGCAGAAGTAATAAATAAAGCAGAATGAAATGAAAAGAAACAGCAACCAGTCTAACCTTAAACAACAGAGACACTAATTTCTTACAACAACAAAAAACACTCGCCCTAACAATTGCATGAATCGTGACGATCGCGGGTCGTGTTGTGAGAACTGAAAGTGTCCCACCTAGGGTTTGTTTTACGCGTAAAATAAAAGGAAAGGAGAGGAATAGAGAGAGAGAGGGAGGAAGTTTCTTTCTACTTACCTTCAGTACAAGCGAAGAGAAAAAGAGAAAAGGAATAATTTAACCCTAACATGATTAAGATCATAATTTTTTCAACAGAACAAAAAAATAGAATCAATAAATTTTTTTGACTATTATACGTTAAGACGTAATATTTTGAAAGTAGTATTGCATCGGATCTTCGGATCTAAAGAGAAAATACTGAGCAGATAACTATACACATATTGCATGTGAGTTTCACCATATTGAAAGGGCAATTTTTCACGCATGTTATGCACTTGTTATAAAACTTGTAATGGCCCGACAGTTTAACCAGTTTAAGAGTATCCCCAACCCAAAAAGCTAAATTAAAGAGCTAAATTAATAAAATGATTTTTTAAATAATATAAATATAGTTTTTTTTTATTATATACATTCCAATGGTAAAAAACTATTTAAAAAAGTCATTTATATTTTAATATATTTCATGTTAAATTAATTTTAATATAATTATATAACTAATTTAGATATTTTATATATAATATAATTATGATGTTATTAATTATATAATTAATATGAGTAATTTATAAAAGTAATATAAAATTAATGAAATAATATGAAAGTTAAAAGATATAATTTAAAATTAAACTTAAAATTTATTTATATGAATATTTTTAATTTTCAGTTTTATATTACTGTTAAAAATTTAATTTTTTAAAAGTAAATTCAAATTCAAACTTTGAAAAAAACCACCAGTATTTTAAATTTTGATTTTCAATTTTTTTTTAAAAAAAATTCATGCTTTGAAAAAATAACCGCCACCATTTTAAATTTTAAAATTTCAAATTTTGAAAAAATGATAACCAACATTTTAAATTTTGAAATTTCAAATTTTAAAAAAATAATCTATCTATAAATATTCTCATATACCTTAACATTTTTTCTCATCATTCCATTTTTTTCTCTCCAATCAAAAACATATTTCATTAAAATTCATCATGAATCATTCTAATTTTAATTTTTATGATGCTTTTGATTTTGATGATGACACTCCTGTGTTCGCTTTTCAAGTTGCTACCGTTGTGGTTGCTGAAGAAGAATCGAATAATCAAGGGCAGAGAACAGGGTATCGTGGCTCCATTCCTGGTCACAATATTGTCAATCGTAATAGAAAGGAAGGTGAGTTAAAGTTATATAATGATTATTCTACAGAAAATCCTAAATTCACTGAAAGTCAATTTTGAAGAAGATTTAGGATGAGTCGTCGTCTTTTTCTTCGGATCGCAAATGCAGTGGAAGCTCATAATCCATATTTTAAACAAAGGACAGATGCTCTTGGTGTTCTTGGTTTATCTTGTCTTCAAAAGGTAACTGCAGCTCACAGAATACTTGCATATAGTATTCCTGCAGATCTTACTGATGAATATCTTCGAATTGGAGAAACCACTGCGATAGAAAGTCTTAGAGCTTTCGTCAAAGCAATCGTAGAAGTTTTTGGTGATTGGTATCTGAGGGCACCAAACGAGGCCGATATTTGTCGATTATTATCAATTGGAGAGCAACGTTGATTTCCAGGGATGTTATGGAGCATTGACTGTATGCATTGGAAATGAGAGAAATGCCCAATTGCATGGCATGGGATGTATACTGGTCATTGTCGTGAACCAACTATAATTCTAGAGGCGGTGGCTTCACAAGATCTTTGGATATGACATGTCTTTTTTAGAATGCCTGGATCATTAAATGATATTAATGTTCTTGATCGGTCACCTATCTTCACTGCACTTGCTGAAGGTCGTACTGCTCCTGTCAATTATACAATTAATGGGCATGAATATACAATGGGATACTATTTAGCAAATGGGATTTATCCTAATTAGTCAACCTTTGTTAAGACAATCCCAAGACCATTAGGAGCAAAGAGAAAATATTTTGCAAGCAAGCAAGAGTCTGCAAGAAAAGATGTGGAGCGGGCATTTGGGGTGCTCCAATCTCGTTTTGCAATTGTACGTGGACCTGTTCGATACTGGGATGAAGAAACGCTTGCATATATTATGAAAGCTTGCATAATAATGCATAATATGATTATTGAAGATCAAGGAGCAATGAACCTTGGATTTGACCATGAACATGAAGTCAATTCCTTTATATCAGTGTCACATGGTGAAATACCAGAACTACATAATTTTCTTCAAACTCATAATCGAATTAGGGATAGAGCAACTAGCTCTCAACTACAAGAAGATTTGATTGAACATTTGTGGGAACAATATGGCAACTAGTAGAATCTTTAGATTTGAACTTCTTATGTTATCATAATTTTCAAGTTTTTTATGTTTTTTTTTTTCATTATGGTTGTTATCTTTTAAGTTAATTAATCCTACTTATTAGTGTTAAGTGTTAGAGGAACTTCAAAAAAGTATTATGAATTGATATCAATTTCATAACAATATATTTAAAATAACCAAGAATTTTCTACATATTTAATTAAAAATACATTACATTACAATAAATCAATCAAAGTTAATTAAAAATTAAAACCCCTCTTTTGCATAAGTTCTAACTTTTTATTTTGAAAATACGCTGCAGAAATTGGATCCAAATTAGAAATATCTATTTTCATAATTTGTTCTTCTTTCTCAATCCTGTCCAATTCTTGTTTCTCTTGACTTTGTTGAATCATCATGGCTTGTTGCTCTAACATAATTTTCCTGTCTTGTTTCTTCTGATTCTCAATTTCAACTAGAGTATCCTTGAATTGTTGTAAGAGATTCGTTACACTTACCTCCCCAACTTTATCTTTTCCTTGAGTACGTTTAAGTCGTCCATTTGCAGCCTTCTGACCGATTGGTCTATCTTGATAAATCAATGATTCACTATCTTCTCCTAAACTAACAAAATCAGGGGTAGATGGAGTTGATGAAGTCGGACTTGCATTGACATGACTTTTTTGTTTCTTGTTTGACCTTTGATGTTGACTTGCATGCTCAAATTGCCATTTGGGTTCTTTTCTTAAGATAACCCAACAATGTTCTAGTTGAAATCGTTTGCCAACGCAAGAAGCATACATTTGTCGAGCATCATTAATCTGGTAAATAAATTAATTAATTAAATAATGTTAAAATATGTGTTAAACAATTTAACATAGAAATGAATATTAAAATTACCCTTGATTCTTCGGTCATTCCACTTTGCTGACGATTTTCAATTTGAGTAACAAATCCAACAAATTTACCGACTTCTCTATTTATTTCTTGCCATCTACTTGAGATGCTTATTTGGGAACGATTATTCAAGTTTCCTCCATTCTCTACAAAGTAAGCATGTACACGAGCCCAAAACTGTTTTGTTTGTTGTTCAACTTCTGTAATTGGATCCTTGCTTGTATTTAGCCATGCAGAGACAAGTAAACAATCTTCCTCTGGTGAGAAATTTTTACTTCTTTGTGATTTTTTTGCCGAATGGACATTTAAATTCGAGTATGTTAAGTCATCAATTAATTGATTAGAATCACTTGGTTGAGAGAGAATATCTTCTAACTCACTCATAAGAAAGTTGGTAAAAGAGCTTGAAAAAATTGAATCCATCTACATTAAAAAAAAAAAAACTCAAGTTAAAACCTTATAAGAGAGTGTAAAAGAAGCTCACATTCAATGTCTAGCAATTTTGTAGTTTCCATACATGTGAATTAATAATAAGCATTGCATCCTACTTGTTCTAACATAACAATTCGACCATTTTTTGGAACTAAAAGAGAATTGATAACTGGTTTAATTGTATTTTTAACAAGATAAAATATAATTGATCTCAAATTAAAACAGACAATCAAAAATAAATTTTAAATATGTCACTCTATCTTTTTATCAATATCAACTACCATTATTAATTCCTCTCAATTTTATCAAAGATAATAACATAAATAAAAATTATCTTTCTTAACCCATATTAAAAACATAAAATAATAAAGAAATAAAAATCATCAAAAATATTAAATTAACAACAAAAGGTCTAAAAAATCAAGAGATATAAAAGAGAAAATAGAAAAAGCTTTTAAACAAACATACCTTTTAATTTCAGCTAATTAACACAACCGATGTTATTAATTAACCGGAGAATAATTTATTCTTGTTTTTCTAAATTTGAGAGAAGGGTGAGGCACAATACAAAATTTTAAAATTTACAAGTTCTTTCCTCCTCCATTTAAAGAAAATTCCTCTTGCATTTAAAGAAAAAAAAAAGAGTTGTTGGCCAACGGCTATAAAAATAGTTGTTGGCCAACAATTATTTGTTTTGGCTATTTCTACAGGGAAATGTAGAAATGGCTGGCCAGTGAACAAATAGTCAAAATAGCTATTTGTTTGGGTACTGCGTTGGAGTGAAGAAATGAAAAGGTAAAAGCTAAAAGTACATTTTTTATTATTTGGCTCTTCATTTAGCTCATGCGTTGGAGATGATCTAACTAGAAACCTGATGTAATTACTAATTAAGGTGTATATTGGTTATTAAAAAGAAATTTTAAAAAATAATTTAATTTGACGGTTCAAAACCATAGTATGACATTAATCTGTTTAACTCGAGATAAAACTCGGCTTTTAACTTATTGTTTATTTTAAAAAAAATTTGATCAAAATAACTTTATTTTAATCATTTAAAAAAAATTATGAATCAACCCAGATTAATATTTCTAACCCGTGACCCCAAGCCTATCCTTTTGAACCATGGCCATGCATGATAACTTTATTTTATAAATTAACAACAACATCATTTCTATGCATTACTTTTTAGCCATAGATTTTTCTTTTTGGATAATCTGCCGTTCTTTCAAATCCAAATGCTGGTGAGTTTGGAGACGAATTCGCATTGCTTTCGCTAAATAAAAGTCTCGGTAGATTATAGCCTAAAATTAGGTGTATTTCTAAAATGTGATATGAAAAGGACTGCATAACTTAATGGTATCTTAGGAGCCCTCCATGATCCATCGTACAATGTTTTTCAATGATAAGAAGTGTTTTCATACTCCACAAATGATCATCATTGTGCTTGTTGTCCTGAAGACAAAGGCTAAAGTGTAAGGTAAGTTTTTTTGTTCTTCTTCTTCTTAGTAATCTTTTCTTTGCTCGTTTTGGAGTTGTTGGTTTTAGACTGGCTGGCTATGATTCATAGGAAAGCAACTTCGCCTGCCTCCACTGGGAAATAAGCAAGCAGAGCCATCCCTAGCAGGCAGAAGCCCCATTCACTAAAGAAAGATGTGGCCTGAGGCTCTACAGAAGTCTGATGCTTCCCGAGCAGCTCGAGTCTTGCCTTTCAATGCAATTACGCTTTCTCCCGAAGCAAACTGAAGGGCAGAAGTCTGCATTCTCTATGGGAAAAAAAGGGATCCATCTTGCTGAAAGCTCTCATCGACTGGTGTGATATAAAAAGAGTTGCTTGATTATTAGTGAGGTGAACGTCATTACACTCATCTTGCAATATATACAGACACACACACCATCACTCATTTACGCTCAAAGTGCCATGGAAAATCTTTGCCATTTTTTTTGCTGTCGAAGCAGTACACATGAGCTTGCCATTTTGCATCCTCAAGTGCATCTCCCACTTCAAAGGTCATGACATGAGCCTCCCTCCCTGCGAACATCTTACAACATAAGAAGACAAACACAATTTGCAACATCCCTTCGAAATTCCTATGAGACGTCAATTTAATTTCAGTAACATTGAATTAAATATACAGAATCCCATAAACCAAAGACAAAGGCTACTGACCCACCTACCATGATATACAATATCACATTGATCTGGTTCATGTGTGAAACTAAACCAATAACATAATAAAGAATGATGTTCATTTACATTAAAAATGATTGGAAACTAAATAGCTTTCAAACTATATTGTTCTACATTCTAATAAATTAATTGCATTTCACATGCAACTCTGTGTGCCAAAACAGTAATTTCTTATTTAGAGAGAGAGAAAAAAAGGCCCACTGCCCTGAAGAGAATGGTTATTTAAATCCATTTCAAGATAGTAAAAAAACCTTGAAAGATTGAAATAGTAAACAAAACCGTTTTCCACAATTCAGTCGGTTGCTGAAGCCTTAAAAAATCACCAAGATCAGATTTGATGCGATCTGTTTGCGATTTTAGGATGGGAAAGTACCCGGGTTATTTCATGTGATAGAGCCCTTTTATATAACCAGGATCAATAAAAAAAAAAGTGTCAAACGGCACCAAAGTGATGAAAGCTTGTAAAGTTCAGGGTTTCATCGGTTGATAAGTTGCTGCAGCTTCCTTGGAACTCTTTTCCCTGCCTCATCTCTCAACCTTCTTGGATGGTGGATGGAACCACAATAATGAAACCCAGCTTGGCTGATGACTTGACTCAAGTATTAGTCTACATGTTTTATAGCCCATCAGTTAATTATATATAGTATTGACTTTATTCGTGTATATATATTTAATTTATTAATAAAAACTTATTTATTTTTAATATCCATCAAATATTTGATTAATGTATAAAATATTTGATTTATGAATATAGAATAAAGATAAAGTTCATAGAACAAAAATATTTTACAAAAAAAATTACAAAGTTGTTATAATTATGGGATTTCTATCGCATCAAAACTCCTAAATATTATTAGTCAATGACATTAAGTGGAGTTATTGAGATTAATACATATTATATTATTTCTTTTATAAAAGAAAGTAGTTATTCTTATAAATTGAGGTATGAGAGATACCTAGAATTAATATATAGGTGTTTCTAAGATGACATGTACACTGAACTGCCTGCATAAAAATTCCATTTAGAAAGATCACTTATATCTATGAAAATGCTCACATAATGGTTATGTAAGTGATGCTTAGATTTGAGATCACTAAGTTATCTTATATATGTAGTGTTATATTTTAATCTTACTACACGTTGTCCTAATCAAGGATAACAAATGGGTAAATATTGAGTATAACATGAACTATATAAAAATATTTAAGTAATCAAGAGAGAATTCATCACCCTTGGTAAATTAGAAAAAACGTTTCATGTGTTCTTAAATAGTATTGATTATAAATCCTTACGCAAAATTAAATGAAATTTGAAAAGAGTTTCAAATTTCATTCAAATAATCAATGACTATGGTGTTAAGAACAAAGATGATTTGACAGAGCAGATACATTTCATGCTATAGTGTTTAAATCAGAATGTTATTGATGAAAAGATAATAATTACACTGAGAAACTTGTTACTGAAAAGTTAAGTCAGACCACTTATGACTTTTCTAATATTTAAGGGATCATGATAAGTTGTTAAACATTATATTTTATTTTCAAACATAAATTAATCAATTGTTTAATTGCTAATAAATTAATTTATTTACTCATATTTTATTTAGGATTGTAATTTATATTTAAGTCAACTTATTGGAGAACTTAATAGGTCAAACACATAAGAACCATTGGTCAGGAATTAAAATGGGATGATTAATCAAGCATGACTTGATTGTAAACAAAATTAGAAATTGAGGATTAGAGTGTAATTTATATAGAGAATTACAATTCTTTACTTGAAAAAATCAAGTTAGGACTTAATTGAATACATTTCTAAAATTAACCTAAAATAATATAAATGATATTATTTAATGAGCAAATTGATATTTTATTATTTATAGGGTTTTTAGTTTTCCTATAAATAAAATGTTATACCTTTTATTTCTTGTGAGAGAAGTGATGTAAAGATATATATATATATATATATATATAAAAAAAGTACAGTACGTAAACAAAAGAAATGAGCTATCACTTCAAGATATAATAATCTCTCTTTTCTAAAAGGGTTTAGAAGATTAAAATATTTCTCACTAGTGGTTTATGTTTATTACTGTTAGAGGTTGGCCATTTGGACGGCTTATAGTTTGCGACAACTTGACCTTAAAGTAAATATTCAAAGCAGAAAAAAAATCTGATTTTCAGGTAATTTTCGTATAAACTCTAAACAATCCTAAATCTATTTAACAAGATCCTTGGAACTCCCGGAAAAATTTTAAATTCATCATTTCTCCTGCATAGTGTTTTGAAAAACCTAGCATCGAGACTCCGGTTACGAGTTGATCAAGCTAACACGGGTTAATCTAAGTTCATTAAAGTTAAAATGTCTTCATTTCAAAAAAAATATATATATAATGTTAAGGTCTCACCTTAACTTGTTAACCGCCCCCCGCGGGGGGTGGGGGGACCATAGGTCTTCGACGTGAATCCGAGCCATTTGTATGTCCTCGAAAGAGGGATTGGAGTCTTTCGCCAAAAGGTGACGTTCAATGGAGAGAACACAATCCCCCCCTCTCACTTCATCCGGTTGATACGGATAGGGGACCACTCGTTGGGTCTGATTAACCGGACCAGCTTCCTCCCCCAGGGAAGCGACTGGATCTCCAGAAGTTTGGGAGGAGTCGGCCGCCTCTGGGTTTACTGGTCCAGCTCTAGGTTGAGTCACAGACGTGCCCGTTTCAACAGACGTGCCCGGTACAGACGAAGATTCCAATAGGATATCGAGTTCTCTGGAATCCTCTCTCCACGGGTCCGAGTTGACTTGGCCGGAAGGGGCCGGAAGAGGCAGTCCTTGACCTTCCCCCACACATAAAATTAGAAAAGGGAAAAGCCCAATGAAGACCAAAGCGCGAAAGTAAGTAGATGCGGAGAAAGCACCTAAGATCAAACTAACTATACAATTTCCTAACTAATTCTTCAACTAATTGAACTATACATGCAATGAAAACTCTGTTTGTTTTTTTATTTTAAAAACGCTTTTAAAAAAAAGTAAAAAATTTTATTTTATTCTTTACTTCAAATTAATATTTTTTTTAGTGTTTTCAAATCATTTTGATGTACTGATGTCAAAAATAATTTTTAAAAAATAAAAAAAAATATTATTTTAATATTTTTCGGAGTAAAAAACAACCGCAACCACACTCCCAAGTACAGTCGAAAGCTTGTTGATGTTACACCTTCCACATGCTGATCTTTCATCCATGCTTGACTATAACAAATAACCCAGTTTTGATCGGGTTGCAGGTCGATCTGCCATTTCAACTTTATGCAATTCATGCTCCTTGTTTATCTATCTGGGAGGGACATCACTCGAAAGAAAAGAACCTAGAAATCACGTTAGGTTTCCCCGTTTTTATTGTAGAGCAAATTCTTTTTTATTTCACAAGCAAGAACGAAGGTGATCTTTCATATCATAGGACCCCTTTTTTAAGTGAATTATAGGAGCCATTTTATATTTCACATGTGCCATGGAAGTTCAACTATTCGGATCTCTTTTGTTTTATTTTGTTTTTGTAATTTTAGTACTATTTCCTGCTCGATCATATTGTTTTTATATTTATAGTTTGCACTCAAACTATAAATAAACTTGCAAGAAAAATCAACCAAAAAAAAACTTGCAAGAAAGATAGCTCGCAACTGAAAATTTACAGCAAAAAACCCTCCTAAGTGAGATTACAAAGCTTCTGGGTTTCATGTAAATATTAACATAGCCTAAGCTTTTAATTGCTGTTAATTGACATCTTTGTCCTTCACAAAAAAAAATCACACAATATTGTCTCAGTTTTTTTGCTAGGTTCATTTCTGATTTTAGATTTGTTTAATTTTTTACACATTAAAGTACTTAGTTATCTTTAAAAAAAAACTTTGGTATAGAGGCGTTTTCCATTTTGGCATGCACAGTATAACTACTCTATTGCCCTTGAAATGAAAAATTCTTAGGCCTGGCTTTAGAGACATGTTAGTCATTTCACTTGGGAAAAAGTAAAAGAATACATACCATGCCCTTCAATTTATGTGAATGCTTGCTATAGAAATTAGAAACGGCCAATAAAAGTGGCCATGCATTTCCAGGGCATATTGAATACGCAAATGAAGTAGAGGAAAAGAATTGCAAATCAAACCTGGAACTTCAGCAACTCACTTGAAAATTACGGAAACACATTGCACAACATGTACCTGCCTAAATATACTTCATTCCTGAGATATATTGCTGTCTGGAAACAAGGGTCTGGGCTATGGTATAAACAATTCCTAAGCATCCCAATATCCTGATCTTCATAATATCTGATATTATAATGGATGGCAGGTTCAGGGGAATCGTGATCAGTGGTGACGAGTTCGTCTGCTTTGTGTAACTCCAAACAAACCGGTTGAGGAGTATATGACTGGGGAACGTAAGAATGAGGATGGCTAAATTCTTGACTGCAAAGAACCAATCAGGACCCCCAATTTCAATGCCCCAACCAGTATTACCATGCCATGTATCTTCCCATATGCTGTAAAGGGATGTCAAGACCAAGTAGGCCGATATAGCCACTGTAACAGGGAAATATCTTTGTTTGTCCCCAAAACCAGCGACAAAATCTGAGTCCTGGTTAAGAAGCAGTAGGATAGGAGCCAGGAAGAAGATAGCTTGGTTTGAGCCCCCGGTCAGATTGATGTTCAATATCAGGCAAATGGCGAAGCACATTATAGTGGCAACATTACCAACTGCAGGCATCCAAGCTCCCTCGGCAGCCATTCTCTTAATTGTAAAGGTTGGCACAGTAGAGGCACGCCTTTGCTGCATGAACCTCATTCGTGGAGCAAAATTTGAAGAACTACTTTGACTAGCTTGACCATGTCTAATTCCACCCCTTTCAAGGGCCTTTTCCCGGGTAAGTGAGGCAAGCTCAAACTTAACCTCCAGAGCTATGAGCATGAAGATTGCTGCATATAAACCAAGAAGAGATGTCCTTGCCCCCTCAACAGCCAATAGAGTAGTGAGCTTCCTGTCTTCCTCTGCCAGATCTCCAACTTCATCTCCAAGGATGCTTTTGATTCTCACCTGATCCTCCAACAGATATGTCACAGGAAAGAGGGCTACCAGCAAAGCAAAAAACCATGGTAGCAGCTTTGTGCTTGAAGCGGATGGAAAATGAGTGAAGACCACAAACACAGAGGTGCAGACCATGGTTACAACAATGAGGGCATGCAGAACAGCAGCTTGAAGAAAATACTCAGCAGATATGTATACTCCAAGAGCAAACCCTATTGCAATGGAGTAAAAAGTTCTTAGCTCTACCACATACTTAATGGGTATGATGGATGTCACTGCTGCTAAAGTGAGCAGAATCGCCACAATAAGCAACCATGATGGCCAGGTCGGTTTTGATGCCATGAAGCCATAGATGGAAATGTCATCAGAAGACTGACGAGCTGCTCTGATTATGTCAGATCGATAAGTCCATGCTATTGAGATTGGTGGCTGCATCAGGATAAACAGTAAACCTGTTGCCATCACCAGTACTAGGCATCTCTTAGCAGACTGCAGAAAAGAAGATAAGATCAAATCAGTAATCAGAATAACTGGCTGTTAGACAGTTCAAATCAAAACTCTTGGAGCGCCTTGAATAACATCCTAACATTTTATTGGCAGGAGGAAATGGAACCTAAAAAAAAGTATTATTATAGTCAAGTTGTCTAAGTCTTACAATAACTACCTTCACATTCAAGTGAAATTAGCTTACATAGCATACAAAAAGCTTTCAATTAGTGCTGCTTCAGTTCATTACTTATCTAATTCTTACTATTTTCCTCCACAGAACGATCAAGTTGATATTAAACTCGAATGAACAAACATAAATCCTCTTCTTTCATCCATTCTTTGAATTTTTAGGCCAAACTTTCTATGAACTATGGTGATAATGTATCATTAACTTAACATATTCAAATTATTTCCAAAATTTTGCACTGATTTATGAGCTTTCTTGTTAGAAGGACAATAAGAACCACAGTTATAAATTGCTTGATTTCAGTGAGTTCATCAAACACAGAAAATTTGTTGTAAAGGAGAAGGAAATGAATATATCTGATAAAATATGTTGGTTGATTAATAGGTTAGTTGGTTTAACTACTTATTAATTTACTAAAATATTATGCCAGAAAGAGCAAATTTATGCAAAAAATAAAATAAATAAGGAAACAACAAGAGAAAACAGACCAGGACATGAGAGAAGTGCAAGGCAACAATGGGTACACAAGCCAATCCAGTCAAGGCAATGCAGAAACCCAAAAGCAAACCATCAGATGGAGCCCTCCCATTCCACCACTGAAGGGCTTCAAAAATTGCTTCACGGAAGAACCAGACTGAAAGAGCTACCACACCAGCATGTACATAACCTTGCCATGGTTTCATCTTTGAGCCTGTTTGTGATTTCTCCCTGCGAAATCGAACATGCAGAGAATAAATGAATGCCTAAATTGAAGTACATAAGGAGGAACTTATGTCTTGAGATAGGAAAATATGCCAATACACACTTGTAAAGAAGCAACGGGGGAGTAACAGCAAGTAAAAGTACAGCTGAAACCCATACAACAGGCTTTGATGAAATAAACAGCATGGATAACTTTGAAGAATACAAGCAAGTCAATATCCAAACTGCCTTCGGTCCAATCCGATGATCCGCAGATAGTCTTCTTACAAGAGCCAAACCCACAAAGGTTGTCAGAATAACCATATAGCTTGGATACATCACATCCTCCTCCATTCCATAGAAATAAAGACCCGGGTAATTGAAAAAACGATTCTCAATATGGCACAACAGCAATGCATGGCTGATCAAACCAATCTCAGCTAAAAAATGAAGTTTCAGTGGTAGCAGAGCTAAACCTGGAACAGCCATTGCAAGAATAACATTTGCGACTATAAGTTTGCAAAACGACCTCAGGGGCATGCCAGACAACCAAATATTTAGATCCCAGAAATTGTGCAGCACAAACCATGTAACCATCAGGCTCCCGAGCACAAAAAAGGCAAAATATGATGGCAGACTTTTCTTTGTGACAAAACAAGCAAAATAAAATCCGGCAACCGCAGGCAGGGGAAGAAACTGCAAAATAAGGGTAAATGAAATTTATTTATTTATTTGAACATGTAAATTTCTTTTCATTTTTCCCATTCAATATCTGTTAAACATTAATTGTGAAGACACAACAGCCTGAACATGAAAGAAGTATAAATTATAAATGAGAGTATCCTATATAATTAAGCTAGAAATAAGTACTAATGAAGTATGAATTGGAGTGAAGACTTAGAAAAATCAAGATGCATACCAGCACAGGAAAACCCACAACAAGTGCTCCAGCAGAACTGACGATTACAGCCAAAGCAGTGAAAGCCGCTGAACTAAAAGCATCAGAAATCATTCCAAGGGCAGAAGCACCAGCACCAGCTGCCCCTCCAAGCATTGTCACGGTCACAAGCAGATAATTCAACGGCGAAGGAACCTGAATATACCTTCCAAACGAATGGAAAACAACTCTAAACTCCAAACAAATCACAACAACAATCAGTGCAACAGCTCCATTCACTACACGAATACTATGCAACTGATTCGCATTCTTGGTCACCCACCAAAGTGCACCCCTAGTAGATGCGTACAGTTGAAACAGAAAGGGAATAAAAAACAACAGCAACAAATCGCATACTGACGCAGCAGATGAGAAAATCACTGAGTAATGCGACGCAACATGAAATACCAACGGAAAGAAGAGCAAATTTAATGTATGAAAACAACCCTCTAGTGGACTGAGTATAAAATTATCATCGGGAACCTCTCCACCATGATATTTCACTTCTTGCTTCGCTTTAAATGAAGAAGTACGCGGAATTGCAAACATCCAATAGAAAACACAATTTAAAATCATCAGATAATACGCAGCATGTTGCATACCGACAGCAGCGGTTGTAGCCCAAGTGAAAATCGAAGAAGCAGCAAAAGGAACGCAAGCGAATAACAAACGTTCAAGCGCGAGCACGATACTAGGGTTTTCTAATTGGATCCATTTGAACTGAAGCGAAGCCCAGGCGCCAATTAAGAAATTCGTTTGTGCACAGAGGAGAGCGGCGAGCAAACCAAGAGGAATCGAATTGAAAGTGAAGATCAATGAGGAGCTAAAAAAGAAGGCGACCTGAGCTGCAATTAGAGAAGCCCAAACACCGAAGAACGCTCCAGATTTGAAATTGAGTGAGTCGAGGATGTACGCGATCATTAGCCCTAGGGTTAGGGTAGCGACGACGGGAGCGCCACCGAGGTCAAGGAGGAAAGCGGCGCAAGGAACGAGAGCGAGGGCAATGCGAGAGTTGTGAGCGAAAGAAGAAGCAGAGAAACGAGATCTAGAAGAGGAGGTAGAAGGGGAAGGGAAGTGAGAGTTACGATTAGGGTTTTGGTTAGGGGAGTAAGGAGAAGCAGAGGGGAATGAGGAGGAGGCAAAGGAAGGGGAGGAGATGGAGGCAGCGATATAAGGGCGGAATGACCGCGGTTGGATCTCCGGCGGCATCATTTTGGCTGTCGCCGGAAAAGTTGAGATGGTGCAAAGAGGTAGTAGTAATGGGGATGACGGGGAGGAAAGAGGTGGGATTCTGAGGGGAATCACGGGAGAGTTTGGGTTTGCGTTTGGGAAATAGGTGACGTGTTGGAGGAGTTAGAGCCGTCGGATCATGGATTAAGTGGGTCCTATCACTATAACGGAGCAGACTTCAATTGTTTCAGCGATAGAAGAATTGGATTTGGAGATAACAGGCACGTGAGTGTCTGAATTCTTGTGATTTTTACAATTGAGTGACTGGTGAAAAATTGTTTAAG
Organism: Populus simonii; assembly: GCA_007827005.2. Classification (NCBI taxonomy): domain Eukaryota; kingdom Viridiplantae; phylum Streptophyta; class Magnoliopsida; order Malpighiales; family Salicaceae; genus Populus; species Populus simonii. The sequence goes on along the minus strand of CM017466.2, from coordinate 18,075,244 downwards.
TTTTTGTTTTTTAAAATATTTTTTATTTTTAAAAAATTATTTTTAATATTAATACATTAAAATAATTTAAAAATACTAAAAAAATTATTAATTTAAAAAAATTTAAATTTTTTAAAAAATATTTTTAAATCATAAAAATATATATCACCGATAAATAAATATTCAGCAACAATTTAAAATATAAAAATTAAATGCTTATTTTAGATGTATTTCAGTGTTAGGGATGTTCTTGTTAAAATTAAAACAAAAGTGTCCACGGCATTTTCACTGCAGACTCTCTCTGAAAACGTTGTGTACCATAACAATGTTTCTTTTTTTATTTAATTTTATGTTATTTACCTCAATTTCTCAATTTTTTTTATTTTATCTTTTATGACTCATTGTTTTGGGTTTGGGTCTAGCAAATTATTTTAGTTTATTTTCTATAACCTAATATAAAAGACTAGATACAGCAAACAGGAATTTATCTTATTCATTCTTTTTCTTTTTCATTTTCTTTTCTTCTTTCTTATATTTTTTTTTATTGTCTCTCAACTGTTCACGTTATTTTTCTCTTTTCATCCTCAGATATATTGTTTTTCTTCATATTTTTCTTTTTTTTTTGGTTTTTTAACAATCTCTTTTTATTTTTTTTATTATCAGCGAAAATAAGCACGTCATAAATATAAGAAATTTTCATTCCCTTTTCTTCTTTATTGTTGTGTTTTTTTTTTACATTATTTTTTAAGGTCATTATTTTTGTATTATTTTGTATTTATAAATTTTGGATAATCTCCCATATAGGAGAGGTGCTGCTAATTTAAAAAAAAATTATTTAATTATTTTTTGTTAATTTATGTAGAAGCCTAAGGGAAAGTTTATTGCATGTCGTGAGGATAGAATCACTGTTAGTTCTTCTAGCAACAATGTTGACAATTACAAGTCATTAGATGCTGATCAAGAACCGATACTTGGGGCACAAGCATCGAATCACGACGCGGGGTTATCGAGTGCGATGTCGCAACGTCGAGGGGGGTCCCTTCATAACGAGATCTATTTACCTGCAAATACGAGGTCCAATGAAAGAGCAACCTTTCAATGCAAATTTTTTTTACTTTCACAACATGTTTAATAATTTTTAAAAAAATTATTTTATTTAACGAATATAATTTTAGGTTTACAAACATTAAGGTTGTAAGAACAATAACATTAATCTTTAAATCGTCGATGGAAATATTATTGTTTTAATGGAGTCAGGTTTCCAAACATCCTGAATGGAAACTGCATATCGATGCATGATTTTCAAGGTTTAAGGTTGGTATTAACTTAAATATTTTGTTTTATTATGTTAATTCAATTAATTTATTGAAATTACTAAAAAATTCCTTTTCTAATTTTTTACTTTAAATGGAATTCTGAGTAGGAGAGAGCTGATGATAATGCTGCGATGAGAGTTTTTGAGAATCACGTTGCAACTAGATAAGATTTAAATAAGGATTTTTTTTTCAAATATTTTTTTTTCATTTATTAACAGATAATATATCAGCAACATATAGGTTGTGTAATTTTTGGTATGAGGTTCGGAAGAAAGCAGAAACATATAAGAGAGAAAGCGAGCTTCCAGCTTGGAATGACATGGCGGTTTGAAAGGATTTCAACCGTTAGATGCTTGTAATCAATTCCAAGCACTCAAACTCTAGAATTCACGGTACAAAATTAGACGAATCACTACGGATTATGAAGAACTCCGTCGAGTGGTAATGGAGATGAGATCACATATGGGTGGTCTGTGTGCTCCTCCATGTTGGCTTCACAGTCTCGGCGACGATCAGGCTCCCCCCTCCTCCAGTGCCGCCTCTATTTTAGATTTATTGTATTTAAACCTAATTTTTTTAAAAAAATTGTAATAAATATTTATTTTTTATATTATTTTAATTTATTTTTATATATTTAAATTAATTTTCTACTTATGTTCAATATATTTTCTTAAAAAAATATTTTAAATTATTACTGACAGGGTTACCTATGGAACACTTCCATTGGTATCTTCCAGAGAGTTGAAAAAGAATTACTACAAATGTCACAGCTACTATTAACTCTCCGATAGAATTACAAATGGTATTCCTTCGGTGATAAGTTATATTATCAATGGATATACCGATTGAAAAATAAAAACACCAATGAAATTATTTTCATGTTAGTAATATGTTAAATTTATCGATAAATTTACAGACGAAATGAAGTGAGTAGATTTTTTTTTTTGCACTTTGTTGGTATGTAAATCTATCAATAAATTTATTACCGACATACCATAAAGTATCAACGAAGGTTTTTTTGACAGACTGTTTTCACCCATGATCTCGTCAGTAAAATACATACTAATAGACTGTGAGAGAAAATACTGACATAAAGCTTCGTTGATAAAACTGTTAAATTAGGTAGCATTACACATGTTATTATTTGACATATATATAAGCCTGTCTCTAATGAACATCCACAAATATATTTATCGTTGTTACACTTTAAAATATTAAACATCGATTTAAAAATATTATCAAATTATGAGTTTTCTAAAGAATAAAAAGTTAAGGTAAATAAGAGAAAAAATTATATTAGATATTTATAGTGTAAGAGAGATATATAAAAAAAGAAGAGGAAAAATCATATATAGCTATATAAAATGATAAAAATATTTTTTTCCTTCTTGTTTTTTTAATTCTCTCTTTCTTATATTTATTTCTTCTATAATGTAAATATTACAAGGAACAAAAACTAAAGCTTATGGCAAAATTATTATAGCACAAGATACCAAACACTATGGATTATAATAATGTTCCACAGTGTTTTCTCTCTTGCTTTTTTTTTTTATTTAATCCTTCAAGGTTGTGATTATTGAGGATTGGACTTGGTAATTTGTTTTCGCTACTTAGGTTATGAAATATCAGGGTGTCGAGAAAAAACATTGTCACTCGGTTCATACTTAGTTTAGCAAAATTAAATATTTTTTTTATTGATTTAAAATAATTAAATCTATGAGAATCAGATCTAAATAATAGATAAATATTCAGCTCTTTATATTGAAAGAAAAGGGAATTGAATTGCACAATCAAGGAAAATATCAGCCTAATTTTTTTATTGGTCACTATTTCTTTTCTTCAAATTTGATCATTTCACATTGAGTTTGTATGGGTTTAGACTTAATAGTATTTTTTAGTTGCTTAACATGGACTTAACAGGGATCCCATTATGTCAAGGAAAAATTCCAAGACATGATTGGTGCTTAGTTTTGAAAAATAAAGTTCATTTTCATTGATTGAAAACAATTAAAACTTAAATGATCAAAATTTAAAATTTAAATAATTACATGGACAAGGTCAGGCAATGACAAAAAGATTGACGCGTGGATTATACATGTCAGTATGTGATGAAAGTTATCATGCTTTGTTGGTGTGCAAGACTTCTTTTGATTACCAATTGTCACCTTTCTTAGTGGCGTTTGATACGTGTTAGTAGCCACTTTTCAATAGGGCGACATGCGTGCATGTTTGATATGCGTGAATGTCCATTTTTTTTCTTCTCTCTCTTTCTCTCTCATTGGTTTCCATGCAAATTCTCCACAAAACAGCTTTGTGTTTTGTTATTTTATTTTTATGTTAAATCTAGTCATCATTATTTTAATTGCAATTTATTTTGTTTTGGATCCATTTTTATTTTAAAAAAACACCATCCCTTAATATTACATTAATTGAAGATTGAGCTATGTTATTTTTTCTGATTTATCTTTTATAGGGTAATACTGACCTTGTAACCCGGTTCATAGGACTAACAATTACCCCAAGTTGACTTTGGCTCCTTTTTTTTTATATAAAAATTGTTTTTTTTATCCTTTAACATTAGGTTGGTTGTGTATTGAGCTTCTATTTTTTTTTTTGCTTTTCTTTAAATAGAGTTATCTCGATATCATGACCTAGACTATGAGTTTATTGAGTTAATTTGAGTTGACTCAGTTCTTTTTTCATATCACTTTTTTGTCAGTATTTTTTTAAATTTCTCCTTTCATTATTAGGTTGGCTTGAAAATTGAGTTTTATATTTTTTTTAATTTGCTTTTATGGGGTTATCGCGGTCTCATAATCGGGTTGCGGGCTTAACAATTTGCCTTAGGGTGACTCAAGTTGTTTTTTTGTTATTTTTTAAAATTAATTTTTTTAATTTTATCATTCAATATTAGATTGACTATGGATTAAACATTGAATTCTTTTTTTTATATTTATTTTTTATCATATTGCTATCACAATTCTATAACCCGGGTCACATGTTTTACAGGTTAACTAAGACTGGTTTAAATAAATTAAATATGTTGCCTTTTAAATATTTTTAAGAAAAGATGTTGTCCAGTATTTTAAAAAATTTAATCTAATACACATTGGATTTTCTTGTTCATGATTAAATTTTTTATATATATAGTAGATAACATGCTAGCATTTCCTTTATATTTCTTTATGTTTTAATAAAAACTTGATCAAACCTGCAGTGAATGACGGGCAAAAAATCTAGTTAATACACAGGGTTAAAATGGTATAATTTCTCAAATAAGAATTCGTTCCTAACGGCAATAGCAATTAAAAGTTGAAGTCTGCGGCCTCAGAGTTTAATCATAAACAAGATATCATGCCGGCTAGATGCTGCAGGCTTGTATGTTATCATGAGTTTATGAAAAAAATCATATGAAAAAAAACTATTGCAATCCACAATATTTTTAAGGAAAAAACTATAAAATTAAATTCTCAAACAGCTCAATATTAAAAAAATAAAATTAACAAAGATAAATTAAAAAAAAAAAAACAAAAAGGAAAAAAACAAAGCAGGAAAATACTGTAGCAATCTATTGTGTTTCATAAGGAATTTTAAAATTGTAATTCTCTACCAGCTCAATATTAAAAATAATAAAATCAATAAAGACAATTTTGAAAAAAAATCATAACAAAAAAAATCATGTGGAGGAACACGGTAGCAATCCAAAGTGTTTTAAAGAAAAAAACTACGAAGCTAAATTCTCAACCAGCTCAATATTAAAAAAATAAAATCGACAAAGAAAATTCTAAAAAAAAAAATCATATGGGGAAACACTGTAGCGATCCACGGTGTTTTAAAGGAAAAAACTATAAGCTAAATTCTCAACCAGCTCAATATTAAAAAAATAAAATCGACAAAAACAATTCCGAAAAAAACAATACAAAAAAAAGAAGAAGATAATTTTGGAAAAAAAAAGCAAAAAAAAAAACATATGGAAAAAAAAAACATATGGAGAAAGTTAAAGCTAAATTCTCAACAAACTCAATATTAAAATCATTTAGAAAAACACCGTAGCAATCTATAGTGTTTCACGAGAAAATATATATTTGTAATTCTAAACCAGCTCAATATTAAAAAAATAAGATCAACAAAGAAAATTTTGGAAAATATCAAAAAAAAAAACAAAAGGAAAAAAAACCATACAGGAAAACACTGTAGCAATCTATAGTGTTTCATGAGGAAATCTACAATTATAATTTTCAACCAGCTTAATATTAAAAATAATAAAATCGATAAAGATAATTTTGAAAAAAATCACAACAAAAAAAATCATATGGGGAAACATTGTAGCAATCAACGGTGTTTTAAAGAAAAAAAACTATAAAGCTAAATTTTCAACCAGCTCAGTATGAAAAAAAAAATTCAATAAAGATAATTTTAAAAAAAGTCAATAAAAAAAACATATGAGGAAACACTGTAGTAAGGCAAAAATCATGTGGAGAAACACTGTAGCAATCGACGGTGTTTGAAAGGAAAAAACTAAAAAATTAAATTCTCAACTAGCTCAATAGTAAAAAAATAAAATTGACAAAAATAATTATGAAAAAAAATAAAAAAATAATAAAACAAAAAAGAAGAAGACAATTTTGAAAAAAAAATCAAAAAAATGAAAAAAAAAACATATGGGGAAAGCTAAAGCTCAATTCTCAACCAGCTCAATATTGAAAAAATAAAATCAACAAAGACCAGTTTGAAAAAAAAAAAAGAAATAAATCATAAAAAGAAAGAAAAAAACCATGTAGGGAAATATTGTAGCAATCCACAATATTTTAAAGAAAAAAACTACATTGCTAAATTTTCAACCAGTTCAATATTTAACAAAATTGGTAAAGATAATTTTGAAAAAAAAAAACAAAAACAAAAAAAATTTAAAAAACAAAAAAAAAAGATGAAGAAGAAGTCAATTTTGAAAAAAAAAGGAAAGAAAAAAAAACATGTAAAAAAAAGGAACAAAAGCCAAAAAAAAAAAAAAGTGGGGAAAGCTACTTTGCTTTCCCCACGCGTTTTAGAGTATTACTTAACTAGTTACATGACCCGTGCGATGTCACGAGTCAATTTATTTTGCATAAAAAATATCAAAAAAAATTAAGATTTAAAAGTGTTAGGTCTTTCTGCAAAGCTATACCTAAGAATCTTGGGTTTGGCTGCAACGTCTGACCTAATAGTAATATTTATAATATTAATAATAACACTAAACTTGCATTATCCAAGTTTAAGTGGGTTTGACTGCAATACCAGACCCAATAGCATTGGATATAGGTCTGACTACAAGGTCGTGTCATAAAAGTGTAATAATTAAATAGATTAATTAAAAAGAAAAAAAACCAATAGAAAGAAAAAAAAACTAATGAGAAAAAAGAAAAAAAATCTGAATCAATTGGGTTAACTCGTCAAATCAGGTTAACTCGTCAAACCTGAGATTCGTGTCATGAAAGTGTGATAACTAAATAGAAAAAAGATTTAATATTAATGAACTAATTTTTTTTAAAGAAAGATTAATTAAAAATGAAAAAGCAAAGAGAAAAATACCTACAGGAAGGAAAAAACTAATGAAGAATGAATCAACTGGGTTAAACCATCAAACCTGGGATCCGTGTCATGAAAGCCTGATAATTAAACAGAAAAAATTTAATATTAAGAAACTATAGAAAAAAATAAACTAAAAGCATAAGTTTTTTCACTGTGGATTGCATCGTATCATTCAAAGTAAAAGGCTTAAAAAGAAAAAGAAAAAGGAAAAAAAACAAAGGCATACGCCACGGGTTAATTTTTCTTCCTTGCATAAAAAATATCAAAAAATGTTAAGATATAAAAGTGTTAGGTCTTTCTGCAAAGATATACCCAGAAGCTTTGGGTCTAGCTGCAACGCTTGACCCAAGAATACTATTTATAATATTAATAATAACATTAAACTTACATGACTTAAGTTTAAGTGAGCCTGGTTGCAACACCGGACCTTAGAGCATTGGATGTGGGTCTGGCTATAAGATCGTATCATAAAAGTGTGATAATTAAATAGATTAATTAAAAAGAAAAAAACAAAGGAAAAAAACTAATATGAAGAAAAAAACTAATAAAGAAAAAGAAAAAAAATCTGAATTAACTGGGTTAACCCGTCAAACCTGGGATTCGCGTCATGAAAGTTTGATAACTAAATAGAAAAAAACAATTGACGGGTTTACCCAAAATTAACTAGGTTAACCCGTCAGACCAAGTTAACCCGTCAAGTCCGGGATACGTGTCGTGAAGTCTGATAATTAAATATAAAGAAATTTAACATTAACAAACTAAACTAAATGAAAAAAATTAATTAAAAATAAAAAAAATTGGGTTAACTCGTCAAACCAGAATAATCCTTCAAACTCGGAATCAAACAAAAAATTCATTAAAAAAAACAAAATTTTTTTTTTAAAAAAACAATTTAGCGTTTTATTTAATTTTTTAATATATAATATAATTATTATTATTATTATAATATAATAATTATAATAATATAATATATTAAAAATGGGAAAGTGAAAAGTAGTTTTCCCACGTCTGAGTATTACTTAATTAATTATGTAGCTCTGAGCTAAATACCCAAAAACGGCGAGTTCAAAGAGGGAATATCTAAATGAGCTGGAGCCCTCAGCCTCTTGAAGGCCTATCAGCACCTTTTACACTGCAAAGTCGTAAGAAAGGCAATGGAGGTTCGATTGGAGGCCCAATTTCAAACAATTGCTGCAGCTGCGAAGCCCAAAACTCTTCAAAACGGCCCATAATTAACTCCGACCAGTGCCCTCAATAGCCTGTAAAGTGTGTCTTCAGAAGGTCAAGCCTAGTAAATTCCCGGTGTGTTTTTCTTTGCTGTATTTTTTTAAAAACTTATTTTATCTTCCACCCGCACACTTCTGTTGCCGACTGCTTGGAAATTTATTTTAATTAAATAAATTATAAATAAAAAATTAATTTTAAAAAACTTTTTTTTTAATTTAATTCTTAATTTATAATGATTAATTAAAAATTAATAATGATGAAAATAAATTATTATTATTTTTTTAACATTTTAAATTTTAAAATTCATTATATAAAAAGAGAATGAAGAAATATTTTTTAATTTATATTTTTCAGATTTTACATTCTCTTTCTCATCTTAATTTTAGTGTTTTTTTTTCTTTTCATGCTTTGATTTTTTTTTCTAAATCTAGAACTTGGATTCATTTTGTTGGAAGATATTTATATTACATAATTTTTTATTTAAAAATCTTAATTGAAAATGCATCTAAATCAGGGTTGTGTTGTTTGGATCTTGAGATTGCAAATATCCCAGTTGCACGGTGATGAGTAATAAAATCTTAAAAAAATATTCATAATTAAAAACAATAAAAAATTTATTATTTTAAAATACTTCAATAAGTAAATACCATTTATGTTTTAATTTAAGTATGGTTAATTTTATTTTTAGTTTACATGCTAGATTTGCTGATTTTATATTAATTTTAAATTTGAATATATATTTAGTATGCATGCTAAAATTATATTATTATTTTTCTGTTGAAAGCATATTTACTATTAGTTATATTTTTACATGTTTATAGATTTAAATTTATATAAACACTAGATATTTTTAAAAATTTTCTTATATTTAACTTATGTAATAATAAACTAAACATTATTGTTCTATATTCTAATATATATATATATCTGCAAACAATACCAGCAGGCCAAGAAAGACCGATTTTGAATTACATCCACACATATATTTGAATCTCTATTGATCCAACATATAATTAAATTTTAAAAAATAAAATTATATTAAAATTAAAAAATACATGAAATTTAAAAATATTGTCTCTTGTTATCTTTGATATTTTTTTTTATTACAAGTGCCTAGGAGGGGACTGACACTTTGAGCACAACTCTGTAACAAGATATGCTCGTTGATTTCGTGGCAACCGATCATATTCAGATGCCATCCACACAAACTCTATTCGTCAAGACCCTGGCTGCGCAGCCGCCACAACACCCCAGATTTTAACGTGGTTTTCAGAATACTGCAAGCTGGTTAACAGTAACAGTCCCCAGAAGGTGTTTCACGACGAGAGAGTTATCTCGCCAGCCCTCTCACAAAGCTGAAATTGACGCATCAATCCAAACAAAGAGCCGAAGAATGCTCGACATGTTCACCGTAGTGGTCTGTTCTCATTGTCTCAGCTACGTACGCATTCAATCCCTTGAAACCATGCGTGCCACTGTCATACTCTTGTTTAGCAGCCTGCTGAGACAAAGTCCTTGGTCTTATCCTGATACCTGGACTGCTTTGCAAGGCTTGGAAAAGCAGCAATGGCCCACAGTTAAGGTCTTCTCACTTTCACTACTGAGAGCAAAGACAGGACCTCATCTCGAAGAAGAAGGGCACCGGAAAAGTCCCCATCTCAATTCTATTTTGCATTGTTAATTAATTGGAAGTAGGGTCTAACACAATTAAAAGGGGAAGACTCGGCAATTAGCATATAAAATAAAAAGATACAGAGAATTAATATATTTTTGGATATTATGATTTTAAATCGTGATATTTAATTAATGTTTAGATTTAAAAACATGAAATATCATGATTTAAAACGGTAACATCAATTAAAATTTTATTACGATTTAAAACTACGATATTTAATCAAATATCATGTTTTTAAAACGTAACATCAATTAAATGTTGCAGTTGTGAGCTACGAGATAAATTAATTTCTAGTACTATTAAGAAAGACAAACTGATCGACTAGTTTGTAATGATTAGTTAAATCGGCTGATCGATTGACACTGAAAAACAAAGAACAACTACTGTGTGAACAATAAATTTTTGAGGTTTTAATTGGAGTTTAATTTTTGAGTTTACAGGTTGAACAAATATGTATATTCTAACTCATAAAATATATTTGAAAGAAAAAATTCATATAATTATGATTTTTGTGTGAACTAGTTGACTTTCATACAATAGGTTCAACCAGTTGATCGATTGAGCTAGAGGATTGACAATGATGATACCGCCCCTTCCAACAACAAATTTCTCCAACATGTAAATCTAACAAAAAAGATTTCTCATGAGATTTATTATTTAGTTTGTTAATTTAACATTTAATTTAGTTAATGATTCTAGAAAGTTAAAAATCTTCTAATTTTAACAAAATTTGGGCAGAGCTTTTTCTATATATATAGAAACTATACCCAAGATTTTGTTCCACTCTAAAAAACTTGCAAAGAACCACAATAACTAAACTCAACAAATTCTCACAATTTATATTCATAAGTAGCCCAAGAATGCAAATAAAAAAACATACATACATGTAAAATGATACAAACCAGATCATAATAAAATATAGGTACCCATACCATATCTAGATAACATGTTAAATCGATTGGCATGTCTAAGATATGTTTTAAGATTGATCTCAAAAGTGATTATCATCAAATCATAATTAAATTGGGGAATAAATAAAAGAAAACATTTTAATTTAATTATTGAGTCGTGTTGAATTTCTACAAAAGTTTTTAAAGGTTATTGTTTTTTTACCGTTATGGAATTAATACTCCAATTGTTAAATTTTTAGATTTTGAAAATATGACCTCGGTTTTGACCAGTTTTATGATTTGCTTTGTTATTTTTGGGTTTGACGCTTTTTTCTTTATTTTTATTTGATGATCTTTTTTAACTTCCACGTACATCAATAACCCTCCCTGATGGGGTTAGTGCTGGGAGTTGTTAAGGCCACATGTTTCCCATAAATGCAAGAGACAAAGCCAAAAGGCCTCTGCTTATACAGACGTCTCCCTATTGCTTGTACAGTTTTATCTGTCTCCTTGGGTTGCTCTCATTGTCTCCCTTCCATGTCCATGGCTCATGGATCTCCGCCTAACTTCCTGTACTATTGTCCGCATGTTGGCCTTTGCCTGTATGCTATAAAAAGGACTCTTCCATCTTGCTTAAAGTTAACGACATGCGTGGATATTCCTTTGTTAAATTGCTGGCTAGTTCTATACCTATTGTAGTAATTAATTTGTTTCAACCATTACAGCTAAAGTTTGGCCAAGAAACTGGGCCCTGAGTCCTTGACCGAGGGAAAAGAAATTTAAAGATTTCCTTGAGATTTATACCAATATTTGCTGGACTCCAAACTCTGCTGTTACTTTAAACTCATACGTACCAAACTCACATTATCATTTTGTATTGGGTGAATGAGAGCATCATTCTTATGTTCTATTTTAAAAGCTAATGCTATATAAAGTGCTTAATTATGATACTGTCCATGAAGGAAAGTTGTTAGTTTTTCCTCACCTGGATGACTAAGAGCATCATCATTGCTTGCTATAATGGTCTGCAGGACCAACTCCTCAATATTTGATCCTTCCACTTGACAAGTCTTTGATATTTTGTTTCCCACAAGCAAGCAATTCTCTTTCTTATACAGTATCACTCATGCAGGCTGTTAGACAGTGACACTTTTTGAAAGTGATAGTGCAAATGTGTAATGGCACTTTCCAAGCAGATCTTAGCCTCATCTGAATTTAATGGAGGAAAGACATCATCTCTCTCTTCCACGTTACAAATTTGAACCTCAGGTTAATGAGAACAAAGTTATCATCTTCCCCTTTCCTTGTTTTTGGGTTTCCTGATACTATATCACATTTTCAGCGTGTCGGCAAGCTAGTTTATTATAGTTATGGAAGTGATTATTTGCTTTATCATGGACTAATTCAATGATTATAACAACATTGGTGAAAAGCTATCCTTAATTGTCGAAAAAGAAAGGAAGTTAGTTTGAACTTTGACAAGTATATTAAGACATGGTTGGCTAAATAGTCTGATTTCAAAACAAATTCAGCGTACAGAGAAGGAAAAGGACGGAACAAACTAGGCTAGAAATCAAAACGTAGAGGATATGAAGAGGATCCCCAGAAACAAAGCTCCATGCCAGAGAGTGCCATTAAAGACAACGAACAGCTAGCCACAATTCACTAATTAGTTTCAATTCTGAACGGCTCCCAGAAAGGAGTTTTCTTGCTGAAAAATCTTCCCACCACCCTGGAATCCAAAATCTTGAAGGCCTCCTCGGATTTAATGCATCTTGGTGTCTTGTACTGGTTAACTGATGACCCTTGAGATACACAAAAATCCATGAGTGCATCGAACGTTCCATGTGTCACCACTCTTATTTCCAGTGGTCCAATTGATTTGTCTTTCTTCCTACACCTTCGATAAATAGAATCGAGCGATTCTTCAACAGTGGAGCAGCACTTTTCCATTGTAATTGGATCAAGCTCCGGCAGATCATTAGTTCCTTGCGTCTTAAGTTCCCAAAATAACACATAATGACCTGGGATTGAGGAAGTGTCAGCGAAGCTCGTGTACTCCGTTAGAAGGAAACCGAGTGGCTCAAGGAGGACTTTAGCTTGTGTCACCGCCTTTAAGAGGTCTTCTTCATTGGTCTTGTCAGTATCGATACTTAAAACCACATTTCGCCGGTGCACAAAACGAAATTGAGGAGCATTATTGTAGAAGCCAGTTACCATAAGAATGTCTCCAACTCTATACCTATACAATCCTGAAAAAAGAATAAACAAAAAAGTGAGAGACTGATCAGCTATGAACTAGGCACGATCATTTAACTGAAATCCATAACCAAAAGCAACTATAAAACTTATTACTCCATTTATATGATTAATTGGGATTGACGAGTTCAAAATCAATTATAAAGCAAGTAGATGGGCAAAACAAAGCATGTTACGCGCGCATTTGATGCTAAAATACTCAGTATAGAAATTCTGGGGGGGAAAAAAGGTCAGCATAACGAAAACCTCACCTGTAAAAGTGGTGACAACTAGTTCATAGTAGTGACCAAGCTTGACGTCCACAAGATCAACAGCTTCAACGTCCTTTTCCTTGCCATCCTCCTCTTGTTTGCCATTATGATCGGTAGCACCATTGCACTGGACAGCCTGTATCACTTTTTTGTTGTCTTTATCAACCGGCAAGAATTCAAAGTAAGCCATTTTTGGAATGAGGGTGTAAGAGACATCAGAAGGGTTGCTTAGTGGTTTGAAGTTGATTCCCAAGTAACATTCAGAAGAGCCATACATTGTTGAAACTAATGGGAGCCCACCGCTATAGAATTCAAGGGTTGGAATGTATTGTGCCATAGAACCTGTAACAATAACTTCAATGTACTTTGTTCTCGGCCAAAGCTTCTTAATTATCCCTTCGCAAGATTTGCCGCTACATTCAACCTCGATTAAATCAGCCAATTCTGAATTGGGTTTGCTCAGAAATGACGAGACGGCATTTCTGCAATTGGGGTCAGTGATCCAATCACTGAGACGACCTGTTCTTATATTGGAGCATAATTCTTTCTGATATTCCTCCAAAAATTTGATAGCGCGCAGGAAAGCTGATGCAAAAACTGCACCAACTCTTAGAACCTCTTCGCGTTGTACTAAGCCACATAGCAATTGGCAGTACATGCTCTGCTTGCTATCAGGACACAAGATGGTCTCATCAGGGCTTGTATAAACGTTATATAGATTGAAAGCACGGTTTCTGAAGTTGCTGCTCTTGTAGTAGCTTGTTAGAACAGGTCTTGCCATCAAGCCCGAAGGGGTGCTAATTTCGGGTTTGGTAAACAAAAGATACATTCCTTTTCCCTGGTCCAAGCCATCAACATACCTGAAAAAGAAAAATAAAGTTGTTTAACTCTACTCACCCTGCTTACACGGTTCCATTATCTTATACAGTTGTAAAATTCAAAAGCACAAGAATATGGAGAGAGTTTTCTTACTTGTTCATTATAGGCACAAGGAGGTTATAAAAGAATGTCTTTCTTTCCAATTCTTCAGCAGTCGAAGGCATCATTTTTGGCTGTCCTCCAGAAGTACCCGAGCTGCATATAATACGAATAATTAATAAAAATGATCAATTTCTTAGGATAAAAAGATTAACATGATCAAGAATTTCAAGGGAATTTATTTATTGAAGAAATATGAGAAAATAAATGATAAATTAATTTATATACCTTGTGAGGAGCTCAGTTATTGGTTGAGCTGAAATGATGGATGAAGGCTCTCCATTGGCAATTCGCTCGATACAAGGCTTGATATCCTCATAATTCACGATGGGAACTTTATTCTTGAAGTTTTCCTTACTAGAATCGCCGTTGAGAAAGCTTTTAAGATACCCTGTATGCAAATTTGTGGTCAGTATATACTCCAATACCTGTTGTTGTATTTGACATGCATTGTTGGTTAGGTCCTCCAAAAGCTTCAAGCCAGCTTCATTATCATTTGGATCAAAGATTGGCAACATTTTTTGAAATAATGGAAAGCTGGAATATAAAATGCAACTTTTTGGTATTTTTGCTATTCTTACAACATGTCATACGACTCTTTGTCTAAATGGTAACCCAAATAAAGCTTCACAAGGGTATGCTCTCTTTCTGTTCAACTGGATAAAAAAAAAGTAGCTTGGCAGCTAAAGGCAAGAGCAAAGAGAATGGCGAGGACAAAACAGAAAGAGAACAACTTGATGGGAATCAATGCTTCTCCCCTCTCTCTAACTCACAAGTCACAACTGGAATGTGTTTCTTGGTAGCTGAGAGGTGGAGAGGAAGCGAATAAATAACAGATTCTGGAGGGGATTTTGGGAAATGATGTATATTCAAAATTTTTAAACAATAAAAAGAAGAGGAAATGAAAGGGAGGTAGAGGCTATGGAGGTCCTACACACGTGCCCTTGTCTGGTAAACTGTGCTTAGATGTAGCCCTTATTGGTCAAAGTACCTATATAAGCTAAATGTGTGTACTTGTTTTTTAAATCAGCCTATAACACAAAGTAATTTAATAAGAATAAAATTGTTGCAGAGCTTCACACCCAGTAACTGGCTTTTGTATGTATGCTTAAGATAAGCTTGGTCAGCAATTAAGTATATCCAATCATTAATGCCAATGTTGCTAAGAGTCCACCTCTCGTACTATATAATAAGATTAGGCAGATGGAATGAGGCAAAATATGATGATTAACAATAATAAAGTGATGCATTAAACCTAAGTAGTCAGCCTATGGGAGAATAGGACAATGTTGTGATCAATTGACAATCATGCAGAAGCTTGCTTTACAGCTCTTTTGTTGTGCAAAAAAACCCAGCACGGAAACAAACACCATTTCTAGAGGGAGGGGGGGCGCTCTACACGTATTAATTGATCAAGAATTAGTCCATGATGTTAGATATTAGGACAGCACCACGTACACAAGGAAATTTGCATGAAAACAAAATAGATTACACACCGCATGACCACTCTTATTAAGCCTTTGCTTGTCACAATTTGGGATAAACGTCGGATTAGACAACAAGGACGGGTCTGCTTGGCTGCCACTTCCATTAATCTTAAGCAAAAGAGAGTGTCTTCAATGGGACATGGAACCAAGCTTCCACAACCAAGCATGTTGCTGAGACCCACATTAATTATAGACTTCTGTGCCTCTAGGAACTTTCAAGCTAATGACATTCATTTCTTCATTGTTTATACTCTCAGGATCAATCATTTATGCTAAATCTAAAACTACAAGGTATCATCAATTTGTTAATCAAAGAAGATGACATGAATATAATTTAGTGAAAGGCCTAGCCTCCAGGAGTTGATATATACCAATTGCCATCTCTCATTCAACCATGTAAAATTCATCTTGGGATGGTGAACCTTAAATGAGGTATATGGTCATTACTATATATCCTTTCCAAACTTAGAGGAGAAATGTGTTTATATAAACCGCGATACCATTTTAAGATAATACTAGCCAGTTTTCAGGTTACTCTGTGGGCATCAACTTGGCATAATCACAAAATTTTCAAAATATTATATGTTATTCATTAATTTGCTAATAATTTGTTTTTTTTTAAGAAAAGGAATCGGAAGAAGAAGAAAGTAGAAGAATGAGACAAGGGTTTGTTATAGCAGTGAATCATGTGTCTTTTCAAGGACCCCCAAATTTATGACCAATGGAACCAAAACGTTATCGGGATCCAAACCTGGAGCTCGCATTCAAGCCATGTTGGATTTGATTATATATTAATTTCGGGGCTACATGTCAAGAAAGTCCTCCATGCATGCCTTGCATGATGTGAACCCTCCGTGTCATTTTTAAGGATTTGAGGACGAGAGCAAAGAAAAGACCAGCAGTATCACCGTTAGAGAACAATATAAAACTGTTGTTTGACAATCACTACTAGTATTTTAAGTAAAATCAAGCTACCACATAAAATTAACCATGCTTTACAGCTATACGTGACTCGTCTTTCCAGGCTTCACTACTGATCTCCCCGGATTGTAAGCCAAAATCCCTCCTCGTTCTTTTACGGGGAAGCCAAACACGCCATGAAAAAACAGCTTGCTAGAACAAAATTGGTACGCTGTTTCTATTATACGACAAGAATATTTGTAGTTTTATCAGCCACAAGTCTCATTATATTCATCAGAAAGAAAGAAAGCACAGACGTACAGCAGTTGTTTGCTTGCGTGATCTGTAAACAGTGAAATACTTGTATGATTCCACAAGAAATATAACCCAACTGGCTATGATGTGAAATTGTGAATCCAGAAACGCCCAAGGGGCAAGAAAAGATAGGTAGCAGAACAGGCAGTTTATGTATTATTAATTCTTGGTTGGAGGTCTCAGCCTTGAGCAAAAACTGAATTCTTCATTTGGCGTGTAAATGCCCACGTCTCCACCTGGAATTGGCCCTATATTATATGCAACACAGGTACAACATGCGATGGTTTAGCTAGCACGCAAGTGGAACTTTAAGTGCACCAGTTAATTCTCTGCATTGCGTTGCATGACATGACAAAATAAGTTCAGCGATATAGTTCCTTCCATGCCCATTATTAAATATTTGAAGCTGGATTATTACAAACTTTAGTGAATGAAGTTTCTTGTGTGTTCGCTAGCTAGCGTAGTAAAAAAGCTTCACTTAAATAGCACTATTCAAGGTTCATATATATATATATATATATATATATATATATATATATATAGGTGTTGAAATATCATTAATTCACACATGCGACATTAACTGGGTTACAATGCGGGCGATTAATTTGTGCTGAACACCGAAAAGTAAAAAAACAGAAAGAAAGAAAAACTAAAATATGCAGCCTTCAATATTTCTTGCAAATTGCAAACTCCACATAAAAGTCTCAAGATTCTTTCCCTATTTGCACTGGAGATTGAACATATCATCCTGATGTGTGTGTAAAGAAGTGCCTTATGAACCCACTGGTAATTAGAACGTGAATGACTTAAAATCCAGTTAAAACGGACTTAGTCTAGACATGCAAACTGGCATAAAAGTCACTCTGACTGCTAAGAACGCACAACAAAAGATGTGTATGCACAGTTTGTTGTAATTCTGTAATGATTACAGGCACGGTGGAGATCGGAGAAAACATGTCAATAGTTGAACTAGTCCTGTTTGTGACCTTACTGGATACAGCTAGTGCAGAAAGCATAGAGCAATTAATTAAGCAATGTTACTTAAGAAAAAATTAGGCAGCCATCTAGGCACCGATCCCGATGAAAATATGCGAAACGATGTTCGATAAGATCATCGAATTAGAGATGAGAAATAGTACTTTAATCCTGTATGAAAGATATTAGGGCGTATATCGGGATTTGCTAGAATTGGTTTCAGAGCTCTTCATATTCAAAGGAACAAAACAATGCAGGCGTCTTCAGGAGGGGGCAGAATACCCTTGAAATGGGCTGATGAAGAGGAGCAAACAAGGGCAAGAAGGCCGAGTTTCATTTCTTTGCCTCTTTATTTGAAATAATTATCATTGTTGACTAGCTAGCAAAACATTAAGTTTGGGTTCTCTAGAGTAGCCACAAGTTTTGAGATAAAGGATTAGACCCAGGCTTACAAATTTGTTGATAGTAAATGCCTAATCTCAATAAATGATGCATTAGATTTTTTTTTGCAGTTTAATTGGATATAATTTTTTATTTAACTGTTTGATTAGGATGATCTTTGTTAAGAGATTCTAATTTTTTATAGAGTTAAAATTTAGTAGCAATTAGAAAATAGAAAGGCCTTTCAATGAGACCTATAAGTTATTATTTGTGATTTGCAATAATTTTTCCTTGTTGTTCATAATTTTTTTGCAGTTTAATTGGATAAATTTTTTTATTCAATCGATCGTCCGAATCAAGCTGAAACTTCGTTAAAAGATTTTAAAAATCTTGTTTTTTATAAAGTTAAAATTTTATAGCGATCAGAAAATAAAAAGGCCTCTCGATTAGGCTTATAAGTTACCATTTGTGATTTGCGATATTTTTCCTAGTTGGTTTAAAATTTATTTTCTTATTTGGTTTAGAAATATTTTATTATTTTTCTAGATTTTCTTAGGAAATATCTACTAGTATAAATAGAGTTATTTAACTTTTATTTTAATAAACTACATAAACATAAATTATTCAGTAATAAAATTTTGAATTAGAATTTTAATGTGGTCCATGTTCAACATAATTCTGTGTTTTTATGCTTGTTGTCTTTCTTGTATTGCTTTTGTCAGCATTAGTTAATATTAGAGCTTAATGACCTCATGTTATTGCCCTGCAACGTTAACCCCAAGTTGTTTTGTTTGTTATGTGTATCTAAATAACCGTGGTTGGAAAAGATCACATAGAAGAACATATTCATGTAAGAGGGGATGAGGAGATTCTTTTCGGGATATAAACGTTTAGGAATTAGTGATAAAAAACATGGGTAAACATATTATAAAATTCAAAAGAAGTGTTTATGAACTGGTGATAAAAGATATGTAAAAATAAATTATAAAGTTAACCTATTAGTTAATGAATATGAGGAGCTTGAAATATGATGAGAATAGTTATCTATAACTTGTTTTGAAAACATGTTTCAATGAAGATAACTTTTTGACGAGGATTGGCCTTCAAATACATAACCTATTTATATCTAGATTACACAGTCATGCATACCTCTTTTTCAATAAAAATAAAGATACTTTAGTATAAAAGATCAAGTGACAACAATACTATAATATAATAACCCAATTAGAATACAACTTGTTAATTATATTATTTTTTTCCATGGTTAAAAGCATCAATTAAATAGGTTGTGTGTTAATGAAAACTAAAATTCATTTTATAGAAAATTTTAAAAATAAGCATCATGTGTAATTTAATACATCCAAAAAATAAATTTCTCTTAATGTTATTCTCAAAACTCAAACTATAAACATGAAGAGAGTGGGAAAATCTCTTCAACCATTAGGCAATGGCCTAAACTTAATTTTTGTTTTCAATCACATGGCAAGGGGTGATCTTGAGGCATTTTGTGCAATAATAGAGATGTCAGAATAATTATAATCGAATCTAAACTAATTTTTTTTTCTTAAATAATCTAAAAATATATATACTTATACATAAATTTCAAAAAAATAAAAATAAAATTCAAGACAAATATAATTAAACAACGAGAGGCAGCCTCTTATTGGTGGGTGTCTAACGAGACGGAGTCAGAAGTCAGGACCAAAAAAAAACATTGGGCCAGGGCCCAATCAAGAGTGGCTAGTAGTGGTAATCTTAAAAAGTACGTTGGATGGTTAAGAAAGTTTGTCATCTTTCTTTTTAGTTTCAAGTTGAAAATCTTAGAGAAAAGAAATGGAATTTTAAGACATTCAACGTGCTATGCTTATTGGCTAGATTGCATGTGCCATTACAATGCTTCTGTTTCAGGAAAATCATGAAATTTTAAGACATTCAGTTAATTATTGAATCATTTAAAATACTGGGCTTATATGTGTTTTTGTAAATGGGCAGACAATAGAACATGGTTTTTAGGGCATGTTCTGTTGATAAAGCCCAGAAGCATGCAGGGAGCCTGAAATTCCTTTTTAAGGATATTACAAGGATGAGGCACTCGGTTCATTCTTGACATTCACGAAAAACAAACAACTATAGTTCTTAGAGCTGGTTCAAGGCCCGGGTTTCAGGTTTTGATCAGGTCGATTGGGTTAATTTTTTTATTTTAAAAAAATTAAAACGATATTATTTTAGTAAAAAAATAAAAGTCAACGGTTGCAACCGAGTTTTTGATCGGGTTTTGCCGGGTCAACCGGGTCACCGGGTCACACCGGGTTTTTCCTTACCTTGTTTTTTCTTCAACCCAGCCCGGTTCCAGCCCCGAGTCGGCCAGATCCCGAATCAACCCATCGGACCGAGTAGGGTTTTAAAACTATAGTTTGGTGTTTCGTCCTGTGTTAAACGGGTGGTATTTCGTGGCTAGTGTTATGTCATAAAGTGGAAGATTTCATTTATGTACATTTTGATCTCTAATATTTTTCAAACATTTTATTTTGGTTTCTATATTTTATTTCTTATAAATAAGTCCTTTATTAAAGTTTTTGGTCCCAAATGTAATTTAAACAAAATATTAACTTTTCAAAATCTCAACTTAAAAAAAATTGAATCAAAACATACAAGAAAAAGAAGGAAAAAAATGTTCTCGTGATAGATATATCATATTATAGAAATTAAATTTATTGTCAAAACTAGTTTTGGGTAAATACCTAGCAAATCATGATTAGTCTTGGACATGTTTCATGTTTTTATGTGTAGTTTTGTTTCTTTCTCTCCCCTTCTTTTTTTTCTTTCCTTTCCTTTTTTTTTTTCTCCTTTTCCCTTTTTATTTCCCCCCTTCATTTTCCCCTTCCTTTTATTTCCAATAGCCATCACATTATCCCATCTCTCAAAGATTGCTACGTTTCTGATTACTTCTTGAAGAATTATTTGAGATATTGACATAAATAAAAAATGATATTATAAGAAAAACAGCATCCAACATATATATATATATATATATATATATATATATATGTTAGTAATACCTGATACTTTTTACGTTAAAAAATGATTTGACTTGCAATGCAATCTAATATTAGCATGTTATATATTTTTTTTCATGATTAATTGTTATATTTGTTTGAGTTAAAAAAATAATCTGACTCATAATTCAGTTTTTTTTTTGTTTTTTTTCATAATGCAGTTTATTATTAGCATGTCATATGTCTTTTTTTTTTCCCTAGTTAATGGTTATATTTACTTGAGTCTTGGACTGGTGTTTGTTTGTGTGTTTTTTTTTTTAATATTTTTAGATGTCATGTCTTATTATTTATATTTTTGTATATTTTATTTTATCTATGTTTTATTTTTTCAGATTCATTGTTTGATAAAAAAAAGTGTTGATCTGGTAACTAGGTATGTTTAAATAATTGTTCGTAGTTTTCATGATAATATTAATGTTTTTTTACATTAAAATTGTTTAATGTTCTTCCATATTCACCTTTTTCTTTCGTTTATTAATATTATTTATTATAGATGGATATGCCAATTTGATTTCTACTTTCTATCTGTTTACTGTGAAACTAGCCTTTTATTTGTAATACACGTGTATAAATATTTTACCTCCATTTCTTGGTTTTAATTGACATAGACTTGATGAAGAAAAAAAAAGATTGCAGGGGTAAATGTAAGACAAAATAAAAATATAGACCACATTAGGAAATCTCAAAGAGTTCAAGTACCAAATATATTGTCACTAATCGGACAGAGGTGAAGAAACATAGAAGATATCACTACATAGACGGTTATGCCCCTGGTATTCATGTTGCCCTAGACCCTTCGATATGAAAGGCCGAGATGTCATAGCTCGAAATCCAACGGCTTAAAAGCCTCATTCAGCCCTTTATATTTATCTCAACCAGCCACTTCGCCATCTCCTTTCTTTCTCGTGCTCTCTGAGGTTTATCGTCCAGGGATTCGGATTCCTGCAAAAGAGAAAAGCCCGTTTCAAGGATCAAAATGGTGTGCCACTCTTGTAATAATTTCGCTCTTTCTTTGTCATGATCTGCTTTGTCTTTTAACTGATCTGTTTTTTGAATGTTGTTAATGAAAGGTTCTCCAAAACGATATCGATTTGCTTAACCCACCAGTAGAGCTTGAGAAGAGGAAGCACAAGCTCAAGCGTCTTGTTCAGTCCCCCAATTCCTTTTTCATGGTAATTATAAATAATTTTTTTTTCTGTTTAATTTTTTCTGATTATATCGTTAGTTTATGATAATATTTTCTTGTAAAAACTTGCAGGATGTGAAGTGCCAGGGTTGCTTCAACATGTAAGTCCTGTCATGACCTTTGTTTATTTTTTCTTGATAATTTTTTTCACAATAACAAGATTTAAACTTTTATCTGTTTGGATTGAAATATTTTTCTTGATGAATTTTTCATAATAACAAGATTTAAGCTTTTATATGTTTGGATTGAAAATGGGTAGTATTTGTTTTTTATTTATTTAAATGAATACATATATGTGCAGAACAACAGTGTTTAGCCACTCCCAAACAGTTGTGGTGTGCGGGAACTGCCAGACAGTGTTGTGCCAACCAACTGGGGGTCGTGCCAAGCTTACAGAGGGATGCTCGTTCAGGAAGAAGAGCGAGTGAAGACAATGATAATTTACTGCCTCTTTATTTCTTCCTGCCCTGTTCGGTAAAATTTTTGGAGTTGTTTCTCAGGCATGACGATGATGAATTGAAAACAGGGGTTTTGATTTTGATGTTTAATCGTCTTAGGTCCTCTATGACTATATGATTTTGGATTTGATGCACTGAGAAATGTTCTCAATATCAATTTAAGTCTATGATTTAGATTTTGAATGATGTTGCTGCCGTTCATTATGTTTCTGTTGATTATGGTCTATGCCTTTTTTGAGGCTTCATGTTTCTACATAATGCTGCATTATGCTTGTCAAGCTTTTATCTTATAATTTATGGAAATTGGTTGATGGTACATTAAGAATGTTATTTAATTTTCCCCTACTATGCTAGCAATAGCTAGGCACATAGTTTTTTCTGCCACCAGCTTTGATGAGAGCAATGGAGTTCATAATGATCTTGTCCGAGTATTTCTTGATTTTGGAGAATGGGTTGTGGGTTTTATGAATAATGATAGTCAAAGCACCTAGACAAAACGACTATGTATTGTCTTCTATTCCAGCCATTAGAAAGTGTTTTGATGTCTCTAGTTTTCATGCTTTTTTATGACATCTTTTGCATTTTGAATGGATTTTCCATTTTTGGGTGAAGCGAATTTCCTGCCATCGGTAATGTGTTATACTGGACTTGTGTTTAGCTTTGAGAATGCTTGAATTGATTTGAGATTACTAGGTGATTGCGGTAGTTTGGTAATTTAGGCAAGGAAGAGTTGAGACATGGTCTTAATTCTTTTTTTGTTGGTAGGCTGCATTGTTTTATTGTCTGATGAAATCTAAGGTCTTGTCGTGTTTTCTAGTTGTTGGTCTGTCTATGGTTTAAGAAAAGTCCTTCTCGTTAAGGACATCCTTATCTTCTCAGGTAAAATCTAACTGTTCTAACATCAGCAAAAGAATTTAATATCCAGAATACATCTTATGTATAAGGTTATAACCCCAGATACTAAAAGAAAACAAAAAATATTTTTTTTTGGAATTTTTGAAATATTGGCGTAGTTCTCGTGACTTTAATAAACTGGTTATTAAAATCAAAATGCATGCTAATATATATTTTTGAATTTTTTTTTGTTATATAAAAATATCACCTTAACTATATCAAAGAGGCCATCAGCGCTTGCGTTTCCCTTCTTGCCAATGGATCTCCCAACTATTTTGGAACTCAAATTGAGCCATGTTCTGTAATGGATTCCTGCTTTTCATCTTGGTAGGAACCTTGAGGGCTTTTGTACTCTTTGAATTTGAAGTGTGACTGACCTTATGAAAGTGGTAGAAGTATAAAGATCAGTGTAAATTGTTCAAAAAATTGACACAACTATGATTCGCAGCATGAAATAGTCTTATGAAAAGATGAGTGGATGTCATCTTGAACAATTCGTAGCTGACTGCTCAGGGTTCTGTAGCCATGATTTTGAGCAATAGCCTTAATTAGATTTTAACAAACTTTTTAAGTATTCTATCCAGTTATTTGTAGCCATAGACAGTCTTGAATTTTATATAAAATTAAAATTAATCATTAATTTATAAAACAATGCGCCGATGCTTCCCGAATGCAATCCTTAATGCTGCGGGCTTTGTGCAACTTCTTCTGACTGAGAATGTGATTATCTCGTGCTTGTAAATGTGAGTGTTATCGCTCTTTATGGCCATGGTTCCCTGGCGATGAATCAAAAGGACAGAAAGAAAAGGTAGAAACTTTACACTGATCCCAGCCTCTACTTGATTCCTTTTTCCCTTCTGATATGAAGATGCAATATTAGACCTTAGCTTAGCACGTTTAACATTTCCGATTTGACTGAAAAATGAGCAGTTAAAATAAGATTAACACGAGTCCTTTGGGTTGGATTGTACCGCACTTTTGCGCTGTAAATCCTATTTCAAAAGATATAACCGCACATCTGTAAAGAATTTTAAAAGATATAACCGCACAGGAGTTTCATCATATGGCAGCAATAATTTTCGAAACAATAATTTTTGCAGAAAGCCAAAGTGCCAATATTGTAACACTATTGGTCACACGTACATGTCTAAAGCTACAATCCATGACGACAAATTATGCTGATAAATGGCTAATTGACTCTCGTGCATCACATAACATCACTTTTGATCTCTTGAACCTTTCCATTCACTCTGAATATGATGATACTGATGCTGTGTATATGACACAATTAAAAAATACAAAGTTCATCTTGTTGCAAAAAGATTTTACTAATCATCTTAACTACATAGAAACATTTTCACCTGTTATTAAATTAGCAATAATACAGATTGTTCTATCACTTACCATTACTCATAATTAATCCCCATGTCAACTAGACATGAATAATGCATTTCTTTATGGTAAACTCACTGAAGCTGTTTTTATGAAGCAACCAACAAGATTTATTGACACAGATCATCCATCTCATATTTGTTAACTCAGACAGTCTCTCTATGATCTTAAACAGACTCGTTGTGCCCAGTATCAAACTCTTAGTCATGGTTTGACTTCATCGGGCTTTCAACAATCTTAAGTAGGTCCTTTTTTATTCCTTTATCATAATACAAATCATATTACATGCTACTTGGTTCATGTAGGTGATTTAATCATTATAGAAAACTTTAATCTTTTTATTGTCAGGTTCATTTCTTTATTAAGCAAACAATTTATTCTAAAGGATCTTGGGAGTTTGCATATT
The DNA here is from genome assembly GCA_007827005.2 of Populus simonii. Lineage (NCBI taxonomy): Eukaryota > Viridiplantae > Streptophyta > Magnoliopsida > Malpighiales > Salicaceae > Populus > Populus simonii. The sequence continues at coordinate 18,049,651 of CM017466.2, read as the reverse complement.
TTCCTAGGAGTTGAGGTGGTTCATACTGTGTCATATTTTTTTTTATTAATCATCATTAGTACATTTACGACATATTATCATGATATAACTTGGAAAGAGCTAAATCAGTCCACACATCTCTTTCCATAACATAGGCACTTAGCTTACATGATGGAACTATTGCTATTGATCCCACATTGTATATAAGTGTTCTTGGTGCCTTACAATATTTGTTACTAACTCAACCATACATTTGCCTTAATTTATGCATAAACCCTCTCACACTCATTGGCCTAAAATCAATAGACTACTTCACTATCTTGAAGGGACTCTTTATTATGGCTTACATCATTGATGTATTTCATTAATGATTGTTACTGCATATTTTAATGCTGAATGGGCTGGAAATATGGATGGCAGAACCTCCACAATGCTTACATGGTCTTTTTAAGGTTTGACGTAATATCCCAAAGCACAAGAAAGCAACATGTTGTTTCTCATTCTTCAACTGAAACAAAATATCATGCTTTAGCTACCACATCTTCTAAGATTGGATGGTTATCTTTTTTTTAAGGAACTTCATATTCCCATTGAACAATTGCCTCTCATTTTATGTGATAACATTGGAGCAAATAAGTTGAGTCTCAATCCATTTCATCATTATTAGATGAAACATATTGCCATTGACTTATATTTTGTTGCAAAAGGGCTACCGAATGTTCATCATGTTTCATCACATGATCAAATGGCTAATTTAATAACAAAATCTCACCCTTGATCTTATTTTAAAGTATTTAGATTCAAGATTCGCATTATTGATGGTGAGTCAATCTTGCGAGGATATGTTAAGGATTCTAGTTGTAATGTTTTAAGAAATAGGAAAATGTTGGCTATAATATAAACTATATGAAGATATTTAAGTAATCAATAGAGGATTCATCACTTTAGGTGGATTAGAAAAATTATTTCATTTGTTCTCAAATAATATTGATTGTAAAATCCTTGGCGAAAGTATAATGAAATTTAAAAAGAGTTTCAGATCTTATTCAAAGAATTAAGGGCTATAATGCTTAGAATTAAAATGATCTAACAAGGTAGACATATTCTATGTTAAAATGTCTAAATCGAAACATTCTTGATGAAGGGATAACAATTACACTGAGAAACAAACTAGTCACTAAAATATTAAGTCAAACCATTAATAACTTTTCTAATATTTTGAGGATCATGACAAGTTGCTAAACATTGTATTTGATCTTCAAATACAAATCAATCAATTTTTGAATTGATAATAAATTAAATTGTTTACTTTATTTAATTTAATTTTATTTAGAATTATGATTTATATCCTGGACAAATTAGAAAATATAATGGGCCACACATATAAGAATCTTTGTTAAAAATTAAAATGAAATGATTAATCAAGTGTGACTTGATTATAAATAAGTTTTAGAAATTGAAGACCTAAATGTAATTAATACATGTATTATAATTCTAGACATAGAAAAATCAAGTAAGGACTTGGTTAAAAAATTTTTAAAATTATTTTAAAATAATATATGTGATATTATTTAAGGGAAAAATTAGTGTTTTGATATTAATAGGGTTTTTAAGCTTTTTATAAATAAAATGTTATGCCTCTTATTTTTTATAAGAAGAAGAGTAAAGTACAATACAGAAACACCTAAAACACAAAAAAAGAGTTAGCACTCAAAGGTATAACAAACCTTCTTTCTTAAAAGGATTTAAGAGATTTTTCACTAGTGATTCATATGGAATATCGTTAGAGGCCGAGCATTTGAATGGTTTGTGGTTTACGAAAACCCAGTATTGAAACAAATATTCAAAGCTGAATAGAACATTATCTTTAGGTAATCTTCACTTAAACCCTAAATAACTCTAGATCCATCTAACGAGATTCTTGAGACTCCCTAAAAATTTTAAATTTACTATTTTCGTTAAGTATATGAGTCTTGAAAAACCCAACACAAACTTGATAAGAAGAAAACAAACACAAAAAAAGAATTTTGCTGGAAAAAAGCCTTAAACATAAGAATCTTTATTGGGCTTTTATTAAGAGATTTGTAACTCCTTAAATAATTTAGAAACCAACTTTTACAAGGTAGAAAAATCAGAATTCTAAATCAAATAGGTAAAACAATAAAAAACCTAAAATCAAACTAAAAATCCAAAAACAAAAAGAAAAACAACAATATTGTCAAAAACAACATCTTCCAAACATAATTTGAAGATCTTTTGGATCTCAACTAGTTATAACCACCCGATCACCCATATAACTTAGTTTGTAGAATCTTCTAATCAAATTTAAGCGTAGCTTTCTTTATTAGACCGGTCATTTTACCTAAACATGTTTTTCTTAAATTTAACCCTATCTTATTAGTCCATAAACAAATCTGCTAAATTTTTTGTTTGGTACGGATATACTGCTGCCTGATCAGAACTATCAAATTCTTTAAACCTACCTGCATCAAGATGCCAATCTCGTATGGAGGTAAATGACTCGGTCCCATTGAACAGGGACGAACAATCAGTCCACGAGGAGGGACGAACAGTTAGGTCTCAATAAGATGGGGCGAGATGCCGATCCTGTAAGAGAGGTGAACAGCCAGAGGTCCTATTAAAAGGCATGCGAGGTCGGTTCATCAAGAAGGGATGGGTAGCTATCAATCCACCGAAGAAGGACAAAAGGCCAAGTCCCTTTAAAGAGGGATGAGGTGCCATTCCCGTAAAAGGGGTCCATGGCCAAGTCCTGTTAACGCAGTCGATTCATCATTGATCACTAAGGAGGGATGAGTAGTTTAAATAATCTCATGGATTATTTTAAGTTAAATGATCGAGAAAAAATTAAAATCTGGAAAATGATTAGCCATCTTCTTTGAATACATCAACCATATTGAGAAACAAGCAACACATCTTCATTAGACACCATCTTCACCCCAGGCTGTTTCTTACTAATTATGAGAGCTTCTTTGGGTTTTCTTACGTTTGATTTTCATTTTCATGCATACAATTGTCATCTTAGCTAGCACACACATATATTTGCAGTATCGGCAGACTACATAATTTGCCAACAATCCTTAACGAGAAAGATAATTCCATAAAATAATTTTAATCCTTTTGTTTTCTATGACCGGGTAAATGAAGGAAATGTCAAAATCATATGATTAAAGAAGCTGCTGTCCTTATCCAAGTCCTAGTCAGATAGGTACCAAACAACAACATTATCTAGCAATTTACTAGTAGTAAACAGGGGATAGCAGGCAGAGTTGATTTCTTCCCCTGATTCCTATCCCTATTGTAGTTCAAGTCTAATGAGAATTCAGAAACCGCTATTTCCCTGAAGGAGCATAGCCAGCAATTCCATGTTTTGCAACTTGTCTGATACGTCGAGTCATTCAGTTCTTCAGTTGCCATTATTGACCGCACGGTTACGCACTTTCCCTTTTTAAACACCTCTCTTTCGTTTAGCTTACTTCTCTTATACATCGTCGTTGGTGTCAACCTCAATCTTTTTTATCTATTTTTGCTTGCTACCCACAGATAGTTCTTCCATCACTAAAGGGAAAGGGCAAGGCAAGCATTTTATGCAGTGCTTGAACTTGTTACTCCTGCTAGATTTTTGTCATTTTCTTTGTTTCTATATTTTCTACTGTTAGGAAACCAAGGATACATCATCATGTCTGCTTTGTTAGCAAGAACAGGAAGACACAGACAACGTTACGTGGATCAATTTAGGCTTGTGGCCGGGTACGTAAAACTTTTGCTTTAAATTCTGTTCGGTGTTAATTTTCCTAATTCCCGTTTTGTTTTCTTAAGGTTGATTGCATAATCCATAATAAGTCCACAAATGGGAAATTAATGAAAGCTTCACTGCGTATGTCAGCAAGTTCCCTTCTGGGGCTTCTCTGTGTTGAATTTTGTCGTTTCTTTAGAAGCGATGTAGTGCTATGATTAAGGTGTAATTAAGCAGATATGTTTCGTTTTACGTAAATTTGTTGGTGATAAACATATTTATAGACCTGGACCCCAAGCATTGACTCTCCGTTTACTCTGCTGCTATACAAGTTTATAGATAAGGAACATTCATTATTATGGAATATGGATAGTCATTACGTGTCCATCTTCTTCATCCAAAATGGCGTGACTCTTGTACAGTGTACAGAGTACAGACAGGATCTATGCTGAGAAAATTGCTCAGATGGCCGTCCATATCATTCTACTATGCTGAGAAAATTGTTCAATAGCTATTTTGTCTTTGTATACGACACCAATTTTAATAGCTATATTACTTGATAGGAATGCTGCTGCTAATTTGATTGCGAAGAATGAATTTCAACATAGAAAAATAAAGTTTTGTTTTTTCAACAAGTTGAATTAATTGCCATTTTTAAGGGAAAATTATCTTTCTGGGACAGCTTCGAATTTCGATATGCTTTTGCAACATTCTGAAGCATGGTGACCGATTCATCCTTCAATTATGAACTTCACGGGACCTGAACAATTTGGAAACTATAGTAACTTTGCTGTAATGTTGTTGACATGATATCGAGAATTGTCTTGGTGGATTACTTGATACATGGAGCGTGATTCTTGTGTTAATCTGCTTTTTACGAAAATGTTAATTACTGATATTTTTATTGCATTGCAATATTCTGATTGCTATGTGAAAAACAGGTGCATTCCCTTCAAACTTGAAAATAATGTTGAGGATCAAGGCTGCAATGTGGAGGATAGGGTTCTTGTTCTCATGATTTCAACACCAAAACGTGATGATCTTGTGTTCCCAAAAGTATTTATCTTCTTCCTTTCCATGTTCGACAACTGAGATAGAAAATTTTTACATTTGTAATAGGCATGAACAGTATTGTCAATATAACATTCGAAGTCATCAATACTGATCTCATCTTTTGATTACCAGGGTGGATGGGAGAATGATGAGACCCTTGATGAAGCTGCATGTCGTGAAGCCATCGAGGAAGCTGGAGTGAAAGGGATACTTGATGTAGGTCTCTTTTCCTTACCTGGGAGAGGCAAAACTCTTCTGTTTCAAATGCTTTGCTATCAATAACGAACAATATTCGCTTAATTTTCTGAATGGGGTGGTTTAAACATATTTCTATCTAGTTGTTTCTAGCATTTCCAACGAGAACTAAATCGTGAGATTTATTACCATTAAGATTAAGTCCTAATTCCATGTTGCCTTTAGCCTTAACTTGGATGGATGGGATCAGGTAGAGTAGAACTTACTTTCCCACCAGCTGGCGTTGAACAATTCAGTTTCATCTGAGACACGAGCTTATTTGGGTAAAAAGAACAACCTGCTGTTAATTTAAAGACAAAACAAATGAATTTCAGGGAGAAGATTTTCCTTGATTTCTCTTTTATTAAATCAAATTATCTTGTACATGAAATGACCCAGGTGCTGCATATAAATTTCGTACTGTATTACCTAGGCAGAAGTGTATCAACCTGAAAGAGGCATTACTCCTTGCTTAAACTACTAGATTTCAGCTTAAAAACTTGAATTCAAATGACCTGAATGAGGTTTTTTCATGTTCTAAACTTTGTTATTTTTAGGATAAGATTAGACCAGATAATTGATTACGTATGGTTTTCTGGAATCATGTAGAAATAAATGATCGATATCTATTTATTTAGATAGTAGAGAAGTTTGAAATGGAAATCTCACTCATGACTGGTATATATGCATCCTGGAGGTTATAACTCTTAAGTATGCATCAAAATGAAAGTGTTTCTGCTCATTACAGGAAAATCCATTGGGAGTCTGGGAGTTCCGAAGCAAGAGCAGCCAGGATAGCTGCAGCCTTGCAGGAGGGTGTCGAGGCTATATGTTTGCGCTGCAGGTGACTGAAGAGCTTGACCACTGGCCAGGACAGGCTAGTTACAACAGGAAATGGGTTAGTGCTTCTTGTTTACCTATAATGGAAATATGAGAAATTATCATGGTATCTTATTTATAAGCACATTTGTTTTCATCTGCTAAAGCTGACACTACACGAAGCATTTAAACACTGCCGGTACGATTGGATGAGAGATGCTCTGAAACATTTTCTGACTTCTCTTCTGAGAAGCAAGGACCTTGGTAGAAGAGCAGATCTGGCAAAGATTCATATGATTCCAGTTTCCGATAACGAGGAGGAGAGAGCAATGATGTCACCAAACTACTTGGTAAGACCATCTGGGGTCCAGCACCTTGAGGAGTCCTCTAGTAATTGTGTTGTGCAGGTTTAACGAGTCCTATAAGATTGCCGTTTCCAAATGTACAGATTTCATATTGCTCAAACTGAATGAATAAATCATCTGATATGCATCCATTCACTTCTCGTTTTCGAAAAGCATACGTACGTTAACAGCCAAACTATATAAAAAGACAAGGAAGAAAAGTAAGGTACAAGAGCTCTTCTCAGACGCAATGGAAATCAGGCATATACGAGTTCAAACACCCAGTCACGTTTCTGACTTGTGTGAACTGAATTTCCAAAGTTACTGAAATGCTGTCTTCTTGGTCAGGTTACTTGAAGAGATGATGTCCTATATGAGAAAGTGATTTATAACATATCCAAAACAAAGTAACCTGTCTGTCCTTTAGTGGAAGGAATACCAGTTCTATTCCACTTCTGAATACATATTAAAGACTTTTCCATGCATAGAATTAGAATTTTGAAGGAAACCTTTTTTTGTTGTTGAATATTGATGAAAAGAAACAGAAGACTGCGCCATAAGTAAACGTTTAAGAGCTATATTTGCGACGAAAGGTCCATTTCTATTCTGGATCAGCATAACATACAGCAGCTGTTCAAAAACTAGGAAGGAAAAACTTTTAGCATACAACTATCTCTTTTACATAATGGCTCCCACCGATTCTGCCTGGATAAAGCAGGATGGCTGCAAAGCTAGGAATGCGCTTGTGAAAAATACGTGACATTTCTATAGGAACGCATGGTTTTTCGAGGTGGTTTTATGTGTATTAAAATGGGACAAAAGGAAGTAGAATGATCTATGTATGTTTTCTTTGCTTGGATTATGGACTGTCATAGTTAGAGTAGCATCTTAAATCTTAACCTCTCTTGTGTTGCAAGAACACCAACGATCCAAGTTCATTGAGTGACAGAAAGATAATATGCTCATTAGTTAAAAATAACAACTGTCAAATTTTACGGGATGACACTTGGTTAAGAGACTGTTTATTATTGTGAAAGTAGTTGTTTTTCACTTAAAAAAATATTAAAATAATATTTTTATTATCTTTTTAAATTTATTTTGGAAAATACACAAAAAAATAATAATTTGAAGTAAAGAAAAAAATAAAATATTTTTAATTTTTTTAGAAATAGTTTTAAAACATAAAAATAAATAGACTCTAAATCATCTCAAATGAATAGTGCCAAATTACTTTTTAAATTCAAATGTTGAGACTAACAAATACGAGAATTTATTTTTCTAAATGTGCTGTGTTGTTTTTAAATTATCTAAAATATAGGAATCTAATTGAAATAACTTAAAACATAGGGACTGGAATATTTTTTCCAATAAAAACGAAGATGAAAAACTTTCAATACGAGAACTTACATGCAAGAAAACACTAAATATAAGGAGCAAGATGAATTTTTCCAAAAAAAGACAAAAAAATGGTGAAAAACAATTTTCAAGCGGGAATGAATGGGTATGGGCCGTGTCTGTCTTGGGTACATGTTTGAAGAATAATTTCTTAGCGGACCGAAGCTTTTCATAGCAAATAAGGAAGGTAAATGGTTAATGGGCCATACACCCACAGTCCCGCACGTCTCCATCCCTGCCTCCTACGTCCCTAGAACCAAGTATTTGTAATTAATATTTTGACAAATTACAAATAATAATAATAATAAATCTAACAACTTATACAATTATACTCATGGCGGCAGGTGTCCCTTTCTCACCGCCATTTAGGTCCAAGAAATAGGTCAAATCACTTGAATTTAAGAGGGAAGACTACCGCTTAATTTATCATTAGCACCATGTGTAGCAACAGTGTTCGCACTCTCCATTTGTCACCATGATGACAAACTTAGGAAAAGCAGAGCAACCAGCCTCAAATTCTGAGCATGATCTTCGACCTTCATTACTGCCACGCTCCCTCGAAAGACTTTCTTCAATTATTAATAGCACGACATTAAACCGGAAAGAAATGCTACCATTTACTAATAATTGCTTGGCTTTGAAGGTTGGGAAGGGGTGGAACCTTTCAACTTTGGGCTCCCTTTTTTGCCAAAATGTGTTTCTAGCTACAGCAATCTTTTTGCAATATGGTTCTAGAGAAGCCAAATGTAAAAGAGCAAAACAAAGGCAACTGGGGCAAAAAACTCGGCTTTGTCTAGATGGATTTCCACTTTTTATCAAACTTCTTTACCTTTTGTTCCATGTAACCAGGGGGTTCCCTTTGACTCTTTCCTTTCTACACACCTTTTGTCAAATGATCTGTTTTATTTATACATGGGAAGTGAAGATTCATGGGATTTAAAAAGGACCCAACATGTTCCTTGGTCCTTTCCAGTTTTGGCTCTTAGTTGCTGCTTTTATCTATATTCCAAGATTAATTTGAAAGCTTTGCCATCGAAATCCTAAGCACTTCTTCTTTTTTACGCGAAGCTGTAAATCCTCGGAAAAGGAACTCCAGTATTCTAGCTGGTAATACCCACCATCCGCATAAATTCATTACACTTAAGTCACATGCATGAACAAATTGTCTTGTTGCATTAAAGCGTGAAATAATTTTTTTTTGTTTGTGAGTGGAGTGTGTGTGTATAAAATTTTGGATGTGTTTAGATCAAAGTAACTTTAATAAATAAACTAACATGTATTAACATCAAAAGAAAAAAAAAACAATGGACGCTAATCCAAACAAAAAAGAAAGATCTATTAATAGTTTAACATAGTAAAAGATGTCAATTCCAATAAATAAATCAGGAGATGGAGGTTTTCTTTAGGTTAATGACCTCCTCCTTGTGGTATTAATGGAAACACCAATTGTAAGGGTATTTCAGCTGGTACTAGCTAGGTGACTAGGGAAGGATTTGTTCATGTTATTTGTGAAGGAATGGTGGTAGCGGAGGGAGAAGTTTGTCGGAGGTCTTTCAAGTCTAGGCGACATTTGGTGGTGTGAAGGAAAAGGACGTTGATTAGGTGAAGCCTAGGTTAGATTCTTGATTGAAATTGTCTCTTTTGTAATAGATCTAGCGAGTTCTAGTTTTCTGATCTGTGGGCGTTTAATGAGTTGTTAATTAAAACAAAAGCTAAAAAGACGACGAATATATTATACATACACTCATGTATAATTATCATTATAACTTGTTTTTAAGAGCAAAATTATTTTTTTAACGAAATCATTTGTTATTATAATATTGAATAGAGGTAGAACTATATTTTAACTTTTTATTTGTACAGTGTAACATCTAAAATACATTTAAAATTTAAATTTCCTTAACTACCACAAATAAACAACAACAATTATAGAAAGATAGAAAACAAACTGAATTCTGATTCAAACACATGAGCCCTAAAAACCTTATTTTATTTCTTAAACAATAATATGACCAAAGTTGTCTTCTAAAGAGGTTTACAATGTTTTTTATATGCTAGAAAAACTGACATAGACTAGAAAACAAAACAAGAATCCTAAGTCATAAAAGAAATTAGTACAAAATCCAAAAATAAACAATAATTTTGAAGATAATAAGGAAAATTAGCTAAATTGGCTCAAATAATAGCATCGGGGCTTGAAATGCGATAATGAAAAATCCAACAGTCTGTTCATAGATGTAATAACTTTCTTGATCAATAAAAACATCCATTATGCCATCCAAATAGTATGTCTGGGATAGATCCCTATGTAGTAGTGTCAGATCCTCATCTGAATGCTTCGAACCTTTCATTTCTATAAGCCACGCTACATTGGCTACATCAAACATTTTCAGTTTTTTACTTTCTTAGCACAATGTAATTACTAAGGTACCTTTAGAAGCAAAAAATATATAGCTTAGGTCAAAGCGCTTTTTGGTCTTGTTGTTATGATTTTTTCGTTAATATAATATGGGTTTAGGAACACTTAGATCTTTTCATAAATTAAATAAATAAAAAAGAAAAGTTGTTGGCTAGCGTGTGAGAGGCGCCCACACCCTTTAAATAGTGTGTGTGGCGCCTTATGACAGCCAAAACATGCTACCGATGTTTTTACCGTTGGTGCACATAAAGGTGCATCCACGTGGGTGGCATATATGAGGCGTCTCGCGATACTTAAATGACAATTGAATTTTTTCTCCCCGTTCTTTTCTCTCTCTTCACCTAAAAAAACATGCCATCCCTGTCAAAATTAAAAGTTGTCCTCCATTTTCTTCTTATTTCAATTATGGCCCTTATTTTTTTATTGTTCTTTATTTGTTTTGAATCTTTTTTTTATTTCATCCCTTTGCATTTTGTTTATTTTTTAATCAACATTTTCTCACCAATTCCTCTTGACTTTGATGATTTAGAGAGAGTATAGAAAGGAAATCATGTTTCTTATGTAAACTTAAAAGTGTTTGGTTGTAAGGCATTTATTTATATTTTTAGAGATGAAACTCTAAGTTTGACAACAAGACAAAACAATGTGTTTTCATAGGTTATGAAAATGATGAAGTTTGGTTATAGGTTATAAAATATAAAAGAGAGAAAAAAAGTTATTAGAAGTAGAGATGTTATTTTCTTTGAAGATCAAACCATTAAAGTCTTTCAATAGAAAGAAATAGTAGAGTCTATTTCTTTAATTCCCATTAATTCAGATCCAAGACCGACTCCTTAGTTAACTTTAATGCCTTTTAATCGTGAAGAAGATTTTTAAAATGATGATAATAATAGTTTCCTTTTGAGCCATTAATTGATGATTTTAAGTAAGCTAATGGTGATTTTGTTATATCTGAATAGATTATTCAAGAAGCTCTAGATGAGCCACAATTAAGGAGGTCCATTAGACCTCACAAGGCTTTCATGAAATATTTTTTCTCATGAGTATGTGTTGGTTACTAAAAAAGGAGTCTAAAAAATCTTTGATAAAGCCATGCTATATGAGAAGAAAAAATGAGTGGTTGGAAGCCATGTAAGAAGAGATAAAATTCTTTAATGAGAACCACACTTTTGAGTTAATGGAGATTTCTAAAGACAAAAGAGCACTAAAAAACAAATGTGTGTTCAAGTTAAAAATTGAAGAAAATTACTCATAAGTAAGGTACAAGGTAAGATTGGATGTGAAAGGTTTTGGTCAGAAGAAAAGTGTTGATTTTGAAGAAATCTTTTCACCTGTAATTAAGATGTCTTTAATTTAAATTGCGTTTGGTTTAACTGTTAATTTAAATCTTAAAGTTGAACAACTTAATGTTTCTTATAGTACCATATTTAACAAAAATGCATGGAAGTTAATTGTGATGTCAAAAGTGTTTATTGTAGTATGATGCTATTGAATATTGAAGTTTTTCATTGACTTCTTATGAGTTTGAAAACACATACTCAAATAAAAAAAAGACTTTAAAACATAAATTGCTCATTATCCTTAAGGTTGACTTTTTAAGCTTATGTTTATTAGTCCAATTCAATATTCCTATGCAAATCAATAATCACCTTTAACAATTATGTGAGGTAAAACAATGGAGTTTGATGCATTAAGAAAAAATAATTGGCGTTTTTTTTTTGTTAAGGTTACTGCAGTAACAAATACTTTAAAAGGCGTGGGGGAAATAATATTCCTTTACGTACTGTAGATCCTCTCACAATTCACGGTGGACTTTTAAAATATATATTTTTTAATTTCACCCTTAAATTACCAAATTAAAAGCTGATTTAGGTTGATTTGTTAAGGAATGACGAGGTTAAAATACAATTGACCAAAGTGGAAAAAACAGGGGAAATTGGTGGCTTTAACAAAGTTTGGGCGAAATATTCATTATAGTCCCCAAACTTTCTCAATTATAAATAATTGGTCTCTTCAATTTTCAGAATTTGAGAACAAATTCAATTTTGATCTCAAACTTCATTTTCATTATTTTTTGGTTCCTAGTTTGAAAGAGGAAAAAGAAAATAGTTGGATTCTCGTGATAGAGGGAGAAAATTATCATTTACACCAATTCTAGCCATAAAAAAAAGATGTTTTTGGTGTCAGTGAGTTTCTTTTGATGGAGAGAGTTTATCCTGGGTGTTTTATTTTCCTTGAACTTGCCTTATATAGTAGATTTGAGCCTAAAAATAATTTTGGTTTTGGGTTGATTATTGATTTTTGGGCTATTTTTTTGGTTGTTTGAGGCAATGTATGTGTTATACAAGGTGTTTAGGGTTTTCTTTTTTTGAAATATTGTTGAAAATGGTTTTTTTTTGTCTGAAACATTATAACTTAAATTTTCAGTGGCCAGAGGTCGCTGGAATCTGAGTAGTGTAGGCGACGCGTCACCTATTTTTTTCAACAGATTAAGAGGTGGATGACAGGTCGTCCACCTTTTTCTTAAGGTTCATGCACTTCTGGCCAACCAAGCCCGAACACCGAGACATTTTTTTTTCTCCCCCCAAAAAAAATTAACCCATCAGAATTGATCTTTATTGATTTTTTTCATTTTTTTTAATTTCATCATTTAATATTTTATTGATTATTAATTTGGCAACGTAATTTGTTTCAGTTTGATATTTTTTCAATTGCTTCTATATTTGGTTGGTTTTTAATTTTATAGGTGTTTATTTTATATTAAAAAAAATACTGAAAACAATTTGTTTAGCACAATTGAATCCATGACCTAGATCACGAGTTTGATTGATTAACTTTGATTGGTTAGGCATCGAACTTTATAATTTTTTTTTGTTACATGTATACATGAACTTTTAATTTGTAATTGAAATTTTTATGTTAAAAACACATAGAAAATACCATCTATTTAAAAAAAATTATTTAACTTGCAATAAAATACAAGTTAATTAAATGACTAGTATGAACCGATACTCATGTTTGAGACAGTGAGACAATCTAGTTGCAACTAAAGATGAAGTCATATGGAAGACGCTCGTTCATCCTTTTGTTACCTTTTCTTGATTGTATTACAGGCTAGCAATGCTTGAGCTTGATTTTTTTATTTTTTTCTAATGAAAACTAAATTTAGTCTTCTTAAAAAATGTTAAAATGATATTTTTCAGTTCCAGGTTATTTTAATCTTAAATGATCTGGTAATTTGTCTATAACATGTTGTACAAAATGGAAGGTTTCGTCAATTTTCTGACTCGGGCTTCAAGTTGTAAAGAATTCTTGCATAGAATTAAAGATGAATTATAAGAGCAGGGACTAACCAGCAAGTAATGGAAGGAACATCAACTGATATCTCTCTTTTCAAATCAAGCTTTTCGTTTCAGCTCTTTTACTTTATTTTGCAATCTCTTATAGTTCCCTTTACGTTTCTTTTATATTATCATGTGATACAAATTGAAAAGTCTACAATCCTTCTCTCTTCTATGCCTGTTTGATGTTGCGATACTAGTTGTTTTTTAAAGTGTTTTTACTTGGAAATATATCAAAATAATTATTTTTTTTATTTTTTTAAATTTATTTCTTATATCAATATCAAAATAATCTAAAAACATAAAAAAAATGAATTTGAAGCAAATAAAAAATTTATTTTTTTAAAAAGATAATTTTAAAATACAAAAATAAACGTGCTCTTAATCTTTTATTTTCTTATATAGACATGTCTATAACTTCATTTATTATCTATTCTTTTTTTTGTTTTCATGTTTTGAGTAATTTTGAAATGATCAAATTAAAGAAAAAAGGATTGAGAATAAATTGCACTAAAAAGACTCTAAAATAGCCATTTTTTAAGAGGTGAAATTTTTGTCAAGAATCCTGATATTCAATGTAACATATGCTTATTTTATACAAGAATGTTGCTTTCCATATTTACATTAAATGAGGAATCATTTGCGATCGATGTTAAGAATAATTCTTTTTTTCTTTCTTAATTTTTATAGGGGAGAAACTAATTAAGTTTTATAATTAATATTATCAATATAAAAGCATAAAAAATAAATCTGAAAATAAGTTAAAACAAAACAATTATTTTAATGGGTCAAATGAACTTTATGGAAAAGTCTTTAAACAAGGTTTAAATTAAAATATTTGATAACTTTGGGAGTGACACGCCGCTTTCAAGTCATGCCTGGTTCCTCACCTACATTTTATGGCATTCGTGGGCCAGCTATGGTGGAAGTGTGCAGCTCGTGATTGCGAGACTATAGAATCATGATTATGGAGCTCTATCACCTTTTCGTTTCATTACACAAAAGTGCCTTCTTTCTTTGAAGTTTATTAGGGCCTTGATTATCTTTCTCTTTCCCTTTTCCTTCTTGGTAAATAGGATTCCCTGGAGAACTTGAAACTCAAATCTAAAGGGAAGGGGAAGAATACAGACCGAGGATGTGCTGAGTATTGCGGCTGGTTTCTACACTGCAGCTATTGCAAGCAAAAAACCCCGAAAATAAACAAGATGATGTTGAGAAGTATTTGGTAATATAGGGTTTTTAATTTTTTAGCTTTTTTTTTAAAAAAAAAATCCCAAGGAAACATATGGATTGCTCCATTATTAATGGGTGAGCTCCATCAAGAGATTCTGTTAACTAAACAACTTTATGGATTGTTTCCAAGTGCGCTACCAACTCTTTCATATGGATTGCTCTCACTCTCATAGGGAAAAAGAAAATCTAGACAGTATCCTAGTGAGTCAATGGATAAAAATCCCCAGTCAAATGCAACCTCGTTAAAAAAAAGAGAGAGAGCTTTGCTTAAGGGAATATCGTTCAAGTGCATGCCCCATCTTTTAATTATTGTTAATAGAATCTTTATAAGAAAAATATTGTCAAGAATTACAAGGAAAGCTCTGTTTGCCAATCTCCATAGCCTCCCAGTTTTCGAGCCAGGTTAGGTATCGAGAAGGGACACTTGATATCGTACCCTTGGTTTTTCACTACGAGTATTGTATTAGTAGTTGGGCTATAATTAGAAATTTGAGCTTTTTTTAACTGTCTTGTTTTGTCGCGAGTGAGATGCATCTGTCGAATTTTCCACTCTCTCCATATCTGTGTTAAAGAGGGAGCTGCTTTTTGCTGGAAACACGGTGGTAAATGGCTAAATGCAAGGGGTTTAAATCCTCTAGTGGAGAGCCGGCCGGCATACACCATCATGATCTTGCGTGTTTTAACCTCTACAATCACCTCAATTAATTATCACGCTTAGAAGTGACTTTGACCACTCTTGGTCTCCCTTTATTTATCTCTGTCTCTCCATTCGACAATTTCTTTTTACTTTGAATCCAGTCACCGGGCATTTACAGGGGATCCATCCATCACCTCGATGTATACTTTTATGTGCCATTCTAGTAACTTCTCACACAATGGATTGTAGCAATAATATTTATTTATTTATTTTGATACACAAACTTTTTTTTCTCTTTGATTGAGTCCTTTTCTAGCCAAATTGATGGCTAATTGCTTCATAGTTGTTAACAAGGAGCAAGATTAAAAGATGAACCAAAGTGAAAAAAAAAAACAGGGAATATAGGTTGTTATTTCAAAATCGACACAAAAAAATTAACTCTGGTTGTCATACTTTTCAAATGATAAGTTTTCAGTCCTTGTAGTTTTGAAAAAATTAATTTTAATCCAAAACTTCACTTTTCTTTATTTTTTTAGTCCTGGTATGAGAGATAAAACAGAAAGTCATCGGACTCTGGTGATAAAGCGAGAAAATATTGGTTAATATTGTTTTTAACCATGAAAAAGATTGATTTTGATATTAATAAGTTCCATTCAAAGAGAGGAGATTCGTTAGTTTATACTTTGGCCTTTCCCCTCGCATGAGATGGTAAATCTGAACTCAAGAAGGTTTTTGAATTTAGGATGATTTTGGATAGGTTTTGGGTTTTTTTAGGCTATAAACGAGTTTATCAATGCCTTTGTGGTATTTTCTAAGTATTTTAAATTAAAAAAATGACTTGAAAATGAATTTTGAGATATAAAATATATTTGCCTTGATTTTTCAGCGACTCTCTAGTCACTAGATTCAGAAGAGGTTGACCACATCATTTAAATAAAGAAATTGAGGGCGAACAACTAATATTTAGGAAACAAAAAGGTAATGTGCATGACCAAACATTTTTTTATGGGTTAGGCACTTAAGTAGGCCCACATGCCTAGTTTGAACGTTATTTTGTTTTAAATGTTTCTTTTTCATGCATTTTCATCCTTTTAAAGTTTTTTTAAAAATCATCATTTGTTATTTAATGGTTTATTTTTGTTATTTGAATAAAAAAAAAACTTGTTTTGTTATCTAACTTTAAAAAAAAATAGGACTTTTTTTTCCAGTCTTGTGCACCTGTCCTATTTGTTCTTTTATTTTTTTATTTGATATAAAAAGAGTATCACACTTGGTTGTTGTGTGATCAAATGAAAAATAATCTAAGAGATAAGAAATTATTAAATCTAATGGGATGCATGACATGATCGCATGTTTAATAAGTTGATTTGGGTTCGCTCATGGTCTTTTTTTTACCTTATTTTAATTGAATATTCATCTTTTTATGGGTTAGGCACCTAAGTAGGCCCACATGCCTAGTTTGTACGTTAATTTGTTTTAAATGTTTCTTTTTCATGCATTTTCATCCTTTTAAATTTTTTTAAAAAATCATCATTTGTTATTTAATGGTATATTTTTGTTATTTGAATTAAAAAAAAACTTGTTTTGTTATCTAACTTTAAAAAAATAGGACTTTTTTTTCCAGTCCTGTACGCTTGTCCTATTTGTTCCTTTTATTTTTTAATTTGATATAAAAAGAGTGTCACGCCTGGTTGTTGTGTGATCAAATGAAAAATAATTTAAGAGATAAGAAATTATTAAATCCAATGGGATGCATGACATGATCACACGTTTAATAAGTTAACTTGGGTTCCCTCAAGGTCTTTTTCTTTTACCTTATTTTAATTGAACATTCATCTTTTTATAGGTTAGGCACCTAAGTAGGCCCACATGCTAGTGTGAACGTTAATTTGTTTTAAATGTTTCTTTTTCATGCATTTGCATCCTCTTAAAGTTTTTTTTTTTAAATCATCATTTGTTATTTAATAGTCTATTTTTGTTATTTGAATTAAAAAAAAAACTTGTTTTGTTATCTAACTTTAAAAAAATAGGACTTTTTTTTTAGTCCTATGAGCCTGTCATATTTGTTCTTTTTATTTTTTAATTTGATATAAAAAGAATGTCACACCTGGTTGTTGTGTGATCAAATAAAAAATAATCTAAGAGATAAGAAATTATTAAATCCAATGGGATGCATTACATGATTACGGGTTTAATAAGTTGACTTGGGTTCACTCAGGGTTTTTTTTACCTTATTTTAATTGAATATTTTTATTTTCAACTCTGTCTTTCAACATTAAGTTACTTGAAAATTGTTTATTATTATTATTTGTTTCAAGTTGCTTTTTATTGGGTTATCAAAGTTTCATAACCCTGATCACGAGTTTGATTACTTAACCCTGACATCTATAGTGACATATATGTGTCGGGTAGGAGTATGATAACAACAATATCATTTTTAATGTGTTTCATATACCATAAAAATATAATGAATAACACATGGATCAAGTTTTGAGTGTTGATTTTTATGGACATGAAAAGGCAACACAACCATTATACAAAGAGTAATGATTAATATGGATAGTAGAGTTTTATATATGGAGAAAACCTAGACTAGAGTATGAAAATCTAACACCTTTAAAGACATTCGATTAATTAGGTATACCACTGTGACAATTGTTTTATTTTAGTGATAACATAACATCTAAACTCTTATAAAAATGTAGTGGTTGTTTTCAATATATGTCTACTCTTTTTTTTTGAAACACCATTATACTAAGGTGTTTTAATAAATGATATTTCATGAAGAAGATCATGTGTTTAGAAGTGTTTGTAAAATTCATGATTATGACATTCTCTGCCATTATTAATGCTGAAAATTTAAATATTAAATACAAACTAATTGTGAGACATAACATGAAACATCTTTAAGACTAAATACCTCATTTTTGTTTATCATTAAATAGAGTCAAAGTCATGCAAGTGCAACCATCCATAAAGGTGACAAACCAATGAACATTAGATAGACTATAATTGGTAATGGTTCCCAGACATCCAAGTGAATCAAAGCAAACAATATGTTACTTCTATGAGAGCTTATAAGATTAGGTATTTTTTTCTAAGAAACATGCGTCACATTTAAAATCTAATTATTTAAATTTGAGAACAAACTAGGAGATAAATGTTTTAAATAGCTAAATGATGGATGCTCTAACAAAAAAAAAAACCATAACCAGATTTGTCTTTACCTGACATGTGATGGGTTTTGTATATTAGTTTCTTATCGATACAAAGGTCATCTATTTAGCACAATTCCTCTCTTTTAGTACCATGAACGATGACCTCCTTAGTGAGAATATCTTAAAAAATACAAAAGTTTAAATATATCAGTACACAATACAGTATCTCGTTGATAACCTATCCAATAAACATTAATTTGTTTAAGAGTGGTGAAATAAATAAAGTATTTAATAATGATAGAGATGATTATTGTTTCAACTTCTATAACGGGGTAGGTCTGGCATCAACATTGTTGCATCACTTTCGTGTGATGGTGCCACTAAAGTCCTTTGAGTCAAATATTATGTGGTTGATGGCTCATGAATCAATTATTCAATCATTGTACGTCTTTGTGATTAGTAACAAGGAGAACTGAACCACAATTACCACAATCATTAAAAGTAGTAGGACCCTCAATTAATAAAGTTAAAGGATTTTATATAGGTATGAAAGATAGTTTTTATCCTAAGTGTTTAGGTTTTATATTCATAAAAATAGCTCAACCAAATCCACCAATTTTCTCATATTGCTTTTGAGTTCTTAAACCCCTTACCAATCCAAATGCCTAAGTAATATGAAACATATCTCCTGAGTATGCTTGAGATTTTCATAGTGTGTGCATCTATTTTTTATTATACAAGCCGAGGGAGACAACTAATGGATATATATTTATCATTAGAGATATTAAGTGCTTCTTTTATTCTTAAATATAGCCATCTTGATTAAGTAAAGTATATAGGCCAAATATATATTTGGGCTCATGTGAAGATAACCCATCTGAGAAAAAAAAAATATAACTACTTATCTCTTTCCTTTTTTTTAAACAAAAATCACCCAAAAACTTATTATGAGGAATTATAATAGTCATTCATTGTATAAGCATCATGGTTGTTGTGATTGAGTTTTATTTCTTTCTCCTTTAGTTATCACTTCTCAACATCACAACTATCAAGAGTCCTCTTTCTAAGCTAGTGTATACGGTTTTTCCACCATGGAAAGTGGTTGTAATTGGAGAACATTAGCTTTGATTTTATCTATTCGATCATCCAAACCATCTAAAAAGGTATAAACCTTGTCCTCTTGTTAAATTGAATTGAGTTTTTTAATATTATGATTACTTATACTAGAATTAGGTCGTCAAAAATCAATTTCCCTCTATTACCTTTACAGATTATTATAGTAATTTTTAGGGTTTCACCATCATATCTCAATTGATTCACTTATTTTTTCAATTTATACACCTAAGAAGTGTCAATTCGATCGATGTATATATGACAACTATATCACATACTGCTTTTACTATAGGAAATCAAATAAAGTTGTTAATCAGATTAGGTTCTATTAAGTTGATTAGCCATACTTTTACAAAGAAATTTGCATTCCTTTATTTTTAAAATTAGGGTTTGTTGATTTAGATTGTGAAAAATCCTCAATATTTGCATGTCTTAGTTTGTCTTTGCTATGAATATACATCTCAATAGTTTGGGATCATAGGACATAATTAGTACTATTCAATTTGAAACAAATTTAGACAGCGTGATGTTCATAGGTTTAGGTTTGTGTTTGGTGTAAAATTTAGGTCATCTTATATATCTAGTCTTCTAAGGTTTGTTGTGGGGCAAGGAGTTCCATTGATAAAAAAAAGAAAAAAAATATTGAGTTCCATTGATAAGAGAAATAATATTGTCTTCTTAGAGTAATTATAATATTTTCATATGATATAAGACTTCTCCTCTAGTACCATGAGAAAATATCATGCGAAGCCTTAATTATATTCATTGATATAGTAGGATAATACATATATTACAATGTAGTATCTCTAGGATATTATATATTGTTTCTCGAACTAAAATCATGAATTACAATTGATTAGTATATTCTAAAAAAGGTATATATATATCCCTATAATTTTTTTTAATTAATTTCCTTTTAAAAATTTATTCTAAATTAGGTTGAGTTTAGGCCCAACCATATTAACTAGATAGCTTGTTGTTCGATCTCATGGTTGAGTGATGGCTTAATATTCTTGACTAGATAACTTGTTGTCCGTTTTTGTCAACGTTATAACTTCCTAGAGTAACGTTAACAAAATCATAAAGAGATAGTAACTAAATTATAAAGAGATCATATAGTAACAATAACAATGCTAAGAAAGAAGGAAAGAAAAATGCTTATTTACATAGCAATGGGTGTGAATCCTTTCCAATCCAAATCCCCATGCAGTAGTGGTCACTTAATACAACTTTATATAAATTTTTGTGCCCGGTTGCAATATAAGTATTCCGTCCATCCTCAAAAGTCATTGTCCATTTTTGACCTATTGTGACCTCGATAACTAGTCGGAAACAAATCTTGCCAACCTAGCAGTTGTATGAGTTTTTTTAGTGTGGCGATTAGACTTAAAGTTCATCACATCTCTTAAACTTGGGATGCTGAAGTTTCTATTTTGTTTGAAAAACTTTGAAACGGAGCCTCTAGTTTTCAAAGATGCCATCTGACGACTATACACCTCAGTGATCATTCATGTTCCAGTTTTGACCAAGACTTACCTTAAAAACGGGAAAAACTACTGATAGCTGCTGCTGCATGCGAGACCGTTTATTTGTGCGTTTGTGTTCATGTTTTAATAGTATTTTTAAAAATTTTAATTTTTTAATTTTAAAATATTTTTTTATGTTTTCATATCATTTTAAATGAGTTGATATAATTTTAAAAAATAAAAAAATATTATTTCATTCTATTTTCAAGTAAAAAATATTTTAAAAAGTACCTATCATTACAATATCAAACATGCTTTAAATATAAAAATAGATGTTCGGATCACTAGGTCAGTCTTTATTTTTTTTATCCTTTCTAGTTTTTGGTGCTAGCTAGATAGGTCTCTCAAATATTTGACTTGAAGAAACTGAATCCTATAACAAGAAGAGCACCAATTACAATTGATATCGAGGAGTTTCTTAATCAAATATCATACAAACTTTGAATTCCATCAGGCCGAGTCATGCTAAATTCTTGTTCTTCTATTTTATATTAATATATAGTAAGTAGGTCTTCCTAGTGATTGTTTTGGTCGAAAAAGCAAGCCAATCTATATGTCCTCTCATCACATGCAACCCAACATGCCTTCCCCTCGTTTGGAGGCCTCCGAGAGAGTTCATATTTACCAATCCTCCAATATCGTTCACAAAATTATAAAATTATGAAAAAGATATTAAAGCAAAGTCATTAGCTTTGAAAAGCTGCGTGGGAGAAGGATTATGGAACGCGGTATCATTATATTTGGATGCACATGGCTGAGACAATCATATTCCCTTTGTGTTCCACGTAAAAGGCTCCATATGCATTACTATAGAGTATAGGGTAACATGACCTTTTATCCCAGCGTGCATTATCTAGCTTTGTATAAATTATAAACATGGCATACCCGAAGGAGAAGCTGGGGGAGGTTCTTGTCACTGCAATTAAACCTGTTGCACAATACTTACAGTAGAATTCATGTGTTTAAATACTTAATTGTCAAAAGAATTATCTCAATACGAGGCTTTTAAGATGATTTTATATCTTTCTAACATATATATACTCTTAAATAAAAAGAATTTAAGTTTAAAATCTGGGTATACATATATATAGTTGTTTTATTAATTTAATTTAAAATTAAGAATAGAAATAGTAAGATTCAACTTGTGATTATCTAAGTTAACGAAACCTCTGAAATATTTATATTACTATCCAACGGCCCTAATAATTAGAAGTCTAGTTTCTTAATAGGTGTATATATATTTTTAGTAGCTCATGTGTGGAGAATTAATGTCACGAGGTTCAAGAAGACAACACCATCATCCCTTTTTAACACTTCATGAAATCATTCAGAACAGCAAAATTTATTATATATAGTCGGTAATAAATTACGAAAGAGAGAAAAAAAAACCAAATCTAATTGTGCTGGGATGATGAGCACTCACAACCGATCGAATGATGAAGGGAATGATAGTTTGATTTGCTTCCATGAATGGAGCAATCATATGGTGCTGGTTTGGTCTTTATCGGAACCTTTTTGGGTTTTGAATAAAGTACTTCTTCAAAGGCATGAATGCTCTTAATAATAATAATAATAATAATACAAGTCATTTGGGATTACCATCCATGATTAGTCCCTGAACCAGTGATTTAATTAAGCAAGACCCTTAATCTCACTCACTCAGAAGTCCTCGTATGACGAACTTTTATTTAGATATGCTAATTATAACTCATGATGTAAGGAAATAAATCAAATCCAATAATCAGATGGAACTTTAGGAGGAGATGAACTTGCAAGAAAAGTACTTGTTCAATGTGAGAGCCAATGATTGTCATGAAGCCATGCCCATTATTAATTACATGCTTCACTGGGTAGGGATCGACAGCGGATTTAAGAAAAAAAACATCCTTCTTGATCAATGGGCGCCACATCTCAGCAATCTAGCCAGTTAACACCCATTTTCATGCTTGCTTTGCATTAACTAAGGAGTTAGAAGTATATAAAATGGACAACGCCCGAATCAATTATTAATTAGTCGAGTATCTATTTAATCTCATGAAATAGATCACAAATAACCCTGCTGAGTTCAAAAGAAAAATTAAATCATGTTAAAATTAGAAATTAACAACATCTAGATAAATTTATTTATTTGGGGAAACGAACTTAACTAGTCTCCAATATTGATCTACAAATACTCTAGGCCATATATAAAACGTTGCACACATACATATATCTCTTGATATAAACAAATAAGTGTTTAGTCATATTGGATAATTAATTTAAAGGATAATAATCATCATGTTAAATGGAAAGAAAATCTGGGTTTCCCCATAAAACTTCTGCTGATCTTAATTTCAAAAGAACTAGCTCACAAGGCAGGCAAGCGTCGATTATAAGCGATAACAGCCAGTGATAAATCGAAAACGATTAGCTTACTAAGTGATTAATAATTAATTAATGATGACAAGGATAGGGTGAGATTCATTAAATCACAGGAATTCCATGCATCAATTAAGCATAAGTGGGCCCACTCTCAAGCACGAATTGAAGTCATCAATTATTATCATCATTTGGTAACAGAAGATATGTTGTTGATACCACTAGTATACATGATGTGTGTATGTATGTATGTATGTATCGAGGGGCATCTGTGGTAATTACATTAAAAAAGAAAAAGAAAAAAGAAAGAAAGGATAGTAGCATATCCCAAGCACAAGAACAGTCTCTCCTAAATCCTTATTTATACTGCCAACATGCAACGCCCCATAAACAAGCCCTGCAGTTTATTCATTATTCTCCCCGTCATTTCTATATAATCTTGCACAAGAAGAGAAGCGCTACTCTCTCTCTCTCTCTCTCTCTCTAGACACAGAATCTCTCTTTAATTTTAGCATAAAATCTTATCTAAAACCAACTTATATATCTTTTTTCTTTTATCATGGATTTTACTCAGTCAACAAAAACCAACTCTACACCCTCTCCTTCGAAGAACAAAAGAAAGCAGCAGCAGCAGCAGCAGAAAAACCAGAACCAACAAGAACAACATGAGGTAAGGTTTTTGGGGGTAAGGAGAAGGCCATGGGGCAGATACGCTGCAGAGATAAGAGACCCTTCAACAAAAGAGAGGCATTGGCTTGGTACTTTTGACACCGCTGAGGAGGCTGCCCTGGCTTATGACCGTGCAGCCAGGTCCATGCGAGGCTCCAAAGCCCGCACCAACTTTGTCTACTCGGACATGCCTCCTGCCTCCTCCGTCACTTCCATTATCTCACCAGACGAATCCCAACATGACATCTCAGCCCTCTTTGCTCCTCCTCCACAAAACCATGCTCATCAAAATGACACCAACTGCCAAAAGCTCTACTTCTCTCAGGATCAGTACCCCTTCAATGCTTATGCTTATGGTAACAATAATAGCAACTTGTTAACAGGTGGAGAAGGTTGGGTTCAAGGATGTGGAGCTGGTGCTGCAGATGGCCCTGGAGGGTCTTATGAGCCCAATAATGCTGGCAGTTTTGGTGTCGCTACTGAGCCCATCTATTTCTCTAACAAGGACAATATTGAGCTCCCACCTTTGCCTCCTGATGTCAACTCCAGCTGCTATGGGTCTGATATGGATCATGGATTCTGGAACGACGCAGGGTTTTTTGGGTTTCAAGAGGAACAGAAAAATAACGGTAATGGGCTTGAGATTAGTGGATCAAGCTTGGGTTTTGATTCAAATGACTTTGGGCAGCATGGCTCGTTATTTGAGATTATGCCATCGGTATCGGACACGGTCACAGACGAGCTTGATTTGGGATCATCATCCACCCTCTACTTTTAACTACTATGCTAGCGCACACATATTTATAAACCTACCTATCATAAAATTAATCAATGTTTTGGGTTGTTATGGGGGATGATGATGGTGTTTTTTATTATTAATATTTATTTAAGGTTTCTTGTCTGTAATCTTGCGTGGGAAATGCAATGGTTTTTAGATATGTCATGAAAAGATGGAGATGCAACAGTTTGTTATGAAAGCCCATCGCATCCATTGAGCATTGCTTTTGATCAATGCGTATGCCATTTTTCCGGATTGTAAATGTACAACAATTTGCTTCATATAAAGTCCATTGCCCTTCTGTTGCCCCACATAACCTTCTTCTAAATTTGTTTTGAATCAATGATAACGATTACTGGATAATTTAAGAGAAAAAAGAAAGCAAGGGTCAGCCATTGTATGCAAGACGAGTCTGTGAAGTAGATGAAGTCAACCACCTGCACACAAGAGAGGGAGACTAATTAATAGAAGATTTTGAACATCCCGACCTTTTGTGTATTTTATTCTACAATCTGGGCTATCTATGTAGCTCAGGGTCCTATAAGCTCCATAAGCATGTGTACAAATCTCTCTGTCACACAGTACGGACAAGGATTAAAGCGAATTCACAGCTCCCAACAGGCAGCGTAGGGATTTTTCCTACTATAGGCGGTGTAGTGGCTACATTATATTCCAAACATGTGAATCTTTATGTGAATTACAAGAATCCGATATCCTACAGCTTTGGCTGTATAGGATAAACTGTTCCTCCAATCTTAGTAAGCAGTTGCTTTTTCCATATTCTATTAGCAGCTCGAGCTCGATCCATTTCCCACTTGAATCTACAGAAAAACTAAGGTTCTAAAATGGAAATCGTACCAAATCTCAACGTAACATAACTTAGCAAACCCAAATGGAGCACAAGTGTTATGGTGACATGGATACCATAAATAATGTTAGTAATTGAATGGTAAATTCTTATATATTTACACCATTTACCAATCATAACAATCATAACTTCTTTTTTAATCGAAGAATCAATCAATTATAATGTTTTTTCTATATCCATTAATTTCATTAAAATTAACATTGACACATACACCACATAATTATTTCCCATTTGAATTGACAAAATGATATAATATACAAGTAGATATATAAGTATTGATTTTCTATTAAAAAAAATGTTTTTTTATTGTAATGAAATTCAAAAATATTTTTTACTTAAAACATATTAAAATAATTTTTCTCAAAATGTTTTTTTTATGCAGCGACAGCTTTAAGAGAAAGGCAATTCAGGACCGCTGCAAAGGAGGGGAGAGGAGCTCCCCTTTTTCGAGCTGATTCCAAATGTTAACCTTCGAAGGTCTATAGATGAGTGGAAGCAAAGAGAGATGGACTGAAAATTTCAAGCTGCAGTCTCAGGAATCAGTAACAATGACCATTCTCGACAAAATAGGGCCTTAGAGAACATGAAATTTCTGATAGAAATTCCCCATTATGCCGTCAAATTTGCAGAGGGTGGACACATTCCAAAATTAGTGGAATTTTTAAAGTACAAGAGACTGAACACCTCGGCAACTCTGAAATGTCTTTACTACCTAGCTAAGCACTGTGATAATCACAAGGTACGCAAAGCTTCAACACTGACTATCTTTCGTTTCAACTTTGACCTGTTGAGTATCTTTGTAAACTCTTGTTATGTGGAATTGAAGGAAGCCATAGTAAAAGCAGGTGCCGTTCGGCGCATTGTTAAGCTGATTTGCAGAGGTGAAAAAGGACCAGATGCTATGGCAGTTTTGTTGCGGTTGTCCAAAACAGAAGCTCTTAGAGAGGAAATAGGGAAAACAAAGATTGCATTCTTCTTTTGGTTTCTTTGCTCCGTAATGACAACCCATCGCAGAAAGCCCAACGCATGTCGAAGAATCTTTCTTCCAACACATCTTCAAAATTTTAGAAAACAAAATTTTTAAATTAATTTTTTTTTATTTTTATATCGTTTTAATGTATTAATATTAAAAATAAATTAAAAAATTATTTTAATATATTTCTCAGTAAAATATAATTTGAAAAACAATCATTATTATATTTTCAAACACTAATATAATCAAGATGGCAGAAGCCGGATATTTCCAACTATTTGTTGTTTGTTTCATCCAAGTTTTTTATTTTTACTATCTTTATTTTTTAAGAGATATGCTGATAAAAAAATCTTTTCAACCCAAAAACTTAAACAGTTTATATTTTTTTTTAACATATCCTCTTAAGCAAAAATCTTTGGGAATACTATATCAAAGAATCAACTCATCCTAAAAGAGATATGATTTGATTTATATTATTTTTTAATATATACTCTCAAGTAAAAACTCTTAAACTTAAACTGTTAAATAAGGTCTTAAGATATGATTTACATTATTTTTTAACACACAACCTACCTAAAAAAGATATAATTTGATTTATATTATTTCTTAACGCGCCTCAAGTTCTTTGGGTTTGAAACTTGCACATACTCATATTATCTAGTGTTTAATTTTTATTAATTAGAATGGGGGTGGTATACATTATCTAATGCTTAATTTTTAGTTCCTTAAACTTGAAATTTATATATGCCCACACTAACTAGTGTTTAGTTTTTATTAATTAGAGTAGGGATGGTTCATACTGTCTAATGCTTCATTTTTAATCTTTTGGGCTTGAAATATGTATATGTTTATATTATCTAATGCTTAATTTTTATTTATTAGAATGAAAATAGTGAGATTTAAACTCATAATCACTTAATTAACAATAATTTAATATCATGTTAAAAAATTATATTAACTCAAAAGCTTAAATTGTTAAGGGAGAATTCAAAATATAACTTATATTATTTTGTAACATTATTCTATGAGCCAATCAACTAACATTTAGTTTTAAGACCCGGCCCGGTCCAAGGCCCGGGTTCTGGATTTTAACCGGGTCACAGGATTTTGAACGGATCGCCGGGTCAGTTTTTTTTTAAAGAATCAAAACGACGTCGTTTTAGTAAAAAAAAAAAAGTCAATAAGTTTGCAACCGGGTTTTGTCGGGTCAACCCGCCGGATCACGTCAGGTTTTTTCTTCTCCTGTTTTTTTTCAACCCGGCCCGGTTCCAGCTCCGGGTCAACCCTTCAGGCCAGGCCAGGTTTCAAAACTATGACATTTCATGGAGGACCACAAGAAAGCAGATCATGGATGGCTGCTGATTTGATAAAGATGCAACTTAAAGAAAATAACATCAAGGACTTGGATGATAGACAATTTATACAAAGTCTGACACAGATGCTCAATTCAAATTCTCCAGCATACAAATCAGCAATCCTCAAATGCATTAAGAAGCTACTGTTATACCCTCAGATTGTAAAGCAGCTTCTATCAGACTCTGTGGTGATACCGCTTCTGCTAGGCCTCATCTCATTTGTACGATCTGATTCACACTTGAAACAAGAAGCTGGTGAGATTCTTTCTCTTTTGGTTGGAGCCTGCCAGCATCCTGAATTCGAGATAAATCAGGGCCGGAAGGAGCTGCAATCAGAGCACAACGTAAGTCTCTTTCTGCAGTTTTTCAACGTTTCTGATCCTGAAACTAAGATTCAGTTCTTGCACCTGCTAGTTGAACTCAGCTCTAAATCTCAGACAGCTCAAAATCTAATCCGATCGGATAGGGATGCAATTGCCCACCTATTCGATTCGCTGGTTGGTGATCAGCGTGAGGTGAAAAGATGGGTATTGAAACTCATAAGCTGTATTTCTGATAATCATCCTGATGGAGTTCCGCTCCCACCATCTCCTTCTAAAGAAACTGCCATCAACACCTTAGTTTCACTGGATATCGAAGAAAGGTCCATTGCTGCTGCAATCATCAGCCAGCTTCCCAAGGATGATATCATTATTGATGAATTACTGAAGAAATCAGAAGCATTAAAAGCCATCCGTGAGGTGATTTGCACAGAAGAGGAATGTGAGGCAATCCGAGCATTTGATAATCACCCCTTTTTCTCTCCTCCTCTTTTTTTTTTTTTGTGATTTTCTCTCTCTTTTAACAACATCCGGGAACTGAAACTTGAAAAAAAAATAAAGTTTAAAATTGAAATGTAAAATTAAAAAACTACAAAGACCAAATAAAAGCTTAAGCTAAAACTTTAGGGATTAAACTGAATTTTTTTCTTTTCATGTAATTTAACTTTTTTCTCTCTTTTTTTTTAATTTTGTTTTAACTATATATATATATATAATTCAGTTTAGGGATTTTCAAAGATACTATATGTAAGTGAATGTATATAAAAAAATATATATATAATTTGAAAAGATAAAATTAAAAAAAAAATTGATAATAAAAAGAAAAAATATTAGTGAAGAAATAGTGTCGTCGACAACGAACGTGTCTATGGATATAGTAAATTACAGGGAAAAGACATCCTCTATTGGGATGTAATGCCGGTAGTAATCAACAGACAAGCTTGACGTCGGTGTCAATATTAATATCTTTTTGAAGTGTTTGGAATTCCTTTTACTTTTTAACGACTAGGAAAAAAAAAAAAAAAAACCCACCATGATTTCCACATCCACTGCTGAATGCTTGAACAAAACAGTGTCTCTAGATTTACAGGGGTCTCACTAAACTGGCGAACCAGACATGCCATGTCCCAATATTATTTAATATATTTGATTCATGGGTGTACTCTTACCGGAAGGGGATGTAGCTCAAATGGTAGAGCGCTCGCTTTGCATGCGAGAGGTACAGGGTTCGATCCCCTGCATCTCCATTTCGTTTCCTTCTCTCTCAGAATTTTATATTTTCACTCCCGGGCAAGCAAACCCTCTTATTTCATGCTCTATCTAATATATGAGTATTTTTCGTGTCCCTTTTGAAATTCTATCCTCCAATTCCTTGGTAAATCTGTTGAAAAGTTAATTAATGATAAGTAATGAATTTTTATTCCTTTTCAAATAAATACTATCAAGATAATATTTTATTTTATTTTCATAAAAAAATAACTTTCATGGATTATAAAGATCAAATGATTCTTTTAAAAAACTTAAGTTCATAATTTTTATTCTCTACTGTATATATTTCTTGGTAAATCTATTGAAAAGTTAATTAATGATCATAAGTAATGAATTTTTATTTTTTTTAAACAAATGCTATCAAGATAAGATAATATTTTAGTTTCTTCTTTTGATAAAAGAACAACGTTCATGTATTATAAAGGTCAAATGATTCTTTTAGAAAGCTCAGATTCACAATTTTTATTTTATACTGTATATATATTTTCAGAGCATTTCTCTTTAAAATATTATTGTACCATCTCTCTAAAAACATACTTATTTAAATGTTAAAGAATCCGCAAATCCTTCAAAAATAGTCCTTCTCAATACCAATCACAACTATTTTGGCCTACCAATCACGTTGGCTAGGGAGAGAAGAAAAAAAATACTAGAATTAAAAGATTAATTAATTATACACATCATTTTTGTTCTTAAACTACTTGAATTTTAATACATCATCAAATTCAAAATAATTAATTTAATTGGGTTGTTTCACATCATCAAGTTTATAATTCCTGGAATTTAATATGTCACGAAGCTCTAAGGAAAAAAAGGAGAAAAAAATCTCTAAAAACATTACTTCGCATGTAGTTGTTTGCATATGTCCCACTGCGCTGGCACTGACTAGAAAAGGGGGACTTTGGTGAGGAAAATGCGCTCTTGTGAGCCAAGGAACCCTACTGTCCTCTATAAAGCTGGTACGTAGCGAAATTATATGTTCTAGTGGTCCATGTATGAGGTTTTGTATGGACATAATGCTCCATATAAATCTCTTTATATAACTATTTTTTCAGTTCATGAAAAAAGAAATATAGAGTCGTCGGATCTGAGAGGAATTGGAGGTGGTATTTTCTTGCAACACCTGGTCATGCTATTCCACGGCTTTCTTGAACTTCTTAAGTTATATGTATAGCACCTCTAGGAAGTTCAAGAAAGCTGTGGAAAAACATGGCAGTTTCAGGGTTTTCTTTCTTTCTTTCTTCCAGCTCTTTGCTTGTTGTGATGGACAAGGATATTCAAGATCTCTTAATTTCTTCCGAGGGATGATCGATCCAAGAAGCTTTTGTCATCTTTCTATCTGCATGCATGGATTATGGTATTTAATTCTCTTGTGACTCGGACCCTTTTTTTTCATACATTGGTTTTTTATGGGGTAATCCATGAGAACTCTCGTATCTCTATGAGAAGACATGGTTTTTTTATGCTGGTTAGGAATTTAGGGTATGGTTTTCCTGTTGAATTCAAGATATAAGGAAATTAAAACTGAATTAATTCAAGTATTAGATTGCAATACTAAAAGAGTTTGGGTTCAAATTAGTGAAAAGAATTTACATTAATTTAAAGAATCAAAGCGTAAAATAAAAATCTGAAAATATATATATATCTTTTCAAATTTTATTTCGATTATCATGTTCCAGATATCAAGAACACTACACGTTAACCATGTATTACAAGAGAATAGCTTTGATCGAGCATCAGGTTGAGTGTTCAAATTAACTATTTTGAAGTAACTCGTGTATCCTTATTTATTAAATTAAGTGCTTAATTTAATTAATTTGTTGTGGCCGAAAGGTAAAGATTCATGAAATTGCATAAGAAAATAATAAAAAAAAAACAAGAAAAAACAATCAACCAACAATCTTAAATAAATACAATTACCAAATAAATTAAATAAAATATCACAAAAACATCAACTTCAGTAGTAAGAAATACTTGACTTAGGATCATTATTAAAGATAAAGGGATCAAAACAAAGAAAAAAAACAGAAGAAAAACTAATTGCTACCGACGTCGGTGAAGGCAACTAAGAAAATATACTCCATGTACTTTCACAATCTTAAAGAAGGAAAGAGAAGGAATTGATTTGGGAAATGTGGTGTTTTTTGAATTTTTTTATTTATGATCTATGAATTATTACTTAATTAGAGTTTAGTATATTTTTTTAATGACCAATTGGAATTTGATAATAACAAATTACTATTTTTTTTCACTGTACATATTGTGAGATACTATAAATCTGTATCTTAATTGTGACCTTCTATTAATTTATAGAGAAAATTAAAATATTTTGATAAGGAGTTCCTCTAAATTTGATAATTAGATTAAAATATTCTCATGGATCCGCACAAACTTTATTCCGTATAAAAATAAAACAAAATTTTCTTAGTATTTATAAAATAAAAGGTTAAAAATTTAAAATTTAGTCCAAATAACACCATAAGAGAGGTTTTAGGCTTTGCGCTTGAACTCAAACACACCTTGAACTTGGATTTTTTAAGCAAAATAGGCTTTGGATTTTGAGAGCTCAAGCTTTGGCTTATTGTAAAATAATATTTAGATTTTAAAAAATTATTTTTTGTCAGATAAAATTTTGACTTGAATCTAGTTCATGAAGAATTAGTGTTTTCAACCCATGAATGTTAACAATCTATTATAGGAATATTTTCTGCAAAACCTAAACTGTTTTTTTCATCTTAAAAAATCAGATTTATGGTGACTATGTTTAAGTTTAATTATTGATGGTGGGAGTTAATTATAATTATTATCAAAATTAATTTTTTAATTTTTTAAAATTTAAAATTTACAGTAAAAAAAAGGGGTGAAAGAAGAGTTTTACACAAGTTTTTTTCCAAAATTTTACATACTCTTTCTCTTCTTATTTTAATGTTTTTTATATATATACTTTGTTTTTTCCTTTTGAATCTAGAGTTTATGTATATTTTGTTGAAATATAATTAAGTTTTTTTATTTTATTTCAAAAACTTTATTTAAAAATTCATTTACAGTAAGATGACGTCGTAGAAATTTTGAAATGCTTGGTTTAAAAGACTTTGCTTATTGCAAACACCCTAATTATCATATCGATACAAATCTTGCTATGAATGGACGACGGCCATGCTAGTGAGGCGGAAGTATTCGAAGTTCGTAACTACCCTTTGAGCTATGAATGGACGATGGCCCTCTAAAGTTTTAAGAAGATGGGACCCTCACCAGTCACCACAAATAAAAAAAACTTTCAGATATCCTCTCCTACAAAAAGTGCATGCCGGCAACGTGTCGCCTCTCAATCACGAGAGATTCAGAGGCTTCAAAAGTCTTCCATGCAATGTTTATTTAAAGCAAGGAAACAGAGTCGATATCCATTAACCGCATTCATCAGCAAGAGCCAATAAACTTTCTTCTTCATTCTTTCTTTCTTGGTCGGAAATAATGGCTTTCAGGGCAACTGTAAGTTACTGTTTATTATCGGTTTCTTTTTCTTTATGGATTGAGATACATGAGGGGATGATTAGTTTCATACAGGAGGATAATTGTATTCATATACTGGTATTAACGTTTGTCCTATGGGTGGCAGAGCCAGTGGAGAGCAGTGCTGTCTCGATTGGGACAGAGTCGACCTTTTGCATCCTCCACCGCTCCCAAGTTTGCAACATTGTCTCACAATGCTGCCCATCACGTGCCTAACAGCAGGTTTTATTAAGAATGAAACCATTCATGTTCTTAGCCGTAGCCCATTACTACACATATATATTAGCATTATTACAAAATAAGAGAGCCACGGTATGATCGTGTGGGTATTGATGAACACTCACAATTTCAGGTATGCAGCGACGGGGGAGTATGCACCATTCTATGTGATGGCGGGAATGATGACTGTAGCAGTTGCGATGGCCTTCCACACCATGAAGCAGCAGCTGGTGCATAGCCCGGGAGTTAGCATAAACAAGAAAAGGAGAGAATCCATTGCTGAGGTAGACGACCCTGATACAGTAGTTGCTGATGCTAGTAAATTTCTCAAAAAATCATTCCTCAGGAAGGTTGCTCACATCCAGGAACATAATCCCACCCTGCCTGATCCAACCCGCGCTAATGCCATCACCAAGTACCTTTACTTTTTTCCCCTTATCTCATTCATTTCAGTCAATTTAATAATTGAATAAATTGTTAATTGTGCATCTCATTGCATATCCCGAATTCGGGAATAAATGATCTCACCTGTTGTGCTATTGTAACATATATGATTGAGCCTGGCAAAACAAACTCAAATGATCAATTCTTTCCTAAACACATGACAGTTGATATCAGATTGCAACAATCCTTTATTCAATAATGCTGATGAAGAGTGGTACGTGCATTGCAGGCCTCATGATGCAGAGACACTAAAAACAGTCGGAGTCCTTCCTCGCCACCACTGATTAAACAATCACAGGCCTCAACCATCGCTGCTGATTCTTATCCATCAAATGCCTCCTAATGTTCTCTTGCCCCTTCTGTTTATTAGTCCAATTACTATGGTGTCGTAATGTAAATAGAATTTCGTGCTATATTGTGGGCCATTCTTTTTTTTTTCCTTTTCTTTTCAAAATGTAATGCGAGCCCTTCCTTACTCAGGTCAGGACAGAGGCTCCCATCTTTAAATATGTCTGTTGATTAGTTCTGCTAATAATAAAGACACCTCCGTGACCAACTTTGCGGTATTCCGGCCCTTCTTTTATCCGATTAGCGACGAAACAGCATGGAGCTCACACTGAGGATGTGCAATAAACTATTTGATTTGTGATGGTTGAATTGTGACAAAAGGAAATATGTTGGCCAGAAAATGATAAGCATAGTGATCTGAACTGTCACAATGAAAAAAAGAAAAAAAAAAAATCCCCTTCCCCCCTCCTTCATAGTTTTAGATTATATTAGTTTTTTTGTTCGTGGATTTAGATCTCATATTTGCTGGTTGTTTATTATCCAAAAACAATTCAAGCAAAAACAAATTCAGTATTTTTTAAATCGTCGTTTCTGTCACAAAAACAAATATATATGTTTAGAATTGTAGTAATGATTGTTTTAAAAAAAAAATTTCACTTGAAAATATATTAAAATAATTTTTTTATTTTTTTTAAATTTATTTTTAACATCAACACATCAAAATAATTAAAAATTTTAAAAAAATAAAAATTTTAAAAAAAAAGTTGTTTGCTTGTAATTGAATATGCTCCCTTTTTATATATATAAAAAAATAGAAAGTTAGATAAGCTATTTCACATTTTTCGACAAAAAGAATTTACTTCAAAATACATATTTTTTTATTATATATTTATATTATGTTCACATCACTCTTTTATATTATGTAAATAGAAATTGTTATGATGTTTAATGTCCAATATATTTCTTTAATGCCTCATGTCTTCTTGATTTACGCCGAGTTTAATGTTAAATAATTAAAAGAAATCATAATTAATCATGATACTATGACCACAAGGGAGATTCAAGTTAAAGAAATAGCGAACACTAACTATATTTAATTTGCCTACAAAATGTATTTATTTGAAAGGGACAAAAAAAAGGAGGAGATTTTCTAGTTGTGACAGTAGAATTTTTTCAAGGCCAAATTCCCAAACTAGCTTCTCTCAATGATGTCAATGTCACGAGTCAATATATCACATGTGTGCAGAGGAGAGAAACTTGGGAGCCTCACTGGACACCGAAGGCTTATCGAGTCGTTGTCAACAAGCAATTTTCGGCAGTCGGCAGATTTGTTCACTGATAAACCAAATATTTTCAATTTTCCCTGGAAACAAACACATTGCACTAGAGCAAATTATTTCCCTGGCACAACAATGTAAGAAAGAATGGAAAAGAAAAGAAAAGTCTTTTTCGATTACACCTTCTGAAAACAGGGAGTGGGGGGTTTCCCCGATCCTATAAAGTATCCCTTGTATTCTACCACCAATGACTGAATCAGAGCTCGTGTAAGAGGCTAATGGTTCTCTCTAATATTACTAGTCAATTGATAAATATCAACACTCAACAAATTTCCAGAAAAATGAGCAAGTAATTGCACAACAACAATCCAAATAACTATCAATGAAGGTTAATTTACAGCATGTACCATTTCATACCTAAACAAACAAAAGCATTTTCTCCTTCCATACGTGAAGCATATAACATCTTTTCGACAGGCACTTTGAGTTGAATGCAATGTCAGTGACCATTTTCAATCAGCCCCCATTAGAGATGTCATGATGACTTTGAGATCAGAGAGCACTTTCGACTTGCTAGAATATACTTCATGAAACAAACTTCAATGATCTCTAGAAATTTTCTGCCTGTTTGCTAAACCAGATTCCATTCCAAACTCAGCAGCTAACACATGTATATCTGGTGTTATCTCCCAGTTGGCTTTATGATCCCAATTTGTGTGTCTTGGCTGGGTTCCACACCTCTCCAATCCACCAACACTGTCAATCTGACTTTGTATATCTTCAAAATCCTCATCAGCAACAGCTTGTCGTTTTCCCACTTCTATATTAAAGCTCCTTTTGGGCACCTCTGGGCTCAAGGAATCGCCCAATGGCATTGAACTGGCATAGCTAGAAGATGAATTGACCCTGACCTTTGCCCGGAATTTGTTCTTTGATTTTGGGATTTTTGAGAAGAAAACTTCCAGAACATTACGAATGCAACCAAGGTTGTAAGGATTCATCTTTCCATCATATCTATACCGGAAGTTCTCATACGTCGTCTGCAAAAAAATAAAATAACTTGCAAGCTGCATAATGAGGGGTAAAGGATTCAGAACAACAGAGAAATGAGGGTGAGGAGAAAATCGTAACCTGATTGGTGAAAATCAAGTACAGATGAAATGCAGTGAGGCCACCAACAAACCAAGCACATATGAATGTGTACAGGATCAGGATTCCTGAAACAGGAGACTTCAGAAAGGCCGTCCACATATTGCAATGATATGTATCCATTATCTTCCTGATGTTGACCCAGCAGAATGCAAGAACATAGAGGCATAACATCGTTGTGGAAGACACAAACATGAAAAAGAATCTGTAATTCCTCTGTCAACAGAACACTCTAACAGGTTAGGTCTATGAAGGTAAGACAGCAATTTAATATCGAAAACCAGTATAGTATAATCAGAAAATTCTTAAGATGTCAGAACTATATATAATTTGCATACAGGACGATCAGGATATCAATAGTACTATGAGCCATTTGAAACCAAGTTTTCACAAAAAATAACTGAATACACTGAAGAATCATCTTGAGTGTAATCATCATCATTAGTCAGTCAATCCCAATTACAGGATGTTTCGCCTCTTTAACCCATGCCTTGTATCTCAAACACTCCACAAAGTCAACCGGGAAATCTGTGATTTGGAAAGCTCTCAAAAATGCTTATTTAGCTATGCTGGCAAAACATACCTGTGCAGTTGTATGATGAAAAAATCTTCTCCAAAATAAAACAAATTCTAGAATAAGAAAATGAGCAAATCTTGGACTACTTACCAAATGTTGCAGTTCGGAGTGTAAAGGCTCATGCCAAATGACCTAGGGTCAAACTACTCACGTGAATATTATAATTTAACAGGTTATTGATTTGACATATCACTGCTAATCAACCCCCCCCCCCAATAATTTGGTTGGGAAATTCTAAGGAAATCTATGCCAAAATCCAAGAACAAGTATCTGCATTTTTAAAAAGAAAATCAAGCATTCAAAAAAGAAACACCCAAGGAAAGCCAGGGGATTCTGTATCTGTCACGCTTAATAAGAGCGTAACTATGAATGCACTCACCATGAACTACCACATGACATGCCTAATGACGGTATATTCTGTTGTCTTTGGGTGTATACCACAGAAGCATTTCAAACCATTTATCCGATATATGTGGTGGAGGATGCACTAACAAATGAGAGAGTTGAAGGCCATCACATTGGCACAAACCAAGCCAAAAGGTTTAAATTTGTAGGAACAATGCATTCAACCAGAATGTGAATCCACTAGAAAATAATTCAAAAAAAAAAGAACCGAATCCATAATTAAATCAAAATAAGCATGATAGAAACACTGTTAAACTGGAACATACCTTGCCAATACATTGCCCCACCCACGGGCAATGATGATCAAAACGCTCAACGCAGTTGTTGCATATAGAGCAATGAGAGCATCGTGGCGGGCGGTACAGCAAGCATGTTTGGCAGTATTTGACCTTGACTACCATCCCATTCACCATTACATCTTTCGTTGGAGGTAAACTTGGGCCAGCAACCTGACTTCCGGGCCAATCAACAGATATGCTTGAGCCTTCATCTTCTGGAGGGTGGAGATTACGAGGAATAATGCCTGGATCTCTTGCGGAAGTAAGGAAGAGAAGAATAATAACCTGAAGAGGTTGACAACCCAGTGACAAAAACCAAATTGCCAAGTAAATTCACTGGAATATGCCAGAGCTTATAAGTGAAAAGGTCAGTCAGCAATGATTTTTGTATTTTTCTTAGCTCACAAAATGCTCACAGCATGAGCAGCAAAAGAAGTAGAAATATCATATGTTTCATGTTTGGTTGATAATCATTATTCTGCCATTGAAACTCGGAGGAAGGAAATGCAAGACAAGCTTCTCTCTGCCTTTGAATCAAAATAACTTCATTTTTCTTGTCTAGCGTCAAAATTCAGACCTTATCCAAGTTAGCATATGATTGAGACAGTTGTATATCATGTATATCAGTCTCCGAGAAATGAGAAGCATAAATCAATTAAAATTCGTACAGCCATTTAGCCAAGTTGAGAAGGCTTCGATTTTACAATGCAGTTCCAAACTCCTTTTCCACCATTTTCTCAGAACTTGAGACTCAAAAGATTTTGGCTGGGGGGGGGGGGGCAAGAATAGCTATAAACAAATTTAACTATAACTAATTCCAAAAAAATAATTCGGATAAGCTCCACAGTTCTTTTCAGTTTATGTTTTACTCTAATCTGCTTCACTTTTCACCATCATCTTTCAGAATACATTTGGAGAAACAGGGAACTATTAGGACATCAAAAATGATGTTTTTTTTTCTTTATATATTTATTGGTGAATTTAGGTTCATTTTGTTCAAAATAAATTTGTCAACGCTAGGAAGTGATGGTAATATATCTTGAAAAATCTCTAATTGAAGATCAGTAAAAGAGGAACTCACATTTGCTGTCAGGATGACACATATAAGTACAACATAATAGCCTAGCTGGTGTTGGAAGTCGTTAATGAGCCTTTGAGAAACAAAAGCACAGAATAAGATTACTGGAATCATGATTAGAAAGATTGTAAGGAACAGCGACCTGACATCTGGACCAAATACAAGCCTACCCCCAAAGCAGAATATCTGCAAAAGAATTAGATGATCGAGTCAGTTGCTTGGTTAGCTTATTCCATGATCTATACATTTCACACGCTCCGTAGCCGTAAATGGAAAACATGAAGCAGCACATTTTGTAGGCATAACTAGTCATGAATTAAATGACACACCGCTCCATGCAAAAAAGAGAGTACAAATTGAAGGATCCATAATTATACATACTGTGAAAGATTCAATTGATGAAACAGAAGATGTTATGTGCAAAATGTAACAGATACAATGATCATTCTAGTAATTCTGTTGTCCTACAAATCCACAGAACGACAAATAACAGAAGCTGTGGGAAAATGCTTTTGCCGGTAGATCAACACCAATTATATATTAATTAAAATTTCTTCTTTTTGGAAGCGCAATATTGACGAAGGACAACAAAACAGAAAGAGCAAGCATAGCACTCCTAATAACTAGAGCATTGATAATTTACTTGGATAGTTGGATTTTAAGTCTTTCCTATGAAGTTGTTGACAAACATTAGTAAATTTTACATGCTATATGACTTCCAATATTCTTGGCATTGATGTTTTCCATGAATCTATTAGTTCAAAAGGAAGTATAATTAGTAATACAAGATATCATAACCCAATTTTGACCTCTAGTATGAAACATTAATCTCAACATTTAAATACTAGAATGGGGTTTAGATTACATAAAGATTCATCAGGCTGCAGCAAGACTAAATTGGGGGGGTGGGGGGTGAAGACAACAATGTGAAAAGGGAAAAAAAAAACCTTGGGGGCCAATTATTTTCACTGATTCTGTTGGCAGAAAAGTAAAAATTAGTTTGAAAGAAGCTAAGAAAGGAAGCTGGGTAAGAGCCAAAAACAAAAACAAAAGAGGACAACATAAAACCTGATAATAACAAACACGTAAAGACACACACAGAGAAGAAAATAAAAAGGGAAATTTAAAGGAAAGGGAAACAAGTTGAAAAGAAAGTATTACATTGCTGCCTTTCCAGTTTTGATAGACTCGAAGGTTACGAGCATTATTATCGTTATGGTTACCCATAATTCCGCGATTAGAATCGGAAAGTTGGTGCGTAGGCATTGGAGTTGACGTGCTGTACATCTTTTCACCTCCTCGCATTTTCTCACCACCCCCCATCTAAATATTTCTTTTTCACTCACCCTCGGATCTCCTCATTAACAATGGACAAGGAGATCTAAGGATTTATCGCCACTTCCCAAACCTGCAGGAAAAAAACCGAAATGTCAAGGACAAAATGCAAGAGAAGGGAGGCAAGGTAAACGTTGGAAAAGAAATCTCTTATTTTACCTGGAAGGAGGTGAGGAGAGAATCTCTCGATCGGAGGTGAAAGAGAGGGCGACGGAGGGGAAGGAAAAGGCAAAAACAGGGAAAGACAGAGCTGAGAGAAGAAGAACAGCCGTGTCTTTGCTTCCGTGGCAATTCCTTATTGCTTATTTTTTCTTTTTAAGGAAAAAATAGAAACAACTTTTTGGATCGATGGTTTTAACGATGGGGTATAATAAAAATAATAACAATAATAATAATAATAATAATAATCCAGCTCTACCTTCGTGGTACTGCTACCTCTCTACTCGTGGTTACCCCGACAATAATCAAATTAAGCTCTGGTTGTTTCCTCAACTTGGGTTTAAATCTTCAAACCGAAAAACAAAAAAAAAAAAACTAATAACGTGCCCCAAGCTGCATTCTACCCTGCAGAAGCTTCGTCTTATGTAATCTACAGCTAAAATTATGCAATCTGCATGATCCACTTAACAGCATCACAGGACATCCACTCTGTCCATGCACTCTCCTGTTCATCTCTTTCCGAATACAGTACGTAGCTGTATCATGAGATAAGGCTCATCTTGGTTTTTTTTCCTTTTCTTTTTCTTCAATGCTACATCTAAATAAATTTCACATTGTAGCTACCACTGCTTCTGCTAAAACCACAATTATGCAAAATGGAATCGTGTTTCTTCAGAAAATTTAAATCAAAAATCATTTTTATAGTCCTTGGATTTTTGTTTCGTAGCCCAGAAATAAAAGAATAACAGGGAGGGATTATGACTGCCGTGGGCATGGGAACAGCTCTGGGAAAAGGGAGTCAAAAGGTAACTACACGACAGCGATGCAATTGCAGCTCCCGACGTGTCTGTGGAGAATCTTTGCCTCCAAAAGCAGCACGTTCTTTTCATCTTTCGTTTCCCTGTCTTGGCCTCTGTTAAATTTGTTTTCCTACCAGCTATATATATATATAATTATATATTGTCTTTATCAAGCTGAACTGCCATGGCCCATGGGCCCCGATTGAAAATGATTTCGCTTTCTTCTACTCCTCAAATATGTAAATACTGATAGCAAAGCTAGTTCGAATTTTTAATTGGTTGTAAGAATTTTAGCATTGATTCTTTTTTTTATGTTTCATTTCATAATTAATATTATAATATGTAAAGTAGTTTGTATATAAAAAATATTTATTTATTCTTTTCATTATCTCTGATTGTATATAATATTTAATTACTTAACCAAATAAATATGTACTAAATGTGACGTCATGAAATTTATATATATATGTTATAAACATATATTTTAATTACTTAAAGTATATTCAAGATTATTTTAAAAAAAAATCGAACTCAAAACCTTTTAAAATAAAATAAGAAACTTTACAGAGCCTCTTCTTAAAAAAAGAACATTAATGTTATTTAAGCTTCCATTCATTAATAAAAATATATCCAAGACATCCCCATTGATGAAGTTGAGAAATCTGGGCTTTCATGGGCTACACTAAAAGAGGTTTGGGGCTGGATTTTGGGCTTAAGATTGGACGGGGATAATTTGGGCTATTCTTCTCCTGCAAAACAAGTATCTTGTATGGTTAGGAGACGATCCATGCTTAAATTAGTTAGGCAGGGGAGGAACAATGTGCAAGAGAATTGATAAACAAAATGTGGGAACTTGTCCATCTAATTTATCTAGTGATAAAGATATTTATAAATGTTGTTCACCGTAGCTCAAAAGGAAAATAGTGTTATACCTTATCGGTGAAAATATTGATATTCTAGTATTTTAATATTGTTATTGATAGAGATATTAATGAATAAAAATCTCACATTCGTTAGAGATATTAGCGAAAAAATAAGACATATGCATGCGATTGTATTAAATTCTAAATGTTTTAATAAGTAAGTATTCTTAATAATTTAGTTTAAATATGATTTATGTAGTTGTTATTCAAGTATACTTGTTGTGTCTTGGGTTTTTAGCTTGCTCGTATAATTATAGTATTTTACATGCAATTTTTTTATAATTAAACTAGAAAAAACAATATTAATTGATATTAGATTCTATTATTCAAATTATTAGTGACTCTACAACATATGTATCATAATAAAGTTTTATAACATAACGTTAGACAGAAACTCTTTAAAATTAGAAGTGAAAGCATAGCATTTGCTTAAAAGAAAAACAGAGTATACAGGATGGAGAAAACGTTAAAAAGAGTGGAACAGGAGGACAGCCTGCCCGCCCACTCCTAAGATTCCATGTTGGACACGCCATGACGTCTGATTCGGATCCGATCCAATCCGACCCAATAGAAGTTCAAAAAACAAGTTACCCACTCGTAGAAGTTCCAAAACCACAGGAGACTAAAGAAGACTTCAGCTTAACCAAACTAAACTGTAAGAGAGGCTGAGGAAAAGAAGCGAAAATGGAGGGGCAGCCGCATCCATACGCACCAAGAGATCTGAAACTGCCTGGCTATGTTCCTAATTTCCTCAATCAATCCACCATTGTCGGTGTCTATTTACTCACCTCCCTTCTTGTCGTCTCTCTCATCTGGATCCTCTCTGGTTTGCCCCCCTTTCCTCTGTTTTTGTTTCATCGAGCCTTTCTTTTTTCCAAGACTGAGAGTGGGTTTTCATTAACTATAATGAATTGAAAATTCATATATTCCCTTTACTGAATCTTGCTGGCTCGAGTTTTGATTTATATAGCAGTTGCAGTAAATATAGATTTTGAAGCGCAAACAATCTTTTATGGCCCACTTTAATTTCAACCTTCGATTAGATACTGGATCTTTTTAGAGTATTCTTAAATGGCTACAGAAGCTAAACTGTTTCTGTCTGTGGATGGTCTTACAGGGAAGTCTCTGTCAGTTTCTCACTTAAATATTTTATGCATAGAGCTCACTAGTCAGTCATTAATGGCTGTTGCCTAGTCGGGCTACCCTTCTGGCAGAGACATTGCACTAAAAAGAAAAAAAAGAAAAAGGAGACGAAAAATAAAAGGTAAAAAAAGGAGACGAACTTATTTCTCACTTTGGATTTGGAATTGCATTTGAATTAGATTAGGATTTGAACTGTGTTTTTCTTCTCTCCTCAAGATAGAGCTATGCGGCCTCTTCTAATAAGACCTGCAAGTGTAAAGCAGGTTCTCACAACTTTATGGATTAAAACGTTATCCGCTGACAGTGTTCTTAATTGTCCTGGCTTGTGATCATAACTGACAGTCATTATATGGATTCTGGTCTGTATGGTCAAGTCAAGCAAAGAAAGGAAGTGAACTGTTTCTTGTTTAGATGTTCTTTTGAAGCTTCATTGTCGGCTTCAAATTTTCGCAAATGCAACATTTTCTTTGACCCGTGTTAGTTTTTGGTTGCTAGCATATTTCCACACTAGATTTTATTACAACATTTGTTTTGAACCCTGCTCCTTTGTGATTACTGTGTTCTAGCCTGTACTCTCTATTTTATTAATTTAATGAAGTTACATCTAGAGAATTGAACATTCTGTGAGTTATTAATTACTATAGGCTATTTCTCCGATTCCAGGAAGGTCTCGTAAAATAACAAAAATGAATAGGTTGCTCATGTGCTGGTGGGCTTTCACTGGTCTCACACACTTGATTCTCGAGGGTTATTTTGCTTTCTCTCCAGAATTTTACAAGGACAAGACTGCTCATTATCTGGCTGAAGTTTGTAAGTACCTCTTTGTTTTCTCTTTTATTCATATACTTTCTTTTCATCTCTGGTATTAAGCAGTATTTGCAGTTGAGAGGTCATTGTAATAACTCTTTAATTGTTTTACATGAGAGAGAGGAATAGAATTCTTAATCTTTGGTGAAATGGAATTCTTAATCTTTGGTAGATAACAGTTCTCATTATCTTTCGAGCAGGGAAAGAATATAGCAAAGGTGATTCAAGATATGCAGCAAGGGATGCTGCAACAGTTACTGTTGAAGGATTGACTGCTGTTTTCGAGGGACCAGCTAGCCTCCTGGCAGTGTATGATTTCACTTTCCTCGGCATCTTGAATAAGATTCATTTATTTTGTTCAAGTGTCCGTTGACTCCATATTATCTACCTTCAATCTCTTAATTCTTAACAGTGTTGCTTGCTGACACTTGGCAGGTATGCTATTGCTTCAGGAAAATCGTACAGCTACATACTTCAGTTTGCTGTCTGTTTGGGACAGCTGTATGGAACAGCTGTGTATTTCTTAACTGCCTACTTGGAAGGTGATCAT
The DNA here is from genome assembly GCA_007827005.2 of Populus simonii. NCBI lineage: Eukaryota > Viridiplantae > Streptophyta > Magnoliopsida > Malpighiales > Salicaceae > Populus > Populus simonii. Next base: position 18,005,114 of record CM017466.2, on the reverse strand, counting down.
TTTGCTACCAGTCCATACCACTATTATGTATACTATATTGGTGCAAATGCCTCCTGGGTTGTAATTCCCTCGCTCATCGCTATGCGTTGTTGGAAAAAGATTTGCTCAGCCGTCCAGGTTCATGGCCAGAAAAGGACCAAAACTCGTTGAGGTTGATTCAGACCATCTCATTGCAAGACCTGGTTAGATAAAGATGAGATTTTATTGCGCATTTATTTCATATTGTTGTTAGTTTATGCACACAAATGTGTAATCTTGAAACCAGTTAAACTATGGAAATCAGCAACATAGACCTCCAAATTTCAAGCAACAATAATTGTTTGCACAGAATGACTGCACCGACACAATCACCTGCTATTCTATGCCATGCTTATGGATGTGAGCTTCAGTTGTAGTCTGTGGCTGGTGGTAATGCAGCATTTTAATAGGTTTATCTGATTTGCTTTAAGGCACCAATTTTTTATTATTATTTTGCTACTTTACTACCAGTATGGTTAGCGTGCAATGCCTTTAGGAGTTTGAAAGTAGAGAAGTATATATTTCTCTGCTGAATAGCAAAACAATTGACTGTAGCAATCATCTTTTTTCTGCGCTCCTATACAAAACGTCAAGTGCTCCTTTCCTTTTTGATTGAAAGAGGGTTGATAGCATCATCGCTTGGTCGCAAGAGAAATGGACGTTGTTAATGAATTCCTTCGAATGGTTTTTGGTACTGCCACTGGTGGGATTCCCCGGTAGGAAGCTTTAATGTAATTGCTGTCAAAAATTCATATTAACTCAATAATTTAAGCGGTTAGCTGAGATTCTAAAATATAATTTATATTATTTTTTAATATATTTTTTTAAGTGAAAGCTTTTTATATTTAAAACTTATATAGATCCATACTACATTGTATTTAATTTTTATCAAATAAATAATTATGATAATCTTAAATCCATAACCATTTAGTCATTCAAGCTTTGATATCATAAGATACTAAGAGAAATCATCACACTTTGTGTGGTGAGAGCTTTGCATATATATGTTATTTTGGTAAACTATAATTTTAAACTATAATTTATATTATTATATCAACTTTCGCTCGATTCTTTCTGGTGGGGCTTGTATTCTTCTAGGCTGTAGAAAATTAATGTTGTTGTATCGATTATTAGCTGTCTCTTTCAACACTTGGTAAAAACTTGCTTTCCAGGAGTTCTCCATCTGTATATGTTAGTCTGGGTTCGTTTTAACTTATCTGACTCCATTGAAACGCAATGTCTAAATCTGTAAGCTTCACTTTCTCTGTGGACAGAGTGACTTCTTGACTGCTAGGATTTCATATCAGAGAAGGCGTCGTTACCACAAGGCCAATTCAAAAGTAAAACACGCAACCTTTAAAGTTAAGACTATAGAATAGTTTGCGTGGATTGCTTGTGCTCGCTGGAAAACGGGGTCGCCATTTGAAAAGTTGTGGCCGCTGTCCGATGAGGCAAGATTGTGCATCCCCGTTTTCTGGTGATAATGGAAAGGCCGAAGATGGGCATCATAGAATTAGAAACTTTAAAGCTCCTTGTTGGGATGGGTCCATGGTGAAGCCTCTCCGTCTTTATCAAACCGAGTCCTGACGGATTGACATTTTATCAAATGCTACGCGGTTTGCGCTGCTACTGAAGTGAATTGTCTGGTAGTAAAAAAAATAAAAAAATTGGACTCGTCAAAAAACGAACTTTCTAATAAAAACAAAAACAATTTTTAATTCTTTTTATTTTTCTAGATATTTCTGGACTATTTTATAATTGGATTTCAGAATATTATTTAATTTAGATTTCATTATCTAGGTTAGTTTTAGATATTATTTAAATAGTATGTATGCATGTTGTCTTTTAGAAGAGATTATTAACTTATCATTATTGATTTTTAGAATGTATCAACCTACAATTTTTTTAATTAAACTATATGAAATGACGCTACTATTCTATTATATATTGAAGGAAATAACCGAACACTCACTCTCACTCCCCTCTCTCTCTCCACAACATTCTCTCTTCACAAAAACCCCAAATCGATTTAACCAAGTTAGGTTTTTTTTAAGATTATTATCATGGTATTCAGCAGTTCCAGTCACTTCTCTCGCTGCTAATATCGCCTTTTCCGCTGCATTGCTCTCGTCTTAATGATTAAAGTCAAATGGAGACAGAGATGCTTAGAGTGGATTCCCGGTTCAAACCATCGGGGAAGTTCACTCAACAGTTCTAGCTTTTTAATTTTTATTTTTTATAAGCTGTGATTGAGGTTTTCTAATTTCCTTATTTCCAATATCGAAGACAAAAGATGGGCTACCATTGAATCTGTTGAGTTAGCTGCTATCATATGAAAAGGCTTAACTGGTGTTAGCAACTTCTCTTCTCTTTGCTTTTCTATTATTTTAGAGGTTATCATCATCACTTCTTTCACTCTGAATGACTCCGCATCAATTTCATTGTCTTCGACTCACTAAGGTACCGCGGAGAAGAAAAGGCTAGCAATTGGCTCGAAAGCAGGGTTAGCAGCGCATCCCCACGATGGGTGGGATTTTGATTGAAGATTCATGTGCCACTTTAACTTTAGACTCTTGACTTTTGAAAGTGAACAACAACCACTTACTATGGTTTCTATAGGCAATGGAACAAAATCTTAAATTGATAGATAGATGATGATGATGATGATCTATCTTTTTGTTGGATTCGGGTTGCTAGATTTTGGAAAGTACGGTGAAGATTCGTGGTTAGGGTTTTATGATTAAGCAAAGAAAAAAAGAGTGGTAATATTGATATTTTAACGTAATAAAGGTTTTTTAGTTATTAATTAAAATAATTTCAATTTTTTTATTGATTTTTCTGCATAAATATAAAATATTATATAACTTATAAAATGTAAAATATAATTTTTTAAACCTCTCATGTAATTTTTCTTTTTATATATATATTTGACTGTACGTTGAGTCAAAGTGGACCCATCAAATACCGTGTATAATAGACACTTTGGACTTTGGAGACTTGGTTGAAATTTTCACCTGTATTATTTTGCTTCTTGTTCCCGAAGCTAATTTATTTTTTTGTTAAAAGGAAGCTTCCTTTCATGTTGTCTTGAAAGGGTTCACAAGAGCTCAATAAAGAAGAAAGCAGAACATACTATGGAGGGGATCTCTCTAGAATTGAAAGAAATTTCCTGCAGAGATCTCAAAACCTTCAATTTCTTCCAAAAGCTCTCAGTCTTTGTTGCCGTCTCCATTTTTATTGATGAGCCAAAGAAGAATGAACAACGGCGAAAAAAGACGGCAGTGGACTTTCTTTATGGTGTATTGAAGAGGAACGAGAAGCAACAACAACGTCTGAAGCGGCAAAAGACACCTCCGAATACTTTCAACGATGAAGAAAAGAAGAACGAACAGCAACAACTTCTGCAGCGGCAAAAGACACCAGTGGACAGAGAAGGAGGTAGCAACCCTAAATGGAACCATATGATGCAGTTTAATCTCAATACCACTTCGCTTCCTGATTACGGTGATCATCTCTTTTTCAAATTTGAATTGCGCTGCAAAGGTTCCATCTTTGGTAACAAAACTATTGGGGAAGTTTGTGTTCCATTCAAGGATTTGAATGAGGAGTTCAACGGCAGTGTCAGGTTTGTGAGCTATCAGGTCCGAAATAGCGATGGGAGGCCTAATGGTGTCCTGAATTTTTCCTATGAGGTGAACGGGAAGGTCAAGAGGAATGAAGTTGATGGTGCAAGAGTTGATTTGCCTCCAGGAATTCGTTTCTCATCACCTAAAAAAGTCCATTATCCATCCTTGGAAGTCGATGTTAAGTCGAGGAAAGCATGCTTATATCCTTCCCTGGATGATATCAGCTTCAGCTCTCCTTCGCCAGGAACCGGGTTTCCTTCTACGGAGTTGTGTTATCCAGTAAAGGCATGTTATACTATGCCCCCGCCAGCCTTTCCTTTACAGCTTCCTGTGGGTCACAGAGTGTATCAGCTTCAATATCCATCACCATTGACACGGTCTCCAGGTTCATATTGCTACACAACAAAGACAACCGAGCATGGTTGCGGTCTTCGTGGGCATACTGGAGGTTGGGCAATTAGGGATGTTAATGTATAGCTAGTTAGGTTAGTGTTAGAGAGAATGCTGATGTCGATATTCTTCAATAGCAGGCTGGTGCCTGATGTAATTTCATTTGTGTAAGAAACATTCCACTCTGCCAGGTAGTTAGGGACATGAGTTCTAATTATTGCTACGCTAGACACGTTACCTACATACTGCTCATAACTCGTTGATCAGTTCGTACTTGATATCAAAGGAAATGCTAGCTCTCTTTTCTCTCCATTTCCTTTTTGTGCAGAGCACTAAAATTTGCTTCCTTGTCACAAACAACAATCCTGGATTGCTACTTATTTGCTGATTCTTCACCATGGCTTGAAAAGCTTGTGAAAATAAAATGTTAGTTCAAATCTTCTGATGCAAGATTGAGAGAACTCAAGTTGCCCAAGTCCTGAGACTTGAATTAATTAAACATGAATACAGACTCTCAGATTTGACCAGACCCCGAGGTGCTACTGGCTATCAGAGGGTCCCCTAATCATCAACCATGAAAATTTGGAGATAGAAGTCAACTCAAGTGTAATGTTCTCTCTCTTATTGTTGACTGCTTGTATCCAATGTATATTGCAAGAACTTGGACTGGTTCCAACGGGAATACGACGGCAGAATCCTTGACAGGAAATCTCAAGCATCATTGCATTTAGTTTGAGACTTGAAGGCAGACCACTGCAATTTGTTGGACCAAAACTCAATGCCCATAAGCGTTGTATCTCTGTAAGAGGACAGCTTTAACTTGCCTTTTACACATGATTGGAGCAGTAAAGCTGGCTCTTCTTGCTGGATTAATTAGAAACAGGACTTTGGCAGTTCCATTCTATTTTCCCCATTTAATTTTTTTCAGTTATCTGCCGTTTCCTTGTTTATGGAGAACAACTTGATGAAAAAACTGGATTAATTTTTTTCATTAAGTTGTTCTCCATATGACATCACTGACGAGACAGAGCAACGGTGAAGAAACATATGTCAGCACAATCTTGAAATATAAAAATCTATGGAGAACAACTTGATGAAAAAAGAGGAAAAAAATCACAACTCTGATCATATCTCCTCTGTGTTCATCGTTTTCCTTGTTTCCCTCAAAACAATGGGTATAGAAAGTTGACCTGTTTTTGTTCAAGGAATATAGAAATAAATAGATTTGTTTCCTCTATACACGCCAAACAAATTGGATTTCTATCTTGTACCTATCCTAGAATCATATTACACATATGCTGAATCAAGGGCTGAGGGCTAGGGTCGCAGCGCAGCTCTTAAGGTAGTTGACACAGCTTAATCAGTTGACTTCTCAACATAAAATTTTATCGTTCCACTCTTGATCCTCACTCCAGTCATTGCCGTGAATTCATTTTTTAATGAGAGGCAAAATAGTAAAATAAGATATTTAATTTTATGTCAAGAGACGTTCATTAACAACATGGCACAAGGCCCATGTACAAAAGGGCTTACATGCTCAAAACACTCTTCTGGACTCACCGAATCTATTTAACAAAAGTCCCATCAAAGGATTTATGTTAACCGATCAAGTCCCAGCCCAAAAGCAGCTCTGGACGGAAGGTTTCTCACCGACAGCCTCCTAGTTTTGTACATTATACTTAGAGCTAGATTCTCATAGATATTGATTAACGCTTGCATCAAAGGAAAAATGGCTGGTTTGCTACGAGTCAGAGGCATTTATGAGTTATGGCTGAGACACTGTGTAAATGATAAAACGATTTAGAAGTTACAAGTTCGAACCTTTTCGATTTGATAACTTTACAAAAAGAAATAGCTGAGTAGCATATTTTCCATGGGGTTCTGAGGTGCCAAAACCATGTCAAACAGCTAGTTCCAATCGAAAGAAATTAAATTAAAGCATCTAAAAGCAGTTAAAGCAACTGCATTCCCTTGTTTTTGTATTCATTTGCTAGACACTTCACCACCTTCAACTTTTCAAAGAACAAAGTAACTAAAGCATAACCTCAACTTGCTTTTTCTGCGAGTGCCAACCGAAAAGTTTTCATGTTCGGGGTTCTTTTCCTTTACCAATAAAGTAATCGGAAAGCTCGCTGTTTTATTTTCTGTTCAAAATTCTTCTACGAAGCAACCACAGGCTAAACATGAAAAGGTCCCTTCTGCTCAGATGCACCGTTTACAGTACATCCACCACCCACCAGGAAAAAAAGAAAGGAGGGGGGATATTGGGGGTCACGTTGCTTGGGAAGTTTGATGCTTCCTTTTATATCTTTAGGGAGTTGAGAGAACTTTCATGGAAGATTTCGTTGTGTTAGCTAGAGGATCTGAATATATTTTTATTCTTTTCGCTTGAAATATATTTTTTGAAAATGCATGAGTATTAGCCTATTATAATATAAATGATAGGATATTAGCAAACTTGAAAATGATTTTAATTTAACTCTCTTTTAATTTATTAAAAAAAATTAACTTCCTTTCTTGCACTTAACATGTCAAGTTATATTGAAATTAAAATGTTATGCCATATGTGTACTGATAGAGAAAATTGGAGGAATATTTATTTTATATAGACACCAAGAAAGAAAGAAAAGAAATAGTAAGAGAGATAATAAAAAATATATTTTTGAGATTAGGTGAAAATGTTCTTATTATTTCTTTATGAGTCTAGATATGATTTTCTTTTTCTTTTTATATTTGTATCTTTCCTCAAAATGAATTTATAAAATGAATATTAGTACGTAGTTACTTCTTGTTCTAATTTTTTTTTTTTTTGTGTATTCTTAAACTAAACATGCTTATTGTAGCTAGCCATCTATACCTATTATTAGAATTTGGTCCGAGTCTCGATCTTGCTTTTCACCTAATACAATTGGGAAATAACACTTTAATTTATTGCTTGTTAGGCTGTCATTTAACATGATTCCTCTAAATTAAGAAAGGTTCCAGGCATCCGTAAGTCCCTAGTTTTTTGCTTTTTTGTTCCAAGTTCGTCCCCTGGTTTTGTTGTGAGGCAAAGTTGCATGAATTCCTTTTCTCGTGTAACAAAGGCAAAAACAAGGGCAGTTCGTGTAGCAAAGGTTTCCCTTCGAAAATGTCCAATGCCCATTTAATTTTCTATAGCCCACGCCACATTGAACGATACGAAGAACCTGTTTGGTAACGAGGTTACATCTGTGTTTTGTTTAAAACGCAGATGCAACCCGTTTGGTAACTAAAAAAACACATTTTACTATGTATGGGTCCCGTTTTTTCGCGTCCGAGACGCAGGAAAGGAAGAAGCAGCATTTTGCTGCTTTGTGGACACTGTTCACGCTAAATTTAATTAGCATGAACAGTGTAGCACACACTGTTCAAGAGTGAATTGCACTGTTCACGTGAACAGTGCAATTCACTTGCACTGTTCACACACCTTTTTTTTTTTTGCATTTAAAAAAAAATTAGTTTTAGAGTAAATTAAATTCATTCGCACTATGATGTGAATAATATTTTTTTTCCTGAAAAACTAGTATATAGTGAATTAAATTCACTCGCACTATAATATCAATTTTATACCTGGTAATATTTTATCTAATTTTATTACACGCTCAAAATATTATGAAAACTGTAGTTCTTATCGGATAAATTTTGTACGTAATGGAATTATAAATAGTTTAATGGAATAATAAAAAATATTTTATATAAAATATTATTTATTTTAGGAGTAATTAATTCTACAATATTTAAATTTAAAACCATCAATATTAATATATATTTTTTAAAATTATTTTATAATCTTAATTTCAAAATCATTCTTAACCAAACACATTAAACTACTTTTTATTCAACCTCAATTTCAACCACAGTTTTAACCAAACACCTATTTTTTCAAACCAACCACAATTAAAAGTACTTTTTTTAAAACAACTTTTTTTAAACCACAACCACAACAGCTATCGCAATACCAAACACACTCGAAAAGCAACCTTTATCAAGGCTTCAACTGATATGTATCTCTGTGATCGTTTATGGTATGCACTTTGCAATTTGCATAGTACCAGGCTAAATATTTTTCACAGAAGTTTCGAATAAAGTTAATTTCTTCATCAATCAACAACTTCTCATAATTGCTGGTCCCTTGTGGAAATGTTACTTTCTTCAAAGGGAGTATCAATAATGGTGTCATGGGAGATAATTATACAAGAACTGCTGTGCTTCAACTTGCTTTGTCAGCAACTTTTCACGAGCACCCCGACTTTCACCTACTAAAGGCCCTTTCACTCCTTTTGTTGGTTAAAGATGACGCCCTTGGCCATTGCTCCTGCAAAACTTGCATGGCTTTAACGCAGTCGTTTGGCATTGATCAGGAAAGGAATTCCACTACCTTTTGATTTGTAGGACTTGTTAATTACCACATTCCAATAATTGGTTTGCGTACTATAACCTCACGTATACCAAGAGGATTTTATCACGCCTCCAGCCAATAGCCTTATGCCACTTGGTTGTGTGAGAGCAGATTGCTGCCCCATGAAGCTTTCTTTTTCTCTGCATTTTATCACCCACCTTCACCCCACTCCCAAAAGTGCAAACCAAAAGCAGCTCCCTTTTGTGTTATATATAGACCACTTCATGTTTCTTTTGCATTCCTTCATGCTAAGCACTGCTTTTAAAAATCCTCTCTAATATAGTACCACCTGAGTTTTTCTACGTCCTTTCCGCCTAATCATTAGATCCAAACTTTTTAAGACGACTTTGAAAGAAATCAAGAAAATGAAGAACAAAGCTTCTGTTTTCTTGAAAAAGATAATGTCGTTGTTGAGTTCTGTTACAAAGGCCAAGTCATTGGCTATTAAGAGCAAGACAAGCGCACTCAAAACGCGCGCTATTATGCTCTCTTTGATGAGGAGCAAGAGGGTTTTGGTGGGTTCAATCTCTAACAAGATTCATAGGATTCTTAATCAGCCTGAAAAGGACAGCGAAGACGACGACAATGAGGACCAAAGCAGGGCCATAGTTCTCTACTGCAATGCGATGGCCAATGAGTCACTTTCGAGTTGTTCACAAATGGCTGGCACTGGTGATGATCAAGCTAACAATCATTATTACTGCTATGATGATGATAAGTACCCGGATCTCACGCACTCGCTATTCGATGAAGATGACTTTGAAGATCCAGGTGGTTCTATCATTGATTTGGTGAAGAATTCCAAGGAAGATGGAGAAGATTTCAGCTTGGAAGATGAGATTGATCATGTTGCAGACTTGTTCATTATGAGGTTTCACAAGCAGATGCGTTTGCAGAAGCTGGAATCATTCAAGAGGAATCAAGAGATGCTTATGAGACGTGATTAATGGAAAATGAATGATCATATTCATAAGTACTACTGATGTTTAACTTGATGTTTTAAGAGCCATTTTCTCTTCTTCTTCTTCTTTTTTCCCGTATTGCTGCTCAATTAGTTGCTCTTTCAGCACAAACAAAGGATATGTACGTTAGCTGGAATTCAATAAAAATGTCAAATAGAAACTATAAAATGAAGTGGAACTATGTTTAATGGGCTAGGTTCTCAAGTATTTTGTTGGGAGAATCCGATTGTCAACAGAATATGCTCAATTTCCCAAGAATAATGATGTGATATATACATTATAGGCTTGGTGTTTTGAGCCCTCAGATTGTAAATTGAGGAGAGAAAGAGAACCCAGGGTCACTGGCAGTGTACAATCTCTCTTCTTTGAATAAAGATGTATTAGACTTCTATGAACCAGATCTGATGTCTTAACTTTCTGATATTCTTTATCAACAGAAAAAAATTCTGATATGTGGATGCATGCCATTTGCATTGATCACGGTACAAGTCTCGTATTTTCTTCCTTTTCACCGCACTGTTTTTCTTCTCTTTTTCTTCCGCGTCCAGTTTGTGGGTCTATCAAAGTGAATCTGACAACAGCTGGTGACAGTACTGTATTTTTATGGGGACATGTATCTATCTCAAGGGCATTTTGAAGGACCCCTTTTCATGAAACAATTTCATTTCTTTCTCGAATGGTTCTTGATTTATATTTAGAATAATGTATGTTTTCTGAAACTGAAACAGATTTAATCTTGGATGTAGATAAGGGGAAGGAGGAACTTCGGTATTGTTTTTGGAGTGTTAGATAGCTGATTATATATTTTGTTAGAATATCATAATCTTCATCAGCATCTTCAGCAGAAAATCCAGAATCTTCATCAACACTTTCATCAGAAAATTCAGTAGCACATGCACCAATTATTCACTCCATCCATTTTGTTACTGGTTCAAGATAATCCATCTAGTTACTTGATTGTGTTCTTATTTTCCTCATGTTTGTTTCCTTATTATACTCTTGACAGTTTAATTGTACATTTATAAATACAACGAAAAACTACACGGCTAAGTAAGTCAACCGATTCAAAGATATCTCTTGCCTTTATCTCTATGTTGTTTCTGTTTTTTGAAGTTTTACATGGTATCAGAGTCACACATTCTATAAACTAATGCTTTTCAAACCATCCTTTCTAAAGCTTTCACATAATCCAAATGGCCAGCACTAACAACACCTCCATCCCTGATCCTATCCTTCCACTATCTACCACCACTATCTCTGTTAGGCTAGAAGGTTCCCACAACTATTTAGCACGGAAAATGCAGTTCCTTAATCTTCTTCGAGGACATAATTTAGTTGGCTTCATTGATGATACTAAAACTTCACCAAATCTTTAGGGCACTCCAATATTTTACAATTACACACTCGGATATTTCTTATGCTGTTAACCGGCTATGTCAATATATGCACCCACCAAGAACTCCACATTGGCAAGCTATGAAACGAGTCCTTCGCTACTTAAAGGGCACTAAGGTTTCTGGTTTGCTCTACACACCATCTCCTCTTCAGTTACATACCTACTGTGATTCGGACTGGTCAAGCAATCCAAATGACATGAGGTCTACAAGCTGCTATGGGGTTTTCTGGGACAAAACCTGGGTTCTTGGAGCTTCCAAGAAACATATCGACTATAAGGTGCGATAGCATTAGAACAATTACACTCGCTTCAAATTCGGTGTTCCATGCAAGAATGAAACATGTAGAGATTGACAATCATTTTATTCTTGAGAAAGAATGTAACAATGATATTAAACTCCAACATATCTCAACAACGGTGGATCAAATAGCAGATGTCTTCATTATCATCTTTAGCAAAAAAATCCAGAATCTTCGTCAGCACCTTTAGTAGAAAACCCCTTACTATGTGCACCAATTATTCACTCTGTCCATTTTGTTATTGGTTCAAAATAATCCAGCTAGTTACTTGATTGTTTCCTTATTACGGAGCTTGGCGAGCTGCTGGATATGAGCGCTGGCAGCATCATCTTCCAAGAACGTTGTCCCTGTTTCGAGGCCTTGGGTGTTTTCTTGCTTTGCATCCCTTGCACAGATGTAAAAAAAAAAAAGGATAGAAATTAAGGCTTCCGTAGTATACAATTTCAAATCAAAATCTGAGTCTCTTGAATTTATCATTATATATATATATCTTAGATCACAAGGATTTTAGAAAAAATCTCCTGTACACTTCTCATTAGGGAAAAAAAACTTAATGTCCAAGTGATCTTATACTAGATTAGAAAAATTCCAACTAAAAAAAATTCAATTTAGCGGTTTCTTTTTTATAAAAAAAAAATGCCTTCTTTTTTTAATCAAATTTTTCTATGTTAAAGTTTTTATCTTTTACTTTTTTTTCTTAAATATAAAAAAAAATAAGTTAAAAAATAACATAAAATTGACAGAAGAAAAACTAAGATAAGTAGATTAACAAAAGAGAGAGAGCTAACTATATATAATTTTTAAAATTACAAGGACTAGTTAATTAATTTTACTAAACTATGTGTCCTATGTTACAATCAACTTTTTTTTTTCTTTTTTCTCATACGAGAAAAGATAGACAAGGGGCCGCGTCCCAGTAAAATGTTTAAAACGACAACCGCCCCTGGTCATCGGTAAGTTGCCGTTTTTTGTTTCTGGTGAGTCCAAGGTGAGAGTGAGACATAGGTAGCGATAAGGTTCCATGGAAATGGAAAGGAGGTGGAAGCTAATTCCTCAGCTTCTGCTGATTGCTTCCTTGGTCTTTCAAATTCATGCTAATTCCAATCATATGGTTGGTACTTGGTACCTTTCTTTAAGTAAAAATATTCTTTTTTTTTCTTTTACTTTCATTTATTTAATCCAATGATTATGTCTAGTAATAATAATAATCTGATATAGTTTGGGGTTTCTTGACTGATGTTCTCAGATATTTTACGAGCCATTTGATGAATCTTTTAAACGATGTTGGATTGTCTCCGAGAAAGATGACTATCAAGGTTTGCTTAGCTTCGCTTTTCTTTTCTTTTTCAGGATTTTCACTTCTTATAGCCATATTAATAATTTTGTTTCTCTTATTTATGGAAATCTAATGAAGAAGATGATGATACTAACTGTTGTTTTCATTTATATACGGTAGGTAGGGCACTTGCTTTTTATTTTGGGTTTTGTGATAAAGCTTGCTCCTTTTTCTTTTATGAAGTTCAGAATTGATTTTATTTCTATTTTGGGTTCTGAAACATGTATGAAGTGAGTATAAGGTTGGTTATTATTTTTTATTTAAAAATATATTAAAATAATATTTTTTTAATTTTTAAAATTTATTTTTGATAGCAATATATTAAAACAATCTAAAATGCTAAAAACAAAAACCTGAATTATATCTTATGTGTTTGGTTAATAGAATACTAATTCAGTAGTTTAGGGGTGCTTAGAATTTAGTGATAGCATGTTATATAATAATTATTGTATACATTATATTTGGATCTACGTCTGACGTAATTTTAGTTGTAAGATGAGATAGGACTTCTTTGTCCCGCCTTCTGCAACTTCTTATTATACAAAACTTTGAAAGTATAGCTAAAATACTCTGTAATGTTTTTTTTTTCTAGTGATTGTATCTTTTTCAGGAAAATTAAAGGACAATATTGAATCAAATTTATTGACTAAGGATAAAATTGAAAAACAAGGGATCAAAATAGAAAAGGCACCACAAATAAATGATGGTTTCAAAGTATTACAAAAAGTTCACTTTAGTCCTCAAACTTTAAAAATTATACCTATTTGGTTCCTCAATAGTTTTGCAATTTAATTTTGATATAAAAGTTCATTTTTGTTTTTTTAGTCTCTCGTTTGAGAGAGGATAGAAAGATCGTTGGATTTTAATGGTACAGAGAGAAAATTAACATTGACACCAATTACAATCACTAAAATGATTGATCTTGACGTTAAATAATTCCATTTAATGAGAAGAGTTTCACTTAGATGTTTTTTTTCACCTTGAAATTGCCTAAAAACAATATCTAAGCATGAGAAGATTTTTTATTTCGGATTTTTGTATTGTCTTTTTGGTTTTTTAAGGCCATCTATGGGGTTTGTCAAGTTATTTAGGTTCTTTTCTAAGTATTTTGGGGTCAAAATAGATTGAATAATGTGTTTTTGGATCCAAAAAACATAGACTATGTTTTTCTGACCACCACAATGGCTGAAATCTAGGGAAAACAAGACAAGATGTCGTCTATCTCAATAAGCAATGTGTTGTCTTTAATTTTTTTTCCAAAACTATTGGGTCAGTCAACATGCCATTCACCCCAGTTGCATGTTTTTTTTTTAAATAGAGCCCCCACATGGATTCTTTCTAATTGAGTCAGGCTCTATCTTTTATATATATATATATATATATATATATATATATATATATATATATATAATTTTGCCTTTTTAAAATAAAAATCATGTTTTTTATATGTGTTTTTTTAAATAATTTGTAATTTATATTTAAACTAATACCTCCTCTCTGATTTATTGTTTTTGTATTTAGCCTTGTTTTTTCAATTATTTTATATGTGTTTTATTTTTCAAGAGATTATTTTAATTCATTTATAATTTTTTTATATTTTATATAATTAAAATTGATTTTTAAAAATAAAAAATATTTATTTGTGGATGACATTTCTAATAAGTGCAACCTTATGATATATTTTTTTCTCTTTGATTTTATTTAATTAATTTTATATGTGTCTATTTATACTATCATTTGATTAAATAAAAGATTTACATTCATAAATAGAATCATTGAACACAATCGGGTAAATGACCCATATTACAAGATCAAATATTTTAATCTATATCTGTTTTTTAACTTTTCTAGATACATATTTAGTTATCATTAATAACTATTTTATTTATTTATTAGTATAAATAATTCTCTATTTTTAAAAAAAAAAATGTTAAAAAAACTTACATTTAGAAGTATCGACCTGAAATAAAACTCGGGTCAAAATAGCTAGCTATTGCCTTTCCATGTGCCGTATGGTGAAGATCCCTGGCTTCCTTTTGGCACCTTTTGCATGCTAATAGAAACAAGATGCAAACTCTCAAGAGTTATTCTGCAAGTACAGTCCTGCATGACAATAAACGATCTTGTACTAAAGAAATGGTGCTGATGTGAACAAAATTATGCCTTGACACATCACATAGAACCTAGAGCAACCGATTTCTGGAGAGCTAAAATTAAATTCAAACAAGTAATTCGCAATTTGTCTGAAATTTTCATTCTCTCTTAAAAACCATGCGGTCTGACATTTCGTAAATGTGATGATGCATGTGCGGGAACAGAAGAGCTCAAAGGAAAGTACAATCCCTCATTGAAATTGTTCCTCAAAGCCCTGCTAGGTCAGATCACAGATGGATCAACGCCCTGCTTCAGCTGCAGAGTAGAGAATGCAGTAGCTCCACACGTTGGCTCATGGCCCTCCATTCGATTGACTGTTATGCTTCAATTCAATGCTGGAATACATGGCTCCTTCAAACATGGAAGCGTAAAACCCTCTCTACTACCCCAGGCAATTTCATTTTCTACGCCTTTTCTCATCACGTCCTTGCGAAATTGAGCGGAGATATAGATTTCAGCGTCTTTTCTGTTAGCCTTACTCTCCTGAAGCTGTTCCACATCTCAGCCCCTCTCTTTCAATCTTGAAGAAGTGGTTTAAGTTAGAACTAACTGGACATTGAATAACTCGGTGGGATGAAACCCAAATAACAAATTAACAGGATGAAAAATCTAAATTTCAATATCAATTCACATGATTGTTTGCAAATTGACACAGGAGTCTCATTCTGTTTCAATCTGATTTTGCCAGTAACTTGGTGTTTCTGCTTGTCTTTCAGGAAAAAAAAATGGATTGGACAGAGAATATTAGAAGTAGAAATTCTGACCTCAGCAGTTTGACGACCTGGATACAAAAATCAAGATGTTGAAAACTGAATCACCAAAAATCTCTACATGAACAAAATCCATCCTTAAAATGATGGAAACAATTTGGGTCCTTTAATATGATTTCTCGCTCCACTATCTTAGAAACGAGCTTTGTAGAATCATGGCATCCACGACACATACGGAGGTTTTTGGTGATGCGAATGGTTGCCTCGGGCTGTGTACAGATAAGCCCAAAAGAAAGTGCCAACATTTCGCTGTGCCCAATTTGAATGCACTCCCTCTCTTCATCCACGCCATGGAAGCTAAAACCTGAAGCAGGCCTCTGTGCTTCAGCTTTCACTTTTTTCATCAAGCATTGCAACTCTGTATATATTCTCTCTGATCTTGGGTGGGAGATATCTCCAGTTCCAAACACGTGAACTTTATTTTGGAACTCTATCCAACTATAAGCTTTCTTAGGTTTCGAGCCCATGCCCATTATTGTTTCTCTCAATTTATCAACCAGATCCCATTTTGCATTACCTGAATACCAGTTGGACAGCAACGCGTAGTTTTCAGCATCAAGAGGTTCCAAATCACAAAGCTGCTCAAAGACTTGCTTACCTATATTTCGTCTATGGTGCATCCAGCACCCATCTAGCAGCGCTCTCAGCACCTCTGCATGCCTTTCAATGTGATGCTCCTCCATAAAGGCTCTTGCCTCATCAAAAAGGGAAGCACGAGCAAGAAGAGATACCATTAAAGCATAGTGTGTAATGTTAGGCTCCTTGATACAATTGAAGTAAAACTTTCCTTCCTCGACCATGCAGGCTGCAGTGCAACAGTGTAGAACAGCTGCATACGTGAATTGATCAGCCTCTACTCTCTGGTCCTTCTCCATCCTGCAGAAAAATTCTACTCCAAGCTCACCTTTTCCATGTAAGCTAAAGCCTAATATCATCACAGTCCATGAAATAACATCTCTCTTCTTCATTCTTTCAAAAACTTTTAAAGCATGATCAACAAGTCCTGATTTGGCATACATGTCCATGGTAGCATTTTGAACTATAAGATTGTTGTCCATTCCATTTCTAAGTGAGTATCCGTGAATCTCTTTCCCGTTCTTATGAGCTACTGTTCTTGCACAAGCTGGAAGAACACTAGAAACCGAAAGTGAGTCCGGTTTTATTCCATCCATATTCATCTTCCGAAACAGTTTCAGGGCCTCGTTAAATTCCCCCTTCTTCACATACCCACGTATGATTTCCGTCCATGATATAACATCTTTGATTGTCATCTGATTAAAAAAACCCCTTGCATCTTCCATCCTTTCACAATCAATATGCATTTTCAGGAGCGAATTGCTAACCAAAATGTCAGACTCCAATCGGAATTTCCTTGCCACATCATGAACCCTCCTTCCATGTTCCACTGATTTCAATAAGCCACAGGCCCCAGCAGCGGTTATTAACACCACTGAATCAATCCGCGCATTCAACTCCACCATCTGATAAAACACATTGATTGCTAAATCAGGCTTATTTTCCATTAGGTACAGCTTAAGTATCATAGTCCAAGCAACAGAATTCCTTCTAGGAGATTTATCAAACAACCATTTTCCCGCTTCAATGCCATCAAGACGACCATAGATTTCAATCAACGCTGTAATAACATAATGCTCGTCGAAGAACCCAAGTTTAATAGCCTGCCCATGAAGCTGTTTGCCAAGAAACAGATCACCACAAATTCGAGATGCGGTCAAAACACGAGGAAGGGTGCGGCGATCAGGACAGACACCACGCATCATCATGTGATGATAAATTGACAATGCACCACCCGGGTCTCTATTACTCAAATGAGTGTGAATAAGATTATTCCAAGCAAAAGTATCTGACAGTGGAGTTTCATCGAGCACTTTGTGGGTCAATGCTAACTCCCCAGGAAATCTCGTGCTCGCCCTTACATGACTACTGTGACCGAGGGAACGCTTGCATTGTGAGGTGCAATTAGGTATTTCGGGTTTTAGAAAACTGGGCATCCGTGTTAATGAAAGAACATCCATACTTGTTGTGCTTAATAATATCAAACATAGAAGAGTCTATAAAATGAGGACGGCATTGTCAATTTTGAAACTTGAAGCTACTTGAAAATGAAGCTCTTGAACTGCAGCACTTACCAGCATCTGGGCAGTTGAGGGGTTGGTGTAATTTGGTTGGCTCCAGGTTGCTTGACCTTGTTAGTGTGATAATAAGATGATAATTTTAAAGGGATCGGTCTTCGATTTCATTGGCGAAATGCAAGATTTGAGCTGCATTATTATTTTTTATATCCTTGTTGTTGTGATGAAGACAAGAAAATTAAAAATATATCTAAATAAAATCGATTGACCTGACCATGCCTTGTTCCCCACTCCCCCCTGAACTGGAGCCATGCCCTCTGGCATTGCAGATAGGACAGGAGAGGTTACCAATTTTTAAGAGGAAACTTCAACTCAGTCTGCAAAACTACCATGTGATTTCATGCGAATCCTAAATTCCTGAATTATACAATTTTATCCTTAATCTCGGCTCATCCACGACAAATGAAGCATGTAAATCTTAATTATTATTATTTTCACTTTAATTACTAAACAAGTATTGCAAATTCATGTGAAAAATCATGCCATTTGTAATTATGACTTCATTTTTGCATCAATTGAGCGATACTAAGGTTGACATGCACAGAAAATATGCATAATTATGTTTTGTTAGTTGCTTTTCTTCCCCTTTTTTTCTTTTTCTTTTTCTTTTTCTTTTTATTTGTACATAGGTAGGGGCAACATTCAATAATGTTTGTTAGTTGCACGTAGGAGACCAGTGCTTTGTTTTTAATATATTTTTTGTTTCCTAATTAAAAATCTTATTTGAATATCATTAAATATAAAGAAAAGAACATAAATATTGAGCCATAAAAAAGTATGTGAGGAACTATGGAAAATGTAGATGAAAGTACAAGTCTTCTTTTTATATATATATATATATATATATATATATATATATATATATATATATATATATATATATATAATTAGGATGATGAATTTTACCCTTTATACCACTCTCTATCACCCAAATTTAGCTTATTGCAAAAGTATTTTGGTCATTATGTGAATAACAAATTGTGAAGTAAGAATGACACGATTTAAAACAATTCCCTGCGCTAATTATATTTTACAAAGAAAGAAAAACTCAACCATTATATTTTTAAGATATTCACAAGATAATATATTAATATTGGATTGAATCAAGTCAACCCTAATTATTTTGTAAAATTCATGATCAGGATTATGAGGTAACAATAACCTTATAAAAAGTAAATAAAAAAAATCAGGAAGTTCAATTCTAATCAATCAAATATTGAATGATGAAAATAAAAAAAATTAATTTAAAAAAAATCTAAAACAATTCTCGAATAAATCCATGTAAACTCATCAAACCAGTGACATGGGTCATGAGAATGAGTTTACTGCTTAGAAAACAAATAAAAGAATACAAAGGTTAGTTCTCAACCAACCCATTGTCGAATAACGATATTGAAAAAAAAAAACAATTTTAAAAAGCAGTGAAAAAAAATCTAAATCAACTCGAGTTAACTCGTTAAACTCATAACCTGGTTCGTGAGACAAGAATAACTCTATAGAAAATAAACTGGAAAAAATTACATTTATTTTTTTACAAAAAAAAGCTAAGCAAAAAAAAATTATTGAGACTTAATCTTTTAAAAAATAATTTTATTGGTGCATGATTAAAAAATAATAATTTCATTGATTTAATTTAAAAGAAGTTTTTTTTTTAAAAAAAAAAACATTTAAAAAAAGAGTTAATAAGTAGAGGCCTGACAGACCAACGTTAAACCATTTAAAAATCAAGGGCAAGCTCACGTGCAATTTGTTTTTTGCTTAATTGGGTGGGATCATCCACCCAGCCTTTTCTTAAAACAAAAGCATTCAAATGGCTAGGTTGTTTGCAGAGGCAAACAACACCTCACTTCTAGTTGGAATCAACACTAACCAAATTTTTTCTTTCTCTTCAACCAAAATTCGATGAATTTTTTTCTTTTTTATCAAACCAAGGACCAAAAAATAAGGAAAATGAAGTTTTCAACCACGATTGAATTTTCCAAAACTAAAAGGGATGGAAAGATAAAAATTATAAAGTTCATGGACTAAACTAAACTTTCGGCAAACTTTTATAATGCCAGGCTATTTTACTTGCCTTCTTAACTTTGGTCACCTATCTTTTAATCTTGTCATTTCCTAACATATCACAAGCAATTGGCCATCAATTTAGATATAAAGGGATTTAATTGAGGAGAAAAAAGCTCTAATTACCAAAATGAATAAAAACATTACTGCAGACATTTATAGTAAATTGTGAGAGAGGATACAATGCAATAATTTTTTTGACTCTAGCATAATAAAAAACAAAAAAAAGTAAAATAGCACGATACAAAAAATATTTTGAGAACTAGAGTTGAAGAACCTGCGAGTTGAAAATGTCATGAGTTGTAGATGATGTCTGCAACCTGCGAGTTGAAAATGTCATCTACAACTCTCTCAGATTATAAAATAGGTTGATACAATTCGCAATAAAGAGAGATCAGAGAGGAGACAGAGAAAAAACAAAGAAAGAAAAAAGAAAGAAACTTCAGAGACATATTAAAACTTTGATGACAACACAATCAATAATATTAGAAAGATCTTGATAAGACTAGTCCAACAACACCAAGAAAGGTCACTAATGGTGAACAAAGTGAGTCACACGAGCTAAAAGGTGTCAGGACTCACTTTCCTTTGAGTGGCTCGTGTATCAAGTCTGGTCATCGTTAGTGACCTTCTTTGGTGTCATTGTGTTTTATCGAGATCTTTCCAACAGTACCAATGGTGTAGTTATCGAAACGCTTTGGTGTATCTTTAGGGTCTCTTTATTATTATTTTTTGTACTTTTTCTTTCTCATTTCCCTTCACAAATCACGAGGGATGGAGAAAAAAAAAAGAAGAAAAAAAATAAAAAGACTTTGAAGATGTATCGAAGCTTCGATGACGACATCACTAGTACTGTTGGAAAGTTCTTGAAGGGCCGAATCCAACAACACCAAGAAAGTCCATCAACGGTGACTGGAGTGAGCCACACAAACCGTTCAAAAACAAGTGTGCCTCGACACCTTTGGATAACTGATGTGACCCACTCTGTTCATCATTGATAACCTTTATTGGTTTCATTAGATTCACCCATCAAAATCTTTACAACGGCATTGGTGATATCCTCATTGAAATGTCACTGTGTCTTTAAGGTTTTTTTTTTCTTTCCTTGATTTTTTTCTTTTTCTTCTCTTATTTTTTTATTGTAAATTGTGTTAGCCTATTTTACTATTTAAGGGGGTCATAAATAACACTCATCATTTGCCATTTGTCTAACTATTTTTTGTTTTGTATTATTTTAACCAAAAAAAAAATTGCACCTTGCCGAAAATAAAATTCCACTTTTTATAGTAATTTAGCGACACATTTTAGTATTTTCTATAATATAATATAATAGTGCAGCAGAAGCGACAGAAAGCTATTTCAAATTCAACTAGTCAGTCAAAATTAATCAACTTTATCAGCCTCCATTGGGATGGCGTTAGCATCCATATTCTATTGGATTGTCTAATGTCTACTACGTATTGTCGCACGACTCGTGGGATTCTAGAACCAGTCAAAAGATACACTGCTCAAGGTAAAAAAATCATAACAAGACATTACCGCAGTATGCGTCCTAAAGGTTTTTTCTTCTGTAAGTGCAAGCTCTCTTTACCCTGTTGTCTCCTCTCTAACAATAGCATCCACTCCATTCTTGTTTTGCCTCATCTTCTTCACCTGCTTCTATAAAAAAGAGAATTACCAACCTTTTTTTTTTTTCATAAATACTCAATAGACAATCTTAAAGTAGAATTATTGCTCTGTATGACCTAACTTAAGCTCAAGAATCAAATTAGGTTAAGGACAATAAATATATGTTCGGCATTCATAAGAAATAAACAAAACGGGTTGAACAAATAGATTGCTAGACCTAAATCAAAACAAACATGATAAAATTATGGATCCACGTGACTGAAATCATTTCACAGGTATTTAATGTTAATATATAAAAGTTCTACAAGACAGATCTGTGTAATCGCTGGATTAGGATGATGGGAAATCAATAATAGCCCTAACACACCTGTAATCTCCTATGATTTACTAATTAGTTTTTGATCAACTACCTGATCTCCGCTTAAAAATATTTTTTCGTAAACTTGTTTTGATTTGTTGGATGTAGTTTAAATTTCGTTAAAGTGGTTGGTAAAAAAAAAAGGAGAAGAAATCTTGTTAGGCTATGTGCAAGATAAATGAATGAAGATATATATATATATATATATATATATATATATGAGCAAGCAATTACTAAATATATTAAAATAATTGGGGATAAATATGATTATATTATGTTTGTTTAGTGTTATAGGGCATGAATTTTTATTTTTTTTTCATTTAAAAAGTTTGACGACCCGATGAATTAAACTTTTTTCGGGGCAATCTACGGGTCCAACGACAATGATATAGCCATGGTAATAAAAGCAGAAAACTTTGGAGGCGGTAAAGATATAAACATGTTCGAACTTGCACACGAAGGACATGTAAATGAAATGACGAAAGAATGGGAGGGTTTGGTTTGGACTTTGGAGTGGAATGTGTAGAGCACGTGTAGACGTATCATCTCAATTCTCATGAATGGAAAATATTGGTGGGGCTCACAAAGTTAGGCATTGGTCTAAATTTAATATGTGAAGCCATACAGCAGACGCACGCAAGCAATTTGGCAGGCAGTACTAGCAGTATTTTCTTGTGCAAAATCTTAAAGATGGCTTTGTTTGACTGTTAGTTTGTTCTCTTCTCGATTTTAATTGGAAGATCAAAATCTACTTACCTTTATCTTGTCTGATGATCTTGTTCGAAGACCAGTCCACAGAACTGCCAACCCGTATCCAGATACATCCCATCCATTCACTGTAGATTAATAGGAATCCACCATTTGCATGTTTTATGTTTTATCTTTTGGGTCAAAACTCTTTAACTCATCATGTGTCAGGAGATATCATTGTCACTTTGTCTCTTTCCTTCTTTTCTTTCTTTACGTAGAACAGTAAATTGGCCGCCATTGATGCTTTGTTGGTTCGTTAAAAGAAATCATGAACTCTGTGGACATACCACATGTACAAATGGGTCTGCTTTCTTCCTTGCCATCATCAGCTTTTACTTTGTAATCTTTTCCGGCTAGTTTGTTTATATATGCTTCTGAGACATCGATACACTCACATTAGATTGCAGTTAATTCCCTACATTATTAACCTAATGAGAAATTTTTTACAGACAAAAGTGTACAAAAAATATTCGAAGAGGGATTGAAACCCTTTTTTCATTCAGTTATTTAATCTGTATGATCTCACTAATTATGTATCGCCAGTTTTACACAGTACATCAAGGGTGATGAAAGGCCCAGAAAAGAAAAGATAAAAAAGTGACTAAAACCAAATCTATGATCACTTTCTTGGTTTAATCTTGATCTTGGCCTTTAGAGAAGACTTGTTATGACTTGTAGATGTTGAGTGAAGGTGCTGTTCTGAGACTGATCTATGAGTACTCTTTTGTGTCACTTTAGACTGAGATTTCTTCCTCCTCTTCATTCCAAAGGAGGAAGAGAGTCTTCTCTTTTCGTTCTCCTTTATTGTCTCCAACTTCGGTTTCCATTGGCGTGACCCGACAAGCTGCGTGTAATCTTTCTCCAACTGAGGAGTAGTGCAAACTCTACTCTTTGGTTTACAATTCCCTGAACTCTCATCTTCTTCACTCTCCTTTACTTTACCTTCCTCCATTAATTGTGATATAAAATCATCCGATACACGTATCCTCAAACACCCATTCGGAGATTTTTGAATATCAAAAGGTTGGCAAGTAGCAGCCTTTTTTAGAAACGCATTTCTTGAAGATGATGGTTGAGGCTGTAGTGAGGAGCTGGTAAAGGAAGCTATAGTGACAAAAGACAGTACAGATTGGAAGCAATCTTTGGGTAGAAGAAAGTACTTGTGGCCTAATTGAAGCTGGTCGTTCTCTGAAAGAGCTGGGATCTTTTGACCTATATAGAATGAATCTGAATGGCAAACCAGGTGTTTTGGAAACTCTACCATGAGCTCTGAGACATAGACTGGTCTGTCATAGATCTTCACTAGCCCATCTGATTTTATAAGCTTGATTGTACCTGCCGGTGGCTCAGACTGGAGTTGCAAGCATGATGTAGGATTGCCCATCAAATTATGAAAACACCATGGAATCATTTGCAGATTCAAAAACCTTATACCCATTTCTACAAGAACCAACTGCTTCAAAGATAATAAAAATGGAGAGAGAGAAAGAGAGAGAGATTGTGTGCAGTATGATAAGCAAAACAAAATTGTTTCACTTTTGGTTCATTAGTAGATGATGATTAAATAGTAATGAGAGAGGAGAAATGTTTCTTTTTTATTTCTTCTTGCTTTCTTTTGCCTTTGTGAGCTGGAATATGATGTCCAAGCCAATTAAATGAGGTGGGGAGGATGATGAGAGTATTTTTATACAAGAAATTGGGTTTATGAGAGAGAGGTATGAGGGCTCGAAGAAAGGGAAGGGTAGCTTGGTTTTTAGTGAGAGAGGCGTGAGACCGGGTATAGAATTTTATTTCTTCTTGGGTGCACTGTACTTTGCATGTGTTTTTGTTGTGCTTGAAACTTTGACAACCAAAGTTTGACTGGATCTTCTTCTTCTTATTTTTTTTTCCATCACCTTCACCGAACGCCAATTGAGGCCAAAAGAAAGTTTTTGAAACTTAGATCCCGCCTTTTTCCACTAGGTTTTGCCTTGGCTGCTTCTATGATTTCTAATTTTATACTTGATAATAATAATCACCATTGCATACTAGTTTGAAGTAGCTGATCATCTGTGACTCGAGAACGGCGACTTGCTTTTCTCACAAGATTTGAAGAAACCATAATTAATGTAGTGCAAGACAACTTGTGTTCGATGGTCTCGTACAAAGCAAAACTGGAATTCTGGTATTGTATTTTTGAACTTAATTATCGGTGCCATCTACGGAAAAACCAAAAGCATGGTCAATGGTCATAGCCTAATTAATTCACATCAGTCACCCTAATTTGTTAGCTTCTTAAATCGGTAATCCGAATAAAATGCCTCGAATTAAAATTCAGAATTTTGTAACAATTTGCAAACTGTGATTACAGAAGGAAAACGGATAAAAAAGAAAAGGAAAAGGAGAGATTGTTGAGCAAACCCCGAGCATATTCAGAGGCTTCCATCCGTTCATCTAGTCTATGTATTTGTCATTTGTTTGTATGTCGATTTGTACGTTCCTCGTTTTGCTATAAATTTTCAGTTAATAAAACTATGTTATCACATTACTTTGTAATACTTTATATATCTGAATTTGTTTTCTCTCCTTCGTGCTCCTTCATGTGTTGCCGTGTCTGAGGAAACGGTGACAAACTGACAGTTACTACATGCCACTCTCGATAAGTGTAATCACCCCATTGACCATTCTCTGCAAAGTTAAGAGAGAATTTATATAGTATTGTGGAAACGTCCTATCCTGGATTTCACAACAATTAAGAACTTACCTCGTATATATTAGGAAGGAAGAAAAAAAACGAAAAGCACCAATCGAAGCACTTTTAATTTTTAAAAGCAGGGTCTCTCGTATTGTATTTCCACGGACGTCATTTTCGACCAAATAAACTGCTAGGGAGTTTCCGAACTTGTTAAAAGATTCCCCGATTAAATCCGGATCTGTCTTGTAAGTTATCATGAAAAATTATATTGATTTGATAAAACTTAATTGATACAATTATATTTCAATTATATTTTTTTAGGAAAACAAAATAACATGTTTTGACTAATATCATTGACTCGAAAACTCAAAACTATTACTAATCCTGAACTAGGTGTAACAGTTACAATGAAAATTCACAATCATATGGTGTTTGTGTTATTGAATGTTGCTTGTTCACATTTACATGAAGACTAGAGCGCTTGATAGTGATGACTAAATCGTTGGTTGCGCTGTGTTATAATTCAGATCATTTTTTAACATAAAAAAGTGATCAAGCATTATTAATCATGTATTTAAAATATAATATATAGTGGATGATATATATATATATTGATATGTTGACATATTGTATAATATTTTTTTAATATTAAGACAACAACATAGATCAATCTAAAATTAACCTATCAAATTAATTTGTGACTCGAATTATGAGAACAGACAATGATAACCCTATAAAAAATAAGTAAAAATAAATTATGAAGGTCAATTTCTAATCAATTTAGTTAAAATTAAAAATATATATATATTAAATTAAAAAAAAATGTGAGCGCTCTGTAATTGTAGCTATAATGATTTAGTCAAAATAAAATTATGAGATCAAAATTAAAAAAAAAAAAAAAACACAAAGAGAAAACACTATTATAATCCAATTTATTTTCTCTCCATGTGAACATGATTTTTGCCACGAGCCTAGTTTTTTTTCTTAGCATGTGACTAAGAATAATCAATCAAATTAAAACCATGACTCTAATGAGGTATGTAGTGCGGTGGCTTTTTTTAGAAGAAAAAATAGCAAAATCAATTAATGTTTTCTTATTACATAGAGAAATTATAATATGCTATTTCAAAAGTATATGAAAACATCAACATTGTATTATATATTTTTGGAAACACTTTGAACATTCTTAAATTTGAATTGCTTTTTTAGTTTGAGTTATCATAAATTAACCAAAAATCAAATCTAATCACATTATTAAATTTCATTAATCAAATCTTTATTCAAAACAAGATAAACTATAACCACGGAAACAATAAATAATTGTAGTCGAACCAAGTAATCAATAATTATAAAAATTTATTTTATAAAATATATTTTTGGTTGAGGTTGATTTGGTATTTATATATGTTTAGTTAAAATTATGGTCGAAATTAAGGTTGAATAAAAAGTAATTTAATGTGTTTGGTTAAAAATATTTTTTAAATTGAAGTTATAAAATAACTATATATATATATATATATATATATATATATATGTATGTATATATATATATATATATATTGATGGTTTTTAATTTAAATATTGTAGATTTAACTACTACTATTACATCATGAAATAAATAATACTATATATAAAATATTTTTTATTGTTCCATTAAACTATCTACAATTCCATCACGTACGAAATCCAACTGACAATGACTACAGTTTCTATGGTTTCTTAAGCATGCAACAACATCAGGTAAAATATTATCAGGAATAAAATTGGGATTGCGATCAAATTCTACAAATATCACGTCATCATGTGATCTCCTTCTAATTTATATAGTGTCATTGAATAATATTAAACGCTGATTTTTCAAGTAAAACACAATTAAAAAAATGAATTTTTTTATTGGGTCGGACGTGGTCCAATACATTTAAGTTTGGACCAGACCCAATCCGGCCATGAACAGTGTAGAATGAATTAATTTACTCTACACAGACACGGCACTAAAAAGAGAAGCAGATTAATGCTGCTTACGGGTAACTTACATTTGAAACATAAATTATAGTGAGTCTCACACACAGTGAACAATGTTTTATATTTTACCAAACATTTTGTTATATGGTTTGCTTTAAAAGTAGAAGTAACCATATAAACAAACACTCTCTTACACGTGTAAGGAAAATTTATAGCATAATGATAGTTCCCACATCCACGAGTTTTTTATTTTTGTTAAAATTGTATTTTGTGATTTTTTAATTTTTTTAATAGTTTTGAATTATTTTAATGTGTTAATATTAAAAATAATTTTTTAAAATAAAAAAATAAAATATTTTTTTAATTTTTTAAATAAAAATTATTTAAAAAAGCAATTATTACTACAGCTAACTATATTTTATAGGCGGGATTTCTTTCACGTAATTTAAGTTTCCTCTCTGTAATCACTCCCCGAAGAAGTGATACATGGGAAATAGACCCTCGGAAAAGTATTATTCTAGTTTTCTATATGATTGACAAGAACCAAGAATTTCATATTTTAAATAAACCATAAAGCAGGTTACGATGAGCGTCATATGACGGAGGAATGACACAAAGTATGCCATACATCGACAAACAATTTTGGGCACTCGATGTCTGACTCATGCTACCATGACGATTATTAATAAAATATGAAAATACGTGGGAAAAATATTATTCTTTATGCCATGGTAGCTTTCTCACAATTTTTTGGGCAGAGCAGGCTACACTGCTACATTTAAAAAAACAATTAGGGCAAACCATATAGAAAAACAAAAAACAAATAAACAGACCCAAGTGACTTGGTTGGCTAGAGCTCTCGCTTGTCTAGGTTATATATATATATATATATATATATATATATATATATATATATATATATATATATATATATATATATTTGATCATTCATAATTAAATATTTATTTATTTTTCTTGATTAATTTTATTTTTTGATATTTTATTTATTTATTTATTTTTAATCAAACAATATAATTTATTTCAATTTAATTTGTGTGAATTTATTTTAACTTGAAGATTTTTCAATATTAAAATTAAAATTTTGATAATCACAGCTTACTATTTAAACCTTATATGCAATACAAAAATAAATATTGCATTTGAGTTTTATTATAAATTTGAAACATGTTTTTATATAAATAACAGAAAAAAAAATTATTTAAAAAATATGGTCACAAAAGACCGAAAACAATAATATATGTGAGCAATCGTGTTTAAACTCTCCGAGAAGTTGTGAGACCAATGTCCCCTGATCCTCATCCAAACCCCTCCCATATCCATCCCCTGGGTGTTGAGAATTTTTTTCATCCTCGGTTGGGAAGGTGAGGTTCCCAAGGTCTCAATTCCCGACACACAAAAACACTCGAAAATCTCTCAAATTTTACCTTTTTCAAACCATTCTATTTAATAAAATTGTTTTTTAAAGTTATTTTTATATATTTAGTTGTGGCTAGAGTATGATTATTTAGAAAAAGAAAATTAATTTTTGACTATACATGAAAAACCATACATGTATTTTATACAATCTACTCATCTCTATAAATATTTCTTTAAATATCCTAAATATTTATATTAAATATTTTATATATTTTTTAAAATATTTATCTTAAAAAAGTTTATGTAAACAAATCTCTCTAGAGCTCATTTATCTAAACTTCATGTTTTTAGACAATACAAGACTCAATATAATTCTAACACAACATAAATCTAATACAAGATTTAAATAAGACCAGGGAATATTTAAGTTTATATAATAACATTTATTCTCCTCATCACCTATACAAATATTCTACCGACATAAGTATCAGAATGTTTTTCTTGCAGGTGCTGCCAGGTTCACCAAGTTCTTCGGGTCCAGTTTTATCAATCTATGAAAAATGCCCCAAATCTTTCTTTCAAGGATTTTCTTTAGCTTCATCATTTGCGTTGTCTGTGGAAAATGAACAAGAAGTTAGTTCATTCTTGTTTCTCAAAAGATCTTTTCATGATTGGTGAAATCCTAACGCAGGGGTAGCTATGCTAGCGATTATGTCTATGGCTACGCCAATAACATGCCAATGGTTATGTCTATTGCTACGCCCATATGGCTACGCCAGCAGTTACACCCTAGACTACGCTCAAGTGGCTACGCTAGCAGCTACACCCATAGCAATGCCTGCGGCTATATGTTTGACTATGCCCACAGCTACACTCCACGGCTATGCCTATGACAATGTCACAGGGCCACACCCACAAACAATATTTATGGTTGCTTGTACATGCCAAAAGGTTACTGTAAGTAGTTTCTTCTCCGCTCTTGCTAGGTCAAGTCTTCCAAGCATATTTGTTTACAAGACTTAGGGGCTTTGATGATACATAAAAAAAAAACAAAGATATTTTATACAACGTATACATCTCCATTAATATCTCTATAAATACCTTAGATATTTATATGAAATATCCTATAACTTAAATATTTATGAGAGATTTATATAGAATATTTATATTAAATATCCTAGATATATATTTATTTTTAAAAAACCTATATAAACAGATCTTTATACGAGCATAAGAGGTTCATCTCTCTAGACTTCATGTCTTTAAACAACACAAGACTCAATACAAGTCTAAAACAACATAAGTTTAATGCAAGACTTAAACAAAATTTAAGAAACATTTAAGTCTATAAAATAACGTTTATTCATCCTGTCACTAGTACAAATATTATATTGATATAAGTATCAAAGTGTTTTTCTTGCACCTGCCGTGAATCCTACTAAATCTTATGGATTTAGTTTTTATAAACCCAAGAAAAGAACCTCTAATATGTATGATGAGGATTTCATCAATTCTAATCAGCAAGTTAATTACTTCATAGATATTTAATTAGGTTACACATATCTAAGTTGGCAGATATAATATAAATTGAATTTGAAATGATAAAAAATACAGATTATATTGTGAATTTCTATACTAGAAATACATTAGATGTGAATCATCAAGTTTTCACATAGATGTGATTTTTTATGATTTCTGCGTAGACATTATTAGATATAGATGTATTTGAGCAATTGACACGATTTCAATTAACAAAAAATCATATTATAACCAATATTGACCCGATGAAATTAGTAAAATATTGTTTATTTAAAAGTTCAATAATTAAACAATAAAAACATAGCACTCTACGATAAGTTTGTTTTTCTAGTAAAAACTATATTTAAATATATTTTAAAATTATATTGAACTTGAAAAAAATACTAAATTAATGTTTTTTAAATTTTTTTTATAATTTTAATAAGTTGATATTGAAAATAAAAAAAATATTTTAATATATATTCAAGTAAAAAATTACTATAAAACTATATACAGAACACTAATTTTTAGGTATATTTGGGAGTGTATTTATAATTACTTTTTAAAATATTTTTTATATCATGCTAAAATGATATATTCTATTTTTTAAAAATTATTTTAAAATTAATGTATTAAAACAATTTAAAATATAAAAAAATTAATTTTTTTTAAAAATATGGATTGGAACACGTTTCCAACCACTAATCACTGATGAAACGTTGAAACAAAAAAATCCAGCCTCACACTGACCAAGACCACTGGTGCCTTCCGTATCTGCCACTCTTCATGAATTGAAGTTGTGTACGGCAAGGATTTGTGACTCAAGTTGCCAATTTATTTACAGAAGGAAAACCCTCATCTAGATCCTGTAGTGATGGAAACGGGATTTTGTACCGCAGTTTTTTTATCAATAAAAAAATTATTTTTAAAATAAATATATCAAAAAAATTTAAAAATATTAAAAAAATATTAATTTAAAATAAAAAAATAAAACTTTTTAATTATTTAAAAATATTTTTAAAACGCAAAATCAACCGTACAACTTTCACTGTAAAACAATCTCCTTGCATCCTTCTTTTCTCTTTTAATTTATTCAAATAATCCTTCATGAAAACCTGCATAAGCTTCCGGCTTGGTGCGTCGGTCCGATTATAACAAAAATAAATAAATATTTGTTTATAAAAATAAAACAAGTAGAAGAACAAGGAAAAGGTGATTTGTGATATAGAAGGCTAGGCTCCCATGAGTTTCAAATCAATACAACGTAGCCGATGTTATTTTAGTTCAATTATATTTTAATTTTTTTTGAATATTTTTTATATTATTTTAATATATTGATGTTAAAAATAAATTAAAAAATTAAAAATATTTATTATTTTGATGTAATTTCAAGTGAAAAACACTTTAAAAAACAATATCTACTATACTTCTAAATAGATACATACTCACCATCTCTTAAAAAATAATTCGAGAGATATCAATAGTTTTTATTTTACTCATTACTAAAATATCACTCTAACTTTCCATGAATATTGATGATACATGCCAAAAAAACTATATATTAATATTAATTCTTAGACCGAGTCCAATCAAATCAACGTTTGATATAATATATACATTTCTATAAATATATCTATAAATATCCTATATAACTTATATATATTTGATATATTTTTATAAGATATTTATTTTAAATTTTGTATAGAACATAAAGAAAGAGGCCATAGCTCATCTCTCTAAGATTAATTTCTTTAAATTTAAAGTTTAACACAATAGGAGTTTAATATAAGATTAAATAACATTTAAACATAAAGAATACTCATTCTTTTTGTAACATGTATAAAAAGTACATTGACTTAAATTCTTTTTTTTTTTTTTTGCAGATATTGTCGAGCCCGTCTCTAGATCCAATTTTATCAACCCATAAAAAATACCTCAAATCTTTCTACTGATTATATTTTCTAGCCTCATAAATATGACATATTATTTTATTTCAGGGATTTAGCTTGATTGAGAGACAATTTTGTTCCCAAAATCATCATTTAGGATCCAATTTCTGGCAAAGCTGTGAAAAAAAAACATGCGAAATCATAAAAACATTCTCTGAATTATTTATTGATCATTTAGATAAAGATCTCCTTTTTTTTTATTAACATCTTATTTATTACGTTAAACTATTAATATACTTTTTTTAATACATGAACTATGATTGATGGCCACTTTATTAGGTTTCAACCAATATTAATGACGATGTTTTCACCAAAGAAAAGGTTTTATCGATACGAATTCATTCATTCAAATTTTAAATTAAATCATCATCAAATTTAAAATGTTCAAAAAACCCTAGTTTTTTTTTAGTTTAATTTGTGTTAGGAGTTGATTAATTAGTAGTTACAAAGATGGAGTTCCAATGATTATGGTGACAAAACTTACCTAAATTGCCAGACAAAAGAAAACTCTATTATCTATTCTCTTGCTTCGGACGTATTTATTGTGGTTTTTTCTTAACATATTTGACGTGTAAACTTGAACTACCATTACTTCTACAATCCCATTTCCTTGATAGGTGCAGGATCTCACTCCGTTCCGACTATTTTACAAAAAGTGAAGATGCTTTAAAGTGATTGATCTTGAGATTCTCGTACTAGCGTCTAGATTCGGGGAGAAGAATATTATAGTGATAGTATAATCGAATCCATCCATCCACAAAATAATGCTTTATTCCGAGGAGAAAGCGCCCTATATATATATATATATATATATATATATATATATATATATATATATATGCCAAAATCTTAATTGAACTGTGATATATGGCTCCCGAATAGTTGAGTTCTGATTATAATCTCTTCTTCTGTTTCGATAAATTTTACAGAATTTCATCGATTGGTTTTGATTATTTGCTTTCGAGTTCGCACCTTGTCAATTATGTTTTTATTTTGGTTAGGAATCAACTGCTACAATTATCAGATTGCTCCTCGAATTTATAATGAACTCTCAGAAATACCATAAAAAAATAATAATTTCTTTCTTTTGAGTATGTTTAGTCAGCCTATATATATATATATATAGAGGCCCACCGCGCGTGAACACCCGATTAAGACATGAAAATAGGTCTTCAAAAGATAAAAGAAATTATAAAATCAAATCGACATCTTTCGTAATTTATTTATTCGAATATTATCAATCCTAATTCTAGACCCGAGTTTGATAAAATACCTTATATATTATAAAATACCAAAATGAAGGTTTCAAGCATTGATACAAGGAGCGGCCCGAAGCAAGACGAGGGGCACCTTATCTCATCAACGAAGGTTGTGGTTGTGGGCATTTTCAACTTTCTGCGCACGGCGTTGCATGGTTCCTGTTACGGTGCTGTTCCGAATCAGAGTTTTTGTATGAAAAGTCTTAAACTATATGTTTTCAAGCTTTCAATTCATTTAGCATATTCTTTTGATTGAAAAGTACAAATCACTAGTCTTGACCATTAATTGGTGGTAGTAAAAAGAATAGTAATGAATTTTGTTTGAAGTATATTTTAGTCTAAAATATATTAAAATAATATTTTTATTTAAATTATTTTTAATATTTAAACATTTGAAAATATAAAATTATAATTAAAAAAAATAGTTTTTAAATATAAAACAAACAGGATTTGTCTCATGTTAGGTCAACCGTAGAGGTGGTTGGGCCAACTCGACATGTGAATTATGATGTAAGTGTCAAAAATGGCGTCCGGGACTGTTGTAGGGTTAGGTAACTGTAACATTCACCGGAAAGTTGAGGGGAAAAATAAAAGGAGAGATTAATGGAGAAAGTGCATTATTTGTCACCATCGTCAAATTAATTTCCCCACTTGGAAGTAGAAACAATCCAAACGTGCGGGGGAGAGTTGGTCTACCCAATCTTTGACCACATCAATGCACGTGTTTTGCCTAAAAGGTGCCCGAGCTGGTCATGGAATGTCGACATGGATTGGTTCAAAGATCAATGGATTGAATGGGAAACCTTTTGAATTCTTGAACAGGTTTTTCAATTGACTGTGATCAATGCTTGTATCATCTCTGTCATACTATTTTTTTCTTAAAGAAAAATCCACGGAAAAACCAACTGAAAATCTTAGTGTTAAAAGGTTTCTGTTTTGCCTGGTGGATATATGGAGATTATTTTATTTATTAGGTTGATATTTGTTATGATTAAAATATTTATATAAAAATATTTTAAGCAAGATAAATGTCCTTTTATATATGAAATTTCTAATATTTTATATTAGACATATTTTATAAGTGATTGTGCTGATTGTGAATAGGAGCGACGATAAGAGTGAGCAATACAAAAGATTTTTAGAGAAAAAATCTTATTGATTATTTTTATTTTTCTATTCAATATTATTAGAATTTTTTATTTCTTCTATTTAAAGAGAATAACACTCTGTTTGGGAATGCGGTTCCAAAAATTTAATTTTTGTGTGTGTTTTGGATCGTTTTGATGCGTTGATTTAAAAAATTATTTTTAAAAAAATTAAAAAAATCATTTTGATACATTTCAGCACGAAAAACACTTTGAAAAACAACCGCAATCACATTCTCAAACAAGTTCGCTGTGTTGGTAAGCTTTTCAATATATTTTTTTTAAAAAGGTTATGATATTTTTTTGACAATTAAACTTTAATTAATAAAAATTAAATATTTTTGATGTTTTCTCGTAATCATGAAGTCTTTCTAGTTTATGTAAGGAATAAATTGCAATTGTTTAGTTTAATTTAATGTAGCGTGCAAATTAAAATCAATGTAAAGCTAAACACGTAACAAAATTCATTTGTTTTCTAGCATGCACATAATTAAACTGTATATAATAGTAAAATATTAAACTAAATAACAAGATTTAGTGACAACGTAAATATAATTTAATTGTTGAAGAATTTCAAGTGAAAAAAAATAAAAAAATATAAATGTTGCTATCAAAGATATATAAATTTCCCAATCACATTGCTTCAAGCAATTAATCTTTTAGGATTCAAACAACTCCATTTCAAAAAGTTGGACTACCTTTCAAAGTCTATTAAATAGAAGCAAGCTAGCAAAATAAAAATAAAAACCTAAAAGAGATGCGACTAGATAGCAAAATTAAAGACATCTTACGAATGCAAAAGACTTTAGAGAATTGAAAAAAACACTCGTTGATTGTTGTGTTCTGGATAGTCCTCCCTAGCCCCTGTTTATACAGGGAACGAAGGCTACCACAGCTAATGAAAATTAATCGTGGCTTTTTTATTAATTAAATAAATGTTTGAGATGAATATGGACAAAATAAATAATCAAATACATTCAATGAATTTGAGTAGGTATTATTTATGAATTGAAAAAAATATAAAAAAATTATTTTATAATAAATTCAAACTCGGACATGCATGACTTAAATCTATTCCTTCTTTATTTATTTTTGTGGTGTGGTGTAATATGATGCATGTTTTGCAGACTATATATTTATAATTGTTGGGTTAATCAATATATATCACAATTTTATGCGTGTTTTATTAAAACTTTATTTTAAAACTATAATTAAAAAAATATAATTTATAACCTTTTGTTTTAAAATTTATTTTTTAAAAAACACAACTATACAAATATATACCGTCTTTAACCCGCTCTCTCTCGCTCTCTCCCTCTCTCTCTCTCTCTCTTGAGAGGGTCCAATTTGTCTCTGGCTTGCGCTTCCACCATTACTGGGCTTTTTCTTAATCTTCTCTCTCTGTTTTTCAATGAACGATCCAATTCTCTTAATTAAGTACAACTTTCACCTCTATTTTTCTAGTTTTAATTTGGGGTCCGGTATTAATTATTAGCGCTTGAACTTGACCTAGCTTTGATATGGTGTTAGAATTCCTCGGCCCTAAACTCTCACTTGGACTGTCTTCTTTGGGAACGTCCATTTTTAGCATCCTCCACGCAGCATTTGTCCTCATCCATACCAAAATAGTTAACCACCATGGCTTTGCACTTAAACCTTACTCTAATATTTCCTTCCATTCTCCGAGTATGTTTGTTTAAGAGATACGTCCCACGACCCATTTCACAGACAAACACATTCTTAAGAAGTTTGTAGTGGGACTTACTCCTGAGAAATCGGGTCAAGTGAGTCTTTCTTTGTCTGTAAAAATAAACTACAAAATTTAGTATACTAACATGTATGTAGAGAAAACAAATAATGATAGAGTATAATTCAGTAAGAGAATGATGATAATAAGAGGGAGAATTACCAAAAATCAACCAATATAAAAAGTGACAAACAGATAAAAAGAACACAGGAAGATGATATATGATTATGGAAAATAGCATTCGGAAAAGAATTTCTGAAGAGGTTTAAGGCCCATTAAAGAACCATAACCCAACCCATCATGTTGCATAGACCACCAAGCCAGCGAAGACGAACCTCGAAAGAAAGAAGCAGGCCTCTCCTCTCATTGCTTCCTTGTTCACAAAATGATCCCAAAACAGAGCACTTGATACCGTCTCCCGAGCGAACTCAACGACAATAAAACAGAGGAAGTTGCCTTGTGGCATCAAGAAAAGCAAAACCAACTGCAAGAAGAGCCAATAAGAGAGATGGGGAAAGGGTGGAAAGTAGCTGCTGTTATTGGGCTGACAGCGATAATAGCAAGAGAAATGAACAAACAATTCGGATGGGACAAAGACGCAGCTCTTCAGCTATTTGTTGAATGGTCAAATCGATTAGGGGTATGGGCGATGCCTGTTTACGTTGGGATTCACACAATCACTCTCGCTTTCTGCTTGCCTTACGCTGTTTTCTTCGAGGCTGGTGCTTCTTTGTTATTTGGGTTCTTGCCTGCTGTTTTATGTGTCTTCTCTGCCAAGCTCTTAGGTGCCTCTCTTTCCTTCTGGATCGGCAGGTACTTCAAAATGTCTTCATTTGTTTATTCCTTTTTATTCGGTTTGTTTCCTGATCGCATTTTCTTGCAATTCTATCAATTGGATCCCATTGTTTATTCCTTGGTAAGTTTCGTACTTGGAAAGTATTAATTTCGGGGTTATTGGACATCTTAGCCAAAATCCCAGCTTATTATTTTAAGTTTATATATGATACTTTTCCAGGTTAGCTCTTCGAATTATCATGGAGCCATCGTGTCTGCAATCTCTTGTTTCTATTTGGATAAACTTCTTATACATTTTTCACAGTTTCAAGTGACGTGGTAGAGGTCAAAGTGAATCGTAGTCGGTGCGATGTGTATAATATATGCTCGTCCAAAACTATTGTATTTATGCATGTGATTACACTTCTTAATGCTCTTTTTCTTTCGCATAGTCATCGAGTAACAGTGAACTCATGCTTGATGGTACCTTGCACACACATGGACTTGGCATGTCATGCTCACACTCAAGAACGGCTCATCATTTATCTGTACCTCATCAGGGAAATAATTCAGTGCGTATTGATGCTGTTAATTGTCAATGGAGAAACTAAGTTTGTAAATGGTGAAAAGTCAGAATAAGCAGTAACTGGATGGAAATTAATATTGCAGGGCATCAACTTTTTAATAGGCAGTTCTTCTTAGGTTGTATGTCTCAAAAGAATGATTTTTGTTGGGCTATGTTTTTAGTTTTATTAGCATTATTATAACCCAATTTTTGAACAAAATAATAAAAATTAAATATAATTAACAATGGGGTTAAGATAATACAAAATTTGAAGTTTGGGGATGTAATTATAAAATTGAAGAGTTAATTGATCCATTTTGAAAAAATTAAAAGTTAAAAATGTAATTAAGAACCAAATTGAACAATCCGGGAATTAAAGACTGTTTTGTAAACAGTGTTATAATTTATGGATTTAATTGAAATTAATCCAAAGGGGCAAAATTAAAAGGAATTTTTAATTGCTTAGAGGTCCAAGCCGAATTTCCAAAGTTCAGGGGTCAAAATGAAAATGTCCATTGCTGCTTGAAACGTCGCCGTTGCTGGTGGAATCCATTGCTGCCGCAACGTCGCCGTTGCTGGTGGAACAGCCGTGTTCGTCTTCTCCATCCCGATTCAACAGGCTGAAAATCTGCAACGGATTCGATCCAATCGAGGACCACGTCTCTCGCCCACGATCTCGTTCGTGGAAGATAACAGTCCTGCAAAGGCAGGACTGGTTAGAGGCAATCAGCTGGGAAGTCTATAAAAGGGAGAAGAAAACCTAGAACAGGGACGGAAAAAATCAACCCAAAAACAGAGACAAGAACAGAGAAAAAAGCAGAGAAAACAGAGCATAAATCCAAAAAAAATACACAGAGAAGGAGACGGGCAGAGGATAGTCACAGATCAGCCCTGCCATTGGCTTCGTCCCTGCAAAAAAAAAAGAACGCCACTGAACCAAAGATTATTGACAACCAGCATCACCATTGTCTGTTGTCCTTCATCTCGAAACCAGAGGAGACAGAACACAATCAAAGAAAGAAACAGAAGCCCTTCATCTCAAGAACTGAGAAATAAAAATAAAAAGGGGAATAGTGGGCACAACGGGGAGAGAGAGGAAAGCAGTTGAGCAAGAGTAACAGCCACCAGCGTTGCCATCTTCTTCGTCATCTCCAGAAGCAGGTACGCCCAATTCTCCTTTCATTATCTGTGTTCAAGAATGCATTGTTGATGCACGCGTGAAATTGCTTCACGCGTGCATCAATCATCTGCCCAGCCGGTCACTGGCTTGGGCCAGTGACCGGGCTGGGCTGGCTGGGTCTAGCCCAGCCCATGTGGGCTGAGCTGGACCCAGCCCAGCCCAAAATAAAAAATAATAAAAATTAAAAAAAATATGTGTATGCATAAATAAAAAATATTGATTTATTGGTTTATTCACTATTCCTAGAGTCAGGAATAAAAAATTGATTATTTTTTTTGTATTTTATTTAATTGCATAAAATAAAAAATATACATGCAAAAATAAAGTAAATTTATTAGTTTATTCACTGACGCTAGAGTCAGGAATAAAGACACTGATGTAGATTTATTTTATTTTATTGTATTTTACTTTTATTTAGTTACAAAAAATGTGTATGAGTAAAAATAAATTTATTTGATTTGTTTATTAACTGACGCCAGAGTCGAGAATAAAAAAAGAATACTGACTTAAATTTATTTTGTTTTTTGTGTGATGCGTAAAAATAAATTTATTTGATTTGTTTATTCACCGACACCAGAGTCAGGAATAAAAAAAAACTGATTTAAATTTATTTTGTTTTTATAGCTACGTAATATTTACCAACATCAGAGTTGGAAATATCCGTAATTAAATATTCACTGACGCCAGAGTTAGGAATATTACACGCAAAACCACCTTAGTATAAACCAACGAAACATTAGCAATTTATGATAAAGTCAGCAATGCAGCCTGCCTTAGGCAGGATGCTTAAAGGGTGATAATATCTTCCCTTATGCGTAACCAGT
The DNA here is from genome assembly GCA_007827005.2 of Populus simonii. Taxonomy (NCBI): domain Eukaryota; kingdom Viridiplantae; phylum Streptophyta; class Magnoliopsida; order Malpighiales; family Salicaceae; genus Populus; species Populus simonii. The sequence continues at coordinate 17,965,815 of CM017466.2, read as the reverse complement.
CTCGTACCATAGAATATCTGTTGACCAGTTAAGGTTTCTAGTGACCATAATACTAGGTGGCGACTCTTTAAACAACACCATTCCCCATTAAAGAACAAGATGTCAGAAATTCGTTCTTTCCATGAAATTTTATTTTTAATGCCGCCGTAATGTCGGGTGCGACAAGAATGAGAAATAAATTTCTATATGCAGGGTGCTTTTAAAAATCTTTGGTTTTTCAGTCGTTTTGCATTATGGCTACAGGTCTTCTTGTTGTGAGTCTAGTCAAGCATACTGTCACTTGGTTTTGTTTAGGCCTACTTAGGTCATTAAGAAGTGTTCTTCCTATTAATATGCTTAGTGAAGTTACTTGTTGAATGATGATTTAGGTTTCATGTTATGAAACCTACAACAATTATTGATGAATATTGCAAACAAGAGAAAACACAAAATTTAACTTGGTTTGGCAATATGCCTATATCCATTGGAGCAAGGAGCTTTTATTTCACTATATGTCCATTTTGTGTTACGTTATTTCAGGATCCATTTTGAGGTTGTGAAGTTTCTCAGTTAGTTTTCAGGAGTTCAAGTTCAGCAATGGAGTGGGTGCAGAGTAACAAATATTTCCATCTCCTTTCCAGAGGAGTTGAACGAGATGGATGGAAATTTGTTCTTCTTGCACGCTTCCCACCCATGCCCTCCTATGGTTTGGCAATATTGCACGCTTCCTACAGTTATTGGCTGCCTCCCAATGATCCTACAGAATACATCCATCGGCAGCCTTGCTGGTGCTGCCGTTGCTTCGGCATCAGGCTCTAAAAAATCTCAGGTCTGGTCCTGCCTTTTTCCCTTACTTGGGATAGTATCAAGCATCCTTATTTCCTTGAGGATCAAAAAGTACTCGACTGATATAACTATGGTGGAATCCTCTGCCAGTGATTGTACTCTCGGCTCTAGTGATGTTGATTCGCATCAGACCTTTTCTAGTAGAAAAGGAAGTGAGGGCCTGAGGAAAAGTCAATAAAGGACTCCGATATTGCCTGTTTACTTGATCAGTACTTATCCTCTTTGATAGCAATGATTTAGAATATCTGATCCATTTTGGTTGCAATTCGATTCCTGCTGATTCATCCCATTCTTTCTCTTGAAACATAGATATGCTATGTCAGAATCTGGACAAATGGATTATTCAGTTGTCTTTAGAAAATAGATAACTTAAACTCAGTAATTAACTAATCAATACACAGTACATTTTGGCCATGTCTTGATGCATCATATGTCATATTTCCCCTGTCCATGGATTTGAATATTGTATTCTAATTTTCTGGGGAGAAAAAAATGCTGATGGTACGCGTACTGTACTTTGCCTGACTTGTTTTTATGCAGTCACCTTGCGGTGGAATATTGTGATTCTGCTATATTCATAATCTATTACTGTGATAAAATCTCCTGCTGTGAAGTTTAATTTCGGTGTGGTTATGATGATTTATTTTGTTGATATTGGGCCCATTATTTTGCATGCCTGGCTCATTCTTGGCTTTTTATGAGCACATATCCTTTCTTTCTCGGTTTCTCAGTAGAACATTGAGTCCCTCAGTTTAGTTCTCTTTTTTCCCCTTAGACAGAGGGTAAGCTATGTTTTTGGTCCCTTCACTCCCTGCCTTTTTTCTTCTTTTTTTTTTGGTTCACTCAAGAGCCCTTGTTGATTCACTGGAATCTGGAGCTTGTTCTTTCATTGAAATTTGCAATTTCTGGTTCAAGTGGGAATGTAGAAACCATTATGTAGGTTTTACCTGGTCTAATCTTTAAAACTCATAGCCGGTGAAATCTTGAACTCGAGTTTAATTAATTTATTATGTTGTAACATAACTTTTTCACCAAAATACATGGGGGACTAAAATATAATCAAGAAAGTAACTCTGCTGTAATATCTTCAGCCTCTTAAATAAAAGGAAAGAAAGAACGAGAAAGCAATGCCTATAGCCCCCGATCAAAAACAGATGGTGTCTGATTATAGCAGGACCTTTTTAATGTGATTAAACTGCTCGACCATATTATTGAATCAGGGAGTACGTAGGAGAGATCTGGATAATGGGTTATGACTTGTGAGTGTTTAGTACTGTTATGGTTTCTAGCAAAATAAAAAAAAATTGCCCTAAAAAATATATTTAGCCCATTCAGTTGATTAGTTGCCTTTTCACTGAATTAGTCTACGGACCTCCTCTCTACCGAAAAAAAATATAGCTATTGCCGATGTAGCAAAAAAATCTTTTATTGCGAGTTTAAAATGTTAAACGTTTGTTTAATAAAAAAATGAAGGATTAAAGGTATTATTAAATGTTAACAAAATTGTTAGTTGAGAGATAAATATAGATTAAAGTATTTAATCTCGTGTAAAGAGTTTTTTAATTTTTTTATTTAATTACATGATAATATGTTTTTTTTTAAAGAACAATAATTAAATTTTTTTAAAAATAAAATAATTCTTGTTTTTAAGAAAATGCTAGCTAGATGCAAATGTATTAAAAAATTTAAAGAACATCCCTATTGCACTGAGCTGACCTAATTTGAAGACTTTTTAAATTTAGTCCTTATTCTAACTCGGGTTTCAAATTAATTTGGATGGAATGGGAGCTAACATGATGTGATTTGATTAAAATTTGATTTGATATCAATAAATAAAAAAATTCAAGATGATGTTGTCTTAAACTTTTTCTTTTTACATGGTAAAACAATAATATTTTTTATCGACTTGATTTAACATGTTAAACTCATGAATTGAGTGATAAACCCAAATGGATGGAATAACCTCTTTTTTTTATCTAACTATACCACGATGAAATTTGACATGCATGGGAAAGCTGCCGAATAAAATTCAAGAAAAGAAAACTATCATAAAGGGATGCAAAAAAAAGGATATGTTAATGTTAGATAAAATAATGATATAAATTTTTAAAAAATAAAAAAAATCAAATAGTAATTAATCAAACAAATCTAAAAAAAATTATCGATCGAGTAAAATAAAAAAACATCATGAAATGTTTTACAAAAATAATGTTTGTTAATATAATAAAAAAAATTGTTATGATCTTGTAAAAAAAATGAAAAATCCATGGTATTTAATAAAAAAACTCAAATTAGTTTTTTAACTAATTAATTTGAATGGATTGAAATGTAAAATGTAGGAGTTTTTTTTTTATTATTTAAAGAACAAAATATGCCACACGTGTGGCTTTACATGTTTGACCCATAAAAAAAAGACTTAGCCGGCACATCTGACCTATTATTATATTAGAGGGTGGAGGTTGTGTCATTGATCATTTATTTTTTTTTTAAAAAAACAACACATATAACTTGTTGTCCGCTAACCTAAAATTCAGTGATTGAAGGGTTACTGGAAAGTTAGGACAGATGTATTTTATATTTAAAAATTTATTTGTCAATTTTTTTTATTCAAAATACTTAAAAAATACATTAGGGATCTAAACAAATATATTTATGGCTTCAGATAACCTAAAAATCAATTAAAAAAATCAACTCGAATTCAAAAAAACCTTTTGAGTCTAGATCTAGCCTTTCAGGCTAGGTGAGGTTAGGTGATGATCAAATAACACTTTAGTAAAAATTTTCTCATCAAATGAAATATGTTAATACTAAGATTGATTTTTTTCATGGTTAAAATTCATAAAATTTGAATCATGTCCTTCCTTAACAAACCGGAATCAATTGGCCATTAAAAGATCTAATTAAAGAGAAAAAAGGTTGGTGATGAAAACAAATTTCACGTTTTAGTTATTTTGTTAATATAACGAAAAATTCTAAGAAGTCAAATTTGTAGTCATTTTGTTGATCCCATTTTTATAGGAGTTTGTGTGGCACAATTGCCATGAACATTGTTTGAATCAAATTCTACGAAGGTTTCCCTTTCTCTTCGATCACACAAACCCTTATCTTTGCTCTGCAAACCCCACCCTAGAAATACTTATAACTAAGGCTGTCCTGGACTGGTGGCGGCCCCCTTTCACATTTTTTTTGTTTTTTCAGTATATTGTTTCCTTCTATATTGTCGAGATTTATCTTTTGCTTGTTTCCTACAATCAAATTTGCAGTCATGATGCCTTTCTAGATGAGAGTTTGATGTTTCTTGATCTAAAATAAAAAGTTCGGTGCTTTTATTAGTTATTTTGGAAGGGTCTGGCGTTTTTCAGTTTTGTTTGATGAAATCTTCCATCTATTGACTCTAGTAATGCAGCCCATTTCCCAGTTTAATCTCACGATGAGATGAAACTAGCTTGCCTGCTTGGTTTGTTGAAAAACATCCTGTTTTGGGAAGCTAGAGGAGCTCGGATAGCTCTATTGATTTTTCATGAATGGTCTGGATATGGCTTGAAGAAACCATCTTAACCATTGCAAGTTAAGATCATATTGATTTATTTTTGAAGTAGCAAGCTGCGATTTTTATGTTTACTGTATAAATATTAAAGCTGGTACTTGAAAATAGATTGGATGAAATCCATCAACGGTGAAATTTGATCTTACAGGCAACAATGAATGGATAAAAAAAAATCTCCATGTGAATGGCAACTTAAAAAAACATTGAGCTTTAAATCTCATTTTAGCAAAAAAATAAAATATATTATTATTATTATCATCATTATCATTTTAATTATATAAAGAACAATATTAAAATATTATTTCCATGAAATCGTAAATCTGAATCCCACGTCAGCTGCTCCTTGACAAACACGATTACTTATTGCTACAATAACTTATTAACAGTTTTGAATCACACTTGAAGCAATTATTCTTTTCTGGTTCTGCTGATAAATTCTTGAAACTTTCTCGAAAATAAATTTGGGAAAAAATGTCTATTAGGAGGTCCTGTTTCTTCCAGTCTTTAGGTCTTTTGGGCTTTTGAGCTGTAATGGATTTGATGTCGGGCCACGAACCTGTAAAATAAGGCCCCTCCGAACCTGGGGGGGCTTCCGATATATATTTAAGTCATCTCAGAGGAATTAATGTTTAAAAATCTCATGAAGAGAATGATTTAATTACTTTCGGGAATGAATTTACAATTTATCAGCAGTTATTAGGAATGAAAAATGAAATCATCTTTGGGTAATAGGAGTTTTTGTATAGCTGGCAGGCACATTCATGGTGATCCGTGGTCCGTCATAGATATTAGCAGATTTCTCGTAAATCTAATCCTCTAGGAAAGGGGCATTCCAGGTTCAAGCTAGTCATCCTCTACCGATGATATGCTCTAACGCGGAGCCTTCGACTGTTCTTGTTTTTTTAGTGTAGTATGTGATTGTGATGTAAAATGTTTTTTAATATAGTATTTTTTGTTTAAAAATTATGTTACAAATATATTTTATATTTTTTTATGTAAAAAATATTTTTAAAAACATCCTCTTAATAATTATTTTGGTTCTAGGTAGAGTTTGAAAACACGGTCTTGACGCTTTTTAGCAAAAAAATTGAATTATTTTTGTTTAAAATTGATATTTTATTTACAGTTTTGAATTGTTTTGATGTGTTAATATAAAAAATAAATATTAAAAAATAAATAAATATTATTTAATATATTTTCAAATAAAAATATATTTTATTTTAAAATGCTACCGTAACAAACGCTGCCATGGTTATAATCCTGGCCATGTGTCTTCGGTCTTAAAAATAGTGCTGAATTTGAATAATAAACCCAAAAGGATTTTTTTAATCGTTGATATTAAGATTTAGGAAGGAAACTTTAGGTGAGAGATATTCAACAATTAACCACTACAATTCATGTCGTGCAGTTTTTCCGTCGTCTTGTAATAAAGGGGAGCGAGATTGTTGACGGTTGAAAATTCTAATTTTATCGACTTCGAAAGATAACATAGCTCGGAGTAGGTAACTCTACTCTATCGCCGAATCGTGAAAAATGGTTCCCAGCATGTTTTTAATTTGAGGGCTTCCTTGGATGCTAATAATTATTTCTTCTTTGTTTTCCTCGGCCAATGATTCTTCCAGGTAACAAAACGGGTATCCTATGTGAATATCTTCCTACATGTTAGGTTGCAGCCGACCAGACACATGGAAATGCAATTCTAGCTGAGGGCAGCAAGGACTTTAAAAAAAGGGGCTCAGAGAGTCAATTGACCAGATTATGAACGAAGTAAAAAAGAGACAACAACCGACAGTGTCTAAAGGCAACATGATCGTAGATGTCTTTTATTGAAATTGAGGTCCATTGTGATTTAATTGCTTGGACTTTGTACCACTGAAATTAAATACTTTATTGATATTATCAATCCCTAGATTCAACAATTAATTATACTATCAAATTTGGTTTTGAACTCATTTATAAACTGAAGTGGAAAAATACGAAAAAAAAAATTATTTTAATTATTATTACTGGCTTTGAAATCTTTTCTGTATGGGTGCAAATAAGTTCAGTATTCTTATTGTTATTAATAATTAAACCCATGACTTCTTGATAACTATAAAAATCCCAGAATCATTTGAGCTTAAAGTACATTGATAATATTAAATAATATTCAATTATATATGTTTTCACTTTATCTGCCATCCACTTAGATTCATGTGAATATACTCTCCCCTAAAAAAATATAGAAAAAATTGAGAACTTTTTAGTCTTATTTTTAATTTTTTAACACAGTAAAATTATTTAATTACCTTAAAAAAAAAATCTATTAAAATATCTTTTAGGGTATTTTTTTATCTTTTCATCATTATTTTTTAGTTGATTTCAAGTTTTCAAGGGTAATATTTATTTGACCAAATATTAATAATTATTAAAAAAAACAAATCTATTGGAGTATGTAGCGCAAGGTTGTTAAAATCGCGAGTTGACTCTTAAAATCTTACGATTTTATGAGTTAACATGTGTATAACGTGTCAAATTGGGTTAAAACTCGAAATCGGTCAAATTTGGTTAAAATCAGTAAAATTGGACTGATTTTACGAGTTTGACCGATTTTGATCGAGTTTGACCGATTTCGAGTTTTAACCCGTAAAAGTTAAAAAATTTACTGCCTCTCTGTCTGAGTCCCCTAACACTCCACTACATAGTCTCCACTCCCCAGTCTCCCCTTTTCCCGTTGCTCAAATCTCAAATTTTCAATTTTAGCAGACTAACACTAGCATTAGAGGATCTTGGGTATGGGCCTTATACTGTATTTTAGGTCGGGAAGGCATGCTCGGAGGATCGAAACCATGAGAAGACAGAGGTAGATGGTAAGGAATCAAAGAAGTAATATAAGATATATGAATATTTATATAGAGAGAAATACACTATTTTAGACTAACCATTTGTTAACTATAAAGAGAGACAACAAAGACTCATAGAGAACTTGAAATACATGTCTTGCTTGGTGGGATATTTGGACATTATTTCTAGGACTTGTTACTAACATAAAAAAGGTGGAAGGTGAGGTGGCATGATATTAAATTGATGTCATTTTGTACATTTTTATTCTCGTTGTCACGGGTTCATTGTATTGGTCTCTGTTAATTTTTTTAAAAGTTGGTGATATACCTTAGAATGTTATATCATCTCACTAGTTGTCTGCAGTATGTTTCAAGACATGTCCTCTAGAAAATGTTCTGAAACTCTATCATTAAAACATAGTTGTTCAATCTTATTTTTTTTCTTTTCGTATTTTTAAGTTATTTAAACCATGTATGAATTTTTATTTGAATTATGTATTTTAAGATGTTTGGACATTTGTATTATTTATTTCACTTTTATTTTAATTATGTTATATTATTATTTACTACTTGACTGAAATTGTCAATATATAATTAGTTAAAATATTTTTCTTATGATTTTAAGATTTTACGATTCGAGTTTACCATCCGAGTTTATATTTTATATTTCGTGTTGTGTTAAAAAAATGTTTTTGACAATGTTGATATAGTGCATAAGCCAGTAAGGAGGAGTAACATGCGAGTTTATCTTGTGACCAAACTATTTTGATGAGTTAATTTTGATGGATATTTTTTTTCTTGCAAAGGGTATTTAGAAACTATCTCATATAAATAAATAAACCAACAGATAAAATATGAGTTTAAGTTAGAGCCCTGGAGTTGGATATGCTGGAGTCAAACTAGTCATGCAAATAGACCGCTCCATCTCTTCATCGAAATGTATAAGGAAAAGTCAATGATCACCTACCCCATTTTCGATGGTCTAATTCAAAATTATCACGATGCTGGAAAATTCTGATATAGTAGGCTGAAAGAAGACCTTCCAAGTTTCTAACCTGCCACGCACGTCGTGTTTACCAAAAAGCTGTTAATTAATCATGCAAATGCAATGAATTCAAATAATAATAGCTCTGCGCATAAATTTCCCGTTCAATTTCTCTCTGCATGCCTGTATTCTTTGAATGTGTCTGCAATTCGTCAAATTCTTATCTAAAAAAGATTAAAAAAGCACTCGGAACTTTGTATCCAAGCCGATTTTCCCGAGTCAGAGGAGTTGCATTCAAGCCTGATTGATTCATAAAGTGCAGAAAATGTAAAGATTTTCTTAGGTCAGTAGACTTCATTTTATTGGAACGAACAGGCTGTCAGTGTTGTCTTGTTGTAAACGCAGCAGAAACCTTGGCTGTTTGAAAATGTATCCCTTCGTTTATTTATTTTTAACCGAAATATACATATATATCTTCGGAGCTCACATTAAGTGTTATTTTTTCCCTTTTTTCCATATATTATTTATTATATGCGATGGAGTTCTTGCCATACAAATAGATCTCTCAGGAAAATCTTTACTGGTGAATAGTTTTTATTCTCTCAAAAATATATCTCCAAAAACAACAATATTTCATCGGATAAATACTTGTGTACATTCAAGAAAAAAATTAGCAAAATTATGATAGAATTGGTATTCCTAAAACTAAATCCTAATTGATTATAGTATTTTTAGAAAGATGATGTTAGAAGTATTAGAAAATAATAAAAATTATATCCTGAGAGGCTGAGAATTTACCCAACAGTTTAAGCTATTGAGTTAAATTAATTTTTTAAATCAGAATATTAATAACTAAGTGGCTACGAGTTCGAATTTTATTATTTTTATTTATTTAATAAAAATTAAATTTTTTTAACATAATATTAAAATTTTAATAATTAATCTGTCATGATTATAGATTTATATAAATTTTAAGTTAAAAACCTTTCATTTAAAATAGTGTTTTAAAAAATAATATAAAGAGATAGTACAGCACCATTAAATATCCTGCCTAACCGAGAGATTCGAAGAGATCAAATTTCGAAGAAGAAGACAAAAAGATAGAAAGGATCAGATGAAAGCACCATCCGCGAAAATGACACCAAGAACGGTTGGATTTTTTTTCTTTCGTAATATGCGAAGATATACATACATGCAGTCATTTATACTTCAACAAATTAGGTTGCTTATACGTTGAACATTTAAGAAGAACACCAAAAACCCACCGGTTACAAGGACATCACAAGAGAACATGGAGCGGATAAAAAAGAATAAGAGCTTGTTCGTCCTTGTGATTTATATTTTTTTTATAAAAAAAACTAAAGAAGTTATACTTTTTAAAGTAAAAAGCTGCTTGTTTTATTGAGAAAGGATATTTTAAGAGATATAAAGTATAAAATGAATTTTAATCCGAATCCAAGAACAACTGTTATGGAAGGATTATCCATGAGTGTGTAAATAATAGTTTTGTGTACCTAACAAAAATCATTCTAGAAAGAAAGCTACTATATGCACTTGGGTGCTGACGGCGTCGTGACGTTTCACCACTCAGCAACATTACAATATTAAATGGTCACAGAAGATTTTAAAAGAAAAATCAATGTCTTGCTTGTGTGTGTGTGTACGTAATATGTAAATCTTCTTCTACTTTTCCTGCCTTAAAAGTTCTCTTTATGAAAATCGAACTTTGTAGAGGTCTTGCGAGAGAAGTCTAGAGCTAATTGCCTTAGCTCCTTCGTGAGTGCCGGTGCCCCACAGTAGAAAACTCCTGCACATAATTTTACACACGAAGTTGTTTAGTTAAGTAACATTTCCTTAGTTCCGTGGACAAAAAGAAGAGAAAAACAAAGGCCCAACAAAAAGTAGGTGAGCAAGGTTAGCAGAACTGACCAATTCGAGAATCTGGATATTGAAGGGCGATCTTCTTGTAGACTTGTCGCCAGATGGGTTTGGCAAAGTGTGATTTGACCCGTGTGCCTGAAACCACATCCACGCCACTCTTGGCATGGTGTAGCGACTGGAGCATGGCAATGAGAGCTGACCTTGCATCGCCTTCTTCATATACACTTGTGCAGTAGTTGTGCAATTCTATCACCTGCTTGTCATCCATCTCTGCCACCTCGTTCATTATCCCTTTGAACCACTCAAAGGAACCCTGTTCCCTTGTGACCCAATAGAAGTATGCTTTTCTTGTTTTGAAACTTTTGCTATTAATCTTGTTGTTCTTGTTAGGCGTGGCTCTGCCACTTTCCAACGCATCCAAGGCTCCATTATTCCCTTCATCCTTATCCTTGATTTTCATGTTGTTGATAATGTCCTTGACTATGCTGATCATAGGTGTGGCTCCGATGCCAAGCCCTACTAGTAGCACCACATCATATTTCTTGTAGTCTTGTGCCGGAGCTCCAAATGGACCATCAACTAATATCTTGGGAATGCTGTACATTAATTTAATCGCCACTTGTTAATGAAATGCTCAAGGCAATAAAATTGTGCTACTATTATCGATGATCATGCCATCGCTATTGAATCACTAACAAATTTTAGTCAAAAGTATATATATATGTGATTTTAATAGCTTATCATCAATTCAACACCTTCCACCAAGATATCATAATTAATTATTACCTAGGATTGTTTCCTCCTTGCATATCAGCTCTGAGTAATCCACTCTTCCCAGCAGTCGGAGGCTGACAAACCTAACAACCATTGAAAACATAAGAGATTGTTCAGAACCAAGCAAGAGGGGAATTTGGTTTGGCATGCAACATATATAAATGTAGCTAACGACAGACCTCAGAGAAAACAGTTTTGAGTTGCCTCGTCCAATCACCGAGTGTTCGAATGTGCACGCTTAGGTAGTCATCTCCTGGTGCTGAAGTGATAGAAAATGGGTGCCTGTGTTCAATACCAATTATTATGCATTAGTGTCGAAGGCCAAAATAATTGGATTTCTTGGGCTGAAGTGGGCGCTAGCTAGCTATCTGCCACAGAAATTAGATTCTTACCATTCAAAGGGAGAAACTGCAGCGCAGTTGACAAACATGTACTGCCCACTCTTGTATTTGAATCCTTGGGGCTTTGACATGTGCAATGCCAGGACGTTTCCCGGATAGACGGCAACCTAATAAAATGTTCATGAAAAAATAGTGGTCTTCAGTATCGTACAAATTTTGCCAGTACTAGAATTTGAAAATGAGTAGTGATCAATTCATAGACTTCATTGAATTAGACCTTGAGGATCTTAACGGCTCTGATGCTTGATCTGAAAGCCCTGATCAACCTTTCACATGCATAAAGAATAACCGGCACTGCTAGATACATCCATGTCTGCAGCACTCAAGAGAAAATGGAAATCGATTGTAAATGTACAAGAAATATCTGAAATGTCAAAAGGAAGCAAATTCTTAATTTTAGTTGCAAAGAAAGGGAGGAGTGAAGCACTGACCGTTTTCTGATACCATGTCTTTGTGAGGTAGAGGTAAATCCCATGGACAACAAGGAGAGTGTAGACAATAACGAACAGATGGTGGGAATACCAGAACGCATTGAAGCCAGTGAGTTTCTTGAGAGGTTTAGGCAGGTTGATTCTGTTACGCCGAAACCAAGGCGTGGCTAATGTGAATGCTATGGCCATTAGCACTACCATTACAACGCCTGTGATCCCCTCCACACCTTTCAAAAACCACCAGTAGTTTTCAGGCTGATCATCTCCAAAGTAAGGTTTCATAGGCTCGTATTCTTCTTCAGTGGCATGAATAAGTCGTGGAAAATCACACGTTATATGAGCCCCTGCATGTAATCCAATTCCAATGGCAATTCCTACTGCAATAACCTGAACAAATTTATAGCAAGTATTATTATATTTTTAAGATCACGCAGACTTCTCAAATACAAGGAATACAGAAAGTCTCGTTACCTTATGGAAATTCAGATTGTCATCAAAAGGCACAGCAACACCCAATTTGGTCTTGTTTCTGAGCCAAGTAATGGTATTCCGGCAGACTGGTAGTAAAATCAAGGCCATATTGAATTTAAGGGTCTCTGCCCCTCCTTTGGCAACACAAACGCAATAGCCCATCACATCATATGCGGCCTTGTGCCGATATTGTATGAACTTGTAAGTAAATAAACCAGCGACGATTCCCATCCACAACATCATTATCCAAACTCTCTGCCAATTATCCATCAAAAAGTACTTCATCTTTTGGTACCATCTCTTTAATGGATTGTTTTCTTGTGTGGGCTTCAGCTTTTGGCTCAATAATTGACTCAGAACTTTGCTATCTCCAACTCTGACGGTTTGGTTTGGAGCTTGCAATAATAGTGTTTCCAAGTTATAAATCTGTTTATTGCCACCAAAACAAGAAATTAATTATGCCCGGAAAGATAAATGAACCTATATGATTGTTTAATTACACTTTTATGTACTGTACCATGATATATCCAGCATTATCTGGGTCTAATTCTTCCATGATTAGTGCTGCATACTCCTTGGCTTGTTTCTGAATGTTGGAAAGCTTGTTTGCAGAAGCACTTAGAGTGATAATCTACAAATAAATTTGATCCGGTCAATCACAACTAGTAATGTTATTTAAGAAATAAAGTCGTTATATCAACCAAAATTAATTCATTCTGTTCACCTTATGTTTAAAAAAAAAAAAAACAGAGATGCAAAAGTTTTTTTTTTTTGTTCAGAGTTTGAACGGTGCTAGAATTTGATTTTTTTTCTTCAAATTAAATATTTTTAAATTATGTTTATATAAAAAATAAATTTTAAAAAATAAAAAATATTATTTTAATATATTTTAAAAAACAACCAATAATACACTATTAAAATATTCATTTGATCGCTTACTTCCAAAACTTCCTCTTCTGCTATTCTTCCATCAGCATCTTTATCAACCCTGCACATATTATCAATATTAAACACTTTAGAGCAGGCAACAAGACAGGCGGCAATCCCAAAGGATAAAAAGCGCTCAATCAATATTAAAAGAACGCAATGTTAATTGAAAGTATACATGTCAAAGAAGATCTGGAGCCTGGAGTCAAAGCTTTCATCGGAAATTTGATCCCAGAATTGTCTAAGCTGTGCCTTGTTAATTAAATCACTATTTATGTTATGTCTCCGAGCAAGTGCACGAAATAATTCTCCGGCAAATTCCTTAGAGTCCTTGTTCATACCTGCCGTGTATAAATTAATATAGTGGTCAATAATTAGCATCACAGTTAATTGAAGCAGGAGATTAACGAGAAAATTAATAGCCAACAAGGGTACTTACCTATGCATTCTCCAAACAAGGAACAGGGAAGGAGGCCACTGGTAGAAGCAGTAAGTTCTTGAAATCGCTTCTCAACAGCAGGCCATCCATTTCCAGTTTTGGTGGTAATGAACTTAAGTCCCTTCAAGGCATGAGCAGCAGCTGACTTATTCCTATCAAACCGTCTAGTAGATGTCCTTCTTGATAAAGAAGCAAAACGTTTTAGCTCCTGAGAGACCTGTCTGATTCTGGATGATGTGTTCCTAAACAGCGAAGACCGCAGCGAAGAGGAATTGTTACCCTCCAGCGCAGTCTTCGCCAGCAGAGTCAATTCGGGATCCTCATTAGCTCCCTGAACGCTGTGAACTGCCACAGAATCTTCACGAATATCCAAAGTAATCTCTACATAGGAAGATGGATCATCAGGAACACCGGAATTTATAATGGTTTCAGGAGGAATATTGAACCTCGCGCTCTTCCTTGAAGAACGTTTTTTATTGAGAGGTCCTCCTCCTCCTGATCCTAATGGCCCGCTAAAAGCTGTTTTGTCGCTTGCTACGCTTTCTGTGTCCGAGTTGTTCTCAGAATAAGCACCCCTCGAGTCCTCGCCTCTGATCATTTTGATTAACTTCACTTATCCTGCAAAACTTTTGCCAACACCAAATGGTTTTAAAGAGAAACGGCCAAGAAGGAAATATTAATTGTAAACCGAAAGATGGTTGGTGTAGAAAATTTGCTTTTGATAAAAAGTTGAGGGAAGAGGAACCGGATATATATACACGCCAGAAGGTAAGAAGAATTAAAGAAGAAGGTTTGCTTTCAAATCCATTTAAATGTTTTATTGCACATGCACTCGAATACGCAAATACGACGAAGCTTGTAGGAAAGGTATGCTGGTCAAATCGTCATCAACGACCACCCCTATTATTTTCTACTTTTGGTCTTTTTTTACTCATCTAACTTGCGCTAGCTGTAAATAAAATCTACATCCAGAAATTACTTGTATATATCTTCACCAAAGATTCTGCATTGAATTGAATTATAATGACTGCATTTAGCTAGTGGGGTTGATTGATATATAATAGTGAATTACGGAAAGAGTAGACAAACTATATGCATATAATGGTAGTTTAAGAACCTAATTAGCTGGTAAAGTCCACTCTTGAATTGTAAAAACGATAGTTGTTAGTCTATATACACACACACACACACACACACACACACACACACACACACACACACACACTGCATAGTCACCTAGCCACCTTCCATGGACTTTGCAATAACTGATGTCTTTTAATTTTTGGCATGCCTTCTAGATTTCCAAGAGAGTGGAAACATCACTATTTATATTTATTAAAAAGTGCTTGAGAGTTGTAAAAATTATTTTATAAAATGATTTTTATTTGAAAATATATTAAAATAATATTTTTTTTATTTTTTAAAATTTATTTTTAATAACAACACACAAAACAATTTTAAAACATTAAAAAATAATTTAAAGCAAAATAAAATTTTAATTTTAATAAAAAAAGATTCAGTCTCAATACTAAACGGGTACTAAATTAAGCTCTAATTTCTAAAATAAATTAGATCTACAGATTTATTCACAATTCCTCCTATAGCACAAAGAGAGAAAAAAGCAAAAAAAACTTCATAGTGACCCGAGTGATAATGATCCATAACAACCAAACGAACATAAACTTTATCTTCATGTAATCCAAAAACTTGAAACTTCAAATTATTAATATTAGAATGCTCAGGTGCTTAGATGTCCAAAATTATCTTCATTTCAATATACCAAACACATTATGACTTGCTATGTTCTTGAGATACGGACAATAATTATCCAAACTTATCAAGCTCGTAAGATAGGGCCAATTCTTGCACAGTAGCATCAAACAAATCTCAAATTCAATTGTTCTTGAGATACAGACTAAACACGTACTAGTTTATCATGCTTCCGAGACAGGGTCAACACTCATCTCCAGAGCTCACACAAAGTTTAAGTAATGTAGCCGCTAATCCAACATAAAATCATCAGTGGGCTTGCTTATGGTTGTCGTAGGTGCCTCTTTCATCTTTTGCAATCAAGCATGTGCTCGTGCCTTCCGATGTTGCTAATTTATTTATCCTACACTGTCATCCTCTGTCCGATTTCATTTGTTTATGCCTCGTTCGTTGGTTTGACCTGGTCTCCTAATCTTTCTTCTAACGAGAATTAAGTGATTGTTTATACACTACCCCGATACATTGTTGAAAACCCGATCCGGGTTTGATTTGAGACCAGATCTGGATTTTGAATCAGGAGCTCCAAGTCGACTTTTAAGATATTTTTTTTAAAATCAAAATAACAACCAAGGTTCTTGTTCAATTTCATTTGATTAATTTTATTTTAAAAAATAATTAATGAGTTAAGGGTTGGTTTTTGACCAGATTAACTATGTTTTTTTATTATTTTTTTAATTAAAATTTTGGGTTGACCTATCAGGTTTTATAGCTATATCTTTATTGAATCAACCCCATGGTGGGGCAAATCTCAATTTTTTGAAATATTATGACTAATTAAATTTTGAGCACCGAATTTAACTAGGAACTAGGAAATGGTGAGAACAATGACAACGCAAGGACAATTAGTAAAGCGTGGGATGTGATAACAGCTCTTCTTCAAAGCATCTATCAAAGCTTTGAATTCATTCAGTAATCCTCAGTTCCATTGAGAGGAGAAATATATTAGCTAATTAGTGGTTTAATTGGGTGTGAAAACAAAATTGACGGTGACGTTACGCAACATATTTATTTTATTAAGCGCCGGTGGCTTTGCTTTTCGATCTTATGGCCAAAGGAATTGCCATTGCTAACACAAATAGACATGTGCAAACAGAAGCCAGGCAATTTGACCTAATTGCTCCCCTTCTTATTCTTTTGCGATCATTGCACCATCAGTGTGAATCAGATGAAGTGGTCAACTTGAACTATAGACATGCGCAAACAAGCGTGTCACTTTCAAATGAAAGCAAGGCAATGGGAATCGGTTGACCGACATGTACCGATCGTCTTCTTTCTCAAAACGCGGATTCGCTATCTTCTATGGAAGAAGGTCCAAAAGTCAAACTGATATCGTGGTGGAAACTTGGACCAATAATAGCATGCGTAAAAATGCAAGCGGCTGTTTTTTATTTGGAATGTGTTAGAATGAGGATACTGACTTGTACTGTTTTTGACGCTGTCTAAACGGTGTTTTGTTAAAATTTAATGTTGTTTTTATGTTTTAATATTATTTTTTTATGTGTTAGGTTAAAAATATTTTAAAAAAAATAAAAAAAATTTATTTTAATGTGTTTTTAAATAAAAAAATACTTTAAAAAATAACAACTATCACATTTATTATAAACACCACAAAAATATTTATGGATCATGCCAATAGTGTTGAGTTTAAAAAGCAGATTGGAGGTGTAAAAATAAGTTTTTTTTTTCTAATGTAAACGATTATATTTTTTATTAAATTAAGTTGGTTTTTCCAGGCAAGTTATTTTTATTTTTAATTTTATGAATAAAATTTTAAAAATCCTAATTATATCATTTTATTATACATCACCACAGCTCCTTAATTACAAGCTCTTCACATGATTTTAGCTCAAAAGGAAAGGACAGGACGGTAAGCAATCCATAAACTTCAACTAATTTCAAACTGGGAGGGTCAATCATATTTATATGCATTTACAATGTCTTCTTAGAAAGCATCTCAAAATAATGTTTCCGTAAATTTAGGAGCTGAAAAGTGATTTCTAGGATAGATTTGACGTCAAATTAGAACCATCCTTGAGCAAATAAAAATTCCCTTCTGGTGTCCGTTGAATGAATCAAATTGAGATTTTTATGCTTAGCCTTGGTTTAAAAATATTCGGAACGCTGTTCTAAATGGAAACTGAAAGGGGTTGGTAACACCTTCCATAATAAATTTTCTGAATGATTTTCTATGTATCGATCCCAAAAGTCAATGATTAAAAATCTCTTTTCCTTTCCCAGCTGTGCATTACCTCATCTAACAAGGAACAGAGACGAGCTTGTTATAGGAAGCGTCCAGGTTGTCAACTAATGTTGACACTTCGTAAATCGTCAAAGTGAAGGGAAAATAACGAAAACAAGAGAGCTCAAACAAGATAACCCAAGCATGCAACTTCAGTCTCGAAGCTAGTTGGCCCAACCAAGTTTGAGGCCAATAACCCACTTTGATTATTCTATGGATTAAAGGTTACCCTTTTTTGCATTGAAACACGTAGGTCATCATCAGAATAAGGTTCTTTGGCAAGATTTCGAGCGAACATATCAATTATGCAGTTATTGAATACAAAATTACTTCTTAAATTAATCAATAAAACTTTAGCATTAATATTTATTAAATCATTTATGAGTCTATTATCTCATTTATGCGAGCCAAATCTTACATGTTGTTATCACAAGCCAAGAAAGGAGACGATGAATAATGAAGGAAGGAATGCCCTAAGGAAGATGATGATGCCAACAGCAAGGAGAATGATTGAACAGACTGCTCCATTGCAAGGAACTTGGTCCATCTCACTGGAATAGAGACGCAGCTGAAGTTATTAGAGATGTTGAATTTGAGATTACCTGTACAAGGGTACTTGCGTTGATGTAAGGAGGAGAGGGCTGCAATGAGCTTCATTGGGAGTTGAAAATGGTTGCTTAAGTGAAACAAGAAGCATGCTTTCTTTCTTCGTTTTTTTCTTCTTCTTCTTCCCTTGAAACTGAAGAAGCATATAAGACTCTTACCATGTCAATATGAACTCGGAAGTTTTAATGGGTGCCTGTTGAAGTTGTACGGCTTGGTTCCAGCATTGCTGCTTTTGGATCTCCTATTTCTTCTGTATCAAGACAACCCATGCATAATAACAGTCACCCAGGTCGTTTGCCTTAATATTATTTGATAAAAAGAGACTCGTATTATTACACTTTGAATCTAGCCCAAATATTTTCTTCAAAAAAAAAAGAAGGAAAAAAGAGCAACAATAGGCCTACCCAAAAAACAATGTTAGAGAATAAGGCCCATGGTATTTAAATGGGGATTTTAGAAATTCTAGCCGTTAGTTTTTTTTATGATGTTTGAGAAATTTTTTAAAATATATTTTTTTAGAACAAAAATGTAGCTGAGATTTTTTAAGAAATTGAAAATTTTCAAAAACTTCCCTTAAAAGTGCTATCCTTTTTATACTAAGATTTATCGTTCCAAGATTGAAAACAAATCAAGAGATTATATGACTTTTAAAAAAGAAATCAAGGAAGCTTAATCACCAACAACAAATAAAGAATTTAATGTTGCTGGTGATGGGAGGTAAAAAAAAAATCAAAAACAATAATGAAGAAATTAAATTAAAAAAAAAATCAATAGAAACCCATACGCAAAGTGCGAGTCACGCGCTAGTTTATTGTTTTAAATTATATGATCTTACGGATAAATTTAAGCCATGATTTTACAAAATCACTTATATGGCAGCAAATTATTTAAATTATACAATACATTTTCACTACATCAAGTAGAAATATTTTTTATGTATGACTTTTTTATTTGTAGAGATTTATCCTTAAAAAATCAAGTTAGATTTATATATTAATTAAGTTTAATGTATACGGACAATAAAAAAAACATTTGAATCAAATTTTCATGAACAATTTATTATTGGTATTATGATTTTCATATCAGATATATAATAGCTTAAAAAATTGTTAAAATAAATAAATATTATTTAAAAATCATGTCAAAATTAAAAAGTAAATAAATATGGTAATTCTTTTTGGAGTGTCAAAAAAATAAATCAAAGAAAAAAAAAGAATCAGGCTTATCACGTTGTTCATCCCCTAAATAATATTTATACAAATTGTCGAGTGCCTTAAAGAAAATATTGACTCTCTCAACTCTTGAACTGCAACATTTAAACACAGTTATATATGTTAACTAGCTTAGTTATGATGCAAAGTTATTATTATTTGGATTAAACAAATATATTAAGATGCTTCTATATTCATATCAACGTTGAAGTACCATAAGAAACTCAAATTGTTTTAGTGTTGTAGTATAATAATTTGGAAGTTTAAGTGAGAGTTAATCAAATAAATTTAAAATTTGATGGTTATATGATTTTTTTCGAGTGTTTTGCTCAGTGCATGGCTGCCTTCTCAACGGTTTAAAGAAGAATTAAAGATTAATCAAATCAATCTTCCTCACGTCAGTTAACCCTGAGAATTGCATGAATAGTGATTTGTGAAAATATTAGTGACTATATATCATTTAATATATATGGTGTCTTGTGCTTTATTGTTGGAGAAGTGGGTAATTAATTGTTAGTGATACATTAGCTGGAAATAATTATTGATAAAAAAATAAGTGCATGATTATAATGGAAAGGGATTCATGTTCGTACTGTGGCTAAAAAATATAGTGTCAAGCTGCATAAAAGTTTGTATTTATAAAAAATTTATCAATAAATACATAAAAAATTTGTATACATGGTTTGTTCGCATCACCACATCGTGACTCCTCCTCGTGACTCAAATTGAACTTTGGAGTGTGTTGAAAAACGAGAAAAAAGAAGAAGTATGTGGGCGTCACCTCGCTCGGAATGGAGGATGTTGCTGGCTTCCATGATCATCTTCTGTTTTTTAGTCCAGTACTATCTGGTAATCATATAGGGCTTTGACTAATCCAAATTTGAGCCGAGTAAAATTACAAGGGTGACAAAACTTTCCTTGTCGAGTATTCAACGCAGCTGTATTTTCAAGTCAAAACTAAAAACCTTTATTAAATTAGAACAGCTTGGTACCAACTGATCTACATGCTCGGTGGTTCCATGGTCATCTCAAATCCGAGATATGTAGCACAGCACATGGTATTCTTAATTTAACGCAATAGTTGAGACCCAAAAAATTATAAAATCGAACCACACAAAATCGCTTGTGATTCGAAGTTATACAACCCTATCTCGGTTGTGACTTTTTTCTTCTCTTTCATCTCCTAATCGTCAAAGGTTTCGAAGCGCTATCTTTAATGTGAAGACCAAAGAGAGGAGGAGATCCTGTTCAATCAGTTGATAATTATCAAGATAAATTATTTGTGTATATGATTGGTCCATGTGGTACAGGACTACTATTTAATTAGGTAGAATATGGGACTATTTATTTTTATGTTTTAAAAATATTAAAAAATATTTATTATTTTATTTACTTTAAATTAATATGTTTTTAATTGTTTTAATGTGTTAATATTAAAAATAATTTTTAAAAAATAAAAAATATTATTTTAATATATTTTAACATAAAAAATTATTTAAAAACCAGGAACAACAACAACACTATTTATCTTGTCCCTTTTAAGTTTAGCACTCTTCCGTGTTTTAGCTTCAATTGTTCTAGTTTTTGTACTGTCAAATTCTTAAATTTTCAAAATAGTTTGGTAGGAGTCTTAGACCGTTTTTAACCGTGTGGTTATGGGTGCTTTTCAAATAGCTTTTCATACCAAAATGCATGCCAATGATTTTTTTCATTTTTAAAAAATTATTTTTGACATCAGCACATCAAAACGATCCAAAAAATACAAACCATACTCAATTTTAATAAAAAAAATATATATATTTCAAATTTTTTAGAAACACAACACGTTTCCAAACAAAATCTAAGCATCGAATGCTGACTTTTTTCCTTCTTTTATATTTTCTCACCTCCTGCATGAGAGAATAATCCCTAAAGTTATTCAAAACCAAATATAATGTTTTTAAAAAGGGGTTTATTATTAGCTCTAATCAAATTTAAAAAAATAATACCAATTATTTTTAAAAATAATTTTTTCTAAGAAATATATTAAAATAATATTTTTTATTTTTTAAAATTTATTTTTAACATTAGCAATTATATAAGAACAAAAAAAAAATTAAGATAAAAAAATCAATTTCTTTTAAAAACATCTTTAAAATATAAAAACAAACATCATCTACGTATTTGAATTAACATGGATTTTACAGGCGGTAAAGATAATAAATTGTGATTCATTTACAATGATTTAACTCAATCAATTAATCAATCTTGCAAGAGTCATTCTCTTCTGGTCTCTTCCCGTGCATATGCTCCACGACAAAACTTATGCTTTAAAGGGTCGCTTCTTTTCTTGACTATTATTTCTTCTTCTTTTTTCTCTGCTTTCTCTTTGAGTCAGTCTATGCTTAAAGGAGGTCGATGGCCTAATTGTACGCAGGAGCAGAAACGTGTCTTTTTTGCAGGTGGTTTGATCTTAGCTGTAAGGATTCATGATTAGAGCCGGTAGCCATCTGGTTCGAGGTGGCTAGCTACATGCACATAGCACTAGCTATGAATTATTCATGGACAGCTAAGGTGCATTTAAGTTTTTTTTGGCATATACCTCCTATCCAGAGAGATGTGCCACATCAACCACCAATCTTGATTACAACTCGACATCTGTGCACAAGAACTGACGAACGATGGTGACCGTTCTGTTAGAGATTCTTGGACCCGAATAATTATATTGATGTTTATTCTAAATCTCAATTATCAACCTGCCAAAATATTAATCTCGCATGTTTTGGCTGCTATAAGGTCGGGTTCCTCGTCTTTTCGAAGTCAAACCACAAGTGATAACAAATTGACTGCACTCTTTCAACGTGGCTATAATGATAATCTTGGACAATGTGTCCTGGCTTCAGCCACTATCACCTTAAAAGAAGATACACCATTTGTCAAAGACATGAAAATGAAGCTCGTTTTTCACCGAAATAATACCTTTAAAGATTGCCTGAGATAGGATTTTGATCGCAGTCCGAGTTTCAAATTCTAAAAGTATACTTTTATAAACTTATAAATCAGCTCGACACAAGATAATGTTTGAACTTCTACTTACGTTCACATTTCGAGCTAGATAACTGTTCTCAATTGAAAGAAATGTGTAAATTAACAACACAGAAGGCTGTTTTCACTTCAAGCATACCATCGTTTGAGTTTTGCGACGGGATATATAGTCCTTTTGATGTTGAATAAGATTTTTTTTTCAATGGACACCTGTGCTAATTCACCCTATCTGGAGGACAGGCATAGAATGAGCAACACGAAAATCTTGCACCTTCCGATTGTCTAAACAATAAGTAAAGCCCACAAAAGCTAATGCACATTGCTCGTGAACCCATTCATGTTCTTTTCGGTTCATCATGCATGGACCCAAACACCAGACTGCGAGTACCCAAGATTGCTTTCATTTATGGAGGAAGTACAAGTTCGGCTACAATGATTGCCCTGCAACATGACGCTACATTACAACTAGAATACTGCGCTTTAGAGAGAAATTAGGGAACTTACTTCATCATCTTATTACAGCGTAGGGACGAAATAAATAAAATGGAGAGGCACCTGCGTACTGTCATCAATTAAAAAACAATAGTTAAGGTAAAGGTTTTTTTTTTTTTTAAATCTAGGTTACATATAAAGGGACATTTATTATTTGAATTTTTAAATGTCTTTTTAAAATATAATTATTAGAAGTGTGAATAATTATGTCTAATTGAAAATGAAAATTTTTAATAATTTATTTTGTTGTTGTGTTTGTTTTATTAGAAAATTTCATAAATAATACAAACACAATAAATAATATTAAAAAAATAAGAATTAAATGTTATATAAAAATCAAATTTTATAGGATAAAAATATAAAAAATCAAAATAAAATATATAGCAATTAAAATATTAAAAATAAAATTTTATATAATCAACAAATAACATGATATTTTTAAATTTTAATTATTTCATTTTATTTTTATAGTGTAAAAAAATGTTTTTTTTAAAAAAAAAACTTGTTTTTAAACTAATTTTTTCTTGAACTGAAAATATTAAATATTAAAAAGTGTTTTTCTATAAATAAAGCGGGTACTTTAATCCATCAAAACCACAAATTAAAATTCTATCCACATTCTGATAAAAATAAAAATAAAAAAAGGAAAATCTACCAGTATACCTGGTGGTTTGACCGCAAGATTGCTCTAGATTTTCGGTACTAGATCCTCCTTATCTTAGACATGGCACTCATTTTCAGCCATTTATACCTTAGACGATGATCCGCCAGAGATTTATAGAGCTGCTGCCTGATTGATCCCTGAACCCATGTGCAATATTTATGTCAATTGGCTTTTCAAGGTCAAATAGGGTCACATCATATGACAAGGAAACGAAAGCAAAACCTCCTTATAGATCGAAGGAGAGGGGAAAATGTATATGCTAAAATCACAAGATTTGGTGCCCGCATCGTGAACCTATCTTTTGCTGTTATGATTTCTGCAATAAAATTCATGAGTATATATATATATATATACTCTCAATCTTCTATATATAAGTCTAAGTTAAACTTTTATATGCAAGATAAAAAACAAGCCCAGAAAAGGCCAATTCAGAATCAGTTTAGAGATGCTTACAAAAGATCCATTGTACAGCGACAGTGACCTCCTCCCCTGCAGGCCTGTCAAGATTTACAGGCGGGTGATCAGTATATATTTTGGCCGGCACTAGCTAAACAACTCATGTGCTGGAAGACTCTGTTCAGACCTCGGAGACCATCTCACATGATAATGTCACAGGCACCCACCCCACCTCAAAACCAGCTCAGTTCAGTGATTGCAAACAAACTGTGGCCCAATCTCTCTTTGATAAATCCCACCCACTCTCTATTATCTCTTTGCGGTCTCTAACTAGCGAGGCACATCTATCATGCAGCGGTTTCAAATACAAGCCCCAACTAGACAAGATCAAGAAATTGGAATATTGTGATCATACAACTATATATTCGAGGATTGTTTGCGATTATGTTTTATTTTTTAATTATAATACATATAATTGCGTTGATCATCCTATTACATTTTAAATTACACCATTTACTTTTTATAGAATTATTTAATTTATATATATTTTAAAAAAACACGTAACATCTAAGTGTCAGTAAGGATGAATTAAAAAATAAGGCCAATGATCAATATCTTTCATCATCCAATTAGTGCTTCTTGTACATCAACCTGTTTTTGAGATTCTTTGAATGTTATTTAAGCTTTAAAATAATATTTTTTTTAATAATTTTGATATTCTAATATCAAAAATAAATTTTTAAAAAGTTAAAAATATATATTATTTTGATATGTTTTTTTTAAAAAAATAATCTTCTTCTATGCTTACAAATAAGCCCTAAAAATATTTTGAATTCAAACCCTGTCCGATGGGAGGGATTCGGATTTCTAGAGTATAAGAAAAGGTAAAAGGAGCAGAAAATTACCCAAAAATCATAAATCAACCCAGAAAACAGAATTTGGAAGGTTATATATATGTTTATGAATTTCATTTACAACAAATTGCCTCCGATTAACGATACGTCAGGGCAACGATAAACATAGTTGTGGCCGCTTCAAACTGTACTCGTTGAGAATTAACGTAAGCTAGCCACGAGTAAGTGAAAACACAGCAATATATAAGTGGTGAATGGTGAGAACTGAGAAGCGATCAGAAAGTCATGAATCATGCACCCACATGATGATGCTCTTTCCGCGGCATGGACCACCGGGAGTCGGGGACAGTTTGACAGGCACCTTTTGGTTTGTTTTCCACTAAAATATTTTCCAATTTGTTTGGCAAATTTGGAAATCAAATTGAGTCGGCACGATAAGTTTCACAAATTTCTTCTTTTAGATTATTACTAGATAATTTGTTGGTGTTGCAGTGTTGCGTTGTATATCATATTGATTTTTTAATATAAAAAATATTTAAGTATTGTTAATGTATTTTTAATAAAAAAATTTAATAATAAATTCAAAATATAATACATAATACATATTGGATGATATTATTTTTTTTAAATATCGATACGATAATATATTGAATATTTTTTAAAAAATATTGACATTGTGACATTATAGATTAACTCGAATTAACCTATTAAATCTGCGGTTTAAATCATAAAACCATAATTATTTTATAAAAAAATAAAGTAAAATAAATTATAAAAGTCAATTCCTGACTAATCTGATGTTGAAGGTATAAATTAAAAAAAAATATAAATTAAAAAAACAATTCAGGGCAACCTGTCAAACTTACAACCTAGGTCATGAGATTGAGATGATCCTATAAAAAACAAACCGAAAAATTATTATGTTGCTTAATTTTAAAGCAGCTTAATATTAAATGATAAAAATTAAAAAAATCAATTAAAAAATAGAGGAAAAAACAACTCAGGTTAACCCGGGCTAACCTGTAAAACTATTGACATGAGCTGTGAGATTAAAATAACTTTATAAAAAGTAAAAAAAAAAATTATAAATCTCCATTTTTAATAGATTCAATGTTGAAAGTTGAAATTAAAAAGAAAAAAAAACTAAATTCATGAGACCAAGATAACTCTATAAAAAAAATGTTAAAAAAAATTATGAAGTCTAATTTCTAAATAACTCAAGTCAATCTGGACTAATATATTAAATCCATGATTTAGGTAATGAGATGAATATAATTTTATAAAAAACAAATAAAAATAAATTACAAAACTATGTTTTCAATGGATTTAATATTGAAGATTAAGATAAAAAAGAAAAACCAAGTCCAAGAAACCATAATAATTCAATAAAAAAACAAATTAAAAAGGAGTACATAGTTTAATTTATAAACAATATAATATTAAATAATGAAATTATAAAAATTATAAAATACTATTTTAATAAATAATATTTTGTAAGTGCTGATACAATAATTTAATACATCCTTTATTAATTTTGCAAATAACATAGCATGAAACTATAAATAATCTACTCAATAACTTTCATGCAAATAAGATATTGGCAGATATGGAAAGTCACATGTCTATAAAGAAAAGGGAAGAGAGGTGTTTTTGTCATTTTAGAATGTAGTATTTTTCGGATAAAAAATTTGTTTGTTTTTATGTTTTAAAAAAGTTAGATTTTTTATTTTAAATTATTTTTTTATAATATTTTAAAATCATTTTTATATGTTGATTTTAAAAATATTTTTTTAAATAATAATAAAATATTTTTCTAATATATTTTTAAAATAAAGATATCTTAAAAAATCTGCAAAAACAAAGTAGAAAGTAGGGTCGGTGGGCTTGGTCATGATAGCAAAGTAGCCCAATGGATAAGAAGACAAAAGTAGAAAAGCGCAGTCCTCGAAAAGCAAAAAAAACAGTGACAAGAGCCAAATAAACATAGTGGCCCAGATATCTGAGGTGAGAGATGCAGAGGTTAAGAAAGACAGAAAGGGGGAAATGGGTAAAGTAACCAGTGGTCGGTACGTGTCCACCTTCACCAGTGTTTTTCCTTTCCCATTAACCCAAAAAAACAGAAGAAAAACCCACAAATGTTACCAACTTTCAAAACACATTCTCCTCTCGTCGCCAAGCATGCTCGATTGCACAACCACATAGTTCGACAGACCCCAACGTGCGAAAAGTTAAATAATGCACCTCTCTTCTCCACCACCCTCACATAAAAATAGGGTGTTTGAATAATTAGGGATGTAGTTTAATTCGTCAAATACTAGATTTGTTTTTTTTAAAATTACCAATTTAAATTTTATAAAATTTAAAGTCATTAAAAATTTATATAATTATTAATTTTAATACCTATAAAATTAATCAAGGCAAATATAACCAAACCAAAAACTCACATTAATTTTATATATATATATATATATATATATATATATATATATATATATATATATATATATATATATATATATAAAAGAGTGTCTGTAATTGATAGCTGTGTTACCACTGCCACTATTATGGTTTTTTTGGATCAAATGAAAAGGCTAGCCCTCACATGCACATCAATAATTTAATGTTAGTTGAAAATCAACCGCTATTTAAAGGGCATCTCCTCCTCCGTTCTCCTCAACCAATTCTCTTCCTTTTCAGCACTCTTTACGTTTAGGTGAGAATGCTAATTGCTGGCTCGCTAGCTCTAGAACCTTGAATATAACTGCATCTTCATTTTCTTGACGCCTTTTAACGTCTTATGCGTGTCAAAAACTAAAAATTTTGTTTGAAAATGTGCAGAAACATGGCTGCTGCTTATCTGTGGACTTTATTTCTTGGCATGCTGGTTATGGTATCTGGAACAATGGGAGCTGCCCCGAGGAAGCCAGTGGATGTGGCGTTCGGTAGGAACTATGTTCCTACATGGGCTTTTGACCACATTAAGTACTTCAATGGAGGCAATGAGATTCAGCTACACTTGGATAAATACACAGGTGTGTGACTCTGAGTGTGTGTTATAATCAGATCAATGAATTTTTGCTCTTCATCATTTATTGCATTTCAATAGAGCTCTCCCTGACTTTTTATTTTTTACTTTTCTCTTCACCATCCGCTGGCATATTTTGCTAACAATAACGGGTTTGATATTGCAAAGGTACTGGTTTCCAATCAAAAGGTTCATACTTATTTGGCCATTTCAGTATGCAAATGAAGTTGGTTCCTGGTGACTCAGCTGGAACAGTTACCGCTTTCTATGTAAGCATTTCTCATCACGTTACGACTGGTCATTTTCATTTTACTTGGGATTTTAGAAAAGATTTTCCTTTATTGATCAATCCCGATTTCTCAATCAATCTTTTTCTTAGTTATTATTATTATTATTATTATATCATTAAAGTTATTATTTGTTTGTTTCTTTGGCAGCTATCCTCACAAAACTCGGAGCATGACGAGATAGACTTTGAGTTCTTAGGAAACAGAACTGGCCAGCCCTACATTTTGCAGACAAATGTTTTCACAGGAGGCAAAGGAGATAGAGAACAGAGGATTTACCTCTGGTTTGACCCAACCAAGGAATTCCACTACTATTCTGTCCTCTGGAACATGTACATAATAGTGTAAGTCTTTTTTCCTATTTCATCCTTCTGCATTAACTTTTAGGAAACTTCTCGGCCATAAAAGAGAGTTTAAGCAATCCAGTCTCAACACCTGATCATCTCAATTAAATTTCGGTTTCAAATTAGTTAGAATTGGCCATATAGATCCTTCCTCTTTAAAGTTAAGATGTTGCTATCCCAAAATCATTCAATTTCAAGAATCTCCCAATCAAATTTTCACGTGACTGCAACATCCATGGTGGGTGGTGGGTCAACCAAATCTTAGTTTTCATTCCCTGAAAAAGAAAGAACTAGTTTTGTGTTCAATTACCCTTTTTTGCTAAAACCTTTTCTTACTGTCTGAATTCTAAAGTTTGGCAATGAAGAAACATATCCACCACCTTAGTGGACTCTGTTGAAACAATGGTGAAAGGAGGTCGCTTTTCTTACTTAAGATTGTTTGTTTTCAATGATCTATCCCGACGAAACTCTTAAGCTGGTGAACACTCTTTTTTTTCTCCCTTTGTGATTTGATTATGTGAAATGGACAAATTATTATATAGATATGGTCCATCCTGTCCCAAAAAAGCAAATCATGCGCATGCGAAGCATAATGTTATATAATGTATAATCCAATCTGATGGATCATAATATTTAATGCTCTATTAATCAATTTGTATAATCATTGTCTATTTAATTATCAATACTACTATAAAGTTTAATTTGATAAAGTGCAGTGCAACTGGCATGTTATTGACAACGTGCATGTATAGTCATGTTTCTCTCTGAGAAACTGGATCAAATGCTATTTTGTAAAAGCTGGTGCATTAATTATACGAGTGGTGTCCTTCAGGTTCCTCGTGGATGATGTGCCAATCAGAGTGTTCAAGAACTGCAAAGATTTGGGAGTGAAGTTTCCATTCAACCAGCCAATGAAGATATACTCAAGTCTATGGAATGCCGATGATTGGGCTACCAGGGGTGGACTTGAGAAGACAGACTGGTCCAAGGCACCCTTTATTGCCTCCTACAGGAGTTTCCACATAGATGGGTGCGAGGCCTCCGTGGAAGCCAAGTTCTGTGCCACACAGGGTGCTAGATGGTGGGACCAGAAGGAGTTCCAGGATCTGGACGCCTTGCAGTACAGGAGGCTCAGCTGGGTCCGCCAGAAATATACCATCTACAACTACTGCACTGATAGATCAAGATACCCTTCAATGCCCCCAGAATGCAAGAGAGACAGAGACATATAATATCGTGTCGGAGACCATATTGGTGCTGGATACATTTTATATGATTGGATTAATATTGCTTGCCGAAGAAGCCCTGCAAGCTCTGAATCTCCACAGCTGCTTCCATCCTGTTTTACTCCTGTAATTGATATAATATACCTGAGCGTGATTATGGTTTCATGAGGGCGTGCCACTGCCATCGTCAGCCAGCACCTGCTAAGGCGTTGTTATCTCCGATTCAAAACAAAATGTCACAGTGGCACAGTTGAGATCCTGTGTTGGTGTCTATTATTGTAATGAACCATTATCTTATATTGCGAATAAAATTATTTATTATTTGATAATATATTATTATACTGGTTGAATTAGAATTATTATTGTTACAACTTATTTAATTTTAATTGAGTATTTTTAAAAAACTAAATGAATTGTTTAAGAACTATATTTTTTTTTGGAAAACACGCAAATATCATTGAAAAATAAATAAAAACAAAACAGTACATAGTTTTTTTTTAAAAAAAATTTAAGTAGAACCAGTGCATTATTTAATTGAGATCCATGCAATCTCACTATAATTTGAAATAAGATGCATTCATATATTTATATTCGAATAATATTTTTTTATTTTTTAAATATTATTTTAAATATTAATATATTAAAAAACCAAAGGCAATTTAAAAAATTTAAAAATATTTTTAAAACACAAAAACAATTACAATCTTAATATACTCCATATGTTCAAGTCAATGGATATTTTATTTTTCTTGTCATGATCGCTAGCTTCCTTTTATCTTTTCTGAATGCATGGTCAGTGCTTGACCAAAGAAATTCCCTCTATCTCAGCACACAAACGAAGAAAATATATTATTCTCCTTTCCATTCCTTTCTGTCAGAATATACGCACTGTAAAGGATAAAGAACATCAATTTGTTCTCTTTTCAATCTAAACACACAAACTTGTCACCAAAACACACAAAAAAAGGGTTATTCCTTTCTCTTAAGAGCACAATTCTTCGAGTCAAGAGGAGGGACGGACTTGTCTCATTCAAGGAAAGATTGGAGAAAGTGAATTTCTAGAAATATTAGATCCCACGACTCACCAACACACAACAACAATCGTGACTTCATGTTCCTGGGACATGAACCGCTTCCTTAGTCCTTTGGGGATGGGCTCTGCTCTTCACTTTTTCCTTTTCTTTTTTTTAATCATTGTTTTTTTTAGAATCAAATGTTCAGCTTCTCATGAACTCTGAAACAGTGAATACGTCTGTGTTAATTGTATCAGAAATAACAGAAGGCGGATCTTTTGATTCCAAATGCGTTCTCTCTCTTTTTGTTGATGGGGGGGTTGCATTCATTATCAATATGAAAAAGCTATGATCTAGCCGTGCTGCGAGAAGATTGAAATTCCTGCAATCTGGAAGCCAAATCAGTTATATCTTCAGTGATCAGGGGAAAGCAAGAGAGGCCATCGACTCTGTTATCACCTGTGTTGTCTGTGTGACAAGCACATTTCATTCATTGTTGATCAAACTTTATGTCTACATCTTATCTGCAACATTCACCTTCACAATTATAGTTTCTAATAATTCTTTGCAAGCTCAAATTTTTACACGTAAGAGGACAATTTCAGGCTAGTTGGAGTCGCTCGTTAACAAGATCTCCTTGTTTTCAGAAGCTTAAAGCTTTCTCAGAATTAAATCCTAGTTTCCATTATCCAAAGAGAAGACGGCTATCTTTTTAAAACAGTCATAGTAAATCAAGTTACATGAGGCTCTGCATCTAACAAAATCACCATGGTTTTCTACTTTTGTTGGATGGTCGTCTACCGTCTAACAAATCAAATAACCGACTGCTGTCATGTTTCATCAGCAAAAATTGTTCTGGAAAACCCACATCTTTTTAAAACAGCAAGGAAAAAAAAAAGCTTTAGTTTCATCTATGCAAAAGGAAAGGGTAGGCGTATGCCAGTCTTAACCGAAGAAGATAATACTGCTTTTCTTTTCTTATTCTCATGAATCATAAAATATTATATCCATCCAAGTTAATGCTTGCCATGGTGCTAATTATGTAATTGCTGCAACATTGATTTTCAATATCTGAAAGACGTGGCAAATGTAATTCAGCGTGCAACCATGTGGACTTGAGACCATAGCTTCAAATCTCCGAGCTTAATCTACACAACCTACTGTAAACATTTATTTAACTTTAGTACAAATACCACCACCAAATTGATGTATGGGAAATCTTTATTTTGTTATATCAGGAAAAACCAAGTACTTGGCAAACTGGGATGATCAACATGCCAAAAGCTCTGCAGTTATTTTTATCTGTCACCACAAAGATTCATAACAAAAAGAATCTATGGTGGGTGCATGCTTGCAGCCAACCTATAGATATGCAGAAGCAGCAGAAGTCCGTTGTTTATTACCGAGTATAACTACGAGCACGGTAACATCATCATGATATTTCCTTCTTCTCCCAGCTGGAATACTCATCAGATCTTCAGTGCTAAAACCTTCACAATGACAACGTTTATTCAGATATCAGAACGAATTTGAATAGACTGAATGGCCTAACATCATCATATGATATGATTCAATAATCAACAATCAATGGGAAGAGCATCTGAAATATATCATATGCAAGCATGCTTTGCCTATTAGCAGGTCGTATCTTTTTCCCTGATTCTTAAATTAATGGTCCAAATTCTGCAATATCAATGTTTCTGCATTTTTTGCACAGACCATGCCACAAGGGTATATCTTTTATTCAATGGAGAGATCAATGATCGCATATGAATATGACAGAAAAATTAAGACTAAAGAAAGCATATGCTCAGAAATTTCCAAAATTTAATTATCAAAAGGAAACAGAAATTACCAGCATTATCAGCTGCTCTCTGAACAAGCTGTTCAACTAGGTGCTTTGCAGGATCACCAGAAGGATTGTTCTGGATAAAGAGATGCACAAGGTTCACAACTTCATCATTGCTAAAGAAATCAAACAATCCATCACTTCCCAAAACAACAAATTGATCCTTGTCTGAAACTCTATGACTCATAGTGAAGGGATGATTATAAACATAGGGAGGACTGCACAAATTTCGAACTCGTAGAATGCCCATCAACACATCATTCATTTTACTCTGCGGAATTGAAAGGAATAATTTATGTTAAGTAATATAAGCTCTGTAAAGGAGCATTAATTTGACGAAAACAAATAAAAAAGAAAAAACAATTCGCCATCGACCTTTTTAAGATAACCAACTCCAAATGCTCGAGTTAACTTCAGTTTCCCTTTTACTCTCCCATAGATGATAGGAGATGGATCATCAGGGTGATCGGCCAAAACTTTATTGCACTCTGACTCATTATCAACAGTATGAGTTTCTGTTAACTGGATGGCTTTCAGCACTCCTTCCTCTTGAATGGTGCTTGTTGCTAATATTGCCCTACTATCCCCTAAATTTTGGACATAGATATGATCTCCATAAAGAAGAATTGCCAAGACACAAGATCCAACAGACACCAAATCAGGGCGATCTTCCATTTCCTGCTCAACCATGTACATAAAATCACCTTCTGCTTGGGCTAGGGCACGATTAAGGCAGCTTATTATTTCAGAGCTGTAATTCTCATGCGTGAATTCTTCATCAACATAATTGGGTAGTTTTGCTTGTTCCATTTTAGAATTTGAATGGCCAAGATCATCGGGGAGGGCAATATGCAATGTGACATTTTCACCTTCTAAGGTACTTTTAAACGAACCAGGCTGCTTCTTTTTGTTCCACTCCAGCATATGCAGGTAAAAACAGATGTTTTCATAGAGAGTACCAGCTAAGAAATCAGCCGCATCACGCCCATTAAATCCATCATAGATTCCACAGAAGAGCCATCCATTTTCTTCAGAACACACAGCTTGGACTCTATCCTCGCCTGCAGCCCCTCCAGCCATTTGCACTTCCATTGTATTGAGAAAGGTCGAGGATTCTGTTCTGGTAGGAGCACTCATAGATTTCAAGGTCTCAGCAAAGTCCTTATCCTTCGGTGTACTACCACCCAAGGAGCTGCTATATGAGGATGATGATGTGAAATCTAAGCGTGATAGAGAAGGAGAAGATGCCATCCTTCTAAATGATTTTGGAGAATCAAGGTTAGGCAAGATCTCCTCTCCAATGAGACCATTACACAGATTTGTGTTTGCCAAAGTAGCATTGGCACTAAGAGCAGCACCAGACAAACACGAAAAGGAGCTACTCATCTTCATACAAGAATCTTGGATCATGGTGCTGTTCAAAAAGTCGAATCCCTCTGGCACAATGGAAGGAATACTAGGGCCAGTGACATTGCACTGATAACCAAAACTAACACTTAGTTCCCTTGAATATACAGGTGCATCATCCGATCCTTCCATCATCATTAAATCTGGTATAGGAAAACAGTAAAGTTTCCTAGTAAATACTTGTTTTTTCCTCAAAGACCATGGGTGATGTACAGGATGCTAGAGACAAAGTTTCAAACACTTGGATACTGAAAGAAACTGAGCCTGAAATATATCACAAAGATAAAGTTATTAAATCACACTGCCTAAGAAAGAAGATTCCAGGCTTAGCACGCCATGAAAAATCTTTCCACGAATTGGGAAATCAGAGCATAGCTTGACAGATAATATTCAGCAGAAATAAAAGAATCATGATGGATTCCATTGACAAGCAATAACTAAAAAAGGAAATTGTGTAAATCCAAGATTCTTTATGAACAATAAAAAAAATGCCTTCAATTCGAGATACAAAGCTAACAGTCTAAGAAAAAATCATTTTCACGATAAACAGATCAAAATAAACATAGAACCCGTAATTGACTGTGTTCAATTTCTAACTTCGGAGGAAAAAGAGCGAAAGTTAAACAGAACAAAAAAATATATAAAGAAAGGGAGCAAAAAAAAACAGAAGAGAAAACTTAGCATACCCGAAATAGAAATGGTTGTGCTTTTAAGAAATGAGACCATGGGTAGCGTTTATCAAGAGAAATTTGAATATCCTGCAAAAATGAAAGCAAACAAGGAAAGAAACTACCATTAGATTGGGAAATCGGAATCTGGAAGAAACGGATAATCAGCTAAATCAATCACCACTTGTTCCATTTAATTGTATAAGTGCCCTGTTTTCTCCATTTTTGGGATTTCTGTGGGAAAAGAAAGAATCTTGGCATGAGAAAATCGACAAATCAAGCAGATGAAACGAATAAGAAGAAACATGCAACGTTAGAAAGCTAAAGATGTGAAAATGATGCACGCAAATGGGACTTACAGGAAGAGAATCAGAGAGGAGAGGAGTTGAACACTAGAAGAGAGAGAGAGATATCAAATGTAGAGAGCCACTAACAGTTGACGTTCAGATGGTAACGACAACTCTTTTGAAAAATAGAAAAGGACCAGTAATGATGGAGAGATTTTACGAGGCGACTCGACTCTCCACGGACTGGAAAGGCCTCTTGTGAACCGTGGCTGGTGCTTGTTGAGATGAGAGTTGAGAGGCCCTACCTACCCCACCGCCATTCTCATATACGACAGCTTGTTTGGATCAATTTATTCAACGTTTTGTCATTCCCAGCAGTGTATATATTCATTATATTATTCAGCATTTCTTTATTCTCAACTTGAGGCTATTTCCATTTTCCAAGTCAGACAAAGCTGCCACAAATATTAATCCCCTTTTCTTT
Organism: Populus simonii; assembly: GCA_007827005.2. Taxonomy (NCBI): domain Eukaryota; kingdom Viridiplantae; phylum Streptophyta; class Magnoliopsida; order Malpighiales; family Salicaceae; genus Populus; species Populus simonii. Next base: position 17,930,466 of record CM017466.2, on the reverse strand, counting down.
TCTTTTCTTTTTATCAAAAGTCAGTTGCTTGCGCATATTAAATCCTTGTTGTTTAAAATTATATTTTTTTATTTTTAAAAATTTATTTTTAATATCATCATATTAAAATAATTAAAAAAATTTATTTTTTTTTAAATATAAAAACAAATGTGCTCTCAATGAGCTGTTTTGCATTGTGATTAAAATTATATTTAGATACATTTTTAAAAATGAATTTAGCAATTTAATAATTTTTTTTTTTTATCTCTCTTTCGTATTCTCATGTTTTTCACGCGTTCTCTCCTTCGATTTTTTCTAGCGCCATCTTCTTTGGTCTCTGCTGCTGTCTTCCCTGTTCCTTCTAGCTTTTATGGCTGGGTTGTTCGGCTTCCTCGGGCATCTGGGATTGGAGAGGCGAGCAGGATGGATCGGCTTGCCTCCGCTCAGAGTTGGTATGGAAGATATAAAGGGATTTCTTTAGATATCTTAGATCTCAACCTTATATAACTCGGAGATAGAGACACAGACCCTTTTCGTAAACAATCAACCACGAACCAATTGATTAACGTTGCAGCCCAGTACGATGAACATGGAGTTTAAAACAACGAACACTTATTATCCATTTTTCAAAGAGATTTTTTTTTATTTGAATATAACTTTAATATTATTCACAACTTACGATTTACAGTAATCCGATTGCAATGAAATCACTCGTGAATTTGTCTTGCCTGCAGATCTTGAATAAAAGCAATCAAAATAATAAAATGCCAGACTCGGTGGAAAATATATTCAAATAAAATATGATAATTTGTCGATGGAAATCTTCTCCTACATTCTGAAATTTACTTGTGGAAAATTAATGAAGATTTAGGTAGCATTCATTTCAATTCTTCAATTTTATCCAGATTTAGGTGTTTCATCGTGCCGCCTAAGCTCATTTCATTGTTCAGCCTCCTGCTCACAAGCCTTTTTTTTTAGTCCTTATTGTTGTTGTTTTTTTCACTTTGGTCATTAAGATTTGTTTTCCTTTTTGGTCCTTGCAAATTGGGTTTTGTATATTGGGTTTTGTTTCGCTATGCATGCTTTCATGGATGATCTATGAAAAGAATTATTTTGACATTACATTACAAACTGCTACTATAGGCTTTGGTTAAATAATTAAAAACAACAAGGACCAAAATGGATAGACAAGAAAACGCAAGGGTAGTTTTTTCATTTGTCTTGTTCTTGGGCACGTCTTTCAACACTTTGGCTCTATTGTTTTCAGATTTTACTTTTCAGTGATAAAGCTTTATTTCTTTTATATTTTAGTCCCCACTAGTTTAGATAGCATGGAGAAAGTCATTAGAAAGGGAGGAGAAAGAAAGATCTCGTACGACCAAATTATGACTGACGATAATTTTAATTTTGGTGCTTATAAATTCAATTTTAAAAGACAAGTTTCGTGAAAGTGGTTTTCCTTGTATTCAAATGTATCTTGGCTGGTTTTAAATCTAGATGAAGAGATATTTTTCTGTAGACAAAATAATGATAATTTTTTTTTTGGTTAATGTGGGTGTCCGGGTCAGCTTGCGTGTACCTCGATTAATCCCAATGACCTTAAAGTTAACGATTATATAAGTCTTCAATGACCACCATATTAGCAATAATAGGACTCGAACCTGAAATCATATGAGGAGCAAATCTCTTAGTTCGAAATTTTTACTACTAAGTCACCTACTATATGGTTGTATTAACTATTTGAAAAGATGAGATTGCTGCAAAGCATGACACTTATGCTTTCATTTGTTAAAGAAATTCAGATCAAACATAAAAGGAGGCTAGAGAATTCTCAATAATCTATTTATTATGAATGCTTTAGTTAACCTAAATATAAAGGAATTATGTATAGGTTAAACTGAAAATACTATTCTACCCTTAATAAATAAAACTAGATAAATATTACTTAACATCTCCCCTCAAACTCACGATGCGGCATCTACAAGCATCGAGAGTTTGCCAACTAGAAAATGAAAAGAAGATATGGAATGCGTCTTGGTAAAGAAATCTGCAATCTGCAAGGAAGAATGAACAAAAGGCAAAGTAATGGTGTCATGCTTGAGATGATGACGAGTAAGATGACAATCGATCTCAATGTGCTTAGTTCGCTCATAAAAATCGAGTTGTGAGCAATCTGAATATAACTCTGGTTGTCACAATTCATAGGAGTAGGATCACAAAGAAAACTCTCATATCAGCAAGTAACCAACATAACCAAACAATCTCTTTGGTAGTAGATGCCATGACAGAAGCTGAAGGAAAGTCGAAATACCAGATTTTGCAGAAGCGGAAGACAAAATATCACTCCAAATTTTTTATTTTTCTTGCAGAAACTTAACTCAAATACCAAATTGCAGAAACTGAAGAGAAGATGAAATACCAAAATAATTGCAGAGATAGAACAGAAATACCAAATTGCAGAAGCTGATACCAAATTGCAGAAGCTGAAGAGAAGATGAAATACCAAAACAATTACAGAGACAGAACAGAAATACCAAATTGCAGAAGCTGATACCAAATTGCAGAAACAGAAATACCAAATTGTAGAACCAAAACAATTGCAGAGACAGAACATAAATACCAAATTGCAGAAGCTGATACCAAATTGCAGAAACTGAAGAGAAGATGAAATACCAAAATAATTGCAGAGACAGACAGAAATACCAAATTGCAGAAGCTGATACCAAATTGCAGAAACTGAAGAGAAAACGAAATACCAAAACAATTGCAGAGGCAGAACAGAAATACCAAATTGCAGAAGCTGATACCAAATTGCAGAAACTGAAGAGAAGATGAAATATCAAAACAATTGCAGAGGCAGAACAGAAATACCAAATTGCAGAAGCTGATACCAAATTGCAGAAACTGAAGAGAAGATGAAATATCAAAACAATTGCAGAGACATATAGAAATACCAAATTGCAGAAGCTGATACCAAATTGCAGAAACTGAAGAGAATACGAAATACCAAAACAATTGCAGAGGCAGAACAGAAATACCAAATTGCAGAAGCTGAAGAATCTAAAATAAAGTTTCAGATATTAATTCTTCAGCCGCAAGCACAAAACTTGATCTTCATCCTCCATCTTTTAATAGGTCAAACAACCGATGTCTAATGTTTTAAAAAATGAATCTGAAGTTAAGCTTCAAAGGAATGCATTGAGCGTGCTGGAACATCCTACAGGGAATGAAGTGGATGATGATAACGATTTTGATACGAGCAGTGGCTCTGACATTGGTGAACATGATTTCTACAAGGGCAGCAAGTTCCATAAAATTAACAAACCAATGATTCGATCAACTAGACTCCGCTACCATGTTAAAGAAATTCAGATCAAACATAAAAGGAGGCTAGAGAATTCTCAATAATCTGTTTATTATGAGTGCTTTAGTTAACCTAAATACAAAGGAATTATATATAGATTAAACTGAAAATACTATTCTACCCTTAATAAATAAAACTAGATAAATATTACTTAACAGCATTAACTATACTTCTTAAATCAAATTAGTCAGTAAAATGCGACAACATGAGATCGATTATATATATATATATATATATATATATATATATATATATATATGTATGTATGTATGTATATATATATGGACCTTATGCATATATTAAAAAAACAGGTTTAATGTGTTTTTTTAAAAATTGAAATATGAATGACAAGGTGAAAAGCATTAAAAAACATGTTCATTTACGCTTGAGGTAAGAAAGATTGAGGAAAACCGGAGGCAGCTGTGCATCTCAAATGTCCCTTGCCGATCTCCAAAGCGACATGTGCTTAGTTTAGTGGCGAAGAGGGAGATAGTGATTTGGCTGTGAGGCAGCAAAAACAACAACTTGGTAGAAGACTTTTGGTGACGTGGAATGACTGTAACGGATTTATCTACAAAGAAACAATGGGCTATTGAAGCAACCTGGTTCTCAAAAACATAATCAGCTAATCCTTCTAGTCTTAGCAATATAACAAGTCAATCCTTCTAGTTTTAGAAATTGTAATTTAGTCCATCCATTGATTTTTAATTTATTAAAAGCTCATTTGGCTCTTAAGAAAACGACTCAACTACCGTGCTGATCTCCCTCCCTAAGACGCATGAGTAATGAGCGGGCTTGAGAGAAGGGGAGAACGCCAACAAAAGAATAGAAGAAAAAACACCAAAAGGAGAAATAAAGGGCCAAGCTGTTTCAGTTTTTTCTTGGTTTCATGGGGCCTCAAGGCCCAACCATAAAGACTAAAACCTATGGATGGGCCTTTGGAAGGCCCATCCAATCAAATCTTATGCTTATCGACAACGATGTCTGGACTCTGGAGGCGTGTGACATCATGGGCATAGAAATCAGAATAAAATATTTTACAGTTTACACAAAGCTGAAAAGCCATTTGAAATTTCTCAGTGGTCTTCACTTTGTCAGTGGGCTTCTACAGCCCACATTTACAAGTTCTTCGAAACGTTTTCTGTAAACTGGTTTTTAGAAAATTATTTTTTAAATTTTTTTGTATTTGTTTGCTATTAGAAAAATTGGTTAACGAAAAAAACTTTCCGGTCAAAGAAAAATTTGGCTTGGTTTCCAGGAAAGTATTTTTCTTTTATTTTGGACGAAAAACACTTTCCAGAAGTTGTGAAAAATTTAGAATTGTCATATTATTTGCTGATTATATCAAATTTGATCCTTAAAGATATTGTTTTGAATATTTGTTTTTCAATTTCATCCCTTAAAATTTAATTTTTATAATTGTTATTTGATTTTTTCTTATTATTTTTTAATTAAAATTTTTTATTTATTAAATTTTATCCTTATTTTTTTAATTGTTACTTATTTTATTTAAAATAATTTATAAAATATTAATTATTATTATTTTAATTTTTCTATCACTGTGATTCATCAAATAATGATCGGGCCGGAAGAAATAATCCAGATTTTTAATAGGCCCATTAAAAAACCACAACAGACCAACCCTAGATGCTAATCAGGGTATGAGAGAGTGCTACCATATAAAACCGGAAAAAATGTATAGTGTCTATCTTCTCTCTCTGTGCAGCGGCAGCGGCGGCGGAAGCAGCAGCAGAAAGAGTAAGCAAGAATGCCAGCTGGACATGGTTTGCGATCAAGGACCAGAGATCTCTTCGCTCGTCCCTTCAGGAAGAAGGGTTACATCCCTCTCACCACATACCTCAGAACGTACAAGGTAGGCGACCATGTCGACATTAAGGTAAATGGCGCTGTCCACAAAGGCATGCCCCACAAGTTCTACCATGGCCGCACCGGTCGCGTCTGGAATGTAACCAAGCGCGCTATTGGTGTCGTCATCAACAAGCAGGTCGAGATCTATCTATCTAATTAACTTCTTCTTTTTTTATATATATATATGGAGTTTTTTCATTTTTAATTTATGATTTTGGAAAACTATATGGAAAATTGTTGTAGGTTGGGAATAGGATTATTGGGAAGAGAATTCATGTTAGGGTGGAGCATGTGCAGCCGTCGAGGTGCAGGGAGGAGTTCAAGTTGAGGAAGAAGAAGAATGATGAGTTGAAGGCGGAGGCCAAAGCTCGTGGTGAAAAGATTAGTACTAAGAGACAGCCTCAAGGACCGAAGCCCGGATTTATGGTGGAGGGTGCTACTCTTGAGACTTTCACTCCTATTCCTTATGATGTGGTCAATGATCTCAAGGGTGGTTATTGATTTCTTATTCATGATTTCGCTGTTTTCAAGAGTTTTGTCCGTGATTAGCTTATGTTGTCCGAAATGAATGAACTTGGAGTTTTATTGTTGTAATGATTTTGATGACTTGTGACCCTTCTTCTAATGAATTTGCATTTTTGGTGCTGTTGGAATATCTGAATTGTTGCTGTTTCTGCTGCTGCTGCGAGTGTTTGCTAGGCCAGATTATGCATTGCTACTTAGTGATTTGTTAGACATGATTATTTGCTGGTCGAGGAAATGGTGTTGGCATGGGCTCTGGGCGAATTAGATGTTATCTTGCATTATTTTTAAAAATTTAAATCTCACTTTAAAGTTCAGATTAATTTAATTTTAAATATAAGTTAAGCAATAAATCAGATTGGGAGACTTTAAAATCAAACCATTGGCCCGTATTTAATAACAAAATAAATAATTTTTTTATGGACTAAATATTTTCTTTTTTATATTTAAATTTTTTATCCAACTCACATAAGTAATCTATTGCTATCCGTCGTCATTGTGGGATGACGAGCTACTATGTCCTCTCTGTTTTTTTATTTATTAATTTTCGGTATGCGTCAAAAGATTGGTCTATCTGCCCTCGGTGTATAGTATTGGTAACAACTTACCAAAGGAATTACTTAATACTGCTCCAGCTTTCTATTCTTGCAAGAAATAATAGTCACTAGTCCATTCGCTGTGATCTGCCGTCCATCGAACCATTTTTTAAAAATATATATAAAAAATGTTAATAGCAGGAGAATTTTTTTCAATGCTATTAAACCTGAACACAAAAATAAATCTTAAAATCCCTTAACTTGAGTTTTTTTATTAGCTTGAGTTTTAAAAAAAAACTATATAAAAACTAACTTGATGTAAATTAATTTATTTAATAGATTTAAAAGATATCCGGATAATTGATTTTTATTTTAAAAAATTAATATTAAATGATGAGATAAAAAAAACAATAAGGCAAAAAAAAAATATTGGGCTATATTAACTTTTGAAACCCGTAACTTAGGTTATTAGATTGAAAATATCATACATGGACAAATGATGAAATTCAATTCCCACCAAATCTAATATTGAATGATAAATTATCATTGTTATTATTATCATTTTTATTATTATCATTACTACTATTATTGCTATCATTACAACTATTATTGTTGTTGTTGTTGATATCACTATCATTACTACTACCATTACTTTACTATTAATAGCATTAATACTATTATCATTGCTATTGTTGTTGTTACTACTAACTATTATTATTATTATTATTATTATTATCTTTCACAATTATTACTATTAATAATATTTTTATCACAATCATTACCACTGTTAATATCATAATAAACTATTATTATTACCATTATTATTAATATTATTATCACTATTAGTAGTATTATTAGTAATATTGTTAGTATTACTATCATAATTATTACTACTATTATATATTATTACAATTACTATAATTACCATTATTAGTATCATTACCATATTGTTATTATTATTATTATTGAAATAACAAAAATCATAAACTTGATTTGAAGGATAAAATTAAAAACCATAAAACATTGACAAACGAGCAAAGGAAACAAATAAGAAATCAAAAGAAGAAGGACCAAACTGAAATTAATACTATTATTATTGAAAAAATCATAAATTTGATTTGAAGGATAAAATCATAAAGTATAAAAACTTTGATAAAAAGACCAAAAAAAATAAGAAATTAAAAGTAAAAGAACTGAACCGAAAAATATTATATATACAAATTAGAATTAAAGGATTAAATTGAAAACAAATAAAACTTTAACAAAAGAGAAATGACCAAAATCAAAAATCAAAACTAAAAGGATGGATTATGAAACACCTACAATAATAAGGGCTAGATTTGCTTTTTTAGGTAGGAGAGAGAACTAAAAAGGAAAATAAAAGTAAAGATCACTGGCGATAAATCGATTATTTTTAAAAGACATGCGTCACCTATAAAAAAAAATAACATGATTAATAATAAAATGAGATAGCAAAAGGATATTTTTAACTACCAAAAAGCATCTCATGAGCTGTGCAAAATGTGTGGCACTTACATAATAATTAAATAGTAGATTATGTTCTTATAATTAAAAAAAAAAAACCTTTATAGAAAGACACCAATACCCCTATGTGAATGGACTGATTTTTTGAACCTGAAGATCAAATATATAATTTTACTGTATATTAAAAATATGAAATGCTCGAAAAAATCCTTAACTAGAGATGGATGATTTTTTATTTTAAAGGCAACGAAGTCGTTTTACTTAGCAAAAGCATGGTGAAAAGAAAAGGACACCCCCAGCAACTCTCAAATGATAAACATATCAAATGAAAATATCATTTTAGCTTTGGTTTTTAATGGCATCTCTTTTCAAGTCGAGGTACTTTAGCAGCTGTAACCAATCACTTTCGACGGCATCATTAATAGTAAATTTTAGCGGTTCTTTTTTGTGCAAATCCATACGAGGTAATTCGTTGCGTCTTTTGAAGACTGAGAATCAATTTTCTTGTCTGGGAAGCAACAAAGAGAATAAAGAACTACTCTTGGATGCTTTAGAAATGTACTGATGACAGCCAGAATGCCAAATATTCTCTTGCAGGGAGCTCACTGTGAAAATGGCCGCTAGGCCCTCTGTGATTCTCTCTCCCCTTTGCTTTCTTGGAGTTTCTTGTACGGGTCAAAAGATATATTCTCTCAGGAACTGTACTGATAACATCTTATCAGCGATCCAACTTTCACGATTTTCAATGAAGAATGGTCATGGGACTTTATCAGTACCCTTCATTAGTAACCTTGAACAAGTCATCTGTGGAAATCCTAGCTCTTTAGATTTGAGAATGCCATTAGCTAAATGGAAAGCAAATTTCTGTCTTCTTTTTGTGCTGTGCAAAGCCATTCTAGGCAATTCATTGCAACTTTGCTACATATGACATATCCTAAATATCAATTTTCTTGTCTTGGAAGCAATGAAGACATAAAGTAAACTTGGATTCTTGAAAGAATAGTCTTGCTTCCTTCTTTTAAATCGATACAAGGCACGAGAAATGAAGCACGTCTTGCACTCTTTCTTTTAATCACTGTGAAGAAAACTGTTTAGCAACTTGAAGAAATGGCGGAAGTGCAATTGCTGATTGATGTTACAAAAGAACTACAGAATAAGTTGGATACTTCGATGCAGAACATCCTATGGAACAAACGATCAATCTACAAAGTACCTGCATCTGTCACAGTTCTTAACAAAGCAGCGTATAGGCCCCAGACAGTATCCTTTGGGCCTTACCATTACTTTGACGATCAGCTAAAGCGAATGGAAGAGCACAAACACCGAGCTCTTCATTATTTTCTAGAGAGCTCAGGAAAATCTCTAGAGCTGTTTCTCCAATCCTTAAATGAAGTGGTGCAGGATTTAAAGGATTCGTATGATCAACTTGATAAATCATGGAAAGATGATACGAGCAAGTTCTTGCAATTGATGATTCTTGATGGCTGTTTCATGGTGGAAATTATGCGCCTTGCTTTTCAACCTTCCAATAACTATGCTGCTGATGATCCAATTTTTAGCAGCCATGGGAGGGTCTATACGGTGCCATTTATCAAGCGTGACATGTTGATTGTTGAAAATCAATTACCAATGCTTGTTCTGTACAAGCTTGTTGCTGTTGAAAGTGATGGGACAAAGGTATATCCTATTTAAATTTAATTACATTGTCATCCTAGCTATTGAAATCTTGTTCATATCGTTCGCCATGAAAACTATTACTTTACTTTTATGCAGGATGAAGAGTTTGTCAACAAGCTCGTACTCACTTTCTGTAACGATCCCGATGCAAGTGTCTTAAAGTTGGGTAAATGCTTGCATGTGTTGGATTTATATAGGAAGAGCCTGATTCAGAAAGACCCCAACCGGAAAAGGCATCAACCCAGAGTAAGGGGTGGACTACATAAAGATGTCAATGATATTGTTCGGTCTGCAGCAGAGATCAATGAAGCTGGAATCAGGTTCAAGAAAAGTAAAACTAAAAGCCTAAAAGACATTTCGTTCCACCATGGGGTCCTTGAGCTTCCTGCCATCGTGGTGGACGATGTAACTGAGGCACTCCTTTTGAATTTGATGGCCTTCGAACGCTTCCATGTTGGTGCAGGAAACGAGGTTACTTCTTATGTCTTCTTCATGGACAACATCATTGACAATGAGAGGGATGTTTCTCTCCTACACTCAAGAGGGATCATCCAGAACGCCATCGGAAGTGATAAAGCTGTTGCTAAACTGTTCAACTCTCTTTCCAAGGACATTGCACTGGACCCAGACAGCAGCCTAGAATTGGTGCAAAGGCAGGTCAATGCCTACTGCAGGAAGCCTTGGAATGCCTGGCGTGCCAACCTAATCCAAACCTATTTCAGAAATCCATGGGCGATCCTATCTCTTGTTGCTGCACTAATCCTCTTCGCGCTCACAATTGTTCAGACTGTATATACTATATTATCTAGTACTGCAACGCCTTCCTCCTGACCTCCTAGTTGTCCTCCTACGACACTCGCTTAGTTTAATTATCTACGTACTGCAATTTCATGTAATGTTTTTCACTACAATTTTTTTTTTTTTATAACCAAACTGAACTTCTTTCGTTGTTGAATTTCTCTCTCTCTGGTTTATTTCGCCAATGTTAAAATCGGCTTTGTACAAGATCACTCATTTTATGATTTGTATGTGCATGAAAAGCCCATTTTCCTCGCAACTTTCTTGTTTTTCTGATACAACAACAATGCTGTTTTCTTGATCCAACAAGAATTAGAAGAACAACCTAGATACAACAACAATGATGTGTTGATGGATCTTCACTACAAGGTGTAATTTCCCTAGATGTTACCTGCATCTACTCATTACAAGACGAGGCGTTCTCTTTTGTGTTCTTGGTGCTCTTGCCTAACATATCTCACTCTCTGCTAATGCTAGTACTAGTATCAAGGGTAATCATTTTTAATTCGGTTCGGTTTTTACCTATAAAAAACAACCAAAACGGTGTTTTTTTTGAAAAAAAACCGAAACCGAACCAAAACCGAGTCAAACCGACCGGTTTCGGTCCGATTCGGTTCTTGATTTCAAAAAACAGAGAAAACCCAGACTTCCATTACCAAGACAATAGATAACAAAGTTTTACAAATGATTAAACTGGTCTTATTTGAGAAACGAAACAAACTTATGCCTTATTTCCTAAGCCTTGTCACCATTAAGATCAAGCAAATGGAAGCAATGGCCTTCCTTTTCATTCTCGACAAGTTCAACAGTTTTCTTTCATCCACTCCTTTTCAACTTCTCATAATAGTTCTTAGCTACAACAGTTCTTAGCTACAACAGTCAAATAGTTTTCCTCAGCTACAAAGATCAACATCCTCTCGCACCCAAGCCTAGCAAGATCCTCTACACCCGGATTCATCCTAGGATCAAGAGTCTAGGGGGAGGGGGAGGGGGCTGCTGGTGGCTAGGGTTACTCGGGGTACCTTTTTTGAACCGGTTCAGTTCGGTCCAGGTTAACCGGTTCCTGCATTACAAAACCGAAAACCGAACCGAACCGAGATTTTTTCTAACTATTCTAATAGGTTTAATTGGTTTTTTTTCTCGGTTTGGTTTTTTCGGTTTTCTCAATTTTTTTTAGTTTTCCAGTTTTTTTTGCACACCCCTAGCTAGTACATTTCAGATATGCTATATTAGACATCTATTTCCTCTAGTCACTGCTCCAACAGCAGAGCTCTTCATGATGCAAGTTCTTAGCAATGTTGGAATCAACCTTCTCCCCTGTTGCTGTTTGTCTCCCAGAAACAAATAGTCAACTGAATATTAGCCGTGTGAACATCTTTATATAATCTGACATGCTGTTCTATTTTCCGGCCAAGTTTAGAGGAGCCTGTTCTGACTTCTGCGACCTCGTTCCGCTAATACTATAGTGCTTGTAATATTTGCATGAGGACTGACCTTGTCTCAACTTGATTGGACGTCCTTTGTTGATCTGTTGTTAATCGGTGAATCTCTGCTCTTTTTCTATGATGTATTTCTATTTCCCACAAAGATTGGATTTAGACTCAAGCCTCGTCCATCTCAATTAGAGGAATTGTAGTTATTGGAAAATGAAATTTTCTGTGTCATTTACTATTGTGCCAGTCATGTTTCTCCGAGTAAAGATAAAAATATGTTACCTGTTAACTGGCATTCGTTATGAACAGTGAAGCCTCTCTTTTTTCCTTAAAATTTCCTTTTTTTTCTATTAAATCCTTTAATGGTATAATTAGATATTAGATGAGATTAAGTTTAAAATTGTACTAAAAAGAAAATATTTAATGAAAGAGAACTTAAATGTAAAATGCATAGAAAAAACATGCCACTTTTAAATTCATAAAAAAAAATTCTTTTTGCGTTGCATGTTTATTTTATTTATTTTTTAGTTTTTGAGTTAAAGAGACTTGTCAGATAACGATAAAAAAAAAATTATCAATTAGTTAACAATTCAACCCCAAAAAAAAATCTTGATATCAACAAGTTTTTTTTCTCAATAAAAGTTCATTGAAGATGGTTTTTTCTTCTAGAATGGTGGGATTGACAAATCAGGTTCAGTTTGGATTTTTAGATTCGTTTTATCTTTGTTTTTTAGAGGTGTTTTAAGATTATTTTTTGTGGTTTAAAAGTTTTTATGGTACTTTGAATAAAAATAGGTTGAAAAATAAAATTTCAGGGCCGAACTCCTCATATTTTTTGGCCAGTACAGTGGTGGTCAGATTCTAAATAGTAGCAGGCGACGAGTGAATTGTTGCGATAGGAGTAGTGATGTAGATGGAAGTTAAAGACAACAATAAACACATAACACATGTTTAATGAGCAAAAAGAACTGCAAATATGAATCTCAAATTCACAGGTTTATTCTTCTAAAAGTAATGCTAATAAAATATATCTTTTTATGAGGTTTACAAAGTCTTAAATAGATCAGAAACTCTACCTTAACTAGAAAATTAAAAATAAAAATATAAAATTACCAAGGAAACAACCATAAAATCCAAAACAAAGCATGAAATCCAAAAGTAATAAAAATTTTAAAACTGTCAAAAAAATCTTCTCAACTCAATAGTTTAAGCTGTTAGGTGAAGTTACAGAATATAATTTATATTATTCTCTAATACTTCTCTTCAAGTGAAAGTCCTTTGAACTTAACTTGCACAGATCCATATTACCTTGTGCTTAACTTTTATCAAATAAATAAGGATGGTGAGATTCGAACTTGTAATCGCTTGGTTATCAAGACTCTGGTATCAAATTAAAGAATCATCATAATCCAATAACTTAAACTGTTAGATAAAATTTAAGATATGATTTATATTATTTCTTAATAAAAACTAGAAACTAAGAAAGATTTTTAATATCTAAATATCCGATTATCTAGATAACAATGCAGTGGATGCCATTAGAAAAACAACTCCTGAAATCTCTGTAAAAATATCAGCCATTTTAAACCATCATATCGGTCTAATAAAAAATTCCGAGCATTTCTATTTTTGAAAGTAACAAGGAAGACAAACTGGAGAAGCGAAAAAAAAATTATTGTAGCAGGCGGCAAAAATTTTTTTTTACTGTGGCAGTGACATGGAGCATTGGCCAGTATCCTTCCTACTATTGCCCCTGTGAATCACACAAAATCTTGAATCATTTGAATGAAAAGGCTGGCATGTGTGTGTGAAGCGACCAAACAATCCTCCCAAATTTATGTAACTGTTAATTTCCCTCTATTACCAAATGATAGGGGGAGTAGTGATTTGTACAAATTTGTTATTTCTCACAATTCCTTGAATTTGCACAAAATCCTTTACGTTTTTTCCTGGATTCTGCACAGCTACTCGGCCTCACATGGATACGGAGAATTATCTATGATGATACAGTGAATACTGTCTTGCTTCATTTTGTTTTTATTCTTTCCTTCTTCTTTTTTTGCATCTTTAATCCAACAGATAAAAGAGCCCTTGAAGGAGGGGAAAGCATCTACAACAGCTTAGAGTGCTGTTTATTACTGCAGCATTCACCTGTTGGGACATATTGGAAGAAAGGAATGTTTTTCACTCTTCACTTCAAGTATGCCTTTATCTAATCAAAGGAACGAACCAAATCATGCTACCTTTTTCCGTGTCGCAAAGCCATTAGAAACCATTCAAAGCAACATAACCAATCATTTTCTTGCCTGTGAAGCAATGAATTAGACAAGTATTTGTGTATATATTTACACACAGAAAACTGGATGGTTGAGAGATTATTTTTACATCTTGGAAATGTATATAAGAGGAAGGAAATGAGAGCACCTTGCATGACTTCTTTCATCTGTGTTAAAAAACTATTGAGCGGTAGGAAGCAATGGAAGAGGAAGAGCAGGTGCTTATAAAAGTTGTTAAAGAAAAACTTCAGAACATGGCAAATACTTCAATGAAGAATGTGCTCTGGAGCAAACGTTCAATCTACAGAATACCTGCCTCTGTTACAGCCCATAACAAGACAGCTTACATGCCCCAGACAGTCTCCTTCGGTCCTTACCATCATGATGACATTCATCTGAAGCCAATGGAGGAACACAAGCAACGAGCACTCGGGTATTTTCTGAAAAAAACAGGAATACCTCTACAGTCGGTCGTTGAATCTTTAAATGAAGAAATGCAGGTTTTAAAAGACTCATATGATATGCTTGGTGAATCATGGAAAAATGATACGAGCAAATTTCTGCAAATGATGATTCTTGACGGTTGTTTCATGCTGGAAATCATACGCCTTGCTGCACATAATTCGTTGGACTACTCTGCCGATGACCCCGTTTTTAGCAGCCACGGGAGGCTCTACATGATACCACATATCCGGCGTGACATGTTGTTGCTTGAAAATCAACTGCCAATGCTTGTTCTTTACAGGTTGGTTGCTGTTGAAAGCGACGGAGCAAAGGTACATCGATCTTTTGCTTGATTTTGTATTTGTCCCTTCTACAATTTTTCAGTATGAAAAATTCTACTTTCGTACAGGATGAAGAGTCGGTCAACGAGCTCATCCACAATTTCTTCCATCCCAATGCATCGGTCTCAAGTCTGGATAAATGCTTGCATGTATTGGATTTGTATAGGAAGAGCCTTCTTCAGGGAGATCCCATCAAGAAAATGCGTCGCCCCCGAGTAAAGGGAGGACTTCATGGGGATGACAATGATATTATACGATCAGCGACAGAGATTAATGAAGCTGGAATCCAGTTCAAGAAAAGTAAAATTAAGAGCCTGAAAGAAATCTCATTCCATCGTGGGGTCCTAGAGCTTCCTGTCATTGAGGTAGATGATACCACCGAGGCAACCTTTCTGAATCTGATGGCCTTTGAGCGCTTCCATGTTGGTGCAAGCAATGAGGTAACATCTTATGTCTTCTTCATGGACAGTATCATTGATAATGAGAGGGACGTTGCCCTCCTAAACTCGAGAGGAATTATCCAGAACGCTATTGGAAGTGACAAAGCTGTCGCTAAACTGTTCAACTCTCTCTCTAAGGACATTGCGTTGGAATCCAACAGCAACCTCCAAGTGGTGCAAATGCATGTCAATGCTTACTGCAAGAAGCCTTGGAATGCGTGGCGTGCCAATCTCATTCACACTTATTTCAGAAATCCTTGGGCTATTCTGTCTGTTATTGCTGCACTCATCCTCTTTGCCCTCACTATTGCTCAAACTGTATATTCTATATTACCTTACTACAACTCAAATAACTCTACATCGCTCTCTCCTCCTATGATTTTTGCGGCTCCCCCTCCCCTTTCAACTCCTCCTCCCACTCCTCCTCCTATGCATCCTCCAAAACTATCACGCCGCCATTGATTCACATGGTTCCACCACCATCCCACCAATTGCCACATCTATATATTTCTTTTCCTTTGAAAGCCTTGGATTGCTTGTTTTGCTTTCTCCAATTATCTTTAACAGTTGTGTTATTACAGGTAGTGGTTGTCAAGGTTATTTTACACCTACCTTGACTAATTCTCTAAAGTTTTAAAATTAATTACTATATAAATCTCTAGTGACCCTGAGGTTTGTGATACTCGAACTAATGCTCTCTAGAGAACAAATACAAGGTCTAACTAGTTAAGCTACACCCCTCAAAATTAAGTATTTGATATTTTTGTATGACTGCATCATGATCATATACGCATGTATCATTTATTTATCCTGTATCTCGTTTACTTCTCCAACAAGTGAGGTTGACTCCTCTTTAAGATTTTTTTTCCTGATCTGCCACAGAATGGCAGGCCTATTTGACTAACAGTAATTAGGTTTTATTGGCCTCAGAATTACATCAACCATAATAACGCATGGATCTTCAGTTAATTATATTGACTCGGTCTTATAAACATGATAGCAACGAATTTATGATCTCAAAGTTCCCATTATATAACACTGCATATATAAGTATTGTATGAATCAGTAAACAAAAGCTCCTAAAATAAGAGAGAGATGGAAGAGCATTTTTCCCCTTCCCATTGTAGAAAGACCTTGTGGTGACATTCTCTATCAGTATTTACAACAGCTAGCCGAAGATGAACTATGTTGTGATGAAGTTTTTCGGGTGTTAATGCACTGGAAAGTAAACTAGTGTGGTAAAAGTTGTAAACCATCCAGTCTGTTATCCTTTCATCTTCCAATTCCAATCAACCTAAGCTGCCAGATATAAGAAGTTTGTCAGATTGCAATATTGCAATTGTAGAAAAAAAATTACACGAACAGAGAAGGGGGAAAATTACAATGTTGTTTCCAGGCTGCTTCCAGTAAAATCCCTGCATGACAACTGGTAAGACATTGCTAGTTGCAAGGATAAAAATCATCAATGCATGCATTCCCATCCATTCTAGTACCAATGTTGGGCGCCTGAATCCACAGACATCAACCTGCAGTAAAAGCCCATTCAATTAACACGTATCAGCCAATAACAAACTTTGCTGGTTCCATTGTGGAAAGAGAGAAGAAAAGAAACAAAATGAACGAGAAATCTAGCCAAAAAGCGAACATACATGCCAGTTATCAAGAAAATAAACATAATAATCATTGAAATCTTTTCTTCAGTAGAAGATGATAAAATACCTACCAGCATATAGATTCCAGTAAATACAATGCCGGCAGCACCCGCAGTGACACACATGTAACTGAATGTGTAAAGAGCCTTGTTAACATGCATTCCTAGAGGAAGGAAGAAATCAAGAATCAGTCAGTACAAGCATTCATGCTACCTCTGTGAAATTCAACTTTAAGACCTGTAAATAAACTTAATCTCACCTGACAAATCCAAGACCAGACCCAAGACTACAAAACAAGTAGAAGGGACCATCCAGTGAAGGATTCTATCCTTGTGTTCCTGAAAGTGGCAGAGCGAAAAAAATTAGTTGAACAAAAGGAAACTTAAATAAACGATGTATTATATTTGACCATGTAGAATATGTCACCTTGAAATGGACAATGATGTGCCCGTAATGCAAACCAACCAAGCAGGTAACGATGGCCATTACTGAACTACAAGGACAAAGTGCAAGGATCACACTGAGAGCCCAAAAATTAAGCAAACGCTAAGAAATTCTTCTTCTAATGGATAAGAAATCCCCACAAAGTTAAAATCTACATTGATTCCTGATACATCACATAAAACATGACCTCTAGGAAAGGCACAAGGAAAAAGGAAATGTAAATGAACCTCAGGAGTCCTTCAGGATCAAAAGGGGCCTGACACCATGAAGGAGCATCTGGTGGTAGTGGGCCATAGTCAGGGGAATTGATACTGCATGCCTGTGGAAGGTAATTGACTAGTATTAACATCAGCATTAATAATAAATGAATAGTAAAGCATAAATGACAAGGGAAGCATTCTAACAAGTACCATAAAGAAACAAAAACCGACACAATATAGAAATTACCTTCGTTCGTGCATAAATAGGCTTTCTATACAGGTGTTGAATTCCCAAAACTGTACGATCAATCATTCCAACAGCATTACAAGCAGATCCTGTGGTGCCCCTCACACCACATTTCACCTTCGAGAGAAAATGAATCATATCAATGACTGAGCTATCAATCTTATATCATTTTCCCACTATAGCATTAGCAAAGATTGCAAGTAAATTTCTTTAAAGGAAATAAGAAGCTCACCCGAAAGATCTTTGGGGAGGAAGAAGAGGCTGCAACTGGAATCTCATACTCCCAGTCAGGAACATACAACCCATATAACAAGGAAAGATATAAACTAACAAGGACCACAACCGCGCCCCTGACAGAGTTTGCAAACAAGTTAAGAAGACTCTGATAGTAACGAAAGGAAAAGCATTCTCACCAACAGAAATTTATCTCATGAAGAAATAAAGGGCAAGGGCTATTAATTAAAAGGTGCTTGAAGGACATGCAAATTACCCCACTCGTAATAATGAAGTGATGAACAACCTTTTCAATAAAAGTTGATGTTTTCAATGATGGATTTAACTTATAAGACTATAGTCTTCCGGTGAAGTGGAAGTGAGTTATATTGAAATGCCAGCCAAAACGATGTTTCTATTAAATGCAGCAATGTGAAATTACTAATTCTTAACAACCCCCTCCCTCCTGTCTCTATTCCAATGTGTCAAGTTTCGTTTTTGAGGAAAAAGAGTTAAACTGCCCGCAAAGACAGAGTTTTAAAACAACAGAGTTACACAGGTATGATCTCACAATACTTGTCACATTTCTGTGAATCAATTCATCTGGCTTGTAGAGAAAAACTCAAATTCACAAATACCAGAAATGTACCAGGGGAAGACTTCAAATAGGCTCGTTTATAAATCAACAAGCATAATGACATGACAGGTTTACTGTGAGTAACTGCAGCGTCAAATGAAGTGACAAAGCAGATGATTTTGTGACACTACACTATGAAAAGAATGCTCACCATTGAAGCTGATATTTCCTCAGCATGGATAATCCTGAAGCAACATGATTATCACCTTTTAGCCAGATCTCACACATTGCTCCTATTAAATATCCTATTGCTATTCTCTGGGGGGGAAAAGCAGCAACAGATTTCAACAGTGAGCAACTACAGTCAGTTAATCTGTCAACTGGCTAGAAGAAATATATATCAAATGGCTAAACAAGGGATTATCCTCATGAAAGCAGATCAAAACAGACTACAGGAGATTTTCCTGCCAATTTGACAAGCGATTAGCCACCTGGACTAAAAAAATGATGAGGAAAGTTAAAAGAATACCTGCAAGATACCCATCCATCTTATTTGTACCATGTCAACTCCAAAAGTTAGATCATTCAGACCGTGAAGAAAGCCACCTGGAAAGGAGAGATGACAATTTTTTAAGAACCACATGATGGTGTCTTTTCCAGAATAACCTCCCAGAAAATGTTGTTTCATTAATATCGGATAAATTGAAAATTTGGCAACATTTCTTTCTTTTTGTTCGTTTTCCTCTTTTTCTCGCATTCTTTCCTTTGAATACAATAGTACTTGTATGAAATATGGCTGAGCTTAGAAAATTAGTATCGACTATAAAGATGATCTAAAAGTTGAGGTTCTTGAAGATGACCTTGAAGAAAAAGACCTATGACAAGAAGTTTGAGTGCCCGGAGGATCGCTTTTCTAGTTGCAACAGCTTTGCTTGGCAATTTCTGTAGGAACCAAAAATTAGTATCGACTATATATGGAGTTA
Source organism: Populus simonii (assembly GCA_007827005.2). Taxonomy (NCBI): domain Eukaryota; kingdom Viridiplantae; phylum Streptophyta; class Magnoliopsida; order Malpighiales; family Salicaceae; genus Populus; species Populus simonii. The sequence continues at coordinate 17,910,986 of CM017466.2, read as the reverse complement.
GGGATAAGAGCATCAGTAGTAGTAGAAATGCTGGATGTAGCAGCATCAGGAAGGGCATCATTAGATATCTAGGAATAACTAAATTCCACAGTACTTTTTAGGCTACAGCGAAAAGAGAAATCAAAACAACAGCACTTGTTATTATGATCATCGCATGAGTGGTATATTGTCAAGTGCTTGAATGCTAGCTAGCGTAAGAACAATAAATTTCAAATTTTATTTAGATACCTTGTACGTGAGTCCAAGCGAAACACCGACCATGAATAGGAAAAATGGCATGACTACATCTGCTAGTGTTAGACCATTCCATGGTGAATGATTTATAGCGGGCAGAACTCCACCAGCATCATCCACAAGTATCATTAGCTGCATTGATCAGTCATAAAACTATGATCCTTCAATTCACAACATATAGATATCAAAATGTTATTAGAGATGAAACAGTTGTTGTGAGCCAATGTTTACTTGGTCTTTTTTATGCTAAAATGGACAGAAATCATTGATTGGATATAAAATAAAACCAACTCCCACCTGCTTTACTTAATTTGTTAAACGCAAGTGAAACCCAGTGTCCATTTCCTTCTTATTTCTTTAAATTTTGAGGGGAATTTAATATTTACACATACCATTTAGCCTCTTCTTTTTTTTTCCTTTTGAACTGTACTATCCTGGACATCAATGGTTGATCTTTGAATATCATTAACACTTCGCTACAGCCTTAAAACATGTTACTGTTATCCTTTTTACATTAGACCCAGAATATCCTTTTGGACTCCCTTTTTTTTTTACTGACTGTTATTAGTATCTTGAGAATTGCGCGTGACGGGTTGTTTGGGGAAAAGAAAGAAAAGAATTGTTGTCTGATTTAGCGGAGTGGGATACAGTCTGGATGGTGGGTCATTTCTACTGCCACCTATGATAGCTTAGGATTCTGGGCATGTTGAAGCAGAACCGTACAAAGTACACTGCAAGGCAAGCTGTCCTCCATCGGGACTTTGATGGTTGATGCTGAACTTCTTTCTAACAATATGGTCGGGTCGGATCCTAAATTTACATTTTAGAAATTATTAATTTCAGTTTTACAAACCCATTAAAGATTTACTTAATTATTAATTTTAAAATTCATAAAATTAGTGGATATACACCTAAATTAACAGGACACTACATTAGTAAAAAAAATACAGAACCTGGCAAACGACATATCAGTTTAGCCAGGGGCCCAGGAGGTAAGACTAATAATATAAAAAAATACATGCCTCTGACCACTTACCTACCCCCTTCAAATAAAATTAGTATAGATGTAAATGCATTGAAAATCTTGATCGTTTTCATTGCTGAATAAAAATAAACGATGGATAGTTGGTACCATCTGTTCATCTTGCTTTCTTTTTTTACTGTATGCATTTATTTATTAGACGCACAGTTACATATGAAGACCAGTTTTCCAGCTATCAATCTTGGAAAGAAAAATAAATGTCCTTGATAACACACTATAAATAATCAAAACTTAGCATATGTGATGATGCTAATTCAATTTCCTTATCTGGATACTGAATATTGACCTAAATGCAGAGAAGGGAGGGGGGGGGGACACTATTCTTGGCCGTTGATAATTTGGATCATCCATCATGGTTTCTAAATCAGCATTGAACATATCTCTCAACCTTTTCTAATTTTTCTTTTTGGGGCGGGTGTGAAAATGTGTTAGCGGTGGTTCTTTTCTCTAGGTTATAAGAGTAAGGACAACAAGTCATCAATAGTGTGAAAATAATGGTCTGATTGACCTGACAGAAGAATCAACACGATATGACTCTTATAACCTACCACCAAAACAGAACGAAAACAGAGCAGAACAAGATGAATGCCCGATGCAATAGCTGTGATGCATGAGCAACATGGAATAAGTTTCCCATAAGAAGATTTAACACCAGAGCAAAAACACAAATAAAAAGAAAGATGAGTTGGTGAATGGGAACAGTACCGCAACGGTGAGGCCACGAAAAACATCAAGAGAAACAAGACGTTGCTGTTGTTGTTTCAGTCGTTGTTGATGATGTTGTTGCTTTGAATGAGTGGGGAGGATAAAAGTTTTGCTGTCATCCACAATTGAATGATCACCCCCAACACCATCTTCATCATTACTTTTCAAGGACTTGTTTCTATTCCCGTTGTCTTCCTCCTCTTGCCCTTTAATAGGCTTGTACATTGCCATTGTCATCGCCATTGCCATTCACCCTCGGCCGGCTATAGAAAGAGATGAGAGAGAGAGAGAGATTCTTTTCTTATTCACACGCTACTGATATATATACATCGTTGGGATACAGTTAAAGACTTTACCTTCCCTCCTTTCGCTTTCTTTGCTTTACTTCTCCTCCTCCTCCTCTTCTTGAAGAGCAGCCAGAAATGGAGGAGGTCTTTCCTCTCTTTTGTTTTCTATAAATTGCTTTTTATAATGAGGAGGGGAGAAGGCTTTTCTGGTAGACAGACCGACCGACGTGCCTCCTCTTTTTCCTTTAATAGGGCGTTATAATATACACGTAAAAATATCTCCGAGACTTTAAAGGAAAAGGAAAAATAAGGGGCTGAGAGAAAATTATCTTAGATAAGAGACGGATTATACGTGCGGATAAAGAGGATGCGGATGGGATAAGGAATACGAGGAGGAGTCTAAGCGACAACGCATGGTTGCCGTATTGGCCTCGAATTATTATTATTTTTTCAAAAAGAAGAAGGGCATTCCTTTTTCGTCGTCCAGGGCTATACTGTACTTGTACCATACATATACGCGTATATGACAACTGTTGTCAGCCAATCACTACCAAGATAAAAAATGGTTTGCTTTTTACTTCTGATGTACGATAGCATAGTACTGTACTTTAAACTGCTTTTTGGAGCGTGTGAGAAGGAAGACTTTTAAAAAGTGGACACAGTTAGAAATTGGAGTGATTACGTCAATTTTTTTCTGACCTTTTTGCCCCCGTCTTATTTATTTTTTAATTTTGTTTGGATTTTTTTTTGATAGATTTTATTATTTTTATAGATTGATATTAAAAATAAATTTTAGAAAAATAAAAAATATATATTTTTTAATATATTACTAAATAAAGCCTTGCAAAGCCTCCATAGTCACAGTCACTTACTACTGCAAAAGAAGTTACTTGGACTACTACATTTACTAAACAACAGCGCATGGTTCCAACGATTTTTCCATGTATAAACACATCCAAGCACTCTTTCCAACCTCCTTAACATAAATCTAACCTTAAAAAAATATGTTTTAACAATTAATTCTCACAAAATTAGTTTTTCTTTTTTAATTTAAAGATTTAAATACACATCACTCTTAAACATCTTGTGATTAAATTGTTTCATATTGGTCATTTAAAAGATTTTTTATAATGATTTCTTTCTCGTTTAATGCCTATCTCTATCAGATTCAGATTCAGATTCAATTAAATCTTATCTAAATTTGATCGGGTCAACATTAAATAGTTTTTTTAAATAAAATAAAATAAAATAAAATAATATTATTTTAATAAAAATAATTAAGATGATAATTTACGAGTTCACCAATGACCAAGTAACTTATCGAATTAATTAAAGTTGGATAAATATGATTCGGATGGCACATCTTACCCTCCCACTCTTTTTCCCAGTGGTAACGGGTGGAGTGCACCTCCCTTCACGCGGAATTTCTTACCGTTTTATATGCACTCCACGTCATGTTGTCAATTCTACTGATGACAACAGTTGTCGACAAATCTTTTACTTTTTCTTAAAGATATGTAGTATTCGATTACAAAATCGATTGAGTGTCCTTTTGATACTGCGGTTGAGTCTACAAGCGTAAAATGTTTAATAACCCTTTTAAAACTATGGTTTTAAAAGCTTAATATACTTAAAATATTTATATATTTCTCTCACCTACTTGTATTTTTTTTAAAATGGGCATTAAAAATAATTAATAATATATTATTAATTACTTCCTAAACACCATATAGATTTTTTTAATGAATTCTTCCTTTTTTTTGGATAATAATATCTTTTGTTTAGATGTTTTTTTCCCTTTCTCTTGTTATTTACTTGTTCAGCCAAAAGAATAATAGTAGCAATCACGTTATATAAAATAAAAAAAATCTTTTTTTAAATAGATTCAAATAATAATGGTAACATTAGATTCAACAACAATCCACTAAAAAATAATTATAAAAAGATCAATAGCCGAGAAAGATTAGAGTTGAAGTGAAACATTAGATAAAGAGACATGATACCTTAATGGATTAAGAGTTGTAGTTTAAGAGTACTTGGACATGAGAATTACAAGCAAAAGAGTAAAATCGTGAACAGTCACAAACAAAGTTTATTCGTACGAACCTACATTATTGCCTTCCTCAAGTATTCCTTAAAATACTCGTAGCAATTAGGAATACAATTGCTATTTTTAGTTCTTTAGCAAAAAATAATTTATTTTTATTATGTGTTGCGGATTGTGATTTTAAAAAGTTTATCCGTTAAATATTTCTTTTTTCATAAAATTTAAAAGCTGTTGTAGAGTGTGGAGTGTGGTAGCTATTACTTTTTTATTTGAAAATATATTAAAATAATATTATTTTATTTTTAAAAATTATTTTTAATATTAGCATATCAAAACAATCTAAAATATAATTTTAAATAAAAAAATCAAAATTTTAAAAGACACGTCCGTGTTCCTAAACACAAACTTATGATTAACAATTATTTATATTTATCATTTTATATTTCAATATATATATATATATATATTAGTGGAGTCTCCAAAGATTTCATTTTCAAGGTTAATTCAATGATAAATCATCTATGTGTGTATTCTTGAATTTTATATATATATATATATATATATATATATATATATAAAAACAATATTTAGCATTTTTTAGCTTATAATAACACAACAACAACTAATAATTTTTGGTTTAACAACCACAATTTACGATCAAAAGTATTATTTTTGTTTATATTCCGGATAGATTATTAATGTTATCATGTTTCTGAACTTGTGAGAGTGGGGCGGTGCCACTCAACAAAGCACAAGCTGTTGGAAAAGCGGCCATATCATATTCTGTCGAGAATTCGAAAATTAAAGGTTGTAATTTGATGTTTTTTCCTTTTCACCGCCCTAATAGGCTGTAGAAAGTAGAGCCTGCTGCCATTGGCGAGTGGGTATATGGAATATTATGGGCTGGTTGCTGGCGATAAAAGAAAGGCGTGTGTCATGAGATGAAAGTAGCTGTGATTGGGTGTCTGGTTATAATTGTTTTTTAAAATATTTTTTATTTATAAATATATTAAAATAATATTTTTTTTTATTTTTTAAAAAATATTTGTAATATTAGCATGTTAAAATAATTTAAAAATACTAAAAAATATAAATTTTTTAAAATATATTTTTAAAACATAAAAATAAACAGGAATTTTGCTTCGCCTTGAAGTGAACGAAGGTTCCTTGTTTCCCATATATTTGAATGGACCAGAAAAGCCCACAAAGCTTTCTAGCAGAGAGAGAGAGAGAAACCACGTGTGCTGCTCAGCTCCATCGTCAAAAAAAACTTTCCCCTTCCATAGGGCGTTTTGGACGCATAACACACGCGCACGCGCACAAAGAGGCTTATTAGTTTAGCGACAGCATCTTATCCCATTGAAAAATTCACACACACGATTGTAAAACTAAAAGATATCGATGATGAGGTAGAAGGATAGTTGTTGAATCGCTATCGCAATTGTCGAGGGTGAAATCAAGATCTTACGCATCTAAAAAAGAGGAGGAATTTCTGGACGAAAAAAACAAAAACTACATATTTTCCACAGCTATAATAAAAAAAAATTGGTAAAATATACCAGAAAAACTTTTTCCTATAAAAAACCAAAAAATTACAGACTTGTCACTGCTAGAGTAAGAAAAACCGGCAAAATTTACAATTATACCATTTTTACAATAAAAGATCATTTTCTTTTAGTATATGTAATAAATAGTTAGTCAGTTTTCCGTCGCAGACCAGGTCAGAATTTTCCTAAAATAAAATAAGAATGGTCAAGCAACAATAATCCAAGCAACTCTGAGTTAATTTTACTAACACGCGATCTAAGATATGAAATCAAAATAACCCATAAAAAAAGTTAAAAGAACTTGAAAAAAATCAAGATCTAATAACCTAATGTCAAATGATGAAATAAAAAAAAATAATTTTAAAAAATATAACTTCGAAGAAGAAAACTCGAGTCAACCTAAGCTAACGTGACTAACCCACGACCCGTGATATGAAATTAAAATAAAAAAATAGAATTTCAAATGAGGGACCTAGTAAAAAAAAACCAATGTTCAATAAAAAAACATAAAAAAAACCTGAGCTAATCTGGGTTAACTTTACCAACACACTCTTAAAACAACTTAGTAGAAAAAAAAATTGAAGATGACAAAGCTATGACTAATAATTTAATGTCAAATGATAAAATTCAAAAAAAAAAAATCAATGTCATGAGAAAAAAGTCCAGGGAAAAATATTCGAGTTAATCAGGATTAACTCGACTAATGAGATCAAGATAAAAAAAATAGACTTATTAAAGAGGGAACAAGCAAGAAAAACCAAAGTTAAATAAAAACAATATTGAAAAGAAAAACACAGGTTAACTTGACTAACCCGCACTCAAAATAACCCAATAAAAAGAAATGTGAAAAAATCACAAAGCTAAAGGGCCAATAATTTAATGTCAATGGATTAAATTGAAAAAAAAAATCAATTTCATAAAAAAAAAAAAAACATCGAGGAAATTTTTTTTAATTCAACTTGTGTTAACTCAACTAACCTGTTACTTGGAAATGAGATCGAGCTAACTCAATAAAAAAAAAAGTGGAAAAAACAATAAAGTTAGGAGCCTAATAATCAAATGTCAAATGATGAATTTGAAAAAAAAAAATTTCTTAATAAAAAACCCAAAAAAAAGCCGAACTTAAATCCGGCCTAGATCATAAGATATAGTAATCAAAAGATTGTTTTTTGGAAGCAAAATAAATGAAATTGAAAAAAAGCTAAACTTTAAAAAACAAAATAAATAGTAATAAAAAAAAATAAAGGTCAAAATCAATAAAATTACAAAATAGAGGACATAATTGTTTTTTAAAAGGACTGGCATGAATTTCAAGGGCATGAGAAAGAAAAAAAAAACTCCACCGCGGTCCAACTGGATCTCTACAATGAGCACGCGCCACATTGCCAGAAAGAGAATAACTTGCCGCTCCTAACACCACCATAGAAGCAGGAATTTTTAAAAGCATGAAGCTGTCACACATCGACACGTACATTGCACATATTAACAATTTATAAAAATTATTTAATTGTTTAAAGTTACCAACCAACCCCTATCTAAATCCAAAAATTTTTTTGAAAATACTAAAATGATCTTGAAACCGGCCTTAGTTTTTTTTTAATTTCAAGGGTAATTCTATAATTTAATTGTTTAAAAAAATAAAAAAGATAAAGAAACACCTCCGTGCATGTTCACTTTTTCTTTCTCCTAAGGATATGACTGTAACTTTACCGTGCAATTTTTGTAAAAGACAAAAACTCTCGGTGGAAAGCTTAACACTTTTTTTTTATTTTTAAAAGCAAAATAGTCATTTTTATCGTGATAAAAGAATGGTGTCCTGATCAATTTTTCTCCAATTAAATTTATAATGACTAATGAATCCCTAGAAAAACAATTTTATTCTCAGTTGCAAGTTTCTTTAGTTTTTTGGTTAAGGGTAAAAGCTACTTTTTATTATTCAATGAACAGTGAAATGTGTATTGCAAAGGAGAAAACATGTTTCGGACTAGCTTGAAGTGGAACTGGTTCTGGTTCATCCTTGGCCTCTACTTCTTAGAATTTTGAAGAAGACGCCGGTCTTTGAGGAATAGGGAAAACCGATGTCATTGAATGACATGGTCGATCATTTAACTACGTTAAACCGTCGCAAAGAAAGATTTTGGTTGATTTGATTAGATCCACAGCCCACGTAATTTTAACATAACCACTTCACATTTCTGAAGATCATTATGGAAACATGGAAAAGACAAACTTCGAACATGTCAATGTTAACAGATTGTCTTCAGGAAAGACCATTTGCCACCAACTGTTTTGGTTGGAGTTGACGGTCCATAGTATTCTCCAAACAAATGCTAAGAGGCAAAGAGGAAAATGACCATTTAAGATTGCAGATTCGAGGTCCTGTCCACTTTGGACAGAACTAAAAGCTGTGCTGGTTATCAATACCAAAAAGAAAGAATGTCAACGCTAGCTATTCCACAGGAAGGAAACATGCTAATGCCATGTTATAATAGAGATCAAACTCAAAGACAACGAATAAGGGATGTCCAACTCCCAAATACGAATCCTAAAAGAGAACATCAGAGAGCAGGCATGATAGATCTTCCCAAAATATCAATTTATTTGATTTCATACAGATGAACAGCATCGAAATCAAACCTTAAGCGATGCACCCACTTTCCCAAGCTCTTCTAGGGCCTTCGAGATCTGGGCCTCACTTAAACCTTCCAACCGAACGCCCCTCTCAACACCAAAATCTGCATAGAAATCAAAGATTGCACAACTCCACATCACAATCATAGAGCTAAAGAACTAACCTGTGATTGCATAAGGAAAAAAAATCACACAACTCAAACGTAGACCAGCATGAAGTACAGCATGTACTTGTGAATGAACAAGGAAAGAACATGGAGCAACAATTCATGCCCATAGTTGCAGACACATCGGTGTTAATTCACCATCACGCAAAAAACAACCTCCTATTTTCGAGTTTCTTAGCCAAGTGACAGGTTGGATAAGTCATCCACACATTGCAGGACGTGTTGAAAAAGCATAATTGAAAGCAGAAAAAATGTTAAGCACAGGCTGTGCTAAAGGACACCTCTCTTTCTTGGTGTGTCAAAGTTTTACGTGCAGAGGTCACTGAGTCAAAGTTTTAACTTCGCAGATTGCAAATATCATCTCATGAACCTCCAATCACACCATAGCTTTTAGCTGTGGAAATAAAACACCTAACGTTTAATGTCCAAAACACCATAGCTTTCAGATTTCGACTGCGATTAAAGAAATAGCCCCAAACAAGCTTCAGCAAATACCACATTAAAAAAAAATGACCCATGAATTTTTTTTACTGCTTCTGTAACGAGAAACTATAGACAAGAAGTAACTGCGAAGAAATCTAATCCTTTCAACTTTAAAGCTACAGCAAATTGTTTAGCATGATCTGCCCCTCAGATATTCCATCAGAAGCGTCTTATTCCACTGAACAAAGGGTAAGCTGTCACTAACCTACTGCCTTGTCATTGAAACTTATTTTGTTTCAAGCCAAGTTAGGCGGTTGATATAACAAATTCAAGGAAAGTAGAAATGAAGTGTATCAGTTGGCCATAAAAATATGGCGACTATGACCATCCTTAACCACTTAACCTATAACAATTTCTTGGAACCACGAGTGTAACTTGTAATTAGGAAAATCAATTTAGTACACTGTGATTTATCTGCTGCCAAGACTTTTAGCCATTGGCACATACAACATTCAGTCCCATAAGATTATTGATGTGAACTAGAGAAAATATGTGGCAATAACATATCTCACAGCTTCTCAATAATACGCATATTTTTAGAAGGAAAAGGGTAAAAAATCAAATTGAGAAAGGGCCTGTACGTGCTAATTGCTGTTTAGGATGCATTTGACTTGAGTATTTGATAGAAGGGATCTGAGACCAAGATTCTAGTTCAATTTGGGTATTTTCAAACCTATTATCCAATTAAACGCTGTAGATTTCGGTTATTTGAAATGACTATATTGATTTGAGTCATCTCAAAAGACAAGAACTACAATTCTTAATCTCCCAGTAAACTCTAAAATCATGCTCAACTAGAGTATCTAAGGCCAAGGTTTAATTACCAAAATACACAAAAAGAAACATAGCTCTGAGCCCTAAAAACTAATTGAAGTCCTAAATACAGTGGGAAAACCACTAATTCATTACAAAAGCAAAAAGAAAAGAGACAAATCCCACTTCAAAAGATTGTCATAAATCCACATAAAAACAAAATAAAGGCAATTCTACCATATACCAACAAATGCATGTGGAATATCAGCAGAAGTAACAGCAAAATCTAACAGCTCTGTGGAGAAATTTAAAGAAATAGTGAAATGAGACAGCAAACAGGACAATGAAAGAGAGAAAAGTGGGATACCATATCTAGCCCATAACTGAGGTTCTATTCCATTGCATTCACGGATCAAGATGGGAAGTTTTGGGTTAAGGGTTTTGAGATCCTTATAATTCCTCTCTATAAATGTTCTGTACAAGAAAAAAACATTAATGATAGCATACGATCAAATCGAAATGTCTAAAGATGAGGTTTGAAAGATTCTTGTTAGCGAATGTCTACCTAGTAGTCGAACTTGAAGGGGAAGATTGGCATAGAAGAATTCGAAGCTCTTTCAGGTTCTTAGAAAGTTGTCCTCTCCATGCCATTTTCTCAGCTCTACCTGGACCGGGTGCTTTGTCTCTTCCAAACCTCAGCTTCTGTCGCTCGGTTTGTCTCGAGTTTACCTTTTTATCAAAACTAGAGCTTCTTCCCTTTGGTGGAATATACATACCATTTACTTTTTAAAATGTTTAGTGATATATTAGAATAATTTTTAAAAAAATGAAAAAAAATCATTTTTAAAAAAATAAGTTAAATGCTCTATTTTTCTTAATTGGTTTAAAAAAAAATAATTCTCTCGTATAAATTTTCATACTTCTATAATCTCTCAACATATAAAAAAAAAAAAAAACAAGGGTTATAATCTGTCTTTTCAAGTTTTGACAACAAAATGCTTTTGTGATTATAAAAACTTATCTTAGTTAATAATCATTTAATCGAGCTAAAAATTTAATAAAATTTTTTAAAAACCTTATCTTTTATAGGGTTAAAATTTTATAATAATTAAAGCTCGAAAAGGTTTTAAAATAAAGCTCGGAAGTTAATATGCAGGATTGTTTTTATTTACTTTGATATATTTGGATTCTTTTTACTACTTAGCTTAAGATTTTTAATTTAATTAATATTTTATTATTTATGAATCCTAGTAATAAATGGATTCTATTAATTATGTAATTTTTAATCAAAAATATTTTTCTATTAAGGGTTTTAGTTTTAATTATGAATCTTTTTTTATGAATTTTTTTATGATTAATATAAATAAGAATATCTATTTTATTTTGAAATTGAGATTATTGTTTGGACTTTTAATAAAATACCAACAAAATTTCTCTAAATTTCTATATGACTCGTATTTGTAACAATTTGTATTAACGTTATAAGAACACGTCAAGAAAGAAAGGTTAGAGGTGTAATCAAATGCTGAGAAACATTAAAAAAAATCTTAGCAATCTTATTCATAATGATCATCTTTAAATCAAAAGGTTAATCTTTGGCCCATCAAATCCAATTATTATCAATTCTTTATAAGAATTAATTAATTAATTAATTTTGATAAATGTTACAATTAACTCAAAAACTTCGTGAGATTTTTTTTATAATGATAAAGAAACAAGTATTTTCCTTTTCTTTTCCTTCTTACCGAAAAGACTTGGGGTGTTTTAGTTGCAGAGTAATACACTATTTTTCCAAGAGAGATATAAAAAGAAACAAGGAAAAAGAACTCTGTTCAAATGATACACACTTACAAATTGAAAAAAAAGAAAATAGAGATTTTGTTTTTTTCACCATAATGCATGAAGCTTAAAAACATCTAATTTTTTTTCAAAATTTTCCAAAAAATCAAAACTAAATAGATGCTAGATAATAATATAAATCATATCATGAGATCTCACCTAACAGTTTAACCTATTGAGTTAGATGGTTTTTTGACATGGTATCAGAGCTCTAATGATCAAACGATCACGAGTTCGAATCTCACCATCTCTATTTATTTGATAAAAATTAAACATAAGATAACATGGACCGAAAAGTTACCTCTCTATCTTTTTCTACATCAATGAGTTTTTTTTGGAGGAAAAATACCCTCGTGTGTATATATATATATATATATATATATATATATATATATATATATATATATATATATATATCTGCAATGTAGGATCGTTTTGATGTGCTGATATTAAAAATAATTTTTAAAAATAAAAAAACATTATTTACATGCATTTCAGCACGTAAAATTATTTAAAAAGTAACTGCTACCATACTGTCAAGCATTCTTTGACGATTGCAACTTGATCTCTATCTTTTTTTTTTTTTTCCTGGGTGTCTAGCTAACGTTTCAGGTGGATTGTGATTAGGCTATCTTCTCATGGCATGCATGTAGATAAGAAAGATTTTGTTATTTGGATCATTACCAGGCTATCCCTTTTTCATTTTAAAATATAATAAAATAATAGAATATAAAAATTATCATCTTAGTTGCCCATGATGCCCCTCGCAGGCAGGACTTGTTTTTATATCAGTGAATGAATAGTTTGGATTTTAACTTCATGTGTATTTTTTCCAGTTCATGTAAATAATCACTTGAGATTCTATTTTGAATTGAATTCATTTTTGATGATAATAATATTATATATGATAGAATATGAAAGTTTATATGCTAAAAAAATAGAACATCCATGCTTAGTGGGAATTAACATGTACTTAAAGTGTTAATCAGAATTCTAACTATATGTCATGAGAGTTTTTGTACGAGGCCACATGTTTTTTCAAAATTTATGTCATAAGTTAAAGTTAAAGAATATGACGAGAGACTAAGGGATATTAGCGTGGAGGAAAGTGTAGCAATGAGATTAGTTGTTTTATGCCATGAGATTAGACAAAGACTTGTAGTGGAACATAATTGCTATTCCAAGTTAATTTTATTAGAATGAAAAATAGAGTTAATTGATTATTTATAGAATATGATAGAGAAAAATAATAGTTTCTAAACAAGTACGGTACTAATGTGGTGAAAAGAAAATATTTAAAAACCATCTAGTAGGTGGTCCAATGGTAAAAATTTAGGATTAAGAGGTTTGCTCCCCCTATAGTTTCAGGTTCGAGCCCTGTGATTGCTAATATGATGGCTATTGGAGGTTTACATGATTGTTAACTTTAGGGCCCGTGAGATTAGTCGAGGTGCGCGTAAATTGATCAGGACACCCACGTTAATAATAATAAAAAACATTTAAATAACAACAACAAATGAATTTGGTTAAAAAAATCATCTCAAATTAATTGTGAAATGATTATAATCATTAAGAATTTATTGTATCTTAATTAATATTGTTCACGAGTGTAAAAAATTATTATTAATTCACTCTAACATTGAAAAATATTATATTATTATGCTTATTCTTTTAATGAGAAATTTAACAAGGTGGAATTTTTTTCTCGTATCAATGATAAATAATGAGAAACAAATATTTATGCATGTTAAAATTGTAGAATATTATAGAAAACAAACTTTATTTGAACATGATTTTCATTTTGTTATAATTTTCCAAATGAAAAATAAAATAACATAAACATATTTATCAGTTTTTTGGGTTAGAAAAATATTCTGAAGTTTTAATAAATAAACATGTTTTTTATTGGAGAAAAATAAAAAACTAAAATTGAAAAAGAAATTTTTTTTTTGAAACTGCACGCACCCTTGTATTCTATTATTCCGTCCCATTAGCCCGCAATTTATTTTATTGTTCTCCGAATAATAATAAACAATCTAACCATAGCCGTGATTGGGTATTTTAATCGAACCAGGGTTAACTAACTAGGGCCAGGTTAGGGTTAGGGTTAGGGCATCCTATAATATAAAATGCGTGCGATCTTTTTCTGCGATTCTCTTCGCAGACAAATAATAAAAGACCCACCTCTTCTTCTCGGGAGGCGATAGGTGCGTCACCATCTTCTATTCTCTCCTCCATTTCTTTAATATTAAAATAAAATATTTCAACAATTATTATTATAATAGTAGTATCAGATACTATCTTCTGAATTTTAGAATTTTTTTTTCATTTGATCTCCGTGATGCATTCTGTGATTCGTGTCATAATCCTGGATATTCTCTTAGCGAATTTCATGATTTTACTTTGTTTATTATTTTTGAAATTGAATTTCGCTGTGTGGATTCTGTTTCTCTCTCGTTGACTACTTTGATTAGCAGTGCTAGGCAAACTGGAATTACTTTATTGTTTTTATTTTTAATTTATGATTTTGTATTTAGTGACGGTTGTTTGGGGTTTAGTTCTGTTTTTTTCCCTCTCATTTTAGTTTAAAAAGGTTATATCATATTCCTGTTTAGTTTAGTGATTTAGGAATCCTAAAAGTGTTATTTGGATTCTAATTCTAAGTAGTTTCGCACAAGAACTTAGACTTTTAGACATTATATTGCTGGTACTTGCTGTTTACTTTTGATATCTCCAGACCGTGCGTTTGTCTTGGTGGTTAATTATGAAGTTCTTATGCTATCTTTGCAGGTAAATTTGTCTGTTCTTAAACACGCCACAATGTCAGACGGTCATGAGACTGATAAGAACATTGAGATTTGGAAAATTAAAAAGCTTATCAAAGCACTGGAAGCTGCTCGAGGTAATGGCACAAGCATGATTTCGCTTATCATGCCTCCACGTGATCAGATTTCTCGTGTCACCAAGATGCTTGGAGATGAGTTTGGAACTGCGTCAAACATTAAGAGCAGGGTCAATCGTCAATCTGTGCTTGGTGCTATTACATCTGCTCAGCAAAGGCTCAAACTTTACAACAAAGTTCCTACCAATGGGCTTGTGCTTTACACGGGGACAATTATGACTGAAGATGGGAAGGAAAAGAAAGTGACAATTGACTTTGAGCCTTTCAGGCCCATAAATGCGTCTCTTTACCTCTGTGACAACAAATTTCATACAGAAGCTCTGAGCGAACTCTTGGAATCTGATGACAAGTTCGGCTTTATTGTCATGGATGGGAATGGGACTCTTTTCGGGACATTGAGTGGCAACACTAGAGAAGTGCTGCATAAATTTACTGTTGACCTTCCGAAGAAACATGGGAGAGGAGGGCAATCTGCTCTTCGATTTGCTCGACTTCGAATGGAGAAGCGCCACAACTATGTGAGGAAGACAGCAGAACTTGCCACACAGTTCTATATCAATCCTGCCACCAGCCAGCCTAATGTTTCGGGATTGATACTTGCTGGATCAGCTGACTTCAAGACTGAGCTTAGTCAATCCGATATGTTCGATCCTCGACTTCAGGCAAAAATTCTGAATGTGGTTGATGTTTCATATGGAGGGGAAAATGGTTTTAATCAGGCAATTGAACTGTCAGCGGAAATCCTTTCCAATGTGAAATTTATACAGGAGAAGCGCTTGATAGGCAAGTACTTTGAAGAGATAAGTCAGGATACAGGAAAATATGTTTTTGGTGTTGATGACACACTGAAAGCTTTGGAGACGGGTGCTGTTGAAACTCTAATTGTGTGGGAAAGTTTGGATATTAATAGGTACCAGTTGAAAAACTCTACCACTGGTGAGATTGTCATAAAACATTTGAATAAGGAGCAGGAAACCAACCAGGACAACTTTAGGGATGCAGAAACCAAAGCTGAACTGGAAGTTCAAGATAAAATGCCACTGCTGGAGTGGTTTGCAAATGAGTACAAGCGGTTTGGTTGCTCTCTAGAGTTTGTTACTAACAAATCACAAGAAGGATCCCAGTTCTGCAGAGGGTTTGGTGGGATTGGTGGTATCCTCCGTTACCAGCTTGATATGAGAACATTTGATGATCTTTCTGATGGAGATGTTTATGATGATTCTGAATAACAATCAGCCAACCCCACGCCATTGCTGGTGCAGGAGAATGGGGCTAAAGAGCCTGCACCAGCTGTGCCGCGCCGCTCTGGAATTTGCCCAATGCTCAGAAAACTTTGTCAAAGTTCTAATCAAGGTCTTAATCTCTACACTCATATGGCACTAATCTCATTATCTTTCCAATAATGTTACATTGATTTTTATTTTGGAAGAATGACCAGTTTCAACTTATCTAATGCTTTCTTCTTCTTCTTCTTCTACCCTTTAAAGTTTAAACAAAGGAGACCGTGATATTTTCCAAGTTAAAACAAGCTTAATGTGGGGATGATGCTTGCTTTTTGTCATGCAGCTACATTTTATCTGGAGTATGAAATATGTTTTTGGCTTGGCCTGGAGTCTGAGATGTAGCAGAACCAACTTGGTTGATGAGTGGATGAGACTGCAGATATCTACACAGAACATTATCATTATCTATGGTTGTGTTTTTATGGATATACATGTGCACTTTAAAGATGCTTTAAGGTTTGTCCTTGTCTTTAATAAGTTGAAACTTAGTTGAGATGGGAGATGACCATGACTTTGATTTTCTTCATTTACAACTATTATAATAATGTTTGTTCTGCTTTCTCACCATTAATCTCATTTCATTTTCTATTCTGATCTCAATGAATTAGATCACTGTATTAATATGATTGCAAGAAGTTGTATGCCGTGTCGATTCATTTACTAGTTTGTTGATGAATTGAACATGCGATTCAACCCCAGCCTTTGTTCTAAGCTCTTCGGTAGCCTGTGTCAATTGTTGTTGACACATTCTTTTTCCAGACGAGAAGGAAAAACAACCACCCATTGGGTTGGTGCTTTTGCTTCATCGATTCATCTCCATGCCATGACTAAAGTGGAATGTTTTTAGTTCATAGATGATGAACTGGTGATTTTCTTTGGTGTGAATTTTTTATCACACGACTGTAGCAGAATGTATTTTTAGTTCTAAAGATGATGAGGTGGTAAGTTTCTTGCTGTGGATGGAAAAGATTTCTCTCGCCTCGACTTTATTTTTTCTCTCATTGATTACAAGAAAATTGTTCCTTTTTTTTTAAAAAAAAGATTTAACAAGATACGTTTTGCAATAAAAGGTTAATGTTCATAACAATTAATAAAGTTGGTATGTTTGAGGATTGATTTTACTCGGTGTCTCTTCTGCTGAATCTAACGATCTTGTTTGATTCACTCATAATAAAATATAGATAGTGAATCAATGCATAATAATAATAATAATAATAATAATAATAATAATGTCTATATTTTTAAATTTTAAGGGTGTGTTTGTATTGCGAAAATAAAATATTTTTTTATGTTTGATTTCTTGTGTTTGTGTTTGTTTATTGTAAAATATTTTATAGGACTACTTGTTAATAAAAATTGTTTTACCGAGTTTATTTGTTAAAAAATATTTGTAACTTTTAAATTTTTTAAAAATATACTATAAATAAATAATTAATTTATAATATCATTTATCTATTATCTTATTCTTATTTTTATTTTCATCTCTATCTTCGTATCACTTTACTGCTATTTTTATTATTATTACAATCTCACCACTATTTCTATATTCTTTATCATCCCCGCCATTTTATTATAACTACCATTATTTAAAAATATCTTACAAGGAAAATATTTTATATTTCTAAAATAATTTATCCAAGTGTTCATCTTCTGTAAACCGATACGAAGGAGAAAAGAAAATGCCAACTTTGCTCGCCGTTTCGTGATCTAGATGAGATGACATGGTGTTCTTCTTGTTCTCAAACCCCATTATTTCAACTCTTCGCTTTACCTCGTGCTGGTCCTGTTCCTTTGACCTCTTGGATAACAAAAAAGTGAAGACGTCGATGCAAAATCGAAACTGTAGATTAATATCAATAATAACATAGTAATTAATATCAAATATCAAATATAATTGATATCTCATTGATTTCATCTTTAGATAATAAATTATCTTCAATGATTGATGGTATTTCTCATACAATCAATAGTAATTAATAGTTTCAGAATTGTAACTTTTAGTTCCTAAATTAAGAATGTAAATTATTTAATATTATCAATGTACAGTTCTTGCTCTTATTTCTCTCTACTACACGAATAATTATTAATTTAATGAGAATTTTCTTTTCTTTTCTAGTAAATTGTTTATTTATGATTAAAAAGGTGGGATTTTATTGGATATAAAAATTAATAGATCTATTTACAAATTTAAATAACTATTTGTCTATTTAATATATCTATCAAATAATTAAGAGTAAAAAATGAATTAATTAATCTTGAAATGTAGAAAGATTATTTAATTCATTTTGCAACAATTACTAATTTATAATTTATTAGATAAAAAAAACTAGAGCTGAGCCAAAGCCTATTACGAAGCATCAAAATCTAAGCCCAGCCCAGTATAACATTAGGGTTTTGGAGCGGTCATATCGATTGGAAACTTCAGCTATAAAAGGAGGGCTATCTGGTGTCGAAGACAAGAGTCGCCATTACACCATCTTCTCTTGCAGCCTGACTTAAAAGCTGGTATCGCTTTCAATTTTCAAACCCCACTCCGTATATGCACGCTAGAGATTTTTTGTGTCCTCCTTGATTTTTCTTTTTCTTGTTCGTGTTTACTTCTTGTTATTTATTTTAAATCGTTAATGGGTTCTACTTCTGTTGTTGTCTTACTTCTACGAAGCTCCCAATGATTGAAATTCAACATTATATTAAAGTTTCAGCCTTGTCTGACTGTACATGTTGAAAACTAGCCTTTATTCTGAGGGAGCCTGCTCAATTTGTTTTTGTATGTGCCATTTTAAGGAGTTTCAAAATTAATTACTGTTTTGTGTTGAGGAACTATCTCCGTGGTAATAAGTTCTAGAGGTAATTTTTATGAAGGCTGTCTTCGTTGCAAGAACCCTCAGTATTCGTTGGCATTGTGGATTGTTATAACCAGATTTGTCTTGTGAAACTCCCAATGATTGAACTTCGTATAAAAGTTTCAGCCTTGTCTGAATGCATATGTTGAAAATAATTTCGGTTCTGAGGGAGTATTTTTGGTCAATGAATGTGGGAATTTGGTTTGATCTCAGAGTGGGAATTGGCTTTGCATTTGTTTGATGCTTCTGTTTTGTTTTTGTTATGATAATAGGAAGCTGCCATGGTTCGAAGACCTGCGCTGTGAAGGCAAGGTATGGCAGAGGATTTCCTGATCCAAAGATCAGAATTTATGTGCCGGCATGAAAAAAGAGAGGTGTTGATGAATTTCCCTTCTGTGTACATCTTGTTTCTTGGGACAAAGAAAATGTGTAAAGTGAAGCCCTTGAAGCTGCACGCATTGCGTGCAACAGGTATATGGCTAATTATATAGGAAACGATGCTTTCCATCTTCAGGCTAGAGTGCTTCCCTTTCATGCCTGTTTTGCGCATCATCAAGATGCTTTCCTGTGCTGGAGCAAATAGGCTCCAAACTAGCATGAAAGATGCCTTCGGGAAAAGCCCCGGGGGACTTGTGCAATCGGGCAGGTCTGCTTTCAGTTCGATGCCAATGGAAACCATGCACAAGAGGCTCTCAGAAGGTTTAAATTTAAACTCCCTGGCAGGCAGAAGATTTAGTGAGTCGGAAGTGGGTTTTTAACAAGTTTGTGCCCAATTAAATTATATATACATGTTTTGCGTTCCCCAATCAAAGTTTTGAAAATTGACCTGTTGGATTTCGATCTATCTTGTAGAATACAGTGACCAACTGGAATTCCTGATCTTATGTGTTTAGTTGCTCTTAATGCTACCCGCTTCTTCCATCTTTGCTGTGGAAATTTCCTGAGCTTTCGTTTGTAATCAATGCTAACCTCTTGTTGATGGTTCGCAAACTGATTCAACATGCTTTTAGTGCTGCTAATATCAACTACTCGTGTGCACTCGTTTTTGTTTCTTGTATTTCATCTCTATTATTTCTCCAACAAAGAATTGCGAATGTGGATGATGAAACCATAGTGTAGTCAAGCGAAACATAAGAGCATAACTAGGAGCTGCACCATTTGGCCTTGCTGCAATGTAAACCTGCATTGTCGCATCTAATCTTTTCACAAGACCCCGCATCCCAGCCCTAATCCCAGTTTTAACCAGTCCCCTGGGTGCTGGTGTACTCATTTCTTCCGGATGGAAGAAAAGCACCGTAGATCCTGTCAGCTGCTCCACTTCTCCATCCCTTGATTCCACTGGAGATGTTGATAATATGTTCAAGAATTTCTACAAATCAAAATTGATTATAAACCCAGATAGAATTAGGAACCTTCATATATCTGGCCGTATACACCAGCTAGAAAATATAGATACACAGAAGTACATGCTGTTCCCTGTTCAGATGAATGGAACCGTATACTTTCATATATAAACTAGTTGGGATGTGATGTACAATTAGAAACACAGCCGGAAGAGTCTCAATGGCATTGCAGAACAATTTTCTACATAACGCACAAAAGCTTGTACCAATTAGAAACACAGAAGTTTTTAAGTGCATGGCACAAGGTGACAAGGAGGTGGGACAGCCTGAATAAATTAGTAGCAACACGAGCCTTAAAATTTTGCGCGCTCTGTTGATAACATGAAATGATATTCTAATAGTGGCTATGGTTTTAAATTTTTTTTATCTATAAATATATTAAAATAATAATTTTTTTATTTTTTAAAAATTATTTTTAAAATTAACATATCAAAATAATTTGAAAAATAAAAAAAATAATTTTTAATAAAAAAATTAAAATTTAAAAAAAACTCGATTTTAAACGACAATAAAAAAGATTGGCACTGGTGGTCACGATACCAAGCTTGGTATGCCAAGGTTGGGGTAAGCAAAAAAATCAAAAAACCGATTAAACAGAGAAAACAGGAAAAAAAATAACCGAACCGAAAAAGAAATCGATTAAACTGATTAAAATTTTGAAAAACCCGGTCGGTTCGGTTCGGTTTTATAACAAAAAAACCGAAAAAACCAAACCGAAACCAAAACCGAAAAAAACCGAGCCAAAACCGGAAAAACCGAGCCAAACTGGAAAAAACCGAGCCAAAACCGGAAAAACCGAGCAAAACTGGAAAAAACCGAGCCAAAACCGAGAAAACCGAGTCAAACCGGTTTTTTCCCTAAAAAACCAAACCGAAACGAAACCGGTCGGTTTGACCCGGTTTCGGTTCGGTTTCTTTTTTTTTTTTCAATTTTTTTTTTTCATTTGGTTATTTTTTTTTGATAAAAACTGAACCAAACTGAAAATGACCATCCTATACCAAGGTCGCGGTGGGACTTTCCATCATGAACTACCACGGGATTGCATTGTAATAGAAATGAAGCACAAAGTGAAGCCAAGAGTTTTAAATTTAAGAAAAGGTAGAAGGGAGTGTTCTGCATAAACCTACCAGCCAGGAAAGGCACTACTCCAAGCACCGGCAGAGGAAGCATTCAACAGCGGGGACCCATACTTGTCGATGCTGCTTGGAACTCTGCTTCTCAAAATAGAGAAAGAGAGAGCAAAGAAGACATTGCCACTTCCAGTTTGACCATGACCATCTCTTGACGAGGCTGAGGCTCGTGCCTGATAGTACCATCCATACCAGTGCCATCACTATCACTACAAGTCTACAGCTACAGATGTCGTAGCAGCAGCAACGGATACTTTATTAATGGTTATTCTAAATCAACAATCAACATAATACAATCATATCCTTTTCATATGATCGTTGACACCCTTTTCAAGCTCAGTTTCCGACCTTGAAGTTCATGAGCTAGAGAGCCTTTCCTCGTCTGAACCTTACCCTTCTATCATAGCACTAGCTTCTTTTGATATCTCCTGCATCTTCCAATAGGAAAAAGGATCTCTAGAGCCGTTCTCTCTCTTTATTAGTCTCTGCAAATATTCCCTCGCCTTGGAAGCAAGGTATTCCCTCCTCACCAGCACTCTCTCTGCCTCCCTTTGGGATAAAAAGAGTCATTTGCGTTTTCCCTTTCATTTGTGTACAGTGTTTCATACATTGATTCAAGTAATTAGCGTTAATACAGTATCAACCTTCCATCCAAGACTTGAAAAGGATTAAACTTGTATCTGACCAATCATGTGATTAATTTCCCATGGTCATAACATATCTAATTATCCCATCAGACAAGAGAAATCCATCACTTCTGCTTACCACCAAATCAACTTCTGTACAGAAGCATAAACTCCCGTGACATCTGAGAAGGGATCCAGCAACTCTCAAACCTGTGTGAGGATCTGGCTCTTCAAGACACTCGCTATCATGTCTTCATGAAACCATTATAGGCGCATTTTTGTTGCCATTTTTTATTCAGTCATTCTTGTGGCATGTGAATTACAAATTCCTACTTGTTCCATAACTGTTCTTAAGATATGAAATATTTTTCTATTCTCAACAATTCAGTTTCGGATATATAATTATCATCCAAAAGAAGAGCAGATATATAACCATCTGAATTGTGCGTTTTAAGCATAAGTAATATTCATCTTGTTTTAAATCAGAAACCGGACATACATGTAAAGATGGCAGCTAATTAGGGCTAACCTATCAGTAAAAGGTCAGTCAACCTGTATACAGTCAACCTGTATACATCCCCAGAAGGTCAGTAATACATGCCTCGTGAGCAAGAAATGACTGAAAGAAAAAAGGGGGGAAGCTTAAATAATTGCACATAAGAGGATCCCTGCAAAACTGATTAAATTCTCAACAAAACCATAACTTCGTTGTTGTCAAAGCACTCGTCAGGAATGCCAACACCTTTCCTTGTGGACTGGATTTGAAGTAGCTCTTATTCCTGACAGAAGAAAAACAAAATATATTAAAAGAACCAAGTGATTAAAGGAAATTGCATTAATATCAAAACCTGTTACCGTGGGAGAAACAGAGGGGACAAAAGCGAACAATAGAATTTCATATAACTTGAAAAAAAAATGCTACCAAAGGGATCAAAAACATGCTATTTAGGCACGAAGAACTAAGAAGGCATTTTAAAGGATCGAAACTCTTGATAAATACAATAACGAACTTGTAAGCCAATGGAAGAATAATCCACATAGATGAAATCTACAACTATCAACAAATTCAAATTGACAGATATAATCCGGATTCCAAACTTCCAGATTAACACGAATACCAAGAGAGATTTTTCTCTTTTGATATGGAAGGACAGATTCATTGTATGAGCTGAGAAATCACATTAACTGCTATCCAAATCATTTTCTATTGTTATCCCCCAAGGATTTACACGCTAATGAGTACTGGTTATCAATGAGAACTGGGTTAAAGGAATTCAATTTATGTGTTGCCAGGAAGGGCGGACCAGTCCATTTCTCTACTGTTGCATCTGTAAAAAAAAATTCACCTTGGAAATGAGTGGAACACCTTAAAAGCTTGGTGGAATAAAATTTCCATCTTTAGTGCTTTTAAGGGCCAGGAATTGGGTTATGCCAGCATGGGTTTGAGTGCCATTGGCATTCTGCAAGAGAAATGGGAAGGAGATGCTATGAACAAATAAGGGGAGGAACAATAAAGCCCTTGGAGCAGTGTGAACAAATCAAGCACCTCCCAAACATAAAAGCCAAAACCATCCAGCCTGCTAAGCAGATGCTATGAACAGCTTTGTGCTGAAAACTGCACAAGCAACAAAGAGAAGAGGGAGCGGAGCAAGCATAGAGATTTAGAGAAACTAATTCGAAAAGTATTTTAAGTATAATGATACCTGTTCCATAGGTGTGGCTTCATTATCCTTCTGTTCCTCCAAATTGTTTGGTTCAGCCTCATTTTGACTGTCAGTAGCCATTTTGTCATCTTGTTCTTTGACACTGTTTGATCCAGTATCATCCAAAATTTTAAGATCTGCAGGAAGCTGGCCGGAGTTTAATGCCTGTTATGCAATAACAATTTGGACATGAAATGTTAGTATTGAGATAAATGCGAGATATTGACAGATTCTAATTCAAGATATTTCAGTAAGCAAAAGGATGCACCTTCTCAAGTCTTGCCACCTCTTCAAGAGTCTGGGAATTGACAATGGCAGCCTGCACACCGATCATACAACCAAATGAAACAGACATAACCTGAATTAATCTATAGATGAACTGATGGCAAACTATGCAGTATTCATCACAAGCATGATGTTTTAAGAGGAAAGGAAAACACTGTAAAGCAATATGCAGCTTCAAAATCCAAGTTCATGGCCAGTAGAAACGATAAAGGTGCTTCTACTTCATAATACAGAAAAGAATGTTCAAGAAAAAGAAAACTTGACATGGAAGCTGTGCTCTAAGTTCAATTAAGGCCTATTTCAAACATAAATGAGTTTCCTCGAGTCCTCATTAAGTTAGCTATGGTTATTTGGTTGCTTGAGTGCTGGTTCATTGTTTTATAGGATTTCTTAGAGATTCAGAGTTAGGATTAGCTCTGTAATTTCAAAATCTATTGGAAACAGACAACAGAAGAAGTTCAAGGTGTCATTTTTTATTCATGTGTCTTGCTAGTCCAACAAGTGATCTTTATTCAGATTTTCCTACTCGAAAAGAAGAATTTTTTTTTTTTATCATAGAAGATTCCGAACTCCAAGTTCCATGAGGTTGAAGGAGCACAGATTAATCACAATCGAAGGTCCATGATCTGTTTATTCAGAGGCAATAACATCGCATTATGAGACTACAGAAACCAATCATATGGCATGATTGCCTCTCCTCGGTGTGAATGTGTGATTGCTTAGGAACCATAGCTGTAATTGCCACTGCTCCCTCATATTTTTCTTCTTTCAGTAATATTCACCTAATTCTTCAAAATCAGGCCACTCAACAGTCACCAAAAATCCATCTTTTCAATGCCAAACCCAGCCTTATCCACAGTTCTCATTTCTTCCAGAGAAAACC
Organism: Populus simonii; assembly: GCA_007827005.2. Taxonomy (NCBI): domain Eukaryota; kingdom Viridiplantae; phylum Streptophyta; class Magnoliopsida; order Malpighiales; family Salicaceae; genus Populus; species Populus simonii. The sequence goes on along the minus strand of CM017466.2, from coordinate 17,886,193 downwards.
ATAAAAAAATATAGGTTGTCTGATATTGCTAAAGAGGTAACTACTTTATCTCTGAATATTTGGTAACAAAGGTTGCATTTGGTTAGTGTCTAGGATAGAAGGGAAACATAAGAGACGGTGACACATAAGAGACATAAACATGTTTGCTTGAAGAGACGGTGATAGAAACATAAAATAAAATCTTTGGACAGTTTTAGAGGAAATTTTTGTACTTTCAAAATATTAAGTATAAGAAGACATGTCTACTTTGTCCCCACTATCTCCGTCTCTTATGTCCGGAGACAATAGCCAAACACTACCTAACAATTCTCATATATAACTAAAAGAAAAGGACAAGGGCATCAAATATCAACCAAAAACAACATGCCGTGCTCAATAGCATATGCTCAAAGATTCAGATAGAATGGTTAGAGAGTAAAATTTCAGTCAACTCAATACTTGTTGGTTATTTGAATTTGCTAGCAAAATCCATAGCCCGACCCCAAAAACAGGTCAATAAGGTAGAATCAATTTGAAATTGAGCGAATTTGATGTTTTTCCACATATAGGCGGGCAAGGCAAATTGAAATCGAGAATGCCATCTGGAATTTTGGTGTTTCGTAGAAATAGTAAAAGAAAAGAAATTACAAAATGATGTTGTTCATGCTTAGGGAAAATGTATTCAGTCATCCTCAAATGATAACCCAAGCTACCATTATTTAATGATCAGTAACTGAGCTGACTCCCTTTCCTAAATAATTGGAAAATATGATCGAGCATGGTTGGATAGGGTAAAGTTGGAAAGGACAGACATGGTGAACACCCCTGATGCTCCAGAGCACATCATAATTGAATATACCCTTTTCCTTCCAAAATAAATGAGCAAAAGCAAGGAAATTTTTTAGCACTGAAGATAATGCCAAGGTTCTCAACTTAATGTTAGAACAAACTCAACACCTCCACACCTGCCAAAGTTTGATGGGGGTTGACATCAAGCAGTTAAGTGTAATGAGCATAGTACCTTGATTGCTATAATCTGCTCAGGTGTAGGGGCAACCACTTTAGGAGCCTGTTGTTCCTCTGCAACTTCTGGAATATTTGGAATCTCACCTGGAGTGAATGTCTTGACAGATTCCCTTTTAGCCTCTTCTTCAACCTCTTTGGATGAAAACAAATGTTCTGCTTCTGCTCTCTCCTGCAATTCAAGGGCAAGATTGCAAAGCAATTCAACATGAATAAAAAAAAACTATATTTAAAAAACATACCAGACAGAAGGAACACTTTTCGATCTTCTATGCAATAGCACTTATTTAAAACTATAGTTTTGTTGGGGTAAGATATAGGTACATCACTCAAGCAAAGCAATGTGTATGACAAAAAAATAAAGACACCAAGAATACAAAAATTTTAAGGAACTGCAGAACAATGAAGCAAAGTCTCACCTTGGCTTTGACTTTCTTAAAATCAAGAACCCGGAGTAATTTTAGTTTATGAATCACGTACAGCCTATAATTTGGCTTTTTTGTAATGGTATTATCCAAAAGACTAAGGAACTGCAGCTTTGGAAGAGAAGAGAGAGGATCAATCTCCGCCAAATTGACAAGCCTATTATTTGTAAGAACCAACGTGTGTAGTTTTGGCAAGTACTCTGCAAAACAAAGCAACATAAACTTCTTGTACTTAGTACAACCACGAAAACAGGACACGTCATAAGGTCTGTCCACATTGGGATGCGTAACTTGAAAGAATTAAAGGATTATTAAAAACTTACCTCCAATGTTGGGATTGATTCGGGTAATTCTGTTGTTATTAATTATCAAAGTGCCCAACCGATTAAGATATGGCATATTTTCCAGCTTGACAATCTCATTGTCAGACAAATCAATCGTATCAAATTGGTCCTGGTGAATAATAGCAAAAGCAAACCCAGAGTCATTGAATTGTAAGTGCAATATTATTAAGCTGATGATCATTACTAGGTTTGAATTTCAGTTTAGAGATAGTAGCAGCAAGTATCTTAGCTCGAATTATATATATAAAAGCAAGAACATTGACGAAATTAAGTAGCAGTGTACAGAGAGTACAAAACCTACTTCAGTCCAGATTTAGTTTGGGGTAGGCATTATATACATGAAGAAAAAGCGACTTTATCTCAGGCTCAAGTAAAAAGAAGTGAAGTAGTACCTCAGTAGCACCCAAGTTTTCAATTACAGGAATCTTGTTACCTGCAGGCCAAGATTCGATTTTCATTAAACAAATAAGGAAGCAATAGAAGACACAGAAAGAGAGAGTATGGGCGTGGTGCCTGTGTATGTTAGGGTTTTGAAAGAGAAATAAAATTAAGAGGAGACCTCGAAGATCCAATTCGCGTTCCTTGATGGCATTGAAGAAATGAGGGCTTTTCCAAATCAAGTCGGCTGTCAGTCTCACCATATCTTCTTTGCTCCTTTCTTCTCCTCCTCTCCTCTCCTCTACGGCCCTTAGCTGGTACTGCTTTCAGCTATTCTATTTATGCAAATCACGCGCTGCTACTAATTTTTTGCTATATGCCTAACGGAGCGAACCGGGAACCCCAACCAATGCTGCTGTAACCTAATACTACCGCTGCTTTTCCTCCTTTATCATGGGTTAATGCTTGCAGAGCCCTTGTACTCTTCATTTTATTCTTAAAACGTCCCTCTACTCGTTTTTGTATCAATTTCATCCCTCTTCCAAAATATCTGATATCGTTGCTCACAGTAACAAAATGATGTTGTGAAGACAAAAATAACAAAAACTTTGGAAAAATAATGTAATATAATTATTTTTAAAGTATTTTTTGTTTAAAAATATATTAAAAAAATATTTTTTTAGTTTTTAAAAATTATTTTTAATATTATTACATTAAAATAATCTAAAAATATAAAAAAATTAATTTTAAAAAATAAAAAAAAATTAATATTTTTTTTAAATATTTTTAAAACACTATATATTAAAAAAAAGGCGCGGGACATGAAAAATATGACTATATTTGTTATCGTGTTCTAATTATCTACGTGGATCATTATCTTCCACCATCAAAGTCTATAGACACCGCTTGATCACCAACTAACGGTATGGATTCGAAGACATGACGTGTAATCTCGTTATCTTCTTCCTCAAACCCACCTGGCCCCGCTCTCCTTCCTTCTTTTCCAGAAACCCGTAGATACCACAACAGTGCATTCACAGACGGAACCAAAACCCACTTCATATAAACCAAACCAACTTCATAATATGATCACCAATTAATCCTTTACATCAACTAAAACAAAACCTTGTTTAATCTTTAGTTAACATGGAGCGTGTCGTTTTAAGGTTTCTGTTGGCCTCGGCAGTGATTTTAACCGCTGCAACGGTGATTAGTGGCGAGCGAGTCAATGAAACTTCTGCTACAGCGGAGTTAGTGTGGTCAAAAGGAAAACTGGAGTCTGATCTCTTGAGCAAGCCTGAGCCGGGAAACAGCGACTATTTATCCGCGGGTGCGGATGTTGACGACCATGATGACCTTGACGGCGGGTTTTCTTCTCTTGATGGAGTGTTACGATGGGCCATTGGTATTAAAACACCGTTTCAAGTTTTTTGAATATTTTTTTCTATGTGGTTTTGTTATAATATATTGCTTGTTTTTGTGATAAATTTAGGGCATTCTGATCCAGCGAAATTAAAAGAAAGTGCAGAAGATGTTCAGAGGTTGTCTGCTAGTGAGTTACAGAAGCGTCAATTAGAAATTAAGGTTAGAATTTTTAGTAACCAAGGCTTTGATTAATTTTGCTGCTGTTATTAATTGCTTGTTTCTTTTTTCGTTCTGGTGATGTAGGAGTTGATAGAGAAGATGAACATGCCTTCCGATGCACAGTTGATGCAGATAGCGATAGATGATTTAAACAATTCATCTTCATCTTTGGAAGATCGCCAACGTGCGTTGCAGGAACTTCTCATACTTGTTGAGCCACTTGATAATGCAAATGGTATGTTCAAGTCTAGCTATTTCTCATAAATTCCTTCTGGGATATGAGCCAATAGACTTTGAATTCCAGTTTATTGCATTATCATAAGCAAGCTTAGAGATTTTGTTCCTTTTTATTTCTCAATTTTTCCATTGCATCCAATATTATCAGCAGAATTGCAAAACTGAGCTCCAGGAGATGATTGTAATGGATCACTAGAGTTACAGATATAAATGTGTGTGCAGGTATGCTTGCGAAGCTGTGCCATGGTTTGACTTTGAGTCAGACTGACTTGAGCTGATATCTACTTCCTCCTCCTTAATGTTTTGGATCCAGTGGAGGCTCTGTGATGTTTGCAATGGGTGGATAGATGGTTGGTTACTTTAGAATCTAAGACGAGCATCTCTAAAGGACTTCACCTCTGCAAGCCATGAGTTCTTTGAGTGGCAGGAAAATGTCTCATTGTGGCACATATAAAATTGTTTTTTGTCCTAGTACTGTCAGGAGTTCGTGTTATTTTTAGAAACATGTAGGATCTTGTCCTCTTCTTCTAGTCTCTTGATCCCATGCTGGCATCAGACTACAATAATCCAGAATAATGTAGTGAGCATATTTATTGAACCTTGATTGCCCTGTTTTGTAGGATATGCCTGGAGATTTTTTGCATTACTTAATTGCACATGATCATAATAATTGCAAACCCTATACTTGTTTTGTTTCGAGAGAGTCTAGATGTTTTGGCTGCATTATTGTTGGCTAATTTTGGTACTGTGTTTTGTGTCAGATTTGAACAAACTTGGTGGTCTTGCCATAGTAACCCAAGAACTTAATCATCCTGACCCAGACATAAGGAGACTTTCTGCATGGGTTCTTGGAAAAGCTTATCAAAATAATCCAGTTGTTCAAAAACAGGTCTGCTAATTTTCTTATGTGAACTTGTTGGATCATGTTTTACCATAAATTCTATAGTTTACAAAATCTATCCTTCATGTTTATTCTCTTCGTCAATAATATTTGCTTGTTCTGTGTTGGATGGCTCTCTTCTTTTTAACTGATACTCTTAGCAATGAGTCAATAGCTAATTCTGCAATATTATGTCTGTCAGATTTTGGAACTTGGGGCACTGACTAAGCTAATAAAGATGGTAAAATCTACTTCCATAGAAGAAGCCATTAAAGCACTATATGCTGTTTCGGCATTGATCCGAAACAATTTATCTGGTCAGGAGTTGTTTTATAAGCTGGGGATACAATGCTTCAGGTACCATAGGAATTAGTTAAAGTTTTAGGTGTTCTATGCAGTGCTGATGTTTGCATAGATTTTTTTTTAATTTTTTCCAAGTGCTGACACTTTGAAAGTCGGAATTGATCTCTCCTTTCTCCCTCACTCTTCAGGAAATACTGAGTAACTCGAGCAGTGATATCAGACTCCACAGGAAAGCTGTTTTTCTAGTCGCTGATTTAGTTGAATGCCAATTGGAAAATTTAGCAAGAGCTGAGTCTCCATTCTTCAGAAATCGCTTCTTCCTGAAATCTGTAGTTGATCTAACTGCATCTACAGATCTAGATCTCCAGGAAAAGGTAGTTCTTTAGGATCTGTTTTGTTGTTGCATTGAATTGCTGTTTTCCTACTTCCGTGCATGCTTAATGTGGACCTAATAGTTGATGAGTCAGTATATGCCATAAAAGAAGAATCTTGCGAGGTAGCATTTTTATTGGTGTATCTGTCTTGGGAAAACTGCATTTGCAGGTGGTTTGGTGAGAGGTCATGAGTTGAAGTCTTTACTGGTAAATGATTGGGAGCCCAAAACTCATGCCCATCATAATGCCTAGGAAAAGATTGTTACAATCCAACTGCCTCTTACTCTTTTTGCCTATTGCTGGTAGAGTAAAAAACAATACCAGATGTTGGGTATCTGTATTCAATTGGAGTCATAATGCATTTGATGCAGACAATGCTTTGTTTTAACCTGTGTTTGTGATTACCACAGGCCCTTGTTGCAATCAAGAATCTGGTGCAACTTAAAACAACCGAGGCTTTGATTTTTAAGGATTTCTGTGATTTAAATGGTTCTTTGGTGAGGATGAGGCAGCAACTGCTAGATTTGATGGCATTGGCAGATCATCGGGACTATGCAGTGGATTTGGAAAACCTCCGAGGAGAAGTGGAGCTGATTTTCCATGAAAAGCTAGGAAAGGTGGAAAATAGAACTTCTTTGGTTTCTGGCTATAATTTCATGCATTCTTATTTGACTAGAAGGAATTAACCGGAATTTTGTAACAGGTGATGAAGGTTCCAACACGACGAGACATTTCTGCACCCATGCAATTTTTGTAATGTCATGATTACGGTGCTTACATCAGTCTCCTTGCTATGGGTTTCTTAATAGGAACGGAGTGGCTAGTTTTGCTGTAGTAGTTCTAACATGTTTTGCCAAAAAATTTTTTTCCATACAAGAATTACTTTGACCTGTGAAATTAGTTGGTGTTAGGATATTAAAGAAAAAAAGAGGAAGAAAAGCTCACGAAAAATAGAGCTAATTCCAGTAGTGTTCTTTTTGTTCAATATATCAGTGGAAATAGCGGTTCGATGTGACAGGAACCTGATGTCTTAGCCACTTGATATGCAGTGCTGTGCTGCAGTCTTACTTCTTCTTCCTGTATTAATTTGCAGTGCGACGGGCTTGCTTGTGTAAATCGAGCCCCTGATCGACATCTTTCCCTCTATTAAAATCCTTGAAAAATCCTTCTCAGCCCCCTTCATCCAGAGGAAAATATGAACACAGGCTCCCATCTGAGGTTGCAAGCACTTGCTAGAAGCTGCAGAATCTGCCGCATCCCAACAAGTGCTGTCTTTTTCTGCGTTAAATAAACCTGGAGATTCTCTTAGCGAATTTCATGATTTTTCATTGTTTATTATTTTTGAAACTGAATTTCGCCATGTGGATTCTGTTTCTCCCTTGCTGACTACTTTGATTAGCAGTGCTAGTCAAACTGGAATTACTTTATTGTTTATATTTTTAATTTATGATTTTGTATTTAGTGATGGTTGTTTGGGGTTTAGCTCTGTTTTTTCCCTCTCATTTTAGTTTAGAAAGTTTATATCATATTCCTGTTTAGTTTAGTGATTTAGGAATCCCAAAAGTGTTAATTGGATTCTAATTCTAATTAGTTTCCCACAAGAACTTAGACTTTTAGACATTATATTGCTGGTACTTGCTGTTTCCTTTTGATATCTCCAGACCGTGCATTTGTCTTGGTGGTTAATTATGAAGTTGTTATGCTATCTTTGCAGGTAAATTTGTCTGTTCATAAACACGCCACAATGTCAGACGGTCATGAGACTGATAAGAACGTTGAGATTTGGAAAATCAAAAAGCTTATCAAATCCTTGGAAGCTGCTTGAGGTAATGGCACAAGCATGATTTCGCTTATCATGCCTCCACGTGATCATATTTCTCGTGTCACTAAGATGCTTGGAGATGAGTTTGGAACTGCATCAAACATTCAGAGCAGGGTCAATCGTCAATCTGTGCTTTGGTGCTATTGCATCTGCTCAGCAAAGGCTCAAACTTTACAACAAAGTTCCTCCCAATGGGCTTGTGCTTTACACTGGGGCAGTTGTGACTGAAGATGGGAAGGAAAGGAAAGTGACAGTTGACTTTGAGCCTTTCAGGCCCATAAATGCGTCTCTTTACCTCTGTGACAGCAAATTTCATACGGAAGCTCTGAGTGAACTCTTGGAATCTGATGACAAGTTCGGCTTTATTGTCATGGATGGGAATGGGACTCTTTTCGGGACACTGAGTGGCAACACTAGAGAAGTGCTGCATAAATTCACTGTTGACCTTCCGAAGAAACATGGGAGAGGAGGGCAATCTGCTCTTCGATTTGCTCGACTTCGAATGGAGAAGCGCCACAACTATGTGAGGAAGACAGCAGAACTTGCCACACAGTTCTATATCAATCCTGCCACCAGCCAGCCTAATGTTTCGGGATTGATACTTGCTGGATCAGCTGACTTCAAGACTGAGCTTAGTCAATCCAATATGTTTGATCCTCGACTTCAGGCAAAAATTCTGAATGTGGTTGATGTTTCATATGGAGGAGAAAATGGTTTTAATCAGGCAATTGAACTGTCAGCGGAAATCCTTTCCAATGTGAAATTTATACAGGAGAAGCGCTTGATAGGCAAGTACTTTGAAGAGATAAGTCAGGATACAGGAAAATATGTTTTTGGTGTTGATGACACTCTGAAAGCTTTGGAGATGGGTGCTGTTGAAACTCTAATTGTGTGGGAAAGTTTGGATATTAATAGGTACCAGTTGAAAAACTCTGCCACTGGTGAGATTGTCATAAAACATTTGAATAAGGAGCAGGAAACCAACCAGGACAACTTTAGGGATGCAGAAACCAAAGCTGAACTGGAAGTTCAAGATAAATGCCACTGCTGGAGTGGTTTGCAAATGAGTACAAGCGGTTTGGTTGCACTCTAGAGTTTGTTACTAACAAATCACAAGAAGGATCCCAGTTCTGCAGAGTGTTTGGTGGGATTGGTGGTATCCTCCGTTACCAGCTTGATATGAGATCATTTGATCTTTCTGATGGAGATGCTTATGATGATTCTGAATAACAATCAGCCAACCCCACCCCATTGCTGGTGCAGGAGAATGGGGCTAAAGAGCCTGCACCAGCGTGCGCTGTGCCATGCTTGAATTTGCCCAATGCTCAGAAAACACTGTCAATGTTATAATCAAGGTCTTAATCTCCAAACTCATATGGCACTAAGTCTCATTATCTTTCCAATAATGTTACATTGATTTTTGTTTTGGAAGAATGACCAGTTTCAACGTAATTAATGCTTTTCTTCTTCTTCTTCTACCCTTTAAATAATGGAGATTGTGATATTTTCCAAGTTAAAACAAGCTTAATGTGGGGATGATGCTTGCTTTTTGTCATGCAGCTACATTTTATCTGGAGTATGAAATATGTTTTTGGCTTGGCCTGGAGTCTGAGATGTAGCAGAACCAACTTGGTTGATGAGTGGATGAGACTGCAGATATCTACACAGAACATTAGCATTATCTATGGTTGTGTTTTTATGGATATACATGTGCACTTTAAAGATGCTTTAAGGTTTGTCCTTGTCTTTAATAAGTTGAAACTTAGTTGAGATGGGAGATGACCATGACTTTGATTTTCTTCATTTACAACTATTATAATTATGTTTGTTCTGCTCTCACAATTAATCTCATTTCATTTTCTATTCGGATCTGATCTCAAGAAATTAGATCACTGTATTAATATGATTGCAAGAAGTTGTATGCCGTGTCGATTCATTTACTAGGATATGTAGAAAAAGGAAAGCAAGCTCATGAAAAATAGAGCTAATTCCAGTAGTGTTCTTTTTGTTCAATATATCAGTGGAAACAGCGGTTTGATGTGTCGGGAACCTGATGTCTCAGCCACTTGATATGCAGTGCTGTGCTGCAGTCTTACTTCTTCTTCCTGTATTAATTTGCAGTGCGATGGGTCTGCTTGTGTAAATCGAGCTCCTGATCGACGTCTTTCCCTCATTTAAAATCCTTAAAAATTCCTTCTCAGCCCCCTTCATCCAGAGGAAAATACGAAAGTAGGCTTCCATCTGGGGTTGCGAGCACTTGCTAGAAGCTGCAGAATCTGCTGCATCCCAACAAGTGCTGTCCTTTTCTGAGTTAAATAAGTAGGCAAGGAATTCTATGGGAAATAGTTGCCTGACCGTGTAAAGCACTTTTGTGCCCATTATGAGAGGACAGCTTATCCTCCATGGATGCCGTTGGCAAATCTTGTTATTCATTATGGGTGTGAAAGGACTAGCATTCTTCTCTTTCACGCGGGTCAAAAGTACTGAGCAAGGTGACAAAGCACCCAAAGCTGTCTAGAAGCAAAAACAAAAAGGCAGTGTAAAAGAGCCAACAGATTCAACTCAGCTGTCAATGTTACTCCTATAGCTTGGCTAGAGTATGCTGTGGGCAGCGTACTTTTCTTGTATTTTGGCCCACTGTTGGTTATGGCAGCCCGTAAGTTCACTTGTTTCCGACCTCTTAGTGGAGGAAAGGGACATGAAATACAAGAAAATTCTTTTTTTGTGTAATCCAATCCCCTGAGCTAATTACAACGTTAGTGTCAAACTGTCACTCTCTAATCATGTGTGAGCGAAAGAGAATTTTCAGACAAGAAATTGGTAGCATGGAAACAGCCACCCACCACCAAGAGTGTAGTAGCTGGAAAAGAAAGAAGCACGTGCATACACCACGTACTAACAACGACTTACCCAAGAACAAGCCGAAATTACACAGATATCCTTGCTCCGTTCAGACAACAAATCGCGCTAAACTGTAATAACAACCTTCCATTCAAACAAAGTCGTAAATTTGACCAAGTCAAAAACCTAAGTTAACAACGCCTAACTAATAATAATAATAATACCATTAGTTGGTGGGTAAGTAAGGAGATCCCATCCAGCACGCACCTCTCAAAAATTTCGTAACTGACACTCAACAAACAAGCGAAAACCAAAATAATGTCAGTGCACAACTCCTCTTCCGTCGTCTTCCTCACAAAATCACCGTCCCCGGCGGCTCTTTTATCTCCATCATGTAGATTGAACATGATTGATAGTCGTGATAATTACTTTAGGACTAGGAATTGTAAATTGATCATGCATTCTATAATAGCTGGAAGCAGTGGGAACGGTAGTGGTGGAAGCGGTCCGGCCGGAGTAGGAGGAGGAGATGGTGGAGTGAAGAAGAAAGGAGTGCCAAATTCCAATTATGTGGTCCCACTTGATAATTCTTTGGCTTCTGCTTACACTTCATGTATTACGCGGCCTCTCTCGGAGATCTTGCGTGATCTCAATAAGAGGATTCCTGATAACATCATTAAGCCTCCTAACTCCTCTTCCACCCTTATCCCCTGGTACATAAATTCATTATTATTATTATTAATTATAGATTATGTTTTTTTTAATGTAATTCAACTGATGAAGCTGTGATTGATGGTCTTGATGAGTGCTGGTGATTTATTTTTGCTGGTTGATTTTGTAGGTTCCACGCAAACCGCATGCTCAGCTTCTATGCTCCTGGTTTGTCTTTTCCTCTCTTTTTTTATTTTAATTTTTAGCGGTTGACTTTTTATCTACAATGCCATTAATCTCTACATTGATCCATTTCTATGATGTTGTCGTATGTTGTAATTTGGCAATAAAATTGGCATGCTGCTGCACTTGTTTTCGCCCAGTTCAAATGCCATTTCCATTTCCTCCCAAACATATACTGTTAATTTCTGAATCCATGCCTATTAAGAGACACATTGATCGACTCCTTGCTACGGAAAAATGCCGTCTTGTAGTTTTATAACTAGGGCCGGGAGCAGTTGAAATACATTCCAAAATTACTGTTAGTGGAATAATCACTCTTTGGGGAGCAAGATATCTATGCATATTATTAGCATGGTGGCTGGCTAGACAAAGCTGAATCAGGGGAACCGCACAATCAAGTCTGGTCAAAAGAGAGCTGTTTTGGGCAATAATCTATGAACCTTCCATCCATGTTTTCCTTTCAAGCCATTTAAGTTTATAATTGAGTAGCTTGTGTCATGGATAGTACAACTTGGAATACATAATTGGTCTTTTGTGAACAAATAGTCTATTAAAATCCTTTTTGGCAGGATGGTGTGGAGAAATACGTGATGTTATATTTGCAGAAAATGGAAGTGTGACTGTGGTATACCGTGTCACTATACGAGGATCTGATGGAGAGGTGCGGTCCATATTCTTTTTTTTTATGTTGCTGTTATTTTTGCATATTTCTGTTCATTCATTGATTCACTTATTCTAAATTTCCTGAAGAAAAGGGCTATTCATACTGCATCCAGTGCTGTAATTTAGAAATTCTCTGATATAGAGCAGTGCTAGGACTGCTAAGTATTTCTTTTTTACAGTATGAAATTTCTTGGAAAAATCTCTCTATTTCAATGCTGGTTGGCATGTCTAGAGGTTCACTTTCCTGAAACCAAGACCATGGTTGAACAAAGTTTCAATTGTACTGTTATCCAATCTTGCAAAAAATGACAGCTACACATGCCATAAGGAAAGGCAAGTTTAATAGCTGCACAAATCTTTGTGAACACATCTGCAAATTTTTTTCCTTGATCTATTTCCGTTCTGTGAATTGTTTTTGACCTCACTTCAAGATCCCATATTTATTCTTTTTTTGCTATGGACTGTAGAGGTGAGATCACTCATCATTTAGTTGAGAGATGAGAGAGTCGGCCGAGGAATGATGATTTCGTTAGTACATCATCCCACTTAAACAAATGTTTGAGAAAGAAGCCGTGGTTGATATATATGAGGGTTTCAACTGAGGGTCCTTGAAGATTGACTTGGTTGACTATAAAAAAAACGTTGTAAGGAAATGACCATAGATAAGTGATGAATTTGGAGATTTTGAAATGATCAGGATATTTCAGAGTATAAGAACTGGAAGATTGATTTTCTGTTCAGTCTTCAAGCTAGCCATAACCTAGCTTGTAAGTTACTCAAGTTCATTGTTTTGATTACCATAGGGAAAAATAACTTTATTGACTATTTTAAAAAGGACTCTATCCGAAACAGTCAGAAGATTAGCCGATTGAGAGCCCGTAGACATTTCTTCATTGTTGTTACCCAATAGTATCTCATACTGCTTATTTGGTGAAAAAGTCGTATACATATCCATATGACCTTCTTCGTTAAATATATCTTCCCCATGAAGAGGGAGCATTAGGTAGAGGGCAACATCTTTCAAGGTGACGGTTATATGCCTTTTATTCACCATGCTTGATACCTCATAGACCTTTTCATTTATTCTTGAATTAGTCCTAGGATTAGCATAAAATTGTCTCACCGTCTCTGTAAAGACTTTCTTACTTTTATTTTCCACAAATGAGTTCCATTGTGTATGGATTATCAACTCTTTAACATTTGAAAACATCCCCAACCCTTCAAGATAAACTTGACATCCATGAACAACCTTTCTCTTATAGAACATTTGAGCATAATATCTTTCATAGGACTTATGATTTACAAAGAAAGATCTTGGATAAAGAGGGCTATCATCAAAAGGGATTTCAAGAACATTGGATGGAATGTTGTTTGCAGGTGAGGTAGAAAGGTGTGAGAATTCACTTTGTGACAAAGGAGTAGTTTGAGAAGAGGAAATTACCTAATAATTTAAAGAGGTAAAGTTTTGTCTTCTTCAAGGGGGCATTTTTGGAGATGGAAAAGCAAAGTGTTTTGGTGGGAGAATGAGTGTTTTGTGAAGAAGAAGAGAAAGAGAGTAAAAGAAGAAATGCCTTAAGCCTTTGAAATGGTTGAATACTCTTTGAAAGGGTGTTAGACCATGAGCTATGTGTGTAAGTAATGCATGAAAATCTTTAAGCTATTATGTTTAGGATGAAAATTCTTAACTTAAAGAAAGCTTGAAATTTTTAATAGCAAAAGTGACCTCTTAAGTATCCTACCACCAGTAGACAATGACTTGCACATATTTTTCACTTTTTGATGAATTTCTCTCTCCTTTTCCCTTCAGGATATAGAAAAACTTGTTATCCAGTTTTGTTTTTATTATATTCTAGGATATTTTAGGTAATTAAATTCAATGGTCATCTAACCATAATACACACCATATGTTCATTGAAGTAGTGCAAATCTCAACTTATATCTTATGAACTTATGTCCTTCTATATGATGAGAAATACGGTGGTGGTGTAATCATGATATTTGCTTGAAACATTTTGTGGACCTTGGTATTATGCGTACACAAGATTTCTCTTTGGAGTTAGATTTTCAGGAACTCATTAAGAGCACTATATATTCTTACTCCCCACCAAGTTAAAGAACCCCTATATGTCTATGGTAAGAATCTAAGGTAATGTCCAGTCATGCTCCACTGTTCTTGAATCTACCAAGTGTTATCTAATAGTCTTTGAACAACGTGTGAATCTTTTTTTCCTTTTCATTTTGGCCAAAGCCGATGTTCTGGGCTGTGGAAATTCAAACCTGTGTCTCTAAGGGCCTTGACCTTGACTACTAAACCAGTCTGATTGACCAATGATCTGTATCTTTGGATATGAATCTTTGATGTACCAACATGAGAATCCTATGTGAAGTCTCTTTGATGGGTAGAGTTCACATGCACATGGTGACACAGAATGATGTATGGTAATGTGAAATCATGAAATCGAGTAATTCTTGGAATATCCTTCGATACAAATACTGGAGAAATGTGTTCATGATAGATTTGTCTGTCAATTCCTTTGTTTACTCATAAAGCAGGTGAACAATATACACTTAGTTTGTACTTGTGTCAATCTGTTCCAAGTTTGTAACCTTGCTTGGGGACTGTTTGCTCTAGCCATTGTTCGTAACTGGTTGCACATGTTAGTTCATCATTGCAGTTTAACATGGAAGTGAAATTACGAAGAAATTGAAACAGATCCATTTTGTTGAAGAAATAAAATAAAGCCGTTGATTCTGCATTTCTGAATTGTTCTCATCTGCATGTGCTCTAAGATGTGCGCACTTTGTTGCGGGTCTGTTCTGTAACTTGTTGATATTACATGCTAACATATATAGGCACTGATGCTGCACGCTTTATTGTGGTTCTGCTTTTTAACTGACTAATATGCAAACTGCTACATGCTTTGTTATGGTTATGTCCTTAAACCACCGCTATTATGCACTGACACAGGCTCATCGTGAATCATCCGGGACGGTATCATCCAGTGATGTTGACATTGAAGATCCAGTTGCTGCAGCAGAGGAAATAGCTTTCTGCAGAGCATGTGCCCGGTTTGGGCTTGGATTGTATCTGTATCATGAGGAGCAGATGCTATAGAAGACAAGTTCGTCGACCTTAATATATGACCTAGATTGTTCTCTTCTGAGATATCAGGTTATACCTAATGCCGGCCCGTACAACTGATGTATATTTACAGTATTCTCAGGTTTGGCTTGGACTTCTGTGGAACAGAGTATGTTTTAGCTGGCTCATAAGTTAGAAGATCTTTCTCAACAAAATTATCGAAACCTTACCTCTAAAGGGAATTTGGAGAAGAGAGAGCCTTATTTTAAACTTTGCATTTGTAAAATATGCTGTGGGCGATTCTTGTATTTTCTATAGCAAATTAGCAATCTTCCAAGAGGGTATCATCCTGAATGGCTATTTGTTACAAAGGAGAGTAAGAACAGCTAGAATGTTTTGAGTAAAAATCCGTCACAGTTCCATAAGTGTTACCTCGCAGCAACCAACAAAGAGGTAGGCTTTCACTTTTTCAGTCATGTATGATCTTTCTTTAAGAGTATGTTCGGTCCTTGTTGTGTTTGCTGTGTTGTGCTGTGATTAAAATCACTTCAGCTGTTTGATAATCTACTGATGTGTTATTTGAATTAAAATAATCATCAAGCACATAACTTAAATTGAACACATTCTTTATGAAATTGAATGGACTGTTTAATAAGTATTTTTTTTTAAAAAAAAAAAAACAAATATCATAAAAAAAAAAGAAGGTAAATTCTTTATGAAATTGAATGGACTGTTTAATAAAAAAAAAAACCCTTTTATATATGTATATATACTTGTCATCACGTATGCCATATATAAACAATAAGTAAAATACAAAAAAAAAGAGAGAGAGAGAGTAGAATTTACGAAGAAATGCTGTAAGGTGTTGCAAACTAATTATAGGGCACACGATAGGCAATAACTTTATCTAAAGTATGTGAATCATGATGGGATCCCTCCCATCCAACAATTACAAATATAAATTACATATCAAAACATACTTGATCATCTTAAGGAGTGCATGTGCCTATATAATCACCATCAATTGCTCTAATACAGTTAAAGTTAATTTCATATATGAGTGGATTTTTCTTTAATAAATATAATTTACTTCATCAAATATATGTATAGATAGATAGAAGAACATTATTATGAAGTGAGGCCAATATCTCTCATCACTTTGTATTTGCAGCGGCACATTAAATATACAAATAGGCAGCCCCGTAGCTCTCCTATAGCCAGAACGCAGAACTCGCCAGCCCAACTCTCCCAGACTCGATCGAGACCCATAGTGGATTTCTCTCTATATCTACAGTAAAGATGCCTCATGAATTAGGGTTTTTTTTTTTTTTTTGTAATTGTAATACATGCAAGTATTCCTACTAACAATTCTCCATATATACTGCATTCTAGTATCAAGGACTAACGTCATTTATTCTTACACATATCTACTTCAATCTACAACAGCGGATTCCTGCATGGTGGAGATGGTATGCTAGGGTAAATCCACTGGCGTGGACCTTGCATGGATTAGTTGCTTCAAAGTTTGGAGACGTAAAGGAAGCACTTGAGACGGGTGAGACTGGAAGAACTTGTTTGAAATTACTCTGCTTAGAGACATGAACTTCTCGGAGTAGTTGCAGCTGCAGTTGTTGCATTTGCCACACTCTTTGCTTTCGCATTTGTTATGCCCATCAAGTTTTTAAATTTCCAAAGGCGATAGTAATTCTTATTGGCATTTCGTACCAAGGGATTGCCCTCCATTAATCAGGGAAATTTAAAAGAACAGACGTGTCTGGTTCTTGTAATACGTAGCTTTTTACTGGTACAAATATGGCATTGGAGTGCTGATAGAATTGAAGATTCTTGTAGCGTGAACAACAGTTCAGAGCTGAATTCTCAATGCTACAAGAACATTAACTATGCTATATTTAACAAGCAAATTTATGACATTTGGCAGAATACGATCCTGAATTGAATTTTCACTGATGCATAGATGGAAAACCAAAATGGTTAGTCTGGCAGCATGGAGCTTCCGTGCTTTTTTTTTCCCACACCCTTCTACATTCAATGACTTCGGACAATTCTTTGAGCATATTCCTAGAAAATAAGATGATACAAGCGCTATCAATCCAATCCAAGAATTCTGTTCAACATTTAATTCAGGGAGATAAGACATCATTTCATACGTTGCGCTAAAAAAAGAGATATTGAGCTCAAATTTGTCAACACAACTGATCAACCCGATATCTTCCTTCGTAAAACCAGCAAACTAGAGGCAGAGGTCTCACTGTTCAAGAATTCTATGAAAATAGGATGAACTTATTTAGTTTAAGGAGCTCCCAACAAATCTTCGAGCCAACCAACTATTAATTCCTGAAGCATAGCGCTCCTTCATATGATCCCGGTGCAGCATAACAAATCCATGTCAAATGCTACTGAAGAAGAAAGGGACAGAAAGGAAAAGAACAACCTTTTGAATTCCTTCTGGCCCTTTTGGAAATCAAATTTTCCTCTGTGAGCATTAGTACACTGTCATATGACCTAAAATACACAACTTTCTTCTTTTCTAATGGCTTGTAGACACTTGCATGTTTCTCACACAACCTAAACATGACATAAAAAAAAACCCTTCCGACTCCTAATTATTTACTTGTATGATTTGTCATGCATCAAGACATATCGAATGTACAATATAATACCATAAGAAGGCCCCGTCTCTGTAGATTCTTCTAGTATCTTCCCTATTGTTGACTCTCTTTGATTTACTTCGTACAAGTATCATTGCCTCTAGAATTTCGGCCCTGAATTTGAAGCCATCCAGGATATTATCACATCCACAAGTTGGTCTACATCCTTTGATGCTCGTGCACGGAGGATGCTCGAGTCTGTGCCTAGTGTGTTGCCTACTTCTTTGGCAACTGTCTCCCACGGGGTTCCCATGGTAAGATTTGCAAAAAGCTCACTTCCTCGGTTTACTGCATCTGCCATTGCAGGAGGGACATCTGGGAACACCTGATTGAAAGAGACATCACATAAACTGCTAGCCTTCACAAAATTGCATTCGTTGGATATAAAAGCAGGAACACTATGTGTCTTAATATCTAGTTCCAAAAGTTACCTGCTGCAATGGAAGCCCATGATCTCCTGGCAACATGCGAATTGACATGTCTAGCATTGAACTAATGGCTGCTTCTGAACTAAGCACCTGAGCTAGCATTGAAGTTTCATCAATTGCATCGTCCTTGAACTTTATCAGAAGATTTCTAGAAATGCCGTAATATGATTTTATCTGAAAGGAGAAAAGGTTGTCAATAATTGAAAATCACAGAAGGAAGTTGCTGTCGGTGGCAGTAATTTCAGGAGATTATGATAGGTTTCTATTATCATGGATTGTGTAATATGCAAACACACCTTGCAAGTACAGCACCAAAAATATCACAAGAAGGTTGATGAAAAGCCACCCTATAATAGGATAATCTATTACCCAAACACCTAACCCTAGGCATGGCAAGTAAAATACACCATGCTAAATCAGACCACCAAAACATGATTGTGCCATCCAGTAAAATGGCAGAAATTATAAATCTTCTACTTACCATAGACAGCCAACAAAAGGTTAATAATTACAATATGCATTGTGACAATATAATTGAAGTTTATCACATTTGATAGTTAAAGGTTGACATACAAGGCGACGAGTTTCTTCGGGTTTGGGACTGAAATCTTCTCTTCCATTAACCAAGTCCATGTATAAGGGAGGAAGTTGCTCAACCAAAGGAAAAACTTGCTTCATAATGGGAGGGCTAAAGTTCTCTAGTTGCTTCATTGTCATCTCTGCCTGCGGGAATTTTATGTGAAGAAGGGTTTAAAAGATAGAATCATTCATCAAGGGAATTAGCAATGCTTAGCAACTGAAGTAAGAGGATAAAAATATAAATAAACCAAAAATCTAGATGAAATTAACAGATCAAGATACATCTACAAGATCAGCAGAGGTACACTCAGATACCAATCCACCTCTCAGATACCAATCCAAGTGGATATTCACAATGCGATAGAAAATGCAAGAAACCAGTTTGAAGCATGTGGTAAAATAGCACATAAATGTAAATTCACCGGGAACCATTCTGGTACTCCTAATGGAATAGACATATTAATATCATAAAAGCTAACAAATCAATAAACTCTCATTGTTATCCTTACATCAAGCAAAACTCTGCCAAATCCATACTGAGGACAGGACCAATTCAGAGTGTTATATAAAGACACAACACAGGATTTCAATACAAAGTTAACCTAGCGTTTCATGAATATCCTGATGTTTAAATGCATTCTTCAAAAGTTCATAAAATGCAAATGGAAAACGCAAGCTTTAGAAAAGGCATTATTCAAATACATTGCTCTGAAAGCGGCTGACATATAATCTCACCCCAAGTCGAACGGTCGGTGATGATGCGATTTGTGATAGAAATGGTCCAAAGCTTTGGGCCACTGGGACAAGAACAGGTGAGAACAAAGGGATAGCTGAACTTGCTTCCTGTGATATCAAGAAAGAAATTTTTGTTAATCTCGAAACCATTCAGAAAAGGCTTTCTAACAGCAGACAATTTAGAATGATAGAAATTTTGTTCAACATGCATGCTACCAAAAATAAACATGTTCGGTCCTATCACTATGCTGCCAAAGAGAACATATACAGAGATGTCAAGGAATTCAAGATTGAGGCAGCAGTAAAGTGAAACGCTGAAACAGCCTTAGGTGCTTTCAAAATGACCTCATTTGAGTAGGGCGGTCATATTTCTAGGGTGGAACCTTTATTAGAGTTATGTTCATAATAATTCAAGCTCATCCCATTTCTCTTCCCACCTCATGTGACATTCAATTGGTGAAGTACCTTGTTATTGAATGCCATCAGTATATTTCCGCTTCTTTGCACAGCATATCGTGATCCTGATAAAGAGGAAATCAAATCAACATAATAAGCAGCTGTAAATCAAATCATTTTCTTGCACCCTCTCAAATATAAACTATGTGGAGAAATTCCATACCAATCAAAAGGTGAATGACACTTCCCAAAGAGTGGCCTATGCCAAAAGTAGGAACATCTTGTACCTGTAAAATTAAGAGCTTTTAGCCTAAACATTTCTATCCCCTCCATGAAACAACAGACTGAAAGGAAATATTATTTTCCAGATTGTAAATAAATAAACAACTTACGGTTTCTTCAAGAAACCGAAGACACCTATCAAATTTGAACTGCACTTCATCAGCAATGAAGAAATAGTCGAATCCACTAGCATATGGTGTGGCAATCACCAAAACACCCCTGTATCACCAAAAGAAAAAAAATGACCATTAATTTTCCTCAGTCATCACGCAGTCTGTAAAGTTCGACTGCCAAGTAAAATAGCGTATTTGTTGACTATGGAATTAAAGGTCAATACTACCAGTGTCAAAATGTAGCCACTCACTTTTCTGCCAAGCGTTCAAGAAATAAACGGTAAGTAAGCTGGGGTGCTGCTCCAACGAATATACCACCAATGAAATGAACAACTGACTTGGGTCTCGAGCTTTTTGGTTTAAGAACCCATGATCCCTGAGATGATATCAGAACTATCTAATAAAAAAAATGGAATGAACTATCAAAGTAATTTAATAAATTCGTGAATTTGACAAGTTTTGGATTATGCAGGCTCCTGTCTTTACATGCTGTAGGAAGTAACAAGGATAAATAGTTGGAGGACATCACCCAGGTACTTGCAGGGTGCTAGAAGGGAGAGTCCAAGTCAGGATGTGTGCTTCAAGACATCATCATGAGTTCAGAAACTAGAGGATCAATCCCTTAAGATTAAAGGTGTTCCAAGTAACATTGTAACTGGAGCTTCTAAATCTCAACATCTTCACATGGAGTTTTTACAAGAAGAAATTTCAGACTCGAATCCCCTCCAGAACCTTAGTTTTGCGGTATTTTTAAGATTTCTGTCACAATTGACAATTTATGGCATGAGAGAAAATTTCAGACTCTTTTGGTGGAACCCAATTAATCTCACAAAGGCCAAAGTCCAAATTTTCTCTATACTTAGGAAACCCTTCTCTTCCACCCTGATTCATTGCGTTTAAAAATAGTAAAAGTAAAATCCGTTGACTTAATAAATCCTGAGGGTTCAAGTCCTCCGTCCCCCAAAAAGGGCCCGCTCGACTCCTTAATTGTTGATTAGTTGATGGAAGTACCAAGGATAGTCTGGTGGTTTTTTATAGTTGATCACGGCCACATTTAGGAGTAAGAAGTTCCTCGCACTTTTCATTTCATAAAAAAGTGGGAGGTGGCAGTACGGTTTACAGGAGATAGATTAAAAAAAAAAGAAAAAGGTAAGAGCTTTTCCAGAATAACTATCATCTACTTTTATAGACTGCATCGTCCAAGAAATGAAAAGGCTTTCTAGGTTAGCCAATGAGTCTAAAGTACTCAAATTATAATCTTTCAATCCAGACTCGCTTAGATTAAAAAAAAAAAAGGATCCATGAATAATTCACAACTCAATTTTCAATTAACCAATCTTTCTCAACAGATGGTTTATCTTCGGTCTTTTTTGCATCAAAATCGATACACTAAGGATAAGGAAAGCAAGAAAACAAGCATGACATAAACTTGATCAAAAGTGAAAGTGAAAGAAACAACACCTCAACTTCAGACCAGTCTTTAGAACCACCCCAATAATCTTGTGATTGTCTTGAGGTCTCCGTAAGTAATCTACAAAAACCAATTGAAAAAAAAATAACAAGGTTGACTTTCTTCTTTCGTGGGTTATCAAGAAAATCATTGATAAAGATGTTGGGGGTTGAACCTTTCAATCTGATTGTAAAGTTGGATTGCCGAAGACGACGACGAAGAAGAAGATGGTGATGGTTGTGGTGGTTTCTTGACGCGGTCTTCATAAGTACAGAAGATTCTGCTGCTTCTGGTATTACTTTTACGGGGACCATTTGCCGCCAGTAAATGAACAAGTTGATTTTTATGATTGGAAAAACCGATGAAGCGATGGTGGGACTGAATCAGATGTTGATGAGCACTCCATATGCAGCAACTCTCCATTTGAATTTAGTCCAAAATTCAAATTCAAAGAGAGGCTAAGCTCCCTTCCTAATGGTTCTTGTACGGTACTACTGTTTGTTTCTGCTAAACTAAACTAAACTTAAGTCCGATTGTAAGAATTAGACAACTAACTACTTCCTTCCTTGTTTTCAACTACGTATATGTTATCGTCTGTTTCGGAGCACGCAGGCCGGAGGTGGGATTTCCTTCTTCTGATAATAACAGGTTGAAAACTTCAATTTCAAGGATCTATCAATAATCCCAAATGTCTTGAATAATTTCTATGTCTACTTGAACTTTGACCATTTGCTTGGGATGTTCTTGTTTCTGCGGTGGCGTTTAAAATATTTTGAATTTTTTTAATATTAAATTATTTTTTTATATTTTTTAATTGTTTTAATATATTAATATTAAAAATTAATTTTGTAAAATTTATAAAATATATTATTTTAATATATTTTTAAATAAAAATAACTATAATTTTTTTTATTATTAAATTCTCCATCACTCTATTCATTTTCATCCCTCGCACTATCTCAATCGGAAAACCCAACACTCCTTCTCTTGGCTCTATTCTATAGCCTATAAGTTTCTGCCAGTTGTCACAAGGGAAAATTGCATTGTGAAACTCAAATTTTCATTTTTTTTTTAAGGAAAAGTTCCCGAGACATAACATTGCATTAAGTAAATAGAATATTTATCAGACCCGGTTTGACCCGATCTAACAAATTAACCTGAGATCTAGACGATGTAGAGCTTTGGCCAGGTCAGAAGAAGAAGAAGAAAATTAGGGTGGTAGTTGGCTCGTTAAGACTCGAGCAACCTGTCAGGTAAATCTGGGGTCTATATGACCCGCTACAACCGACAGAGACCCAATTGTTTTAAATAAACATAAAAATTAATTTTTAAATATCTTTTTGTTAAGAGGTGGAACAAATTCTCTTGAGTAATTGCTACTTTTAACGGATTGGTGCTTTTTTTGTTTTACAAGAGGTGGGTGTTGTTTAAGGAGGGGAATAGAAGGTTTTCCTCTTGCTTTTTATTATCACTTTTTTAGTTGTTAGCTCATATTAAAATTTATTATATAAAAACTAGAAAAAAAATTTATTTTTTTAATATAAAATTAAAAGTCTATTAGTATATATATTTTATATTCACAAGAAGAAAGTTGTGTTTTTTCAATGTGGAATAAAAAAAAAATTTATTTAAATACTTCAACTTAAAAAAAAAAAAATCAATGTGAAATAAAAAACCTTTTGAAATAATATTTTAAACTTTTATATGTATAATATATATAGTTTACATCCACATGAATTGTTTCTTAATTTTTCTATGTGGGGTATTAAAACTCAAATATTTTTTTTTTAATTTTTCTGGATTGATCCAAGATCTAGCTCTTTGTTCAGGTTAACTTCTGGACCAGGTTTAATAATTATGATTAAAAATAATTCATTTGAAAGAATTATTTTTCACCTTTTTTTTATAATCCCATGATATCTTCGGATTAGTTTTTTAGTATTGAAATTAAGTTTATTTTTTAATTTTAATGAACGAAAAGCCATCTATATTAAAATTTTGATTATTGTAATTTGTAACCAAATAAATGGATATTGCATGATATTTTAGTTTGATACAATAGCTTGCTTCAATAATAAAATCAAGATTCAAACCTTAGTAACTAAGATTGGTTTACTGCATGACAACAAGTGAGTGAGGCGTGGGAAATATGCCTTTAATAAAATTTGAATGAGAACTAGAAGTTCATATTGACACTAACATGTCCATAACCAAAATAATTACATCTAGAGATGTTTATTTTAAGAGTATTATTTTCCGTCTTCTTGCAAACTTTGATGTATTTTTTTTTCTTTTTCTTTTTAGAGTTCCTATATCTTGATGTAAACACCGACTGTTGCAGCTATAGACTCGTTTACTTTGCTGGACGCGTCCAAAATTCTCAAGTCCGGCAGCAGCTGATAAATATGTGGGGAAATTATACTCAATTTGACATATTTAATGGAAGTTCAACATTCCCTTACGAAGAAGGCTTTAAGGGGAGAAAATATTGCCTCCATGTTAAAGGGCTATGAAGGGAACACTTCAAGGGTTAGTGATGCCATACACTATGGATGCATTCCTGTTGTAATTTCAAATAATCGCGATCTTCCATTTGCTGATGTCTTGGATTGGAGCAAGTTCTCTGTTGTCATCAATCAACGAGATATTGCGTTCTTGAAAACAAAATTGTTGTCTAGAACAAGAGAGACGTACCTAAGAAAGTTTATCATATTAATTCTGCAGCTTATCATATTAATGACAATATCCTACTCTGAGATTCAGATCTTTCTATACCCTGAGAGTTTAAGTTGGGAGCTTGGATTGTCAGGTAGGGAAATCGAAGCCTTTTCTTGCCATACAAATCCGGCCTTTAGATGTGGTGAAAGATTAGCTCTTTAGCTTCTAAGATCAACTGTTGCTGTCATCTGTAATCTGTCCTTGACCCCCGGTAGAGAGTGAGAACCAGCTGCCGTTCTGGATTTGATAAACAAAGCACATTGGTGTCGAGCCCAGTTTTTATCGGTGGGGCAAGCCTCCACAATTGATCGTACCTCCAAAGGTGACGAATTTCATGCGTAAGATGTCTTATGATATGCTCCCCACCAAGGATGAACTACCGCTGAAAGTACAGATTAAAGATTGATCATGCTATGCTATTGCTACAATGAACCCAATGAGGAAAGCGTTCACATCTTTCCCAGCTGCACTGTGACCTAACATTTATGGACTAACCTTTCACTCCAGCTCGAACAGAGTACAATGAAGGGTTGATGTGTATCTGCTTGGACAACTATGGGATGGAAGAAGCCAACCGATTTATGAGAACAAAAATACCTGGACAACAGAGCCCTGACGTAATTCGCCAAAAAGCCTCTGCATTTTGGATGGCTGGCCTAGCAAGAGCGCGGGCAGTCCAAACCTAAGGGCTTGCTATTCTGTGCTTTGCTCTTGATTTAAACATATTTGGTTGATTAGATTCCGTTAAAATTCTCTTTGAAGCTAGCACATGATAAGAAGCCACCAGGGAACAAATTATAATCAAAGAAATCTTTAATCTTTTTATGCATTCGAAGAATCCCAGCAATGACAAAATAAGCTCAACCAACTATGCAGAAATCATGCATTGATAGGACATCCAAGCCAAATCAGCTTTTATGCATCAAAACTGGTTCTGTTAATGCCACCATTAAAGCAGAAATCTGCGAAGAACATTAAACCTCACTCAAGATAGAAGCTTGCGCTAAACTTCCTCGTGTTCAACAACCAAAATAAAAACAAAGAGCAACGCCTGAAACACACTTTTCCCTCAAGACCAGCAGAAGTTGCACTTTAAAAGATAAATGGCGGGAATATTTCTGTGTTGCCGATCTCCACCATCAATATTTTCAACTTACAAGAATGTGGCAGACCTAGAAACGTGCGCCCACCATCAAATTCAATGTTTTCAGCTTCAGCTGGCAAGATGACCGACACTGAATATGTCAAATCTCGATATTCTTCGCCGGTCTATCCTCAAAAACATTAAATGCGAGTACCGTAGGGTGGGGATTACACACATAATTACCGAAGACAAATAAAAGGATGTAGAGTAATTTAGCACTTTATAAATGGATAGGTAATGCACATTGACACAGCACAGTAGTTGTATTTAGTTTGGATTGATTATACAGAGTCTTTTGCTTGGAAATTGGAAAATAGCAAATCACATTGTACGTTCAGCTGAGGATGGTTGGTAGGTGCGACGCCTCAGCTCAGACTGTGGAGTGGGCTGTTGCAAAAAGATTCTTGTTGGATCATTAGGATCAACATATCTGCAAAACATATCACAAGTTTTAATCAACGAGAGATCTTAATCTTACAAACAAAAATTATATAACGTATTATGTCACTTACGCATGTCTCATCATTTCATCAACTGGAGTTTGCGCTGCTTGCAGAGGATCTATCGAAGGTCTTGGTGCAGAGTTCACTTGTTGATTGTATTGTCTCACCGCCGAGATCAAGTTGAGAAAAAGTGGAACAAAGGTTCCACAGCCCCCTTCCTTGAACAAAATTTTGAACGAGTGAGTGGAGTAGAGAGCCCTATTCTCAGTCTCTGGAACTACCTGAAGTTTCATATCAAGACAATTAGCTTACACAGAAATAAGTGGTGATCGTAGAAGAAAGCCTTTTCACTGTTATACTTACAGGTTCCACGAAACCTGAAATATTGTTGCAGTGAAATATAGGTTGGTTGAATTTTTCTTCATGGATAAAGAGCTGCATGACAGAGTAATTTCAGAATAAGGGTCACGAGAAAGCCCATAGAGTAGATATCCAACGGACCTCAAAATAATAACGTAGAATCTACATGCTTGGAATCAACCATGGCCTAAAAACTTTGAATATAAAAATGACTGAAGGGTTGTTCGAATCACTTCAGTTTTTGGTTTTTGTTATGATGTTTGCTTCCACTTCTCAAGAAGGGAAACGCATTCAGCGAGAAGAAATTACCAATTGAACAAGTTTAGAGGGTATGTAATGAGAAATATACCATCGGTATGGATACCACACTGCTTAGCTGCTAAAAACAAACAGCTTCATCTTTCTTTGCCAAGAGCTTTAGAAGTATCAGATGTTAGGTAATAGCATTGCCTAAATTTGATTATTACAAAATGCAAGATTTGAACAAGCTAATCGAAACCCAATCACCTCTGACGAAAACACTAAACAGCTAATATCTTGTCAACATGAAATCCAATGCATGAGCTATATCTAAAGTAATACAAGAAAGGGAAAGAAGACTCAACCAACCAAATGAAAAGGTTCAAGGAAGAGGGAGTCATAAGAATTACATAGACGATTGAGTACCAATATAAATATTCATCGGTTACTTACAAGAGGCATGTCAAAAGCATAGAAATTTCCAACAGGCTGAGATGCAACAAAGACCATCCGTATATTAGACAAGTAGATTGTTCCCTTAGCTTTAACTTTTCCGCATCTGCAGCAGCAGCAAAGGGTTGGATAACCCATTAAAACCAACAAAGACCATTCGTAATTCCCTTTAAGAAAATAGACTTCATTAAGATTTCAAAAGAAATAAAAAATAAAATAAAATTGGAGAACATTTGTGAGTAAAAAAAGAAAAACAAAAAACAAACCCAGGGATTTTGTCGGCCTCGAATTCGACGCCGTCTCTGGCCAATACAAACAACTCGTTCTCGAAAGGAACGGGCATCCCGTTTGGATACAATTGTGGGTTAAGAGCCATCTCTCTCTTCTTCTTTCCAATTGTCGATTTTTCTGCAGATTCAAATCAATTCAATTCTCCAGAGTTCATAGAGTTGCTTTTTATAGGGAGCACCGAATCTGAATAGTATTAATATATCTATATAAGTCGCGTGGGCGCTACCTCCTTCTGGATCCACCTCGAAAGAAACTAGCCTGATGCCATGTTGTTTTGAGAGGTTATTTCTTCTTATACAGACTAATGGGCCTAGAACCAGGCCCATATATTGTGGACAAGAACCGGTTTCTGTTTTATTTATTTACTATCGGTTTTAGCATTATTGAGAGAATAATATCACCGCCCGCATTATACCAAAGTTTTTTTTATTACGAACAAAATTAAAATCATATGAGAAAAAATACTATAGTAATTTATAGTAATTTATGAGAAAAGTTATAGTGCTTTCCTTATATATTGTAACTGTAACTATAATTTTTAACCAACTCAATATTAAAAAATAAAATAAAAAAATTAATTTCAAAGAAAATCATAAAAAAACAACAAAAAAAAACATGTGGAGAAACACTGTAGCAATCAACAATGTTTTAAAGAAAAAAATTATAAAACTAAATTCTCAATCAGCTCAATATAAAAAAAATCGACAAATATAATTTTAAAAAAATAAAAATAATAAAATAGAAAAACTATGTGGGAAAACACCGTAGCAATCCACAGTATTTTAAAGGAAAAAAATTACAAAGTGAAATTTTAACCAACTCAATATTTAAGAAGTAAAATCAACAAAGATAATTTTTTTAAAAAAAAAAAAAGCAAAGTTGGGGAAAAAAAAAGCAATTTTGAAAAAAAAAGGAAAAAAAACAAAAAACAAAGAGGGAAAGTTGAAAAAAAAATATAAAAATATAAAAAAAATATACTGTAAATTACTGTTATAATCTATATTAAATTAAATTAGATGTAAAAATACAGTAATTCTTCCACACTATTTAGATATTTAGATATTGTTGTAATTGGATGCGCAAGAAAGCGCAAGAAAGTGCAAACTGAATAACAGTCAGATTTAAGAACAGCTAGGGAACAAATATTTTAATCCATGAAATCGCTGCACGATCCATGCTTTTTTGTTTTTGGGATAATTTATCAATAAAGACTTGCAAACACCAAGACTTGGTACACACGAGTTAATGCAAGTGTTTTTTTTATAAAAAAATAATATATTCCCCAAAAATCAATTAAAAATTTATTTATTACCATACTTAAGATATTTTATTATTTTATAAAATAATGAAAAATATGATTTTTATTAAAATAAAAGGTTTTCTTTTGTTTAGCAAAAGATAAGAAAGATGAAAACTATTATTATTAATTGGTTTGGCATTTAACAAAATAGTATTCTCACTTTATGAAGAATATCTTTTAAACTGTGTCACATTTGCCTTGTGATATTTTGAAATCTTAAGAAAATAGATATGTTCAATGATAAAATTAAGAGATAATTATAAAAACTTTTTATAGTTTAATTTAATTTCACTCTTTCTACGCTTTGATAAATTACATTTTATTTTTTTTTTGGATAAAAAGATCAAATAAAATGTATTATTAAGGATAGAAATAGAAAAAAAATGCAATTCAAATCAAATTATAGGAGAGTTTTTATAATTAACTATAACTAAAAAAAGATATTAGTCTTTTACCGTGGATTGTGCAGTGCAATCCATAATGAAAAGGCTGATGCCTTTCAGTTTTTTTTTTTGTGTTTTTTTCTTTGTTTTTTTTAATTAATTATTTTTTGTTTAATTTAGTTTGTTAATATTAAATTTTTTCTATTTAGTTATCAAACTTTCATGACACAAATCACAGAATTAACAGATTAACCCAGTTAATTCAGATTTTTTTCTTTTTCTTCATTAGTTTTTTTCTTCCTATAGGTTTTTTCTTTCAATAGGTTTATTTCCTTTGTTTTTTAATTAATCTTTTTCTAATTTAGATCATTAATATTAATTTTTTTATTTAACTATCACACTTTCATGACATGAATCTCAGGTTTGACAGGTTAACCTGATTTAACGAGTTAACCCGGTTGATTCGGTTTTTTTTTTCTTTTTCTTCATTATTTTTCTTCTTCAAATTTCATCTTTTAATATTGTAACTATAACTAAAAGAGATTAACCTTTCACTGTGGATTGCACTATGCAAATCCACGGTTAAAGGCAGATGCCTTTTAGTTATAGGTTTTTTTTAATTAATATTTTTTTTGTTTAATTTAGTTTGTTAATATTAATTTTTTTTCTATTTAGTTATCACAATCTCATGATATGGATCCCAAGTTTGACGGATTAACCTGGTTTGGCGGGTTAACCCAATTGATTCAGTTTTTTTTTAATTAGTTTTTTCCTTCTAATTTCATCTTTTAATACCGATTTGATTGGGAATTAAACTTCATGATTTGTTTTGTTTATTTTTCATTAGATTATCATAATCTTATGAGGGGATTTTATTGTACCCCTCCTCGCAAAGCAATATTAATTGAAATAGTGCTTTGCTTTGTTTTTTCCTTTTCAATTAATATTTTTTTTATTTAATTTTATTCTTTAATATTAATTTTTTTCCATTTAGTTGTCACGCTTTCATGATACGACCTTGCAGCCAGACCCACATCTAAGGCTTTTAAGTCTGATGTTGCAGCCAAACCCAAGGCTCCTAGACTTGGTGTTGCAGTCAGACCCACTTAAACTTGGGTAATGCAAGTTTAATATTATTATTAATATTAAAGATATTATTATTTGTATTATAAATATCATTATTTTTATTATAATAAATATTGCTAATATAATAATTAATAAATTTGAAAAAAAAATTATTAGTTATAGGTTTTTTTTTTGCTTTGTTTTAATTAAAAAAAATTTGTTTAATTTTGTTTGTTAATATTAATTTTTTTTTCTATTTAGTTATCACTCTCTTATGACATGGATCTCAGGTTTGACAGGTTAAACCAGTTGATTAGGATTTTTTTTCTTTTTCTTAAAGTAGTTTTTTTCTTTCAATTTTATTTTTAATATCGATTTAATTAAAAATTAAGTTTTATGATTTATTTTGTTTACTCTTCATTAGATTATTGTAATCTCATGAAGAGATTTTACTATACCCCTCCTTGCAAAGCACTATTCATTAGAATAGTGATTTGCTTTGTTGTTGTTTTTTAATTAATTTTTTTTGTTTAATTTAATTTTGTAATATTAAATTTTTTTCTATTTAGTTATCATATTTTTATGACACGACCTTGCAGCTAAACCCACATCCAAGGCTCTTGGGTCTGGTGCTGTAGACAAACTCACTTAAACTTAGATCATGCAAGTTTAATATTATTATTAATATTATAAATATTACTCCTGGGTCAGGTATTGCAACTATACCTAAGATTTTTGGGTATAGCTTTTCAGAAAAACCTAATACTCTTAGATTTTAATTTTTATTATATTTTTTATAAAAAAAATAAATTAACCTACGGCGTGGCTCAGAACATGTAATTAGTTATTTCTAAAATTAATCACGATTTTGTATATGATAAATTATCTTTAAAAAAATTGATTCATGCCCGTGCAAACACACATGTCAAAATGGTCAATATATATATATATATATATATATATATGTATATAAGACGCAGGGCTCCCGCACTAGAACATTTATCTCGACATGGAAAAAATAAAACACAAGAAAACTCGGCCGATCGCGCAAGCAATATGAAGAAAATGCTCTGAGCTCAAAGCAGGAAAAAAGACAACAAATCGAACAAAAGAGAATCACTTGACCACAAAATCACTTTTGAATTTTGCACATCAATAACTAATATTTTATTTGATATTACAATATAACCATACTTTTAAAAAAATTTAAATTCTTTTTAGTTTTAAATTATTTTTATATATATATATATATATATATATATATATACTTTTAGATTATTTTAATATGTCGATATTAAAATATATTTTTTAAAAAATATATTATTTTAATACATTTCCAAACAAAAACAATTTAAAAAATAATTTTTACTTCACTCTAAACAAAACAGTAACATGCTTAGAAAAGTCAAATGTCTTTTGAGTCCACAAACCACATAATTGGGGCATCACAGTTTTCTCAACATCTCTCAGCTCCTGCAAAGCCAGACATAGAGCATATGATTCCCAAAAAACTGACTAGATAAGATCCACTCAAATTGAATCATGTATCTACTTCTTCTAAGTATCACACGAGATTTCAGATGATCAAAAACTCTGGCAGTTATTCCAAAAATCTGATGGCCGAAATGTGCTAATCCAGCCTAAATTGATAATCAAGCTTTTCAGTATCTCTCTCCAAACCGGAAGAACACTGAACCATTGCCAGTGTTATGATCAACAGCATACTCAGCTCGAACTAAACCCAGCTTGACACCAACTCCATAAGATGAACCATGACCCATTCGCCTGTAGACCTCTGTTGGGTTCCCCTTCACATCCTTAGAAGTTCCTAGATCGTTGCCATGCTC
Source organism: Populus simonii (assembly GCA_007827005.2). Classification (NCBI taxonomy): domain Eukaryota; kingdom Viridiplantae; phylum Streptophyta; class Magnoliopsida; order Malpighiales; family Salicaceae; genus Populus; species Populus simonii. The sequence continues at coordinate 17,854,468 of CM017466.2, read as the reverse complement.
TGCAAATGCATAAACATGCGTATTTCTCACAGGTATGCGTATCTCCGCTCCGAGCTGGAAGCAACATTGAAAAGAGGGATCAGATAGCTGACAGCAAGTCCAAATCTATGGATTGCGGGAACAATCATATTTTACCATCTGTGAACAATTAGTTCTTGCAAGGGTTCCATTTTCAGAAGAAACATCAATTAAGAACCAGATAGAACACAGTTCATCTTGATCCTAGGTAAAATGTTGTCTCCAGTAAAACTTACCTCAAGAATGTTTCTGGCTGCTCCCAGCTCACCCATATTGTAACCCCTCACAGAATAAGGTCCCCCGAGAGTAAAAGCATCATAACTTGGAAGGTCTCCAACACAACCACCATAATGGCCATTTAGTACTAGTACAGGTGGTGGTGGTTTCCCAGCACCTTCCTCCACCTCCTTCAACTGGATAAATCGGGTCAATGTCAGCTGGTGACGGTTGAAGAATGGAAACTTGCTGCCGATGCCAAGGCCTTGGTCCACCTGCAATTCATACATAAAATACGTAGGTTACCCAGGCAGTGAAGAGTTTACAAATGAAAATCACAAGAATGAGAGTAGCCGATTGTTCTTGTACAGGAGGAAAAACCTAGTGCTCATTGTCAGCCCCAAATTTGCATGAGCCCCAATGATTAAATCAAACCATACAATATCCACCAAACTCACAAACCAAGCAAGGAGGCTCTTAAAAACAAGAAATAAGGGTCTATGGCAACTCAAACAACCAGGTCTGGTTTGTTCTCAACCAATCCTAGAAAGAAAATGGAATTGTCCTTCAACTAATCAGATCAGCTAATCTCTGGTTAGAAAAAAGTGACCTAACTATGAAATTTAAAAACTGGCTCCACCATTCACAATAGTAACGCTGTGTTTCCCCAAACAACCCATAAATTAACAAAAGATTTTCTGACCTGGAATACGTTCCTATCACCAACTACAGCTCCATTTACAAACTTGGTGTTGTCACGCGTGATGTTGGCCTGTAAGAATGCCATCCGGTCAACGCCAGTGCCACTGAGAGTTGTTGGAGGTCCATCTGCACTAATTCCTCCACTTGGCAATACTCTTTGACCATTTGAAGAGATATGGCTACTTTCATCGCTTGTTGTTATCTCTTCCATCACAATCCCATAGGTGAATTTGCTCTGACGGGTAAAATTCTGTTCCACACATAACATATATCCACTCATTAGGAAAATCATTTTATTGAATTTAAAGATGTTTTTGACCACCTAGATTTGGACATGGGAGAACATTCACCTCTGTAATGTTAGCTTTCATGCCAGTCCGGTCAACCCATATCGGAGGGACTTCATCCACTCCTGGCCCACCAGTAAAGACTGGACTCAGTTTCCGGATGTTGAAGCAGCTTGCACGGAGAGTTTGGTTTCGTGAACTATATAAACCATCCAAATATGGATGAACATATTCAAGCTTAAAAGACAGATCCTCCTGAGGAAACTCCATGGACATTTCAGTAATGAAATCTCACATAAATTGGTAACAAACCATTCCTGAAAATTATTGAGAAAAAGGAAATGTATATTCAGGAGAAATTACCTGAGCCGAAAAGAAATTGCTGGTGGTTATAGAACCAAGAATGGACCGATTCAACCCTTTGATATTCCGATGTTCAAAGGAAACAGTTCCACCAGGCTGGAATGAAGCCTGAAGAGGAGGGATATGGCATTAAATAGGAATTTTGGCATTTAAGCTTTATAACCCTAATAACTACAAGCAAGTTCAAATTGCATAACTGGATATACATACTAATGTGGGACGTCCTCCACGTCCAGGAACAATGCTCCACTCTGTACTGACTTCAGCCGATTTAGGCTCCAATTCTTTAAGCTTGATCTCAACAATGATTCCTCCCTCATTCTTCTCATCTGGCCTTGGATTGACTTCAATGTTTGAAAACAAGGCTAGGGAGTTGATGTTCCTCAGAGCTTGTTTCCCAGCTTCAATGTTAAAAACTTGACCTTGTCGAAGCTGTTGTTACCAATTAAAAAACACAAAATAAATCAACCTACAAAATGAGCAATTAGCAAAAGTTCATTATATTAAAAAGTCAGCAGTATAAAAAAGGAGGCATTGTCAATGGAGGGGCAGCATCATGATAGACCATCCTTTATCTATTTCACCAAACACTGTCATTAAGTATTTGTAACATGACTGGTAATGCAGTAAAGCACAAAGAGCATGGATTCTAGAGTTTCTATGTGTGAGGATCACAATAGATTGTTGAAGAGTTATTCATCAAACGGAAATTGAATTTAAGAATCTGTCTTTTCATGTCTTTTGTACATAATATGGAGAAAATTTTTAGAGGAGAGCAGATTGATGAAGATTTATGCATTAAAGATGCATGCTTATTATTTCAATCCTACAGAAAGCAGCAGCAATCTTGTCTGTTCACAATTTACTAGTATTCAGAGACCTGATTTGATGTAATCATATACCAATGCTCTGTACTCAGGTATCTACAGTTACTGCTGAACAAAGAAAAACAATAACTAATCTAGAACTACAGCTTAGATTGTGCCCTAAACTCAATGAAGCATCCACATTCATAGACAATCAATCGGCACCTAGCTAACATACAGAGGCAACACAAAAAACAAATTCAAAGCCGATTTCCATTCACCTGTTTGGGCAACTCTCTCTTGACAACAGGAAGTTGTGTGTGCCCTTCAACAACGTTCCCCAACTTATCCAGATACTGAATAACCAATTGAGTAACATCCCCTTCCACAACCTCACAAACCACCTCCTTAGTATTCAAATTCCCAAAATTCACAACTTGAGCACAAGCATACCCCTCATCATGATACCATTTCTGCACTCTATCCCTAATCTTCTGCAACAACCGTGCACTAACCTTCCCCTGCTCCCTCAACATCTGCAAAACCTCCCTATGTACCTGCGTAGGCAACAAACACGGCCTTGCCCTCTCAATCCTCCTCCTATAATCCTTCTCCTGACTCCTATAATACTCCAACTTCTCCTTATCAGTCATATCTGAATCCATTTCGATCGGTTTCGATTGCTGCATTAATCCAACATTAATGCACCTAAACTTATCAGCTGATTGCCATGTGCTTTCAGTGAAGGAAATTGTGATCCCTATAGTTCCATCAGGATTTGTCTTTCCTTCCATATCCACTTTCTCGAACATTCCGCAAGTAGCTAGACTTTCAAGTTCCTTTTGTAACTGAGCTTTCGTGTAAACTCCGCCCGGACGGAGCGAAACCATCTCGAAAAACGAGTCTTCCGTGCCTACAGTAGTCCATCTTCGCCGGTCGAAGAACAGAATTTCCGATAGTTTGTATTTTTTGAAACCGCTAAGCTTGTTTAATTGAACAACAATGTTGGCTGGCAATCCGTGTGAGTCCCAGTCTTCCGATTGTGACTCATCGGCATTCGCCGGCGCTACAAAAAACAGCTTCTTCCAGAACTCTCCTCCTGCTCCTCCGTCCCCGCCACCACCTCCTCCTCCTCCTCCTCCACAATTGCCTCCACCGCCGCTGTCGATGACGGGGGTTAGGCGGAAAAAGATACTGGCGGCAGCGGCGGTGCCGGAGAAGGTGAGGGCTTTAAGGAGGGAATTCTGGATTTTTGGTTGTTTGGAATTGGAGTTGGAGTTAGAGTTGGAGTGGGGTTTAGGGTTTAGTGGTGAAGGGGAAGAAGTAGGGGAAAAGAGATCGCATTTGATGGAGGAAGCGCGTGGATTGAAGCTGGCGCTTTGCTTTCTGCGGGAGGAGAGGATGGCTGTGTTGGGAAGGAGGTTGCTGGATGCGGTGAAGGACATGGTTTTTGGAGAGGGAGAGGGGGGGAGAAGGAATGACTGCTATCAAGTAGATAGATATAGATAGCTCAACTCCTCAAGTAAAGTGTTCACTTGTTTTTTTTTTTTTTTTTAAAAAAAATAAGTTCATAGGGTTGGTTATGTAGGAGAAATGAAAGGGAAGAAAAAGGAAATATCAATCTAGCCCTTATAAATTGCATATGGAAACTAATTTGATTTCATAGTCTAAGCTTCAATCGATTATAATCTTTAATTTAATAAACACTCAAACAATTATACAATTGAATGTTTTATCCAAATATCTGCTCTAATAAAATCTCATGTATGTTTTTATAATTTTTTTATTAACGTGAGTGTTCGAGCTAGTTTGTGTGTACTTCTACTAATCTCACGGACTCTAAAATTAATGATCATGTAAACTTTCAGTGATTATCATATTAGTATCACGTAATCCAAACTTAAATATCCTTAAAATCTTGAGTATATGTATTGTTACTGAATAATCCAAAATTGTTTATTTTGTCGCATGAGATAGGTTCTAATACATATATTTGGCTAGATTACCCATTGATTTGTATATTTTTTGTTGTTATTGTTGTTCATGATTATGGTTTTATACTTTTTCGCTTGAATAAAAGAGAATAAAAAGATCTGAATTATTAAAATCTAAGTATTATAAATGCTGGAGTCTGGATTATGCAAATGAAATGTCTGGTAAAAAGTCTAAAAGGGATGAAATACCATTTACCAAGTTTTAGTTATTTTTTTTTATTTTTTTGGCAAAGTTGTAATATTATTTTGATGATAAATTGTACTATTAATATTAGAATGACTCTTTAATTATTAAATAAAAAATAATAGCAATTATGTAAATAATTAAATATTTGTTGCTAATTTTTTTGGAGGATTATTAAGTATTACCGCTTATATAAATTTCAGGATATAATGTATAATTTCTTAAAGTATAATGAGTAAAGGAGATCAAACCTTAAATTTTTTTATATATATAAAAAAATATTTTTAAAAAACACCCTATACTATAATATTATATACACTAAGAGCGTGTGTTGGCAGTGTGGTTGTGGGTGTTTTTTAAATAACTTTTCATGTCAAAATACATGCCAATGATTTTTTTTTATTTTTTAAAAATTATTTTTGACATCAGCACATCAAAACGATTCAAAACATACAAATCATATTAAATTTTAACAAAAAAAAAATTTAAATTTTTTAAAAACACAATCACAGCCGCATTTCCAAACGTGATTAAAAATTTATTAGTCAATGCGGTTTTTGATTTGTTAGTGAAAAAAAAGGAAACATGTGGCCTTTCGCTATTTTGGAAAACGTTGGGGTAAATTGAACAAGAAAATGAATTACAGGGGGCACAATAGGGTTTTTGTTATTTTGAAAAGAGGTCTTCTATCGTTCTTATTATCAAGTGAGAGGTGGAAGTGGAGTTGAGCCGCTTGCTCGCAAAGGCAGAGGAGGAAATCGAAAATGGGACGCGCTATTCTGTCACACTTTCTCATCCTTTCAAACCCCGCTCCTCTACTCTCCTCTTCTTCAATGTACTCTCTCTCTCTACGCTCTATATTTCATGCAGTTACTTTGTTGCGTATTTAAATAGTATGTCGCCTCTCTACTCGCACATTCACTCCCTCTCCGATTTCAGTTCAAAATTGAATGGTTTTGCAAGTAAAAGTGTGCGAATTCGACAAAATTCAAAATACAGCAACGGTTTCCGCTGCTACTGCGACGTCTCGCACTCTCAACAAACTTCTCCTGAGAACTCTCCAACCTCTGTGACTGTAAAGTAATATATGACTCGAATTATCGCCTTTTTGTTTTGCTAGCTCGGAGCTATAAGCTTTTTTTTATTTAATGACTTGATTTTTTTTTGTTGACAGGAAGAGGATAGTGTCTGGAGTGCAACCAACAGGATCTGTTCACCTAGGGAATTATCTTGGTGCCATTAAGAACTGGATTGCTCTTCAGGTTCTTTTTTGGCTACTATTTCTTTTCCTTTTTTTTTATAAAAAAAACCAGTTTCTTGACGTGATTTGCTATAACTGTTGCAGAATACATACGAGACTCTCTTCTTCATAGTAGACCTCCACGCGGTATGTAGTTTCCAAACTTCATATTCAGAGTAATTTTAGATTTCATAGATTCTATGTAGTGCAACTGAGCTGAAGGAAGAATTTTTATGCTCTTTTGGTTGATGTCTAAAAATTAGGAAAATTTGCTTAGATTTCTACATTGCTTTAGTCCTATTTGTTTAGCATTCTTTTTAATAAGTTTTTGAATTTCCATTGATTAGCCTTGCAGTTTTTATAATGTTCGGACTTATGCACTTATTGGCTATGTGAGAAACTTGTCGATGCTTTTTTTTTTTGAATATTAAGATACTTATAGTAGGTGATAGCCTGCCTGCTTTCGTTGCCCAAATCAAATCATAAATAGATAAATGTGAAACTTAAGGTACCTATTGGTGTGAAGGGGTTAGAGAGTTCAATCTGGGGAGAAAGCTGGTGAAGAGAGGGATCGTTTGATTTAACCAATTAGAGAGGGAGAATAGTTATCCCAAGCCAATCTTGGGAAATGGTTCTTGGTGTCATGTTATTTAATGATCAAAATTTACACTCTCATGTAGGGTTAGTGCTAGTGACATTTATGTTTTTGGCATATTTGATAGAATGATGTTGCCTCACTGAATTTGGGAGCCATTTATTTCTATATATTTTCAGGTTGAAACTGTTGTGTTTGCTCAACTTTAAAGAATCACCTTCTTGATAAACATGTAGAGCACAGGCGGCGCATACATACATTTAAACAATACTTTTGCCTGTCATGTTTTTGGATTGTGTTTCTGTGGCCGGGGGTTGGGGGAGAGAGATTCTTTCAATGAAACAGTAATGCTGCATAAGTAATTTTAGGGAAGTTATGTTCTTTGTTTCAATGTATGGGAATGGAAAAAGGGTTTGCCATCCCCTCTTTTTGGCAAGAGAGTAAAATGGGACGTATAATTACTTAAGTATGACTATATCCTTCAGGGTGGATAATAATAAGGATACCATGAAAAGAACAAGTTTATACATCAAATTCTCTTACCTACTCAACACCCAAATTTCTGATGCTGAGATCTTTTATTTTGGAAGGAGTAAAAGGTTAAATTCCCTCCAAAACTCTCATATCTCTATCCCATTCTCAAAAAAGATAACGTTTCCTAATGAGTTTTAAAGGTTCATCCTCTTCTCTTTTCTTGATATCTCTCCCATTATAACAGTGTTAATTTGGTCAAACCAAATATACCCTGTTCTTTTTCCTAATTATGATTTTGGGGAAAAAAGTAGAAAGTGTTGTTACTGCTCCTAGACGTTTCTCTTTTTTGTCGAGGAGCAGGTTGGTTTAATTGATTGATACTACTGTGTTCTCATGCTCCCCTGGAATTAAGGTTTGAATTTCATAGATGATGGACCTTTACCATGAATCTGTTTATAAGAGGACTCTTTCCACAGATCTGTCTGTATGCTGAATCTTAACTAATTTAAAACAATATTAGTGCTATACAAAATTGGGTGCCCAACTAACCTGTTGTAAGCAAAAATTTGAGTGACATGCTTATTATTAAAAGCACCACGATGAGGAACCTGATGCATCCTTGACTTTTTTCTGAGAAACTGTGTGAAAAGTAGGAGTCTAATGCATCATGTTCATTGCCACTTCTCGAAAACAATGAGCATGTTCTTTTACTTGAGAGGGGTGGGGATGTGAATTCTAACCTGATTTTCTTGTTTATGCCTTGATTCATGCTTGGTGGGGTTCTGTTTCTTGGGGACTACATATCCTTGATCTTTTAAATTAAATTTCACATCATTTTTTCTTGTTCTTATACAACATAATTGGGCAATTCTTAACTGTCACAGATTTTCTGTTGAACTTCCAGATTACACTACCATATGATACAAAAGAATTGTCTAAGGCAACAAGGGATACAGCAGCAATTTATTTGGCTTGTGGTATAGATGCTTCAAAGGTCTTGCAGCTATTGATCCTTGATACTGCTGCTTACTCAGTAGTTTGAGTAGATATTTGGCATTAATGTTTATTAAATTAGTCTGATTACTCTAATATACATGCAGGCTTCCGTATTTGTACAGTCTCATGTTCATGCACATGTAGAGCTTATGTGGCTTTTAAGTTCTGCCACGCCAATTGGTTGGCTTAACAGAATGATCCAGTTTAAAGAGAAATCCCGTAAGGCGGTGGGTGTGTAGCTCAATATTAACACTTGATATCCTGTTGCTTGAGCAGCTATTCCCATTCATATTGAGTTCTACGGAATATTTTCTTTGGTTATACCATGTATATCTTATCATTGACATTGGTATTTTCATGCATAAGATAACAGGTTGATGTGCATGGAGTTCTGTGACTTCTGTCCAGCCTGTAAACATATTTTAAAACTGACAGAGGAATTGAATATGTAAACTGTTTTCTTCCAGCGCAAAAAAAGAAGAAGAAAAAGGTTCATCTAGCATAAAGAACAGTGTTCTGGCAATATCCTAGGATCCTTTCTTTTGGAAAACACAAAACATCTAGTTTTTGTTTAGTGGAGGAAGCCAAAGGGCAAAATATATATATATTGTTTTTGCATATATCTTCTCAAAGCATGTCTAGTTGCATTCTGTATTACCATAGAACAACAATTATCATTACTAACCATCACTAGTGTCAACGCTTCACATTTAGTGTCAGGAGATTTAAGGTCTTCATAGCAGACTCTACATATTTCTCTTACTTTATGCTATTGTTATAACCCTTTCTGCTGTTTAAACTAACTTTATATCATGGTTTTTTCCTCTGCAGGGGGATGAAAATGTTGGGGTTGCTCTTTTGACTTATCCAGTTCTTATGGCTTCTGATATTCTCTTGTATCAGGTGGTTTCCAACATGAGCACATATTTTGTGAAACTTTTATCTTTTAGAAGTTTTATAACAATATCTGGATCCTTTTGTAATTTAGCGTCACAGATAACGAGAAAGTAGGCGGTTGAGGAATTTTCTGATGCGCAATGAGTGTGATATGTTTGATCAGGATTAATTATTGATTATCTCATTCTCTAGTCCTTCTTTACCTTTCTGTTGGTGTAAAAATAGTAATCAACCTGAATGCAAAATCCTTATAAATTGCAGCATGCTTCTGCAGTCTGATTTTGTCCCAGTTGGCGAGGATCAGAAGCAACATCTGGAGTTGACCCGTGAACTAGCTGAACGTGTTAATTATTTATATGGAGGAAGGAAGTGGAAAAAATTGGGAGGGTAAAAATTACATCTCTACTTAGAACTACAAAATATATCTATGTTTTTTAAAAGACTAGACTATATGTCATCATTTCTTGACTACTTTCGTATTCTGACCACAGGCGAGGAGGTGCTATCTTTAAGGTTGATGCTCAGTTCTGTTTCTTGATTTCTGGTTATCTTACATTTCATGATGAAATAACAAGTGATGAGACAATTTTTCCTTGATAATTTTTCCTATGTAGGTCCCTGAACCACTTATACCACCAGCTGGAGCCCGAGTTATGTCACTAACTGATGGTCTTTCCAAGGTGCTCTACTTATTTTAATTCATGGTTTTGTAGTTTTAAGTTGGCAGGCTCGAGAAATTTATCTTTACATCAATCAAGGCATTGAATACAGACTTGATTTGTGAGCAAAACACAATTGATATTCTTAGGGGATGGATTTTCTTCTGTTCCTATGCTGTTTTCCATTTCCTTTTCTACTGTCATCATCTGAAGCAATAAATCCATGCAAGGCCTGCATTTACAAAACCCACAGCTTCAAGAGGAAGGGGTGCAAATGCACTTAAGCCACTTTACCACCACCCAAAGTCACCAATGGTTTACCAATTAATGCATTTCATTGTTTGGAAGAAGTGTCTTAACAATTTATTGATAATTATTTTATGTTGGTGCACTGATTTTCTCGTACACAAATTCAAAGTTGTCCTTTGGTTTCTGCCATTACAGAAAAAATATGATTTGGCATTTAAGTTTCTAATATGGGCAACAGTTTATGCTCTGACCATATAGGCAGAAAGACAGCAAGTTAATCAAACAAATAACTCGGTAACTTCTTTTCTCTTGTCCATAAAAGAGATTGCACACTTGCTAACATTTTCTTGTGGTTCAATCTTATAGATGTCGAAGTCTTCACCTTCTGACCAGTCTCGAATCAATCTGCTTGATCCAAAAGATGTGAGTTGAGTCAGTGATTTCCTTTACATGTATTTTGCTCCGAACAGTGTGACATTAAATATAAGAAATAATTGCTACGATAAACACTATATGGTATGATTATAATTTCATCGAGAGCTCAAGTGATGGTTGATATTTTTCTTTGGTGTGGAAATGAAGAATTTTAGCATCTTGGTCCTGCCAAATTCAATAATTAACTAGTAGGACTCATCTTTCCATAAACTTTGTGTTATCATTAAATCTTGAATGTGTGGGAGAAATATTAAAACCTCAATGATTTTGCTCATGTGTCAGAAAGTTGACTTTTAAATTTGGCTTTCCATAAACTGTGTTATCATTAAATTTCAGAGGTATGATGAACGATATTTTGATTATGGTTCTGTGAATTTCATGCTTATAAATTTCGAAACTCTTATTGGAAAAAGTGACAGTCACTCAACAGCTCCTTTTGTCTTGTAGGTAATAGCAAACAAGATCAAGCGCTGCAAAACTGATTCATTTCCAGCGTTAGTTCTTTATCCATCTAGAAAATTATGACAGTTTCCCCCCCCTCTTTTCTATATCTTTTGATCCAAGAACATTTTCTGGAGCATTGTATCTTAAGCTCCCTCTCATCTTGTGCCTTTTGCTTTTCCTTTTGCAATTCATGCAGCCTGGAATTTGACAATCCTGAAAGGCCTGAATGCAACAATCTTCTTTCGGTATATCAGCTTGTTTCAGGCAAGACGAAAGAGGTATTGCAATTCACATCTGATTTACTTTGGTCAATTCCCTTGCTTTATGCCTTTTCATGATTCTCTGACCTTGTGTTTCATGTTCAATCTTTTCTTTAATCTTGGGATTGAAGAATGTTGGCAACTGTGTTTTGAGGAAATGATTGATCTTGTAATTCTGGGCATTTGCGAGGTCTTATGATATTCCACTCTGACCATGTCTGTGGAACACTGATTGTAGGATGTAGCAAAGGAATGTCAGGGTTTGAATTGGGGCTCATTCAAACCTCTCCTAACAGATGCCTTGATTGAACATCTACATCCCATCCAGGTTTCTACCTCTATATATGCCTTTATCTTTCACTAGGGTCAGGGACAGTTAGCAGATGCTATACTTGTTACACAAGTTGTCTTAGATACTGAAGTGATTATTGTTGTGTAACCGAACATGCCAGTTCCAGTGCAACATGATTGTAGCATATGGCTTTTGATTGGAGTTCATGAAAATCAGTTGCTTTCTGATTTGCACCTAGTTTGATCCCCGCTGCCATAGTTTGCCTACACAGATCAGAAAGTCTCTGAAGGCATGCCATGATATACTTTAGAGAACAGAAAGTATGGAGGAGTCATTTCTCTGCCTTTCTATATTTTATTACAAATATTGTTAGTAATCTACATGTACTGTCCTTCCCTATCCCTGCCCCCCTCCTCAGGAGTACTGCTGCACATCTATTTAGTAATACAATTGATTGCTGCTGCACTTGTATGTGCAGTATCATTGATCATGCCAAACTTGGTTTTGTATGTTGTCCTACACTGAACCTGGGAATTTTCACCAGCTAACAAGTACCTAGAGAAATTTTGGAAAACTGCAGTCTGATAATATGTTGCCTAGTGCCATGTAACTTGCTGGTTGATGAACCTGCATTGATGACTGCTGGAAAAAGATAGTTTGATGCCCAACCCGCTAATTGCTTGTAAATCCCTGAAAATGGGTGCCAATTAGTTTATGCTGCCTCTATCAGTTATTGACCTTACTGTTGCATGTTCTGGCACAGTTTGCTTTTTTTGATCACTGACAATTCATATGCAGTTTTTATAAGTAAAATAATCTATTCATATGTGGCTGTTTTTTCCGCCTAATGATGGCATGTTTTATATAATGTGCCAAAGAGCATCTATTCATTGTTGTGCAGAGAACCAACTTGGCCTCCACTTTTTCTGTCATAATCATTTATTTTGGTGTCCCCATCATCAATGAAGTTCTCAACCTTTTCAGGTTCGGTATGAGGAAATACATTCTGATTCGGCTTATCTGGATAGTGTTTTGGAGGAAGGTGCCAGAAAAGCTTCGGAGATTGCAGATGCCACTCTCAAAAATGTATACCAAGCAATGGGATTCCTGCGGAGATAGGCAAAGCCCTTCTCAGAAATCTTAAAAGTCAACTTCCTTTGCCCAGCTTTACATGGAACATAACCATGAGCATAAACTTGGTGAGGAAATAATTATTGATTTAGCTATCCTTCCTAATACAGAATTTAAAAACTGTTTCAATTTAATCTTGCTTTTGGGCTACTGACGTGGGAAAAGTCCACATGTTGTGCTGTATCTATCAAGAAAATTACATTTAATGTTTTACAGTGTCCCAAACCGACTGAAAAGTTAATTGTTCTGGGAGTAGATCAACAAATGTTTTCCGAGAAATTGTCTCTCCAGAATCGTGGTCAGGCCAAATTGTATAGAAAAACTTTTGTTAGTCTGTGAAAACATAAACTTATCTCAACTAGCAACTGCTTTATGAATCTAATTATGGTAATTCATTTATATATCTCGCAGGTGCCTAGGAGGAATGCTCGTGTAGATTTTTGTACTCTGATTGATTAAGGACTCATTCCTTCGTTGTCTTTCTTCTCAAATTCCAGCAGACGCCATTGTCACCTTTTTCGATGGAGGAGGGCAGGAGTGTTTATTAAATCATAGGCTTATTGACATGGATGTTACCGATTAGCATATCTTGAATCAGCTACAAATATCTACGAGTGTTCACATGTTTTGGCGATTATTTCTCCTAGTTGAATAACTTGGCGAGGGAAAAAAAAACCGCTAGCATGCTACATGCATGAGATAAAAAAAGAAAAAGAAAAAAAAGAAGAAAGAGATCAGTGGAAGGACGGGATATGTGTCTGGCAGTCATCCTTTATTATTCAGGGCTGTTTGAGATTGCATTTCAAATGATATTTTTTTAAAAAAATTGATTTTTTTATATTTTTAATTATTTTTATATGTTGATGTTAAAAATGTTTTTTTAAAATAAAAAATATTTTGAAAAAGTATTATTATAAATAAAATAGATGCTTTTTTCTGTTTATTTATGATTGACTTCATGAACCGAGTTGCCATCCCAACCTTAAATCTACACCATCTGAATTGGGCCAATTGATCTTAACAAATCTTATTTAAAGACTTTGAAATTTTATGAATCAAAAGGAATCCCAAGATTTTTGCGTTGAAGTGGAGTACGATTTTTCGAAACCCAAGGAAAAATATTTTCCCATCTTCCCAATTAGCTATCCTAAACACGTTGTGAGCCTCGTTGGTTTTTTGAGCACAGCTGCTCAAAACGCCCCAAAGGCCCAGACGCTTCCGCAGCTATCAGGATTTGAGAGTGGGATTTACATGATGCCATGCTCGAGGAGAGAGATATGTTTACAGAAAGTTTGGAAAGGTCTTTGATAATTTCTTATTATCAGAATGTTTGGAACACCTCCGTTATTTATATAGGATATAAGTCTAAAAAATATTTTTAATAAAGGTAAAATCGCAACACTAATAAAAATAATCCTAATCTAAAATAAATAGTTTTAATTAAAACTCAAAATTCATGTCAGAACTCTACTCCACCTTGAAAAATCCTTGGTTCTCATCATTATATCAAAACACTATCACTTAAGCTTAAATAGAATGAAAGGTTGGATTTATTTTTAGTTTAGGGTGGAGTTTCATTTTTTACTCAAGTTTCAGGAGGGCTTTTACATTTTAAACCTTAGTTTCTGTAGTGTTTTATTTGTACTTTTTTTTTGTGTGTGGTATACGCATGTGTATTTATTGTCAATCCGCAAACCAAGTCATAAGATTATAATAACCTCACGGAAATCAAATCAAAACAAATTAAAAAACTCAATTTTCAATAAATCTAATATAGAAGGATGAAACTGAAAAAAATTAATTGAAAAAAAAAAATAACCTGAGTCAATTTGTCAAACTTGCATCTCGAGTCATGAAACCAAGATCATCCAATAGAAAGCAAATTAAAATAAATTATGAAGCTTAATTCTCAATAAACTTATTATTGAAAGATGAAATTGTAAAAAAAAAAATCGATTAAAAAAAGATACAAAAAATAACTTGAGTCATCCATGATTAACCCGCAAAACTCGTGATCCAAGTAATGAGATAAAAATAACCTCATAAAAATTATACTGAAATAAATCACGAAACCTAATTATCAGCAACCTAATATTGAAGGATGAAATTGAAAAATAAAATCAATTAGAAAAAGAACAAAAACTCAGTCCATAAAGTTACATGTTAAACCAGCAGTCTGGATCGTGAGTATAGAATAAACTCACAACAGGTAAATTGAAAAAAAAATATGAAATACAATTCTTAATAAATTTAATGTTGAAGGATGAAATTGAAAAAAAAATATAGATTAGAAAAAAAAAACAAAAACAAAAGAAGAGAAAAAAAACACTATTCTAGTGAATAGTGTTATGTGAGGATGTAAAAACTTCTCTTTTAGTTTTTTTTTTGTTAATCAAACCAATATTAAAAGATAAAATTAAAAAAAAAATTATTAAAAAAAACCAAAGTTAACTGGTTAACCCGTCAAACCTGTAATTCGTGTTATGAAGTGAGATAATTTAATAAAAATCAAATTTAATATTAAATGATAAAAAAATCAATAATTAAAAAAAATCAATAAAATATTATTATAATGAATAGTATTTCGTGGAGAGTTAATACTAAGAACCCCTTCAGATTTTTTTTATTAATAGTTAATATGCTTGTTTGTGGTGCGAGTTTATGGCACTGCTAGAAAAGATGAGGAATCCTGTAGAAAGTGAGATTTTAATGGGATATTTTATGGAGACATCAACTAGTTAATGTTCAAGTTTTTCAGTATCATGTTGAGTCGCAGACTTGACCAAATGTTGGTGGCTAGCTTGCATCTTCCTTTCTACAGAAAAGCTTGCATCTTCCTTTCTACAGAAAAACTTGAACATTAACTATTAAACAAGAATAGTGAGTTATGGTATGAGATTCAAATGAATTTGTTTCTTGCTTTAAACAAGAATCGAAGATCAATGAATTTCTCTTTAATTGCATGTTTAACTTCTACGGGAGTCTTTTGTAATCACTCCAGAAAAGGAATCATGCCCGAGAATTTCAAAACAAGCAACTTTAGTTGAGAACCATCGAGGGGACTGCATGGGAAATAAAAGGGCAATGGCCAGAACTTTTTGCAAAAGTGAATTGCGTTTTGTTTATACATCTTATCATCTGGGAATAGGAAGCTTAAATTATTTAGTGTTTCCATATTGGAAGAGGATGCCAACCTCAGCTTTGAAGTGTTTCTGACATCATGTGAAAGAACTTCTAAAAGCATAATCAAGGGTTCTTTGGTTACAGATAATGGTGTTTACATTATCTTATACTGAGAATGTGAAATAATTGGGCTAACGCCCTATACATTAGTATAAATGATTTCAAAATAATTATAAGCCCTACTACCATGTGAAGGAAATCTGAAGAACTTGTTTTTACCAAGTTTACACGAACTACATTCAAAAGACACAAATCTTTATTGCTCAAATAACCCTGTTTTATAAGATAAGTCAAAACAACAGAATTCGAATGTCTCGATTATTATTAACAACATTCTAACTAAAAGAAACATACTTAGAAATGAAAATCTGAATAAGAAAAAGATGTCCCTATTTAAGTCTATTTGCTTTTACTTTTCTCAACGCTTGATCCTGTACACGACAATCATCACAGTTAAAGTGAATTTTATAATTATTATTTATCTATTAGCCGATAAAAATTAAATTAGCAGATAAATGTAGAGACATGAAAACATTATTAAAAGGAGACTCCAAAGTTCCAATCTGAATAGCATTATATAAATATGATTCTCACCCTCGTACTCACAAATATTATATAAAACATTTGTATTGCCAACCATATGATTACACGTTGTAGAGTCAACCAACCAGGAAATTAGTAGATTCCTCTTACCTTATATGCCAAAAGTAGAGAAGGCAGAAACAATTATCTATTGGACCATTTCAAGTGTGAAAGTAGATGAAGAATTGCTTACAGACTGCTGATTCAAAGAAGGAACCAAAGAAGCAGCTGTGAAATTAGACTGAAAAACATTATAAAAGACTAGAACGTGTCGATTTTGAGGTTGCACTCGACAATCTTTAATGACATGCTCCTTCTTTTTGCAATAATTGTGAATTTCTTGTTGTAGTGTTTTATAATATGTTCAAACTCCTTGTAATTGTAGCACCGAGTTTGTGACCTGAATCTTCCTTTGCTTTGAGCAGGATATGCCAAATTAACCATCTCAAGTGTCATCGTTTCTGAATTAAAGTCACGTTAACTAGGCATTGTTCTTCATGTAATAATTCTCTAAAAAAAACTCTAAAGATGGAACCTGATTTTAGTTGATTAAATTGGCGTGTGTAGTCTCAAATTTTAGTCTTAGTTTCATTAGAAATTGATTGTTTTAGCTCTTAAGATGAACAACTTGTAGTGCCGTTAAAGCCTTTTTAGAAACAATAGAATAACCTATTTTAGAATATTCACTCCATAAATTAATAAATCTAGAATATTGGCAAGAGCTTGGGATCAAGAGATTTGTTTCCTCTATGGTCTCAGGTTCGAGCCCTGTGGTTGCTCATATGATGGCCACTGGAGGCTTACATGATCGTTAACTTCAGGGCCCGTGAAATTAGTCGAGGTACACACAAGTTGGCCCGGACACCCACATTAAACTAAAAAAAAAAAAAATCTAGAATAGAATTGCTCAATAAAAAGATTATCCTGGCAATAGTTGTCAATTTTTAACTCCAATTAAAACTTTCAGGCAATATAATTTTGAGAATAAATGCTTCAGAGATAACTCCACATTTCCAAAGCAGTAGTGGGAGATCAAAAATTATTTACCATATGTGGTTCAGTAGAACCTAATAATCAATAGATAAAGCAAGCCTCCTTACTCTTTCCGAAATCAATCTCCTTGAAATCAATGAGAGTTTTAGATGATCAATCTAAGTGACCCCACAATTCTTATTATTCACAAACATCTTGAGTTGAAACTTACAAATGGAGTAATTTTTTTTATTAAAACAAACAATATAATTTTCTTTTTTTATGATAAATCAGAAGAAAAAACCTAAACCAATAAAAAAAAAATAGGCCTTAATGTCAAAAGAATCTCTCTACACAGAGAAACTGCCTATCACCTCAAACCAGGAAAACATCTCAAGAGAGAAACCCAAGAAAAATATCTCACAGCTCAAGCAAGAAAAATACGAACCCAAATAATTAAATATAAAATTTAGAATTTTTGCTCTGATAATGGTACCGATGCCTCTCAATGGAGAATCTCCTCTCTTTTTTTAATAGTAAAGTATCAATATATTTATATTCTACAATCACTTTAAGATCACAATTATTATTGCCTATCAATCAATCTCCCGGCACCAAGCTCCCTCTCTCTGAATCAAGCAACTGCATTTCAATCAATCAAGATATTACACCTAACATGTTCTTCAGATTCTCATATTGATTTGTCTCTACATGTTCAGCTTTGGATTTTTTTCTCCCTGCCCCATCGTACGTAAGGTCTGTCGTGGCCTGTTAGTTTTCATTTGTTGATTGCAATAGCATGTGAAGCTCAATTAACTGAGATGTTCTCGTATGTGTTTATTCATAATTCCCAAAAGAACATGTCATTGGTGTCCAGTTTGGCTTCAGGCTGGTTATTCTCACATGTACAAAGTTTCAGGATATTTCCCGCTGATTTACACGACCGAAACAAAAGAGAGCAGGGACAGCTATTCAACTCCTCCTTCTATTGTCCATGTATCCTGGTCCACGTGCTTCTCTCAAACTAAAATCCTATGGCTTAATCCGTGGTCTATTTTCGGGTTAGTTTGGAAGGAATGAGGGATATCCAGTCTGGAACATGACCCCCTTCTGAATTCTCTGGAGCCTATCCTGTCTTCACAAGGTTAAAACAGCATCCTGAGATCTCTCATATAGCGGCAAGTGGCAAGCTATTGCATTTCCAGGAGGCTGTTTCAACTTATTACAGTTATTTAACCTAGGATACTCCTATCTATTTTTTCATGCTTCCAGTTTAACGAGGATTTGTTCTCTACAGGTGTTTCCCTTCCCGCAAAAGGACAGAAAAGAAAAAACCAAAACCATCCGTTTGACAATTGACAAGCATTAGTTTCTTTCTGGAGACTGGAAACGTCAATTCTGCTCTCCTGACAATCATCGTTGAGCTGTTATTAGAAGGCAGATTCGGTCCTATAGAAATTGCCATCTGAAAGTGAAATTACTTGCGTGTTCGTTGATTTATTCATAGGCTTCATCAATACAAGTTTAGGGTAGGCCTGAATTATAGAGAAAGCAAAGAAGCAGGAATGCTCCTACGAAGTTAATGTGTGTTGACATAGGCAAACTAGAGAGATTTTTCATTGCAATCCCACAGTAAAAACACCATCTTAGACTGAAGGCTTGGAAAGCATGGTACGACTGTAAATTACAACAGGCTGTCCTGTATAAAAGACCAGGATAAAGCTCTGTTCAATCCGCCATTACCAGGATCAAGCTCTGTTCAATCCGCCATCCCTCTCAAAGCTAACTCCTACCAAATACTCAAATTACTGTACAAAGCATATCCTAAGATACTACCAGAGCATCATCAGAACATGTATCGCTTCAGAAAAAAAAAGGTCCTATAATAAAGAGCAGGACCAGAGCTTAGGCATGCACACCATTGCAATTGCTGTAGATACCATCTGTCGGTATTTTTGCAAACTTAGTTGCATTTCCATTTTGGCAGAGGCTAATTTTTTTGGCCATTCCATTGGGAATCTTGGGAGCATGTAAGAGAGAATCTAGTTGGTCACATGCTGCTGCTATCAGGCCTGCAATTTGAAGGTTGTTTATCAAATGTCAAAGTTAGACATTAGAAATAAGAAGCATCCTATCTAGTAACTAGTTAAGTTGACGAAAAGAAGAAAACTAGTCTTTTGGTTGAAGATGAGAAAAAAATATTACTCTTGCAATATGGAGAAGAGTGAGAGAGGTACCTAAGAATAGTGCAGAAGGTTTCCCGGGTCTTGATTTAAATTCAGGATGGAATTGAGCACCAATATAGTAAGGATGATTAGGCAGCTCAACTATCTGTTACATCAATGAGGCAAATTAACTTAGAATAACTGTATATAACTATTGATCCTAAAGAAATTTGAAAAATGCAAAAACGGAAGTCTGAAAGTCCAAAACTCTCTACCTCCATGCGTTGACCAGTTTCATCCTTGCCAGTGAATGAGAGACCAGCATCTTCCAGGCGTGATACCATATCAGGATTCACCTGCATAAACAAGACTTCTTATTATCTCGAGTAACTATCTACTTACATGGCAAAGATATGCATCTTGAGTTCTCGACACCCCATACCTCATATCTATGCCGATGTCTCTCATCAATGAAGCCTCTATTACCATATCTGACAGAATCCAGAATCCAGAGTTTAGCCAGTATCAGAAATTCACAAGTAAATAAACTTGATCTACCTGTTGTATACATATTTCAGGTTGATTTATGATAAATATATCATAAGCGGAAAGTTTCTTCCTGTAACTTTCATAGTCTTATGATATGAATAACAGCCTTTTACATCATCAAAATTTATCATAAATGAATATAGGCGCCAACCATATCAATATCTGTTATCAAGCCCTCAAATCACTTACAATTTTGCTGATTTGCAGTCCATAACTTGGAAATATGTCCTCCTTGACCCAAGACGCATGGTGCCTCCCAAGTGAGTTTTTGATCCCTGATGATAAGGTAAAATGTCAGGCTAAACAGGAAACTTAGACAACCAGTTGGCACCATAGTTCTAAACTGAGGGGACAATACAAAACCTCAGGCATAAATATAACACAGGGATCCTTGGTGTCAGGATCAAATTCTGTGCTGTTAGCATCTTGCAGGCCAAGGATGGATCGTGCAAACTCAATGACTGCAATTTGCATTCCCAGACAGATTCCAAGGAATGGAATTCTGTTTTCTCGGGCATACTTGGCTGCAAGAATTTTCCCTTCCACGCCTCTGTCACCAAACCCTCCTGGAACAAGAACACCATCTGAACCCTGAAGACGTAGGCTGGTCAGATGGCTATGAAAGAAAGCTACCAGAACTTTTAAGGGCTGCTACTAAAAAACAAAATCAGCTTCATGCTTTCAACCATTAGCAATACAAACCTTTAACAACTTCCAAGCAGCCTTGTAAACATCAGGATTCTGCAGGGGGGAGCATTCAAGTTAAGAAGCAAAACCCGGTATAAAGATTAGTTTATATGATATCAGTACTCCAAATTACTAACCTCTTTTGCAGTTTCATCCTCAAGATCACTAGCTGGAATCCAATCCACAACAAGTTTCTTGCGGAGAGAAACAGATGCATGCAAAAGAGCCTGTCAACAGTAAAATAGCTTTTACCACCACGAAAGACTCCATTATCTTATCTTTATTATGGACATAAACACATATACATTCGCACAACGTTTTAAAAGGTAGTTGAATTGTTTGATATGGTCAGCTAGGTTAAAAGTTTGAGATGTATTATTGAAAGTAAGGAAGAGCAGCAACAACCTCAGGGATAAACTTTCACAAAAGACTTCATCACATGAACACGTGAAACTTCCCGCAGAAACAATAATCCTAAGCTTTAAGAAGGTGATGATAGATAAGCGAACCTTTAGTAAAGAAAGGTATGAATCTGAAAGCCCTGTATACTTCCCAACAATGGCAATACGAACCTGCAATTCATGGTTTAAATACATAAATCTCAGGCAGAACATGGCAACAGTTGCTAAATATGAGAATTGAAATTTGCTAGGACCCACTGGTTCAAGCAACATATCACAGAGTTCAGCCCTAGAGGTCCATTCCTTTAAATTAGGCTCCCTAGCAATACTGCACATTACAAGACAATCATTTTAAGGATGCCAGCAAATAGAAGATATCATGCAAAGCATTGCAGAAGGTAAATCAATGCTAAGTTGGATCACTGGACAAACCCAAGAAGGTTCAACACTCCCAAAATTGCTTCGTGAGCCTTCTGATCCTAAATGAGAAGGGACACATGGTAGTTGTGAGAATTAGAAGCTAAGAAATGAACTGAATGTCAAAAGTGCTAAAAGTCTACTCACTCTTAAAAGCAAAGGAAGGTGCCAAATGTTAGGAACATCATAGAGGGTGATGATATTTTCTGCCTGAAAAACATGTAAAATAGACATGTAAATATTCAAGTAACATGCATGAAAAGGTTTTTCCTTGTGATCAACTTACAGGGACATGGCAAAATTGAGAGAGTTTCTGCTTTACGTTCTCCTCGAGTGCCTGTAAAACAAATGCAAGTCCATAATCTGAAGTTCACAGAGGTTACAATCACTACAAGTGCGCATGTGGTTGTGTCTGTGTGTGTGTGAGAGAGAGAGAGAGAGAGAGATTAAGTTACCAATGTGCTGCGACAAGCTAAGATATTTGGTGTCAAACCTAAGCTTCTCAGCCCACGAACACTGTGCTGAGTTGGTTTTGTTTTCTGTAAAGTGTAAATACACTGATTTTTATAATTCTTTCATATAGGATAAGTATATATGCACATAGACAATCATCTTATTTACACTGATTATATCCCAAGACAATAATTTAAGCTGCTTACCTGTTCACCAACAGCACTTAGAACAGGCACAAGGCTGACATGAACCAAGCAGAAGTTGCCAGCGCCTGGAAAACAAGCATCATTTAGAATAAGCCGACTAATCAGAAAAAGTAAAGGCATGAAGAGTCTCACACAGCATTATGTAAAGTTACGTAGTAGCGGTCTTACCCACACGGTATGAAAACTGCCCTAGAGCTTCAGTAAATGGCATGGACTCGATGTCACCTGCCCACAGGAAAGTTTCTAGTGACACAGAAAAAAATGGAGAACAGCTCATGACCAATTATTCATCAAGAAAGTTGTTGTTACTGTACCAATAGTTCCACCCAATTCAATGACACAAACATCAGCAGGACCCGGCTGTCCGTCTACTGGTATCATTGCCACACGTTCAATCCATTCTTGAATGGCATCTGTGATGTGTGGGACAACCTGCAGTTTACAAAAACACATAAAGGAGATGAACTATACAAGTAAAGCTTGTGGTAGGCTACAGGACAACGTAACAGATAAATTCAGCTAGATATAAACCTGCACAGTTTTTCCCAGATAATCTCCCCTTCTTTCCTTGTCAATAACAGCCTACAGTTCAATAAGACGAAGGAACAATTAACTTCAGTAACAAGATGTCAGCTAATTCTAGAGATTTTTGTTTTCTTCAGAAAAAGATGTTTGATACACTTAAGAAACATGAAGTTTAAACCACTTGCCTGGTAAATCTTTCCGGTGGTGATATTATTATCGCGTGTCAACTTGATATCTAGAAACCTCTCATAATTTCCAAGGTCCAGGTCCACCTTCAAAACAAGATAAATAAGTCAGTTCTCTCAGTCTAGAACAATTCCCTACCTTTCATTAAAGTCATTACTCTGATTTCCTTTTTTTTCGTTTTCCTTGAAATAACATACACTCCAGCCATTTTCTTTTACTTTCACTCGTGACGAGTAAGAAATTTATTAGTTTACAGGTTTAATGGATATGATCTAGCATGATCATAGTTGGTAATCATAAACAAAATAGAGGGGCATGAGAAATATCCAGCAGTAATTTTTGACAGATTCCATAAATTTTAATGCCATGGATTACAATTCAAAAGGCATATGGAAGCCAATCTTTTCAATCATAGAAATATCCTCTCGAGGATGTGGAGTCCAGGAAATTTATCTACATGCCTAGCATGCATAAGCTACAGTTATTGCTTTCTCAAAGACCCCTTAACAAATCTTCTCGAGTACATTAAAAAAAATGAAGGAACTTTCTACCTCGCCACCATCATCCAAGACAAACACTTCTCCATGCTCAAAGGGCGACATTGTTCCGGCATCAGTGTTCAAGTATGGATCTGAATGGAGACGTAAAATTGAGCAAAAAATACAAGAAATTGTTAGCATGAACAGCAATGTAAAGCACTCAAAAGAAGTGGAGAAAGTAGCGACAGCTCCTGATCCTAATTGAGACATAATAATTATTTTCATGAACAACGGACTACAAATCAAGAAGACCGACATCAAAAGATCATGAAGTAGTGCAAAGCAACAGGACTTGAGAACAAAGAAAACTGTCGAAGGAATTTTAAGCAAACTTAACATAGGCCCATTTCAAGGAATTGAAAATGAAAAGGCAAAAGAAATCTACACATGCTTATCTTTTTACCGAACATTTAACTTTATAACCCCCAAAGCAGAAGTTTTGGTGACAAGTCCAGAGAGGTGGGTAGGATTTCTGTACACTGAACATGAGATTTGGTTGGAGAGAAGAAACACAGGAGGGAGTAGCGGTTCTTTTCTTTTATTTTTTCTAGTAATAGAAAGCTTAAAGAAACATTTAAAAGAAAAGGAGATTTAAGATAGAAAGGTGCAGCAGAACAGACCAATCTTGATAGAAGTAACACGAAAGCCACAGGCCTTGAGAAGCACACCAATACTACTTGCCGTCACTCCTTTCCCAAGCCCACTTACTACTCCTCCAGTCACCACCACGTACTTCATTTTCTTCATTCCTCCTCCTTTGTTCATCTTCACCAGTGCCCTATATATATATTCCATTTTTTACAAAAAAAGAGATCAACGAAAAAAACAGAAGAAGCTAGCCAACAGACAATAAACAAAGAGGAAGCAATGTTATAGAAAGGAATAGAAGAAGGGTAAAAGACCTTTGTTAAACTTTCTGTGACCTTAAACCGCCTGAAGAAGAAGAAAGAGAATGTTTAGTATTAATTTCAATTCAGGGTCTTCTACAGTGAGCGAGAGGCAATCTTTTCACTGAAGAAGGAAAGCCAAGAAACAGAAGGCTTGAAAACAGAAGCTAGGTTTGGATTGCGGAAACTCTAGCTGGAGAGGTAGGTACTAAGAAAATGTATTGAGAAGGTGGTGAAAGAGAAAGGAAACTACGGTGGTATGGATTTTGATGAGGGAGGAAAGGAGTGAGGAAGATAACAAAGAGATTGAATGGATTAAGATTGGTTAGCAATGGCGGCTTTTTATATGCATTTGGCAGGTGGTCACCTCCCCGGCCCCCTTTCTTCTCTATCTAGAATTTTAATATTCTAAAAATATTTCTCCTCTGTTCCTTGTTTTAACTTTTAACTGTGAGTCTGTGACTCTTTTTTTTTTTTTCCCCTTAAATTATATAGTATATAAAAAGGGAAAAAAAGGAGTCTTGATTTAGCCTTTAGGTGATCCAAGGAGCCTTTGTGACCACCTTCTTCAGCTTTGACCTTTCACCTTTTCTCTCTTCGTGACTCATGTTTAATATATATATATATATATATATATATATATATATATATATATATAGTCTTTAATTTTGAAATTATATCAACAACCTTTTTGAGAATTTCACCATAATTACTAATTTTGTGATTTTCAAAATAAAATCAGGTGATCGCTGGTGAAATATCATTAGCAAGAATCTAAAAACAAAGATTCTCTAACCCTATTTTCAAAAGCAAGATGATAAAGGAAAGAAAATAAAAGAAATGGAACTGAGTTTTTTTTCCCCCTCTCTCCGAGGGTAAAATCTTGAATTTACTTAAAGCCCCGTGTACTATTAAAGCAGTTATAGTTTTTTAAAATATTTTTTTATTTAAAAATTATATTAAAATAATATTTATTTTATATTTTTAATTTTAAAATATTAAAATGATATGAAAATACTAAAATAATTAATTTTAAAAAAATAAAAAATATTAAATATTAAATTTTTAAAAATATTTTTGAAACCCGAAACAAACACGCTTTGGAAAGTAGAAGTGATATTTCATAAAAGATAAAAGAATAAAAGAATCATGATACATACTGCTTCAATATCTCGTATTTGCTTTATGTAAATATATAACTATAACTACGTAAGCATCAGTATTATAAAACTACTCTCTTTGTGAACAAACACTGGATAATTTTTAATATCCCATCCCCCCTCTACCGATCGATTAAAAGGCAGCGTAAGTATCCAAAAAAAAAAACACAATTGACTTGTTTATCTGTCTCATGTCAAGCTTACGATTGTTTATCTGTCTCATTTCAAGCTTACGATCCTACTTATTAACTGTTGGGTAACTTTTGATGTTTCTGCCGAGAAAAGGTGGCTCATTAAACTGTTAGAACTCAACTGCCCTTTTCAGTTATTGCAGAAAATTGTTTAGTTTTTCGGTGGAGATAGGTCGGCCCTCCTACAATTTGCACATGAAGAGCCGCATTTTAAGAAATTCAAAAAATAAAAATGGTGCATGATTCTTTATATCCTTAAGTTTTCAATCTCCTAGGATCCTACAGATTGAATAATTTGAAGACCAGCACAGTTTGATGCACATGCACCAACTTCGTCATGTTTAATTTTGTTTTATACGCAGAGAGATGCATTCAATGCCCCATTAATTCAATATTATCATTAATATTGTTCTTTATTTTATTTCTTGGTTAATGCATGGAGATATGTATGTAATCATGCTTGAATGATGCATACTCACAGTCTTTCACGTAAGGGTAAATAAACTTACTCTTCATTCCCTCGAGGCTTCTAGCTTGGGGCAGCGGGGGAGAAAAGAAATAGGTTCAGACTTCAGAACAGAAATTTCTCAGTAACGTGTATTAGCAGTGATGCCTCTTTTTTAGATAGGGGCAAAAAAGCCGATCACTTTAAATAAATGCATGTTAGCAATGTAGATAAAGCTGACGTGATTCTCATTAATTTGATGATCATGT
Organism: Populus simonii; assembly: GCA_007827005.2. Classification (NCBI taxonomy): domain Eukaryota; kingdom Viridiplantae; phylum Streptophyta; class Magnoliopsida; order Malpighiales; family Salicaceae; genus Populus; species Populus simonii. The sequence continues at coordinate 17,828,409 of CM017466.2, read as the reverse complement.
GGGACAGTGCTGCAGTAGAATAGTGGATGTCCAAAAACCAGAAAACTAAAGCGGAGAAGGATGGCTGCAGCAGATGCGAGAGAGAGTCTCCAGCACCCAGTTTGACAGGCATGGCTGCACATCAAATCATAACAATGCACTGCTTCTCTCATCGTGCTTCTTTTTTTTTCTTTTTTTCTTTTTATTCAAGGCATGCTCTGATGCGAGCTGCCCAACCAATTAATTGCTAATTATCCCTCTTGACCATGCACCCACTATGCCATGATTTATACCAATGTTCCTTGGGTTTGGTGTTGTATAGTCCACCACTCAACCGAGGTTCCAACAACATGCCCTAATTTATAATCTATCTACCCTCCTCCCATAAAAAGATAAAAATATAAGTTCCTTAACGGCCACGGCCGCGGCAGTGTTTGGCAGATTTTTTTTCTTCTTGAAATTAATTTTTCAATACATAATCTTTGGTACACTCTCAAACAATTATTATCCTAATCTAACTATTACTTTTTACTTCATAAACCCTTTATGATGGGATCAGTTGAGTTTTATAAAAAAATTATAAAACTTAATTTTTAATTAATTTAATATTAAAATATAAAATTGAAAAAAAATCAATTATAAAATAACAAAAAAAAAATCCAACTCAATCTAGTTTAACCCAACAAACCTTTGATTCAAGTTATGGGATTGAAATAACCTCATAAAAATTAAACAAAAATAAATTATGAAACTTAACTCACATCAATCTAGATGATAAAGGAAAATTGAAAAGGAAAACTAATTAAAAAAAAAAAACAAAATAAAACTTGAGGCAACCTAGTTAACCCATAAAACTTGTGATTTAGATTATGAGAATGAAATAACCTCTTAGAAAATAAACTAAAATAAATTATGAAACTTAATTCTTAATTATAAATATAATGTTAAAGGATTAAATCAAAAAATCAAAAAATAAGAACAAATTATTGTTTTAATAAAAAGTAATTTGTGAGGATGTGAGGAGGGAGAAAGATTTCTTCTCTTCAATTAATTAGTTCTTCTTAATGATAATGAGATGAAGATTTAGAACTTTAGTTTTGAAAAAGGATTCTACATTAGCCATGTTTTATTCATGAGTTGTAAAGTACATCTGGTTAAAATTTACAGTTAAAACTTTATTTTTATATATATATTTTTTCATAAATAGATCAATGTTCTCTAATTATATGGAATTTCTTCCGTACTCCCGCGTGATTGATGAATTTCAAGTTCACAAGCCAGTATAAAAATCTCAATTTTAAAATATCAAAAAAATAAAATAAAATATAAGTCAAGTATGGATAAAAGAATGAAAAAATGGAAGATTCATTTATTATGTTTTGGAAAGTTGGGTTCTTATCAATTACAGTTGTTTTACATAAAATATTTTATAAATAAAAATAGAAATATTTTTCTGTAAAATATTTTTACTTGTAATATGTTTTTCAATGATTATGATGGAAAAGAAAATGATAATGATATAGCAGTGATAAAAAAAAGATGGTGGAAGTGAAATGGTCATGATGATGGTGAAAAAAGAGGGGATGATAATGAAATGAAGATGGTGATTGAAATAGTTGGATGATATTATAAGTGAGTTGCTATTTATAAAATATTTTATGATAATTCATGAGGTAAAAATATTTTACAATAAATAAATTAAGTTTGAAGGTTGATTGTAGAATATTTGTCACCAACAAGTTTTCCTGTAAAATATTTTATAAAAATTAAACATAAAAAAAAATATTTTACAGAAAACAAAGAAATTAGACATAAAAGTGTGTGTGTATATGTATAACATCATAAAGGAAGAAAATTAAAGGAAGAAAATTAAAAGGGCTACTGTCAGTATATAACAGGAAGTCTTTGTGCCGGTGTGGAAGCAAAGGATATTCCAATAAAACAAAAATATATTGAAATAAAGTCTCTGTCCTTGATCCTCCCCTTTCCGAAAGTCCTGAAAAGCAAGATTTAAAAACAAATGTGATTCAAGAGGATAAAAAGAAAGAAAGCACATTATTATAAAAGCTAAAAAAAGAAAAAAAACAACCGAAAGGGAGGAGAGTTGCAGGACCGATCGATTACAAGAGAATCCTTTTATTTCAAGTAAACCACCTAACTATCAACTACCTTCCGGCGAAACAATGAATCTCCGTCCCTCCCTAAGTGTTCCCTACCCTTTTAACACAAACAAAGTAGGTTTTGATTAATTCATACAAAAACACTTTTTAAGTTAATTCTTTTATGATCTCTCGAAGGGAAAATGGAATGTTTCTTAAGAAAAAAAAGGGAGATAGTGAAATGTTACGTACCATATTGCTTATCTGAAGATTATAAAACCTAAAGTTTATTCGCACTAAAATATAAATTAAAAGGGAAAGAAAGAAACCTTTTTCACGTCAGCATAAAATAAAATTGCAGCAGTTGAAGAAAATCATCATCACATGTATTTAGATCGGAGTTGAGCCGTCGGTTTGATATTGTTAGAGAATAATATAAATTATATTCTACAACCTCACCTAACAGTTTAAGCTATGGGTTAAGATGGTTTTTTGACATTGTATTAGAGCCTTGATGACCAAGCAGTCACGAGTTCAAATCTCATCATCCTCATTTATTTAATAAAAAATTAAACATAATGTAATATGGGCCTATATAAGTTTTAAGCTTAAAAGGCTTTCATTTAAGGGGGTATATTAAAAAATAATATAAATTATATTATGAAACTTTACCTAACAGTTTAAGTTATTAAGTTGAGGTGGTTTTTTAATAAATATCAAAGAGGCTTTTGAAGCTGATTTCTTTGGTGTCTCCTTTAGCAAGAGGTAGTTTCTTCGTCTTCTTCTTCTTTTTTAAAAAATGTTATGTAAATAGTGAAACTAATTAATTATCGAATATTTATATTTGAGGGGATATCCATATATTGAAAACACACAATTGTAGCCCTTGTGAACTTCAAAGGGGGCTATCGCAGTCGACCTACAAAAATATTGGCAGCGACCTAAAAAAATCTTTATAGTCAAAACTCACTGTTTGGATAAAGGAAAACAATCGAATGGATGTATTGTTCGTTTTATCTTGATTCTCCATTTTTCATATATCAATTGCAACTAGCTAGCAAGATGGCCACTACGGATAACGAGTTTTTTCCCCCTTCCGAGCCAAGTTGTCGGCTGATATTATAGCTGTGGAGAGGGGATTTTTTTTAATAGCGAGAGGAGAGAGAAACTTGTACCCTTTGTTTATTGTTACTATAGAAAAAAATCATAAATTAAAAATTAAAAATTTATATGAAAACACGTTTTTTCTATATCTTATACTTTGAATTTATAAGAATTTACTTTAAAACTATACTAAAAACACATTTATTTTTATATTATTTTTAATAAATACTGCGTATTAGTTCTAGGCTTTTGGACAAGTAAGAATGTACTAAAGAAATCAGTTTTAAGTGAAGAACTTCTCCACGAAGAATACAATGAAGGTAGAAAGAAAAGATTTCGAAGTATATAGAGATTTTTTTTCAACCAATACTTTTAAATATTGTTTAAAAACAAATGACGTTAAATATCAATAAAAATAATATGACAATACACATGAGTTATTAGATTGATAAGTCTATTGTTTACGTCTCATTTAATATTATAATTCAATATGACTCGCAATCATTTTAAATTTGAATTTGCCCATACACTCACACTTTTAATTTTGAACCATTTTGAATTCAATATAGTTAGTTTTTCATTTATTTATTTATTTTATATAGAAGGTTGTTAATTATTATTTTATATAAATATATTAGTTTAGATATCGAAAACTATATATATGCGCAAGATCAAGTTTAAAAATGTTATAATTTTGACATATAAAAATTGATCGAAAAGATTCTCAATGCTCAAGGAGCACCCATCCCTAAATACAACTCTAAAGGAAATTGAATTAAATTGCTTAATTAATTACTACATCTTTCTTAAGTTTGTTTATTTTATTTTTCTAAATCCCTTAAATTTAACTTTAATTAACTGTGAAATCTTGTCTTGTCCAAATGACTCAATCTCCACCAAAACTGTCTTGTCCTCATAAGATATGACAACCTTTTTCAGTGAATATATTCCAATCTTCTTAAAACGAAAAAAAATAAAGATCGTTGTTGGCATAATTATTAATATCTCATTGAAAAATGATAAGAAACAATTAATTTATATGGATATAAGCTATATATATTATAAATAATTAAAAGATATAAAAATCCTTTACCTTTAAAAAAATATAAATCTAGGTGTGTTCCAACTTTATAAAAGCATATCAGGCTAGGTTTTTGTGAATTGATTTTTTTGTTGGTTAAGGGAAAAAATTACTTTGTTTTGAGGAATATCCGCACAAACAAATGTCTTTCATCTAAAAAAATTATATTAATCTAATTATTTATAGATTAATTTTTTGGTTTCTTAAAAAAAAAAAAGTCTCTAATAAGTTGTGGGGGTTAATCTGACAGGTCACCCAGATCTGTCCTGACAAACTGCATGTTCAGGTTCGATTTTCTTCGGATCCGGCTAGGCCGGTTCCGATAAATATAGTTGTTGCCTGTTGGTGGATGTTTGACTTAATTCTGCCTGACAACAAAGCAAAGAGTAAGATCCAACACCATCACACGTGGAGCATCGACGAGCCTCTTGATGTAATCGTCGGTGTCCCTGCACTTGGTAGGTGTGGATTTCTTGTTGATACTCTTGCTTGTGGTCCCATACGATATGTCCACGTCAGCACGTCAGTTTGACATGTCACCACGTAAGCTGAGCAACAAGTCAATGTCTGATGCAGGCGATGAATGCTACAATTCTGCCTGGGGACAACCGCAGTGAAAAAGAGACATCCACGTTTCACCATAATACTGTTAATAAAAAAATAAATTAATATTTAACAAGCTTTAAACACGTTTCTCTTTTCTATCTACCTTGTAATTGTGCGTCAATCTGTCCGAACCAACTTCTTCTTTTCTTGGAGATAGTTTGATATTCTTACAGTAAAAAATGTATTAAATAATATTTTTTTATTTTTAAAAAATTATTTTAACATCAATATATCAAAACAATCTAAATACATTAAAAAAAATTAATTTCTTTCAAAATAATTTTTAAAACACAAAAACAATAATGCTAATGGTAAAAAGCATGTTTTGTGATGCCGTTTCTGCTCCTTTGAACCTGTCAGTCCCAATGAGTAGTAGCTAGAGACAAGGATTGATCCCAATAACAAATTTCAGCTTCAACAATGCTCGATAATCAACAAGATGCCTTTTCCAGTGTAAGAACCGAAAGCGTTATGGTGGGCCAAATACATGTATTCAGGATAATCAATTTTTTTATTTTTATTTTTTAAAAAAGGTCATAAATCTTGGGGTAAAAAGAATTTATCAATGTTGTTACCAGCAGAAATGTATTCCAGCAGTGGTCAAATATTTTGAAGGGAAGAATTTGTGTGAAAACTACTGGGCAAGAATATTGGTGAGTTTCTGTTGATGATATAAGATTTATTCGTCGATAGAAATGTATTCCTAGTTTTCGTAGTACTACTAGTCGATAGAAATGGACGCCGCGGAAGCAGAAAGACAGCAACCAAGCATAGAAAAATAGAATTGACAAGCATGCTCCTAGCCCAAGCCCACCAACATAAGCTGAATATAAAGGGTAAAGGCCACCCAAGATTCACCCCTTATGGTTTAGAAATGTGATAATGGTTATATTTTAAATTATTTTTTATAAATAAGTTAAAATAATATTTTTTTAAAAAAATTATTATTAATATCAGCATATCAAAATAATTCATAAATATTAAAAAAAAAATTTAAACAGATTTTTTAAATTTTAAGTAAACAATCTTTTGGCCGCAATGCCTAACACACCCTTAGTTTTTAGTTAGGAGTGAAAAAGATTGAAAACCAATCTATACTAGGTAGTAGAATCATATCTTGAAATACAAAGAAAAATAATATAAAATTCAAAATGACACAAGAAATCTAAAAAAAATAAAGAAAAATTAGCAAAATAAAATCTTCTAAACCTAGTTTCAGGGAGTTAGTTTAGAAAACGGATTGATAACATCAATCCTAAATGGAACTGGGTCTCAAGAATTTCCTGTAAAAAATTGAATCCGATTCAATGATAGGATAAAAATTATAGCTTTTTTAAGTCGAGTGTGTTTGGTATTGTAATAACTTTTATGGTTGTGGTTTGAAAAAAATTGTTTTATAAAAGTACTTTTGGTTGAGATTGGTTTGATATTTATATATGTTTGGTTAAAACTGTTGTTGAAATTGAAGTTGAACAAAAAGTAGTTTAATGTGTTTGGTTAAGAATGCTTTTGGAATTAAAGTTATAAAATAATATATATATATATATATATATATATATATATATATATATATATATATTGATGATTTTTAATTTAAATATTCTACTGCTATTACATCATGAAATAAATAATATTTTATATAAATATTTTTTTGAAACCAAAGACTATTTTGTAAATAAAGCAGAAATTCAAGGGCCCATTTGGATTGATCCATGGGGGAAATTAAAAAAAGAAGAAGAAGATTTTCAAAGACAAGGGCTTGATTGCAAGACATCGGAACTTCAGGGGGCAAATTGAAGATGACCATTTCGGCCTAAAACAACGCCGTTCAAATCAACTGTTCATTCTCCCCTTCCTCTGAAATCGAGGAAAACCTGTGCGAAAAATTCACCAAAACAGTATCGGCCATATCCAATCCCCTTACCAAAACCAAGCCAGATCATAGACCGAATTGTCTACCTCAAATCCCACGGTTGGTTCAGTTCCCTTTGGCCCCATGATGCACCCTTAGCATTAAAGAAACTCATCACCAATAGTCCAACAATGGCAGGACCATAGTTTTGAAACCCGGCCCGGCGGGTCGACCCGGGACCCGGGGCTGTAACCGGGTCGGGTTGAAGAAAAAATAGAAAAAGTCATGACCTAGTGTGACCAGGCTGACCCAGAGGGTTGACCCGATTGCAACCCATTGACTTTTGTTTTTTTTTTACTAAAACAACGTTGTTTTAATTTTTTTCAGTAGGGATTAATCCGGTCAAAACCCGGAACCCAGGCCGGCCACCAGGCCCGGTTTAAAAACTATGAGCAGGATTGCTGGTGTTCTCATCCCACCAAACACAGATCAAATTTAAAACAATAATTATCTTCATACATGATCACCATCTCAGGAAGATAAGGATAGAATTTCTTTCTAGGTTTAGGCTTATAAAAAGAAGGGGACAAGAGAGGAAGCTAGAGAGAGAGGAAAAAAAAAAGAGCAAGACAGAGGAGAAGGATTTTTTCTTTCCTTCAGAACTCCAGCAACAATCATTTGTGGAATTTTTGCTTTCCCTCACAACAGATCTCGGTAACCCAACAAGCCAAATGGGCATCATCGCCTCACGACCTCGTCTCCAGCAATAGACATTCTTCTCCAGCAATTCACCCTCCACTGTTGGAGAAGAGGAGATGCAGCTTGAGCTGCTTTCAATGGCACTGCGTTTTAAACGTAAATTATGGTGGGTTTTATAAACAGTAAATAACGTTTTATCAATTACCAAATGATTGTATCACTATATTTAAAAAAAAAACACAAATGCGCCTACAGAGACAAACGGGCTCTTACTATATTAGTCTAGCATGACCAAACCTTCTTTTGAGCTAATCATATCCTAGTAGTTCATGAAAATATTTATTAGGTTATTTATATAATTTTTTTGAGGTAAATTTTCATTTAATAATAGCAGATTTCTACCTAATTGTTCATATAATTCTGTTGTGGGTGATACCTATGTATCAAAAATAATGTACAACGTCCAATTGATTGAGCTAATATGAGTTATTTTTTTATTTTTCATGTTAATTACTGATTTCAGTGAGAGTTTTTGGGTACCATTAATTTCTATATCTCTAATAATTTATTCATGGATGAGATTACCCACTCTTTTTTTCCCCTAACTTGATTGGGAATTATTTAAAATTTTATTAAGGATATAATGAAATTACTAATTAAGCGAACTATAGTCAATCAGAGGTTTGGGATTTAATTAATACGTTTCCAGGAAATATACAATTTAACCCAAATTTTCGTATCAATTAATAATTCGGCCCCTTTGTTAACATTTTTTTTCCTATTGAAGTGATGATCGATCCGTTAGTTTTTGTTAATCAAACTAGATATTAAATGTTATCAAATGATTATTTAATTAATTTTGACATTAAAGGGATTAAAGCACTTATTTACTTAAAAAATACAGAGACTGTTATGTTTTTCTTCATTAGCCACATTGCAGATTGGTAAGTAGAAGAAAGAGGAATATTAAATTTGGATTTTTCTCGCATCTTCCCTCTCATTGTATTGAAAAATAGTATAATTATATAGTAGTGACTCAGTGGTAGGAATTTAGGATCAAGAGATTTGTTACTTTTGTGGTCTCAGATTCGAGTCTTGTGGTTGCTAATATGATAGTTACTGGAGGCTTACATGATCGTTAACTTCAAGACCTGTAAGATCAGTCGAGATACACGCAAGTTGACCCGAACACCCACGTTAATAAAAAAAAAATAGTCTAGTTTTAGACAAGTTATTAAAAGTAATATAATCAAACCAAATGTTTCAATAAAGAATTGGTACTTGTATATATTACAGTGAAGTTTTCAAACAATTAATGATCAGTCAAAAAGTTTGAATACACCCTTGTGACTATGAAAAAAAAAAGAACGAAACTCTAAGGTATAACTTAACCATGAAAAGAGGAGTGGTGAAATATCAGAATTAATTAAGTTGGTTTTTCTTTTGAGTAGTCGATATTATTAAATTAAGACTTTCTTAAAATCCTAGATATGCGTGCTGAGGAGTAATGGGATGCGGTAAAAAGATTAAATGTTTTCGGAAATAATATTTTTTATTTTTAATATATAACTGTAAAAGTATTTCAATTCTAAATTTTTCAAATTAAAAAATAAAAATAATTATCGCTATATTTTTAAAACTTAACTGAGAGATCAGTCCATGGTAAAACTTGGATCACTGGTTTGATTAACTTATGTCAATATAGAAATAAAAATAATTGTTATCATATTTTCAAAACTCAATTTAAAGGTTGATTTGAAGCAAGGCTCCAGTCACGAATGAGATGGGGTTGAAAAGTAATTATTATCATAATTTTAAAATCCAACTTGGGGATTTATCCGAGATAAGGGCCGAGTCATATGTTGAGAATGTCAACCCAGGTTTGACCTAAATTAATATAAAAATAAATGTGTTTATTATCATAGTTTTTAAATCAAATTTGAGCTGCGACCCGAGGTAAGGATCAAGTCAAGGGTCGAGAGGGTCAACCCAATTGACCTAATATTTTTTAAAAAATAATCAAAGTAACCTTGTTTTCATCAAAAGATTTTATTCAAAAAAATCAATGAGTTTTTGACTCATGTTTTATCCTGAACCAACTTGGGTTTCTGACTAGGTTAGGTCGAGTCAATCATTCTTCTATTTTAAAAAACAACATTTAACAGTCAAAGCCCAGGATAAGCCTGGTTTCGAGTCAACTCATCAAATCAGTCATGATTTTATAACTAGAGTTATTATAATATTATTAATTTCAACACTTAATATAAACTAAAATAAAATAAAATATCTAATTATTTATTAAAATATATTAGAAGGTAAAATTTTTTTGTATATATTTTTTTATTTTATCCATCATAACTAAACAAGACACAAAAAACAATCATTTTATTTTATATACCACTATCATATATATATATATATATATATATATATATATATATATATATATATATATATATATATATATAATCCTGTTTTTATCCTTTTTTTCCCTGTCTTTATCCCCTTTATCTCTACTTTATCCTTCTTTTCTATTCTAAAAAAAAGTAATCTACAGTATATATAAACACAACTCTCTTTCCTGTTGTTAAGCGAGGATTACTTTTATCCATGTCTGTATTAATTAGTTTAGATTAGGAGAAACCCTTCGATGCTTTTCTGATAGAGAATTTCTGGGGTGACAGTTAGCAGGTTTGCTGACTTCTTGCTGCTCCTTTTGACTAGTTGATCCTAACAACTAGATCTAGGATTGGTCCTTTGAACAAAATCTCAACATCCTCGGTACAATAAATTAAATTTTATAATTGAAGTTGATGATGTTTGAAAAATAGTCATTGAATATTGTTAATAAATATATTTGAGATCTCTTTGCATCCTTTAAGGTTCAAATTTTATTAAAAATATTATTCAACATAAGGATATAATTTAACATTTAACATACTTAAAAGCATTTGTATCTTAAAAAAACTCTTGATCATAAATTTTCAAGCCTAAACATTATTGTATCAGAAGTTGAAATTTGTTCAATATGGCATTAAAGTTTTTAAAAATAAGTGAGGCCGCGGGTTTTGGATTCAAGCTGACTCTGTTTGTTTTTGTATTTTAAATTTATTCACTATGTTTCCGGTTGTTTCCTCTGTTGTCTTTAATTTTCATGCATGTTGATGTTTTTTCATCATGTCCATCCTTTATCTAGCTTTAGGTTCTTGTGTTTCGGGTCACAGAGAAAAATTCAATCTTGATTTTCTATTCAATTAATTTTGTTACATGATTAGCATTATTCTGCTCGTTAACTTGTATGCAAAATATATTGCTGCAGGTATCACATTAAACTAAGCATTAGCATAATTATATTTAACAGATGAATTTGATTTAAATCACACATCTAGTAAATTAATTATGCTTTATGGCAGTAAACTGGTATGATTATGGCCACCGATGCTGTCGTTGATTATTTTGTTTTCTGTTTAATTTTTTGGCTAGTTTTAATTGAGTAATGTTCTATATGTTAATTTTTTAATATTTTTCGATGAAACACTAATGGACTTTGTTAGAGGTTTTTTTTTCCTTCTAATTATGATAGAATTAACGTGGATTCGCTTCTTCTTGCTTGCTTGCTTTCTCTTAAAAAAGAAAATCTCACGTGCAAAGGCGGTTTCTTAGATCTTTGGAATCTTGTATGCAAGAACCGATGGCTTTCCCTCATGCACGTTCCCTGTAAAATCATTACACAAGGTGTCGCCACACAGTTAGTGATGACCATCATTCATTTCGACGTGACAAACAGGGGAGAATGCAATTTATGGTTCATGCTCTAGCTTTGACCCACTTCTTTTGTTGCGACACTAGCTTTCATTATCCGCGCGTGACTCAAGGGGAATCAATTTTCATGATAACTGGTCTCTTGCAACTATATATATAAAAATATATAAAAATATTAATTTAAAATAAAAAAAATTAATTATTTTCAAAAACATTTTTAAAATAAAAAAATAAACAAACTCTAAATGCTTAAATATAATATATAGATCTTATGTTAAAATAAAGTTAACATCTCCGACATCATCAACACATACAAAATCCACGTATTTAATATGTTGTGTGTACGCGTATACCTATGTATTATGCATGTTTTCTTGTCAATTAATAAGAAAAATAGTTTTGTTTTAATTAATACAGCAATTTTCATGGATGTGTTTCAGAACTAGTTAAGAAATTAAATACATAATTTTAGAGCTGTATCTGTTTTGAATTGCATGATGAGAGTAGCTCTTCCCATTTATATCATTATAGTTGAAAAAATTATACGCAGTGGAGGAGACCCTAAACTTTATTTCAATAAAAGGAGCTGTTGGGTATAGTTATAATTGATAGAGTAAATAAATAAATATAAATCACACTCCATGATTGACAATCTGATATGTGTCCTCGTTATTATATGTCTACCGAACGGACGTTTGATTTGTCCATAATATTTCAGTGTCTATACCAAACCCAAAAGCAAATAATTAAAAGATACTAAAACACATCATTCTAGGATCATATGCACATAGACACACATGGGTCCTGAATAAATAGGTCGTGCTCAGGAGGAGATGGTACGTGGTGGTGGGAATGGTTGTGGTGGTGAGGTGGCCCAACCATTGCGGTGACTTGAAGGGAGAGAAACTATGAAGTAGGTTTTGGAAGACGGGACCGAGAAGAGAAAATAATGGTGAGGGGGGGGGGGTGTCTATTTTTAAAGCAGTGCCCATGACTCGAGGTTTGGCTACGTGCCGAGGGACAATAAATAGAAGAGAACGAGGACACGGTTAGTGTCGGTTTTTGACAGTTTTGCCACGTTAGGAACACGTCTCATATTTGTCGGTTAATTGTAGACCCCAGTTGCAGTTGATTGACGGCTGACCGTTCCATTTTTCCCCAACGTCTTGCCGACAAATCCGTGCTGTTTCATATCTTATTACAGCATTGTTCATCTCATGTGATCTTCGAATCTTAAATAGCTATCACGAAATTTCGTTGGTACGGGGAAGAATGGCTGGTTGTTGGGAATTGTCTGTTCTCCTTTTACCTTTATTTGAGATCGTTTTCGTGTTCCACACTAAAAACAGTGATAATTATTTTTCTCATTTGTTTTACAGTAATATCTTTTTAGGATTGGATTACTTGGAAGACTCGTCAAGTTTGTTTTTTCATATAAAAATGAAAATAGAAAAATAAATACTACCACCTTTTTTGTATACTAACCACGTTGGAATTCTTACTTAGACGGCCAGACAAATTCACAGAGACCTTGTTGATTCTTTGACGATTTAAAAAGGAAAAAAGAAAAACAAATTATTTATTTTTTATTGTCAAAAACATTATAACAATAACGATACCATATGAGCGAGGAGGTCACCACTCGTGAAGTGGACCGTCAAATCCCAGTACATCAAACAGGCACCAAGCACAAGCTCTCACCGCCACGTTACTGAGTAATATCAAAAGAAAACAGTAAAAAACAGGACAGGCAGTTCGATAAGGTTGAGTTCCAACAACTCCCGCTATTGGCTCGCCTTTTTTGTCCTCCTCCTCATGTGCTCTGTACTAGCTAGAAGAAAGAAATTGAGAGAGCTAAAGAACGCAAAAAATAATCTTGCTGTATATTCTCCCACGTTATTTTCAACTAGCCAGAGATAATAAGTAATTCTGCAATCATTACCATTCAATATTTTCTCCCACGGCCATGTTACTGCCACAAATATGCTTGTCCTCCTCCTTTTTCCTTCGTTGACGACCTTCACGATGGCATGATGGTAATTGACACGTGTTATATTTCTTGATTATGTGTGTTGAAATATTGAAGAATATTTTATTTTATATAAATAAACTAGATTAATAATATACAAAACAAACAAATAAAGTGCAAGAGAAATGAAAAGGGCAAACGGAAGAGAAGTCATGTGATGAATGGACCAAACAAAACATGACAGTAGAAAAGAAACCCCAATCCAATCGGCTAAATAATTGTTTTTATAGAATATTAGTTGATATATTTGGGTGAAATTTAACTTTTTTTAAAAAAATATAATTCATGTAGAAAAAAAATAAAAAAATTTGGGTTCAAAACCACACACATATCAGCTCGTGCTTTCAAATTGGGCCTAAACCTAAGTCTAAGGATGAGTTTATTGTAAAATAATATTTTGAGACACAAAAAATTATTTTTTTACAGTTAAAATTTGAACTTCAATAGTTTTTTCCAAAAGCATTTTATGAGCATCTAGACAGTTCTTCAGCTTAAAAATCAGTTTTATAGACAAATCAAGCATTCTGGTTAGTTTTTTATGGTTTCTATTCAAAGATTGATAATGATTGACATTAATTCAAATTATTACCATAATTAGTTTTCTACTCTCTTAGCTTAAAAAATACACTATAAAAAAAATGAAAGAAGAGTTTGGAATAAGTTTTTTTTTTCATATTTTTACACACTTTTTATTGCCTCATTTTTTATTTTTTTCCTTATATTTTTTATGCTTTGATTTTCTTCCAAAATGATATAAAGTTTATTGTTAATGTTGATTTAATTGAAACATGTATATTTTTATTATTAGTATACATGTTAACTTTGAATATTTGATATCAATTATAAGTTTGAAAGTATGTTTGTTATGAGTTTTTATTTTGTATATTTATAGTTTTAAACTTGAATGAACTCTAAATTATTTTTGAATAACTTTTATATTTTGAATATTCTTATTGTGATAAAGCAAACATCAAAGGTTAAAAAAAAACAAACATAAACAATTACTGGTATCATTTTTTACCTTATAAATGAAAAGAATTGAAAAACATATCTCTTTCCCTATCTTGTCTCACACTTTGTCAAATGATTTCGCGTGCGCCCAATTAGGTTTCGATTCCCATGGCTTCAAAAGAAAGGGCAGGACGTACTCCCTCAATTTAAGGTGTTTGAAGCCCTAAAGTCAAGGCATGTATTTTGGAAATGGGAGAACCCTCCAAGAGGTCTTCGATATTCAATTATATTTCTAGCTCTCCGGTTTGCCTCTTCATGCTTACAAATGCAGTCATGACTTGCTTCAGAAGTGGGGAGCAAAAGGCAGACTTCAGTTTCCTTTCAAGCCTTTTAAATCATGATATATATATTACGATGGTGATTTGCGTGGTTCGCAGTCAGCAACACCGCAGCCTGCCTCTATAGTCTTCGCTGCCAGCCTTTGAACATAAAGCATGCCGTGCTTGACATGATTTGCAAATGTGCTTGATTTTCTCACCACGTTATTTTGATCAACTCCTATATGTATAAATTAATATAATCTGTCGAGCTCAAGAAAAGTTCATCCTAACCGAACCTTCATAGCATATTGCTAATGTTGAAAAGGGTTAATGGGCTGCATATATATATATATATATATATATATATATATATATATATATATAAGCAAGTGGTTAATGAGAGAAATATGAAATAAGAATGATGATACTTCTCGCCCTAATTATTCTACAAACAACCTTAATTGAAGCAGCTGATTTATAGGTTTTGGGCAATATTCCTCCACTAACTAATAACGGATCAAATTAACTCCCTAATTCTACACTAGCTGAAATTATATAGTTGATGCTGATCTGATTAATGTACAAGTTAAATCAACTCGCAATGAAGCATTAAAGAAAATGAGAAATGGTAGAGGAATAAAAAGAAGAGTGACGTACCAAAGTTGAAAATCTTAACCCATTCAAATACTTTATTATTATTATTATCATCAATTTTCAAATGATCACAAGAGTAAAGACCCATCACTCATTCTTTCTAATTTGAAGGACTATTCTTTCAATTTAGAAGAATTATAGTGTACTGACCAATTCAAAAGTTCAAACCATTAATTTACTGACGTACTATCTTTTACATTTACTTTCATCTTTTTAATTGGGTGATTTGAAATCTAGTAGTTGTTATTTTTTAAGTATTTTTTATTTTAAAATATATCAAAATAATATATTAAATTTATTTCTAATACTGGGATATTAAAATAATTTAAAAATATAAAAAAATTAATTTAAAATTTTAAAAATATTATTGAACTGGTTATTAAATCAAGTCAATATAATAATAAAAGGCAGATTGGACCATCTAGGTGGTGGTCCAGTGGTAAGAACTTGAGATTAAGAGGTTTGCTTTCTCTGTAGTCTCAGGTTCGAGCCCCGTGGTTGCTCATATGATGGTCACTGGAGACTTACATGGTCGTTAACTTAAGGGCCCGTGGGATTAGTTGAGATACACACAAGCTGGTCCGAACACCCATTTTAAATTAAAAAAAAATAAAAACAGACTGCGGTTGATGGTTGGTCAGTTATAGAAGAGCGATTGAGCGTGAAATAGAACTTTCCACCTACCGAACCTAATCTTACCCCCACATTTGAAGATTTGAGGTCTTTTGTGTAGACAACGGCCATGTGGGTTCTTGAGGTCCTCATGTCCCTCCTTTTTATCTCATTTGTTCGTTTACCATTCTCGTAGAAATTCTACCTGTGACCTATGACGATAGGCTCTAATCAAGTGGAAACAAACATTAATTAAGAATTAAGTAGCGAGCGACCTGTCAACTATTCTCAAAACCTTGTTCTGTGAGCACGTAGATAGGTACATGTTTTTTTTTGCTTTTTTTTTTAATATAAAAAGGAAACGTTTCGTGTTAATTAGCCCATGTATTTGAGAAATCTTTCACATATCCTTGTGATTCATACTATTATTAATTCGGGGAATTAATGGGTCTTCTGAAGTTTTTTAATATTATTATTAAATTAAAATATATAGTTGTTTCGAAATTTTTTCATAAAGATAATTTTTTATTAACATATCTCTTATTTATCTTAATTAGTCATCACAATATTTTTAATTGGAATTATTATTTCTATTTAAGAAAATATATTTTATAATTGTTAAAGTAAGTTAATAAAAACAGTCAAAATAATATGTTCATGTAATTGAAAATTAAAAAAAATCATAAATATAATAAAATTACGGTGAGAATGATTCAATGTATATGTTGATTGTTTAATATTAGACGATAAAGTATTATTAGTCAATATTAACACGTAGCAATTTATATGTCTTGATCACAAAATACAATTAATTAAAACAGGAGATTTATTCATAAAATACATTTAGAATTATATCCATACATATTCTAATAGCGGATTGAGAATGCTTTAATTTTTTTTCTTCATCAAACCCCTACAGAATCGTACTATTTAAGTAGGGTTAAGGCTCCTGTGAACGTGAAGCTTGTTTGATCTGGGAACACTGCGTGTATAATATGCAATGCAAGCGAATGTATGCATGCAGCTGGGACATATATATATATATATAGATCATGACAAGGTGCAATTTGTTTTGAGCTTAGCCCTTGAAGAAAGGGAAATTTTGTATTTTGTTCGTAGGATAGAGGGTGTAGGCCATAGAGGCTTGTCCTTACATGAGGGATTGGTTTTCATATCGACAGACACACATGCAAGAGATAAAAGCAGTGCATGTGACAGAAAAAAAGTAACAAAAGAAAAGGTGACATAGCTCACATGAATTATCTGCGTGAGTCTGAATTGGCGTACGTAGTTGGGTAGCCTTTAATTATTCCTCTCGGAGTCCACATTCAGAATGTGGTCTTGAGTTCTTAAAAAATGTTTACTATCAAATACAACAAATACAAACACAAATATTGATGGAAAAAAATATTATTAAAAAATTACAGTGATGTTTATCAATGAAAAATAAAATTTTGAATTCAAAATGTGATATGAGTAGAAAATATTAAATTTAAAATGTAATATTTTCAAAAAAAAATTAAAATTTTATTTTCTGTAATCTTAACCAATATTGTTTTTCTACAAACCAGGTTACATGATTTTAAAGAGACATAAAAAAATCAAAGAAATATTTAGAAAAAAAGAGTCTTTTAGGCTGGAAAGACATGACCATGTGGAGGGTTTCATACCTCTTCGCGTCTCAGAGCAGTTTATATCTAACATGTAATATCTATTATTTCATACGGCAATTACATATCGGTGCGAAAAACTAAATTAATAAGATTCACGGTTCCACTACCATGTATATTAACAAATCCATTTTGTTTGTTCTGCAGATGATAAGATTTTGTTTTATAAGAATATCTATACCTTATAAATTACTTATTGAGTAAAATGACTATAAAAAACTACATCCACTTAGTTAGTTTTAATTGATATCTATTATGTTTGGGTCAGATATCATCTCTAATATCTAGTATTGGGATTTGAGTTTGCTTTTTCATTTTTTTTCCCATTTCTTGAGTATCAAAACGTTGGAAAATCATTAAAAAAAAACCATTGTATTTTGATACGTTTTTCAACAGGATCCATTGTATTTTGACATTTTCTCAATTAGAAAAAAAACACATTAAAACGCACTATGTCAAAGAACAAAGCACTAATACCCAAGGGGTCCTGGCAGAGCGGTTCGGCGCGCTCCTACCACTACCGAGGTTGGGGGTTCGAACCCCTTCTTCGTCTGTAGCAGGTTCCTTGGAGAGTCCTTGCCACTCAGGGTGGGGATTAGTCTGGGCCGACGGCCTGGGATACCCTGGTTCACACCAAAAACAAAAGAACAAAGCACTAATCACTACCAGAAAATTATAACATAACAACAAAATTACTGGCAGAATATCTATAGTTGGTAATGTTCGATCCCAATAGCAAGAGAATATATTTCGTCGATAATTACTAATTGAAGCCAATAGAATAAAAATAATTAAAAAATCAAAAAATATCATGTCGATGATTCGATTAAAAAATTCATGGGTGATTTTTATACTGATGAAATATTCCATCAGTGTAAATACACCAAATACTATTTCGCTAAAGAAATTACAATATGAAATAAAAAAAAATAACCTTTTTCAATCTAAATCTTTAATTTATTTGATAATATTTTATAGAATAGTTTTATGCTGCTTGCTAACACTAAAGAGTAACATCAAATATATAACTAAAAGTAAAAATAAAATAAAATAAAATAAAATCAAATGAATCAATCTCCAGTTTCCCCTCATTATTTTTAGGCATGTCAAGAAGGAAGCAACTCCTATATACGGAGAGTATGATTTTGTTGGGGCTGCCCTCATGCATGCGCGCCTGGAAGACAAACGGAGAGAAGACGAGAGGGTCAGCAAAGAAAGTGAAAGCCCAGTTTTCCATGTGACGAAAACCCCTCCCCCTCCCGGTAGTTATGGCAGTTAAGTGTGAACAAATTAATGGCATTATAAAACACAAGGGACCCTCACTCATCACTCATCACCTACGTACTGTTTTGCTCTTTCCCTTTTACATGGCACTCCACTGTACGAGCCCCAACAAAATCATCTCTTGTAGCCAAACACCATACATGTTAAAGGGAAGATCGTTTATAATATTCCTGTCAATTGCAACAGCATAATTGTGTCGCTACAACAAATTTCAGTATCGGACAAGGATCCGAATCCCAAATTGACATTTGTTTCTGCTTTGCTTCCAAGTTATCGATATAACAAGAACAGAAAAGAAAAGGAAACATCAATACCTATCTTCAAACTGGAAATAGACCCAAACTCACGTCTCTTCGTGTAATTGATCTTTAAGAGATATACTTAGGCCCCTCTTGTGGCAATATAGGACCACTGACCGCTCAATATAATTAGCACCCTTAATGGTTAAGGATTCTGATAACTCTCTATACTTCATGGGACAACAATATCATTCAGTCAATGTGTTCTTTTGCGGTCATTAATTAATTAGTAAATATTTGTTTAGAGAACCCTAATGCAAGAAGTATTATCAGGCGGGGTCCTACACCAAATCCAATAACCCTATTATAAAATATTTAAGTTTTTACAAACGTTGAAAGACACTTCCAATCAACGCTCGATCTGGAGTCGGCAGTTAGGATTAGGTGTAAATTTTTTTGAAGAATTCTGTTCGTTGAGAGTAGAATATACATTAAATATTAATCCGCGGGGCAAAAACTTTTGCATAGATTCAAAGGGCTTTCACATGCATACAGAGAGCGCTGCAAGTGGAAGTATCTTATCCAGATACCGGGCCTTTCACTTTCTGATTGCTGAAAAGGACCCTTCCTCACCATTGAGGGCCGACATGGTTTGAACGGAGAGGAGCACATGCCTTCCTGATTTTTGAAGAATCTACAATCCTTCATGTAGAGAGAAAATATAAACGACAAAGACCAACAAGGATAATTTCCTCAAAAGGAAAAAGGATGGAAAGAGAATTCTGCATATGTCCGCTGACATCAAGGTATGTGGTCACCTTCACGGGAAGGAATACTGTGGCGCAAATTATTTAGAACGTACAATGCAGAAATTTATGGTACACAATTTTTCACGCTTTGATTTTCCTGTGACGGGCAAACGCAAATAGTTCGAAACACCAGGAGCTTTGTATTCTTGCTACTTGGGGCGATGTGAGGAGTCAAGATCTCGAGATACATTAATATTTTAAGGAAGCTGGGAAAGTATAAAGATGCTTTGTGCGGTGGATAAGGCGATTCTCTAGGAGATCTTCATGTTCTAGAAAAACAAATCGAGTCATTGCATGTTACAAGTTAATTATCTCGCTAGACTTTTCAAGTTTCTTAATCGACTCTCATGTTAGTCCTTTTCCTTTTCCTTTTGCTTGATACCAATAAGGTGCAGAATTGTAGTCAAATTTGATTTTCCACCCAGAATCTGGCTCCCAGATATTTAAAAAGTCGTACCCTAGGTAGCCGAGAAAGCATGACTTGGTCCACAAAGGTAAAAAACAGTGGGCATCTGGAAGTTCAGTTTTCTAACGTGGATCCTTGCGTTGAGTCCATATATTGGATATTCAACCATCTAGCCCAGACCGGCACCAAGCTATACGCATGCACAGCCCGAAAGTCAAAGCATGAAAAGAATAGACAATATGGAGGAAATTTTCCTCAGTTACCCAAAATTATTTCAACTAGATATTTTTGCTCACGCTACGCCACGGGAGCAAAAAAAGAAAACTAAGGTGAAGTGATCGTTTTTAAAACAATTTAAAAAATTTAAGATTCAGATCATTGAGTTAATCGGTTTAAAAAAACTCAATTGATTTATAAAAGTAAAAAAAAAAAGATTGAGATTTCAATCATTGGATATTGACTACATAGGATAAAACTAATAAATAAAAAATAACTGAAAAAAAATTGAAAAAATAAACGATTGTCAAAATTATAAAAAAATATTAAAAAATTAGAAGAAAAAGACCCGTGTCAAACCTGATTAACCCATCAAATTCACAACCTAGAACATAAGATCATGACAACCTTACATAAAAAAAATAAAAAAAATATATGATTCAGAATTAATCAAATGTTGAAAAATCAAACTAAAAATAAATAATTAAAAAAAAAGATTTAAGAAAATGATGAAGCTAACTTAAAATAATTCTCTAAACTTGTTACTCATGTCATCAGAATAAGATTATCCTATAGAAGATAAATTAAAAAAAATAACAACACAAGAATCTCAATAAACTCAATAATAAAGGATGAAATTGAGAAAAAATTAATGTAAAAAAAAAAACTATAAAAAAAACTATTGTAGAACTCGACTTAACCAAGCAGGTCGACTAGTGAATCTTTAAACTTGATGTCTTGTAACTTGATGTCTAAGTTGAGTTGAGTCCTAGGGACAGAAATGACCTAGCTTGACGGATCCAAATCTTGGGTTGATCAATTACATAAATATTTGAGGGAACATCAAGCCAAAACTTGTTGATTTTTTTCTCTATTATTTTTTCATCAAAATAATATCATTTTTATTTTTTAGTCAAATAAAAAATCAAGCAATTAACTAGGAAAAAATCATGTCAAAACCCATTGATTTTTTTTCCATTATTTTTTTTATCAAAATAATATTATTTTTACTTCTTGCATAATAAAAAAATCTGATTGACCCCGATAATACTATGCAATAAAGTCTGAAATTACTATTTTAACCTTGAGTACTGTATAATATAATAATAATAATAATAATAATAATAATAATAGGCTTAAACATACCCTTATCATAGGACGCGCAGAAATTTCTGAGACTATTGTCCACCAAAGACTGAGGGAGCACTTACCACACCAAGGTCAACTCATCGCTTGATGGTATCGGTTCCTTCAGGGCTGGGTGGACTTGAGAAACAAGGCCTTCGAGTTTTTAGGGCATATAATCTTTCTTCATTAAAGGCCCACAGGCTTAAGTAGCGGAATTGGAATTATTGTCGTCCTAGGAGTTAACATAATCCTTCGAGTTCAGCCTCCCTAAGACGTGTAGCTTTGTCTCCAATGCCACGGTCCAGTTTTAACAGTAGTATTATACGAAACAGGATTTCTTTTAGGCAGATGTCCATGGTCAAGCACGCAGCCAGTATGATTCCATCACCCTTCTGGACACACAGCAGTATTATATCATGTGGTAAAAATCCAAGTTATAGATACTACATATCATGCATCAAAATCAATAGAACATTTTTCAAAATCCCACTCAGAAAATATAAGAAAACAGGGATGCTATTAACAAACCTTACAAGAACATCCTATTGAATATTCATCAGTGTTGAATCATATTTTCTGTTCTCTTCTTGCTGTAAAGGAGTGTTCAGAGCAGCACAGTGATAAGCCAGATCATAGTCATTTTTCATATATCCCCGCTATGCAATATAGAATGTCAACAGATCCCTATTTCTATCTTTGCTCTAGCTCACAAGCTAACCCCATATCCAGCAAAAATCAATGATAACAGCGCCAACCTTCATGTTTCCTACTAGAATGGAAGAAATGGGTGTGATTAAGCAGCAAGAGAAATTGATTTGGACTTGTGGCCAGAGGGTTCTTTTATATTTTCAGAGTATGCTCTCCATGGATTCTGATCTGCGAGCTTAGATGACCTGCACGCAGCAGTACCACCATGAAAAGGGCTATATTAGTTGGGTTTATCAATGTCGTTTACACTCCTATGAATATCTTATTTGTTTAAGTTTACTGAAAACTAAAATCTTACTCTTAACTGGCTAACCGCTATCACTTCAAAATAACTAAAACCTATTTACACATTTGCTCTGTAAATTTGGATAGCAGTCAGGCAATGGCCAAAATCAACCAGAGCCGAAGGTTGCTGTTTGGTCTGTTTCCCTTGTTTCTAGAGTAGACGGGAATAATTTTATACACGAAAAACATTGATGTTTCAGCTGAAAGGAAAGTGTGCATTGACAAGAACATCTAAACTATGAACTTATGTTTATAACAAGAGTCTGTTACAACCTATATTTCTACAAAGCCAAACATTGCCCGTAGGGGGTAGCAGATATTCTCCATATATAGGATAACTCAAGCTTGTAACCTCCTAAACCTTGTAATGGCAGTTCAAAAATCATGAAGGCCAACAAATAATCAGAAGCAAAGCACAAGCATTCTTTGAAAATCAACATTAGTATTGCTTACCTGTTAATTACCAAAAATTGATGAAGAAGATCCTCATAAAGGATAGAGTGGAAATAAGAGTCCCTCCTAAAAGACAGGCTCGCATAACTTTTGCCCTTTTCCTTGGGCTCAATGATGTGAAGTGGCAGAGAGCTACCTCCAAAATTGATTCTCCATCCAAAAAGTATACCTACAATAATATGTTTTAATACTGAAAACTTTATGAGCACCAAGAAGTCTTTTCATCAGAATAGTCTCCAAATCCCACTTCCTAAAGATAATCATGATAACATCTCGCATACACAAGCACACAAAACCTATTAGAAGAAGCATTTTGTCAAGTAATTGCCTTCAGCAACAATGCGTATAATTGCATTTCAAAATTCCATCACTCTTCTCAACACTCAAACTATAGGACACCACATGGTTTAGTACATGTAGCAGGTTCTTACTCTACATGGGAAGTTGAGGCATTGAGGTAGAGTTGAAGAATGAATTAGTGGGATGTGGCAGAAGAAGCAAGTAATGCATGGAAGTTTTTATTAGTTGAGTTACTTGAGTAGACTCATTGCCAACTTGGTTAGACCAAGTAGTTTTATTGTGTAAAGCTCTTATATGCATATTAGGACAGCAAGCAGATGTACTTAGCAAAGGGGAAGCAGAAGCCGCTAAGCATGCAAAGGATACTGATAACAGAAGTCTAACTAAAGATAATCCCTATCACAGTTAGTGTTGTGGGTAAAGATAAATAGCTCCCTACTTGTATTTATCTCTTGTGTCAAGTATATCAGATTGTAACTTAACACTTGAATATATATGAAAGAGCTGAAACCAAATTCCCCTAAGTTTGTGTTATCTTCTGGTCAATTATGCAGGACATGTTTTCTAATCAGAACACATATGAACATGAAAAACTATAACATCAATAAAAAAACTATCTTTCAGAATCCCCTCACACTATATACCCTTACTCTCTCTTTGCAAGTTCCACATCTCTAGGCACATGCATGCTGCCTAATGCCTGTTCCTCCCTCACATGTCACTTGCAATGCATCCCACTGATACCTGCCCTCCTCCCATGCTTCTTCTAATTCATCCCCTTCTCTGTCCTTAGGTGTTACTTATGCAAAGCAGAACATCGCTTCTATATACATTGAGGATCAAAGACAAGTTGCAGTAGGTCCACAAACCTTTGATTTTATCCCTTAGAAAAGCTTATGTAGTCACTTGTCAAATTGAAATTATTGGATAGCATAAAAGTTTCTTTTTGATAAAGTAACTCAGCTCTACAGACTTTAAGGTTGTGGATGGTTGGTATGTGAATCAAATGACCTCAAATTAACTTTCCATACTTGTACATATGGATATCTTACTTATATTCACATGCATCAAGGCATAATGGGCCACCAAACCAACCCCCCTGGTACACACGTAAGCTACTGAGCTTAAGCACTTGAAACAAAATTTAAAATGGCAAGAAATTACCGGCAAACTGTTGAGGAGGGCTAAGGTAAGAGAGACGTGGAATGTGTACATTAAGCTCTTTTCCAGAATGTTAGGAAGATGTGCACTGAAAGAAAATCCCCAACGAGGTTGATATGCTGTTAACCTAACTGAATGTGCCATCGAGATCAGATCACCAACAAAAACAAAAGTCCCACCACATTTATGCTCTGAAAAGTCTGAAGCTCCAGAAGCTGGAAATGAATTTCTTCCAAGTTGCAGGCATTCTGGAGAATAAGGGCTTGCAAAGGTGATCTCAACCCATATTGACCCTGGAAGTGGAACAGGGTTTAAGCAGTACTCCTCCTAAAGGCAATGCCAAAATGAACGCAGTTGCAGTTAAAATTAAACTACTACATCTTCTTTCAAACTAACATGATAAACAAAGGCAATGACATTGTGCAATTTCGTACCACACAGTGGCCATTAAGAAAATAAGTTAAACCAATAAGAAAATCCAGCTATAGATATTATGACATCAATGATTGACCTCAAAGGGTTTTGATTCAGGTAATGCTGGAAAATGTCTAATGTGTACCTGTGAACACAAGCAACTACTTCCTTTGGTTATCTCTGTAACCCAACCATCACCACATTTATTAAGCTTGACAACATCCTTAGCATTCAAGCAGTGCCTCCTCTGTCTTTGGCTTATACCATCTTCAATATTGACATTATCTGATTTGCTTGAATTGAAGCATTGAACAGCTACAAATTCAGTAAGGTCATCAGGACAGGCAGATTGATTTTCAATGAAAAGCATCTCATTGCTTTCTTCTATCACAGAAGTAGGAACACAGTAACCCTTCATTTGATGAACTATCGCAAGACCTTCAAAACTTTTTGAAAGATTTGAACTTTGAAGTGTCCGTTCATCTATTAAAGCAGTGGTCTCCATCCATTCCTGATCATTATGGATGCGTTTTCCATCCAAAGATACAATTGCATCCCCAGGAGACAGATAGCCAGACAAAGGAGAGGTAGAAGGTACATCCAAAACCTATTCCAAGTAATCAGTACATATGCTATAAGTGGGAAGGAAAATTGCGTGTGCATACACACCATCGTATATAATGTAAACCAGTAAAGATGTCTGTATCATACCATGGGGCTTTCACCATGTATGTAAAAGGGAGACAAGATCAAGGGCAGGAGGAATAACACCAGTGCACAAACTGCACAACACTACAGCGGTTTTTAAGTTATGAAACCATGTCATATGTGTCAATTAGATATAGCATGAAAAAAACAGTTGTTGAATTAAATAAAAAAAAGGTTATCAAATCTTGCTAAGCAATGTCTCGATGAACAATACTATACCCAGATAATTGCATATAAAAATAAATATGATAATCATAATACAAAGTAAGCATACCACAGCGTTATGCCAAACACCAGCACAGTACACACGAAGTGCAGTAAATGGTTGTAGCTCCTCAAGCAACTCATAATTCAAAGCAACCAGAGCACCAGGAAACAGAACTGCAAGGAAAATAGCAATGTACTCCGTCGGTATGCCCTCACTGCTTCCGGATGAAAAGGTGCCTACAGTACCAAGCATGAGAATCTAGCCTTCTGCATATTCAAATCTAAAATTTTAGATTCACAAATTTATCCACTTTCACTATCCTTTATTAATCAGTCACATATGCAAATAACAAGAAACATTTGGGTTCTGATTCCAAGACTAAATACTTGGCCGGTTCAAACATGTAGATATTATTTTTCTGCTTTATTTGCTAACTTTTGGTGGTTACAGAAGCTTCATTGGGATCTATTTTAACTTTCAATGAGAGTGTGAGACTGATTAGAGAACAATAAAACAGAGAAAAGTGACCTTGCAGCCGCGATGGAATGCCCGAACTCGTGGACTGATACAGAAATCAAAGTAGAAAGCAACAAATATCCAGCATCCGCAACAGATAATCTCGAACCATACACCTGCATTCAAGTAAAGTAGCTACGACTCTCAATATATGTGTGTGTGTGTGTGTGTGAAACAAAAACCAGTTGCTACGAGCTAACCTGAGGAGAAAACCCAAATAGTAAAGAACTCGAAAGATCGCTTCTTCCGTGGAATAGGTGCAAAATGTTTCCTAATTCCCACACAAGAATCTGCCAATTCCCATCATCACAAAAAGAGAAGAAAAGAAAAGGGATGATCATGTTGCAGGTTAAGAGTGACTAAAGAATTGAGGATTATCGCGTTTAATAGTATAATACCAAAGTGACTCCAAGGAGTGCAGTTAGGCTAAAGCCGACGCCGATTGAAAACCAAATCTTTAACAACTTGGCTTGTTTCCGTCCAAAATGATAGAGAGAGGTATTTAAGGCAGAAATTTTGTAATCGCAGTAGCAGCAAGATACTGTGTTGGATAAAGTAGTGCGAGATGGTCGTGTTGGTGTCCGTAAAGGAAGTAACGAAGTTTGTGCTTGTCCCCTCCCATGTCTTCTCCATCGCCTCTCGTCCATTGGCGTTAGCTAACTGTTCCCTCGCCTCCTCGGCACTGCTTCTGTCGATCAAGGAAACTTCTTGAAATATTAGTGTGTTTTTGACTTTGAGCCCACACGTGTATGAAGCCCAAGTAGAAAATTAACATAAACCTAAAACCAGCGGAAAAAACAAAACACGGTAAAAATTCATTGCAGATTAAAATAGTAAAATTATTATTTTATATTTCTACAAAAACTAAACTGTTTATTAGAGATAATTAGATCATTTTACAAGATGCATTGATTATTTTAAAATTAATCGGTCATATTTTTTTATGTGACAATTACTTAATTATTTTTAAAAGCAACAAAATATTTTACTTACGTCTAAAGCTTTTTTGATATTCTATTTTTCACATCACAGTAGTAGATTGGTTTTGTTGCCCTTAAAATTAAAATTTATTTACCTTATTAGGTTTTATTTGTACTTTCATTTTATTTTATGTTTTTTTTATTATTATGTGGTCTTAGAGACAATTTAATATTTTAATAAATATATAAAAAAAATTATCGACGTGTGTGTTTAACATGCTAGCAAGGAAGTCATTCTTTAATGTTTAAGCGATGCGTGAAACTACTTGTGATAACCAAAAACAACCCTTCTTTGGTGCTTTTCAATTCATCACAAAGAGGTCTACCTTTTTGCGCAGCGAATGTGGTATAATTTTCTCTGGTTTGCCCTTTTCTTTTCTTTTCTTTTCTTTTTTATTTATTTACCTTCCTTGATTTCTGCATCCAACATTTCAAATTTTCACAGCAGCCTTTGAATTTGTTTTTCTTTCAAATTTGATTCTTGTTTTTTCATTTGATATTTTCTCATTTGAGTCATTTTATAGAATTAAAAAAAAATCATCCTTCTTTAATTTTTTTAATTTGTTAAATTTAATTTCATTCTTTTTATTGCTATTTATTTTGTTTAAAATTATTTTCAAAATTGATTTTTTTACGATTTCATCATCTTTCATTTTTGTTATGATTTCATCATCCTTCATTTTTTATTACTGTTTTTTACTTTGAAAAGTTAATATTGAATTGAGTTTCTTAATTGAGTCCGAGTCAATGATTTAATGGGTTGTGAATTTGAAATATCAACCCAGTAGGAGATTCGCTCGAGTCCATTTGTTTTTTTTTTTTAAGCTTGTATTTTTTTCAATTTCATCTTTCAATATTTGATTTAATTAGAGATTGAGTTCCATTATTTTTTTTATTTTTTTCTATAGAATTTCCCAGTAATTTTTAAAAATAACTGAGTTATATTGAATCTTTTTATTTGTCGATTTTTTGTTAAATTTATTTTTTTTATTTTTACAATAAAATTTAATTCAAAATATGATTAAATTGTTAATAAGGAAGGATGATGAAATCCAAAAAAAAGGCCAAGGGTGGATTATAAGGAATCCAAAAGATTAGGACTAACTAAGTGTTTCATTTGCAAAGTGAAAAAAGTTCAAGGACTAAATTGAGAAATATCATGATTTCATTATTAATTGTCTTCTTCAACTAAAACAAAAGAAAAAAGATGTTCAAGTGACCACGTTTCAGCCATGATCTCTCCCCCATCCATTCTTCATACCACACAAATTTTATTCCAAACTGTACTCTGATACTTGCACTTCATTTTCATTTTAAGCTAAAATTCCAGGTCTTATTGCATTAAAAAAAACCTGTATGTTCTCTTTCAAAAACACTAGCCAAAAACCAACTAAAAAACCGTCTTGAAGAAGGAAGAAGACGTGACATCTTGAGAGGGGAAGAGAATGCAAATTAATTAACTCTTCTAGCAAGCACAGTAGCAGAAGCCAACTTCTTTCTTCTCAGCCTTCATTCCACCGTACGTGAACAAGCTACACTTCCAGTCACTGTAGTCAGCAGTAACCTCTTCCAGTTACATCCAGCAATTTCTCAATAGCGAAGTAGCGAACAGTAGCGCACAACACTTCCTCTCCTTTTCACCAGCGTTGTGGACGAGAGCTACAACAGCAAAAGTTTCAGCTAACCACAAGAGATCCACTCCAAGCCGAGAACAGAAGCTTGGTTTGATCTTCAACACCAGCAGTTTGAAGAAGCAGCAGCGAAGAACCAGAAGCCACAACGAACTTACTCCTTTTGCAACAACTCAGTCCTCAATGTGAACAACAGCAGCGCCATCTTCTACACGGACAGCACAGCTCAGTCCAGCAACGAATACAACACCAGCCGATTGCTTCACCACAAGCCACACCAGTTTAAGCAAGATCTTCACCTTCTCAATCCAGTGTCAGCTGCAAGATCTTTACCTTCTCAGTTCAGTAGCAGCTCCTAGGTTTCAGCCTCCATTTAATGTGAGGTTTCTCCAGTCCAGCATGCACTCCTCCAGCAGCAGATTTTCCAATCATGAGCAGTAGCTGTGGGTGGTCTTTTAGTTCAAACCGTGACCAGCAGCAAGAGGCCTAAGTTCCAGCATTCTTGATTTTCCATTTTTTTTTTCCATTAATGCAGCGGCAGCAGGTGTTCCTCAGCCACATCTTTTCTCAACTGCAGTGGCAGAGCCATTAGAAGCCTTCCTTTCCTTCCAGCAACAGCATCCAACGTCCTATACAGAGAGAACAGTGAAGGATTTTGTTTTTCAATAGTAGCCATGGCAGTTCATCCTTCCAGCAGTTTGAGTTGAGCCTACAAGAAGCTTAAGACCATGTTTGACTTTACAGAAATTTGTCAGAAAAAAGTCATTTTAGGGCCGCAAGGTTTGTTCGGCAAATATTTCCCAACAAAATTTTCAAGCCTTGTAATTCTGTTTTTTTTTTTTTAAGTGTTTTACCATCTAATTAATTTTAATAAATTTTCAAAATTTTGAAACATCTTTTGTAATTAATTTTAAGTTTTCTATTTTTTTTATCCTCTCGTATTTAATATTTAAAATTATAACCTCCACATGAAGTGTTTTTTTATATTAAATAAATTAATTTTTATGTAAAAACAATAACATTTTCTTAAAAAATGCATTTAAATATTTCTATTGCATATAATCGAGTTTCTTAAAAAAATACAAAAAATAAAAAATAAAATAAAAATACAATATATATATATATATATATATATATATCATCTTTTAAAAATATCAAAATTCAAGAAAAATAATTTTATTAATGCATTTTGAGATTTAATAACTAATTTATTAAAATCAACAGAACTTGATCTATATTTCAAAAACATTAAAAATTTTATTTTGTTTGTCTCAATATCAAGAATTACGAAATTATATATTAAAATTTTCACTCAATTGGACCCTCATATTTTAGCATTTTTTTACAAAGTGGTATTTGGTTTCGTATTTTTTCAATGTGGTCCTCAATTAAATTTTATATTTCAAATTTATTTTAATTAAGCTCCTGATTTTATCAAGTTAGCCTTCCAAAGTCTCAATTGTGTCCCTAACCTTCCAATCTTTACGAATTGATCCAAATTAGGCTTTCACACTTGATTTTTATTCAATTAAGTTCTTGATTGAATCCACAAAACCCATTAGAAGTTTAATTAAGTCTTTGGATTTAATTAATTCGTCCAATGTTTGCTTAATTGACTTTCAAACTTAATTTTTCTTCAATTAAATCCTTAAATAAGTCAATTAAACATGTTAAAAGCTTAATTAAGTCCTTGGATTTAATTAATTCTTCTAATTTTGGTTAATTTTAGATTTCAACCTCAATTTTCTTCCTTTCTTCATCTCATCGTGTCAAAACATTTTTATCTGGTTATTCTTCTAGTATTTTGGTCTTTTGCAACTCGAAAGCTTATCTCCTCATGTCCTGAAAATATTTTTGGATTTTATATTTTTTATTATTTTTTAATTAAAAATATATATACTTTTTATAAAACAAATTTGGGGGATTCAAAATTGGGTTATGACATAAATTAATTAAAATTGTTATTGGAATATTATTTGATAGGGTAGGATTCCATTCCTACTTTTTTTTTAATAGGATTACTACATGTTAACAAGTGTTGTTTTTGGGTATCCTTATATAATATTTTTTTTTTCTTAACATTCAATGCAATTTCTTTCTTATGTGTATCTATTTTTATTATCATATAATTAGATTATAAAGTTGATTTTAAAAAAACATTGTTAGACTGGTCGAGCCCTTGACCTATGTGCTAAGTTTCACAGGTTAATACAGATTAATAAAAAAATGATATCATTTCAAAAAGTTATAGAAAAAAATAAAGCGACGACTTAAATTTTTTTTAGAAACATGTTTTGAAATGGACAACTAAATCATGTTTGGGCCTATAAGGTTGAACGCGCTATGCCGAGCCAACTTCAACATGAATGGATCTGAAATCCACATCATGCAAGGGACCATATCATTAGGTAAAGTCAAATCAATAATAAAAGTAATAAAAGTAAATAAACTATTCTAGTAAGTTATTTTGTTTTGATTTAATTTTTTTCTATAAAAATATAATCACATAATTAAATAAAAATATTAAATGATATAAATCAAGGATAGTGAACTTGCAATTAAAACATTAAATTAAATCCGAATACATATTAAAAAAACCGTTCCATTGTCATGAGTTAGATGGTGCACCTAATTGTATCAAATTAATTTAAATAAGGTCATTATTTAGGAACGTCTTCAATTAACTAAGAAAATTGCATCGTTATAAATTTGCCTCGAAAGTTGCCCTAAAAAAATCAAATCACCCTCTAATTACGTTTTGCATTTGTCGACCCCATAAATGAAACTCATTTTAATTTAACATATCATCATAGAATAATTATTATGAATTTCATTAAACCTCACTTAAGTTCGATTATCATAAGGTTCGAATTATAGGTTAAATAAATTAACTCGAAATAATTGCAAGTTTGAGTTAATTTAATTTCAAACTGATTATTTTAACAGGTTTACTAATTTAATTTCAAATTGATTATTTTTTTGACACCTTACCTGAGTCAGAAGCCGAGTCATCCGGATCTCAAACCCACCTCCTAGCACTACCAATTATGCTTTTAGGGGTTCAAAAGAAGATAGGAGGCTTAAATTAAAACTATAGCCTATATTTGGGCCTGCTCAAAGGTGCGCATAAAAGGGCTCCTGTGATAATAGGAAAAACATTACAGACGGAAAATAAATAAAATAGAAGTGGGGTAGCTCTAACAGAAATAAGAGAAAAAGGAAGGATTCACTGGTGAAAGTGAAAGTGAAAGTGAAAGTGAAAGTCAGAGAGAAGAGAAGAGGAGAATCTCAATCACCTCTTTGAACACTGATAGACAGGACTCCTCTCTCACGTTAACTCTTGGTAAGAAAGGAAAGATCCCACAGCTCTCTCTATCATCATCATAATCACTTTCACTTGGAAAACAGAAAGTGAACATACACGGAGAGAGAGAGACAGAGAGACAGAGATTTGAAACAACACAGAGCTAAAAGTAGAAACCAATGATTTTGCTGCAGTCCCATTCCAGATTTCTCCTTCAAACATTACTAAATCGTGTCCAAAAGTGAGTCTTTTTATCATTTCTTTCTCTTTGTACACATCCAAGAAATGATGTTTATTGCACCGCTGATTTTATTTTTCTTAACTGGGTTGATTTCAGTCTTGAAAAGGCAGTTGAATTGGATTACCACTGGGTGGAGTTTGATGATGTTCGTTACCATATTCTGGTGAATACCAAGATTCCCTTTTTTAGTTTCCTGTCCTGGGTTTTCCTTGTTTTCTTGGCTTATTTTAGATAATATCTTTGTTGGGTTCTCTTTCTTTCTTGTTTTAGGTGTCAATGAAGAATCCAAATGTCTTGCTGTTATCCGTTTCGTTACCAATCCCACCTCCAGAAGCTGTTTTCATTGGTGGACTTCCGTTTGGAGCCATAGAAGCTTTAAAGGCTGCTTATGGTGTGGTTGTGCAGATTCTTGATCCTCCCCGAGATGGCTTTAACCTCACTTTGAAACTCAATTTGGGGAAACTTCCACTTGATGAAGGTTCTACGAGTTCCTTTCCTAAGGTCATTATTTGCTTGTTATGATGTATATGTTATAGGACGCTAGCATGTTTTGTAGAATGTAGTGGATCATTTTGTTATGATCCTTGCTTAACAACAAGGATTTGAGAAGAAAAGAAAGTTTAGAGAAGAGGAAAGAAGAGAATTGAGAGAGAATTAGAAGAATAATAGGGAGAAAGGGTTCTGCAAAACTTTACAGAAATGTCAACTCATACCACTTGCCTCTAGAATTACACATTACAGTATTTATGCTATACATTCTAACTGACTATGCTAACTAACTTCCGATGCTTAACTAACTCTAACTGCCAGATACTTACAAACCACATGTGAATTATTAACAATCACATGTTGAGTTATTCTTGCTATTGCCTCTGCTAACTGCCACTGGAGATGCTGCTGCTAAGCTGTTACTGAAGCTATTTCTCATCATGGATATTGTAACACATTTCCATTCCATATTACCATATTACATGACATTGCCTTACATTACATTTTAGCGAAAGATGACACCAAGAGTTACTTGATAAGCATCCTCCACTTCATTGGCTTGCTTTCTTTTTTTTCCTCAAAAGTTCATCCATTGCAGGATTATGCTTTGCTTATATATTCTTCTTTTTTGTCCTTTTTTAGATTGTCATCTAGTTCAAGTTTGGTTTAAAAAATTTCTGACCATATTACCATTAAATACTAGGGAAAGTTCCATCGACTACTTGCTGAAATAGCTTAGTGAATTGGTAGGAGTGCAGTTACATTTGGAATTGACCCAGCATCCTGTTCAAAAGGATGGATATCCCTTTAATTATTACAAGAAAGGATGTTCAGTCCAGGGAATTACCTCATGAATCCAAGAAATTAGTTTACTCGTGCATGTTGCTTGGAAGCTGAAACTCTTCTTAATCTGAATATAGCACCGCTAGCTCCAGGCTGTCGAATAAGAGAAATATATAATTAAACATGTTCTCTAAGGTTTGCTTTATGTCATTTCTTTCTAGAGTGGATTTGAAATATAAAAGGTTTTTCTTTTCATTTGTTAGGAGCGTTCTGCTATTCCTCCCCTGAAATCTGTATACTCCCTTTGTGAAGTTTTAGCAGCCTCTAAGTGAGAGGTAGATCTTATACATTTATTACCTGGACCAAATGTGTTGCTAATGGAGGACAGGGGTATTGCCCTGGGACATTTGCGACATTCACTTGGAAGGGCTAATTCATTATTTTATCAATTCCTTAGAAAGACTATGTTGTAGCCTAAGCAGCCGTCCTTAGAGGCTTTGGCATATTTATCATAGTAGAATTCTTCCTTTTTTCTTCTTCTCTTACACACTCCCGTTCCTCTGCTTATGTCTAATGTTTGATTGCTTTCTCTATCCTTTATTCCTTCTACTGGCCTTTTTATTCCCATGCTACACTGAGAAAAATTAGTGTGAGCAGCATTGGGTCTTGCAAGAAAGGTTTAATAGGATTATGATCATGTCAATATATTGTGGAGAATTGAGTGGCTGCTGCAAATGCAATTACAAAGCCCTTTTCATCACTTGGATGTTGGGACAATTTCGTACTGCTGTTTTCTTTTTCACCTTGAATATTGGTTCTCTTTGCAATTGTAGGGGGCTCTACATACCAACCATACAGTTAAAGTTGCAAGCCAACTGCTCGCAGAATTTGAATGTTCCATTTTGCTCATGAATGCATTGATTTCTCTCTTTATTTTACAGGATTAGTTCTGCTACTTTAGTTGATTCTTGTGTGGATTAGGTTGTGATTAAGTTTCAGGTTTTTGTTCATTTTAATGGCTGTTATTAATGTTGTTCTTAGAAAGTGTACTGTTGATATTGTGCAGAGCACAGGTATGCTCTCTTGGTAAAGATTGCATCTGTTAGGGAAGTGGTGCTAGGTGCTCCATTAAGAGTAGTTTTAAAACATCTTTCATCAAGGACTGTTATTCCTGGTATTGATGGGCTTCTGGCCCTTGTGCATCGGTCCAAAGAGTCTTTCTTCCTTGTTCCTCAGGTATGATCATAAGTTGGAAGGGAATAAAATATGTCACTTGAACTTCTTCATTTATCTTCATGCAATTACCTTTATACCTATAGAAAGGAGAATATTTTAGCTAGCATTTTGTGGTGCAAAGAGGGGATTCTTTCTCCCTCTTATTCAGTGTTCCTTAATTTATGCATATTTTGTATGTTGCAAATGCAGTAGGGATGGTTATGGGTTTTTTTTTTTTTTTTTTTCACATCTTTTGAAACAGCTGGCAATCTCTGTGTGCCTTAATTAATACATGCATGTACACCTTATCAAAAGAATTACTTGCATTGTACAGTGGTTACCTTCTAGAAATGTCATTTTTGGAAACTGCCCTACTCCTTTTGTGTCTTCTTCCTCTCTCTTCCTATTCCATTTTTTTATCTAGCTTGCCTTGGCTTTTAGTTTATTTTGAAAGATTAATTTCTGGGTTACTTCATATTGTTTGTTTGTCATATGACCCATATCTAGTAACATGACAACAATCGTGGATTGAAATTTAACCGAGTGAGAAACTTTAATTGTTTAATGCAGCCAGACAAGGTTACTGTGGTATTTCCCATGAGATTCAAGGACTCCATAGATATTGCTTTTGCTACTTCCTTCCTTCAGGTACTCCACATGTAGTTATGTTTTAATGATCTATGTTACTTCTCAGAAATTGTATATATGTGGGCAACAGACGATACTGTCACTTACATACTTTATTTAGATACTAATATTACAATTATTTATAATTCTGTTGCCTAGGCTGCTTACCGCAAAATTCTTGTGTAACTATTCTTGGTTAACATTTTTCTTTTAACATTATAAAGTTCTGATTTACATTCAGGAATTTGTCGAAGCCAGGCATACAGCTGGACTTAATAATGCTCCTCCTTGCTTGTGGTCTCCTAACCCACCTCTTGAATTGAAGGAAGCCCCTGCTGAAGCATTGTCTGCAAATGCAGGATTTGTTTCTTTTGGTAATGTCACAGGAATAGCTACAATTAGTTCCCTCCTTTTTTATTGCAGCATAACAAATTGTGCCATACATGAAACAATGCAGTCATTTTTCCTCGTCATGTGGAAGGCAAAAAGTTGGACCGGACAGTGTGGAATTTATCAACATTTCATGCATATGTTAGTTATCATGTTAAGGTGAGGTTTCTGCAGATTGCTCCCACCTTTTATTTTGTTACCTGTAGCTCTTTCACATATTTTGGAATGTCGAATAACAAACACAGACACACACTGACAGAAAAGATCACTTATTTCAGCTTTATGCATAACACTCAAAGTCCTTGTTGCAATATGCATGAACAAGGAAAGTTTTTTTGGCCTCTTCTACCCAAAATGTACAAAATAAGGGTTTTAGTTTGATAAAAAAAAAATTCAAAAGTTTTTATTGGCTTGCTACATCAGGACTTCAACATGCAACACTGCCCTCTTATTGTAATTTTGTTTCTCAAAGTTCTGTCATACTATGTGGGGGTGCAATAATTATTTTTCAAAATGGTTTTGGAATTTGGACCTAGTAGTTAACCAGAGTTTGCATGATAAAAAATACGATTCTGTGATGATCAGTTAGATGGTTTACTCTGTTAATCAGGAAATCAAAATAGTATTATAGATTGTACCCGGCAAGATCTTTTGTGTTCTTTGCACCGAAACTTGACTCTTTGTTCGAACTTGTTTTCATTTTTCCTTGTTGCTAATGTGCGCTTCAAAGTAATTAGATACATAAATCCATCATTCGAGCCAATCTAATTTTAGTTTCTATTGTTGTTTTATAAGAACCTTTGATATAAATAATAGTGTATGGATCTATGGTTGTGCTCCTGCTTCCTTTAATCTGCCCCACCTAAACACATAATTATTCGATGCACTTTCCTCAACAGTGCTCGGAGGGTTTTATGCATACTCGCATGCGAAGACGTGTAGAATCTATGATTCAGGTAAAATCTTCATCTTTCGCAGTTGACTTTGCTTGCTCAGTTTTCTCCTTGGTGGAAAATAATTTTTTTAAAGTATGAAGAAATTTAGGTCTGACAGGAAAGACGGTTCTTTCACAACCAAATAAATTTAGTGCGGGTTCATGGTTTTGCTGTGCATTTGGTCTTAAGCTACCATGTTGCTACTTGCTAGCAGGCTGTGCAGCATAAGCACTCCATGTTAAGTTTAGGTTTATTCAAACCTAGAAGGGTGTGGGGTTTAGGGATAGTGGATAGCTGCTCCATAGGGCCTCCAGATGAACCCAAGAAAGAAAGAAAGAAAGAAATTGGGTATGTTAAGCTGCACAAAACCATCAAGCTAGAAGAGGTCTACGGTTGATATTGGGAAAAGGCGGGAAAAGGAATCGTGGCATTGTTGCTGTTGTTTTTCCCAATGGAAGCCAAGCAACTCACTGACATAGGTCCTGGACCTTGCAGGGCTGTACTGCTGTACTTGATCTTAAACTCATAAAATCCATTATTGACGCCCGCAGTTGGAATGGCTGTTTGGTTGGCGACAGTGACAGGAATATATTGCCATTACAGGCAACTCAAGGTAAAGCCACAGCAATGGTGTCAGTTAAGTGGAAGGCTAGAACTTACAGTTTCCTAGGAAATTTCTGAAACTGCTGCCTAAATGACCACAGAAGCGCAGTGTTGAGCTTTGCTTTACAGACGAGTCTTTGCTTAAATTTCTCTTTCAGCCATTCTCATTTTGGTATCCAAGGATTATGGGGACATGTTCAGATAGTTATCCAAAAGAAGCGCGTTTCTCTGTCCTTTCTGGACTTTGATTTCTCAGGGCCCTCAAATTTCCTTGCATGGTTTTTGGCTAGTCAATGATTCAAAGAAGAGAAGAGGGTTTTTTTTTCATTTATTATAGTTAAGGGCTCATATAGAGTAACACACGTTGTATCACAGGCCTTGGATCGTGCAAAACCAGGTGTAGAGGAGAAAAAGAAATCACCAAATAGCAGATCTTTTAAACGTCTGGTATGTTATTATATTCACCTTTCTTGATACTTTGAAGAACTTAAAATCATTTTGACATATTCTTTCTGACATCTATACGGAATTGTAGAGCCTCAAGGAAGCTCGAGCTAATTCAATTTCCTAGATGTGGAATTCTTGAGGCTCCTATCGAACATATGAAGATGCTTGTTAAAGAACTTGCCGGAATCAATTCAAGGGAGGCTTGTGACGACTGCTCGCATCCTTCTCTAGAAGGGGAAAGAAGTAAAAGGAAAATGAAGGGAGAAAAGCACCATGTTTAGGTGCCAATGTGTACACTTTTGATATTTGTTGGCTCACTTGGAACCAGAAGATTCTATGATTTAAATATCAATATTTTTTCGATCTATTTTAGGGATTTTATTTTTCTCTGAAAATGTGATTTTGTTTAAGCCTTTTGTAGCTTTGCTTCAGTATATCCTCGAGCCTGATGATGGAATTTTTAGGCGGGTATTAAATTTTTTTTTTAAAAAAAAATCTAGGGGTAGCAATTACCTATAATCTAAATGATGAGGTGTTTTTGCTGTGTATTGTCATCATTGTTGTATAAAATTTTGTATTTTTTTATTTTGATTTTTAAATTTTTATTAGTTCTAAATAGAAAACAACTAATTTTAAATTTTTATGAAATAATAGGATTGAAAGAGAAGGGTATCGAAATGAAACTTAGAAAACATGAGTGGGGTATTATAGGTTTTAAAAAAGATGCATTTTGATCTTTCATCTTAAACAATTATATAAATTATACCATTATGTCTCTTAATATTTTTTCAATTTTATCTTAATATAAAAATTTATCTTTATTATTTTTTTATCTTGGTTAAAAGAAGAGAGAGAAACCATTAGATTTTGATAATAAAAAAATAAATATTATTAACATTAATTTAAACTATCAAAATATTAACACTAATTTAAATTATTAAAATAAATAATATTTATATCAAATTATTTCAACGAGAGGATTGTCTGCTGCAATAAACTATGTTACACCTATCTTTATTTATTTATTTATGAAAAAAAAAAGTGAAAACAGGTTGTCGCCTTTTTCCCAATCAATAGCAAAAAAAAAGGCCACTTGTGCACATGCAGGCCCCGCGAGAGGGTTTTTTTTTTTTTTTGGATCAAGTGCTCTAAGTCACTATTTATTTAACCCATTGCGATTTTTTCCCTCCCTTTTAATTAAATTTCATTGAAATAAACATTCTAATAAGACAATTGCCAAGAAAAAAATCACATTAATATGACACAAAGGTTTTAAGTAAAAAATATTTTTTTTTTATCTTAAGAATTTATTGGATATTTATTCTAATCATCTTCTGTTTTTATTAAATGAAGTTCATCACTGAAAAAATATATTTTCTGGTTGAGAAAAGTATATTAATGAGAAAAGAAAGGATAATACTAGAAACTTATTTTATTTTGATTGAATTTAAATTATTTTTTTATAGAAAAATCATTAACATATAATGTAAAAAACAATTGAATGGCTCCTAACAACACAAGATCAGTTATCTTAATCTATATTTATCTCTTAGCCTATTAATTTAATTTTTAATTCGGGTCAACATTTCATTTTAATATTTATTTGTGTATATAATTCTTTATATATTTGACTAAATACCCGTGTTAACTTTTTTGCCGCTCTTGTTCTTTTCATTAAAAACTAACTTTTGATTCAAGCGGATACGGCTGGGACAAAGTTGACTAGTTAAACAGCTAAAAAAATTAGTATTTAAGGGCAAATTATACTATGCTTTAAAAGGCGTGTGAAAAACATTGTGCAAGTACTGTAAACATAGACTCATTGCACTGTGAACCATACTGTACACATAGAGTGCCTGCACTGTAGACGACACTATAACATTAGGGGGCGTTGTCTTTTTTGTTTTTAATCAAAAAATGCTGTTGGGTTTGGCTTAGCCACCAGAACCAATGATGTTGGGTCTGACTCCGCAACCAGACTCAAGGACAAACACTAAGCAGGTACTGTAAACATAGAATGTTTGCACTGTGGACCACACTGTAGATATACAGTGTTTGCATTGTAGGAGACACTGTAGCATCAGGGGACGTTGTCTTTGTTATTTTTTAGTCAAAAAATGATTGGCTTAGCCATCATACACAATGCTATTGGGTCTAACATTCCCGCCAAGCCCAAAGATATTGGATCTAGCTCCGCATCCAGACCAAAAGATATTGAATCTGCCTGGGCAGCCCTACCCAAGGATATTGAGTGTAACTCTGCAATCAGACCCAAGGATATTGGGTATGGCTTAGGCCCCACATCCACACCTAATAACATTTGTCGAGTTGGACCCAATGCTTTTGGGTCTGGTTACCAAGCCGGACCTAATGCTTTTGGGTCTGACATTCCTGCCAGACCCGAGGCTCCTTGGATTTGGCTCAGCAGCCAGACCCCATGCTATTGGGTTTGGCATTCCCGCTACTCCTAAGGCTTCTTGGATTCAGCTCCATAGCTAAACTCAAGGATATTAGGTTTTGATCTCAGGACCAGACCCAATGCTATTGGATCAGCTAGGTTGGCAGACCCAAAAGCATTTGGGTCTGGCTGTCAAGTCGTACCTCATGCTTTTAGGTTTGACTAGGCAACCCTACCTAATGCTATTGAATCTAACATTCCCCCAGACCCAAGGCTACTGGGTCTCGCTGAGCCGCCAAACCTAATTGTCTTGCCCTCCAAACCCAAGGATATTGGGTTTGGCTCCACAACCAGATCCAATAGCATTTGGGTCTGGCTGCTTAGTTCTGGCACTCTTTACTCTTCATATTTGTTTTACATTTGAAAAAAATTGTTATTGACCCGCTACGGAGCGCGGGTCAATATGCTAGTATGTTATTATTTATTGTGTTATATCACAATAATATTTTAAAAATAAATAAATATTAGTCTTTTTAAAGAAATCACAAATGATATACGTGATTTTATAAAATGTATTATTTTCACAATTAAATTTTGACTATGCTATTTTTTTAATATTTTACTCCTACCGTGCTATTTTGAAAAGAAAAGAAAAACTCAATTTCCTTCCCTTTCTCTTGTTGCTTCACTGGCAAGCAGGATTCAAGGAGATATGAGGAATCTTCCCAGCCGTCCTTGGTGTGAGAAACGTCTCCACACTTTGCAAGAAGTAAAATAAAACAATTCAAAACTTATTCAAGAAATAATATATCTTAACGAGTCATATGCGACGTTTGCAATTTTCTAAAATAATAATAATAATATATGTAATTTTATTAAATTTTTTAAAAAGTTATTTTAAATTTAAAAAATATATAAATATTATCTTTATCACAATTAATATTTATTTATTTAAACCATTTAGGTGGTGGCCCAGTGGTAAGAGTTTGGGACTAAAGGGTTTGCTCCCTCTGTGGTCTCAGGTTCGAGCCCTGTGGTTGCTCATATGATAGCCACTGGAGGCTTACATGGTCGTTAACTTCAGGACCCGTGGGATTAGTCGAGGTGCGCGCAAGCTGGTATGGACATCCACGATAATAAAAAAAAAATTATTTAAAATATAATAATAAATAAATAAATAAATATTAGTTTCAATTTCATAAAGATAACGTTTATTTAAATTTAAAAGTTATTGTTTCAATTCACGACAAAGGTTTTCAGTTTTTAAGTTTTTTCTGGCAAGTCACCCTCTTAATTAAAGGTTTTGCATGTTGTATATTAATTTCAGCAATAATATTCTCAATTATCATAAAAGCAAATGGAGTCTAGTTGCCTAGTTGAGGGCAATTCTCCTGTTGAATAGAAAGAAAAAGAAAACGGGAAGAGGTAAATTTTATTAATTAATATTCATCATTATTAAATATTTTTCAATATTAAAAATGTATTTTACATAATTAAAAAAGTCATCAAATTTAACTAATATTAAATAAAAAAACATATTTAAAAAATAGACTCTGTAATAACAAATAATCCACTAACAAGAACAACTTAATAATAATAATAATAAAATATATTTAAAATTAAACAAGGATTTACAAATATGACCATTACATGAATAAACATAAAAAAGAAAAAAAAAATGTTAGACTTGGGCAACGTTTGGGAACGCGGCTGCGGCCGCGTTCCCAAAAAGTTTGAATTTTGTTTTTTTTGTTAAAATTTAATATGGTTTGTACGTTTTGAATCTTTTTGATGTATTGATGTCAAAAATAATTTTTAAAAAATAAAAAAAAATCATTGACATGCATTTTAGCACAAAAAATTATTTAAAAAACACTGGCAACCACACTGCCAAACACACTTTTAGTAACCAGGACATAATGACTATAAAAAAAAATATGTTGGACTTAACCAGGTTCAAATTTAAAGAAAAAAAAAACTTTGAAATCATAACTTTGACCTAACTCCTGACAAATTAGTAATGGCAGGTTCCGTTTGGGTAACAGGTAAACGAGGATGCCATGTATTCTTATATTTTATTTAGATTAATCACGAGTGTTTTTATTTCCTGTTCTTTTTCCTTCTCCTTCCCTTTTACTTCGAGCAAAGAAAATAAATACGACCATCCATTTAGCTGCTGGAGGGATTCACTGAAAAGAAAGACTTCATTCGTGGTCGAGTTAAAAAAGAAGAGAGGGAGAAAAGAAAACCAAAAACAGGAGAAAAGCTGCTCTGAGATTTGGCGCTGGGAAAAACGCAGGAGCAATTCTGTACAGAGAATAAACCAAAGAATTGAACACAAAAATTTAACCGCAAAAGAAACGCAAAAAGATCCTCCTATCTTCCACAAACTGGTTTCTGTCAGCATGCGAGTTGGCTCGGTGGTTGAACTGGCCCGACCCATCTTGTGAAACCATCCAGCTCACTGGCTTGCCTCTATCCATCTGTTGTTGCTGGACGCATGGCATTTGACCCACCAGAATAAATCCCGATGGCTATCCACTCTTCTAGCAATATCATCAACAGTAGGACAGGGAAATTTCAAAATACAGTGGATGGCCCTACCCACTACGCATCAACAGTAATAAACCACAGGCCGCAGCAGCAGCATTGAGAGACCGATGAGGGCTTCTTTTCTCCATCTCTCTCATAATTAGAATAGCATTTACTGCCTGCCATCTACTCGGAATCACTGTCCATGCTCTCCATCCCCTTTAGCCCTCTTCGTTTTTGCTGCATGTGAAATTTCACATCCCATGAATAACTCAAACCAAGGAGTTTTAAGGCTTGATGCTTGGATAACTGATGCTACAAACAAGCATGGACAGTAAAACATTTTTCTTTTTTCCCCCGTGCATTCATTTTCATGCCCTTATATGTACTAGCCTCCACCACCGTCCATATTAATATAAGATAATATGTCATGTCTCAAAAAGACAAGAGGCCGTGTACCATCATCCATCCCAATGACTTGATTTATTCATATTTTGGTTTGAAAAAGAATTCACCCTTATTATGCTAGAAGATAAATCCAACGACCGGAAGAGTTTATTGGGGAAAGAGAAGAAACCCTTGGGTTAATGGGAGGCATGCGGTGGTCTTACACGTGATAGAGTTGGGATTCGTGTCTAACATGCCTAACACAAATAAGTGACAGACCACTGCTTAATGACAACACAGCGTCATATGTGCCAGTGATTGCAATATGCAAGGGATGGAGACATGGGAGCAAGTAAGCAAACAGAACAAAAAAATAAATAAAAATACACAAACACAAGTTGAAGTTGAATGGCATGATCTGTTTCAGTTCACAGGATGTTAGAAGCAGAAAGACCATTACCTTCTTCACACATTTCTTCTCTCTAACCTCGTACCTGCTCTTTGTTAAGTCAGATAGCCACATCCCTGGAAAACAATACTGCCCAAATACACAAATATATATAAAAGAAACCCATCAAAATCCTTTATCATTGTTGCAAGTAATATCAAAAATATTAAAACGATGGGAAGTTTGTGATTACCTGAAGTGCTTTATCAATGTTCTTAGCCCTTTTCTTGGGTCGTTGTGGTAGTTTTGTGCCCTTCATTGCAAAGAAATCATCTTCTTTTTCCTTCCTTGACAAAGCAATATAAATCCTTGGCCACTCGATGACTTCATTGTTATTCGCCTTTTCTCCTCCACTAGCTACCACTGGAACTGAGACAATATTGCTAGTTGTAACCCCAGCTTCCTTCTCTGATTTAGCCCGCGTGGAATCAACTTGATTCATTTGATGATCAGCTTGTACTAATGATCCATTTGGTTTCTCATCCTTTGCCGCTGACCTAGAGCTAGGCATCTTTCTATCAATATTTTCTGGTGTTGGAGGAGATCTCTTTCCTGCAGTAGATCTAGAAACAACCCTGCTACTGCCACCACTATTTCTTGACGGGGACCCATTTCCAGCACCGGATCGCTTTTCTAAATTCCTGGTCATGGCCACCAAAAAAAAAAAAGTGATGCAAACTTTGCTGATGAGAAATGCTTTGGTTTGGTTCTGAGAAACAGGCAAACAAAAGTGGGTTTTCTTAGACTTTGAAGTGAATATGGATCAAGGGCAGAAAAAGGGACAAGGGGAATTTAATACCCACCTAAAACAAGAAAAAGAAAGCATATAACCTTATCAGATAGCATATGATAGCTGTAAATACACAATCAGTACATAACTGTGTTTAAGAATTGAAAAAAACAAAAAGA
Organism: Populus simonii; assembly: GCA_007827005.2. Classification (NCBI taxonomy): domain Eukaryota; kingdom Viridiplantae; phylum Streptophyta; class Magnoliopsida; order Malpighiales; family Salicaceae; genus Populus; species Populus simonii. The sequence goes on along the minus strand of CM017466.2, from coordinate 17,783,837 downwards.
TAGACAAACACATTTCACAAAATTCACCAATACCAATAAAGAGCAGGAAAACTAAATAAGGTCCTATAGCCTTTTTCTTTGAAAGAAGTTTCAATGAGATGGGAAAGTCTCAAGATGAGGACAGAATGGTCATGACATGAGCTGGGGACATAAAAAAAAAGGGGGGGGGGGGGGGGCACAAAGTGGGTGGGTGATGCCATAACCCCATCAAACTAACAAGCGAAAATGAGAAGCGAAGTAAATCAAGAACAAAGCGAACACAGATCAGGGGAGAGGTGACTGCGAATGGGAATGGACTTCTTGGATATCCATCAAACCACTAGGTGAAGAAAGACGAGAGATTGATATATATTCACATTCTTCTCCCGTTTTTTCAAGGGGTAGAAAGGTAAATCACCTCAAAAAGAAGTTGCTCTTCAACAACTCTATGAACAGAGAAGTAAACAATATCATATGTTTAGATCCCAAAACTTCCTCAACTTCAACCTCAAAATAAGAAATCAAGAAAAGATCCCACCAAATTATATCATCCAAATAAATTTCAAGGAATATATACCAAAAACTCATCAAGTGTTGTAGGCTATCAAACATCAAACAACATCTAGAACATAATCTTAAGAAATAAATTCATCACTTGACAAATATCCAAAAAACATATATTTCATAAAATTACAAAAAAAAATGAGTACCTGTGTGAAAGAAACCCAGAATTTTCTTTCTTCAAATTTCCACCTCTGATGCTAGTACTAATGGACTGTTTGGGAGGCGGTGGTGGCGGTGGAGGCGGTGGTGGCATGTTGAGTGGAGAGAACTTGTTATCAACTCTCCTAGGAACCCTGTTGATGGGTTGTCTAGCTTGACCAGAAGATGACGATTCATCAGCCAAAGCCCTGATCTCAGACCTTGACACTCTAGCTCTCTTCTTTTGTCCCCATTGCAACAACACATCACCGTTGCCACCTCGGCTCGGGCTAGGACCTGGACTAGAGTCATGTCTTTGTGTCTGATTGTGGTTGTTCTCTGAATGTGGAGAACTGGTTGTACTGTTATTGTGGTGGTCTTGGTTTCTCGATGGAGATCTAAATCTGAGACCTTTAGTATCAAAATTAGCACTTGTGGAATTGAATCCATTGGGGATTGACCTTCCGTTCTCGGCTCCATTGGGTTTTTTGCCATTGCTCAAAGGAACACAATCTGGGCTTACTCTCTGATACCTGTACACAATAGAAAAGTCATTCGTTATCAGTAGATAACAAAGAGATGATCCGCAAGGCAATGCATAAGGATTCAGAGAAAGACATCAGAAACATATAGAGAACTGTGTAGTCCAAAGATCATATCATTAAAAAGAGAAAATTGTAATCCTTTCACTGGATCCGGCGCATAAACCAAGATTAACACATACCATTTTCCTAGGTGAACCTCTAGCTACCACATCATACAATCCGTGCATTCATTCATTCTCAACATAAAAACCAGATTAATCAGTCCTATAGATCAGTGAAAGAAAATTAATGGACATAGAAATTGAAGTGATCAAAACACCTCATTTAACTCGAGCAATGTTAGGAGTGAAATCACAAAGGAAAAACTAGAAAAACAAAGAAGTGGTGGAGCATTGTAGTTGATGATAAATGAGGATTCCTTTGCAGACTGTAGAAAAGAGGAGGTTGAGATTGAAACGGGTCTTTGACTCCAGCCTGGGAAGAAATGAACATTGCAATATGACATTTAATAGATAAGGCCTAGCTAATCCAAGCAGCAGCAGCAGACTTTTGAGACTAAAAGAGTCGTCTTTGCTTTTAAAAACAGAGATTCTGGATCTTTGTATTGTCGACAACAGCAATTGACATTAGACAATGGTGGCTGATCGAAACACACAAATTGATGATACCAGAACCCAAATAATATCTGGATCTTATTGATCATCGAATTCATTGAATAGCGTGTTTAATCTCACTCTCGAGAGACAATTGATTATTCATCGTATCATATTATATTTGTTTGTTGAGGAACTTGTCTTTGAAACACTGGAGCATTGTTGTTGATTTTCACAGAGAAATCTGCGAACGAAATATCATCTTCAAAACACACAAATAAAAAACAAGCAAAACCCAAGTTCATGCCTCCTCCTCCTCATCATGACCACCATCACCAACAAACAACAACAAGAACAATTGAATCCGGATCCAACAACCAATCCATCTATTCAAAGTTGATAAAATAAAACCAAAAGAAAGCAGAAAGATCAACACTCTAAGCCAAATTTAGATTTGAAAAGCATCCGGATGATGAAAAAGAAGAAGATGGATGAGTTACCAAGATGAAGGAGGAAAAAAAAACAAAGAATACTTGTTGAGATAACAAAGAAGGGCACAGACCTCATCATTGTAACCAAGCAAAAACACTTGTTGATGAAACTTAATATTGATACGACTATGTAGACGTTAAAAGTGGGATTCTTGGTTTTTCTTCTAAAGAGATATATTATATATTTTCATTCAACGGTTTCATCAACAATGGCTTTCTCATAATCCCATCAAGCAAGACAAGTGAACTCAAAGAGACACCGAGAGAAAGATAGAGAGGAGGCGGATACAAGAAAGAAAAGAACAGTGGGAGAGAGAAGAGGAAGAAGAAGCCGAGGAAGGCAAGGCAGGGAAACAAATACTTTTAGTTGAGTTTACATGGAGATAAGTATATAAATGCGGTTGCTACTCCTACACTCTACCACAGTAGTGTAAGGAAAGGGTAGGGGTATTTTCCATTTTCTATTTTTCATTTGGGTTTTGTCTATTATGTCCTTCGTATTCTATTTTGCATCGCAACAAGAACTGTTCCAACGGGTCAACCAACCAATCCGTGGACTTGCTACATAGCTCAACTCGAGTAATAATACTGTTTCGGGCTTTTTTTCATTTTCATTGTTAAAAACAAGCATAAAACTTTAATTTGATTCCCCGAGTTTTTTTTTTTTTTTTTTGCATGTTTAGTCTTTTATTTTTATGGTTTTGTTTTAAATTTTATTTTTACCACGTTTTAGTTTTTGAAAATTAAGAAGAGAAAAAAAAATTATTAAAAAAAATAAAAGAAAAGGGAAAATATTCAACCACCTACATTTTAGCTAAAAAAAAATAATCTTTATGGTTATTGACTTGTTTTAAAGAGGATAATTCAATGAGATATCTTACAGACCAAAACCTTTAAAGGTCAAAAACACTATAACTGCATGGAACACCTAAAATATTTAATTTTTATCCATAACTTGCCAGCAGAAAATTACAATAATTTCTATATAAAAAAAAATTAAAATCCTTATTAAAATCAAATAGAAAAATAAAAATAGAAAAACCATTATTTTCAAATAGAAAAACCAGAAAAAGCCTAGTTATATTGAATAGGAAAATAAAAATTAAAAAAACAAAATTTATAAATTGAAAAGGAAGAAATAAAAACAATTAAGGGGAATATTTATTTTTTCAAAAATGTATTGCATTAGTCTCTTTATATTAGAAAGGAACTTGTCCTCAAGTTTAGATTATTCAAGAGGAATCACCTTCCTAGTCAAAACTTGTTTTCCACCATGAAAACATTCAACATAAGTCTTCAGTAAAATCTTTCTGATTAGATAATCAATGATCTTTTTGTATGTGAGGCACCTTATTAAAGGTCTCTGATATTTTTGTGTAAATAATCATATCATAGATCTCATCACTAGAATTTTCAATAACAACATATAGTAGTTAAACATTGGATCTTAAGTAACAACATAAGTAGTTAAGCATTATAAATTGTTGTGCTCTAATACAAACTAAAGCAATCAATAATGAATAATAACATAGTTTGTTATAATTCAAAGCCCTAAAAAGCTCATAATATTATATATATATATATATATATATATATATGGATTTTAAGACCAATTAATATAACTTTAATATCAGGTAATACATTAAAAAAATAAAGAATATTAAGGTTTGTTATAAGTCAAAACCATTAAAGATAGAACATCATAACTAATGAGAGACACCTAAAATATTTATTTTTTATTAATCAAAGTTTCACTTGCCAGAATACTATTATAACCTTTTATACAGGAAAGACTATAAAAAAAATAGAAAAATTATTATCCCTGAATAGAAAAAATAGAAAAGTTTTATAATATTGAATATAAAAATAAAAATAAATAAATAAAAACTCATACAATGAAAAAATAAAAATAATTAAGTAAAATATTTATTTTCCAAAACATTTCCTGTTGTATGACCCTCTAAGCCAATGCGTGCCTCCACCTTTTTTTATAGACCAGGCTACGTATGATCTTTTTTTAAATAACTCTTATTTTTAAAAAATTTAAATAAAATTATCTTTAAATATATTTATTAAGTAGTATTTAAAATAATTATATTATTATATTATAGTTTTAAAAAGATTAGATTTTTTTATGATAATATTAACAATTACTATATGAATAATTATATATTAAACTAACATGCAATTTAAAAAAAAAACAAATTGCTCATTGTCCATTGATACTCAATGAAAATAAAATATCTATTTTTTATTTTTTATTATAAGTTTTTTATATAATTTTTTCATATTTATTATTCTTTTTTTATATATAAGTGCATAAAAATATTCGGTTTATATTTGTTTTTTTTAATTAAAACTTGCTTTGATGATTATGATGAGATTTTATTTAAAAAATAATACTTATAAAAAAAAAGTATTTTCTTCAAAACAAGAAAGAAATACATGAATAAGGAAAAGAAGTTTGGATTAAAAATTACATTTTGTATTTAATTTAAATCATTAAATTTTATACAAGTATGTGTTTAATTGTCATTAGTTTTTATTCAATAAATCATGCTACTAATAAAAAAAAATATTGTTATGAAAATAAAACATAAAACATGATTTGGAAAAGATAATTTTGCATAAAATATATATTTTTTCTCTGGAATTTTAATCATTACCATTCTTATAAATACTTATTTTAATTGATATATAATTAAATAAAAATAAACTTAAAAAAATTATCCTGTTGCCAAGCCCAAACACCATAACTAGCTAACAAAACACTAAAGAGTATAATCAAATTACTATAGTCACATTCATGAGACATTATTTATTTGGAATAATATATTATTTTTTATTTTTTTCCTTATTTTGTTTAAGTTTTTTTTTCAATTTGACTATTCAACAACATAATCTTCTTTATTTTCTATTTAGTTTTTGTTTTTCAATTTCTTCATTTAGTATTAGGTTGTTTTGAGAATTATACATTGTAATTTTATTTTGTTTTCTTCATGTTGGGTTATATATCGGTTCCATAAATTTAGTTTTTTTTTTAATTTTAACTTTTAATTTTAGATTTGTTGGAAGTGAGGTTTTATATTTTGTTTTATTTTTGTATGAATTCATCTTAATCTCGTGACACAAATCATGATTTAACAGGTTAACCCGAGTTGACTTTTATTATTTTTTTTATGTTTTTTCTCATTGATTTTTTTTTTATCACTCTTTAACATTAGGTTTGTTGGGAATTGAGTTTCATATTTTTTTTCGATTATTTTTTATGAGATTATTTTGATCTCATGACTTGAGTTGTAAGGTTGACATGTTGACTAAGGTTGTCTTTATTCATTTTTTTTCCCTTTTTTAACTTTAAGATTATTTTTAATTGGGCTTTGTATTTTTTTTATTTGCTTTCCATGTGATTATCCCGATCTCATGATCGTGTTGTATATTTGGCAGGTTGACCCGGGTTGACTTGATTTATTTATTTTTAGTTGATTTTTTTTTCAATTTCACCATCCAACAACTCAGTTTTTTTTTTAAATTTTAACTGTTAATATTAAGTTATTTGATAATTGAGCTTTGGAATTTTATTTAATTTGCTTTTTGTGGATTTATCCTAGTTTTATGAATTTTTTTCTCGATTCTAACAACTAACACTAGATCTGTTGGAAATGGAGTTTCTTAAATTTTTTTTTCCTGATATTATCTCAGTTTCATGACTTAGATGATGAGTTTAACAGGTTATCCCGTGCTGACTTGATTTTTTTTGTTATTTTTTTAATTGATATATTTTTACGAGTTTATTTTGATCTCATGACCCAGGCTGCGAGTTTGACATGTTAATCCTGGTTTATTCGAGTAGTTTTTTCTTCTTTTTTAATTTTAATATATTTTTTCCAATTTCATCATTCAACATTGAATTGATTAATAATTATCTCAATAATCTATTTTGATTTATTTTCTATAAGGTTATTATGGTCTTATGGCCTGAGTTGTAGATCCAACATGTTAATTTAGGTCAATCCAGTATGTCATTGTCTCAAAAACTCTTTTAAAATATTTTTAATATATCACCGTATCAATATTTTTTTAAAATATCATTTAATATATATCATATTTTGAATTTATGATTAATTTTTTTTACTAGAAGACACATAAACAATGCTTGGATTTTTTTTTTTTTAAAATAATCCAACCCGCGTGTGCCAATGATTCTATTTAGAAGTATGGTATTTTAACCGTTGATTGTTCTGTTTGAAGCCGCTTAGGATCCAAGGCCAATTCAACAATACTATTCTTATTGAACTACATGTACTAGTACTAGTACTTGAGGCACAACTCTAAAGTTAGCCCTTACAATAATTTTGGCCGAGACTTGTATTTTTTGTTTGTTCTATTTTTTGCCCTGTTGGATTTCTCAAATTTTGCATATGCGTCAAACAATTAAGCACTCGTTCTCCTTGGCAAAAGAGCGGTTTGTTTTTGAATTTCAACTTGTTTTTTTAGTGTTTTTATTTTTATTTTTTTTATTTGAAGAAATATTAAATTAACGTTTTTTTAGATATTTTTATAAATTTTTGGTATATTAATGATAAAAACAAAAAACAAAAACAAAAACATTATTTCAATATATTTTTAATTAAAAAATATTTTTGTTAATGCATATTCACATGTGTTCCATATAAAATAAATATTTCTCTCTGAGTATTTGTGTTGGACAAGCCTCCTTTCTGGCAATATATATATATATATATTAAACGCCCCGGTTGGAGACTAATTGTAAAAGCATGACTTATCAAAATAATATACAAGTCCTAAATGGCACGAAAAATCAATATTTATGAAGTTAAAAATCGGTAGGAGAAAAGTTGTTTTAGGGAGGCTGTGATTTTATATAAAAAATATTGTTATCAATATTACCACCAAAACTTGAAGATTTAATCTTTATGTGTATTTTAATTTATATTCATACCTTGGAATATAATTTCCCATTCAACACATTCAAAGTGTATCAACACATTCATGCATTTATTTCCTTGAAAAATCGGTACTTGTTGATCTTTGACCTTGCTTTACTCGAATATTGAGCTTTGAACTTACATATTATCCTATGGTTTGATGTAATGTTCATTATTAGGGTTATTATTACGAGGTTTTTTTTGGAATTGTGGTGCAACTTGTATTTCATGATTTTTTAAATTATTTTTGTTTAAAAATAATTTTTTTAAATTTTTTTAACGTGCTGATATCAAAAATAGTTTTAAAATAATAATAAAATATTATTTTAATATATTTATAAACAAAAATTACTTTTTTAAAAAATACTAATTACTATATTTCCAAACACTCAAAAATCACGAAGTAGCAATGTGATATTTGAGCTATTCTCATCACCAATCCGCGGTAATTTTTTTTTAATAAGTTAGCTTATGTGATTGTGATAACGATCGGATTGATGGACTATTATATTAATGATATGTTTGGGAGTGTAGTAGCGGTTGCTTTTCAAAGTACTTTTCTTCTAGAAATGCATCAAAATAATGATATTTTTTTATTTTTTAAAAATTATTTTTGATATCAGCACATCAAAATGATCTAAAAACATAAAAATAAAAAAAATTAAATTTAAACAATTTTTTTTTTGAATTTTTTTGAATACATTTTACATTGCGTTCCGACTTTCTTTAAATCTCTTTAATTTAATGAATTTACTGTATATTGTTTGTTAAATGGGTTTATAGAAATGGTCTTTTTGTATATAGCCGTGGATATTAGTGGAGGCTGGGCTGGGGGAGTGCCTAACACCTTCTCCCATACATACGAATCCAATCTCTGGCATTTTGTGAATTTTGGTTGGGCATTTATGCCGGACTCTCACAATGTTAGGCCCATATACATTGTTTGGCTTTACAGTTAGGTGTTTTTTGAAATGTTTTTTTTTTTTTTTATAAAAACAATTTAATGTTTTTCAAAATATTTCTTAATGTTTTTTATACAAGGATGTCAAAATCATTAATTTAAAAAACATCAATTTCAGCCACGTTACTAAGAACTTACTCAGTAGTTATCAAATATGTCTTCCTTCAAATATATAGGTCTGCTCTGCCCCTATCAAACTCTCTCCCAAGATAGGTTAAAAAACTCCATTATGCTGCTATTGACAAGGAATCCTATATTGAATTTTTTTTTAAAATTCAAAATTCAAAATAACTTTTTAAAAATTGCCTTGACTACTTTTTTTTTAAAAGCTGTAGATGACACATGATTTCAGAGTAGCAGATGACACTAACAATTCTTCAAACTCTACTATTTCCACCAATAAACTCAAGGCTATTTGATCAATATGCATCACATTGTAACCAGTTGGTTATATACAAATGCATAAAAACAAGATTAGCATGCAAGATTAAGTAATGTGTAACGTGTAAACAGTTCGATTTCAGAAACCTCGAGCAAGCAACCACCAAATATGCGCCTGGGTTCCATCTACCGAAAGAGCCTTGGTAACTGATCTCTTCGGTACTTTGCCTTCAAGCTTCAGTCTTCTATATGCTTCTCTACTGTGGCAAGGCCTGGTTGGCCCCGATTCCTTCCTCTCCTTCATTACAAATCTAGCTGTAAGCCATATAAAAGAAACACAAACGAGGCAGAGTTACTCAAGTACCTATATACGAACTTTAGTCCAGTCTAGTCAAGCATAGCATCATGCAGTTAAAAAAAAGGGGTAACTTCAAAGTGTTTGCCACAGGCCAGTCATCACGTTACTTGTAGCATGGCCATAGAAACACCACTTTCTTCCTTTCTTATAGAAATGAGTGACAAGCATTTCTATTCTGCAAAAGAAATTTACAGAAAACATTGACTACGCGTACCTGTTTCAACAAGTTCACCAACAAACATTTTCGCAATACCACAAACCACAATCGTCACCGGTAAATAAATTTTCTGGCTTCAAGTGATGCTCACCAACAACTGCATTCCCACCATGAGAGAAAAGTAAAGATTTCAGGTTAACATCAAAGAATAAAGAATCAACTTGCGCACAAATTAATGACATGAATGATGCATCTCAAGAAGGCTGAGTGGAAGTAATTAACAAATGTAGCAGAATCAACTTGTGCAAAAAATAATGGCATGAATGATGCCTCTCAAGAAGGCTGAGTGGATGTAATTCACAAATGCAGCAACTAGGGTGTATGCCCAAAGGATCTTCTAGCAACTTATTCCCCACGACAGAGACAATATTCAACTTGCATGTATCAGCCAACAGGAGGTAGGTGAGAAGAAAAGACCACCATGTGCCATATCAAAAAAATAAATTCCAAGGAAAAGGCATAAAACAAAAGAAATGGTATGAGAAAAAGAGGGATGGATGCAACCAATAGGAAAACATACCTTTTTCATATTGGTCTTTTGCAGTGCAGATCTACGGAATGATTCATACCTACTCATCTGTTCTTCAGTAAACTGAGCTAAAATAGCCCTGAATAAAGAAACAAAGGGCAATAGTTCAAAGAAATGCCTTCTTTTTATAAATTATTAAATGAGGTGGATAAGGTGGCAATAGGCATTTGAAGTAGTTCCTTTTGTGTTTCCTAGAACTCCACACAAAGTCGATTTCTTATTGCATCCCTAATATTTTACCATCATTCATAATTTTCAAGAAATAAGAACCTGAGGAAAGGAAACAACCAATAGCTTTAAGATCATTTTTTTTTTCCAATTTAAAAAGTGGTACCTTTTGATATTTTATATCATCCCTTTGGATAATGGCCTGACTCTCGGCAACACCAAATTCTTCTCTTTTTTTATATTTATCTGGCTGACTATCATGAATAAATAATTAGCAGGCTTTATATCAAACATTCTATTTTGCTTTTCTGATGTTTCAAGAACATCACGTCCAATTGATGTTTCACTCCTCTTATTGTTCTGTTCTATTAAACTTCATTTTACAATGATGGGATTTGAACTAGAATACCTTCATTTAAAATAAGTGCAATTACCATAGCAACACTGCAAGTCAGTAACCTACCTTCTAAATTAATGCAATTACCACAGGATTTGAACTAGGACATCCACTCTTATTACTATCTCATGCAACTTAAGATACAAAAGTTAGTGTGCTGGCAATCTGGGAATAACGCCTAAAGGGGGACCATCCAATCTTGCTCCTCCCGTGGCCAATCTAGGAACACATAAGAACATTTCTAGTAGTACCACAAGAAAACAAACATCTCTCTTTTGTGAAATCAATTATTCTCTTCTTCTCTATTTTTTGAAGAAGTCAATATTCTTGTTTACCACAAAACCAATAAAATTTACAAAATGATCCTACAAAATCAACCACTAACATTCTTCTATAGCTGCATTATTATCGAGTTTTAATTCAGTAATGCATCAAGCATCATTGTAGCTGTAAAAATCTCAACTAAAGCATTTAACTACCTCAAATTCCTCTATAGAATAATTAAAAGATGAAATAACTGAAATTAACAACCAACCCATGTCATCTGGGAACAAACATCTAGAAAAGTAACTGAGACAACTATTGCAACTGGCTATCATGTCATGCGAAAATGAGCCTTTTGTAATCCCAAGCTTTGCACTCCAAGCTTTCTTACAGAGAGGATCATAAAAATACTTAAAGCTTGAAGGTCTATAGGATGAGGCTATTGTTTGTAGATGATACTCTTTGCGAGAAGCATGCACAAGGGCTGAAGCTAAAATATTTAAAATTTATAGGCAATCTGAGTCTAGCTGGAACTGATGGCAGTGAAAAACAAAGAGTTTAGACACTCAACATTCAAAAAACCATCTTGAGCCTATGCACCAAACTATTTACTTCCTCGTATCAACAGCCAAAACATGCCTCTTCTACCATGTAATGCACTCCGAACACAACTGCTTAGCCTCTGAACTATTGCAGTCCTGCTATTCTCAATTCTTCAATACCATCACAATGTCAACAGAAACAAGCCTGCCCAGAAAGCGCAAAAAGAAAAGCCAAGCAGTGCACCCCTGCTCACCTTTTAATCGATTTCCTTATCTCTAACATCTTAGAAATAGATCAGCTCCATTAAAAGAGTGCCTTCAAACAAAGACTTAAGAGATAACTCATTTACGACCAACACATACAACAGAAAATTCCTAAACACTATTCTTTATTTCTCAGCTAGTCTACCCATAATACACATTCAAACACATTAAAGACGACAGAGGATAAATTATGAATCTAAAAAGCTTTACTTACTGCATGTTGGCCATTTTATCTGGATCAGCAGTAGAAGCCAACTTCCAAAGCTCAACATCCATGTTATCTTCCTCTTCCTCCTCATCTTGTTTATTATTTCCCTTCTTGCAGAGCCCAGCATAGGCCTTGAAGTAGATGGATTGTCAGAGGGGTGGACAAAATCGCTGCCTCCTCCGCCAAGGTCATCATCATCTTGAGCAACAGAAACAGCAACAGCACCCTGAGAATCAGCAGGAGTAGCAGCAACATTAGAAGTTTGAGTGTCATAATCATCCTGGGCAATGGGGATTCTGGTGGTGATTCTTCTTGCTCCACATACGCTGCCTCGAATGGATCCTTTGAGTGCTTCATTGCCCTGTTAGTACATTAAGGTAAGCCCTGAGCATTTTGTCGAACACCTTGAGCACAAAAAAACTGACGATAAAATTTCGAGCCGAGATTAATGAAAAGAACCTAAAGAAGAAGAGGAGAGTTGGGTTTAAAATAAAATAAAATAAAATGAGAAAGAAAGTAAGTGCTTGATTAATGGATTATTAAATACTTGGACGGCTAGTAAACCACGCTAGAGGATCGAAAACAGCAACACGGATCTCTCGAAGCCATGCCCTCACTTTGTTTTCCCTTTCGTTTTCATTTATTATTATTAAAGCTCACTTCCTTTTCAATCAGGCCTCCAAAATTTGGTTTCCCTTAATTATAACAAGAAAAAAATAAAAAACCTAATTACTACCGTTTTTGTTTTTTTCAATGCTCCATTTCAGTCTATGTTGCTCAAGAATCTCCAATATCAACCTTATATATTTTCAATCTTTCTTTTATTACGCTTGCCATCCATTGAATTGACAGCCACGGTTGCCTCAGTGCCATTCTAGAATTTTAACATCTTTTTTTTTTTTAATATAATTTTTACGAGTTTCATGGGATATCATCACAGCTGGTTTTGGTTCCAGAAAAGAAAGATGCGGGGGGAAAAAAAAGTGAAAAGGAAAATCAGAAAGAACTGAACGATATTCAGCTCCTGTCAAAACATGGAATCACATCGAACACCCATTGAATGGAATCAAAACAAACTTGATACTACAGTACAAAAAGTATAAGGATTCATGCATTTAATTTATCAACTTCAAACTTTCGGTAAAGTTGTAGAAGAACCCAGGGAAAACAACAAGACATCGACACAAATACTATATCTCCTCCTGTCCTATACTGGCTCTATATATGAAAACTACCATGCATCATCGTGTATGATCATGTCAAGAAAAAGAATCAATATCCAATAATGGCAAAGTCATGTCAAATGGGCTTCACGTATGAAAAGATTACCACCAGAAGACTACAGAAATCACCTAAAATTTTAAATCTTTTAGTTGAATTAATTTTTTAAAATGATATCAGATAATACTTAACCAAACGATCAGCATTTTGAATTTTATTTTTTTTATTTTTATTCTATTTGATAAAAAAAATAATTACAACAAAACATGAATTTGTATAAGTTTTAAGTTTATAGATTAAATAATTATATAAGTTATATATTAAAACGAATGTTAGCTAGAAGCCACTATAGACAATACAAGCAGATAACTCAGTAAGGAACCCCACGGCAACATCCTCAAGATATCAACCAGAATTCGCCATGCACTTTAGACGTAGATCATTGGCTTCTAAATACAGACAAGGAGATGATAATTGATAAAGCCACTTTTATATATATATATATATATATATATATATTCTGATAGAAGGAAGCAGACTAGTACCAGCTTCTATATATCTGGTGATGCAATGCCACTCAAAGGATCATCTAAAAGAAAGATATTTTAGGATCATGCATATGCGTGTCTCAATAGCTACCATTCTTTATAGAACAACCAAGCGTCAAACTACTGACAAATAGCAACAATAATTAAATATTGTGCTTAACCACTTGATTATTACGTTGTTCGTATTGATATTTGAATATTTAGTTGATCAGAAGTGAAGATAGACGTTGATTAGTTGGATGGAAATTGTGTGTTTGCCGTGTTTTTTGTGCCTGTCAATTCACATATAATATAATCCAAAAAAGATTTGGCTAAATTAATACTTTATTTTTTATTTTTAGCTAGTAGAATTCGAACTTCTCATTATCAATAATAGTGATATTCCCATAAATTAATCCATCCCTTAATTCCAACATGAGGGATTTGATCTTGAAAAACACATCTGATTGAGAAATTAGAACAGGATCGATCGGAAGTCTCTCGTACGTATATATGAACAACTCACTTTGAAGAGAAGGTGTTAGAACGAGTTGGAAAGTCATGATCAAGTGAAAAAAAACACAAATATGCTGTCTTTTCCCTTCAAATATATTGAGAGAGAAAACTTTTATTGAATGCTTTATTTGAACGTATTTATAGTGATATGTTAGCTCATTTTATGCTGTATACAGAGATTCTTCTATAGATGGATCTCAAATCTAGACGTACAATCCTTTCTTCTTTGTCAAAAAAGAAAGAAAGAAAGAAATAATTATGAATATGAGGCAGCACGGCTGCCCACACACGCACATATATAGTCAATTGATTGCAACGATCGATTGATAATAATAATTGCAACACCACCAATCACATAATTATGCTAGCTTGTACAGTAACAAGGAATCGGACATGATTGCTCCTCCACAAGTGTTTCTTAGCAAAAAATAAAATAAAAATAAAATTGTTTTAATTAAAAGTACAATAATTATCGTGCAAAATCAAAGACAATACTGAGTCAAATAATTATAACTTTTCTCAGTGAAGGAACGGTCTCTCTACGGCTGAAAGGGACCAGGGAGTGGGAAGATTCCATTGATGATGAAACCAGCACCATCAGTATGTATTGAAGGATGGAAACAAGCAGCCAAAATGTGGGCTCGGAGATAAAAGTTCTTTACTGAGGAAGTTGAATGATCGTAATTTATATTATTTTTCGAGCTTCTTTTTTATATGCTTTAATATATATTGGTAGCTTCCTGGTCCATTATAATTATAGCTATTGTCTTCTGTTCAGATAAACTCAACTCATGAACTCCAATTATGAGCCTCGATCGTGCCTCCGTAGCATCTAGCTATATGTATTATTTTCCTTTTTCCTTAAGAACATCTAGGGCTTGGCTTCTTTCACCAACCTAAAATCTCCATTGGTTTCTAGATTAGGGTTTCGCAATATTTTGTTTTCTCTGCTTGTAGCACCTAGAATTTTAAAAAATATACACCTATTAATTAAGAAACTAGACTTTTAGATTGATACTTAGAATTTGAATTCCAATTATGAGCCTCGTGCCTCCGTAGCTAGCATGCATCTAGCAAGTTAAATCTTCGCTTTCCTCATTTCTAGTTTTGTATCGCGATTTTGCCACTAATTTTATAAAAAAAATCATGGAATTGGGATTAATTCCATCACAATTTAGTCACCGAATTTAAAATCTCACTTTCCTCCTTATAAATCTTCGCCCCCCTTGAAATTTAATGTCGCAATTCCACCACAAAGTTCTATTTATATCCAGGCAGCTCCTACGTTCTCAACCTCAATATATCTTTCTCTTTTCTCCTCTCCTCTCTCATGTACAAAATCCTTTTTATCTAATCTTATCCTCTCAGGTCACCATCTTTAAAAGGACCACCAAGTCACCGTCAACGACCTCCCATGTTCAGCAACAACTCCCCTTCATCAGAACGTATTTCTCCATCAACTATATATTTTCTTTAATATTTATATTTTTTTTTCACTATTGTCTCCCTAGAATTAGTTTGTTCATTTTTTTTTTTACATAATTTTGCAGGTGTTTTTTATTTAATTTATGATGAGTAATTATGCATGCTAATTAATTAGATAAGTTGTGTTATTTTAGATTGAATGATGATGATAAATGAAATTAAAGTTTATTACAAATTTGTGAATCTTGTTGGGTAAAGTTACAAAGTTACGATGAGTAATTAGATACCAAATTACATATATAATTACTATTTTTTTGTGTGGAGAGTTATGTTTTTTTTTTGTTATACAATATCGTGGTTTTTTATGATGGGATAATGATTGTAGTCTTGAAATTAATTACATTTAATTTGATATTTATGTTTAAATACTTAAATTTATTATGATGTATTTTTTAAATTTTATTATATAATCAATAAATAAATAAATTACTATTTTTTTATATTTTTGCTAGAATTGCAATCGGAATTCAAAATTTGATTTTCTCGACCATTTTTAATATTTTTAATAATCTCATTTGCGATGAAAATTAGCAACAAAGTTTCTGGTGCAAATCAATCACAAACTATATATATATATATATATATATATATATATATATATATATATATATATATATATATATATATAGCGACAAAGGTTATTGTGATGGAAATATTCAATCACAAATTCCATTGCAAGAGATTATTTGTGATGAAATTTACGGATTTTATGATCAAATATTTTATCATTAGTTTTCAATTTTCTACTCATGATTGTTTTGCTCGAGTTAATTATAACTTTTGGTCACAGATTATCAAAACTAATTATTAGCTCTCATGTTTCAAAAAGTGTATTTTAAATCCTTATATCTTTAAATCCATTTATACTTTGGTAATTTCGTAAATATTATGATGTTTTTCAATTCATTTCTATTTTTTATATAAAAAAATCAAATTGAGAAAGAACAGTGCTATATTAGGGATTATTTAATAATTTGTGATACAAAAATTGTTTAATTAGTTATGATAAATTATAATTACTTGAGTTATTATAGTTAATTCATTTTGCTTGACCACCATAATTTCATGAATGATAATTTAATCTAAATTCAATAATTATTTTATTCAATGAATAATAAATAATATACAAATAAATTTAATTTTTTTTTTAAATCTCAAATTAAGTCATATCTTAATATTAATATAATATATTGATTCTTAATTTTGAATCTCGAATTAAATCATATCTTGATATAATATATGCATATATGTATAACATCCATAATCTTATCATTTAATATATATATAGTAATATATATGTGTATATATATATATTACTATTTTATTTTTTTAATAATAAATAATAGTTTTACAATGATATTTATATAGTTTTTCGATGAATAAAATAGGAATATTTAGGTATATTTTATTGATAAATAAGATATA
This sequence comes from Populus simonii, assembly GCA_007827005.2. NCBI lineage: Eukaryota > Viridiplantae > Streptophyta > Magnoliopsida > Malpighiales > Salicaceae > Populus > Populus simonii. Next base: position 17,767,115 of record CM017466.2, on the reverse strand, counting down.
AATATAAAAAAGCTGACCGTATAGCCATTGTGATCACCAATCCACATGCATGGGTGTACTTTTTAAAACTAATGCTGGCTTTAGAAACAGTCCAAACAACTGATTGACCAAGTAAGTGTAGATTCCAGTAGGGCCACCAAGAGAGAGAGAGAGAGAGAGAGCTTAAAAGTGTGATGAATCTCTAAAATCAACCAACCCATGTAGTTGCTTTCACTTTGTTATATGCTGCGGTCTAAAGTGGGGGGTGGGGCAGTGCCCACTACGTTCTTTTTCCTATGCAAACAACATGTTACCGAAAGAGACCAATATTTGTTCACACACATCCACCTCGAAAGAAACCAAGTTTGAAGATTTATCTTCGTGCCCTAAGTTGATTACATTATTCCTATGGGATAGAGAATGTTAATCGGATTAATTTCATTGATGAGCGGATAGGCACTGTATATGTCCAATGGCAGCGTCCTAAGTAATACTTGATAAGAATCCATGACTGTACCAAATACTTCCCTTGCTTGCAAAGAAAAGGAATGAGCAATCAAGCATTGGTTCGGCGCCCCCTGTCGAGGAAAAGTGGAGAAGAACAAAGTTAGCCACTGTTCCAACTAATGATTAACGGAGTCAGCAGCATTAGCAAGCTTGGAATCATCACCGATGGAAGAATATTGTTCATGTGTTTGCGTGAGTATATATATATATATATATATAGACATTTTCTTCTCGCAATCCAAAGCTTGTGATTGAGTAAATTAAAACCTGATGAAATCTTTGGTGTGCTAGGGTGATAGAAGAGGCGAAAAAAATTACTATCAAATATGATCAACGCTGCTGGGCTTTATCTCTGCCGCTAGTTCTTCATCATCAGGCCTTGATCATTAAAATAAAAACTTTAGATGCGTTCTTGTAGTTGGCAATTAAGTGGTGGTAAAGAAACACTAGCTAGCGTAGGCTATATATAGCTAACTAAGAAGATGGTGCATCATATATACCACCCATTATTGATAATTACGATCAATAGTTTGTCAACTTGGTGCAATGCGATTTTTTTTTACAATTCTTTATCTTTGCAGGGTGATGAAAGCCATTGATGGCAAACAAGGAGCAGAAAGTTGACATAATAACACTAGATTATTGGTTCGAAGCTGGATAAGAACTACTACTAAGAGTTGAAAACTTATTATTCAAACAAAGGTTCGAGAACTAAGAGATTATTTGGTGTAATCTATGAAAAAAGATTTTTACTTTGAATTATAATTTAAGAATTGATTTAAAAAAAAAATAACTATAGCAAAAACAAGTTTAAATGACTTCAAGTTAGAAATATGTCCAAGTAAAAACATCATAAAATTAAGTTACTCTTGCCAAGTAGGTGTTCTACTTCTTTCAGCTTGAAGTCAATTTACAAATTAAGTGCTGAGTGCATGTGTGTGTGTGTGTGTGTGTGTGTGTGTATATATATATATTTGCTGCTTTAAATCTTCAATCGCGTCAAATCTGTGTTTACAAATGGATTCTATTATAAGAAAAGTTAAAGCAAGGGCAGATGAGTAAGTTGGTGTTGAAAAGCAACGGAAGATTCAAATAATGGTTGATGAAACGGCCTGCTTGCTACACATCTTTATGCAAACATTTGCTTTTGCTTTTCTTTTTTTAAAAGCAAAAGATGGAACCAAAAAAAATGCTGAGCCAAAGAGAAAGATGACCTTGGATGCTGTTAATGTGCAACAAACAACTTTGCCTTTAGTTTCATCAGACCTCTTCCCCCTCACTCTGCCACACGCACACCTCTATCTCTGTGTTGTATAGCCTCAGTTAATTTTCAGATTTTACGAGATGGACACTTTTTTTAATATTTTCTCTCAATCTGATAAATAGGATATTCGGTTCTCTAGAACCCATTTTTATTTTTTCTCTCTAAACCACCAAAACTACTAGCATGGCTGCTTCTAATGTGAAGCTCGCCTTCTTCTCTTCTCTACTCCTTTTTTGCCTGATCAATCCCAGCCAATCACTTTCTTCACATAATATCTATCTCGAAAGACAAGCTTCAATCCTGGTTTCTGTCAGACAATCTTTCGAGTCATATGATCCTTCATTTGATTGCTGGAATGTGTCCAACTACCCGCTTCTTTGCTCTTGGACTGGCATCCAATGCGACGACAAGAATAGATCAGTGGTTGATATTGATATATCCAATTCAAACATCTCTGGCACTCTATCACCAGCGATCACTGAGCTTCGAACCCTTGTCAATCTTTCGCTGCAAGGAAACAGCTTCTCTGATGGGTTCCCACGAGAAATTCACAGGCTTATAAGGCTTCAGTTCCTCAACATATCCAACAATCTGTTCAGTGGACAGCTGGACTGGGAGTTTTCTCAGTTGAAAGAACTTCAAGTGCTGGATGGTTATAACAACAATCTCAATGGTACGCTACCATTAGGTGTCACCCAACTTGCCAAGCTCAAGCACTTGGATTTTGGCGGGAATTACTTTCAGGGGACTATCCCTCCAAGCTATGGAAGCATGCAACAGCTGAATTATCTCTCATTGAAGGGAAATGATTTGCGTGGTTTAATACCTGGCGAGCTTGGTAATCTTACTAATCTTGAGCAGCTCTACTTGGGGTATTACAATGAGTTCGATGGAGGAATCCCACCTGAGTTTGGCAAGCTGATCAATCTGGTTCATCTAGACCTTGCAAATTGTAGCTTACGTGGACTGATACCGCCTGAATTGGGAAACCTCAACAAGTTAGATACCCTCTTCTTGCAAACAAATGAGCTCACCGGTCCGATCCCTCCCGAACTGGGCAACCTGAGCAGCATCAAATCTCTTGATCTCTCAAACAACGCCCTAACAGGAGATATCCCACTAGAGTTTTCCGGTCTTCATCGTCTCACCTTATTGAATTTGTTTCTTAACAAGTTACATGGGCAGATCCCTCATTTCATTGCGGAGCTACCTGAGCTGGAAGTCCTGAAGCTTTGGCACAATAATTTCACCGGAGTCATTCCTGCTAAGCTGGGAGAAAATGGCGGATTAATTGAACTTGATCTGTCAAGCAATAAGCTTACTGGATTAGTCCCTAAATCTCTCTGCTTAGGAAAGAAGCTGCAGATTCTAATCCTGCGCATCAACTTTTTGTTCGGTCCTCTGCCTGATGATCTTGGCCATTGTGACTCTCTCAGGAGAGTTCGGTTGGGGCAGAATTATCTGACTGGATCAATTCCAAGTGGTTTCCTTTACTTGCCGGAACTGTCACTCATGGAGCTGCAGAACAATTATCTGAGTGAACAGGTTCCACAACAAACAGGCAAGATACCATCTAAACTTGAGCAGATGAATCTTGCAGATAATCACTTATCTGGGCCGCTTCCTGCATCCATCGGCAATTTCTCCAACTTGCAGATGCTTCTGCTCAGTGGAAACCGATTCACAGGGGAAATTCCACCTCAAATAGGTCAGTTGAAAAATGTCCTTACATTGGATATGAGTAGAAACAACTTGTCTGGGAATATCCCCTCTGAAATTGGCGATTGTCCTACCTTGACTTACTTAGATTTGAGTCAGAACCAACTCTCAGGCCCGATTCCAGTTCATATCACACAAATTCACATATTAAATTACCTTAATATATCCTGGAACCATATGAACCAAAGTCTACCCAAGGAAATTGGGTCCATGAAAAGTCTAACCTCGGCAGATTTTTCTCACAACAACTTCTCTGGTTCCATACCTGAATTTGGACAATATTCATTCTTCAACTCCACATCATTTATCGGTAACCCTCAACTTTGTGGTTCTTACTTAAACCCATGCAACTATTCATCCATGTCTCCATTACAACTCCACGACCAAAATAGCTCCAGGTCTCAGGTCCATGGAAAATTCAAGCTTCTTTTTGCTCTGGGACTTTTAGTATGCTCTTTGGTATTTGCGGCTTTGGCAATTATCAAGACCCGAAAGATCCGAAGAAATTCAAATTCCTGGAAGCTCACAGCATTCCAGAAGCTGGGATTTGGATGCGAAGACATATTGGAATGCATCAAGGAAAACAACATCATAGGGAGAGGTGGCGCTGGCACTGTCTACAGAGGTTTAATGGCTACCGGAGAACCAGTAGCAGTCAAGAAGTTGTTGGGAATAAGCAAAGGCTCGTCTCATGATAATGGCCTATCTGCTGAAGTGCAAACATTAGGCCAAATTCGACACAGGAATATAGTGAGGTTGTTGGCATTTTGTTCCAATAAAGAGTCCAATTTACTTGTATACGAGTACATGCCAAATGGAAGCCTAGGTGAAGTTCTGCATGGGAAGAGAGGTGGTTTTCTCAAGTGGGATACCAGGCTGAAAATTGCTATTGAAGCTGCAAAAGGCCTATGCTACTTGCACCATGACTGTTCCCCTCTAATCATCCACCGGGATGTCAAGTCCAATAACATCCTGCTCAACTCAGATTTTGAGGCTCATGTAGCAGATTTTGGTCTTGCCAAGTTCTTACGAGACACTGGAAATTCAGAATGCATGTCTGCAATTGCTGGCTCTTATGGCTATATTGCTCCAGGTACCCCCTTTGCCTATATTTTCAAAATAACCTAAAGCAAAATCAACTGGAAGATCACATACAGTAATTTTATTTTCAGCCAAATAATGAATTGGCTCTTGGAACCTGAGACCTTTTGTCTATGTTGACATGACATAGATTCTTCATTTAGCCACTAAGTAAAGCATCTCTCCCATTTTCCTTTGACTTGATGTCATGATTAACGCCCCCAATAATCTGGTTTAATCATTGTTTTTAAAAACTAATTATGGTGCTCATTTCTGTGTTCGAGTGGCAAATAAAAATGTAGAGTCTGTCCATTTTTGTTAGTTCTCATTTTAGATCTGCGATAAGAACTAGTGTACTTTTCCTTGGACCGAAGTAGCAAGGCAGAGTACCATGTGGAGTCCAAGAATGGTGAAGGCTCCACTAACACAGATGAAAATTCTCCCTTTTACTTTTCATCTTGCTTTAAGCCTTTAACCCACACTATTAGTATTTGGTGTGAGCTTTTGTATTGGAAACCATAAACCAATCTTCACTCTTGCCAATAACTAGCTTGCCCTTTTTGACCCAAACCCAGAAATAGGAGCAACAGCAAAATCAGCATAAATCCAAATTCCAAGCAAAACCTCCTTGAGGATCCTGATTCGGATCTATCTAACCTTTACTTTCCCTAAACCCCAAAAAAGAGAAACATGTCTATACAACACAGTTATAAAGCGCAAACTGCCTTTTCTTTTTTAACATACACAAGTAGTTGCTTTGCCTTGGGAGATGAGTTGAACACCACATCTTTTTCTGTGCAAAACAACAGTGCATGTCACAGAGATTCACTAAAACAAACAGTAGTGCATGGCATTGGTTACCCTCTTTTAAATAAACATTTCTATTCTATCACATTTTCTTCAAGACTATTACTTTGAAGCTTAGGACTAAGGAATTTCTTGTAACAGAATACGCATACACCTTGAAAGTGGATGAAAAAAGCGATGTCTACAGCTTTGGAGTGGTACTATTAGAGTTAATCACAGGCAGAAGGCCAGTTGGCGACTTCGGAGAAGAAGGGCTAGACATTGTTCAATGGACAAAGACACAGACCAAGTCAAGCAAAGAGGGGGTGGTTAAGATTCTGGATCAAAGGCTGACTGATATTCCATTAATTGAAGCAATGCAAGTCTTTTTTGTGGCAATGTTGTGTGTTCAAGAACAAAGTGTGGAGAGGCCAACAATGAGAGAAGTTGTTCAGATGCTTGCACAAGCTAAACAACCCAACACATTTCACATGGAGTGACTTCACCAGACACATTATAGAAGTTGTTGACAACAAGAAGACATAGATGATTCACTGATTATGAGTGGTGAATGTCGGGGATGCAACTCTGCTCAAGCAGAATAACCAGGCTATCTTTGCAGCGATTATCATTTAAAGTATATAAATCATAAATGGTGCTTCTTCTTCTTTTCCCTTTTTCCACCTTAATGGGGTCACTGATGCTTAAAAGCATGTCTGGCTCTAATATTGTGCATGCCGTTGATTAGAGCTAAGCTGTAGTTAGCTTGGAGGGATGATTTTGGTCTCTTTATTTAGGCATGAAAACATGAATAGGAAAAGATGTACGTACTGCAAACCTATCTGATTGTGATTCCTGGCTTCATTATTATATATATATGTCATCATTTGGATGGCATGCTCTTGCTTTTATTGCTCAGATATTATTTGAAGGGTTACGGCACCTTCTATCTGTAAGATATAATCATGAGTATAAATAAATAAATAAATAAATAAAGAGAAAGGAGAAATAAAGCAAGTTTAAGCACTAACTAGGCTCAAATATTTCCCATTTGCAATTGCTTGAGTTAAAAAAAGGATTTTTTTAAAAAAATTTAATAAATTTTAATGGAAACCTCATGATTTTTTAACTAAAAAAAAAAAACCAATCTACCAGTTTTATCACTTATTCTCAATTAATATCAACCTTTGTATATTTTAAATATATTTTATACATTATATAGTCGAGATGTCGTATAACAACCATGAATGATGCTAGAGCTATACTACAATCACAATTAAAACTGTGATTCAAACCATTGATGAGACACATTTGTGATTCATAAACTGTGAAGATGGTACAAGTTGTACTTGTTGAAGTGTGTTTTAATAAATCATGGTTAATGTGCATATTTGAAGTTAAATTTAAAATGGATTCCATTAATTTTTAGGATTAAAATTTTATTAAAAAATATTTTTTTATTTAAGTTCTTTAATATTGAACATTAACATAATTAAAATAAATTATATATGAATAATAAATTAATCTCAAAAGTTCTTAGATGACATGTTTATTGTGAAACCAAAACCACATAGAAAAAAAATATAAAGATATCTTGTAATTTATTAGTGGTAAGTTTGAAGGATTATGATAAACCTAAGCAAAATGTTACGAGTTTAACTCAGTCGCTCGCACTCGGCTAGAGCTTTGCTAATCTATTTTAATTTTAAATTTGAGTTTATTATAAAATAATTATTTGATATATAAAGAATTATTTTTTATCAGCCTTTTCTTCCAAAAGAATTTTTTAAATCTAAACAATTCTTTCAACTCAAAAACCTCATATTTGAAACCAAAATGTTCAAGTTTAATTTACTTTCTAAGATAGATAATCAAAACTTGTAATGGTAAGAATTTACTATAGTAATTACCATAATTAATGCTTTATTAATTTTAGTTTCAAAATCCACTATACAAAAAAAACATGAAGGAAGAGTTATCTACACTATTTTTCCAATTTTATAGTCTTTCTCGCCTTACTTTTTTAAAGTTTTCTCCACTAGTTTTGAGCTTAGGTTTGGTTTTGTCAAGAAATAATTTAGTCCATTAACTTTGGTTTATAGATCTTGTCTTTAAAGTATTTAAATAATATAATGGTCTTGGAATCGCGAGAAATTTATTACAATCATTCAAGTTACACTAATTTAGAAGCAATAAAACTTTAAAGATAAATGATTCATCATTTACAACAACAAAAACTTTATTATTTTAAAGATCTTTAAATAGTGCTCCTTTTTGTATTAATCTGAACATAGATATATTATGTAATTTATATGCATGTTAGAAATGATTGTATTTCAATCTTTTGTACAATGTATGCTTAGTATGCATATTAAATTTTAGTTTTGATTGCAAGTTTGTTATAATATATAAAATTATATGTTTATATCTTTAAACATATATGAATTCTAGTTTTTTTAGACAATTTTTTTATTTAATATGTTATCTATTCACTAGTTTAATTAATCACCTAATTTTTGAACAACAAAGTATCACTAAAAAGTAATTTATTATTAATTAAAAAATATTGGTTTAAACTTTAAAGGCATGTTATCTTTTAAACTTAAAAGGAATCTAAAAAAAGGGAGGAAAAAACCCTTCAATAGCCGATAACAAATCAAACATTATAGACATTTCCCCAAAACATTGTGGCTGCTAGCACACCATAAAAAAACTATAAATTAAAAAAAATAAATCCAAATAGCTACTCTTTGCTGAGAATATAGAACCCCCTCTCTCTCAGAATTTGTTTTCTTCCGCAGCATCAGTAAAAAAATAAAAAATCAGCAGCAGCAGGAGGAGGGAGGCACAACCAGTGTTGCACAAAACAGGTAATCCCTCTTCAGTTCCCGGATTCATATCTCTAATCTTCTATTTGCTTGCACATTTCTTTTTTTTTCTTTTTTTCTTAAATACCCACTTGTCCCGCTTACTGTTTCTTGTAATTTGATCGTGCCATTTTACTCTACATGTATATTTATTGAATCCCATTACTATAATTTATTGTCGAGTGACCATTTAGCTTGTTTATATTGATAATGATTCGTTTTATTGGAAACCAATTCAGTTCTCAATGCATTGATACCTATCAGGTTGCTAACAAGATGGGTCCTGTAGGTTTTAAAAGGTTAAATTCAAAGTTGTCTCTTTGGCTAAAGCGAGAGGTGACCTCTGATGAAATTAAAAGATGTGTGTGGGATTGTGATGGTTCTAAGAGTCCTGGTCCAGACGGCTTCAATTTTAAATTCTATAAGCTCGCTTGGGATTTTATTGCTGAAGACTTATTTGACCTTATCACTGAATTCTTTAGAACATGGTCCATGCCAAAAGGGGTTAACCTCTCCTATATCACATTGGTGCCGAAAAAAAAGGTTACCTCGGAATTCAAAGAGTATCGCCCAATTAGTTTGATCCATGGTATTTACAAGATTATTGCGAAGATTTTGTCCAGCAGACTAAAGGAAGTAATAGGCAGCTTGATTAGTGACAATCAGACTGCTTTTATAGCAGACAGATAAATTGTTGATGGTTTTATGGTAGCTAATGAAGTGGTTTATGATCTAAAAAGCAGTCGCAGATCAGGTCTCATATTCAAGGTTGATTTCCAAAAAGCTTTTGATTCAGTTTTATGGGATTACATTGATGAGGTGATGACTTACATGGGTTTTGGTATTAAATGGAGAGGGTGGATTTCCTCCTGCTTGTCTACTGGTCAGGTTTCAGTTTTAGTCAATGGCTCTCCTTCCCCAGAATTCAAAGTGGGGCGAGGTATTAGGCAAGGTGATCCCCTATCTCCCTTTCTTTTTAATATTGCTGCTGAAGGTCTATCTGTTCTCTTTCAACGAGCGGCAACCTCCAACATCTTTCGGGGTATTGATTTTGGCTCTAATAACTTTTTAAGTCACCTACAATATGCAGATGACACTCTTGTCTTTATGCCAGCTAGTTTGCATGCCCTTCAGTCAGTTAAAAGAGTCTTAAGGTGGTTTGCTCTATGCTCAGACTTGCACATTAATTTTTTTAAGAGTTCTCTTATAGGAATCAATGTTGATGACTCTTGCTTGGATGAGTTTGCAAAATCAGTTTTCTGCAGGCATGATTCTCTTCTATGTAACTACCTGGGTATGCCTTTGGGGTCTAATCCTAGAAGGATTTCAACATGGAAACCCATCATTGATAAGTTTCGAAAGAAACTCACCTCGTGGAAAGGGAGAATGTTGAGCATGGCCGGTCGCATTTGCCTTATCAAAAGTGTGTTGAACTCCCTTCCTTTGTACTTCATGTCCATCTTCCTTATGCCAAAAGGTGTGTGTCGCTTACTTACTTCAATCCAACGCAAATTCTTATGGTCGGGAACTGTCAAAATGAGAAAAATTTGCAAAGTCCAATGGAGTGTGGTTGTTAGAGATAAGGATAGGGGTGGCCTTGGGATTGGGTCATTGATAGCCAAGAATAAAGCAATGCTTTTCAAGTGGATTTGGAGGTTATCTCTTCCTGGTAATGAGCTATGGAAGAGATGGTATTCACCAAATTCAAGCCGGTATTTGAAAATAGTTTTCCTATTTTTAATAGAAGATTGTCTTGTATCTGGAGGGACATCTCATCCCTTATGACTTCAACAGACTTTGTCTCCTCAGCTTTAGCCAATAATTGCAGATTTGTAGTGGGAAATGGCTATCTAACTCGGTTCTGGTCTGATGTTTGGATTAACAGCTCTCCATTGAAAGTCATTTACCCACGACTCTATATTCTTTCCACTAAACCGAATGCCACAATTGCTGATATGGGAAATTGGGAGCAAGGGGAATGGAAGTAGGAGTTAGCTTGGAGGAGACAATTGTTTCTCTTTGAAACTGAGCAGGTTGTCTACCTTCTCTCATCTCTAGAAAGCTTTCGGCTAAAGGCAACAACTTCAGATAAGAAAGTTTGGTCCTTTTCAACAGATGGGGGTTATACAGTTAAAACTTGTTCTTTACTTATTGACAGAATTGTGAATCCAGGGCTTAGAACTTTTAAGGCTTCGATATGGCAAAAAGGGGTCCCTCCTAAGGTTCAATCTTTTCTTTGGCTAGCTGTTCAGAATAGATTATGCACTAAGGATTTCTTACTTTGCCGCAATATAATCCGAGTTGATCAAGCCTTTTGTATTTTTTGTGAAAATGAGATTGAAACTTCAAATCATCTTCTCCTTCATTGTAGACCAGTGTGGAAATTATGGATGAAATTCTTGGATTGGTGGGGTATTAGTGGTTGCCTTCCCTACTGTGTGGATGATCTTTTACATCAGTGGCCCAACCTAGTATTTGGAAAATTCCAGCGTAAGGCTTGGTCTATGCTTTCTTGTTGTGTTAGCTGGAGTATATGGCTTATGAGGAACAAAGTAATCTTCAATGATGGAGCTGCGACCTTCGAAGACAGTTTCTCCTTAATTCTTTATCGCCTCTCAAATTGGCTTAAGTCTGTTGATAAGTTCTTCATGGCTACTGGCACTACTTTAATTATGGGACCTGAAGGTATTATAGATTGGTCAAACACCAAAACAAGGCTTTAAGCATGATGTATCAGCTTCTCCAATCTTGATGTTCTTTTTTCGGTTATGTATTTGTTGACTCTCTTTTTCTTTCCTTTTGTATTTGTTTTTTGTTTTTGTGACTCTCTTTTCTTTTCTTTTATGTTTTTCTTTCGTGTATCTTATTTTTGGCTATCTTCTGGTTAGCCCTTTCAATATATCGACTTATTCTAAAAAAAGGTTGGTAACAAGATGTCCCCTAAAACGGCACAAATCCGCCTTGTGAGTACGCATCCTGAGGTTTATATATGAATCATGTGATGATTCGTTTGCGCTTGTCAAAGTGCTTCTAGCTGATCGAAATATTGTAATAGATCATTGTCCAAGATTGTGTTTGGAAGTGGGTTGTGGTAGCAGATATGTTATTGCTTCTCTAGCTCTTATACTTGGACAGGAAGTTTCAGGGGTGTCCTATATTGCCATTGATATTAATCCTCATGCATTGAGAGTGACCCTTGAGACGTTGGATGCTCATGGTGTTGATGCTGACTTGATGTGCGTGGATATTGCATCCGGGCTTGAGAAGAGGTTGTCTGGGATGGTGGATGTGATGGTTGTCAACCCACCATATGTACTGCCAACGCCTGATGACGAGGCGGATAATGAAGGAATGGCCTCGGCGTGGGCTGGAGGGAAGATTGGCAGGAGTGTAATTGATAGGATTTTGCCTGTTGCTGATAGACTTTTGTCAGATAAGGGATGGTTATACATGGTTACCCTTGCAACAATGATCCTCACATATATGTCTTCTGATGAGAAAGAAGGGGTATGCTTCTAGAATTTTTGTTCAGAGATCAACAGAAGAAGAGAGCCTTCACATCATCAAGTTCTGGCTTGATTCTGATATTCAACTGGATGCAAAGGAGATTTCAACAACTAAGAAATCGGTTCCTGCAAGGGTCATGGATCCACTTGTTTCATAACTTCCTCAATTGCCATTCTGGAGAAGTTGCAACAGCAATTGTTTATGAATCAGAAGGTAAACAAAAGGTTCGTGTTTTTGCCTGCCTCTTCTATATTTCTCTCGAAGTTATCTTACTTCGTTGTAACCTATATGATTATTTTGCCTGACAAGGGGTTTCATGACAGAAAAAGCTCAGATTTTTGCAGAAAGCTGTAGTCTCTCTCTCTCTCTCACTCTCACTCTTGTATCTATCATCCACACTAACTCTCCAACATCTTACTTTCTTATGTGATTTGGAGGCAAGGCCTTCTAAATAGAGTTGGACTAAGGGGTGACCAAACCATTGAGCAAACCTGATTCCTTTTCTAATTCGCTCTTTTATTGTTTACATTTCCTTTCCCTTTTTCTTAAGATGATAGAAGGGTAATTAAAGAGTATATAAAAAAATTAAAGCATTTCCCGCTAATGGTAAACAATATTGAGAGTTTAAGGTTGGAGAAGAGAACAATAGCTGAATAGTCTGCTCAAGACCCATCATGATAACGTAGCAAAATGATTCAATTTGCCAGCGTCAGATGAAATTGTTCCAAGATACCATGCAGACCACGAGAGAAGAATAGAATAAGTCTTCATATCAGAGATTATTAGCTCAATTCTGATGAGAGGCAACCGGGGTCAAGCCAACCAGAGAGTAAGTATCTGCCCCCAGCAAGATTATTTAGGAAACTATCAACGAGGAGCGATTTCATTTTTTTGCTTTTCTTTTTGATAATTTCATATTGCCTTCTTGAGAAACACTAGATTATCTACTTGTTACAAATTATTTGATTTTCTTTTTTCCAGGCAAGTTGATCTGGTCTCATGTAACCTTGCATTTCAAAAGACCATTTTTGCATTTGAGGGTTATAACTCTAAGTTTGTAGACCTCTCTTCGAGATACTTTTAGAATCCATGGATATTGTTGAAAAACTTCACATGAGTCCCTTGTCGGCAACCTGGGTGGAGGAAAACTTCTTTTCTTCCTCTGATACCAGATGCATTGATTTATTGAGTCCAGACTGCTTCTGAAGATCATTCTATCAAGATCACGGCATTTATGATCTGTTCCTGTCCATTAATGCTTTTGGTTTATGGCAAATGCTTTTAAATGTTATGACAAAACTAGACATACCAGGTTTGCTCACAACACTGTTGACCTGTTAGGTGTTCGATCTGACCGCATTTGCTTCTGATATCGTTGGTCACTTTCAATCACAAGAATTATTTATTATTATTGTAGATAATCTGGCTAGTTAAGGAATGGCCTAGTCGCCAGACTAAAATTCAGGGTGCTTGTTCTGCCATTGAAAGAAGCTTGTTTCATCGCTAAATTCCCCTTCACAACCGAAATTCTTGCTCATGCACGAACTTTGGCCCTAGACGTTCCCAAGCGCACATAGCTATTTAATGCAAGCCGGCTACAACCTAAAGAGTCACTTGGAGAATGGCTTAAAGTCTTCACTGATGAGATACTAAAAAATAAGTAGATTAGGATCAAAGTTTACATGGCAGATAAGCTGTTATTCTTTTAATTTTAATAATTTGATTTATTTTTTCTAGTTTAGGTAATTAATAGTTTATACTTGGTGGCTGAGAAGCTAAGATGATTAGTAGTTATTACCTTCAAGAGGTTCTTTTTTATGGATACGAAGAGGAGTTTAAGTATCTTTTTAAGAGAGAAAGAACAATTATATTTAAAATATAAAAATATATATATTAAAAATATTAAGAATAAAGAGATTGAGAACTTAAAACTTGAAGGATTTATAAGGTATTTATATAATTTATGAGTTTTATCTTTTAATTAAGATAAGGAGATGGATTACATTAATGTGATGGAAGAATGATAAAGTCTTTGAGAGATTTTTTATACATCTAGAGATGTAGGGAAAATAAAATACAAAATATAGCTGAATTTAAAAGAGTTGAGCTCTTCTCTTGTCTGAGCCCAAGAAAGCTGGACAATCCTTCGTAGCCATCCCAAAGACAACTGAGCTCTTTCCTGGCCCCAAAAAAACTTGAAATTGTGGGGGTTTTTTTTTTAATTTATTATTCTTAGTGTTTTTTAATATCAATAAATTTGGATTTATCACCCACTTAACAAAAAAAAAAAAAACTCAAAAAATATATAAGATATATTTATTAATTATGTTTTATGAAATAAAAATTATCTTTACATAACAAAAAACACTTTTAAGTACGAAATAAAGATTGCCAAAGGCTCTACTTGTCAGACATACATAAAAATAATAATAATTTTTTAAAAAATATTTTTAAATTCCTCTTTTATAGTTTTGCGTAAAGTTTTCGTTCATCTTAAATCTGCTTTGCTTTGATATGTGCTTTCTCAGATCCAGGAAGAGGATGCGTGAGAGAGAGGGAGCTTTTGCAGGTGTAGGATAACAGTTGCCATACCCACCAAGAAATTGTTAAATTTATTCTGATGATCGGGCTATGAGCCATTCTCAGATTAGTTTGCAGCTGCAACATATATGGCCCACTGGGCAGTTCAAAAGATTTATCCAAGGGTAGCTGGGCTCACACACTGTGGATTGTGATTTCTTTTTAATTAAATTTCTCTGTTTTTTTTTATATATAAAAATATGTAATTAATGACAATTCCCATGCTATTTTATTTTATATGTTAATGGAAGATAATTATTTTCGTGTAACAGTGGCGAAAATGAATTAAAAAAAGATCATGAATCCTTATGTGTAAACTAAAATTTAACTTTCAATCCACTTAAAGAACACAAAACAAAAGAAATTCATAATTTATTATTTTAAAATAAAGTCTAATGATGCCTACAACCTACCTTCTAAGGAGGTTTTACAAAAATTTTAAATAAACTAGAAAATTTATTTTAAAAAAACAAATTAGAATTCAAAAGCATAAAGAAAATTAACACAAAATCTTAAATAGAACACTAAATCCAGAAAACTCAAGAAAAATAACAAAATTAGTCTTTCTTAACCTAATTTTAGGAGATCAATCTAAGGTTCAATAACAGAAAAAATAGATTCTAATATTTAATTAGATTTAAGCTTGGTTTGACGATCATATATTTTGTTATGAATTCTTTTAATTATTATTCTAATATAGTGTGATATATATTTTCTTGAATTTAAATTTATAACACTAATCTATAAAAAGTTTTAGTCACGCAAAGCCCTAATACCTTTTCTTTACAGGAAAGAGCACCTAGGGTTGAAGACAATGATTTTTATGAAATATTTAAAAGTGTAGTAGCTATTGCTTTTCACTTTAAAATACATTAAAATAATTTTTTTTATTTTTTAAAAATTATTTTTGATATCAGCACATTCAAAATATCTAAAAATACTAAAAAATATTAATTTAAAATAAAAAAACTAATTTTTTTCAAAAATATTTTTCAATCACATAAATAAAAGAACCCCACGGTTGGTTAGAGTTAGGTGTTAAAAGACATGCAGGAACAAACAAATACCTGAGTATATATCCCATCCTAACATTTGAATTGATGTCAAAATCAACAGAAACACGTTTACATACGTGGAAGGTGTATTTGAATTAGCTTTACTTTTGTATTAACTTTCCAAAATCTTAATTTTTCTAAACCAAGAGAATCACAAAAAATAAAAAATCAAAACATAAAAAATAAACCAATTAAAATGATTAAAGAATTTTTAAAAAATATTTAATTTGGTTTTGGTTTCAAAAACTAAAACTAAATTAACTTGACCAAAGGGGTGCTATAAATAAATAAATAAATAAAATATGTAACCCTAAATCATTCTTATTGAACCCGCACTTGAGCTTATATTGTCCCTTCTCCGCAGCAGTAGCAGTAGCGCCCCCACCCAGGACATTTTCTCTCGTTGTTGCTTTGGTAAGATCCAAAAGACTCCAATGGCAATATCGGCTTCAATGTTGTTTCTTCTTAAGACTTTTGATGGCAATAAATTTCTTTATTTGTCAGGTTTGTAATGCTTTGCAAATTTAAATTTTATTAACCAGTTGTTGTGTGTTGTGAAATTTCTTCTACCATTAATGGAGATTTGGAGTTCTGTTAAAGAAAAATTAGACCATTAGAATACGTATTTTACAACCAAAATCCAAAAAAAAAAAAAAAGGCTGAGCAATTATAATCTGTTTTTCCCCATTTTGAACCTTAAATAACCAAACCTAATTGAAAATATATATCGGTTTAAACTGGTTTTAATTTTAAAATTTTAAAAAGAATTAGTTTGGTTGTTTTTTTGTGAAAACCAAACCAAATAAAAAATAATAACTTGTATTTCTATTAATCACCCTAAAATAATAATGAACCTCAGCAATGAAGGCCAAATTATGCAAGGGGAACTTATATAATCACTCCATTTTTTTAAATTAATATGGAATTAAATGCTAATATAAGCTGTAAATAACTACTCCAAGCTTTTAATTACAATGATTGGCATTCTTCTTTCCATGCTATTTTTAAAATTAAACCCCAACATCAAGCGAGAAATAATATTTTGTTCTTTGTCAAGCTTGTACACAATAGAAAATGACATGTATCATCCAACATTAATATATAATTAGACAGACAGGCAAGCAGACGTAAAGCGGGAGAGAACAATTATTTATGATCCTATTCAAAGAAATTCAATTACTTTTAAAAAAAAATTATGAAGAAGAAACCGAGTAATGTACCCCACCACCTTCTCTAGATAGTAAATTAATATTACAATTTTTTTTTTAAAAAAAAACAACAACACACGCAGAAATATATGATCCAAACTTACATGGAAATTAAGGATACATATTCATAAAGAATAACAAATGTTCTTTTTTTTTTTTTTTTCATTTACTGCATGTAACCTTTTTTCACAAAGACGGGATTTAATTACTTCTTGATGACGAGTCACGGCTTTGGTGGCTCTGCTTCCTCCACCTTGGCAGGTGTTTCAGCCACAACTGGAGGTGGTTCAGTCTTCTCTGAAGCCTCCGCTACTACTGCCTCTTCTTTCTTCTCTTCCTCAACTACTATCTCCTTCTCTGTGCTAGTAGTTGCTTCCTCGGTTTTTGTTTCGGGTGCTGGTGCTGGTGCCTCGACTGCCTTTTCCTCTACCGGAATAAAGGTTGAGACTTTTTCAAAGACGAAGAAAATAGGACCCGAAACATAGGCTGGTCCATATTTTGAAGATGCTTCAGATAATAGTTTTGATCCTGGAAACTCTGTGCATGCAAAAATACAGTAAAGTAAATAGAGGTGGTAAAAAAATTAACGCTTATTAAATCTTGAAAGAAGCCAAGGGAGGAAGAGAGGGTAGATTTTCTATATATATACCGATTTTAACAAGCTCATCAAGGAACTTTTGAACTGAAGTAGATTGCTTCTTTAATCCTGCTTCTTTGGGATCCTTAACTAAGGTCTGTTTCAGGTTAATTACATATTTACAAGATCATGTTAGTATTTTGTTTCATGCATGTATATATAAATATATAGGTAGCTAGATTTATTTGTGCGTGTGTGATTGACTGACCTTGATTTCAGCTGATGAAGCTTCATAGATTTCTATCACTTTAGGTTCAAGTTCAGTCTTCTTCTCTTCAAACTCCTTACTGATTTCTTCCTATTAATTAAAGCAAGAAAGATATTGCAAGTTCATTATAAAACAGATACACAGCAGTACATCTACATGCTTCAATTAACATAGTAAATATTTTGTAAGCTTCTTTCTTGCTAGTTATAATATTCTTGTCGAAAGAAGAAGAAATTCAAGAGTTTAAATTCAAGTTAGAAAGAGGACCTTCGATTCATCAAAGGTCTTGCAAGCTTCAGCTCCAGCTGCCTTCTTGGCACTGTCCTTCTCAAAAACCTTCTTGATCTTTGGAAGAACCTTTGATTTCCAATACCCCATTTCTCTCTTGTCTCAACTCAACAGATTAATCCAAACAACAAAATCTATCCAACAAAAAAATATGTGTGTGAATAATAAGCTAAAGAAGCAAAGTTGATGAAGTAGCCCAACGAGTCTGTGTGTATATTTTCTCACTTACTTTCGAACTGTGTGTAATGCCTCCGGGTTAAAGGAACATGATGCTAGAGAGCATGGCATCATATAGATACACTTGTAACAAAACAACCCCTTGTTTTCAAACTAAATTACCATAAATACCAGCTTAGTCATTCCCACCCGCCAACCTCACCATGCTAATGACCCTCTGACCCTCTGCTTCCCTACCAAAGGACAGTCCATGCAGGGCTATGAATGTCCACATATCTGGGTAGATATGATTGAAAGACAGGGTGGTTTTGTAAATAAACAAGGGAAGGGAAGGATAAAATAAGGTGGAGATGCCAGTTGGCAATCAACCTCAACGAAAGGTGGCAAATATGAGAAGTGGGTCCTCACTCAAATGTTGATGTTGACGTGTAACAAAATATGTCTCTTTCTTTGGCTTCTCACGTGGCTCCGCTGGTACTACTACTTTCACGCCGTCAATGACTACCCCCGCATCTCCTCCTCCTCCTCCTCCTCAAGCAAACAAATTAAAACCTCTTGATTCGACAGCTCTAGTCCATGGTCATGATATTCCAACATTCATCTCCAATTTGCATTTTTATGATTCTTTTAATTTTTTTATTGATTGATTGCGTTTGTACCATTTTTCTATGGTGATTTATGGGATTGAATCAATCAAATTCGGTAATTTAATCGTTAATTGTTTATACTTATTCCTGTATGATATGTGTGTATATCAATTGTGTATATAAAATGTGTAATGTTTTATATTTTATCTTTTATATGCATTTTTCTAAAACAAGTTTTGAGTTTTTCTTAAATTTGATAACCTTATTTAAATAAATTTTGTAATCTCATTTTCTTTTCTATTAAGAGATTTTAACCCAGAATTTATTGAAGAAAAGAAATATAAATATCAATATTAGAGTTCCAAATCATTTTACTCGATCAACTTGATCATATATAGTTTAATTGAGGATTTTACCTTCAAATAAATTGTAGCCTCTTCCTACACATTAAATGATTATATTCCATTATAAATATTAACTCGCGGTGTTTTTGAGTTGCCGAGTCATTGTAAAATAATTAGATCGATGGGATGCTCGAACGTACAAATTAAGGGGATGACAAACATACTTAAATGCGTAATAAATGGGGTTCTGAAAATCTAAAATTCAATATATATATATATATATATATATATAATTCAAGAGAAATAAGGTGGAGAAGAAGAAGAAGAAGAAGAAACATATATAGCTAGCTCGCAGTCGCATGCACATGGGGTGCTTGATTACAATTTCTGCGTCGGTAAAAACAAGGAGTGGAAGACAAGAAACAAGGATTAGTTAATGGTGGGGTTGATGCTAATGAAAGTTTTTTTCTATTATTTGATACCTTGAGACATTATGAAATATTGGATTTAGTACGTCATGCGTTGTTAATTAGCAGGAGGCTACAGCTAGATTACTTGACAAATATTATGTTGCAAACGCAGGTTGTTGGTATGTTTGTTTATGCTTAGGGTAATAATATAACAAAGATCGAACTGTCCTTCATTTGTAGATATCTGTCAACAGCTCTAAATCGGAGGCACAAGCTTTGATTTATATATATATATATATATATATATATAGAGGTGTTAAGCAACAGATGCACCTCATTGATCAGTCATTTAGGCAGTCTTAGACACCCATGGATTGAATATAATTAGATTATGTCTATTTTTAACTACGGTTTTGTAGACTAACAAAAACTTTGACAAGAATAATTATCAATTATGCTTAATTTGTTCAACTTCTATCCTATGAATATTATAACTACGTACGATTCTGCTCTTGTCATCAAAGATTTATATTCAAATTTTTTTTAAAAAAAAGGTTTGAAAGATTCCGGCCTACAGAAAAGGAAAAGGAGAGGGTGAGATTCTACAGGTAATAATATTCAAGAGATTTGACAGAGCAATACTCTTAGAAAATCAATCGCCATAGCGTTCGGCTTCAATTTCACAAGCTATTGTTCTCCCAAAAACAAGAAAAGAGGATATTTCACAGGTTAATCCGCAGGTAAGATGGGGTTTTGACTTCCCATGTGTCATTCCATGCTACAGTATTTTTGAAAGTTGCACCATGGCTAATTCTCACTCAATGCATAAGATAATATTAATCTTACGTCAGAGGAACAAGGACATTCACCTTTCAGAACCATCGACATTTTAATTTATGGGCTCCCAGTCACTTGGTATATATTTTGGTCATAGGAAATTAGGTATTCAGAGCCAAAAAAAAGAAAGAAAAAGAAATCAAGTATAATTTGATTTATGATCTTGATGGCACATGCCTCTCGAATGTATATATTTCCTTCATCAAGCTCTTTCGGTTCTAATATTCTTTTATTTTATTTTTTTATTGACATGGTTATCTAGACCAGCTTGCGTGCATCTCGACTGATCCTACAGGCCCTGAAGTTAACAACCATGTAAATCTCTAGTGGTCATCATATTAGCAATCACAGGGCTCGAACCTGAGACTATAGAAAAAACAAATTTCTTAATTCCAAACTCTTACCACTTGACTAATATATTATTTAAAAATATCCGAGTGTTATTTTCATGTAATATAAAATAGTTAAAAAAATGATATTTGTCAAATCATCTGAGGGACCAGATCCAAAAAATATATAATTGATAAAGACATGCTTCCAATGAGGCACAAATTCAAACGTTAATTTTATATCCTTTAACATTTCTATTTCAGTTTGGTCCTCCTATCATTTTCTGATAACACAAATAGTAAAAAGAAAAAAAAAATCCAATAACATTTGTTAGTACTGGCGTGATTTAAGAAATAGAAAAGTTAATCCCCAAAAACTTACAACCCATATCTCAATAATTTTTTTTATTGATTTGGTCCCTAAAGGTTTTAGAATATTTAATGAAGTCCTTAATTCATATATATCGCTAGTGGGTTATGTTCAAGAGTGCGTATTTAATTTCTTCAGTAAAGAAGCAGCTAGTTTATCTGGAATTTGTTTTTAACCAATAACAATTATAATAATTTGAGATGGAAGGACTCAATTGAGAATATCTAATCCTTTAGAGTCTTAATTGACAAAAAAAAATGTGAATTAATTGAGAGTCACTGTAATAATGTATTTGAAGTTTGCCCTTTCATTCTATCATTATTCTTTCCTGGCACCAACTGGCATTTCCTTTTAGGGGCACAAAGCCACAACAAACTGAGTTGATTGCTTATTAGTGGCTTTGTCCTCATGTCACATTGTCATGTTAGCTTCAAGGGAACGAAAGCCTCGCCAACCAGCATAAATGAACTCTCTAATGATATCATTTACAACAGTTTTTGCTCACTCATTTATTTATAAAGTCTACTTGAGAGGACTACTTTTCAAAACTTTATGAATTAATAGTTTGTTTGGTATTGCAATGTAAGATGTTTTTTACTCGAAAATACTTTTTGAATTTTTTTATTTTTAATATGCATATAAAAAGGTATCAATTTGATATATTTTTTAAACAAATGTATTTTTAAAAGATACCTAGAAACGTAAGCAACCGAAATCCCAAATAAGACAAACCAACAATATATCCGATTTAATATTAATTATCAATAATGTCATATTTTCTATTAATTAACCCACCTGTGAATCGAATAATTAAGGTCTCATCATAATTCCATTGAAGAACTTCAAATGATAACGTGGAGAATATGCATATCAAATCGCCAATTAAGTTGAAATTTTCTAGAGTTGAGAGTTTATCTTCAATTTTGAGCCCCGATGAGAAGCTGTGTTTCAACAACTTTGTCTCGTAGTGAATGAGGAATCTGCGTAGTAATACAAAAAAGAGAGAAAAAATTGTCATGGGTAAAAGTTTTCTGCCCTAGAATGTGGAATATAATGAACTCCAGCATAGTTATGTCGCAGCAATCCAAAATGTTGACCTAACCCGGGGGGGGGGAAGATGGATTAGTGTCAACTGCTTTGGCATCATTAATCAAGAAGATGACAACACACTTGCCGTTTGAGTGCAAAACTCCATTGATAAGGACTGGTTATTAGATTCTTTGTCATTTTGGAAACGAAACTCATGTAATCTCTGATTAGCTTCTCTCTATAGTCTTATCCAAGTTCATGTCTTTTCCAACCTAAGCATACATTTTATTTATTTATTTATTTACTGTCTTTAGAATAATGATGCATTTGTCTTTGGATTCTGAAGGTAAGATTCAAATCCCAGTTTTAGCGGTGCTTGTTTTGTAAGGGCACCAACGGGCAAGCCCATTGGTTGTCTGGATTAAGATTATGTACACCCACTCCATGCATACATATATATTTTGTCTCTCTTGAATCTTGATAGACATAAAGGTGATCGCTGGGGTAACAAAGAAGTCTCCAAAAAAAAAAAAAAAACTGCAGACTTGGAAACCTAAGAAAAGAAATTCATGAGTTTCTCAATTGAACATTCAAGAAGAAGGATCAGCCGCAAACGAATTTATAATTCAAATCACGCTATTTTTTTTTTTTATCTCTGAAAACAATTTGAGTTCCAATTATCTCTATTCTATAAAAAAAAAGAGAGAGAATGAGGATGAGCTAACATTAAAAGGCTATGGACCTTATTAGGTTTAATAATTTTATTTTTTTAAAATTTATTATTTAGCCGGATATATGATAACAAAAAAATAATTAAAAAATAATAATTAAAGGATGTAATTGAAAAGAAAAAAAAAAACAAAAGCTCTCTTAGACCTTAAAAAAAGACTTGGCCCATGTCCCTAGGCCCTTTTAATTTTTTTTCTCTTTTTGTAAGGGGCAGAATGTCTGTCATTCACCCTTAATTCTTCTTAAAAATAAAATAAAATAGATGTCATATCATCTACTCTTACACATATTAGTAGCCAAAAAATCATGGGTTCTTCTTTTTGGTCAAAACCTTATTCACGGTCTATTTTTATTTTAAAACACCTAAATAACATAAAAAAAATAATTTATCAAGTTAAAAAAAACTTAAAAAATGATTCAAGAACACAATCAAACTTCTCATATCAAATGAAACTCGTTGACGCCAAAACTAATTTTTTTAGTGTTTGAAATCGATGTCAAATGACTCTTTCCTCTTGCAAGAATCTAACGACTTTCTCTCTACTCGTTCAAACCTAAGAATTAAAAAATAAAAAAATAAAATTTTGGATCAAAATTGAATTTTAAAGAATAATGTAAAGGTTAAAAAAGAAAGTGGAAGGATAAAAATGAATTTTTAAATCAAAATTTAAATTAGTAATGAAATTTTTTAGTATTTTACACTTTTATCTACTACTTTTTAATTTGCTCCAAGCTTAATAAGTTTTAACAAATTATACTTTAATTTGGGTACATAAAGATGCAATAAAAGAATTTAAGGACAAAAAAAGAAAGTGATGTGCTAGCTGTTTTTTTAGTATATGTTATAATTATAATTATAATTGTCTAAAGTCTAGCTGGAAGCAGACAGTTTGCTTGAGAACAGAAGGAACATGTGGCGTCATTGTAGTAAAGAGACACATATCACCCAAATTTAATACAGCTGGCGTGCCCGATGATGATGGATTAGTGATGTTGATGCTAATGACAGCTTAGTAAATTTAAAAAGACTTTACTGAACAAATAATCCACAAGATTATATTATAAATATTTCACTGTTTTGTATTTGTAAGATAATTTAAAGTATTAGTGATTTTAGGATATTTGTTTTTTTATTATTATTATATAGGATAAATTCTGAAAATCGTCATGGTTAACATTTTACTCTCTGGTTGGTAATTCTTTATTTCTCGTAGGACATGAATTTTTTCTTTGCAAGTTTTCAATAATTAAAATTTTCTCAAGTTTTCAATAATTTATATTTTTTGTATTTACATCTTTAGTTATGTTTTTATTGTTTTATGTTCGCTTTACTTTTTTATTTATTTATGATAAATCCAAATAAAATAAATAAACCTCTCATATGAACTAAAAATCTTTTAAAATAGGTCCAAAAAATACCTTGGGCTCTGGCTACCAAGCCCGAGCCCAATATACAACTAAGAACCAAGAAAAATGAGCTCGGGCATGGTAGCCTAAGCTCATGCATAGTTGGGCGTGCGCCCATCATCTGATTGGGTGTGCACCCCAGCACCCTTTTCGGGCTACGATGCACGTCTCGAGCCCAACATCCGTGCGTCCCAGCCCGAAAAACTCTCCAGGCTCTCTTAAGCCTAACAAATCACCTTATGTTGTATAATACTTAATATAAATATGAGTTTATCTTTGAAATAAAAATAATGTATCTCTGACATATATTTCCTAACAACAGATCTATAGTAGAGGGCTTTCGGGCACTCTTCTTGAATGGAATTGACTTGGTCTTCCTAGACCAATATTCCCACAATCACTAAGGATTGATATCGGATCCTCCATTCTCCAGTGCAGTCTCGAACTAGCACATTATCTAGGTGATGCTAAAAGGTCTCTCACCAATTTACTAGGGATTGATATTAGATCTCAATTCTCCAGTATAGTCTTAGACTTGCACATTCTCAAGGCGATGTCAAAGAGCTTCTCACCAATTCGCCAGAGGTTGATCTTGAATCTTTCACTTTCCAGTGTAGTCTTAAACTGACATATTCTCCAGATAATGTCAAAGGGCCTCTCACCAATTCACCAGGGATTGATCTTGGATCTCTTGCCTCTCCAATGTAGTCCTAGACTAGCTCCACTCTTTAGTGAGGCGCCCTTAAAGTCATCACCAAGGAGGCTATATACCTCCCACTCTTCGGTGAGATCTTTCCTTAATTAAGGGCTTTCATGCCTCATGCCATCATAGAGAGGTCATATACCTCCCACTTTCCAGTGCAACCACTTTTCAAGGAATGGACTTGGTTTTTCTAGTGCAATAGAACCACCCTACATAAATTTGTCTTCTCTGCCCCTTATAAATTTCTCAAATTATAGTCGTCGACATGGGTTCACTCCCCTCCTCCTTTTAAAAATTTTTTCTAAGTATGGACATCATCATGTCACCCTTGTTGGGTTCCCCGCAACCCTTTAGAATTTTTTCCATGTATGGACGCCGCCAGGAGTCACCCTCTTTGGATTCTCCTCAAACCTTTAAAATATTTTTTAAGTATAGACTCACCCTTCATGGTTTTCTACCAACCAAAATTTTTCTAATTATGAAATTCTTCTCCATAAGTCTCCCCTAATCTCTTAGAAAAATTTTCTAAGTATAGAGTCCTTTATATCCCACCTCACTCTCCTAAGAATTTTATTAAATATGGATTCCTCCATGGTTCCCCTCTACGTACTTAAACATTTATTAAAAAATAGTACACACCCCTACACACAGGTTATCTAGTTTATTACTCGGGGTTTTCAACCCCTCTTCTTGTATGAAAAAAATTTAATGAACTTGTCATGATAACCAAATATTTTTACAAGTCTTTGTGGATCAATACCACAAAGACTTGGAAGCTACTAATAAATCCAAATAAAATAGACATAAAAAACTCCTAGATGGACCAAAAATATCCACCAAAATAGATCCAAAAAACATTTATTGGGTTCAGGCTACAAAGCCCAAGCCTAATATACAGCTAAGGGCCAAGAAAAATGGGCCTGAGCATGGTATCTCAAGCCCATATTGGGTGAGTGCACGTCCAGCTAGTGTTGGGCATGCACTTCAGCACCCTCTTGGGTTCGGGCGGGCACCTTGAGCCCAACATGTATGAATCTAGACATCACTTGCTACTAGTTATGAACTCTTTAGGCTTAATATATCAAGCAACCAAACACCTTGACTAGAGATAATAAATTGGATTATTTGAATTAAGAGATCAGTTAATTATCCAACGCATCAACCTTATTCCTCAGCATCTTGAATTTTAAAACTTATCAATTGCTTTTCTAATATTTTTATAGATATTGTTAGCAATTTGTTGAATGTGAACTACTATAGTTTCCTACAATAATTTTTTATAATTTACTATGCTAATAAGCCAAAATATATGTATTCTTTTAATAAATTAATGTGACTTATAATTCATAACGATAGTTGTTTTTTTTATGAAAACCGTTGTGATTGGTTATCTAATGAATTGTAATGGGTTTCTTTTTATAAACCAATATAATTTATTGCCCAAGTGAGTAATATTTTTTTTCTTAAAATAATGTAAACATTAAGGTTAATTATTCTGAATATAGTTATGTAAAACTCAATTTCATTTTGTTGTTTACAATCGGTTATGAAAGCTTATGGTTTATTGTTTGCTTGGAGTTTATAGTTTACTTAAAACAGTATTACATTGTGACTGATTTGAATGTTTGATATAGAATTAATTTTTTTAATTCAGGTTCATTTGAACTATTTTGATTTTAATTTTTTATAGAATTCAGATTTTTTTATTATTATTAATGTAAGTGTCCAGGTCAGCTTGCGCGTACCTCGACTAATTTCAAGGGCTCTGAAGTTAACAATCATATAAGCTTTCAGTGGTTATTATATTAATAATTATAGGATTTGAACTTGAAACTATATTGCTAGAATTCAGAATTTTTTTTTTTAGTTTAACGTGGGTGTTCGGGCCAGCTTGCGCGCACCTCGACCAATCCCATGGGCCCTGAAGTTAACGACCATATAAGCCTCCAGTGGCCATCATATGAGCAACCACAAGGCTCGAACCTGAGACCACAGAGAAAACAAACTTCTTGATCCCAAGCTCTTATCACTGGCCACCACCAAATTTTATTTAATAGAGAAGTAGCGCGTGCGAGCATATACACACACACAGAAACGAAGAAGATTTTTTCTTCATAGATATTAGGGGTGATCATTTTCGGTTCGGTTCGGTTTTTACCTATAAAAACCAACCAAACCGAATTTTTTTTAAAAAAAAAAGCAACCAAAACCGAACCGGAACCGAGTCAAACCGACCGGTTTCGGTTCGGTTTGGTTCGGTTTTTAATGTAAAAAAACCGAGAAAACCTATAATATATTTTGGGCTGTTTGTAATGCGTTTTTAATGGGCTTTTTGATGGGTTTTTAATTAAATTTCTGATGGGCTTGTGATTATAATATTGTCTACTTTTCTTATAAGATTCTTAACCAAATCAATTCTTTTTTTGGGTTGTTTTTTGCAACTGAATATTCATTTGTTGCCTTCCTAATAATTTTTCATTTGTTTTGTTTGAGTGAGTAGGACTCCTGCTGCATAAGTTTAAATAACAAATACCAATAAGTTAAAATACAAATTACAATGCATTGCCTTCAAAGAGCTTAACAAAAACAACAAATAACATTATCATAAAACACTCCAATAGTCCAATTGTTGCCATCAAAACCTGAAATTAAAAATATAAAATTATAACTTGATAAATTAAATTAGAAGATATAAAAATAAAAGTATTACACATCAGATTTGGGCAATTTTCAAGAGAAATTCTAAGCAATAGAATTAAAATAGGAATTTGAACAGGGAAACAAAAATCCAAATAGAAGCATAAACAATTTTTCATATAAAGAATAAAATCAATATGATTTTCCAGCAACAAATACACTGAAGATCAAAATACAGATAAGGAATCTCTTATTTCCTTAATGATCAACTAAAATAAAGCACAAACATGGGTTTTCAATTCTGCCGACTTGGTTTGGAAAACAGTTTTACATATTCTGCACTTCATCCTATTGTTGTTGTCAATCTGTCTAATTTGAAGAAACAGAAAATAACTGCAATTCTGACTAATTAATTTGCAATGCCGCAAGCACTAGATCAAGATATATACATTCCTTTCAGTGCTCAAACATGGGTTTTCATTTATCAATTAAAATAAAGCACAAACATGGGTTTTCAATTCTGCATACTTGGTTTGGAAAACAGTTTTACATATTCTGCACTTCCTCATATTATTGTTGTCAATCTGACTAATTTGAAGAAACAGAAAATAATTAATTTGCAATTCTGACTAAGTAATTTGCAATGCCGCAAGCACTAGATCAAGATATATACATTCTTTTCATTGCTCAAGAATAAAAACCCAATTAAAGCAATCACAAACATTTATGCAAGCAATACAGTAAAATAAAAACCCAATAAAAAACTACAAATGGTTACCTTAGATATGGATTTTTGAGCATTCAAAACAACAACTGTGTCTCTGATCTCTGCATTGAAAAGCAAATACAATAAATATAATAGAGGATAGACTAATTAATTAATTAAAAAGGAAAAAACATAATTAAAACTTACTGCTGTAAAATCGAACTTTCTTCTCGAATCTACAGTAGTACAGTGCGTTTTAGTCTTTTAGACCTAACATCTTGTCTGCAACCATAAAATAAAAAAAAATTGCCAGAAAAAATTCAGCAAGGTCATTAATCAATTATGATCTTGTTGTAGAAGGGGCTGAAAAAAATGACAATAAGAGAATGTTGACAGGATGCATATGTGAAATGTTATAGAGATTCAGAGAAGTACCATGTGTCTGTGATCTTGTATAGATGAAGAGGAAAGGCCAACTAGATAGGTTCTGCCGTTCTGGAACACGTTGATCTATTGTTGAGACTTGAGAGGCTTGATTGGTTTCAACTTTCAAATTTCAGCTGATGCTTGGCGTTTCTCTGGTTGTCTGTGTTTGAGAGTCTAAGACTCTAAGGAGAGGGGGCGGCCGCCGGTGCTAGTGTTAGGATTTCAGCTGATGCATGGCGTATCTCTGGTGTTTGAGAGTCTAGGGAGAGGCGGCGATCGCGGGTGCTAGGGTTAGGATTTCAGCTAAGCGTGTCTCTGGTGTTTGAGAGAAAGAGAGGGGGCGGCCGCACTGCTAGGGTTAGGTTACTGGGCATTAGGCAAAGATTTTTTTTCTATTTATAGTATTATTTTTTTTATTCGAACCGGTTCAGTTCGGTTTGGGTTTACCGGTTTCAACACTACAAAACCGAAAACCAAACCGAACCGGAGGTTTTTCTAAAAATTCTAATCGGTTTAATCGATTTTTTTTCTTGGTTCGGTTTTTTCGGTTAATTTTTGGTCGGTTTTCTCGGTTAAATCGGTTTATCGGTTTTTTTACTCACCTCTAATAGATATATCATGTCCTAGGTTTAAGCCTGAGCGAGGGTGCATCCGTCTGACACGTTCAATTTACCAGATTGCAACTTGCAAGGATGAACAAAGAACAAAGAGTCAACCTATAAAGACAACGATAATCTAGCACACCAGGAACTAGACTCTGCGTTATGAGAAAATCTTTTCAACGCATCATTAAGGTGGATTGAACTCACATTATCACCTTGTCGACTCATTTATATCACAGCATAATGACAGGCAAGCTGCCACCCGACACCGACTCTCTTTCTCTCTCTGTGTCTTCCCTGACAGGCAGACACTTATTTCATAATCTTAATCTGTGATGGCCCCAAGCAGAAAATGACATGGGGGAACCTTTACACTCTTGATCAAAGCAAGACAGAGAAGTGAGGGTAGGTGGCGTTATTTTAAAGTGCAAGACAGCAACGACGAAAATCGAGAGCCTAGAAGTACCAAAACAATTATCGTTGTAGCTTCCAAGCTAGTACGATAGATTGCGCTGCACATTCTTAGAAGGATAGGAATTTGAAAATGATGGATTAGTGAAAACAACTGCAGTCACTGATTTCCTATCAGCCATATCTCTTTGCAACATGTTCGTTTTATAGCCAGGAAGCTGTCTGGTGAGGATTGAAATTGTGATGGATTATATTTTTTAAAATTATCTTTTATATGAAAAATATTTTAAAATATTTTTAGAATTTTTTTATTTTTAATATCAAAACTTAAAAAAACACTAAAAATATTAATTTAATATCTTTTAAAACCAAAAACTTTTAAAAAAAAGTGTATGGAAGCAAAAGTTTAACCCCAACAAAATCTCATAAAAATAAAGTTAAAAAATGAATTGAAAGGTAAAAAAGTTAATAATGATTGTTTTTTAAAGTGTTTTTTATTATAAAACACATCAAAACACTATTTTTTTTAAAAAAAAAATATTTTTTACAACATATCAAAATAATTTAAAAACATTAAAAAAATATTAATTTAAAATAAATAAAAAATAAAAAATAATAATAATTTTGTTCAAAAATACTTTCAAAACATAATATTAAACTCAAAACATAATATTAAACACACCCACGAGGCAAAGGATAACCGGGCAACCCGGTCTCGCAGATTGAGAATGTGCAAGAGTCACTGACATCTGCAACTCTTCGCTGCAGAATTGAGTTATTAATCCGTACTACATCTCTTCTGGGTTGGGCGCTTTCAGCAGTTGTCATGCCGAGTCCGGTAACGTGCATTCCAGCTCTGTGCTACCATTAAATGTCTCTGCTTGGATAACAATCATTAGGGAAAAAAAACATCAATTCTTAAGCATCTACCTAAATTTTGATGCTATTTTGAGAAGATTATCTTACAAATGCATTTTCAATTAAAACAATGGTCTGATTCCAATGCCAAGCTTTCAGCTGTCCTAAACTGAACTCGTCCTTTTTTACATAAAAAAAATAGTGGCGATAGAAGAGCCGAACTTGCAGCATATATATGGTCAAGTTGAATTTAAATGCGTGCGACCTCGTAAACCATAAATGAGTATCGTGGTTAACGAGTTGTCAAAGCACACATCATTCTACCACATAATTGGGAGCGACAGCCAATATCCTGTCATCTTTTGACGATGACTGCCTTGCACCATCGCCCTCTGCTTCTGGTCGGCTGCCATAATCTACCACAATCAAATA
Organism: Populus simonii; assembly: GCA_007827005.2. NCBI lineage: Eukaryota > Viridiplantae > Streptophyta > Magnoliopsida > Malpighiales > Salicaceae > Populus > Populus simonii. The sequence goes on along the minus strand of CM017466.2, from coordinate 17,736,436 downwards.
GCCTTCCTTCCGAATCAAACTCTGCAGTACAACATTTGTCATGTCCAATAGTCCCAGAAAATATATTGCTAAAATAGAATAATTAAACATATTGGCAAGACTCAGATATTGCTGTCGTTTTGCCTCTATAATAGCTTTGATTTTTGAAGCTTCATTCTTTGCTTCCTCCACAGAACTGTAGCTATTTTTCTGATTCTGTTGTTCTACATACCATCTTATCAACTCTCCCTGTCCCTGAAAATGATGACAGAACATGCTTCAAAGACAGTAAATATGGTAATGAAGGCAAAGGGCCAACTGGTTCGTTTCTATTGCAAGGATCACTACTGGACAATATGAAATAAGTGTCCGACTTCCACTGCTATCATTATTGAGGTGGCGCCCTCAAGCAAAGAGAAACTAAATAAAAGCGTTAACGTGAAAGCCTCAATTGTAACGGTAAAAGAATAGTAACGGCAAAAATACACGTACTAAAAAACACATATCATTTGACATAAATAAAAGGGTTTAACGTAAATAAAAGGGTCCTAGCTCTTTACCATCTCGCATCACAGCTTCTTCATGCTGTCTTAGGCGCATGACCAGTGCATCATTTCCACCATCACCATCATCATGATTTGCTTCTTGAATCTCAGATAAATCAATCTCGCTTGACTCCACACTACAAGGACAACAAAAGGCACACGTTATAAATATGAAAAGCTAGCAGATCAAGAAAGATGTTCAACTCATTTCCAAAATTTTTCTTGCCTGATTATGGATGTTTTCAGCAATTTCACTGCGAAGCAAACATGCCTTGGTTGTACCAGTGAAAAAACTTGTTTTTCTCAAGTCTATATTGAAAATGCAATTGTGCATAGCAATCTTAAGATTCAAAATGGAATATTAAAGAACCTGGGTTTCCTAATGACTTCGTGCAATGGCCTCATACAGTCTGATTAATGCCTCCAGCTGTCTAACAGTCATCCGATAAGCAACTCTACTCCCCAGAGTTGTATCACCTCTGCGGAGAGCAACATAAGAGTCCACCAACAGTTTTCTTGCTTCAAAATTAAGATGCATTAAGGATCAGCTAGCGTGTGGCTAGGTACAGTATAAGAATTCTCAAATTTAAGTCATTCTTGGTGTGTGTGCACGTGTCCGCACGCATGTGTGAATGAATGTATGTATGTAGGTATTTAAGAACAGCGATTCTTCGGTTTCAAGATCTTTGCATATGCAATATAACATTTTATCTGAGCAGTTGAGAATGGAGGAGCAAGAGCTTCTTCACGCTTTTGATGAACTCTTACAATATGGTGCGCAATGTGGTAATCAGTTTGATTATTGGGATCACCAATCATCACATATACCAGATCAAACCTTGAAAGAATTGAAGGGGGGGGGGGGGAACCACGTTATACTGGACAGTGCATGGAAGTGATTGGTCCGGGAAAAAGAAGATCAAACTTAATAAAACAGGTAATAGCATAAGAGATTCAATTTTTAGTTATTCACGCGGCTACAAAATCAAGTGAAAGAATTTCTGACCTTGAGTGGTTTAGATTTATCAAAGTGTCCTCCAGTGGGGTTAACTGCAGCTAGAATTGATGTTCAAGCGTTGAGTGTTGCTTGCATCCCAGCTTTTGTGATGCTTATTGTCTGCTGTTCCATGGCCTCATGAATTGCAACCTTGATGTTCATTTAGATTGATATCAGAAATTGTTATGAGAAATGTCAGGTTAGACTTTAATGAAGGAAGATTACCTGATCTCAAATATCCATCTTGTCAAACTCATCAATGCAACAAATGCCACTGTCAGCAAGCATCAATGCACCAGCCTGAGAGGACATCAAATAAATCAGAAAAATAAATGCTCACAGATTAGCAGTTGCATTAGAAATAATGAATGCTCAATATCATGCGTCATTTCAGAACTATAGTAAATGCCATTCTTAGAAGAACAGCAAGGCACATTAATATAAATCAAACTTCAAGAAATTGTTTAATAACTGCTTAAATCTAGATAGCCATAGAGTCACGTGTAGGCTCTTCCAAAATAGAAAGGTGATTGATCTGTGCTGTCCAGAGGAATATCCATAAACAGGTGACAACTGCTTGGACTAAAACAGATCCACTGATTCTCAGCCAACAAAAGAGTAACAATAAGTGAATGCTACCTCAATACAAAATTCCCCAGTTTCTGGTTCTTTAGCCACAGTTGCTGTCAACCCAGCAGCAGATGATGATTTTCCAGATGTGTAGACGGATCTGGGAACTATACCTGAAGTATACCTGTAAGAGCAAACATAAATAAACAAATGCATCCTTTGCATAAACTACTTCAAAAAAGAAGCAGCAGCAGAAGAGTGAGATTCAGAGTCAAAAAGGCAGCTAACTTGAGGGACTGAGATTTTGCACAGCTGGGATCACCAACAATACAAGCATCGATGTCCTCTCTAAGGTTAATACCCTCATGAGTGAAATTGTGGACGCCACCGAAGAGCATAAGCAGGAGTGCGCGTTTGATATCTTGGTGACCAAAAACAGTTGGAGCAATACTATCTACAAGCTTGTTGAAGAAATCAGGTGCGTTTCCCATTCTTTGAACTTCATCTAGCTTCACTACCTGTCAAGTAAAATGAAGTGAGAAAAGTCTAGTGTATTGGACTCTAAACACACATAGTACCAGATGAGCGGGGCCAACAAATAACATGACCCACTTCAAACTTCAAACAATGTTACATTTATCTAGAATGTCAGTGGCTAATACTATCGTAATAGGGTTATCATAGTATGAACAAATGGTGATATAAATTATCAGAGGTCGCGACATTTTAAGCATGGATAAATTACTTCAAAAGCAGAAACAGGATAAGTGACCGTGAATCACCGGTTATCATCTTCATCGGCAACCTTTTTACTATTCCTGATGTAGATATCCCTTCTTCCATCACAAACCTAAACAAATATGCATCTATGAATCACAAATAATTGTAATACACATGCATCACCATTGGCCAAACATCAGGTATCAAGCCAGCTGTAGAGGAACCTGCACTGAATTGGCTATAAATGCAAGGCAATAGGAGAGGTCTCTCACTCCCAGTGCTCGGAGCCCTCTGACACCTTCACCACCAACAGCAGAATTTTTACACTGAGAAGAATCTCGACAGCGTTATGCTTGCTCTCCAGGGGACGCCAATGCCAGTATCTGGTACAACAACCACAGTGCCTGTGAAAATGACCCTGGACGAAATCAAAGTTCAATGCTGAATTATATGACACGTTAACATTTACTTAAAAGAGGAGAGAAACACAAGTGGTAATCAAAATAACTAACTGAAAAGAATATCTTACATATCACCTGCTCTGGCCTGTTCAACAATATCATGGCGAAGAATAATATTCAAAGATCTGGGAAGGGAACCAGCAGGAATCTCTTTAGAAGTTTCCTGCATTCTAACCCTCTGCGGTCGGCAAATTTGCTCTCTTGCCGAAGCAATGCCCATCTCATTTTATTGGTACATGTCGCATTGGTACAGATTGTTGGCTAAAAAAATCGCAATCACGGCAGCAGATTTAACAGTTGGCATCAAACAAAATATAAACCTGAAAACTGAAGTTGCAATAGAACACCGATGCACAAACTGACCTCAGTATATTTGAATTGCTGTTCAACATTCTTGACAACGCCACCACATTCCAAACACCTAAAAGCTCCTTGTAAAAGCTCCGCCCTTACCTCACTTGTGCAAGTCACCACTCCGGTACTGACCAGTTTCCCAATTTCTGCTGTTGTCAGCTCTCTTGATCTGTAAACACGGTAGCAAACTATACAATTGAGACACTAATATCAATTTCCAATCCTCCTTTTCATCAACTGAGGCAGTAATTGGTAATTTTACGTGCATCAATCTACAGAGAATCAACTATTTGAGTAAGGATTTCGATCAATTTCCTAAAACCCATCAACCAAATCATCAAAAATTAAGGAAAATATACTTCAAAAACAAACCCAGAAATACCAATGAAGGAAATAAAGAGAAGAAGTACATCAATGAAAAAGGGATATTAAAGAAAGCAACATTGATGACCTTGTTAGGATTATCATCGGATATAAATGTTGAGCTTAGCTCCATCACAAACCTCTTGCACGCATTCTTCAAATACGGCTCAAACCTAATAGTCACCATCATAACTAAACAAAATGAACAAAATTTTAACAGATTTCTACTAAGAAAGTGATTTTCTTTTGATAACTCAAGTACTCTTCGGCAATGGATTTTTGAAGAACATAACTGAAAAGCATGATATGGGAGAAATTTTAGACATCGTTGTCGATTCATTGCTTCAATCTCGGCATTATATAGTACGCTTCTCCTGAATTTCGATTTTGTCCGTCTAATCTAAAACTGCTCAAAACAAACGAAAAGAAGAAACATTTCAACAAAACATTATAGTAATTCATTTTTTTCTCTTAAATTAAATATAAAAAAAACAACCAAAATCGAACCTTTTGAGAAAGTTGAGGAAAATGTTCTCAACAAGGACTGCTTTCTCGTCGACGAAGTAGCCGCCGAACGCATCCATTGCTATGATTTTGAAAATGGGCTTCTGTAGTGGAATAAATTTTAGTGGGTTGGTGTTTGATGCCGGAGGACACAGGCAAGGGAAGGAAAATTTACTTTACTGTGTATGCCCTCTTCTGTCTCAGAGGAAGGTTGAGCTCTTTCGCGCCAAAAATAGAGAACGATGTGGGGCAGATTCATTTCGCAATGGGCTTTGCTATTTTCTTACTGCTCCTGGTTGGTGTCGGTTAATAGGTTGCCTGATCCAATGGGAATAGCAATGTCCCCCGGCTTTGTACGAATTTTTAAAACACAAATTATTCAGAAATGAATAATTATATTATATTATAACTAAAATATAGAGTTTTAATTATTTTATTATTATTAATTATTAAAAAACTAAAAAAATTATGGTTTTACTGTGTAAAACTTTTTCATCTTCTCACAAAATAATATTCATATCATTGTTCATTATACAAATTTTCAGTTCTTTATCCCTCAATTTAATTATTTTAATTTGTTTTGGTCATACAACTTTAACCTTTTTCAATTTAATCCTCAAAAGTTCATTTGTTTTTATCCTGAATTTTTTATTTATTTTCTTTGGGTTGCCTTTGATCGTGTTCCTTAGGTGTTTAAGATTGTTCCATTCTTGAATGACATCTTCATTTTACATGGAAGAGTTTTAAATTATTGGAAAAAAATTAAAAGAAAAATTATCAAATTTGGTATTTGAAAAAAATGACATTCCTTTTCCATGTTTATTGTTACAAATAACATAAATATACAGTTTTATCTCTCAATTTTATTTTTTTAAGTTTAGTCTTTATGATTTAGGAATGTTCGTTTGGCTTTCAAAGTTCATTTATTTTACATTTTAATCCTTGAAACTTGAGAGATGAGAAAGAAAATTGTCGAAATATTTTAAGGAGAAAGAAAACTTTCGAGTGCATGAATTTCGATTACTAATAATTTTGATTTTGGTGTTTATAAACTTATCTTTCAAAGTGAAATTTAATGGATATGATTTGACCTTCAATGATACTAAAAATGTAAATGAGTGCTCAAATATTTTTTTCTATTTGACTTTAATTTGTGTTTTTAAAGCAATTAAAATATATCTTATTGTTATAAACAAGATTGTAGTGGTTCATTGGATATTTTTCATGTTTTTCTATGAAACAATTATTGAAAACTAGGGTTTCAAGGTTTAACACTTGAACCTTGATTTTGTAGTCACCAAAAATGCCTCCAATGACCGGAGAAAAAGACTGACAAACAAAGCTTCATTCTCAAATAAACGACATGTCATTTATTAAATTTCAAAATAAAAACAATTGGGGTGGTCATCGACCCCTAAGAAAACAATAAAGTATTAGAAGCATGGGCCTAGTTTTCTAAGCCTAAGCACACCTAGATCTCATACTAGGTCAAACGCGTATGTTAGTTCATATGCATTCAACCCTTCAATCTTTTCTTTTCATTATTTTTTTTCTTTTAACATGTTTTAATAAAATTAGCTAAATAAAGTTTAAATAATTATCTAACTATTTTATTATTTTTAAATATTATTAAAGTATTCCGTGATAAAGTTACCAATTTATTTTTTATAGGTAAATACAAACCTAATATGCATAATTTTTTAAATGCATATGAAATGTTTATCTTAAAATATTTATTTTAAATTTGTTCATAATTTTCCTCAATATTAGTTTTTTTTTTTGTATCTGCAAGCATCAAAATTATCAATTCATTTTTATTGTATTGTTTTGTCAAAACTTATTTTTAAGATTATGTTAAGTTTTTGTGTGAAGAAAAGATTTTTTATCAAAAAAATATTTTTCAAAAAAAAAAAAGCATCAGTAAAAGGAAACATGATTTGATTAAAAAGATTCACTTTTTTAGATTTATTTTTTCAAAAAAATTTCGATCTTAATCTTAATTGTTTACAATTTTTATACAATAGACAACATATATAGCTAAAGAAAGATATGTTGAAAAAATGCATCGGTGGAAAAGATAATTTATACTAACAATTATATTTTCTTACAGAACTTTCAATTATCAAAAAATAATACACTAGAAATTCACTTTTCAAAAAAAAAAAAAAAAAACCATTTCACAAACAAACAGACAAAGAGTCATCATGTAGTGACAGTTCCAATATCAATATAATTACTCTTAGCCCCCCAAGGGCAAGAATTTCGTCTTCTGAAAGGGGGAGACGGACACTTGTGAGAGACCCAGTAAACCCAAAACTGAAAAGGTGAGGAAATGCCATTGCCATCATGCCACCTCGTTGCATGCTCACATTTCACTCACTGGTTGATATCTGGCAAGAACAAGTGGGCTTAGGCAGGGGAGTTACAACAAGAAAAGGATAAACGGGAGAGATAATTAATAATCAGTCAAAGTTAGCCGTTTCGAAGCATAAACTCTCCCTCCACCTGTGCTTTCCTTCTGATTACCATGTGGTATCTGAGCCATTTGTCAAGATTTATATTGAAGAAAGAAACAAAAACTCTTCCTTCTCTCATGCTTTTCCGAATCAAGCCTGCGTTCGCAGTCCTTTTTTAGACAATCATTTATGATGCTGCATTACTGTCTTAGACTCCCCGCACCATGCTATCAGGGATACCATGTAGAGTCTGGTTCATCGCTGGAACTTTGTAGGCAAGGGGACGAAGATATATACAAAAGCCTAAACCTACCCTTTCAAATAAATTGCTGTATCCCCCATTAATGTTCTTAGAATAAAATTGAATTAATAAATAAATGGCTTTCTTTTTTTCATGATAGGATCAACCTAACACCAATAGGATAGATAAACTTAACACTGATAAATTGCCATATCTGTCTCTACGTTCTTTATTGGAGTATTTCTAGCCTAATCGAACGCAGAAATTATTGAAGGCAGAGAAGAAATGCAGAGGCAAGATTAATTGTAAAGTTATTAATATATTATTATATCCTTGGGTCCTTCTCTCTCTCTCTCTCTCTCTCTCTCTCTCTCTCTTATTTTTTAGAATCTTGGAGCTTTCTGTTGAAGCCGTCCACAGGAAACTTTATATATATGAGCCAAAAATCACATAGACCCCACGATTATGTAAGCACAATACACTTTAAAGTTATAATTCAGGTTCATTTTTCTAACCTAAAATCAACTTGGAGCACTCCTTATATAAGAAGCCAGGAATCAAAAGTCATCCACCTCATTATCAAGAGACTACCAATTTCCTTAGTTTCAACTCCTCTTAATTTAATGGATGTCTTGGTACACGCATCACCTCCAAATTCTCCCAAATCCCATCTCTACTCTCCAAGTGCTCTCAAAACCAAAAACAATAATCGAAACAATTCAGGAACAACAAAAGCCACACCAAGATTCCTCATCATCACAATCTCCAGTGATCACCATGAGCAATGATTCAATTAGTGTGCAAGAAGACCAAAAGGCCAGGACAAACAAGAGATATATCTTTCTTTTGGTGATCAACTACTCGTTCCTGTTTGTGGGCTCGCTCTCTTCTAGTTTACTCTCGAAGTTTTATTTCAACCATCAAGGTTCTAGCAGATGGGTCTCTACATGGGTTCAATCCGCGGGTTTCCCTCTCCTTCTCTTCCCTATTTACCTCCCTTTTTATGTCTTCAAATGCACTGATAGACGTCCATTTAGTCTCTTCACTCCAAAACTGTTAATCTTATCAATCTTCATAGGTCTCATGTTAGGCTTGAACAACCTTCTCTTTTCTTGGGGTAATTCTTATCTCCCAGTATCAACCTCATCTCTCCTTTTGTCTTCACAGCTAGTGTTCAATCTCATCCTCTCAGTGATCATAGTAAAACAAAAGATCACTTTTCAAAATTTCAACTGTGTAATCCTCTTGACCCTAAGTTCAGTTCTTTTGGCTTTAGGTTCAAGCCATGACAAGTCCCAAGGTCTAACCCGTGCAAAATATTTCATTGGCTTCTTATCGACAATAGGAGCGGGCTTGTTATTTGCCTTATATTTACCAGTCATGGAGAAGATATACAGAAGGATCTACTGTTATGAGATGGTGGTGGAAATGCAGCTGGTGATGGAGATTGCAGCCACAGCTCTGGCCACCATGGGGATGGCATCAGCCGGTGGTTTTTCAGAGATGAAACGGGAAAGCCAGGTCAAGTTTGATAAAGGAGCAAGGGTTTATTGGGTTACAGTGTTTGCTAACGTGGTTACTTGGCAGTTATGCTTCATGGGCACAGCAGGAATGGTTTTCTTAACATCATCACTAACAGGAGGGATTTGCATGACTGCCCTCTTGGCCATGAACGTGTTAGGAGGGGTGGTGGTCTACGGAGATGAGTTTGGTGGTGTCAAGGTAGTGTCCACTGTTCTTTGTGGGTGGGGTTTTTGTTCTTATGTCTATGGTCTATATCTTAAGATGAAAGAAGAAAAGGAGATGGAGAATAAAAATCATGGGATGGAGATGGCTCATAATGCTGTAGCACCCAACAATGTTTAATGGGTTATTAACATCATGGCTTTTCATGTAAAGGCGATCGAGGAGAGAATTAAGCAGTACCACTCCTATCCTATGTGTATAGTTAGTACTGATGTAATAATAATCTGAGATGTGATGATGTTGGAGGCAAGATGACGAGTTAGATTCCGTTTCCTTTTCCCTTTGGTATTATCAGCCTCATCCATCTTCATCCTAGTTGTTAATGCCCGCTTGAAAGTCAGTGTCCACTAGGTGGGTTTATTTTGAGGTTGACTCTATATCTTTTTGAGAAAAAAGAAACAAGAAAATCTGATAGACCCACGAAATCCGCCTCTCTCTTTCAATTCTAACACTGCTGTCAAACATTCATTTCTAAAATATAATTTATATCTCTTTAAATATAATTTTTTTTACTTGAAAACTATATAAATTCATCGTTATTTTATATTTAATTTTATTAAATAAAACACATTCATTAATATTCCATGCTTAGTTTTATCAAATAGATCAATTGATATGGAGAATTTTAAATTCATAATCGTTCGATCACCAATGTTTTTATATCATATTAAAAAATTAATTTAATCTAATATATTAAAAAATAATATTAATTTAATATCTTAAACTTTTAAATAAAATTTTAAAATATAATTTATATTCCTTCTAACAACTTCTTTCTCTCCTTTTCTTCTTCTTTTTTTATTGCTTAAATTTAAATAATCTGGCTTGAATACATTCCCTGCAAAGTCCAAATAAAAACAAAATTTTCCCCTTTGCAAGGGAAAGTCTTATTTGGTTAAAATCTTAAAAAAGAAAAACAAAGAAAAAGTCGTAGCGGAAATTTTTTTATAAGGTGATGATAAACAAGAATTGAAATTCCTTATCAAACATTGTGGGAAGACCAGCTGATACACGAATTATTAGGTAGGAGGTTAATTAGCTAGTATTCTTTTTTTAATTAAATGATATTCTGTTTATTAATTTATGCAGTTGTGCTGTAATGTAATGTAATTTTCTAATGGATACGTACTAATTTTCTTTTTTCTTCATGACAAATAGCAAGAAAAATATAAAATAAAAATACTTTGGTAACATGAAGTCCATTCAATTCAATGGTGCCGACTTATCAGAGTAATACCAAATATCCTAATTATTTGCGGAAAATATTATGATACTTAGAAAATGATATCTTATTAGTTATTTCTTGAGTTCATCTTAAAAAAAGATACCAATATATAGAGGTAAGTAAAAAAATCAAAAAATCGATTAAACTGAAAAAACCGAAAAAAATAACCGAAAAAACCGAACCATAAAAAAAACCGATTAAAATTTAAAAAAAAACCAACCGGTCCGGTTCGGTTCGGTTTATAAGCCTGAAACTGAAAAAACCAAACCGAGTCAAACCGGAAAAAACCGAGGCAAACCGAAAAAACCAAACCAAACCGGAAAAAAACCAAGCCAAACCAAGAAAATCAAGCCAAACCGGTTTGAACTGGTTTTTGTTCTAAAACAACCGGACCGAAACCAGTCGGTTTGAACCTGCTTTGGTTTTTTTTAAAAAAAATAATAATTTCGGTTTGGTTTTTTTTTGGTAAAAACCGAACCGAACCGAAAAAATCATCCCTGCTAATACAAATAAAACTTGTGACCCATAAAAAATGATAAAAATATCATCACCTAGAATTTCTCTCTCTAGTTATATTTATTTTTTTCATTAAAATAATTAATAAGAGATTACTAGTTACTCCATAGTCACCATAAAAATTCATAATAATTTGGTTCAATCAATTCTAAGTCAAAAAATTTTAATTCTATAGTTAGCTCATAAGTGTCGGCACATAATATAAAATTCATTTCCCTCTGAAGGGGAGGTGCTTACCTTAAATTACAAAAATATGAAAGAAAAAAGTTCTTGCGATAAAGAAAAGGATATAGAGGTTATTGATTATTATTATTATTATAACTTAGTTCTTGTAGTTTAGCAAAAATAATTAATTAATCCTCATAATCTCTGAAATTGTTATATTTTTATATTTATTTATAACACAACTCTTTTCAACTGTACGTTTCACATTTTTTTTAATTTTAATTTCAATGAAAGACTAAAAAATAAGTATATGGGGTGAAAAGTTTGAAGAGAAACTAAATTATTTTTAAAAAATAATATTAAATTAAAATTGATCAACACTAGTTGATTGTTTTTAACACTACATTAATTAATTAATTAATTCATTTTGACAAACTATAAAAACTAGATTATAATTATCTCTCTCTCTCTCTCTCTCTCTATATATATATATATATATATATATATATTGGAAAGTGGCCACACGCCTTAACAGCTAGAAAAAAAAACCAATCCGGAAAGCTTATCCCAGCAATGTCAAAGGACAATCCACTCCCTGCTAAGCAAGCCCTTGACACGTGCAAAAATGGGATTTAAGAGGCTGCGATCGGAGTATCTGCTCAAGGCAAATCATTATCGATTTTGCATGAACTTCTTGTTTGTAACCTCGTCTTTCTTCCTGTTTTGGAAGTAAGGTACTAAGATTAATGGAAAAAAAATAGATTATTTAATTAATAACCATGTAATCAAGTAGGAAGCTTGCCCTTTCAATTCAATAATAATTAATGACTAATTGAATATATTATTTATGGGTCATGCACGTGCATGCTGTATATTAAGGGTTTTAGTCGCTTCAAGCCATAAAAACTCTTAAATAATGGGTTAATATATGCTACGTTCTTGATGAAAAGATTCGGTGATATTGTCGTATTAGTCGATTCGTAATTAATCTGCGAGGAAAAGGAGTGGTAGCTTTTTACAAGCAATCAAAAAATTATCAAATGCAAATTAAAATATTGATAAAAAAATTTATCACGGTAAATTTTAATAATAAAATTTTTCATTTCTAAATCCATCAATAAACACAAACATAATTTTTTCATCGGAATATACTGATGAAATTATAATAAAAAAATAAAAAAAATTAAATAGTATGATAACGTGTTACTGACAGAATTAACCAGATAATAAAATATATCTTTAAATATGTTGGTGGAAAAAAATCTCTAGTGACTATAGTTTACATGATGAGTTAGGTAGATATTTTTAGTCATAGATAGATTGTGTATATATTCTTTTAAATAATTTTAGTTCTTTTGGTTGTTTTTCACTGGCAAGAAATTAAACCAAAAATCAACATTATTGGTGTTATTAACGCTACCAACGTTGTCCTCATGGTTATTAAACCAACGATCAACTCGTTCTCTCATTTTATGCTACCAACCTTGTTTTCATGGTTGTAAAACTTAGTTTGGTTTATAATCTCATCTATAGTTTAGATGATGAATTAGGTAGATTAATTTGAAATAATATTATTTTAATTATTTTTTTTTTAAAAAATCAAATAATATTTCATTCAAGTTTTGATCAGGTGAATATATTGGATTTGATCGGATTAATTTATACTTTAATTTAATAAAACAATAATATGAATTTAATTTTCATATTCACAGTTCATAAAATTAACTAGCCTGGTTTTATAAGATTACTTTCTTCTTGCATGTCATTTCACACGGTGAAAAAAGGAAATAAACAATGTAAGTGTGTCCTCGTATGAATGCCACCAGCACTTTGCGATTTACTTGAAGAGATTTTTTTCTTAAAAAAAAGATGATATTTTTTTTTTTTTAAAAAAAACAGTAAACAGGAATAACATATAAAACAAAAGCGTACAATTTGTCGTCTATGGCACAAAAGTGGATCTTCCTTTTTGGCCTTTTATTTTTGATTTGTTCTGTATAAAAAGCTCCTCTAATCTACATGACATGTACCTAAAACCAAAGATAATGTGATTGAGCATTAATATGGAGTTTGATTATCATGTCTGCCAGGCTAATATCTTTTTAAGTAAAATCAAGCTCCTTGATTGCCTACTTTTGTTCCCAATTGCTTTTGGAACTATTCTTACTGAAGGTGCATATATGGTGGGTCGACCATATTAATTAAAGAAGAACAAATATTGGCAATTCTTCTTTTCTTGAACGAAAAATAAAGGAATTTAAAATCATGGAAGGAAAGGAGAGGGGTGGATTTCCTTTTAGTTCTAGTTTAATCAAATCCCATTGAAATGCAACTTTCTTTAATCATTTCTTCACAGGAAATTAAAGAAGATATGAAACCCATGATGAAGTGCGTGCCCTCAGGATTATAAAAAAAAGGAATCGATATGATCATTACACATATATAGCACCTTGTTAAAGTCTTGATTAGTAGAGAAATCATAGCTTTGTGTGTAATAATAAATAGAGCCAGTATTTTGTTGAGTCTTCTCTTGCTGCCTGCCACACCTTTTTTCTCTTTGATCTTGATGGTCATGTATCCTTCACGATATGCCTAAAGGGCAGTAATTAGATTTTCCCCTAAACAGAAAAAAAAAAAAATTAATTGAATTCTTCAAATCAAAGTAATGCATCTATAATTTATTTATTCTTTCTAATGACCTCCTTAAAGTTGGTGTGTTCTTAGAATATGCTGAGTACTTTGTTATTTTATTTAATTTAAAACTTGTTTTGATTTATGCTGCAACCTAATTCCATCCCTAAGTCTCTCAACTCTTATCATCCATCCTTAACACTTTCTCCATTAACGTTTTTTTTACATCCTAAACACCTTGCTTTTAAATATTATTTATTTAATATTTTCGTCCCAAAATTTGAACTCCGCACCGAAGTTACTGTGAATCAGATTGATAAAGAAACAAGGAGGAAGAATACTTATGAGAAGTCACTCCAGCTTAATTTGTTCGAGGGATGTGATGAGTATGAATTGATCTCAGTCCTTTGGAGCCTTTAAAATAGAAAAGCTCGAAATTATGAGGAAATATTTCAATGACAAAACAATCCCTGGATTTTGTTTATTTATTTTTTCGAGGGTTTTCCCCAAAAATAAATTATATATTAACGGTAGACAGAGCTTGGCGACATTTTCCCCCCCCCCATCAACGGAGAGTATCAAGTATTGACCTCTGTAATTTACTAGCCTTCTATTGAGATGGTTAACTATTTGGTAATTAAGAAAAATAGGATGTTATGAAAGGAATCTACAACCATGGGTTTTAGCTTAAGTTAATTTTAATATAAGGTTTGAAAATGTGGTAATATGGTTATTTTTTAAAGTGTTTTTTATTTGAAAATACATTAAAATAATATATATTTTTTAAAAAATCTTTTTGATATCGATACATCAAAACAATATAAAAATATTTAAAAAATTAATTTAAAATAAAAAATAAAATAAAAGGTATTAATTTTTTTAAAAAATATTTTTAAAATATAAAAACAAACGGGTTCTAATCGCCTGTAGCAAGTGACACGTGATGCCTATCTTTACCTTACCCCATGAGACAAATGCATCCTTTCCTTTCCTTTGTTCTATTTATTTATTTTCAGGTGGCGAACATTTCCTTTCCAACATGCTTTAGTTTTAAGAGAAAATGATATTGCTATTATTAAACACATATAGAAAAAGAACTCATATAGTAATATATAAAAAAAAAAAGGAGGGGAGGATTAAAGGGGAACAAAACGACAGTCGTTGCATCAACTTTTTTAATGCCGAACAAGTTAAAGTACAAGAAGCCAATAATAATAAAAAGGTCAAACAAAGTAAACCTGTCCATCTTGTGATTGCGATGATTAGTTAGAATTTGGATACTAGTGCATATTATGCACTAATCAGATCCTCCCGGATCTCGTATTCCGGTGAAGCAAACCAAAGAAGGATTAATATTCACGAACGATATTAATTTGGGAATCCTCTCATGGTGCATATGAAGCTCAAACGTATCCCTCTACAGCTAGAAGAATCTTATTGTATATGCAGGGCCTGTATCGTGACTTAGCAACTATACTTTTGTCAATAAAAAGAAAATGGTCCAATTATCTATTGTCTAGGCACACATTCATCTTTTTTTCCCCCTAGATTGATATCTTTGAATCAACATGCCGGTCACATAATTACATGCCTTTCATGTTTAACGATTATCAAATACTATTAGGTAATGATTTGGAGCATTAATGATTGAAGGCCAGTGGTTAATAGTTATTGGATTTGGAGAGTTTTATAGTTAACTACAAGTTTAGGGCACGACCGATCTCATTTAATCATGGACTAATTAATCCGCATGAGATTCGTCAATGATGGGGATTGAATTTCACTCATGTGGCGTGCCGAGCTCGAGCATCCCTGATCGGCAGTGCTCGTGCTCGAAGCACAAATTTGGCTTGCAGTTAAAACACTTTACATCCCTTGCTTGTAAGGTTTGAGGTGAAATTGGAGCATGTCTAGATGAATTGTTTCGTCAGCCGCAGGGGCAGAGCTAGGATGGCAAGAACCATATTTCTAAAGTTTGATAGGATTATCGAAACAAACATTTTTTTCAATACAAGATGATCCCTGAAAATTATACGTTGATTACTTACCAAGTCTATGGGTTCGTCTTTTATATTTTTCAACATAAAAATACATGTTGTGTGTAATTGAAATTAATATCATTCCGTTTTACTTTGATAATCTGGCTTTTATATGAAATATAAAATAAGCATATAAATATATATAAAAGAAACAAATAATAAATTTTAAAATATAGATTGAAGTAGGATCAATCCTTTAATCTTAAAATAAATTATTGGTTGCTTTTTAATGTTAGCAATATGATTATAATATTGTATCGCAGATTCACTAAATATCTTATTATCAATAACACAAATGAGGATAAATAATGAATGAGAATCGAAATCTGTATATTACTCTCTATAAAATAAAAAAAGGAGCAAAATAGTTTTAACATGAAAGTTTGTAAAAAAGCATAAGTTTTTCCCTTCTTCAAACCATGTTTGAATTCTCTCTCTCTCTCTCTCTCTCTATATATATATATATATATAGATAATTTTAACATTGATTTTATTTTAAATTAAAAGACACAACTCTATTTTAAATACAAAAAACTTTTCGGTAAAAGACACAACTTTTTATTTACTCCGGGAAACTTAGAAATTTTCCTCAACTTTATAAACAATCTCAATTTTTTCATTGAATAATTTTTTATTATTAATTTTATCCTTTAATTTTTAGTAATTCTCAATTAAAAACTTTCATCCAATTTTAAAATTTTTCATCATGATTTCTTCGAAGCTGTATTTTTTTTCCCATAAAACATGATGCCATTTTGTATAGAGCTCAATGTTTTCCATTAGACAATTCTAACAGAAGCTCTAATTGAAAAGTCAAAATAATTTGGGAGTAAAATTGATGTAAAAAATAGTTCGAATACAAAATTAATACATACTAATCTTCTAATTTAATTAGCAGTATAATTAATGTTTGATCAAGGAAATAATATATCCAGTTATCCACCATAACAAATACATATATACTAATTACCTAAACACATGTGTTATTATTAGTAAAATCAGAGCATGCTGCAAGGTGAAGGCATTTAAGTAGAAAGAACATTTTCACATTCCCATGTGCTTAGGAATGCGATTCCCTCGTTTTGAAAGAGAATTACATTCCTAAACTTTGCTGGTAATATATTCTTCCGATCATATTACACCTCGCTTTATTTATCTGAAAAATCTTGAATATCTTTATATAATGCGAAAGATCTTGTGCATATATCTATAAATTAGATAGATAAGTCCAAGTCCGATACGTAAAACCAACTAATTAAGGTCCCAAATTAGACTTGAAAATGTTGTTTTGATTTTTTTTATTTTCCTTGATATTTTCTTTTTTCTTTCTTTCTTTCTCTCTCTCTCTCTCTCTCTCTCTCTCTCTCTCTCTCTCTCTCTCTCTCTCTATATATATATATATATATATATATATATATATATATATATATATATATAGTAACTAAACTGATAGTTTATAAGGGAAAAATAATATAGTAACTAAACTGATAGTTTATAAGGGAAAAATAATTTGAAAAAAAAAAGAAATATATATATTCTTTATTGTAGAATTTGAGAAATTTTTTTTTATTAACATGAGTATCTGGACCAGTTTGCACATATCTTGACTAATCACACGAGCCTTAAAGTTAATAACCATATAAACTTTCAATGACCCTGAAATTTGTGAGACTTGAATTGATGATCTTTAAAAAACAAATTTCTAAAATTTAATCAATTAAGTTACAATACTTAAAATTAGAATTTTAAAAAATCACACTTCTAATTAAGTCGCTGTATAATTAATTACTGCATCACGTTACCAAACCTAAACCTTAATTAGAGAATTTATTTGCACCCAACAAACCGTGAACCTGAAATTACCTGTTGCAGTATGAATAATGCGACTTAATTAGTCCACAATATCTTAGCTCATGGTGATACTACAAGATAATCAACCTAATAAAATCGTGTTTAAATTTAATACAAAATTGATCCTCTCGAATTAAGCAATTAAACGAGGAGATCGAGAACCTAAATCCAAATGGCTATGGCGGATCGAGATCCAAAAAGGATACATATCTCAAACTTTTTTCCCTTTGTCCTGAGCACCTCAAAAGAGTTGAGCTAAGCTTGCATAAATTCATGACATGTACACGATATGGATGAACAAAGCTAAAAGAAAAAGATCAAAGATGACACCTGGAGTACTACTTCTTCCATTATAACACTGGCGGTGGATCCTATTCGTCCTAGCTACGTACCTAGCTAGATCTCAAGTATAAGCGTGCAGGTTGTCACTGTAAGTCACGAGAGCTTCCCGGACGAAACCTTTGTCAGTGTGTTTGGGCCGTGCTTTTCCATGTTTGTCATAATGCTCTTCTTTTTCATTGCTAGAGCTGGAATTCGAATCCTCACTCCATGGCTTGTATTCCTTCTTTATTACAATACTTTCCTTCCTTCTTCATTCCTAGAATTTCTACGGCAAGTATTTCGAGGTAGACTTTTAACATTAAACTTTTAATATTAGTCCTTGTTTGTTTGGCATGGTATCTTTCAGTATCTACATATATTTTTAGAGATGTTCTATATTTATGTGATAAATGATTTTTCTTGTTGCGAAAAATCACAAGGAGGAAGATTGATTAACATGTTTATTAGATTTTTGTTTTTCTATACGTAATTAAAATCTAAAACATTTTTATTTAGGCTCTTGTTTTGTATTTTTAAACCTAAACCACAAAATATCAAAGTCTGTAAACTTGGCTAAAATGAATTTTAAAAAATTAAAAATAAATTACTTTAATATATTTTTAAACAAAAAATATTTTAAAAAACAATTTTTATTATAACACTAAACACTCAAGATGGTGCAGTGGATAAACCTAAAGAGAACTTAATTTTTATATATAAAAAATAATTTTTAAAATAATTTTTTATTGTTTTTTTTTTCATTTTAATATTAAAATAAATTTAAAAATATAAAAAACATTATTTTTATGTATTTTAAATAAAAACTATTTTAAAAATTAATAACTGTAACAGTCACACTCCCACTTCCAAATATACTTGCGTGGAGATGTTACGAGCAGGCAGAAGACATGCATCCTCTGCACCGAAACAATTGCGAGGTGCACAATTCTAGGAAATAAAAAAATATTTCGAGGAATGGGCGGGGTAGAATTGGACAGCTCAAGGTGAAAATGTCTGAGCTGGCGCCAGGCACGAAGACAGGTTAAAATTCCCTGCGCTTGGGCTGCCCAGGCGCATGGAATTTAAAAAAAAAAAAAACAAATTGTGCACCATCCTGCATCATTCACATAAATCTAGATTTTCTGACACAAAAGGAAAAAAGTTCCAAGATATTTTTATTCCATTCCCCCCCACAAAACTAAGCCGTAATAAGGTACAATCATGTTATTGTAAATGTTAAAAGGAATCCATGCCCGAGGCTTTCTTGCCATGCTTTAAAAGCAAACCGAGATAACCTTAATTAAGATAAAGGTGACAGGTGGAATTTAATTAGTTGAATTTTAAATTTGTTTTTGTAGAAATTATTTATTTATATCCTATAAAATTCAGAATTATTGAAGGCTTACATGATTATTAACTTTAGGGTCCATGAGATTAATCGAGGTATGCACGAGTAAGCCCAAACACCCACATTAATAATAAAAAATAGACCGAGACACATAGTAAGGATTTGAATTTGTTTTAATGATCACGAGTTTGAATTTTTTTAAAATCATTAGAGGTTTATATAATTGTTAATTTTAAAACTCATAAAATTAGTTAAGATGTATATAAGTTGATTTAAATATCCATGTTCATAACAATTTTTTTTTTAATAAACTGAGAAATATCATCTATGTATTTAGAGTGGAGTTCATTATTAAGTAAAATCATCAAACTGAATATATATGATTATCCTTATGATTGCCAAATATTGCTGAGAAAAATAAGAAAAAACTAAAATGTTAAAAATAACTGTAAAGGAAATTAAAGTTAATGAAAAGTAAATAATAAATAAGTGTTGGTTGGCCTGGGAAAGAGGATGAACTCATGCAGTCAGTATCCTAAATTCAGTGCTCTTAAAAGAATTTTTTTTTAATATATGAGAACGTTAAAGATATGATATTTTATATTTAAAAGTATAAGAATTGACATATGTTAACAATATCAACTTTTTTTTAACAATATTGTTTGAGATAAATCGATCGAAGATTAAATTGACATATGTTAACTTTTAACTTGTTTATTTAAATGGATAAAAATTGTATATTTAAAAGCTAAAAAGATTAAATTATCCTATGATCAATGAATCATAAAAAGGGACCAGAATAAAATAATAATCGTATTCGCGTAATCATTTAGCTACCACCAAGAATAAAATCCCACTTGATCTCACATTAGAAATCGATGGAATTAATTGTGGAAGAGGGATTTCACGCGTGTCAGCAAGCTTTACAGCCAAATCGAAGGAATTATGGGAGAGGGATTCCAAGTGTGCTAGGCACGGCAGGCTTTATATAGAAAAAAAGAAAGAATCTACTATGGATTATAAATTGTTCCAGTTGCATCGTCAACACTTGTAAAGAAGAAAGGAGGAGGAGAGCACTTGAGGGTCTAGCTGTTGTGGTCAATTGTGTGACTTGTTCCGTTCCCGTCCCGGGTTCGACCCTCTATGTGCACGCCTGTCACCCCCGCGGTGCCTTATCTGCTCCTGGACTTGCAGGATGTCCAGTGGGCTGTGGGGAATAGTCGTGGTGTGCGCAAGCTGACCCGGACACCTCACATAAATAAAAAAAAAAAAAAGGAGGAGGAGGAGGAGAAATAAATGCTTTAAAACACCAACTAACCTCACAGTGCTACAATTACCTGCGATTTATACACACAGATGATGATCATCGTTAAAGCCTGCCAGGCCCTTGATCATATTGATTTCTTTTCGTGCTATGATTAAATTGGATAAGAATCAATTTGCCTGGTTCGGTAAGGATGGGGTACTTTCCTTTGTTTTTGTTCCAGGCTGAGATAAGGATCGGTGCCTGACATCATAGGTCTCTTGAGAGAGTAATGATTATCCCAGAGAACTCAGAAATGGAAGAATTAGGCTGGCTTTAGTATCTGTTTCTGACCCATTTTTGGTATAGCATGAGGTCGTGGGTGTGTGGGAACTACGATGGATAAAAATTCAGAATTATGCAGACTGGGCCTGCTTAAAAAACAAGGGAAGGCGAAGTTTCTTGTTATGTTTTCAAGATGACGTTTTTAAATAAAATATGTAAGCTCTGTAGGTAATTTTGTGTTCTTTTAATTACATCTCAATGCTTTTTAGAATAGATCTTCTCCGCATGCAAGCTCTTCATATAACCATGTAAAAACGACTTGTTGGAAAAGCATATAATAAAATAGTGCACAGAAGGCACAGACTTTGCGACTATTTGCACCCTTTTAACAAACAAGGATATGCTACCTCTCCATGCATCTTATAATGACTTGAGTTGTATGAAGAGAAACTTTTACTTGCAGGTTTCTTTCTTTCTTTCTTTCTTTCTTTTTTTTTTTAGGGAGGAGCCAACGGGATCTTCAAAAAGTAAGTTGATATGATCCATGTTTATAAATATTTTGGATCCATATCCACTCATTTTCAACCTAACATGAAGTTGAAAAATCTAATCCAATGGAATTCATCGTTTACTAAAAAAAAAACACCTAATTTTGGAAATTACAAGATTCAGCATTGTCGCCCATTCACTCAAATGAACCATCGCACTGATGACGAGATTGTGAATTATATTTTTAGCTTGAAGAGATAGTTCACCCCACTTTCTAGAACATGAAAAGATTCAACAGTTCAAAGCTCAAGCCAGTGATTTAACCTCGTCACAAGTCCTGAGATTCTTAGAGATGGGATAATTGTAAGGGCCTTGAGATAGTTTAAAACTTTATCGAGAATGGGATTTTATCACGATGATTTTACGAGTTGAATTGTAATTTTAATAAGAAATTTTGAGAAAATGTAGTGGATGAGAAAGTGTGAATTCATTTTTTATTTTATTTTTCAAGTTTTAATAACTAAGTTCTTTCAATTTTTTTTTATTTCTTAACCTTTTGAAAAATTATCATGCCTACCAAGAAAGATTTTTTAAATTTAAAATTTCTAAAAAACTTTAATGATTGAGCATTTTTTTATTTTTTTTCATAGCAATTTGAAAAGTTTAAGTTTTTTTGGGAATTATTGTTTTTTATTTTTCTTAAATACTTTTACAAAATTCGAGGACTGAGGATTGCCAGAATTTGTTTATATTTCTTGATTTTTTATTCTTTAAATATATTCAGGGCATTTATTTATTTTTTTAAATAAATGTTTTTATTTGTTAAATGTTTTCAAAAATCTTTATTGGAATTCATCCTATATGATTTAGTCCAGTTGAATTAAATGGAATAAATTTCACAAAATCATTTTCGTAAGAGCTTGTGTGGAAACGAACAGAGGAGTGATTGGGGGCCTTTTCCAAACTAATTATTATAGGCTTGGCTGACGAAACACAAGCCCAATCAATATGGAGTAACATTCGGGCCGTAAACTTGGAATGGCAAAACCGCAAAAGGCTAGCATGCTATGCTATGCTATGCTATGCTAATGCCATGGTGACAGTTTTTAATTTTTTATGGCAACCAGTAATCATCACCTTCTTAAACAACGAACTTGAAGAGTTTGAAATGCAAATGCTCAACACAGACATATATCATCAAATTCAAATCACTAACTAT
This sequence comes from Populus simonii, assembly GCA_007827005.2. NCBI lineage: Eukaryota > Viridiplantae > Streptophyta > Magnoliopsida > Malpighiales > Salicaceae > Populus > Populus simonii. The sequence goes on along the minus strand of CM017466.2, from coordinate 17,714,168 downwards.
TACTGTTACTACTAGTTTTTCTTCTTGCTATAGACAATACTGAAGAGATAGAAGATAATGTTAATGATGGCTTTGCAACTTTACCAACTTCTTCTTCTTCTTCTTCTTCTTCTTTACATTCCAATTCACTCTTCTTTCACCTTCACCAATACACATCTTTGAATGAGAGACTGACGACAAGATTGGCCACTATTTGCCTCTACCATAATGCGTCGAGAAGGAGAAAGACTCGTCATTTGTTGGTTCGTAAAGAAGACATAGAATCGCGTGTCCAAGAACAAGAACAAGACCAAGAAGAGGAAGAAGATGAAGCACCTCCTCCTAGCCCTCAAGAACTCCAGTATGTTCGAGATATCAAATGGGTCTCTTTCATTTCCTGTCTACTCACTATTCTTCTTCTTTTCTTGTTTTTCTTATATATATATATATATATATATATATATATATATATATATATATATATATATATATATATATATATATATATAAGTCTTTAGCAATTAATTGTATCCGTGTCTTTTGATTAGGTGTTGGAGCTTCTCAGGAAAAACAGAGACATGCTTTTTAGCTAGGTAATTTCGTTTGCTTATTATTAATTCAATCCACTTACTGTTCAATGTTCTTGTAGCTGAATATTGTACTACAAATTAGCTCAATAATCTTGTTTCTTTGTTATTAAACTCACTTCGATTTCAATTACTCATCCAAATATTGATGTATTCCTCAACGGTTTTGTGCCGTGTGTCTGAGAATTTTGTTTATACACGCCATGTTCATTGAGTAGGTTGAGGCACCAATGACAAAACCAAGCAAATTCCTTTATGCAAAAGCCATTGACACTGGTAAAGATCCTAAAGAGGCTGCAAAGAGATTGAAAATTGAATGGGATCCAGCTGCTGAAATTGAGTATACTGGCCTGAATGACGAACCAGCTATGGTTTTTTCTCTTTCTGATTAGTTTAATGTGTTTCATTTAAGGGTCGTCTGTTTGTGTGTTATTTCTTATACAATAGTTGGAAACCACATTTATTAAACCTTACGTTGCTTGGATCAGCGGGTTGACCCAGGGCCTCATCAACCCAACCCCTTACCCGGCCGGGCATAAAAGAGAAGTCAACTCAAAGTTGAGAAAGTCAAAATGGTTTAATTTTGTTTATTTTTTACAAACAACATCATTTTGGTTTTTTTTTTAATAAATAAAATAAAATAATATCATTTTGATTCATCAGGTCAATTAGGTTAACCTATCGACATGAGCCCGGGGCAGTTGGGTTTAATTAACATGGTCTGGCTGGTCCTCTTGAGCTTGCTATTTATGTGGTTTCTGCAAGCATATGATACAACTAGCTCTTAAAATTTTCTACTTATGAAACATTTGTAGTGGTAAGATACTACTCTAACACAGTTGAAAGTCACTGTTAAATATGTTTTATTTCTCATATGGGTTTATAACTTCATATATGGAAAATAGAAAAGACATAATATGATTTTAGTAGCAAAACCCTTAGTTGAAATTGCTGGTTGATATGATCAATGATACCGTACAGCCTTTAGCATCACTGCAATATTTGTTCAAGAACACAAACCAGGTCCTATCTGCCTCCTTCATTGAATCTGTACGCTGGTTATAGTGAGCATCTTTTTGAGGGCATAATAACATGATCTACTTTTGAAAATTGTTAAATCCACTCTCATCTAATTTGAGATTGTAACCAAGGAAGCTAACTCTTTTGCAATATTATATAACTAAGTCGTTTTTTATATGAGCGAGCCGGGAAAACATGGAACTCACTACCCTTTGACGCTTGTGACTTGCTGCCCACGTCCTCACTTTGCCAGTTTCCTACTTTTCTTATGAGTTGTTAATCTCTCACTTCATTCTCTTAGCTAGCTAGTTTGTGACCTGAAACACCACGGTCCTCGCAGCTTCAGATATTGTCCTTCCCACCTCAAACAACGGCACTCATGGAACACTTGAAATTTCTGATGATCTGGACTTCTGTATTATTACTGCTGATTATTTCCACGAATTAAAATTCATGGCTATTGAAGAATCTAAAAAGTTGATTAGAAAAGAGAGTATGCAAAAGGAAAAGCAGATTTCAGCGGATCCAGTTTCGTTGAGAGAGTCATCAAGAAGAGAGGCTAGCTTCAATTTCATGCTGCTGCCTGTGTCGACTGCACCAACTCCAGACCTGCTACCACCTGCACTGCCTGAAAAATCCCAGATTATAGCAGGCAGCCTCCCCAGCTCAGCCTGCTCATCCCCTCGGTTCAGCCTCACCATGTTGAAGAAGAAATGGAAAAATGAAAGCCAAGCATCTCCCCGCCAGATTGACAATCTTGCTGGTCGACATTCTTTAGCACATCCTCCCCTTGCTGCTCAACAAGAAATTCACTTGCGAATGAACAAGTCTTGCGTAGAAGGAAGGACAGCCGCACCTGCTGATGAACTTAATTTTTGGTTCCCCAGACCAAATGCTAGCAAATCTGATGACAGACCTCATGGACACTTCAAAATTGAGGCTAGCGAAGAAGATCACATAACTGGTGAAAACATGGATCCCATTGATGATGGATTGAAATGCGGTGTGCTATGCTTCTACCTTCCAGGCTTTTCAAAGGGAAAACCAGTGAGATCAAAAAAGGAAGAAGTGAGAGGAGATTTGGGAAATGTAATATCCAGGACAGTTTCTGTGGAAAAATTTGAATGTGGTTCATGGGCTTCATCGGCCATCATAAATGACCATGAAGACGACTCCAAGAATCTTTACTTCGATTTGCCACTAGAGTTGATCCAAGCTAGTGCGAATGACGCAAATTCACCGGTTGCTGCTGCCTTCATCTTTGACAAGGATCGAAAACAAGTTCTTAAGAGTTGTTCAACAAGAGCAGCACCCAGGAACTCCCATGAATTTTCTCGCCATGTTCGGTTTTCAACATCATTGCCCACATCGCAACCTACCTCACCAACTTCTTGCATTACACCTCGCTTGCAGAAGGCTAGGGAGGAATTCAATGCCTTTTTAGAAGCGCAGAGTGCATGAATCTTTCTGCCAACTTTCTTCTTTCAAGCATTATGTTTTCCAGTTCGTTGCGATTATGCAGATTTGGATGACACATTTTACCCGAATGCATGTGATGCATCCTTCATTTTCCAGCCATCTTCTGGAAATAAGCCAGAGAAGGTTGAACAAGATAATTGTACGAGAATTTTGCCATTTCTTGTTCTTTTGTTTCATGTTCTGGGTTAATCGCATGATCTTCTTCAGGTTTATGTTAAACTTTTCTAGTGACAAGTGTACCAGCATGAAAGTTTTTAGCATCTATGGATGGGTGATCTTTTGCACTTGGTAAGGTTCCATTTCCATTTAATTACCATGAGATCGAGTTGTACAAGAAAGTGAAAACTACCATGCTCTTTTTTATATTTGCTTGGTATTATTATAGTTTTTTTTTTTTTTAACAAAGTTATCGAAAGAGAGTTTTCAGTTGACAAATTTGGAATCAATATCCATCCCAAACTACCCATAACAAGGGGCGATCACATGAACCCACTGTTTTCTGTGTGTACCATTTACTGTGAAGGTTGCTCCACATACCGCAGTACTGCCATAGGTATGCTTGTTGCCATAACAACAACATATTACAAGAGGAAGCTCAAATCCTACAATTTGCAAAGAAATCACATCAAATTTATCTGTAAGACCATAAGGTCACAATTTTAGAATGAACAAAAAGCTGATTGCAGGTTGTTAATCTGATTGATATAATTATTTTCCATGCGAGTTTAGTGTAGTTCAAGGGGAATAATACCATATTTTTCAGGTTCGTTGAACAAAGAATACTTCATAGAATAGACATCTACATACGTGAATACAGATGCTGGAAAATCTTTCCTGAGCTGAAATACCATCTCCTTCACTGTAAGGCTTTGCGCAACCAGCATCATCTTTCCCTGCTGTGGGAAAACCAACTAAAATATAACCAAGGCAACCAATTGGTCCAGTGCTATGAGTCCAGAACGATCTAGCTCCCAAATTGTATATGCGCTGCATCCATCAACAAGACTCCACTACTTTTAGCTACTATGATTCCAAGAGATAAAATAACTCAAAATGGTGAACCCTGCACATGCATGCTAGCTGAACGAGTTGATGAAGTTGCCAAGTAAGAAAATGTACACTGAAATTCTTCTCGCACCCAAAATTGGAGATGTTTAGAGGAGGAAAAGTAGCAGGAATGAGTTACTGAAAATGTACACTGAACATTGTTGAAAATGCATTAACCATACCAGGAACAGGTGCATTCACTTCCTCAACAGACACGCTAAGAACTCCAGCAACGAGATCATTTTGGCCAAATATAGAATGTGTATAAACCCTTTTCAAAATATTCTTCATGGGGCATCAACTTTGCAAATATTCCTCCTCTAAAATTTTATTTTATTTTTACCGATTTAAGGTTAATTAATTGAATATCATCTTAAAATCATGAAATTAATCAACTAGATTATTGGTTGATTACCTCTTTCCCTAATCAGCTGTGACCTGGCTTTGAATTGCAAGAATTGCTCATATTGTACTTCAAGGTAGAAAGGACTCTGTTCACCATTAGGCATAATACTAGTTGGTAGCATGGTGGTGGACGATGACGTGGCAAAGTTAGCTCCATATCTGAAGTTGGTCCCAAGAGAATTCAAATGAACACCGAGATACGGAAGATGTAAATTCTTTGCTGAAACATCGGCTTTTCGAGATACTTTCAAAGCTAATTTTTATTTAATTATGATTTGCATCAACAAAAATAATTTGATTTCCATCCCTCAAGTAATACTATAATAGATTTTACGCCTGCAATTTTTATTTAATTTTATGAAAATTAAAATAAACATTTGCAAAGAGTTTGACACATTTAAATTTTAAAGGAGAAAATATATTTCTTAAGTTTATATCCCCATTCCTTATTTATGTATTTTTAATTTTGACAAAAATATCTTTTTTTAGTAAAAAAATAAGGTAACTAAAATAAATATCAGCAGGAATCCAATATTTAAAATTAATGAGTGAATATTTTATTTCTTGACGGAATACTCTTGTTTCATTATTATAATTATTTTTACAAATACATGACTTTTGCAAGAATAACATGTTTTTTTAATAAAAACTTATCCCAATCAAAAAAGAAAGTTTCAAAAAAAAATTAAAAAAGAAATCATGTATTCATAATTTTTATGTGATTATAAAAAAAAAAAACAGTAATTAATTCATGAAAAGTATATAAAAACTACCAATAAAAAAATATTTTATTATCATTGAATATTCATGTGCAATTATTTTACAATTTATTGCATATTAGACTCATATATAAGTGTTAAAATGTTATTGCAAATATAAATACAAAAATTAATAATATCATTTAAAAAATATGACATAATAAAATAATTTTTTAAATAATTTAAATAAAGATTTATTTTAAATTGTTATAAAGAAAAAGTGGGTATGGAGTGTGGACCATGCCTTTGTGCCTGACACTTTTCTTTTTGTTAATTAAGAAAAAATGTTATTGCAATATTAAATATTGCATTGCTCCTCAAGAATGATGTCCATAGTGCTTTTGAATAATGATCGAGCTGCACAATAGAAGACTTTCTCAATTTAGTTGTTTTTGTTAAGTACTCACAGTTTCTGAAATCAAAGACGACGTGCTTGCTGAATGTATTTAAAAAATTAATTAGTCCTCTTAAAGTTGGTATGAGTTGAAAGACGTAGAAGGCTGAGCTTCGATAATTGAAAAATCTACGAAGCAAGTTTCCTGGAAGGGCGATCAGGACCCTCTGATGTCTGATGCCTCCATCAGTTTAATTAGGTAGGAGATCAGAGTCTTACAAGGTTCTGTGCATGTCTTTTTAGTTGCAAATAATATTCAGACTTGTGCAGGAGAAAGATTATGAAGTCCTTTTCTTTTGTGCATCGGTAATAAATTTGGATGCAGAAGTAGCAACCGACGACAATCATATCAGCTCCTTCCAAGGTTCGATCGTCCATGAGATCTCAATGAATCTCTCAGTTAATAGTGTTTTGATCTACTAGTATTAAAAATATTACTTTAAATAAAAAATGTTTTAAAAAACAATATCTTCTGCACTTCCGAACAGCCCTCGATCGAGACCAACATCTAAAGCCACCCTGCATCTTCCGGTACCATGCACGTCTGACATGGACACTCCCCCTCGCATAATTAGATGACAGTAACAGTAGCCCTGTCCCTGTAATGTTTATATCACTGTCTCTCTTCGAAAAATCAATGAAAATATGATTTTACTTATAATTTAGCTGCGATAGATTGTTGTGTCTGTATCTCCTTTATGCTCTGGTGTTAGCTAAGTTTGTATTCGATCTTTTCATAATCCGGGGAATTAAATGTTGTATTCTGTTCTAGTCATTGATACAGTTGTCCACATAATTGGAATACATTTTTCGTTGATTTTGTTTATATATATAAAAAAAAAAAAAAACAAGAGGAAAGCTTAATTTTCTGAAAGCAATGAAAGTTATTTTCGTTGTTGTTGCTGCTGTTGTTTTAGCACATTGGATATTGCCCCTCAAATTCATCATAGAACTATACAAACAAAGGTAAAATATATATTATTATTATATTATTACAAAAAAATTAAATGAGCTCAATCTTTTACTTAGCTCTAAACATGAAAAAAATGTGAATTGTAATAGTGTAAATACGATTTTGCTCTTATAAAAAAAAATTGATTAAGCATGTAATTGGGGGTAGAAATGTCTTTTCAATGGGGTACATTCGTTATTGCAAAATTGATTAAGGACAAAATGATCCGTATATTTTTATTTGTTACAGTATAATGATTATTTGTCCTAAAAAATCATCTTTAGACGGGTTGGTTTTTTTTTTTTTTTGAAAAAAATAAACAATTGAATTACAATCATGCTCTTTAAAGAGAAAAAAATATTAAATATAAAGGAGTTTCTTCATTTTTTATTTTATCAAACAATAAAATAATAGAATTAACTTTGCAAATTAAAAAAACAAAGATTGCTTGGGAGAGTATTTTCATCTTTTTAACTAGTTTTGTTATTATTTTTAAGTTTTGTTATGAATGCTTTGGTAATATTAAATTTTTAAACATTATTATTAAAATCGATATACGTGTTAGCATGTCATGGCTTCCATGCCATTCAAATGGTTCCCGAGGGACCATGCGGTGGTCAAAGTCCTACTTTTATCATGATATCTGGAGTGATGTATTGTTTTTTTTCTATCGGTGTGGCATGTTATCACGAGAAGGTCTAGTTGAGCATGCTTTGGTAATGTTTTTTCTTTGCACAATTAGAGCGTGTTTGACAGTGTAGTTGTGGGTGCTTTTCAAATAATTTTTCGTACCAAAATGCATGTCAATGATGTTTTTTCATTTTTAAAAAATCATTTTTTATATCAGCACATCAAAACGATCCAAAACATACAAATTATATTAAATTTTAGCAAAAAAAAAAATCAAATTTTCTAGGAACGCAGCCGCAGCCGCGTTCCCAAACGTGCCCTAAGTGATTCTATTTAATTCAAAATTAAATTTTGTTTGTACTTTAATATAATTCTAGAGCAGGAACGTGTGAGAGAAGCTTGACAAATCTATTGCCCGTTGCATTAAAATATTGTGTATATACATGTGAAGAGAGATTTATGACCACTAGTGTTCATCCTCATTAATATAGAAAACTCACCTAAACTGCTGAGCTGGTTATTAATTGTCAGAAATCAAGTACTAGAAGCTAAAGAAAGCAAAGTTGACAACAGCTTCTTCTTTTTAAAAATCAACTCACCGAATTCCCTGTTGTCAATTTTGGAAGAAAACAATCCCTCTTCCTTCTTCGTCCCTTCCTGTGTTAAAACGTAACGCGAACAGACTCGCAGACATAAATCGTCAAGAACAACCCACATTCCTGTCCCACATGCCCTCATGTGCTCTGTCCCTGTTAATCCATTTTTTTTGTGAGCTAGAATTAATCTATACAATGGAAAGAACAAGAATATAAACAGTGAAGCAATGCTTTTTGGAGGTGCTGTTCCCCAACAAGTATACCCTTTCCAGCTCTCCGTCTCTCCCTGTCAAAATTAAAATAATGAGCTAAATTAAAGAGATAACTAATAGCTTAATAGATAAATAAACAAAGAGGTATTGCTTTGCCATTTTCTTGAGTAAATTAATGGCAATGGTGGGTGGTATATTGTAACAGAAGAAAAGGAGAAAGCAACAACAGGAGTAGATTTTCTCAGAGATGTGATCGTGTCAAGCTATTGAACTCTTCTGTTCTGTCTGATACTCCCTTCACTTCAAGCAATGGAGATCATTCAGCCCTTTTTCAGAAATAAAAAAAAATTAACTTTTATCTTTGAAATTGTTAATTACTTGGCATACAAAGCCAAAACCATTGGCACGATCATAAACCAGGGATGAGAAATTAACCTATACGGCCTGTCCTCTTCTACACACCATTTCGCTTTTCATTCCCATTATAATTTTCGTTCTTTGATTGTATATATTTTAATACCATAACTTATGTATAATAAACAAAACTCTTAAAGATTAATTATTGATTTGGGTGGAAAGCACGAACCAGGTTTATGCGAACAATTATTATTATTATTAGTGATTTGTAATCCGTTCAAAGTGTATTTTAAATGGTTTATAAGAAGTGATTTCTTTATTTTAGATCATAATTCAAGAATTATTTATTGTAAATAATTTAAAATTAAATTATGTTAAAATGATTTTGGTTAGAATTTTGTTTGGTAAAGATGACTTACAAACAATGTTTTTTATTTGAGAATATATTGAAAAGAATTTCAGATTTTTTTATCTTAAAAATCATCAATACATTAAAATAATTAAAAATCCCTTCAAAAATTATATTTTTTCCAGCTAAACACACTTAAAAGCAGTTTCAAGCACAGAAACAAATTATGCAGTAAGCTATGCTACAGCAACAGGAAAAGGAATTAAAGCTCATTGTCACTACATGACAGAAAACTCTCTCGAAAATAGCTGGAGAATGGGGGGCAGATGTTGAACTAGGTGGAGCTGGCAGTGGTGAGAATCGAGAGAACATGCTAGAGAATATTGCTGTTGGAACGGCGTAGAGAATGGTTGTATTTATTGTTTTTTAAAGTATTTTTTATTTAAAAATATATTAATTTAATATTTTTTTAAAAAAATATTTTTAATATCAACACATAAATAATTAAAAAATATAATTTTTTATAAAATACTATTTAAATCAAGCTCCCAAATTATTCCTAAAACATCCATTACCTTTCAAGGTATGGCCATAAAGACACTAATTGTCTAACAATATTATTCCATTTCATCCAGCACATAATTATTTAGTAGAAATGGGACCACCAACCAAACCAAATTTATGACTATCAGATTTCCTTTTCTTTTCTATGATATATATATATATATATATATATGATAAAATACACAGGCACATACTATAGTATATATTTTTTTTTAATGGAATCTTCATTTCAGTGACAACTATCTTCATTTTAGAGAATAAATAACAATTAGCAATCGATGTTTTATCGAAGCATCTATAACATCTTCCATGGATGGCTGGGCAAGAGGGGGAATTACGTGTGAACCTTTGAATCCATCTTGGTCAAAGGGCGAAAAATCTTACAATATATATCCCTGCAGTCATAGGCCACGAAAGAAAGAGGATTAATTCTAAGAATTTACCAACCATCTTGAATAAATCATAAGATAATGATCAGGGAAGAAAAATCATTTTGCTTTTTCACATTAGTTAAGAGCTAGACATTCGAAAGCGACCAAAGTTTTGTCGCCCACATGGACTTGTCATGACGACCTAAGAAGAAAAGCAAAACTTGCAGCCTGTGACTTTCCTTAAGAACAGCAGCAGCACATGTTTACTTGAGAATTAATCCATGTTAAAACCTTTCTCACCGTTGAAAAAGAACACCAAAGCTGGCCGTCATTGATGGGAAATTCATGCCAAAAAGACAGACAGCAACATTGCTTACCGCCCGAAGGTGGCGGTGGGACCTCGTACCGACAACAATCCAACCTCATAGTTTATGATATTTCCATGAGAAATAACATTGAATTTGCAAATTTAAATTAAATACATGGAGAAGAATTGAAAGAATGCAGCACCTTCCATATCATATTAATTACCCCCTTCATATACCACCTGTATCTATGTACCCGTAAAGGGGGGGAAAAAAAAGACACTATCATACATACAAAAAACCCAAAAGAATATTTCTCATCTACCCAACCTTCAATGAAATAAAAAAGATAAATATCACTACCAAGAAACTACGTAGTAACAAAATAATTTAAATAAATATTATTTTTCAGTCATTGCCGCGTATTCTGTAGCTTGGGTCCGATCATTTTGAGCTCAAATTTCTTCACAGACCACGCGAGATCTCGCATTGTGGTGTCAAGAACGTATGGAACGTTTTCAAAGTTGATCTCTGTGACATTAAGCAGGTTCCGGCAAGGCTCACGCCTTTGCGCTATGGTTCCATGATAATGGAAATACTTGATCTTGCCCTCGGTCTTGTATGTTGTTTTACCGGCGAAGTTCTGGGACATGTGCACTCCAGTTGCAAAGACATTGCGCGGCTGGATTGCGTACTTTCTGTCTCTCCTTATGCCCCTCTTCACATCTCTGTAAACAAGCTTCTCGATCCCCCACTTTCTGTGAATCCAAGCAAAATCACAAGACATGTTATGAAGGGAACAAGATGCAACTCAATCAAATTGCAGACATTTTACAACCAGTAACAACGAAATTCTAAACTCTGCATGCATCCGATATATCTCACAGCATGAAAGCAATTCCTGAAATCAAGTTTCTCAACAGGGAGATCTTATGGGAACTCGGTATCATGATCAAATCATAGACATTTTCGGTGAAGAGGTAAGAACCCCACTACATAACAAGTCCCAGCAGAAGCAGCCTCGGTATTGCAATCCTCTATTTCCCATCCATATTAACATCAATGCAATCTCATTATATTCTATGTCAGCATCGCTCACAGCTATCCAATTGATTTTCATTCATTTTCAAAGTTCATTTCGTCACCACAATCCAGTTTCCATTCCACAATGAACTCTTAACCTTTCTCTAAGAAGTGAACATCAGCGATCGAGCCTCAGTTTTTTATTATTCTTGGAAATACAATGACACTTGAACAAACACAAGATTGATAATAAAAAAAGAAATGACAAGCCCCAAAGTATAGTAATTACTAAGATAATATTATTGGAACAAAATTCAAACCACCCCACTTCCACCTGCCCTAATACAACAACGAGAGAAAAATCAAAGTTACGACACCAGAAGAATAATTCCAAACATGAGCAAACCACTGAATCATTTGTTTATCTGTTCAACATCAGTTCTAAAATGTTCCAATCCGGCAACCACCGCATTACAAATGGGTAAAGTATCAATACTATATTTCAAAAACCCAATAATGCTCTTAACATTTTTCTCAATCATTGGTTAAGTTAAAAACCCAATAAATACACGCGTAATTGCCAGAATGGAAAAGGAAAAGGAACCAAACAGCAAAACTAGAAAATTCAAAACAAGCTAAAAGCAGCCGACTGATGAGCTAATATCCCAAAAGCCTCAAGCAACCAACAATCCACCCCCAATTTTTCAAGGCCTAGAACCTAATTTTCACCATATAAAAACTTCACCACTACTGTGCTAGCAGGACTTTTCTATGAACCTGCAGATCTCTGTTTTCACTCAAATATAAATATAGCACAAATACTGGAACAAAAAAAAAAACAGAGAGACCCGTTTGTAGTTCTGACTGCTTGAAATCAGTCGTGCTAATATAAAACTAAACTCAATTGTGCAAAAAAATAAAAAAAGAGTGAAACTGGAAAGGGAGTGAGCATGTATATACCTGTAATATCTACCATAATCAGCAGAGAGGCAGAGCTTGCTACTCATAGGCATTTGCTCAAAAGTGAACTGAGTATAACCCGAGAGGGAATCCAGCACGGACTTGATAGTATTCTTTGGTGGCAAATAAATATACTCATCAACATCAAAAAAGAACATCCACTTAGCCATAAACTTATATCTATGCAGACAATCATTAACAACCATAAACTGATTATGGTAATACCCATCAAACCTCTCTTGTTCTTTTACATCTTGCAATGTAACATAACCCAATTCCATCCATGGCTTCAAGACTTCCAAAACCTCCTCATGAACCCCACCAGCATCATGTATCACGAAATGGGATCTTTCTCCAAATAATCTCACATGATAAGCAATCCATTCCCTCACTCTTTGTGGACTTAACCCACCATATAAAGGTGAGCCACAATACAAATAATCATATTTAGGCTTCGAACTAAAAAGGGACATGTTTAAATCACCTGGAGATTCGTTTAAAACCTCAAATCTATCAGTAATGTTAAGATTTTTATCACCACCGCCTGATGTTGAGGCTTCCAAGAACAATTTCCCACCTGAATTCTCACCATTAACTGCCTCTGAAAAGGTACAATTCACTACAACAACAGTGTAAACACGACCATAGCCCCAGTCAGGGAGGATCCTGTAAGAGACGGTGGAGAAAGTAGAATTAGACGCAGAGGACGATTCAGGGACCCATTCACATTGGTAAGTGGGTGTTGAGTAGAGAAGGAGAGGTTTAGAAGCAAGGCCTATAATAGCAAAAGTGTTGTGTCCACCTCGGTAAGCACCCATGGTGATGAAATTATAAGCAGCTGAACCATAGGGGTTAAATACTCGCTTTATAACACCATTGTCAGCCACTTGATCTTTTTGAGCGGAGGGTGGAGATGGGGTTAGAGGTATGGTGGTGGTGGTTGAGTTGAGGGGGGCAATGGTGGTGGTGGTGGTGGTGGTGGAGTTGAGGGGGGCAATGGTGGTGGTGGTGGTGGTGGTGGTGATTCTTGAGATGCAAAAACGGAGATCAGAAGCAGAGATGGCGAAACGTGAAGGAAGAATCTGGAAAAGAGTAGCAATACTGCAAATAACTAAAAGAGCTGTTAAAACAAGTTTAAGCTCTGCAGCACACGAGTTCATTACAACACAAGACACGAACATATTCCTCTTGTTATGCTCTCCCCCTCCAACTTTCTCTTTCTCTGATCTCTCTTTACCCATACTGGACGGACTTCTTTTATCCTCTCCGCAAAACACTTAAGATCACCGGGTTCTGCTTGAGAGAGAAGGTAGAAAAGAGGTGACGACGGGGCAGAGAAAGCTAGCTAGCTCCCTTTTCTCTTTTCTCTTGTTTCTTTTTTTAGTGCGTGGGACTTTTTCTGTCTGTGGGTGTTCTTATAACTGTTCTCAAGGGTAGATTCCAGATTGCTTGGCTGTCCATGTTAGGACATGATTGGTAGAGTGGAGGTAGTAATCTTTCTTCGTTGGGTGATTAATTTATGTATTTTCTGAAATTAGAGTGGATTTGTCAATTATGTGGTTTGATTTGATTTGTACTCCGAAAATGAGAAGCTTCAAATTTGTTTGCAAATTCTAATTAATTAAAAGGCCAGATTATCCCGGAAAGATTGGGGGGACAAAACACTCATTGTCAGTTTGTGAAAGGCAATTTTACGTTAATTATATATATATATATATATATATATATATATATATATATATATATATATATATATAAGGCTGAGGGAGGGCATTGAAGAGAAAGTAATTAAAGAAACGTTGCCATTAGGACTTTAATCTTTATACGTATCACTTCTTGGCTTCTTGCGAGAAAATTCCACTTTTTTTATATAGAAAGAAAACGACTCGAAATCGAAAAGTAAGTAAGAAGAAAAACTCCACCAACGCAGATTCTAATTTTCTATCTTTGGATCTTACATTTTTCTTTTCGTTTTTTTGAGTTTTGAAGTTATTTTCTTTTAGGTCTGTTAAGTTTCTATTTCCTTTCCCTGTATGTTTCTAAAGTTTCTCTATAGCCCCGCGTTTAAACTTGGTCTCTTTCAGCCAAATGATTTTTAAATCCACTAGAGGCATTTAAATCGCAGTATATTTAATGGACTGGGTTTTGAAATGATATATATATATATATACACACACATTAATCTCTTTCTTTTTTTTGTTAAAAAAGATTAAGATTATTCCTATGTTCTACTTGGATTAACAAAAGGAGGGATTTTTATTGTATCTTGTGAGTAAAAATATTGTTATTTGAAACATTGTTTTCATGGTTTTGCGTTACCAAAAATATTTATTAAATTAACTAGAGTTAAATAAATCATTCATTATTTTAATTGCATAATAAAACGATTAAGATACCAATGGAAGTAAAATTTTAAAATTGATGTTAAATGGTATTTATTTATTTTTCACAATGATTTTTAAAAAAAAAGCATGATGAAACAACCAGAATACAATTAAAAGCCAAAAAAAATTAAAACTAGCCTCAAAGGAACTTTTTGTTTTTTTTTACAATGGTTTATTTGTTTTAATCGTGCTAGTAAGGGGTGACTTGGTATTTAACCAAGTATATATAAAAAAAAGATCGCGGCACGTGTGGTGCACTCTGCACGCTTGGGAGGTGCTTATGCCCTTCGAGCGGCACATGCATCATCTCCTGACATCCCAAAATACATTTCCATCATGTCTTTGAAAGTGTCGCTGCATCATTTTCCTAATAATGTGGCGTGTGTCAGCGGCAATTGTCTGATTTGTCATTGGTGAGTTTTTTTTCCTTTTTTTTTCTCTCTTCTCTGTTAAAAATCACAGTTAGGCCCTCTTTGTTGTTGGTATTTCAACTTCAATCATTATTTTAATTTCAATTTTTTCCCTTTCTAATTATTTGTTTTCAATTTCATCATCCCACCTCAATTTATCATATATTTATATTTTTTAATTTGATCCTCATCGTCTTGATTTTTTGGACCTTTTATTGAGTTGATTTTTCTTTTCAATTCCATCCTATAATAAAAAAAACTTTTTTTTTATTTTTTATTTTAAATTTGATCATCATCCTTTTAATTGTTTTTGGATCTTTAGTTCAATTAAATTTTTTTTTCAGTAACACCTCTCAGTAAAAAATAAATTTTATTTTTTATTTTAATTTTGATCCCTATTATTTTAATTGTTATTTTCTAATTTAGATCCTTTTGTGTAATTGATATTCTTTTTCGAAGTTAATCATTTAACATTTAACTGATTGATAATTGAGCTTCGTGTTTTTTTTCCAAATAAGGTGCTTTCGGTCCAATACCCTAGGTTATGAGTTTGAAAAGTTAATATATGTTGACATCGTTTATATATATGTGTGTGTGTGTGTGTGTGTGTACAAACACTATACAAATACTTTTCAGCTTTGTGATTGTTTATATTTTTTTTTATCTATCCAATTATTCTGATTTTATAACCTGAACCGCGAGTTTGACAGATTAACCAGGATTGACTCACTCTTTATTCTCCAAGTTACAAGTCTATCAGACTAATTTGAATTGACTCGAGCCGAGTTTTTTGTCATTTTTTATTTTATTATTTTTTATTTAATGAGCTAAGAATTGAATTGTATTGTTTGTTTTTTTATAAAAATATTTTTTCTCGAGGTTATTATTATTATTAAAATTTAATCTACTTACTATTATTATTTGTTTTTTTATCATCTAAATAAATAAATAAAACTAACTTATTTAGTGTATTCAAATTTATAACTGGAGTCATAATTATTTTATAAAAAAAACATGTTTCCGCTATTTATTTTAAATGCAAAAAAAGGGAGCCTCGCTACGTAGCGTGGTTACATGTAAAATCTACCTTGTAAACGTCGAGCTTGTAAAGAAAACGGCTAAAATCCAAAACTCAGGTCAAAGCGCGGTGCCAGGGTTGCATGGAAGAAATGTCTCTTAGATTTCCTGCCCCTTATTTCTGGTAATCGCTTATAATTCTATAGTTATTTTAATGGGATCCTCGTTTTCAGCTTTAAATTTTAGTTGCCATGACTTCCCATTCACAAACAAGTTTCAATGCATCTTTCTGTAATTATTTGACAGCATCTTCCAAACAACTTAAAAAGAAAAGTGGGAGAGGCAAATGTTCATTTAATTTTTTTTTTATTAACGTGAGTGTCCGGGTAGCTTGCGCGTATTTCGATTAATCTCATAAATCCTGAAGTTAACGACCATGTAAATCTTCGGTGTCCATGAGATTTGTGATACTCAAATTGGTGATTTTTAGAGAGTAAATTTAGAGTCTGACCAGTTGACCTAAACCCCTCTTAACTATAAATGTTCACTTATTTATGTAGTTGGATGGACCTTCGATGAAAGAAAGAAATCTAGCACCTAAAATTATTAATATCACTAGCATGGTTAAAAACATTTTAAACCAATTTTTTTCACACCCTTTTTTTCCTCCCAAGAGATTTTCTGAACGTTTTCATTTACACGTATCAATACATCATTAAAGATATTTAATTGTTATGTATAAATCCGCAACGTTTTGAATTGGAACAGAATATTAAGAGTCAAATACAAATGTACAAGTGATAGCCGTTTTCATTTCTTCCTGTCCAATTAACATGATAAGCTAACCCTATCAAAATTCAATATGCACGGAAATGTGGTTTTTGAGGGATTGGACAAGGGTAATCACATTTTATCTCAATATTTTCTTCTTCATAGCTTGTGAAATTGATGGTCGATGGTAGAAGACCTAACACCTATAAAATAGTTCTTTTTTATGGTGTTTAGGACCTTCTAATGATAAAGTTTATAATTTTTAATAAGTAACTGTAATAAATGAAAGAATGAGTTTTAAATTCTAAGAGTATGAATGTTTGCTCTTGTTTTTCGTACGATAAATACTTTAAGAATTAAAATACGAATACTTAGAGAGAAAAAACTATGAACTCTTTAACTTAGCGGTTAAAGAGGTGTGTATATATATATAACTCCTGAATCGTGTTATGTTATTTTAATGAAGGGATTAAAGTATTATTTTATCATGATAATATTAATAACTGATAAATATCTCAAAAATAATATTAATATTGATGGAAATATAATAGGTCATTAGAAGATTTTTATATACCTAGTGATGTAGAGAGATGATTGTTATAGACATTAACATTTTATATTAAAAAAATCAAAAAAATAAATAAACAAAATCTCGTAGTCCAATATAAGATTTATAATGCTCAGCAGACCCATATCCACTTGGGCTTGACATCATGTTAAGCTCACGACGATGGGTCCGACAACTTATCAAGCTTATATCAATTTGAAATGAATATGTAATTGAACCCAGAAAAATTAATCTACTTGCCAAACTCGTTGTGAAAACAAGCCAGAACTATATCATCTTAAAAAAAAAAATAATGAAAATTGACAATATGATATACCAAAGTTAAAGTGCACAAAACACCAAAGCATAATTCCAAGCATGAATTTGGCAATAAAAAGACAAGGCAAAAGAAGTGAACCTAACAAGGAATATTATGATTAGGGAGCATGCAAGAGTCAAATGAGAATCATACCTCTAACATAATAAAAGCAAACAAAGAGGGAAGCGGCTTGGAGACACTAGACAGTCTTCTCCGAAACGGTGTGCTTCGTCTGTCATAGACGCTGTCCTCCCTCCCCCATAAAGGACACAGGCCTTAGATGGGAGTGGGACCACAAAATTCGCCGTAATAACCAGAAAAACTAAAACCTCGTCATCAACTAGACACGTAGCTCATCTTGACACGTGGACCAATAAAGCTCCCACACTCAAAAGGTCATCAGTAGCATTGACTCGGTTAACGACTAGTCGGGAGGGTTCAGGACCTGATAATTCCTGTCATTGCGGGAATTCTTAAACAATTAATTTTATGGAAAGGATTTGCAGAGGAAGGCAATCTGTACAAGGCGCGAAAGAGTAATGGACGCGTGTCTTTTACTTGTTGAGTTGGACCCCGCATCACCAAACAGTTCTAGTGATATCATTGAGACTGGTTGTACCGTATTTACTCCTCTCGAATTAATTTTATTGTATTTTTATTTTCTTAGAGTCGTTTATTTGTTGGAATTCTCTTCCAAGGTAATTCTCCATTTATCGTCCCTTAATTCTCTTTAACAAAGATTTTATCGGCTGTCACTGTTTTTTTAGCACATTATTACCTGTTCCTAGAGGTAAACATTGATCATTGATCTTGGATTACAGAAATCATTACCTAGGATTTGATTTCTCGAAAAATAATGATAATAATGCATCATCCGTTTAAAAGGTGGCCAAACAAGTAACTAACACGAAGATTTCCAACTATTATGATAAAAAAATATTTAAAAATAGGACGTGACAAGACCTTTTTAATTTCTTAATGATTTCTTTGGTTAAGTAAAATACATCAATCACTGCAAATTGTCTCAATATATATATATATATAAGCATCGGGAAGGGACGCTTTGCCTGCAAGGGAGCTCTAATATTTTATTGATCGGTCGGCACCTTTGTCAGATGCTGCTTGACCCAAGACCATATGGTGTTTGGTGTTTACTTGTAACCTTTGTTTTGTTTTCAATCACCACTTGTATTTCTGAAAAGGAGGACAGAAAAAAAAGACTTAAATAATTTTTAGGGTTGCATGTTGTTTTTGTTTAAAAATTACAGGGATAAACAACATGTTTTCAATCAATTAAAAAAGAAAATAAAATAAAAATGGGTTAGTTGTGTAGACTTGCCCGGGCATTCTAGGTCACCAATGTCCAAGCAATTAAATTATTTCTTGTTTTTTTTTTCAATCTTATCTTTTAATATTTAATTTTTTATTTAATTTTTAAATACTTCATTGATTTTTATTAATCTTCATAATTTATTTCAATTTGCTTTTTTAGTATTAAATAAACATCTTGATATTTGGTTAACATTTAATTTTACGAATATCTATTTTTGTTATTAACTTAAGTGGAGTTCATGACTTGAGTTGTAGGTTTGTCAAATCAAGTCATAAAATTCGAGTTGATCCAATATATATGTGAATATTAAAAAAAATAACCAAACCATATTTGTTACCTATTATTCAAGTTTTTTTTTAATTTATTAAATCAATTGTGTCATATCATGTCATGTCAACTTTTATATAATTTAATTTTAATTTCAGATTAGACAATTAATAACCACCGATACTTTTAAAATTTAACATATTAGACTAAATTTAATAATAATTTCAAATAAATTTTTATATTCAAAAAATATATATTTTTTTTACCATCCCACGCCATAGCATGAGTGGGTAAACTAATCTATAGAATAATGCTAAATTTAGAGAGAAATTTAATTACGAAGACAACTAGCACGCGTAAATTGAGACACCTACTTATGATCTAGTGTGAGAACGGAGAAGTTTCTCTCGGATGGCACGGAATAAAAAGAATGGTAGTCTCCGTTTTCTTTTCAATACACTTTTTTTTTTTCTTTCTAGAATGGTGTTTTTGTTTTATGTTTTTTAATTCAGATCAAACGCGAGAGAGTGATTTTAAATATTGAGAAAAACTATGCATTGGAAATTTGTTATTAGAAAATCGGAACGCGGTAATTAAGACGTTATTTAAATAACCCAGGTGTGGCCGACAGCACCGTTAACCTGGGATTAGGACATTCCCATCACAGCTACCTTGTCATCATTAACATATATTATGCATGCAATTAATGCAGGTGTATCCTTACATCAAAATATGATCGTTAATATATATATATATATATATATATATATATATATATATATATATATATATATATATATATATATATATATATATATATATATATATTAACGTGTATATTTCTAGCTAGGACAACAGAAATCCAACTGAAACGATCATGGCATAGCAGCTGTGACTTGTGGATTTAATTAACAAAAAATAATAATAATAATTAAGATAATAGTTAGGACCATTATAAATATTATCTCATCCAACGAAGATACCATCATACGGTACATACTACATATTAAAAAGAATACTAAAAAAGCTCACTTTGCTGTATCCCCTCTTACAGTTCACCGTGAATTCTCATAGTTAATTTACTAAATTGTTTTTTTTTTTCTAAATACAAAGACTAGTTTTAGGGGCATTTTTAAACTTTTATACGAGATAAATTTTGTATTGTAAAATTAGTGAAGGGTATGTATTTTTTTCACTCTTTTTATTGCATAGTGTAAAGTCTTAAATACTTTTGGAAGCAAATTTTTGGTTTGCTTTGGGAGAGAGGTTTTTGCTTTTCTTGATTACAGTGAAATTACCAAAATAATCTTGAATTTTAAAATAAATGCTTTTGTTCTCAGGGGTATTGGTGTCTTTTGAACTCCAATTTTTTTTTTTGTATATAAATTTCATGTAGATCATGAGTGTTTTAATTTTTATATATATATATAAAAAATTGTTAGCACGTGATAAGAACGCGCTAGCATGTGGAGGTTGTTCGTGCTATCTAGGCAGCGTGTGATATCTTTTTTGGTATCTATTGATTTGATAGGTTAACCGGGCAAACTCAGGTCTTTTTTTATTGTCACTGTTTTTATATTTTGGATGTTAATTTTTTATTAACTCGGTTTATTTGCTGTCATTTTTTTTTTTAAGTATTACTAAATTAGATAAAGTTATTAAACCTAGTCGACTCAATAACTGAATTATCTGATTTTTTTAAAATCTCAAGTTTCGTATAGAATTTTTTTTTTTAATAATAAGAAAAATTACCTAGCTTGCGCCAACTATCTAGTTAATTACTAACTTTTGTATCAAGACGTTTGGTACTTGGAAGTGAATGAGAAGTGGCTGGATGTAGCTCCAAGCTGTATACTGTCTATGCTCTCTGCTGATTTAGCTTAATAAAGACGAGCCTTTTATTATTAAAAATAGAAAGAAAAAAGTCGAAGAGTCCGATCATATTTCCAGTCCTAATAAGAGAGACGTGCCATTTTTGTTTTTCAAGTTCTGTTAATGAATGCTGTGGTGGCCTGGAGTGGAAATTGAGAAGCCCATAAAATTGCAATGCATGGACTATAAATTCCCAGGCCTGAATACATTGGATTACGACAGCCTAGTCTAGCCTCAACTTTCAACCAATTGCTGAAGGCTTTTATTTTAAATTTCTTTTCGTTCAACAATTTAGCACGGATACAGAAGCTACCCAAGGAGCATAGCGGCAGCCTTCTGGTCACTTAGCCTCATCTCCAGAGACTTTGAAAGGGCCCCAAGCTCTTACTTGCACTAGCCCATGGTATTTTCTTCCAGAGATACAGAAGCTACCCAAGGAGCATATGTTGCAGGGAGGTTTTAATGACGAAGTAGCTCATGCCTATGTTCTTGTGAAGCATCTAACAAATGCCATTAAATGCTTATGGCAATGCCCTTTGAAGATGAACATGTGCATACACGTTCTTATGATGCCAATAAACTTATAGCTCAACTGACAATCATGTACTTGTAACCCCAAAAGCACTAGATTCGAGCTTTTCTTTTGAAAAAAAAAGACGCATTCTCATGCTTGATCCCACCAAAAACCAAAAGGAGTTCATGAATGATCTCGCATTGAATAAAAGGGAATCCTGTATAGTAGTGCTAGCACAACAAGGGCATTTGGGTGGGAGGTAGGTCATCACAGCTAGCTAGATGTCCCTCAACCCAAGCTAGTGCCTTGGATTCCCCTCCAATATATGCCCACTTTACATGAAGTTAAAAGTTTAAAACCACGAATTAACTGTCATCAATCACCATACATATATTCCTGCTACTTTGCTGCGCAAAAGTATACGAAAAAAAGTAAACAGCTAAGAAGATGAGAGCTCGTGGAAGAGGAAGAGCATATGATTAACTTAGGAGTCATTCTATATAATATATCTTTATATATAATGAGCTGCTACTAGAGACACATGATAATAAATTTGTAAGGCAAAAGTCACAGAACAGCAGGTAGCAAAAATTGCACTCAAACAGTACATTTAATCCATGATATTACATGAACTTGGTATCCCTTACAAGTTAGAATTAAAAACTGGCCAATACAAATGTATCTGGGCTGATTTGTTAGGAAATGAGGTGCAATGCCAACAAGTCACTACTTGGCTTGGAAGGATCAAAGTCTTGTATCTCCTGAGAATATAATCTTTATCCTCAGGAAAGCTGCAGATACAACAATTCATCCAATCCACACAGTATGTAGCCAAGGAGAGAATATTTTGAAGGTCTAGCCCAAGATCTCTGCACTGATTACCCTCTCAAAGGCATCGGGAGTTGAAACCGTGCATTTGTCATTGCCTGCCAACCTGCACATGCTATCGCGTGCCCATATGCCCCCACTTCCTATACTCTAATTTTTCATTTCATCATTCCATTCTATCTTGGCTCCATCACTGAAAACTCCCACAGAGTCTCTCTACATAGCAAGCACTATATTATAACATTACAAAGCATCACCTAGTTTATATCTGTAGTAAGATACTCAAAATAATTAACTATATTTGCTTCTTAATTTATGGTCACACTAGATGCCACATAATATGTTAATCATGTTGTCTATGCCCCCCCACTTCTTACGCTTCACTTGCAAATTAACTTCTTCTGCGAAGGTGGGGCTACAGTACGAGGAAGTTTAGATGCCAAGGCTATGCACTGAAGGTGCCTTGGACAGGTGATCAAGTGGTCATTACTGAGTCCACCAGCCTGCATGAATGAATGGATGACAGTTGGACCAACAACTCTAAATCCTCTCTTCACCATGTCTTTGCTTATGGTTTCTGATTTTGAGGTCTTCACTGGGATCTTTTGGCATGATTTGTATTGGGTGGAGATAGGTTTGTGATTAACATATCCCCACAAGTACTTGTCAAAGGATCCAAATTCGCTTTTAACCTGAAAATAAATTAAAGTTTGATCAGGATAATTTAGACAGTAAAGTCCCTTAATCATGTCTATTGACATCGTAACATGGCAAGTACATGCTCAGTAACTAGGCCAAGTTAAGACAAATAATGATAACATGGCCAAACACTTCCAATTACTGTGGTTGGGTCCACATGGTAGTTTTTTAAATGATTTTTAAGGTCATTAATTAACTATTAAATCAGTTCCTTCCAAAGTTCTTTTCTAGAAGAAACTTAATTTTGCATTAGTTTTATCAAACAGGAAACTCATTAGTGAAGTAAGATGTTAGACTCCACAGAAATTGGTAAGAAATAAAGTGGTTGAAATGACTGTTGGGGAATATGAACAAGTGATGAAAGCTAAGTCGCATTACCTCCAGAATCCTATTAGAGTTGTCGACCACTCCTCGGACTTGGCTTATGTCTAAGCCATACTCAGCACTGATAGATGTTATTTTCTTTTCAGTGAATTTGGCGACAATTTCTGCATCAAACCCTGAAAACGCTTCCCTGCAGTAGCGATTAATGTCCGAGAACCCGTTAATCACAATTTCTGTCAATCAATATTTCAATGCAACCAATTTTTTTCCGGTTTAAATCACACACCTGAATGCCTCTCTTTTCTTCAGGACTGAAGTCCACTCTGATCCAACTTGTGCACCTGTCAGTGCTAGCAATTCAAACAGCAGCCTGCATATTAATAACATATTAGTTTCATGATTCATGAGTGCCATTATATACACTGTGTATGAGTAAAGAGAACTTACTTGTCATCATGGACAGGAACCCCCCATTCTTCATCATGGTAAGCAACATAGACAGGATCTGGTGAAACAGAAGTACGGATTGGACACTTCAGTTTCCTTTATTTTCAGTGTATAGAAGGTTAAGTCAATCAAATGGAATTAATTAATGTGTGTGATTCTCTTGAAACCTGAATTAGGAGTGATAAAACTACATCTCTTTTCCTCCCGAGTGATGGTACTTGTAGCCGGAGAATTAGCAGGAACAATTTTCCCTTGATACTTTGCAGACTTGGTTCTTCCATAATGAGCAATTCGCATTTTTCTTTGTTCTTGCATAACAGCAACTTGTTCCCTCCTAGCAGCAGCTATGCTACCTGGAGCCTCAACTAACAAAGAGGAAGAGTATTTCATAGCGAAAGTGTCAACAGAATGTGGAACTCCTGCAGTGCTAGATTTCTTCGACTTCTTTACCGTACTAGTTGTCACTTTTGTTGTGCTACGTGGTGTCAAAACCTTTTCAGCACTAGTATTTAATCCGCCAGGTTCATTTCCTCTCTTAACTGCTGGAGGTCTAGGTGATTTTAGCTTGGGAGAGATAGGAGGGGACAGTGCTGAAGGAAGCCTAGTTTTAGTACCTGCAGCATTACAAGCTGGTTGCATCAATGGTACAGGTGGTCCAGCTGGTTCCCGAGTAGGAGACTTTGGAGGTGAGTTCTTTTTAAGTGAATTGTGTCTTTCCAAGCTAGGAACTTGATTGGATTTTGGCTGAAGTACCGGACGGCCATTAATTTTAGCAATTGTAGTTGCAATATTACTGGTACTTTGGTTCAGCCTAGATTTAGAGGAACACATACTAGTGAGGATGTGCTTTGTATAGACAGAAAACAGAGATGAGCGAGTGATTTGGGTGTAAGAAAATATTGAGTGAGATGAGAGATAGGCAATGGAGAAGGTGAAGGGCTTGAGGGTTTGGGAAGGACGTCGTGGGGTTTATAAACAGGAAAGTGGGGACAGAGAGGAGGGAGTAGTAACATGGGTGGGTCGGGGTCTGCCATACAACCCTCTTGTGAGGGGTGTTGCTTTTAGGGTAATGTGAGCTAGCACAAGGATGACAACGACTCCAGGGTCTAGATTAGAATTACTATTATTTCTCTCAAGAAAAGGGAGTGTATGGGGATGGTGGTGGTGCCACTGCCAGCCTTGTCATGGACCCTAAAATTGCCACTTTTTTGTGCCTTTACTGCTAAATAGCCCATGATCTCTTCTCTAATCCCAAGTTAGAGTGAGGATCAAGGAGAGAATGACCAATCATTGCTCCCCCCGAGCTTGCTGGAATTCTCAAGGCCGTGGCAAGCACTTAAATAATAAAAAAGAAACGTGGTTTTGCTATGGTATTAGCTCAAGTTTAGTTGCCGAAGTGAATCAAATTAAAGTAACTAAAATCTTTCCGAGAATTTTTTTTTGTTTCGGGTATTGCAGACCTTGTTGTCATGATCCTTGTTTAGAGCAGCTTGTCTTATTTTAATTGCTATCTTTCAAGATGGAAGTGTATTCATGTCAAATGGTCCCAGATCCCAACTGTGATTCAAATGGACCATCTTCATTGAACTTCGAGACTTCGGATCATACACCCTTGTGTGTCAACAACTTGCGGTCTCTAGTTGAAGCAAAACATGCTCAACTATCTCGGATACAATATCTTTAATGGCATCATCGACATTTCCGCACACATTATTGCTAAAAAAACACGACTTCCGAGTTAGTTTTGCTTGATTTTCAATCAATAGTGTCATTGATATAAATGCAAGAAGGATGGATTAATGGAGGTGAAAAGTATTTTCTCCTCACGAGAGGAATATCTACTTCACTAACCAAGAAAGCTGACACGTTGAACAATATTTGTCAAAATTGGCAGTCCCCTTTAACCATGTGATTTTAGGCTGTAGCCACGAAGTGAATCAAAGAACCATTAAAAAAAGCACTCTAGGATCTAGCTGCTGTGGTCAATTGTGTGACTTATTCCGCCCCCGTTCCGGGTTCGATCTTCTATGTGCACGCCTGTCACCCCCGCGATGCCTTACCTGCTCCTGGGCTTGCAGGATGTCCAGTGGGCCGTGGAGAATAGTCGTGGTGCGCGCAAGCTGGCCAGGACACCCCACGTAAATCAAAAAAAAAAAAAATAATCACGAAATTAAAATAAGTTTTTACAGCCCATTTTTGTTTGTTTGATATCATCCTCAAGCCAATAATTGCTCTCAATAAATCTATAATTATAACAAAAAGTATCTTCAAAAATTAATTTATACAAATTTTACAATAAATAATGCTAAATGATTTACGCAAACCTATGAGTTCTTAAGGTTTTAAAATTTAAATAGCAAATTCATATAAATAATGGAGAACAATGAGATAGAATTTTATATATAAACATTAAAAAAAGCATAAATGAACAATAAGATAATCTCTAGTAAACCATTTAAATTTCAATTGAAATATAATTAGATCGTGAAGTATACCCGATACATCATATTGGGGATGCTGAAGGTGGAGGGAAAAGAAAAGATGTTGAGGTGGAAGGTTTAGAAGGAGGAGGAAAATGTAGACCCACAACTCTACTTAATTGAGCCTAGTACATTCCATTTTGTTATTTGTGCACTTATTTTCTCCAACTCAACAACCAAACTTTATTTTACACAATCGGCATGTGGTGTGTTTAAAGTTAAAATAAAGTGGCCCTAGCTCCCTCGGTTCAGGTTGATATCACAAGCAAATTATAAACTTTATCACTTATAATAATCTCCAACCACACATGAGAATCTTGAGGAGAATGGGTAAAATGTCTTGATTTGGGCTAATTTTTTATTACCAGCAACGATATAGTGACTGCTCAACTATTTCCAACTTGCATGGATATATATAAATCAAAACCTGAAGAAGTTTTTCTTGCCTTAGCTTGACAAGCTAGGAATATCACGGATAGGGTCGGGGACAATCTGACCCTAAGAGGTTCACGCGGAAGGCAGTGGATCCCAGTGGTCAGGCGGCTGCTTTAAAAACAATGAGAAATCCAGGACTGCCATTGATGTCCAATCTACATCTTGGTGCTTCCAAGCGATTGTTAACAAAGCAATGCATGCCTTGGACAGGATAAGGCTAGCGGGCTAGGGCCAATACGCATTGATATCATCTACAGTGAATCCTGTTGGGTCAATTACTTGAATGACCCCAAATATCTGTCATCTACAGTGAATCCTGTTGGTTGAACTTCAAATACAATCCTTCAAAGGTTAGATTTTGGTATATACACTCTAAATATGTCCGGGAATATACTTTTATTGACAGGAAGGATAAGATTATAGCTGATTGTGTGTTTTTATAATATAAAGATTTAATATTTTTATATAGTAGTTGCTATTAAATTTAAAGCAAATACAGTTTCAGGACTAATATAAAATTAAAATTATAAATAATCTTTGAATAGAAAACAATAGACGTTTTCAATATCTCTTAAAAACTTATTTAATTTTATGTAAAACAAGAGAAGATGAAAACAAAATTGTTTCTAAATAACCAAATTACTTGTATTTATAGTGTTGAGTAATTAATAACTAATACTATATCATTGACTCCACTGGGTTTAACAATATTTTTAACTATTTTTTTACTTAATAATATGACAATAAAAATAGACGCTCGTAAAATTAAGCACTAATAAAATTTTAGGATGTTTATTTGAGACTGCGATAACTTTATAAAAATCAAACCGAAACAAATTATGAAGACGAATTCAAAATCAATAAAATAATTAAGGATGAAATTAAGAAGAAAACTAAAAAGAATTCAATTGAAATAGGCGCTCGTAAAATTGGGCACCAACTAAATATCATGATATTTGTTTAAGATAATGATAACATCACAAAAAGCAAACCGAAATAAAATTATGAAGTCTAATTCAAAACTAAGAAACGTTAAAGGATAAAATTAAAAAACAAAACTTAAAGGATTCAGTAAAAAAAAATTAGAGGATAGAACTTTTCTAAAAAAGAATAAAAAATAGAATAACTCCTTCGTTGTTCATATAAACAGTGAAAGATCTATGATTTTACCCTATTTTTTTAGTAGAGTACATAATATATCGATATAGGTTGGCATAAAGCACAACTTACTGGTAGCGGTATTATTTAGATATATTTAAATTTCTATCGAATATTTTTCCAAAAACAATACCTAGTCAATTGCCCACTGTTATGCATGTGATTTGTTTGTTTTTTTATAAAAAAATTATATATTTATATATTTTTTTAAAATATACTGAATAAAAATCTTTTTTAAAAAATAATATTAGCTAAAAATTTGATAAGATTTTAGTTGATTGATCATACAGTACACAATCTTTCAACAATAAATATGTTTATAGTTTTGGTCTTTGTGTAATTTAAATTTTCTATTTTTGATTGCCTTTTCTTTTATTTATGGTATTTGCATTTTTTTTTAAGATTTTATTATGTTGATCCTATACATTGTATCCTTATTAAGTTAAAATATAAATTATATATAAAAAAAACCATAAGTTTTGGCAATATATATTTATTTGAATTTGTTTAATTTAGATTTATTATTTTATGCTTTTGTGTATTCTTAGTTTATGATATTTCCATATGATTAACACAAAATCGTCATGCAATTAATTAGGCAATTAATATATTCTCTTTTTTTTGGATTTGTTGAATTTATAAAAAAATTTATTTCATGTTTTTTGGTGCATGGAATTTTAATATTTTTAGTAATATTTTATTATGTTGATGATATTAAAAATAAAATTAATTCACATGAACCTATCACACACATTTAGTAAAATATATTCATAGCAGTCACCAATCCACACGAGTTGATTTCGAGCCTGTTTGCCCCCTCCTTGTCAAGTGTTTACTGCTTTTCTTTAAAGTAAATCATCAAAAAAATATTTAGTAAGGATTTCCACTTAACTTTTAAGAGTAGAAAGCGATTCTTATAAAAGCAAGTTAAATTTAAATTAATTTTCACTTCAAAAGTGATGTCTTTTGAGATGGAAGAATGTTTATTTTATTTAAAAGACAAAAATAACCTTAAATAATTTAAAATTAACCAACCTCAATAATTTCTTATACATAATATTTATCTAATTTTTAATTACATAATTAATGACCTTAAATATTTTAAAATTAAGTAAAATAAATTATTTTATTTCAAGCATATTAGCTTCTAGTTGTATGGGTCTTAATTATAGTACATTTGGTAGTTTTATTTACTTAAAATTAAAGACTATCCATACATTACTCAAAAAAACTATATAATGTTTTTATTATTCTTTTTTTTTAATGATATTTGTGTGTTTTTCAATGTAAGAATTCATTGTTATTTTTAAAATGTTTTTTTTAATTTATATCCTTAATGATAATTTTAATCCAAATAGCACAATATTACATTATCAAATACTTAGAAGTGATTTCACTAACAATATAGTACATCAGTCGATCACCAAACAAATCAATATGTGTAATTTCTATGTAAAAGAAATTGGTTCTAGTTATATAGTAATAATAAAATCACATATCGTTGTTTGATACTCGATAGTTTCCTTAATTAGTTTTCTTTTAAAAAACAATTTGAATATTTTTGCAATCAAATCACCTTGGATTTTTTGGAAAGGAGTTTTTAGAGAGCGTTTTGGTATCTTGAGCTTTTCCTATCTAGTGATAATGTGAATATGGTCTATTTCTAGTCTAATTTTCTTCATTCAATTTTAAATAGATTCAACTAATTTGTTCGTACAAAGTGTGTTAAATTCATGAATCCTTATAATTAGTCATTAATTATGGATAATTCTAGTATTAATAATCGACCAAATTGAGTATGATTCCATGAATGCAAGACGGCTCTTTATGATTATTGCCGTATCTCCAAAACTTTTAAAACAAAAACAAACAATATTTATCCTTAACAACTCCTTTAAAAATCAATAAATCATATATAATTAATCATCTAGTAGGTGGTCAGTGATAAAAATTTGAGACTAAGAAATTTGCTCCCCTTATGGTCTCAGATTCGAGCTTTGTGGTTGCTAATATGATAATCACTGGAGACTTACAAGATCATTAACTTTAGAGTCCGTGAGATTAGTCGACATACACGCAAGTTACCTGGACACCCACGTTAATAATAAAAAATAAATCATAAATAATTATTAAATAAGCACATCTAGCACCCTATATACATTCCCTAGCAATCAAATCCCTCGAAAATTACAAAGTCATGAATCGTAATTAAGTAATCATAAGTGACAATTCTCGAAAGAAAAAGATCAAGATACATGCATATAGCATCACCTATTCTCCCCAGTTTAAAAAGCTGAACATATCATATACTCCTAGATATCATCACTACGCACACACTTTTGATTTTGTTTTACTATATTATTATGATTATGCTATGGTATAAATTAAATTATGTTAAAAGGAAAATATTATACAAGAGATCGCAAGTAGTTTAAACAATAATATTGATGACAAAATCCTGACAAATTAAGGGCCATAATACTTTGAAAAACATGTAAAGACTTGTGTTGGATGTCTTTATACATTGTATAGAGCATACAATCGATGAAAGCTTCTATTTCCAAGAATGACAATTAACACTTTGATGCATTTTCAACACAATAATATTACTTGAGTTGTTCTGTTTCCAAGAACATTAATTACATGGAACAGCAACACTTCTCGTAATAGATAGGTGGTTGGCGTTTCGTCACTGGTAGATCCAATTTTTTTGCAATGTAAAATAGCAATGTTCAAACGCTGTTAGTATATTTTAAAGAAGGAAAAAGAATTCACGACTCGACATCGTCAAAAGCAAATCGGATATAAAAAAGGATAAAATAGAAAACAAACCAACAAACAAAAAATATCTCAAAAAACAAAGTACTTATGTAAACTAGATAACCAAATAAAAGACAAAACAAGAAAAAAAAACAAAGCTTAATTTTAAAAATAATTGGATTTTGAAGGACAACCGAAAAGATAAAAAAAAAAACGACCTCAAAAAATACCTGAGCCACCCGGTCAAACTTTCTGCCTATGTCATGAGATATGAATAACCTGATTGAAAGGAAACAAAAAAAAATCACAAAGTCTATTTTCAAAATGAACAACGTCGAAGGATATAATCGGTTAAAAAAAAATCAACTTGTGTTAACTTTTCAAACCGTAACCCTAACTAGTGACTAAATCGAAAGCACTCCATCTAGAAAATCACTATTTTAAAACTGTTGGTTGACCCGGGATTTAGATCAGGCCAAGTTTCAAAATAAATTTAGGGATAATTGACCTAATGTGAAATTATCAAAAACTTGGATTGACTCGTGGCTTGGTCAACTTAGAGCAAACCTGACTATAGATTTGGTTGACCTAAGTTAATTCAGGTCAACCCACCTGACCTGTGACTTGATATTTTTTCTAAGTCGACCCTTGGATCGGGTTTAAAAACTATTGGAAAAACCACGAAGACAGCTCTCAAGAAATCAAATACGAATGATGAAATAAAAAAACATCAATTATATAAAGGGATAAAAAAATAGCAATAAAGAGAATGATAACCTTATTTGAAAAATAAATAAATGAGAGGAAAACTTAAAATTTTGAATTGAAAGAAAAAATTGAAAAGAAATATCAAACTCACAAAGGAATCCAAAGCCAAAAAATTAAAATCAAGAGAACGAGGAACAAATCTGAAAAAAAAAAAATTAAGATTATGGATCCAATAATGAAATTGAAGACAAATTAAAATTTGATAAAAAAGAGAGCTAAGAATCAAAATTAGAAATTTAAACATGAGGACCAAACTTGAAATATCATTAAATTTTAAATTGAAGGGAAAAATTGAAGAGAAAAATTAAATTCATAAAAGAATTCAAAACAAGAAATAAAAATTAAAAAAATGATGACTAAATTTGAAAGAATAAAAAATCAAGATTATGGATCTAAGAATGAAATTGAAAACAAATTAAATTTTGATTATGGATCTGAGAATCAAAATTAAAAATGAAACATTGAGGGTCAGACCTGAAATATCATAAAATAAGAGGACAAATCATATTTTTTTAATGACCAACGTAAAATTCAAGGAGGAGAGAGAAAGAAAAACAAAAACAAAAGAAGGGGTGGCCGATGAGAACCATCCCTTGAAACACCACACTCGTCGCCCCATTTGGAAGGTTGCACTGTGACGCTTCCAATGCCATTGCAGAAGCCAACATTCCTCAACTGGATGGCCTCTCACGCGCCAATTGAATAGCGTCCCGCCGCCACATGCTAGAGCGCGCTATGTGCAAGCCATCAATTTTTCTAAAATAATTTTTAGAAACACAAAAGGAATAGATTGCTCCTAACCTAACATGATAATAATAATAAAAAATATTTTAGGGGAGATTTAATCAATTTAGTTTTTAAAATAAAGTAAAAAACCAAAAATACTCCTGGATGCTAATTAAATGAAAACAACTTTTAAGGAAAATTTAATAATTTGACAGTGTAATAAAAATATGATTGGATCATAATGCCCCTAATGAATTTGGTAATAACATTTGTATACCAAGAAAAAGACTAAATTACCCTCCCAACTAAGATAAATGGCTTTGTGTGGCAAGGGTAAGATGCGAATCACTGTATATTCTGAGTGTATGTACAGTGAAAGTGAAATAGTAAGTAGTTTTAGTTTATTTTTTTTTAATTAGTTCCTCACTTTCTGACGTATCTCTTCATAGAGAAACCCTTCCCAAGTGCATTATTGTACTTTACAAAAACCAAATGTCGAGCTTGTCTTCTGTCCTGAGCAATCCGCTACATTTTTGAAACAATTGGTCACGGATCATGAAAAGTACAGCTCAATCTTGTTGCTAAGTTACCTAATCTTTGGCGGGACATCGGCGACATCCCCAATAATATGTATGCTGATGTCCACTACAGAAAGTTTGGGAAACAAAACCTTACACAACCTGGGAACTAGCTGGAGCTGTTTTTTTCTTTCCCCTGTATTTATCTGTCTCAACATTACTGGATTCAATTCATCCCATGTAAAATCAATGCCATTATAGCAGATCTTTTAGTTTTTCATCTACATGTTCTTGGAATAGCTTGATAAATTTTGTTTTCAAGCTCTACTTTTGAAGGTTTTATTCATGGTCTATTACCATTGATCAAGCATGGTTTTAGCAGCTCATCTTTTTTCACAGTTTGCATGCCACAGTTCAATAATTCCTCTGAAACTCACATCAAATTCCAATTAACAGTAGCACAAAAAGGGGGGGAAATTTGAAATGAACATCAGTACACAAGTTGTCTTATGAGCTGTAACAAGCTAATCTTGATCCCATGAAAGGGAAAAGCCAAGTGGCTACGTCCTATTTGTTTACGCAACAAGGTAACAGGAGGGCAAAATGCCCCAGGAGGTGGACCTTGATGCCGGCATCTCTCAGTGTCAGCATTCTGGATGATATTTACCAAATCATTTATAAAAGAAAACGTAGATCAATATACTTGCTGAGAACAGAGACTTCTCATATTGTATGTTCAGATGATTTTAGACCCAGTATGCTTGCTGAGAACAGAGACTTCTCATATTGTATGTTCAGATGATTTTAGACCCGGTATGAAGGAAGCCGTTGGCAATTTCTGAATTCATAGGGACCTTACGTGTATGGTCACTTAAGAGGTAAATGGTAGGGCCACATTAGTCATTGTCGAATTTAATAGGTTCAAACCAGTCTTTTTTACATTGTTTGAGGACAGTGTTATGACTAAAATAACCTTAAGAGAAAAAAAAGAGGACTGGTGTTTAGGGGCTTTATAGACATTTTTATTTTTAATGCATAATGGAATTACTTAAATATTCTCGAGATAAAATTTTTTAAAACTTTCCATGAGGGGTTTTGTGATTTTTTTCACTTGTTTTTTTTTTGTGTTATACTCACGTTGTATAAGGAATAATTTGATTTTTTTATAAATAAAAAAACATTAATATGTACGATGCAATTATTTAAATACCCTCGAGATAAAGAAATTTAAAGCTTTCTTGGAGGGGAGGGTCTTTTACACTTGGTTTTATTATACTTATGTTGTATAAGAGGTGATTTGGTCTTTTTATAAATTTAAAATATTAATAAAAGAAAAAGTAGTTGGCGCAACCCACACCCTTTTAGTGGTATGTGCGTTGTCTTACGGTGGTGAAATGCTTTTTTTTGTGACATCATTATAATCACGTCAACGTCCTCTTCCAGGTGGTGTAACACGTGTGTGTAGAGGTGTAGCGGTGGGGCTCTGATGGATTTATTTTCTTCTCATCCCTCTTTTCTCTCTCTTCTTCTTGTCAAAGTATGAAAGTGTTTTCTCATTTATTTTTTATATATAATTTGGTCCTCTTATTGCTATTTGTTTTATTTGTTTTATCTTCTTTTAATTATTTTTTTCTTCAATTTTGTCCATCATTATTTGATTTAATTTGATTTTTACATCAAATTTAGTCTTCATTCTTTTGACTTTTTAACCCTTGTACTAATTGAATTTTGTTGTCAATTTAATCTATCAACATTTAATTTTAATTTATTTTTATATTGAATTTGGTTCTCGTTCTTTTTATTGTTGCTTGTTTTATTTTCAACTTCATCCCTCGGTCTTTTTAGTCCTGACCTCATGATGAGATCATGGGTTTTGAAGGTTAAAACAAGTTGATGTTGATCTTTTTTAGATCTTTTTTTAAAATTAATTTTTTTAAAATTTCACCCTTTAACATTTAATTTTTTAGAAATTGATCTTCGTATTTTTTTTAAAATTTTCCTTTCTATGGGGCTATCCAAATCTTGTGCTGAAGGTCACGGGGTTAATGAGTTAACCAGGGTTGATCTAAATCTTTATCTTTCATTGTTTTTTTTTTTAAATTATTTTTTCTAGTTTGCTAATACTACTTATAGAAATAGATGTAGGTTGAAATGGCTGACTTTGTGATAAATGGGGGGTTGCTTGTATTTTTTTGACAGGAGGTGGAGGAAAGAGGAAGAAGGAGGAAAGAGGAAGAAGGAGGAGGAGTAGGAGAAGAGGAAGAATAAGGGGAAGAAATGCTTGTTATAACATATTAACATTTTTTGACAGAAAAACTCCATCGGCAATTCTATTAGTAAATAGTGCCATGTAAAATTATTGACAAAATCAAAGATGAATTCTTAATTAATTTTTTAAATATTTTAATTTGTCGGCTATTTTGTCGATAAATACTGACTAAACGTAAACCATCGTCATTTCTATTGGAAATTGTTGATGAAAATTCTTTATCGTTATTTTCATTGGAAATTAGTAATAACATATTTTTTGTCGGTGTTTCCATTATTATTTATCAATTTTCTGTAGTGGGAGTAGTTTTCCATATCAAAATGTGGGGAAATTTCATAGGATAAGACTCTTGTCTTTTTCTTGAAGTACAGAGATCACAGAAAACCGTTTATGCAAGTTTTGTTCATTTCTGGTAAGTGAAAGGAGGAAAGAAAGTGACACATTCTTTGTTCTGCAGCTAGCATGCCTCCTTTTAATAATTTAAGAGCACAAATAGCTTCTGATTTTTTTTTTCTTAACATCTGCTTTCTTTATTCTCCATAATTATCATACGTGCGTCCACAAACATACTGCGAGTCCATGTCTACATTTTTCTCTCGATTAGCTAAGTCATGATATTCAATAGACAGGAGACTGAAGAAGAGGAAGAAGAAGAAGAGCCTTGGTAAATTAGACAACAACAATCTCCCGAGACTGTTAAAATCTGTTACTCCTCAAAAACAAACAAACAAAAAAAAAAACATTTACAGAGTAAATTTGGAAAGGAGAAACAGTATTGATCACAAATTAATTGCAGCTACATAGATTAGATGGTTATATTGATCAAATCAGGTAAAAGAAGCAAAGTAAAAGGATTTTCCGGTTTCTGAAGTCAGCATCAATTGAGTTAAGTTATACAAAAAAGACGGTCCTCTAGAGCAAGAACTCGTTCACCAGTGCATCATGAATCCAGGTATGCTCGCACGACATCCAATATTGGAGCTCGACATATTGGACATTTTCCACTACTCTGCAGCAGCTCGTGCGCACATTTGAGACAGGTGCACATATGCCCACATCTGAAAATATCAGGCATCATATTAAGCTATTACCAATGTTCATGATATTGAAGAGGAGTAGCAATGAAGTTTCAAAATGACAAAGGGTTTCACAAGCAGGTACCTATACAGAAAAGAGTCGACCTGCGTTTCGTAGCAGATACAGCAGCTGCGTTTGTTTAGTCTCCTATCAAATGAATTCTTTCGATTCCCTTGAACTGTAGCAATAATTCCGGACTTGAATTGTTCATCAGGTCATTCCTTAAACAGCATAGGAATAGAGGAATATATGCAAGTATGCACTAAAGATTAAGGTTGAATTTGCTGTTGCGCCTATTACCTAGTAATACTTTCTTGGATGACTAGAGACAAAAAAATATAAAATAAAGAAGGAAATATTTGTAGTATAGGTAAGATAAAATTCCCCATTAAAGATTCTATATGATACAATATTAGGTTGATTAAATTGTTTTAACTTGTTTCCAGGAAAGAAAAACGATTTTCTCAGCTCACCTGGATGTACTTCCTGCACCTTCAAGTAGTTTTTGCGAATTCATTTGCATTTCCATGCAGCTCTGAATTGATTTTCGGAGTTCAGACATTTCACGCTGAAGTTGCACCATGTGCCCTTTTAAATCGTACAGGAGTTCCATTTCCTGTGAGTTTAGAGTGTTATTTATTTTTCCATTAAGATATTTAAGAAAGGTAATTAACTTGAAACTGTGAAGTGAAATAACTCACAATTGATGAATGACTTAAGGAGGAAGAGTAACGCCTATCTTGAATGGAAACTTGAGATGGAGGAGTTAGGTGTAAAGCTTTTGTTTGAGCCTGTTGGCAAGCATCAGCAACTTCATGTTCATCAGAAAAATTCCATGACCTGAACGGATATTTAGAATGCTGAGATGATGAGGATTGATCAAAATAATCAGTAGCTTCGATATTGTGATGGCTAGTTGGACTTCCTTCTTCTGATATGCTTTCTTCTCCTGCCGTTTCTCCTCCTCCACTTCCTCCATCCAATTCTTCTTCTTCTTGACTGTCTGCTGAGTGTGAGTGCCTTTGGAAGTAAGACAACATCAACTGTCCCATTCTCTCCTGACTGTCCTCATCTAGTTCTTCATCTTCTTGACTGACTTGTCTTTGTACACGAGACATCATCAGTTGGTCTATACTGTCTCGCAAATCGCTTGCAAGAAAACTTGATACTGTTCTTCTGCATTTGTAATTTGAAGCATCGAATTTATGCACCACATAATTCTATTTCTTCTTCTTTGGAAACTACTCTTAGTGATTTTTTAGTGGCAAAAAAAGTAAGGAAAACAAGGTGGACTATCTTACCTTTCAAGGAGTTGCCTTATCTCATCATTGTCTGAGATACCACCACGCTTCTCTTCATAACGTGCTTTTCTTTGATCTTCCCAATAACTTCGTGGGCGAGCTATATCACTAAACCAGTCAGAATTGGTTTGTTCAAAATACTCCTCCTCTTCTATCTCATTATCTTCCCAGTCACCATTCAAGGGTGATGTTGTTTTGGAAGTTTCTGGAGGATCAAAATTTCCAACCTGCAGGCTTATTCCTTGCCATGTGACATCCGAACTTGCACTAGTTTTTTCATTAACTTTTTCTTGGACTTCACACGTGTTTGATGTTGAGATCTTAACTTGAGGTTCACTCTGCTGCTCAGCACTAGTAGAATTTTCTTGATGATGACCATCAGCAGTTGGCTGATTCTGTATGGAATTCTCAATGCCTGCACTGAATCTCTCCCTATGTTGAATTCAGGTTCCGGGTTAGCATAGGGAAGATTAAAAGAAAGATAAGTAGCCAATATTAGATCCAACATGTATATATTACAGTTGGCCCAAAGAGGCTGAAAGTTGCTAAATGTTTCAGCATCAACTCTCTCAACAACTTTTAGAGTTTCTACGGAAGCAGCAATTGGATATAGCTAGCAATAGTCTGGTTTTGAATTGGCAAAGCAATGACAATGAGAACTCTTTCAACAGCTTACCCAGGTTGATCCAAATCTCATACAATATGATTGTTGTTGATAAATGAACTTATATCCTAAATTTCGATTTCTAATTAGTAATTTTCTTTGTCTGCATCCAAATCTCATTCTTCATGATGGATACTTTTACCACATGACCTCGGTGCTCATTATTGTGCTTGGCAAACTTCAACTTCGTTGTAAGATGTAAATGACAGATATCATCAACTTGAGCAGTAAATTTAGAAAGATTTCCTTGAACTGACCAATTCACATAAGATCAAATGGAATGACATCAAGGAAATAAATGACACGGCAGACATAAAATTTTCATATAAACAATATAATACGAGCAGCATGAACATTGGCGTTCACTTTGAATACATAATGTTTTCATATAGATGTTGTCAGCAATTTTAATATGCTATGGACCAATAACGCATGAAAATGGGTGAAATTGACATTTTTAAAGATGGTTTTCATTTGGAAGCCAAAATATGAATATTGTGATACCTGAGATGCATGATGGTAGACCCATGTTGTGATCGATCACTACTGGACGAGGCTGTTGATTGAGATGATCGCGGCCGCCGTTGATCTTCAAACCCCACACCACGATGCAGGAATCTCAGGCGAAGCAAGCACTGTAAAAGCATTGCAGCACACAAATAAGTAATTGTTTACATATGATAAAACTACAAAGAAAAGAGTAATCAATTGCACTGCAAATTTCGTGAGCTTCTGATATTGAAATCAAGAAATGGATGGAGAACTTGGCTTCACCTGAATGCGGCCGCGTTGAGCGAATTTTGAAACAGCGTGGCGCTCCCCTAACGAGCCGAGCTCCCTATGCCTTTCTTGTTCCATTTGCAAAAGTAAATCATTAAAGGCTTGTCGCCCTCTTATCTTTGGTGAATTTACAACCTGTGACAAGACTTTCTGCTCTGTCCGATCAGAAACTGAAGAATGCCTACGCTCTCTAGATAGGCCATCACCAGCACCGTTCAACGGCTGATCATCATCATTGCTATCAGATGTCAGTCTCCTAATGATGTCAACAATTTTAACTTTCTCGGGCTCTCCTGCATCTGTGTTCCTGAAATGTATGGATGAAGGTGCACTCTTTGCCGAGCCACAATCCACAAAAGCCTCCTTCTTCGTATTAGAGTCAGCTATATCAGATTGCCTTGATTTCTCCTCGGTATTGGGCGATGCAGTTTCAGTCTGGCTAGATACAGAACCGGTCCTGCTATTATTCATGCTATGGGACCTTTTCAGACACGCCTCCGATTGATTTAGCCTTGCCTCCCATATCTGAACAAGAGAAGAGGCCCCGCGATTCTTATTCATGCGGGGGTTATTGGATTGACCTGCAGGATTTTCAGAGTCTTGAGAGTTCTGCTGCATTGAAGATGGTTTCTTCAAAGATGCAATCAACAACCCAGCCTTCTCCCTCTGCATCTCAATTGTCGACACCATTTCTCGAGCCTGCATAGCGGCCCATTGGTCAAGAATCCTCGCTTGCTTGCCGCTCCTAATCGAAGAATCATGTGCATTCTTGGGAATGTTATCTTGGTTATCGGTCAAGCGCCGCAAGTTTTGATGATGATCATCAGTTTTGCTATTAACAAGATTTGTTGGATTCTCATTAGAAGCAGAATCAGAAGTCACAGAGATGCAAGTACGGAGATTTTCTCCAACCAATCCTTTGAGATTCTTTTGAAAAGCAGCAGCAGCTGCTGCCCTGGCAGTGCTCTCCCTACTACATCTTTCATGCCGGTTGTGATCTCTTAGAACACAACCAAACGGTGAAGACGAAGCAATCTCAATTTGGGAAGAAGCCATTATTCTAACAAATGTACATCAGGACATACATTGGAATGAATGCAGCAATTTTGTGCATGCCATAAATGAGACACAACCCATTTTTCAAGAAAAAAGGAATGGATGGTGGGAGGGTTGTTAACAAAAATCAAACCTTCCAATACCTCAACAGATAATTCTATACCACAAAGAAACAGAGGATCTCTTCTGTTTTCAGGATACTAAACTAACAACCACCGCTAGCAATACAGGACATGCCTTAGCTTTTATTTCCTATTCTTAGGACTCTATGATTGAAAACTGTTGTCTTGCCCTACAAACGAATGGCACTCACAGGTCAAAAATACTAGCAAGCAAGGCAAAGTGTTGGGTATCAATGTATTGGTATGGTGCGACTGGAAGGAACAAATTATGACTCGGGAAACTTCATAGATAAACTGAAGACATGGGGAGTTTTTGGTTTGGTGAAAGAAAAGGAGAGAGACGTTGGGTTTTTTTTTGGATTTTAGCCGTTGTATTTTGTAGGGTCCATAAATTCAAGTTTAGGGAAAAAGCAAGACTCGTTGTCCTAAGAGCGTATCTCTTTTCTGTACATACCAAACACCCTTTCTAATCTTTTGACCTGACAGGTTTAAATCTGCTAAATGCTTAATTAGGTTGACATATTATTTACAGTAAGCTTGATTTGAGGGCATCATTTCACATCCTCATCGGGGTTTAATGGGATTCTTCTATCTCTGTGGACACGATCTCTCTAATGGAATTCAGTTTCCTCTGTGTACTTATCAGCTAATTTTAGTTCCCTTCTTTCGTTATGTATGCCTTGCTTTATTAATTTCCTTTGTCATTTAACCATGTGGCTAGCACCACTAAAGAGTGGAAAAAGAGGGGACCTTCACTGACAAAGAAAGGGTCTTGGATTACATGGAAGACTTGAAGCAAATGCAAGAACCAGATTCTCAAAAAAGAAAGAGAAAGAAAGGAGAAGAGAAATTAGGAGGACTGGCAATTGATGATTGTGGAGTCCTCGGAGAAGCTAAATGAAAATATTGTCAAGGATAGACTGAATCATTTATTAAACTAAAACATTTTGTCTTGAGAGGGAAAGATTTTCAACTTATTATTAACATAAAAGTAATTGGTGAAAATGGAACTATGTTTTTTTCTTTTGTTAAATAAACTGAGAAAAAAAGAAGAAAAGAACTCTTAAAAAGTAGGGCAATATGTTCTTCAATTATTTCAGTAAATGTGTGATTTTGTTTTCATAATTTTTCGAAATGTTCTTACTCTGTAGTATTATTGTTTTTTCATCCTGTACTAGTTAATTAAGTTGTTGGAGGTGCCAGTGAAAGAAGGCAATATTTTCCTCGCTCTGCAAAGGTTTTCTTCATGGTAACTAAGCAAGGACAGTCATGGCGAAAAAATCAAATAGATCTCTTATTATTAATGTTTTTACTAATATAAAATGCACACATTCATCAAAATTTGGTTGAGAGTTTGATTTGTTTTTCATCAAAAATAATAATAATAATAATAAGAATTTTTTTATATTTTTTTTATCGTTTTGATATACTAGTGTAAAAAATAATTTTTAAAAAATAAATAAAAAAAATATTATTTTAATATATTATTTAAAAAATATATTTTAAAAAACAATTATTATTTCACTTCTATATACATAAATTAAAAATATATTTTATGGAGCGTTGATCAATCCTAAACAGTTTTAACCTGACGTAATTTTAGCATGAACTTTCGAATTTTGCATTTCGAAGTTCTGACAGTCCCAAATATGCAGGAATTCATGCAAACTTGACAAGGTCATTGTTCAAGGTCCTAGTTTTCGGTGGATTCCATGCTTATTTTAC
Source organism: Populus simonii (assembly GCA_007827005.2). NCBI lineage: Eukaryota > Viridiplantae > Streptophyta > Magnoliopsida > Malpighiales > Salicaceae > Populus > Populus simonii. Next base: position 17,672,609 of record CM017466.2, on the reverse strand, counting down.
TTGAATGCAACTTGAAAGTTATTATTCCTTTTTTTTTTAATGTTAAATTGCGCATAACCAATTTCTTTTTTATCAGTTTAAGAATTCTATTAACAAGAGAAAATTAATTAGGCTTATATATTTATTTTAGAAGGATCGCTTCCCATGGATGTTACAATTAAGAAAAACTAAAAAAGAATATTAATTTATAGAAAATTACAAAATATACTAAAGGGCTAGATAAATCAATGTAGTAATTCCTAGTGCCCAAGTTTTTTTCCATTTTCATCCTCAATCTTCTTTTTTTCAATTGCAATCTTCTTTGTATAATTTCAATATCAATTTGTCAAAATTTATAAGAAAAAAAAATCAACAAGAGAACCAAAATGTAAAACAATGAGAAACTCTATGATCAATCTCAAATTCAATAGAAAACGCATGCTTTAATCCACTTACTTAACTTTTGCAATCCCTTTAATTTTTTAATTTTTAATTTTAATTCAAAGATTTATTTTCTTAACATTTTAACCCTGAGTTGAGAAAAGAGATAGAAAATCTTCTAAAAACAACGAAGGACAAAGAAAGTCGGCAAATCAAATGATCATTTTTTAACTATGAAACTCATTGTTCTTGGCATCAATAGTTCTATTCTACGAGGGGAGTTCAATAGTGATGGTTTTTTCTCTAAACATACTTGAAAAACTAGACCAAATTGGTTTTTTATTTTTTCTATTTGGTTGATTTTTGTTTTTTAGTGATTTTTTTTCTTGACTTTTTTTTTCAATTTTATTTTCAATCAAGTTTCATAATTTGTTTACATTTGTTTTCTATAGGTTTATCATACTCTCAAACAAATATCTTGATATTTTATTGGTGTTTAATTTTATAAATGTCTATTTTTGTTATCATATAATTAAACAAAAAATATTTTTTAAAAAAATGTTATTAAACCCAATAGAGCTCATAACCATGAAAGATGATCTAATGTTTTGTTATCTTATTTTTTTAAAATATCATTTTAGATTTTTTTTTAATTAATCCAAAGCACATCTTTACTGGTCATTCAGTTTGCTTTTGGACCTATCAAATGATAAACTAATGTCAAAGCAACTCTAAGACAATTTAATTTGAAGCGTGAGCTAAAGAATGAGTCGAGCCGAGAGGTTTCGAGGTTGACATATTGACTTAAGTTTAATGATTGTCAAAGAGTTTCTCATGACCTGAATATTATTTTCTTACATTAAAAAAAAATTCAATTTGGCTTGTAGTGTAGTGCAGTTAAATTATCTAATACTTTAGCTAAAAATGATAAGACAACTTTTAAGAACAAAAAACTTTTTTTTATGTAAAATAAGTGTCCTGAATTTTCTCATTTCTTTTTCCTGCTAATCCTGAAAAAAGAGTTCGATTAAAAGGATGTGTGTCACTTATGAATAATTTAACAAAAGCAACGATCTCCTAGTTCTTGATCTTATATGTGAATTTGAACTTGCAATCTAATATCTTATTTTATTCCTTCAAGAAGAAAATTAAGGATATAACTTGATTTTGGAGACTATCTCTAATACCTCTTGATCACGTGGTCAAGCAACCCCCAATGAAGTAGATAACAAATCAGAAATCCAAAAATCAGGTTTAATAGAACCCTGACTAGAGGTAACCATGTACCTAAGAATCAAAGGTATAAGAAAAAGACTTGGATCCAGAGATAACATTGTATTTAAGAACCTTAAGTATGCAAATGACATCACGAAGCTAGTTAATCTTCGATAAGTCAGTGTATGATCTTTGTCCCAGCAAAGAAAGATTGTTTTGCCACAAACAAACAATAGAAAAACTCATGTTTATTCTTCAACTTGCTGCCCAAATTTGCAGCTCAAAAAAACATAATATAGTATCTTTTACATAACCCTAATGGAGCCTTTTCGAGTTGCAAGATAGACCTAAACTGGTGATCAACTAACATAAGTCCAATAATAAAATAAACTCTGAGACAATGTTTAATAGGCCAGAACAAACTCAAATTAGAAATAATTATTCAACATTAAATAAATAAATAAATAAAATAGGATAATAAAAACAAAATCTTCATGTTAAAATTCCTCCATGTAGCCCGAATCTCAAATTTTCGCACATTCTTGACAGATTTCATTACTGATTTCAAACACATCATTCTCTCTCATATAAATGAATTAATAGGACTACAATAAATGGTTGGAAATCTTGAGATGTCCAACCTAACTTGATTCGTAGTACAATTCCACCTGTAGCTCGAGATATTTCCCAAACAGTGCACTAAGATCTAGTATGACATATTTGACAAGATTCATCTAGTAACTTCAGCCCTATGAAATAATATATCTTGAACTCTATTTGACCTGAAAATTTATCACAATATACTTTCATATGTCTAGTATCTATCTGTAAGATTTCAGCTTTATCTGATATATAGTTTGAGAAACATTACTAATCTTGAAAAACTGGTTAATAAATATTTTAAGGCCAAATTCGAACCTGACCTGGTTCGTATTATTGAAGTTAATGGCCATAATGTTCTGTTTGTTGATAGGATTGTAAAGGTTGTTATAGCTATGTATATGAAATATATTGATGCTATGAAATTGAGTTGGAGGTCTATATAAAGGTGATGGTAATCGAGGCTTCTTTTAAAAGGGAGATGAAATGCATGGCTAATCAAGGGACTACAAACTTTGTAATGTGTTTGGCACTAGAGAACCTACAGTACCAACAAATATGGATCTTGTAAAAAGATTCCCTTCGGAATTATGCATAAAAGTAAACAAATTAGTAAAAATAACTTAGACAAGAGGAAGATCTAATTTCACAATTTCTAGTGTTCATTGTTCAGGTTTTCAGGGTTTAGGAGTGAGATATCGTGAGTTTTAGAAGAGACATATTGGAACTAAAAAGAGAGTATATAATATGGATGTGATCGGTATATTCTCATATATTATATATTAAGGCAATTTCATCTTTTGATTCTTTTTGAAATTCTTGTTTAACCCATGATTTAAAATATCTCAAAGTACAACAAGAAAGTGAAAACATGATCAAACCATGATTATTTGTAATTATCCTTTTACACACACATACACACAATTTTTGTAAAAGATAGAGCTCCTACTTAAAATAATGAGCTTTATGAACGATATCAAGGGTAACAAAGACCTTATCTAACCAGTTAGTTTACAGCTGCACTATGTTGTGGATCGAATCACTTTTTTCTTAATATAACAAAAAATGTCTAGACTGTAGATAATTATTTGGTATTATTATTAAACCTAACCAACGAGTCAACCTTGAAATCTTCAAACTTAACTTGTTGTCTAGCTCAAGTTTTAAATTAAATTTAGTGGGAGTTGCCTCAAACATGATTTAGTCATCTTGGTTAGTTCAATGACAACTTAGTCGACCTGTAATAAAAGTTCGAGGATGAAATTAAAAAATAATCTCTTAATTTGATTTTTTACCTAACTTAAATTTAAAATTAAATTATATAAGAGTTGTTTTAAGTTTTAACATGATTAATTGAAATTTAATAGTAAAAAAATACCCAAAATCGAAATGATTGTAGAAAAAGAAAAAGGATGAAATAAAAATAATAATTAATGGCTTAAATAACGGAAACTGTTAAGCTCCGCAAAAGAAGTTATATAAACCAAAAAAAAAATGGAAAGGTAAAACAACGTGGCAAGATCGAATAGGTTTGGATGAAAGTCACATTGAAACACAGACAGAACTCAGAAGCAGAAAATCCTCAGAAAACTCGAAGTCAAGTGAAGAAAGACGAAGAGGATTTTTGGTGAGAGAGAGGGAGAGATGGTGTTGAGTGCAACAGTGATAGGAGCACTGTTAGGACTGGGTACCCAGATGTACTCCAATGCTCTCCGCAAACTCCCTTACATGCGCCGTAGGTTTTTTTCAACACTCTTTTACCAACAAAATCACTAATCTTTTTTCTGCTCTTTCCATTTTATTCTTCAATTTTTTTACGATTATTTTTTTTGTTTATGTTAATAGATCCGTGGGAACATGTGGTGGGTATGGGATTAGGAGTTGTTTTTGTGAATCAGTTGGTCAAATGGGATGCTCAGCTTGAACAAGACCTTGACAAGATGCTTCTAAAAGCCAAGGAAGCCAATGAGCGCCGCTACTTCGGTACTCTCTCTTTTTCCTATCTTGATCATATCTTCCTGCTTCAACAATTTTTCTTTTAGTTTGGGCCCTCGGTTTCTTCTTCTCAAGTTTGGGTTTTTTTTTTTTAACGTTGTTGATAATTGGAGGTATCAATTTGAGAAAACAAGTGTTTTTGTTATGATGGATTGAGTGCAGTGGAACTGTTCATATTTAGTCAAAACCTGTTAATTGGCATTGCTGTGTTAGTAATTCACTAATCAGTGCTATAATAAAAATCATCAATATTGAAGGGCGAAGTTGGAAAGAAAAGATGTGTTTGTGTGTAGATGAGGGAGATAAGGAAAATTGTTTCTAAAGTGGATTTTTAGGGAAAGAGGAAACGTGTAAAATGAGAATGAAAGAAATAGGAGAAAGTAGTGGACTAGTGGTTTTTGATGAAAGAAAAAGGAAAAAATGGTGAGGTTGTTGTTACAACCTAAGATCGAAGAGTTGAAGTTTTTGTACTAGGAATATACAAACATGATGGAGCTGGAAACATCTATAACAAGTCTGATTCATAGAAATGGCTTAGAGTCTGGGTTAGATGATGCTCCCACTGGAATTTAAACTCCTGTTGAACATCACCAAGTTTTTTGCTTTATGCACCATCCCCAAATCCAACCATACAAAACCTTATTATCCCCTAGCAGGTGCATTATCAGTGATCAAGTTTATGTCTTCAAGGCTGTACTAGTTAGCTGGACCTGTGTGAATTTTTGTTGTGTTGGACTACTTCATCAACCTGATTAATAGCCCTGGCATTTCCTTTGAGCTAGTTTCTACCAAGAATTGAGCTGTGGATGTGATAAGTTGTTGTGAACATCTACGAGATGAAAAAGTACTGACAACTTAGTAAATGACCTTATCACGTGGATGTCTCTGTCAATTTCAACCTGCAATCATTCCTATGTCGGGTTATAGGAGGAATGTGTGTTGTTAACTTATGGAAAGTTTAGAAATTTAGCATTGAAAACTCATATTAGTGGCTATGTGCTTGTGTTGATTTAGAGTTTTCTAATGGGTTTTGCTTACATCCACTATAGGTGCATCAGACCTATCTATAGATACTCTAAAGGATACCCTAATTCCATTCCAGTGCGGATCTCAGTTAATAGAAAATGAGCGCATAATTCTGTAAGACCTATTCTCCAACATGCTGATCATCTTCAATGGTGGATTTATTCAAAGTCCAAAGTGGAAGCCAATTTCAGTCTTGGTTGTGAATTTTATGTTGATATCTTTTGTGGATTTGGGAGGAGGAAAGAGTGTAAGACTTTGTGATTTTGTGCCATTGTGCAATCCTATGGTGTAACTAGCCGAAGAGAAACGCTAGAGTTTTTCAAAACTATCACACCTTGAAAAATGTTATGGGTTAGGATTCTGTCCTATCTTCTTTGTTGTGTCATGCTTTGGGTGCTTTTAGTCTACGTCATTAAATCTGGCTCAGACAGTGACCTGGTCAAGCTTTTGGGTCACCGAGTCATTTGTCAAACTGTTAGGTCAGAATTGGTTGAGGATAACAAGGCGTTTTAAATAAAATATTTGAACAAGATAAGAGCATGCTCTTTACTTTCATTATTTAGTATTTGTTATATTTTTATTTCTTATAATTATATTAATTTGTTATAACTAATTATTTGATGTCTCTGCCAGTCAAATAAAAAGGATCATTTCTATGGGAATACACATACAGACAATAGAAAATATATTTATTCTAGATTTTATATTTTATTTTCTGTTACTCTTATATTAAAACGTTTATATTAAAAGGGATAAAAGATGCCTTTGAATACTTGTTTGTACTATAATATAAATATATCTTGCAAGGTATGAAGCATAAACATATTTTAAACACTGCTTTTAGGTCTGTTTCCACTTGGCTGATTTCATTGATTCTGGGCTGTCATAGTCTTTCTTCTTTTCTCTTGCTTTCATGTTTTGGATAATAACTTATTCTCCAACATGCTTTTGCAATTCTTTTTAGTCAGTTGATATGATTTTCCTTTATCTAAAAGTATCAGTACCTAGGGTTATTCAGAATCCAATTATTTCATGTCCAAAATCTATTCATAGTTCTGATGGTAAATTTCGATGATGTCAATGAATCAACTTAATGTATCAAATTTTAATTTTATATGATCTGATTTTATTAATATCAGAATCTGCTTATTATACGTTCATGTGTGTGCATTCTGTATATCTATGGAAGTATGTAAAAATTGTTTATGAAAGTGTTATGTGTCTGTTCTGGATCTTTATTTAATGTACATCTCTATAAATTTGTTTGCGCATACACCTCCATGTGTTGGTTTGTGTGTGTGTTAATGCTTATATCTACATGTGCACGCTCCGTGATAAAATGTTTAATGAAATATAGTTAATCATAATTTGCTAGTCGACATATCCATGTGTTCATTTTTGTCTTGTAATAGGATTCAAGTCTTTTTTCTAATTTTAGATTTGGATACAGATTTGAATTTGGTTTTAGTGTTTCAGTAATCATATTAATATCCAAATCCCATTAAATCTGCACTGAACCCAACTTGGTTGCAGTCATAGTTGCAAACAGATGAGTGTGTTGCCACCTTTGCAAGTATTTCTATTTTATTCTACCCTATCAGATATTTATATACCTATCCTTTCTGGCAAACACTTCTTTCTATTGCCATGCAACATTCAAAACTGTAATTTGATAATATAAAGAAGAAAATAGGAATAAATGTAAAAGAAACTTTAAACACAAGATTTAAATGACCTAACCAACCCACCCTTTGGAATATTCTACTTTCATCCTGCATTGTTAACATCGATCAATCAATTATTGAAATGAGAGATCTTCAAACGTCAAATGACCTAATCCTTCGTTCCCATTTGTTATCAGTTCCTTTTCCATCATATCCTTTTTTGTGTTGCTCTTTACCATCAGTATCTTTTGACAGACTGACTCTGTTTTTTGATAAGCAATAACAAAGTCTCGCTTTACCATTCTTAATCAATAGATATTCAAATTTTTTGTACATATGACTTGGCTGTATTCCGTGTTGTCAAAAGCAAAAGGAGCCCTAAGGCGTCAAGGCTGTCAAATGCCTGAATAAAACAAGGCGCTATGCTATAAATTCAAATAAATTATATTTATAGCATTATAATATGTAAATCACAAATATATATGTTAAAAATTAAGATTATAAAATCAAAATCAAACTCAATATTTTAAAATAGTTGAAAAGGTTATACTATTCACCCTTAAAAACAAAATAAGACAATTTTAAAGAGCAAGTAGATTAAAATAGTGAAACTTAAAATGCTAAAGTTTGGAATAAAGTAAGTTAATTAAAAAAAAAGAATAAGCTAAAGTTTCACAAACGGTAAACACATCAAGAAAAAAAAAGTCAATTGTGAAGTTTGAAACTAAAGTTTCAGAAACGACAAGGAAAAAATCAATTATGAAGTTTGATGAGTGATGAGTGATGAACTTGAGATTTGAGAAAGTGTTCTTTTATTAAAAAAAAAGGGTAAAAAATTCAGCAACATAACACCATGGATATTTAAAGAGAGAGAGAAGAAGACAGGTAAAAAAGAAATAAGATGGAGAGAGAGAGACCACATAAGTGAAGAAGAAAGAAAAAGAAAAAAGAAAATAAATGAAGAAGAAACAAACAAAAAGATGTATCGATTCTTTGGAAAAGCGTGGTTGTCAAATGTGCCTCCCAACTCTATTTTGATGGTCCTTTTCTTCTTTTTCAACCCTACTCTTTACTTTTACAACTATACTCTTAAATTATTATTGGTGGTGAATAGAAAGAATATGGGAAACATGTCAAAACATATATCAATTAAAAAAATGAAGAAAAAAACGCATGTTTTGACCAGGCACTCGCTTCAGTGCCTGGTGCTTACACTTCAAGCGAGCACCTAGGCAACACCTACTTAAATTGCCTCGCTTGGAAAAATAAAGGGTGCTGGGTCTCACCTCGCCTAAAGCGCCTCTTGACAACACTGGCTGCATTTGAGCATTATCTTTTACACTGCCTCCCATTGTTGATCTTCCAGTGCAGCGCTCATGCTCTCTCTGCATGGACCCACCCACCAACACACAAAATATCCTTGTAAAACATGAGTCACACTTTGTTTTAATCAATTAATAGTTTGTCTTTTGATTAAGTTAAAGAAGCTTGAGACTGTAATTTTGTTCTGCTTCTAACAAATCTGAACAGCCTTTTGAGATAATTACATCCTGCCATTTGAGCAGTGGCGAAGCCAGGAGTCATTTTCAGCAGGTTCTTTTAAAATACTGAATCTTATACTTCATATTAAGGCATTGTATCAAGTATTTTTAAAATTATTTATTAAAATTGAGTGAATTCTCAAATAGTAAAAAAAAAAAAGTTAATCAAACTAAAAACATGACAATATTTCGGTCTATTTTAATTTCATGATTAATTGATAATTTCAACTCAAATAATATCATGTTAAAGTCCTTAAAAAAATAAAGATAAAAAGCACCATTACAAGATAGGAATAAAATAAGTGTTAAATTAGGGAAATGATTTTAAATACAATTTTAATAAAGATACATGGAAAATATTAATAGTAAGAAAAAGTTGATTGTTTAAAGTTATGGAAACATTAAAGAGAATGAAAGAAATATGAAACAATAGCTACTTTTTTTTGGAATGCAGCATTTGAATTAACCAACATCTGATAACTTTTATTGCAACGGGGCTTTTATTTTTTATTCTTTTGATTGGGGCGGGGGGTTGTACAAGTGACGCCTCAATTCAACATCACCGATGCACTTGAGGGTGCAAATGCAGAAGCTAGAAGCCACATAAGGTTCCTGCTACCACCAGACCTATGGTCCTGCAAAGTGACTGCATGTCGTATCATTTTGAGAGGAGGAATTGTAAGAAGTGAGAAGCAACATGAGGTTAAATAGTTACTGATACTGTCCATCCGTTTTCCCTTATATCTGTAGGCCTTAAATCTGACCCTAAAAACACTTTCCCAACTGACCTTCATACATTAATATTAAAATTGGCCTTGTATTGGGGACTATTTTAGTGGGACATTGGGGTGGAAATTATTTTCTGGGTTTAGTGTTAACTGTGTTAGAGTTTGAAGCACGACGACGGGCATTGGTTTTGGCATCTCTAGGCATGTTTAGAGTGTAAAACATGAAGTTATGGATTTCATTTGCATCTGCTTTTTCATGTTCATGTGTAATTCTTTACTTCACTTTTCTAGCTCAGTTTGTAAATGCACCCGTGTAAACATGTGTATGTGTACACGTTCTTATGACACTTTTTCCTTATATTGTACCAATCTCGACAGAAGCAGCATGTAGTATCTTCCATTTGATCTCTTCTCCTATCCTGCCATTTATACTTGCTTTATTTGAAAAACCCTAGTTTTGGTTATGCAAGATTCCTATACCTATTCCCCAATGTCTGACATTTTTCTTTCCAGTTCAAGAAAATTTTTCATTTGCTTCTGTGTCAGTCTTCAAGTATAATTATCTTCTTCACTGATCTAACTTTTCATTTCCTTTGCAGATGAAGATGATGATTAGAACCTGTTCTTGTCTTCTCCTGAAAATTGTGGTCTCAGAACTAATGTTCTTCAAAGGGCCGTATATACACTTGTTTTCTTTTTTATCTTTTGATGCTGTGCTTGTGATCTTGTTAGTTGTTTTTATTGCTTTTGCTACAAATAAAGATTTATATGCTTTCATAATGTGGACAGCCTGGGTTTGGATCTTCAATAATACTTTGAAGCAATCTAGTGATTTTCTCTGCTGGAAATATGATTGATGTAATGGATTTTGGGGCCCTTCGTGATCACCGTTTGATCTAAAGTTTGAAATGAGTTAATCTTAGGATTTGCTTAGTATTGCCCTGTTGTGTTACTGTTGCTATGTTTTATTTTACGCTTGCTTCGGTCTACATAGGTGCTACACCACACCACCAAAGGTGCTATCATCAAAACAGCTTCCACTATGCTTTGGGGATCAGATTACATGCTTGTGGTTACAATAGTGAAAATACCATCAAGAAATGAAAATGACATCTTTTGAAGACTGACCTAGTTAGCACAAGATCTAAAAAAAAGAAGGAAAAAGAACGATGCTTAGTTTGATAATCGGCTTCGATCTTAAAAATAGATTTCATCAGTTATGAATAAGGATCATTATTCATCTTGTCAAAATCCACCGTCCTATTCTTGTACAAATGTAGTAACTGATCACACGCCTGTCGGGATGAGGGCCTCTCTTGTGGAGTGGTTTTTGTGCATTGCAGTGCTACTTCAAGCAATTGATACGCTGCCGATTCTTCACAAGGGAAGAGTGGTTTCAAAGCAGGATCGATTAACTCTTCACGTCCACATCCACCTTGCATTTCCATGTGTTTCTCCACCCATCTCACCATGTCCATATCGACACCAAAGCTTGCATCAGTTGGCATTTTTCCACTTACGAGCTCCATCAGCACGATACCCATGCTATAAACATCACTCTTCTCCGTTGCCTTGAGCGAGTATGCATACTCTGAAAATGCATAAAGTTAAGTTATGACATGTGGGGAATGAACTTAAAGAAGCATAATTCTACGCAGAAACTGCTATAATACCTGGAGCAATATAACCATAAGAGCCCGCAAACCATGAATGCGATTCTGTATTGGAGTCGTAATTCTCCTCTAGTGCCTTTGCCAGTCCAAAATCCCCCAAGTGCGCCTCCATAGTGGAATCAAGCAATATATTGCTTGATTTGATATCTCTATGAATGATCTTTGGTACACAGTCATGGTGGAGGTACTCCACTCCCTGGGCTAATCCCAAACCGATCTTTAACCTCGTCTCCCAGTCTAGGCTTTGCCTCTTCTTGATATTCACTGGTTGTTGATGCAGCCAATCCCACAAACTCCCATTCTCCATGTATTCATAAATCAAGAGATTACAACCCGCTCCTTCGCTGCTACAATACCCTATCAGCTTCACTAAATGCCTGTGCCTAATCCTGCCAAGTGTCTTCACTTCTCTTGCGAAGCTTTTATTAAGTAGAAACTCATCTTTCCACAGAATCTTCTTAACTGCTACAGTTTCTCCACTTTGAAACTCAGTTCTGTAGATTGTTCCAGACCCACCTGAGCCAATGATGAACTCGTCACTAAGATTGTTCGTTGCTGCCATAATGTCATCCCACCTGTAGTCTGTCTTGGCAGTACCCTTCCGGAAGAGTGGTTTGCGCTGAGCTTGGGAAGAACTGGAAGAGTAAATGCATTTCACTTCACTCACCCTTCTGAGAAATTCCAGCCTGTGTTTGATGAAGAGAGCAAGTCCAAGTGCGAGCAGAGCAACGGCAGTTAAGGTTGTAATTGCTGAGATTACCACTACTGATGACTCACTTAGGCCTGAACGCTGACTTGACACAGAGCAGTGATGAAGAGGGCTTCCACAGAGCTGCAGGTTTCCTTCAAATGCCTCAGTTGGCCAGTGTGAGAATTGATCGCCTAATTTACCTTGGAGATTATTGAAGGAAAGATTAAGCTTGCCAAGACTGCTCATGTCACCAACTTCAGGAGGGACTGCTCCAACTAGCTGATTGTGAGACAGATCAAGAGCTTCAAGTTTAGACAATTTTCCAATAGAAGATGGAATTTGACCGCTGAGATTGTTGTAGCCAAGGTCCAAAATGCTTTGCAGATTCTGGAGTTGGCCGAGTTCAAAAGGTATTTCACCACTGAAGCTGTTATGCGAGAGCTGAAGCTCATACAGCTTGCTCAGCTTACCTAGGGCCGCAGGGATTGATCCTGATAATTGGTTTTGTTCGAGGTTGAGAACATTGAGAAATTCCAGCTTACCAACCTCAACAGGAAGAGTTCCATTCAGCAAATTACCATCAAGAGAAAGCACCAACAGTTTAGAACAATTGAACAGCTCCGGAGGAAGAGACCCGGAAAATTGATTGGAGGAGAGCTTGAGCTCCCCTAACTGTGGCAAATTTCCTAGCGATGACGGCAAAGGACCAGAAAGAAGGTTGTTGTTGAGATCAATGTGTGTCAATTTCTTGCACAACATAAGCTGTGGAGGTATTGGCCCTGTGAGCAAATTCCCTGACAGGTCTAACAGCGACAATTCACGGATTTTACCAAGCGTCCAAGGGACATTGCCAGTAAACTGGTTGTTCCCTAATCTAAGCCTTTCAAGAGAAGACGAATTTCCTAACTGGGCAGGAATCTCATTGGCAAATGAATTGCTTGTAACATCAAAAGAAAGAAAAGAACTCGAGCTACATAACGCGGCAATGCTACCATTGAATCTGTTTTTAGACAGATTTATTCTGGTCAGATGCCGTAAATTGGTAAGCGAATAAGGAAGATTACCTTCAAGGGAATTGTTGTAAAGCATGAGCTGCTCAAGAGCCTGGAGAAATCCAAAAGTAACAGGAATGCCACCAGATAGGCCATTGTCTGCCAAGTCTAGAATAGTTAGTTGATGACAGTTACCCAAAGCGGCGGGAATATGACCACCAAGCTCATTTTGCCTCAAATGAAGCAAATTCAGTCCCTTCAGCCTCCCAATAGTAACAGGAATCTCTCCACTGAAATGATTTCCAAAGAAATCAACCATTTTCAAGTTTGAACAATTGCCAATCTCCATAGGAATCTCCCCAGATAACTGATTGTCATAAAGATACAAGACTTCAAGATTTCCAAGCATTCCAATCTCCTTGGGAAGATTGCCTTGTAAACTGTTGTGATACAATGCAAGTTCCTTCAGGTTGCTTAAGTTTGCTATCAAAGGAGATATTGAACCCACCAAGCTGTTGTTGTGGAGATAGAGATGAGTCAATTGAATCGACTCGTAAATTTCAGTGGGAATTGATCCATTAAGGCTGTTGTTTGACAAATCAAGCTGCATCAGAGATGGACATAGTCTTAATTCTATCGGAATTGGGCCAGAAAGTTGAGTCTCTGACAGAATCAGGCTCTCCAAATTGGTATTGTTTGTACATAGGCTTCTTGGTATGGCACCAGAAAGATTATTATTTGACATAACCATGTAAACAAGCTGATTCATGCTGCCAAACTCCTCTGGAACGCCTCCGGTGAGCATGTTCATTGACAAATCAAGATTCTGAAGATTACTCATTTTTGCTAGTGACTTTGGGATTGGGCCTTGAAGCTGGTTCCCCATGAAATTCAGGTAGACGAGTTGACTCAGTTCACCGACTTGACTCGGTATTTCACCAGAGAGACTATTGTTTGCCAGGTTTAGTGTTTGGAGATTTTGAAGACGGCCCAATGCTCCAGGGATTGATCCATTAAGATTGTTGACAGCTACAGTGAAGACGGTGAGGCTTGAACAATTCCCTAGCTCGGCAGGAATCGGTCCTTCAAGTTGGTTCTGCTGTAAAATCAAGCTCTGGACTTGACTGAGCTGTCCAAGCTGGGGTGGTATTGGACCTGTGAGACTGCAGGAGGCCAAACCAAGAGTGACCAAGTTGACAAGATTACCAAATGAAGCAGGAATAGGTCCACTGAGTCCATTATCACCGATTCTCAGGACTCGGAGACTCTTGAGGGAACCGAGTTGAGTTGGGATGGGACCAGTGAGTTGGTTAGAGAACAAAAGCAAAGATTCCATCGAAGAGAGGTTTGAGAGAGTAGCAGGAATGGGACCCGTGAGGCTGTTAGAAGAAAGATCAAGTTGGAGCAGCTTTTGTAGACTACCGAGTGAGGGTGATATTGAGCCACTAAGTGATGAGTCAGATAAGTTTAGACTCACAACTTGCACTGAGCCATCAACTGAGTTCAAGCCACATGTAACTCCGGTCCATGTACAGAAGTTCGGGTTGCTTTCATTCCAATCAAGCAAAACTTTTTCCGGGTCTCCCTCAAATGATTTCTTCACCTCCAAAAGACTAGACAGCTCTTGGTTTTGGCACAGAACAAAACCAAATGAAAAGCAAAATAAAAGAGCAGCAAAAAGCAACGGCACTCGTTTTGGCACCGCCATAATATTTTTTATCACAAGATACAAGTTCAGAAAATGGCTTATAACAACATATAAATGGAAGGTGATTTCATGCTGGGTCTATTGCATGAAATGGTAGGTGGTGGTCATATTGGCATTAAAGACAGAGAACAGGTCTGTGTTGGTGTAGGTGGGTGGTCTTGGGGCAAGGGAAGACGCGTAGTTTGAGCAAAGAAGGCAGCAGCAGGAGCCATGTGAGGGAGCTTCATGCATGGCTCTTGAATTGCAAAGCAGATGGGCAGTGTATTGATGGCTGAGGCAGTGTTGGAAAGGTTGGCAGTGTCTTTTAAGAAGCCTTAAAATGGGTGGCAAGAAGAGATAAGAAACCGTGATGAGTGAGAAGGCAGGATTTTGTCAGTCCAGGGCAACAAATGCCATAAATGACCGCCAAGCTGCTACAACTGGAACTGTGCTATTGATTAGAGTATGTTATAGGCAGTCTTAAATGAAGGCATATAGCTAGATTCACAAGGTCAAACTTGGTCAGAGAAAGAACATGAAAGTGTGAGCATAAAAGGTCCAATAAATGAGAGAAAACACAAGAGAAGTCAAAGAATAATACTAAATAATTAATAAAATAGTTGTGATTGATTAAGAAGAGGGCATCATATATTGTTATTAAACGATTCAAGAATGAAGAAAGGCTTGGACCATGGGTCGGATATGTTAATGCTGGATAATAAAAAATTATTAAAATATCATCATTTAAAAGAAAAAGTTAATCGAGTTTTTAACGCTTCGTGACCGGTCAATTTAAGATTAATTTTTTTAACACGCAGCCTGCATCAGGGGATGCATCAACTATTTCCAATCATGAGTTTAAAAATATCAAAATAATAACTTTAAGAAGTATAATTTAATTGGTCAGATTTTAAATTTATTTTTTAGAGGTTATTAGTTTGAATCTCATAAATCTCAAGATCATTGGAGGCTTATATGATCGTTAATTTCAGAACCTGTAAAATTAGCACCCAAGCTGATCTGAACACCCACATTAATAAAAAAAATATCAAAATAATATCATTTCAAAATCAAGTGTATCGAGTTTTTAATGAACTGTGAATTAGCTTTTTTTATCAAGCGAGTTAATTTCATGTTGATTTTTTTAACATATGAACTGAGTTAGGAGATGGGTCAACCAATTCCAAACTAAAGTTTAAAAATATTAAAATAACATTATTTAAAAAAAAATTATCAAGTTTTTAATCAAGTTATGAATTAACCCAGGTCAATTCTAAGTTGACTTTTTTAACACACAACTTGGGCTAAGGATAGGTCGACCAAGTCCAACCTTGATCTGCCGGGCTGGATTTAATAACAGCGGAGCCAAACAAAGTAATGTAATGCAATGCAATGCAATGCTGGTAGGTTTTGATTGAATAAGAAAAGATATGGGATTACATGGAGGTAGATACAGTGGTTACATGACCACAAGGGGATGAGATATTCGTGGGTTTGCTAGTTTTCTTGCTGTAGTGTGTTAGCTCTGAAATACTGAGAAAGTGAGCGGTTGGATTGCTACTATTATTTCCCATTTGTTTAGTTATAAGGCATCATCAATTTGTACTTTGAAGCTCTACAAAGTCAATGGATTCCTCGCATGAACTTGTCATTCCCCACGTAAGAAACACAACTTCCAAATCGCACCTTACCAGCGTATACATTACAAGTTTGATATTTTGGTTCAAAAGTATTACAGATTACCTAATCTGAAAAGCAAGTCTACAGAATATAATGATGCCATTACGATTTACAAGTTATTAATGCGTTGAGCTACCAAACCCTAGTGTCGTTTTGTGGCCTTTAAATTTGGATTGGTTGCATGTATGTAACCCTGTTGCCCACTCCAAAATGCCCTATATACTGAACTGTTTCCCCACTCAAATTATGCAAATTGGGTGTTGAGATGCTTTCAGGAGCAATCAATTACGTATTTTATTGTTTCTTATACTCTTCTTTTAATTTGTTCTGTGCAAGCAAACAAATCCATTTCCAACCTGCTTCAGCTAACCATTATTGTGGCACAAAACCTTTATCCATTTCCCTGCATTCGGTGTGGGAAGATTGACTCTATAATATTTTTATCCATACAAAGTTCATCGATCTCAAGTGAGAATAAAAACATTCTTACAAATAAGTAAAAAAAATGGCATCCCAAGTTCACAGAATCTTAGGATCCATGAAAAAAAGCAAAAAAAAAGAGAGGATATTATTAATTTGTTGCCTTCATGCGAAGTATCTAATTATTTTTTCGTGGGTAATTAAGTTTCTATGATCAAATTAATCCCCACAGATCATACTGTATGAATCACTTGTGTAATTCAGCGTAGCCCCGATTATTTCTTTGCAAAGGCACGTATATATGCATCTAGTTTAGGATTTTGAAGCGTTGCAAATGGTCTTGTTCATTGATCAGAGGGTCCATCCTATCAGTGATAAGCAATTCTTTTAAATTGGAAACAATAAAACTGATGATCTAATTACCATTGACTAATTAAAATGGAACAAAAGAAGGAGAATCTGGTTAATATATTCTAACGTTGTCTGGTAGATCAGATAGAATTTTCTACTATTTCATTCTAGTCCTTGTTCTATAATTCCAGTGGCCACTTCATATAGATTAAAGGATAGAGACAACAGGAGCATGAAAAAAGGATTACCCATGAAATGATTTAATAATATTTTTGGCAGACAATACATTTTTTCTACGTCGATTGTGACCACTAACATACACAGTTAACATAGCTTGTGGTAGATGTAGGGATAAATGAGAAATTATATTATATACTTTTTTTAAAAACAAATTTATTAATAAATTATTTTTAAAATAAATAAATAAGGTCAAGAGTTGTTAGGTCTGGAGAGGCCCACCCATAAAAATCCATTGTGTGGGCCTTTAATTCTTTTTAGTTAATGGAGCCGACAATATATTATTTGCTGAAGTAATGGATACATTGTTTATAGGTGCCTAGAATATGGTCAATAGTGAGTTTAGAAATACAAGGTTTTTCTTTTATCCAAAAACTTCTTTTTAACTTATTTTTTACTCAAAACACCTAAGAAATATCTTGAAAACCTTGTTAAACTAATATATGACTTCCAAAAACACAAAAAACCTCCCCAAACCCAAATTCAAATCTTAGATTTGTTTTTTTAGGCGTTTTTAGGGTTAAAAAAAACCTAATATTAACTCCTCTCATCATATCATATGGAACCATTTGACATAAAAATATACCATTTTAATAGTCAAAATCTTTCCTAACGACAACTTTCTCTATTTAAGCCAGAATTTAACGATCTTCTTTCTCTCATCCACCTAAAAAATTATTAAAAAAAGAAAAATAAATTTTGACACCAAGATATATGTTTAACAATTACAGGGACTAGTTATCTAATAGCTTTAAAAGATGAGGGACTAAAATGAATTTTGTAAATAAATTAAAGAGATGTTATCTATTTTACTTATGTTTTTCACTTCAGTCCTCTGTTTTTCAATTCAACCCTTACCCCCTAAAAAATAAGCAATCGGGCTCAAATTCAAGTTCAACATTGTTCAATTATATATAAAAAAATGTTTAAGGATCAAATTTAAAATTTTTAAAAAAATTTGCCACCCCAAAGCAAAACAATTGTTTTAATTACTATGAAATTTACATAATAAAATACTGAGCTCTTTTAATTTTATATATAATAATGTAAGATCGATCATGTGTTTATCATCTCGTACCTCCTACATACCCGAGTAAAGTACTAATGACCTTAGAGTGTGAGTTTAGCACTACTTCGAGATTGAGCTTAGTGGATATAATTCAACCCGTTTTATTTGACTAGAAAAAAATGATGCTACACACATACATATATAAATTGATTAAGTCTTAATTAAAGATAAAAAAAAAAAATGATGTTATTCTCGCTTATATAAATGGACGGAGTCCTCATTAAGGAATATATATATATATATATATATATATATATATATATATATATATATATATATATATATGCTTTTCTCTATAGGTTTTACTACCTGGATAAACATGTTTCCAAGGGCAGTAGTTGGGCTTCAAACATTGGATAAGATGTGAAGGTGAGACTTGTGCATCCAATTAAATTAAAATTGGCACAAACTCTTTTTCCCTTATTTCTCTCGATCTCTTTCTCGACCATATCCTTTCTCTCTCTCTTCACCCATGGCATCAAATATGGCTGTCACTGCCGTCACTCACAACACCTCTGTTTCCTCAATATTGAGTTTAATTAATCCCTTTTCACCGTCTATTAATTTTTTTTATTTTTGTGATAATTTGTTTTAAGGTTAGGATTTTTGGTTAATTTAATAAATATCTTATTTACATATTATATATATGATGATATATGTTTTTTTTTTGTTACGTATTAGGTGAATTATTTGACATGGGAGGGTAAAAAGCCAATACCGGGGTTCATGAAGCCACTAACAATGCTGTGCACCTTGCTTTCACCACTTAGTTCTCTTCGTGTTATTTTGTATTTAACGAGGGTAAAAAATCTAGTTAAATTGAATGGAAAAAAAAAACATAAAACAAAATTATGATAAGAGAAACTCAAATATATATATATAACATAGGCACTAAAGTAAACAAGAAATACTTTAGATACTTACCACAGCCGGATATCCTTTCAAGTTATTATCAATATAAATATATAAAGTAAAAGATGTATGGATGTTGCAAATAAAAGTATGGTTGGAATTTAAGATTTGTACGAGAATTCTCGGGTTATTAAAATCCTCGAAATTATGGGATGAAAATTTAGATATGAGAGAGGCCTCCAGAATCCTTTTGTATAGTCCAAAATCCATCAATTCTCTCGTTTAATTTATTTTCTTAAGGAAAAAAAAACTAAATAAACATGCAATAATCAAGCCTCAATGTTTGCATACTCTATTGCCACCAAAGATTATATCATGAGTGCCTTTGATCATCCGGCTACACTGCCAACCATTTTTTCTTTTAAAATCTTTTTTATATATATATATATATATATATATATATATATATATATATATATATATATATATTAATTAATTAAATTATTAAATTACTCTCCAATATAACTAAAAAATAAAAATGAAAATATAGAAAAACCCTTAGATGCAATTTAATTAATTTTTGGCTTTTAAAAATAATTCAATTATTTCTAATAACAACTTTATTAATTTTTTATAGAGAAAAAAATCATATTTTATAGTTTCAAATTACAGTAAATAAATCTATATCTCACACCGAAAGTCTGAGTTTTTTAAGTTTTTGTTAATTGACACTAGTTTATTTATAAATAACTGAGAATGCTTCTTGGCTCTTTGCTCTTCTTTAGTCCTCTCCTCGTCTCCATCACCTCCTGAAAGGTCCTATAATTCTCAATTAATATATGAATTAATTAATTAACACTGGCTAAACTATTCCATGTCTCTATCCGATCGTTGCCCGAGACAAGCTGGTACTGGAAATAGCTTTCTGATGATAGTTGTGGATAAACATTAATTAATATTCACATTATTTCTTGATCATTGTTGAGAATACGACAGTTGTTATTCTCAAGAATCACAGGATTGTGCTGTGTGGTATTTGATGATTACGAGCTCAATCACATAATATATTGTATTTTTTTGTAGGTAATTAAACACCAAACAAAATTCCTTAATTAAAGAGTGGTGCCTATAAGATAAGATAAGATAAAATATATTATAGTATAGTATTATTTGCCTTATGTTACATTTTGCCAGAATCATATCACATGTGGCAAGAGGAAAATTGATTATGTTCAAATTGATCAAACACAGGATGCTACGTCCAAGAGAATGAGACAAATGTATTTCTTATAAAAAGTCTTAAACATCGCAAGTCCTTCCTAATGTATTTCTTCTAGGGTTCTACTAATTACAGCAATATTATCTCCTGATTGTCACATTTTGCATCTATCAAATGAATGAGTTGCGGACTTGAAATTAAGTAATCTCAACTTTCTAAGTTAAAATGAATTTTGAAAGTATTTTTTATATGAAAAGTCACTTAATTCATGTTTATTTAAGTGATTTTTGATGATTTTGCGCTCTCATATTAAAAGTACCGTTTAAAACATATAAAATTAACATTATTTTTAAATTATAATTTTTGAAAAAGAAAAGGCACTTTAAAAGACACTCGAAATCTTTTAGAAAATATTTTATTTTTTTGTTATTTGATTATGATAATAAATCTTTTTGGTGTTTGGCATATATAAAGAATATGCTTTAAAAAGAAAACAGCAATAATTAATTAGTGGTGGAGTCTGTGGTTTATTAACAAAACTAATTTTTTAAAATATTTTTATCTTTAAGAACCGTGAGTTATTTTCTATTGTTTAATTTTATTTTTCCTTTTAATATAAAACATTTCATATTGGTCAAGTTTTCCTATATAAATAAAATATGAGAAATGAGAAAAATATTTTATATGAAATCACTGTAGCATGAGGAAAAACAAATATTAATTTGTTGAAATGTTCTATACCAATTGTTAAAAAAAAACTAGATACGCAAATATTTAATTTTCTTAACAATTATTAATATATTGGTTACAAGACTTTTATATTTATAGAAAGATTACAAACTTAAACTATTATAATTCAATAAAGATTTTAATTAACTAGTTAAATAAATATTCTAAATATAAAATCTTTTTTTTTATCAAGAATTTCTATTTAAACTAGGATTTCTTAATATCTCAACAATCCCTTTTTAAACTGATGTTCTTAAAACCTCAATTTAGCAATGAAAGGCTCTCCTCTAAACAAGGTCTTCTTGAGTGCAAACACTAGGTAATCCTATAAGTGTCACAAATGACTTCAATACGAGGGACTTGGTGTATATATTAGCGGTTTGTTCTTCACTTTTATAATAAAATGATCTCATTTGTTTCATCATTTATGGGATTTCTTAGAAAGTGAAACTTCACATCAATATGTTTCATTCTACCATGTTGAACTGGATTTTTAGAAAGTTTAATAGTTGATTTGTTATCACAAAAAAATATCATAGGCCTTTGTCTCTTGATATTGAAGACGAGCTGCGCAATATTAGTCACTAGGGTAAACACAAAGAGAATTGGTTAGTGATTCATGTATCTTATATTGATCTTTGGGCAGCTATAGGAGATCGTGTTTTTGAGGAGTGGGATCCGACAATTAATATAGATACCTACATGACATGGTATCTATCAATTACAAATTGTTTCATTACACCGATCAAGTCACATTTCCTGACATCCATGTAATTCAATGCGCTATGCCTCTCAATATCCGAGACAGAATCGATTGGTATGTAATATTGCTTTACATTTATTAAATATCAGATTAATTTTATTATGGATGATGACTACTAGTTGGCTTTAAATGTATGTATATAGATTAATTACTTGGTACAGAAAGTTCAGAAAGTGGCAACAACTATTCATGAAGGTGTCGATGAAATGGGATGTATTGTGGCTAACACTATGCTTAATTTATATCGTAGTGGGCTTCAAGAGGTTGAGCATCTTAAAGCAGTATTAATAGAAGATGAGATTGCTTATCGTAGGAGTATTAAGGATGTTGGTCCGTCCACAAGCATCCCAGGTCTTTCTACGAGCGACTCGGGTTCATTCATGAGCTGGGATGTTATTGGTCCTCCTTACACCTATATGGATATTAGAGACCTGACCTCGAGTTAGACGAGTTGGGGTGATGCTCCAAACTCGTACACGAGTGCTTCAAGCTCTTCTATGAGCTGGGGAGATTATTAGATATAGTTTACAAGTTATTATATGTTATGAAAATTATAAATAGATATATAATTAGTTTAGTTTTAATAAAATGTTATGTTGTGTTAATTATTAGTTTAAATTTTTTATTTATGATTAAATATGTTATATGTTGCTTATATAAATTATGTCTGGATACTGGAAAATGATTATGTGTGATTGTATAAATTGTTATTTTTCTAGATAGAAAGGTGATGATAGAATAGACTGTCCCTTGTCTCTGTTAGAGAAGTTGTAAATACTATCCGCAAAATTGCTTATATGAATAATTTTTTCTTCTCCTTTTCCAAAATTGGAGTCGAGACTTGTTTAATTAAAGCAAAAGAAGATAAAAATTCTCGGAAGGTCTCTTTCAATCGCATATCCCTGCCACTAGTAGTACTTGTCAGATCCCATATAGTTCAGGTCTTGTCACGGGCCATTTATCCAAGGGTCGCTATCCCACGGACAGGGATGCATTGATCTTTGAATTTGAAAGGTAATTTCAGACCAAATTTCCGAAGAAAACATCCATATTGTCAAAACTGAATGACTAGAATAACTAGTCTAAACGTACAGCAGCGTGGCAATATTATTATTTTTTATCTTGTTCAGTTCGTCAGTACAATCTAATTTCTGACTTAAGCTCACGTGACCCTTGGCTTAGTCCTTGGAGCTTTTGGTCCCCAGAACTGATCGATCTGTTTGCTTGGATTCCGAAGTTCACATGATGGGTCTAGCATTGGACGAGTCCTTGTGACTTTCAAGTTTCAAGGGTTTCGAAGAATGGTAGCTTCCCAACTTTCTTTTAGTTGTTGAAGTATTATCAGACAAGATTTCCACTGAGAGCAATTCGGTTTGGTTTGTTAACACGGACTTGTAACTTGAAATTGTAATAAGTATGACGTCACAATCACAACTCTTCGCGGTGTCACGTTCACACAGCTAGTTTTAGAAGACTATCTCGTACTTGTCATGCCAATTAACGACAAAGATTTCGGATCAAGTTAATCCAAGCTAAAGTAGGGCTCGACGATCTGGTCAGTCTACTGAAAGGTTGGAATCGCTTGATTAGGTCGACGGCTTCTTTTGTGTTCAATGATTGAAGTTGAAAGTTGCCGTTTGGAGAAGTGAAATTTAAGAGAAGATTAGGAAAGTTCATTTAGAACGAGGATCAATCATGGCAACAAAAGAAACCGATAAAGGGACGAAATTATGTGTTTATTAATGTAGTCTAAGTTCAAATGGTGAAAAACAAGGGGCCGGGCATTTTTTTATTTTTGCTTAAAAAATGATGTTTAGTTCTCGCAAATGTGTTATAAAAAATATTCGTTACTCGCATCAGTTACTCACGTCATTAAACCAATTAAGATAAATAAACTAATTTTAATTCAATTAAATAAAAAAAATTATAATAGATGGATCTATAATCCATTAAATACGAAAAACAAAACGAATAACTGTTAGGATAGCAAGATTTACACAGAAAAGAAAAATAGAGAGAGAAGAAGAAAAGCAGAGAAGGATTATGTTAAACAGAGAGGAAGAAGAAATTCTGTTTTTGATTCACTGTTTTATTAAGTGAATTTTGTTCCCTTATTTGACATCAGTTTATATATTGCTACAGTAAGAAGCTTATTCACATTATCTATTCTTCACTAAACAATACTAATTAATTCTCTTAACTGACAAACAAGACTAACAACTACTAACAGCATTCTAACTATTTCATTCTCTAATCTTTTGACATGTGGCAGGACTAGAGCCTTTGATATCTTTACAATAACAACACCAACACAAGATCAAAGTTGACATATCAACTACAAAGAGGGTCAAACAATAATTTTTAATGAAGAAAAAAAAGAAAAAAAAAATTCACCAGTGATAAACAAGACCACCAACACCAACATGAGGTGCACCAATAATAAGAGAATACGTCGACGCTTTTAAAGACACTACAAAATGTATTTTTTTTATGCAGAAGGCATCGCACATGCTGTTCAAAGTGTGCAGGCTCCTATCACATGTCTCTGGGTGTCGTACATGTGCACTCACCTTTTTCATTTAGTAAAATATAAAATTGACCCTGAACTGATTTTATAATTACAAAAAAGCCCTTGTGGAAAAATAAAAACATCCCTTGACCTAGGCTTATTTTTTTTGGACTTTAAAGGTATTTTTATTGTTTTACCATATATTAGATTTTTTATATTTGGTCAAATACCAAATTCTCTCTCATTTTAAATTATAATTCTAATAATAAAAAAATCATCATGAAAATACAAAAATATCTTTTCTTACAATGAAAGAAAAAATCTGAAAAGTTTTTATAAGTGTGCATCTACAATAATAGTCTGTTGTGTGAGATAAGTTCACATAGTAAAATTTTAGAGGAAAAAACTCAAATTTTTCTCCAACTCTGTTTCCAAACTGAAAATTTGTGACCATATTATTCATTCATTTTTAATTGGATCCCCCAACTAAGAACTCTCCAGTGGGTTCTTGAAAGTTTAGAAATTCCTCAAATTGAGTTCTTTTATTAATATTCATGAATGTTTTCTGTTTAAAGTACAAATAACAACTGCTTTATGAAAAAACTTAACACTTTCATTTTAAGACTTTTGACCATTTCAGATGAGATATCAAATTGGGAAATTTTAGAACTTTGAAAATTTTATTAAAAAATTTGAGGGGCAATATTGAAAATTTTAGATTGTTCGAAATCTAATTTAAGGTTTCCGCATGATATAACCTTTTTTGTGGTAAGGACCACATTGTATCTTCGGAGGAAAATGTGAACTATTAGCAAGGCTTTTCACACACACAAAAATAAATAAATGAAACTTGACTTAATATAATTGAAATTAGATTGTCATAAAATTAAACATGTATTGTAAGTGAAAATTGATGAGAGTGGCGATGGTGATTTTCGTAAATGTTTTTATTTTTTTTTCTATGGAGAATCGAAACGGAATGAGAAAGAGCCAACAGTTTGGATTATTTGGGCAAGGGTTGTGGGAATAATGAAAAAAAACTTGAAGCATTAGCTTGTAATTTTCAAACTAGATGAACCAAATTAACAGTTTTTTCCTTGACATGGATTACATTATTATTTTATCTTTTATTTATGCTCTTGTCCTTTAATTTAACCTTCTTTTTTTTGGATTACTTCTTCTTCTTCTTCTAATGATAGAAATATCTTCGATATTGCTGGCTGGGAAGTCACTGCATCTCAGACGGGGTGCAGCCGAAACAACACAAGCATCTACAGTTGGACTGGGCCTAAACCACTGCTCTGAGATGGGTCTAGTATAAAACCAACCCGAACATTAATGACAGGCCATTGGCCCAAGTAGAATAATAAAATCGTGCAAAAAAAGTCAATTATTTTTATTATGGCACTCCCCCACTCCCAGCTTTGGCGTAGGGATACATGCAGGCAACAATGCAAGCATTTGGAAGTCCATCGTTTTTTTTTTAAAAAAAAAATGAAAGTGGCCGAGTTTCTGAACTCTGCATTCTAGCAAGTCATCTCTTATTTGAGGGGGTGCCTCTCACGTAGTTCCCTGCCTAACGAATAAAATATCCCATGATCATTTTGAAGAATACCAGCATACATTCTATATAAATTAGGAATTTTATGCATGACAACCCAATAAGCTCAAGTTTCTATCTTCTCGTCCGAATTAGTGTGCTTAACCCAAAAAAGAAAAAAAAAGGAGGAATGAAGTGCTCCTTTTCCTTTGGTTTTCTCCTCATCCTTGTTCTTCCCCTGATTTTAGCCTCAGCCCAGGACGGAAAATATGAACGTGCGGCATACCATGATAATTACGAAGGAGCAGTCCAGAAAGATCAAGATTATGAGGGCCAATACCAAGATCAAGAAAAGGGACCAGCTAAGTATGATAAAAATTATGAAAAAGAAAGAACGCCAGCACAAAATGATCAACATCACGACCAAGAAGAACAAGATTATCATGTACCTTCATTGGAGATCTCAACATTGCTGGATAACTTGCCTTCAGATGATCTGCTATCTTTTGGATACTATAGCAAGAGCTGTCCTAAAGCTGAATCCATCATTAATAAACACGTGACCAAGTGGGTTGAAGAGGACCGAACCCTTGCTGCGAGTCTCCTGAGGTTGCACTTCCATGACTGTGCCGTGCATGTAAGAATCCCTTCAAACTGTTTCCTTCGTTTGTACATTTATTTTGTTTAACTATATTTACAATTTCTGTTATTTGAATATTTTAGCTCAAATGCTCTTGTCAAATGACCTTCATACATTCCAATTCTCAAATCAACGTAAAAAAAAAACTAGTATACCATATCCCTCGGTCTTGCACCCCTGTACAATGCTCGTACCCAAATCCGATCAACATATGTAGTTACAAGTGATTTTAATTAAACCCTACCTTTCCTCAATGGCATAAAATTAATTGCTTATTTATTTATCGTTCTTTACAGGGTTGTGATGGCTCCATTCTGTTGAACCATGAGGGAAGTGAGAGAACAGCAGAGGCAAGCAAGTCTCTTAGGGGGTTTGAAGTAATCGATGCTATCAAAGCTGAGATGGAGAAAGAGTGCCCAAGAACTGTATCGTGCGCTGACATTCTTACCGCAGCCTCTAGAGATGCTACCGTTCTTCTTGGCGGTCCATACTGGGACGTGCCCTATGGAAGGAAAGATGGGAAAGTTTCTATTGACAAGGATGCTGAATTGGTGCCAATGGGCAGGGAAAACATCACTACCCTGATTGAATTCTACCAATCTAATGGTTTGAATGTCCTTGATATGGTGGTCCTCTCAGGTGAATTAATAGCATAATTATTAGTGTTTAATTAAGAACTTGAGAGCCAATTGTGGATATGGATCTATACTAAATGTAGTTAATGCTTTGTTTTGTGTTTGACAGGGGCACATACAATTGGCAGGGCTACATGCGGTTCACTACAATATAGGCTGTACAACTATGCAGGAACCGCCAGACAAGATGGATCCCTTGATTATAGATACGCGAACTTCTTGAAAAGAAAATGCAGATGGGCCTCTGAGTATGTTGATCTAGATGCTACAACCCCACGAACTTTTGACAATGTTTACTACAAGAATCTTCAAGACAAGATGGGACTTCTGCACACAGATCAATCGCTATATTCTGATTCAAGGACTTCTCCAATTGTTGATGCGTTGGCTGATGCGCCTTCCGATTTCTTCAATCACCAGTTTGCAGTGTCGATGACAAAGCTCGGCAATATTCTAGTCCCTGCAGTTCAAGACGGAGGTGAAATTCGAACCAAATGCTACTCCGTCAATTCTAATTATTGAAAGACTTTGTTTGTGTAATGTAATTGTTTTCTGAGTTTAATTTGTTCGTAATTTCCATGTTTTGTATTTTTTTTTAATGATTTTGTCTTCCTGTTTATCAGCGTGTATTAAAAATGAGAATGTTATTCAACAAATTAACCAATCTATAATGTCAAAATAGTTTTGACCGTCTATGTTTAACCTTAATTTCCAACAGCTAGCGAATTGCAAAGTGATGTTGTTTTTATCTAAATCATTCCATGATGTTTTCATGTGTCTGACTCGGTCAGTGAGGAACAGGGATTAAGTAAACCTTAAACAAGATTAAATGGAATTTAAATCGGCATAATAAAGTTTATGATATTACTAATTAAATTAATATCCTATGAAATTGGTTAATATGGCTAGAAAATTTTGGAATGAAATACATGGTTTAAAACATAGAAAAGACTAATTTACTCCCAAATAGATTGCTAATGCCAATTGAACTTTGTAAAGATATTATTTTGCCCCCGAAACTTTTCCCTCTCCTTTCAAATATGGAGGACAAAATAATCAGTGCATTGCAGCAATCCACGGACATTAAGATATTTAAGAGTGTGGTTACTATTATTTTTTAAATAATCTTTTGCCGAAATGTATTAAAATGATATTTTTTTTTATTTTTAAAAAATTATTTTTGAGATTAGCACGTCAAAACTATCCAAAACAATATAATATTGATAGGATTTAGTTTTTTTTTAATTATTTTTTATGGAGATTTGAACCTAATTTATATATATATATATATATATATATATATATATATATATATATATATATATATAAAACTATATATAATCAAGTCTACTTTTTTTGTTTTGTTAATATTACTCAAACTTGGATATCGGAATTGATTACGAAAATAGATTTAAGTGTTGAGTTTGTCAAATTTAAATTTTTAAATATTAGGATACGAAGTAAAAGTATCATAATTCAATATATGAATAGGAGGAAATTTTATAATATATGTTACGAGCATGATTTTTCTTATAAAAAATACAATTAAGGGAGAGATTTTTGCTTATTGTTATATATCCAATAGTAGTTAGGGTTTTTGTGTTCTACCCCATTTCAACAATTAATTTGTTTCTTTTATTATTCTTCTATTGCTTATATTTTTATTTGTGTTAGTTAGTATCAAAGCCTAACAATTCCAGGTTATTGTTTATTGTGTGTTGTAATCCCAGGTCATTTTTGCTTTGCGATATGTTGTAGAAAAACCATAGTAGAAATAAGTCGTAGAATGTAACGTGTTTAGACAAAAAAAGATGAGAAAGTTCCTCATCAGAAGAGAAACATCCGGGAGCTCATAATAGAGTTCATGCAAAGGCTAGTTTATTGCTTCATTCACCCTATTTTGTTAGATAAAAACCCTAGTTTATTTAGAAACCTTGATGAAAAAAGAATTTGTATTAACCTAGTTTATTAGAATTTATATTTAATTAGTTAGTTAGAATTCTTATTAGATTATGATAATCAGGGGAGCAATTTTTCTATAAATATAACAACCGATGCATTTAAAATTTACACATATTGATAATAAGTGTGTTGAAAAGAAAAAAGTATTAAGAGTTGAATATCAATTATTAAAGATGGGAAGGTTATAAATACTTAATGTGTATTTTAAATTTCCCAACAAATCTCCTTTCAGGACCCACCTGGTAAGGAGAATAGGTTGTTTCCAAACGCTCCCTCACTGCCATAAGATCACCATCATCAAGCGGTAAACAAAAAAAAAACCGAAACCCCTCTCGTCGTGAAGCCCAAAAAACACATTATTTATCTAGCTGGCTAGCTATTACTACTCTGCATATTTTCACCGTCATTAGAACAGGACATTGATAAAGCCACCCACTTATCCCCATCACCCTCAACACATTGCTAAAGCAGTCCACCACGCTTTGCTTTCCTTCTTTTTATATATTCTTTTAGCTTGACTCCTCTCTCTCTCTCATTTGAAATATTCATATTACAAGTCTTTCTTCACAAGACACAAATCCTCTCTTTCCTTTCAAGGCTCTTTCAAGCTTGATTTTCACCTTTGCCAACCCTTAGTTTAACTGGACATGAATGTATATATATAGAATTTAAAATCACTTAACCTTGTGTGATTCTTTATGGTTCATATATATTAATCCATTTTTTTTGCATGGCTAGTGATGTAGGATCTCCCTATCTCACTTCTTTAACCATATTATTTTTCCTTCTTATCATGTTCCACACCACCATGGCCAACAAAGACCATAGATTCCTACTTAGTACCACAAGGGATGGAGGATATTTCAAGAAAAGCCGCATGGAGTTTTCTACTACGAGACCTGACATGGGCAATGCAAAGAAAGTTTCAAAGGCTAATGTTATCCACGTTCCTACAGAGAGTAGTAGAAGGAGAGGCCGGTTTCGAGCTCATAGATCTCCATTACCATGGCAAGAAGGAATTTTCAGTGCTAGCGCCCATGAAGTTCCTAGTGGTCCAAATCCCCTTTCCAATAGGTGAAAGGAGATTGAAGTACCAGAGTACTCAAGCTCAACTTTCTTTAATTATGTCTTAGTTTGTGTTTGTTTCTTTTTTCTTTTTTTTTTTATACAGTTAATTAGGTTTTCTTGTTAGTTCTTATATATATATATATATATATATATATATATATATATATATATATATATATATATATATAATGTGAGATCACTACAGTTTATTCTTATAATTATTGGTTTCCCAAACAGTTCCTATCCACCAATCATTTAACCATGAGATATCTGTAAATGATGATAATGATATCTGGGGATTTCTTTTGATGTTGAATGCTCATGATTATGCCACACTTCTTCTTTTGTTTGCTTCTCTCAATTATTGCTGCCAATTGCCCTTGGTTTTACTAATTACTGTCCCCTTTTATTAATTTATCTCCCAAGAAAGAAAGAAAATCCATCCGAATCATGTAATTTATTCAGTCATCACCACTTGACCAAAAAGATTACAGAAAATTAATGAGTGGGTACGTAATTTATGGAAGAATTAAGCCGAAAAGTAATTATATAAAACCTCAAAACAAAATGTCACTAGCATATTTAAATATATATTATTTTTCAGGAGTTATAATAAATTACTAGTATATAGTTTTTTTTTCCCCCTTTATGTGAAAAATGGTTTTGCTTGTATAAAGTATTATGGTTTATAGAGAGCATGATGTTCCTTTGTAAGGCCTGCCCTTCAGTTGTATATGTAATATTTGAATACTCGCAGTCTACAACCGAAGTAATATTGGAATAAGGTATCATTTAGGAACTCCCATGTAAGGTAACCATTCCAAATCCTTCGAATTTTTTATTTGGATTTATATAACCTTAAATAAAAAGAAGAAAAAAAAGTGAAAAAAGTTTAAGTAGTTAATTACTCGCTGGTTCACTTTGAAGGGCGAGATCGATATATGATAAAAGAGAAAATCAAATACAATATCCATTAAAAATACTAAGAATATTTTCATGTAAGCTAAAAAACATTTTTTATTTTCTCTTTTGTTTTTCTCTCTTTTTATGTTTTTTTTTTAAAAATTAAATATAAGTAGTTATTCTTGTGGAATCTAAGATTTTTCAAGTGAAAGAGAAGAAGTACAAATTAGTAGAGTTAGCTAAAGCAAATTAAGAGATAGTTGTAATTTCATAAGCAACTGAAAGGAGGGGATCACCATTTCCACTTTTGATTCAATATGAAATCAATGTTTATTTGTTTAGAATTTCATTTATATGCGTTTTAAAAGTATATTTAACTTGAAAAATGTTAAATTTATATATTTTTTTAGTAATTTTTAATAATTTTAATATACTAATATTAAAAATAAAAAAAATATTTTAATATATTATTTTTAAAAATACTATGAATCATGATACCAAAAACACGAGAGGTGGAATTAGAGACATAATGATTAAAAAAATATTTGTACTTTTAAAACATTTTTTATTTTCTCTTTTGTTTTTCTCTCTTTTTATGTTTTTTTTTAAAAAATTAAATATAAGTAGTTATTCTTGTGGAATCTAAGATTTTTCAAGTGAAAGAGAAGAAGTACAAATTAGTAGAGTTAGCTAAAGCAAATTAAGAGATAGTTGTAATTTCATAAGCAACTGAAAGGAGGGGATCACCATTTCCACTTTTGATTCAATATGAAATCAATGTTTATTTGTTTAGAATTTCATTTATATGCGTTTTAAAAGTATATTTAACTTGAAAAATGTTAAATTTATATATTTTTTTAGTAATTTTTAATAATTTTAATATACTAATATTAAAAATAAAAAAAATATTTTAATATATTATTTTTAAAAATACTATGAATCATGATACCAAAAACACGAGAGGTGGAATTAGAGACATAATGATTAAAAAAAATACGTGGGTTTGGGCTTTTGTTTAGGACGAGACTAAATACAATTATGAAAGGGGAAAGAAGGCCCAAATTACCATAGTTTTGCGTGTAAAGCTGGCGTGAAGGGTCCCTTTTCTTTCCTCATTTCAATTTCCCAAAATATCCCTGCTTCTCTCCTGTTTACCACATTTACTGCCACTCTGTCTCTTTCATTCTTAAAGATGCATGAATCACCATAAAAGGTTCCTCTCTGTCCATATCTGCCTCAACCATGTCTTCATCCTCTTGTTGGCTACCTCCACTTGTATGTTTTTTAATGCAAGGAACTGCCTGCTTTAATTTGTCCCGAGTAAACTTAGACAGGAAACAAGCATGAATTTAATTCGAACTTTGAGAAATATATTTTGAAACGATCGATCAAGCACTTATTCTTTATGATGACCAGCGTAAAAACTTGCACTGCCAAAAAGAAAAAAGGAAGTTCAATGCCAGGCCAAACAGAGAGAAAAGGGAATCTAGCTAGCTATATATTGCTCAAGGATTTGTTACTTTTAAGTTAATGACGTTTTGAATGATCACATATTCCTTTGTGGAACGCAAGCTAGCATTCGTGCATGGAGTGGGTTCGAAATCATCCCGTTAAGATTACGAGCTAGTTAAGATTCGACTGTAGATTATAATATAATGTTTTTTCTTTTCTTTTCTTTTTTGGTTGATTGTTTTTTTTGTCTTTTTAATCCTTCAATTAGTTCGTTTGAAGTTGTGTTAATTTGAAATCGAGCTTAATGATTTGTTTTGGTTGTCAAACTTGTAGGATCCTGGGGTATCATGAAAAAAAAATCTATCACTCAGTTAATGCTCAATTTGGTAAAATTAAATGAAATTTTATTGATTGAAACAATTAAAATTATGGGGACCGAATTTGACCAATAGACAAATAATATTCAATCGTTTTTTCTTTAAAGAATCAAGTACTCGATTGCATGGGAAGGGTAAAGATCAACACTTTTTTTCGCTCAATTTTTTTTTTAATTTGATCTTTTAGAGTTGAGTTTATTTGGGATTGAACGTAATAATATTTTTTTGGTTTCCTAGAAATGGGGATTCCTTGATGTTAAGGAAAAATCTTGACGCACAATTGATGTTTAGTTTTACAAGATATGATTCAATTTTATTGATTTAAAATAATTAGGGCTTGATGGATCAAATTTAAAATTGATAAAAATTACAAGTGGCGTTAATAAATAGTGGCAAAGAGATTGACATATACATTGCATGCGTCAGTGTGTGAAGGAAGCTATCGTGCTTTAGCAGCGTGCACAATTTCCTCTTATGTCTAAACGCCACCATCCTTGGTGGCCCTGAAACGTCTCAACAAGGTCTTACTAGTTGTGCGACACGTATAGTTGATGGAGACCTGTGGTGGTTTTTTTTTTTTTATTTTTTTCTCATTTCTCTTCTCTCCTTGATTTATGCACTCATTCTCTCCAAATTACATTTATAATCTTTTTAATACCACCAACTTAAACACAAATAACTAGATTAACATTTGGTAAGTGGATGTGTCCTTCACATTATTATCTGAGATTCGATTTCTAATTAAGGCTACAAGAAAACAGTTTACTGTTTGTAAAGTAAGACAAGCATTAAACCTAGTTGCTTCACTACTGATGAAGTAATTCGAGAGTGTGCCTCTACTCTCCAAACCGTAGAATCTACTGAAGCCTCAAGATTATACTATTTCATGTGTTTAAGTATCAATACATAATCATAGATGAAAATGCACAGAGTTTCACAACTCAATAAATAGCCGTTATACTTGTAGAGACAGATATTGACAGGGAGAAATGCAAAGAAATTTTCAAAGAGAGCCAGTTATAGACATTGTTTCCATCTTCTCATTTTTATCAGTTTATATATATATATATATATATATATATATATATATATATATATATATAAATTAAAACTAATATTTTGTTTATATGCTGTCCATGATAGTCTTAACCCCCTCTATAGATGTGTTTTATACGTGGACTCCTCATCATGGGAGATATACCAATCTATATCCCTATAAGTTTTTTCTTCTAAAATATTAACGTCCATTTCAACTGCCTAAGAAGCAGGTATCAGAAATTCGAACTTATAATAAGTTATATGAATCTTGGATTTGGGTTTACCCCCTCATGGGAAATCCACTCATGATTCCAGTCCAACATTGTTGATGCATCGGTTCCAATATAAATGACCTATTTAAAGACTATCTAAAATCTAAACTTGCACCAGGAAGAAGAGGAGGAGGAGGAGGAGGAGGAAGAGTAAATTTGCATATCTAGCATGCCTAACTAGGAGACTGTTATAATTTTGCTTGAAATTAATAACCATTGATTAGTATACTTACATGTTTAATAATCTTACAGACTTATAATTTGCAAATTCACAAAATAGTGTTACTATTACACTATGTATACTATGACGCTGCATATATATAAAGGTGACAAGATATTTGTAATGGATTATATTCCCTCACTTTCAATCATTATAAAAACTTTGCTAAAAGCAAGTTTAAGTCAAGACAGAGACGCCCATATGCATGTTTTGTTAGTATTTGCCATTGCCACAAGTCTAGAAGAACGGGCAGTAAGATGGTTTACTTTTGGCAATCAAAGCATCATGCTGTCCTCGCTTTTGATTTTGAGGAGTTCAATCACTTTAAGAAACTTTTGTAACAAAGACTCAAACCATACCTATATTGCCTGCACTATATATGAGAGACTGTAGTTTCAAAACAACGCTTTGAAACATCTAACACCAGCAGTCTTGTCATCTTCAAAGGGAAAAGAACTGCTTGTCTCCCTCGATCAAAGTGAATAAAGGAGAATTTTCATAGCTGTTTTCCTTTCTTTTTACCCTTTACTAAAAGTTAAATTGTGGTCTGGTGCCTCTGCTTTTTGCATGGATAAGAAAACTTGAAAGCTACAGTTTTGGGGTTGGATTGAATGACATTTGGGTCACCTCACAAAACGCATGCATGCTGAACATCTATATATGGGTAAAAAAAAAGGAGTTTTCTTGGTTTTTAGCACAACTAAAAAAAAATAACACGGTAGAGAGAATATTTAAAGATATAGTATAGTTAAAACCATACTATTGCATAATTTTATATAAAATTAAAACCATGATCCTCATTTTTCCCTTTCTCCTTTTATTTCCCCTCTTTCCTCATAGGCAATTGCCCCCCTGCTATCAGCGACCCCCACCCCCCCCCCCCACCCCCCACCTCAAATCGATATCACCACCGCAGGTGGTCATCATAACTACCGCCCATATTCTATACTCGAATCGAGATCACCACCGCAGGTCAAGCCATTTCCAGTCAAAAGTGCCATCACCGGTCATCACAACCACCACTCATATTTTAGATGTATATTCAACACTCTCTCTTCATTAATTTAATGTAATTTATGCTAATGTGTGTTAATTTAATTTCATATAAAACAATAGGCTTTATAATCGGACAAAAACCTGGCCACCTCACTTTACTATAAAACAGTACAACCGATCAAATCCATATGATGTGCTCTCAATCAGAGAAAATGGATGCTTAGTTAACAGTACATTAGGAAAAGAAGACAAAAACTAGGTGCCTCACAGTGTAAAAGGAGACAAACTTTTGGTTGTGCTGTTTAGTATTTATCCTCCTCTAGGAAATTGGTTTTCTTGCCCCGTGAATTATAACACATGCATCAGTATTTAATATTTTTTTACTAATTTTAATAGATCCTTTGGGTTTTTCTTGATAAATTAACGAGTGTGGTTATTTATTGAATAAAAATGTTTGATATTTAATTTTTAGTATTTTATAAAAAATCTTCGAAGTTTCTAATTTTAAATCACATAAAACAAATTTATTCAGCTAAAATTAGAAAACTACATTAAATTTCTGTTCATGAATAGTTGATAGCTAGATACTAGCTAGGAGATACAGAGCCTTTTTATATTTTTATTGCAAGAACTTCCAAAAATAATAATCATTAAGAAGTTTTCATGATTTGTTTTATAAAGCTTAATAAGAAACTGAAGCAATATTTTCTCCATAATGTGGTTAAGTTAAAGTTTTATATGTTTTTCATAAACAAAAAGGCCTTCATATTTTTTTTTCCCATTGAAATGCACATCAATAGCTACTGTTTTAATTAAAATTAAAAGAAGATATTTTGGAATTTTCACAATATAAATAAATTTAGTTTAATTAATTAGTTGATGAAAATAAATAATATCAAATAATAGAACACAAGTGTGATAATCATTCCTGCTATCCAAACCATGTCTCTTGATGGACTAGGATTTATAGTATTTTTTTTCAAATAATTTTTTGTTGGCTGAAGCTTATTTTAACAAGGTCTAAGCCCTAGAAGGATCCAAAAATAGGTTTGGGTCCAGGCTCCGTGGCCTGGGCCTAGGCATCATGAAAGATGTAACGATTATAAAAGAAATTTTCTCCTTATCATACATACATAGAGATCTAATAGTACCTAAATTAGCATCCAAGAAGATAACAAAATTTAAAACTTGCTGTGGAGTCATCAATCTATCAATCTTAGGGAGAGGAAAGTTACCATTTGGTCAAACCTTGTTCAAATCCATGAAGTTCACACACATCTGTCACTTGCCAGTGACATCACTTCTCGAAAGAAACCAGTGGAAAGAAGTTTATCCACCCACTATGTTATTGCCTTTTGCCTCTCTCCCCCAAAATTTATTTTCTTCTACCAATGCCGCCACCCACCATGGCCAAACCATCATTGAAACCTTCCTAGCAACACTCCAAATGCAAGCAAAAGATCAAAAAGCCTTTTTGAACACAAATTAAACACCCACGTACATATACATATATAACACCATCACCCACCACGGACATATTCCATGATCAAACTACCATCAAAACCTCATTTACAACACCCGCAACAAGGGTAATGTGCCTAGCAACATTGAAGTTGGTGCCGACATCAATGATAACAATGACAGTTTTAGTAACAATGATGATGTTCACCTAAGCTACAATAACAATGACAATGTTGGCAACCACTCTGCAGCCAACACCGCGGCCTCAACCTTGGCCTCCTACACTTCCACAGCCACCACATCACCATATCCACTGCCACTGCCACTGCCATTGCCAGTGTTCTAATTTGCATATTCATAATTGAAGTATGCTAGTAGGCATTTGGGCATGTCAATGGTATTCTCTTGATATAGAGTTGTTGTTTTGTGCAATGAATGAGATTGACACAACATGCATGAGTTGAGAAGAAACATTAGGCTTCTTTTTTTCCTCTTTATTCATCTACCTTTTGCCTCGAAAGGACCGTACGGGAAAAAAAATTTCTTAACACTAACAAATTGCCCTTAATTGGCTATCACAAAGAAAAATCCTTAAAGACTTTCTCAATAGCTACTCATGGAGCAGTTTGCCTTTATTTTTTAAAACTTGATCCAATGGACCCTAAACAGAAAAGCACACATAAAAAAAAAGAAAAAAAAAGAGAGAGGAAAGGGGGGAATCTACATAATAATCTGAGAGGGAGAGGGGTGGGCTGCTTCCAGCATGCCTAGGTGGAATTGAAATTGAATTCAATTTATAAATTCTAAACTAAATTCCTTAAAAAAGAAGACCAAATAGCTGAAATTCACTGCAAGTTGGTCATTATCTTTTGCAAGGCTTCCAGACATTTTTTGTGTTATTTGATATTTTAGATAACTCACGCAATAAATCCTCATTGTTGCTTATCCACAAGAATATCTCAACCTCCCTACAAGATTGAAATGAACTTTCCAGCTATCAGTCAACTCATGATTTTAAATAGACGAAGGGGTCCGGGGGGGGGGGGGGGGGGGGGGGGGGGGGGGGGGGGGTTCGTGTTACCTGCCAACAAAATTATTATGATAATGCCAAAATAAAAATATATGCTCTCTTTGGGTGAGGATCCAATTACTTAGTGAACTAATTGAAAGGAGAACATTTTGTGCCTCATTACTGCCTTATTAATTTAGAAAAAAATGATTCTTTGATATGCTGCTTACCGTTCAGGAGCACATTATTAAAAGGATGTCCACAAAAAGAGTAAAAAGAATGGCAAGCTAGGAGCCAATACTAGCCAATCCATCCATAGAGCTGGCCAAGAAGTACTGGTCGTCAGACTGAAGTGATACCATACTGGAGATTCAAAAGAAGGTAGAAGTTATATAAATTGAAAGCAAACATTAAAACTAAAACCAAGAATTACATGTTTTAGAAGCCCACTAACCAGCATATAGATGAAGGCATAAAAATAGTACGAGAAGAGTACATGTTTCCTTTGACCTGCAAAACATCACATCCAGGGTATTTACCATAATTTCACTGAAATGAGCAGTTCCAAATGCTCAAGCTCATGTTCAATGCATCACACAAGAGGAGAAGTTATTGTGTAAAACAATTGCTGCAGGAAAGGAAAAGAACTGAAAAGGAAAGAAAGCACTATTCATCTGAAATCATCAAGTTCAAATATTGCACAAAACAGAATTGCTGCAATGACCAAAATTTTCTCAGACTAGCTCTTCACTGAACAAAATAAATACAAAACAAAACAACCAGCTGGGAAGTTGCCATTTGCTTCTCTGTAGGAGGAATACAATGCAAAAAAAAAAAAAAAAAAATTAAGAGCGAAATTCCAATGATATTGATCTCTCTATGATTTAGGTTTTATCTAACAATATAAAAGTAAAAAAAAAATGGCACGGTAAAATTGGGATCAAACCCATGAACCACTGCTATCGACCTTTTTTTTTTACCAAACTCAAAATTTTATGTTTTTAAGTTCATCTATTTCCTAATAATAGCACTTCACTTCTTCTTTTTGAAAACTTTAAATGAAGTGCAATAAGCCTATCTGAACCCCTTTCTTGTTTTTCACGAACATCAACTGTCAAAATTGCTCCATTTATCAGCCCACATAAAACAACATTCCCCTGCAGCAAAATAAAAAACAGATATATTTCAGATATTGTAGGCAATTGATTGGCAAAGAAAGTCTGTGGTGACAATGGCAATAATCCTTTGTAATTATGTTCCATGTGCCTCATGATCTTTAAAATGAGATTAAATTTATGAAAGAAATAATGGGCAGAAAGCCATCCAAATTATGTTCCACTAGCAGTTTGAGATTTCAGCAAGCCAACCTAAACTTTAGAAATAGAATCAATTTCTTTTTCCATCATTTTCAGCCTGTCAAGCTGCTAAACCACAGATATAAATGCAAGATGGCAAGTTCTCACTTTCATCTACCCATCAGACAGCAGCCCTTCTAAGAGTTCTTTAGGTAGCATTTGGTTACTATCTTAGGACAGAAAAGATAGAGACAATAGAGATAGCAGGCATGTCTCTCCTGTACTTTTGGAAGTAAAAAAATTCACTCCAAGATTATACCATAGACAAATTTATAAATTTATTTTATGTCCCTGTCTCTGTCTCTTTAACTAAACACATTTTTATTCCTGCTGTCTCTGTCTTTTTTTTCCCAAGATGGTAACCAAATGCCACCTTAGAGAATGATTCACTTTGTGGATCCTCAAAATTTGAGCAAATAAGTCTGGTTTGGTTTTAGCTCGAGGTTCAGGAGAAAATATGCTTTTATCAACTTATCAAACCATTTTCACTTCTTTAACAATCATAGTACAGTCATGTGAGATGATAATGTCCTGGTGGCCATGAGGGAATTTAATGCAGGTGCTGTACCAAAAAGGATTAGAATGTTACCGATAGATCGAGCTGTTGAGACAAAACATCACTTCTGCTTCTACACACCCATGATGCCATTCCAGTTTCCAAATTGACCAGGGCAGCTCCTAGATTTGTTCCTGTAACAGCCAGAATAAACAAAAATGTTAATTCATGAAAATAACATAGAATTAACGTCAATGCATTGTAGCTATCCCTGAACTCCTACCAAACTAATCATTAACACCCAGGTGGTCAATTATAGATACAGATTGGGACTGGCAAGTTTCTATTTATCTTTTTAAAGCATCAATCTGAATGAGAAAAGAACTAAACTAAACCTGATAACATGCAAAAGTCCAAGACACGGTTTTCTAGCTAAGTTCTATTTCCTGACTCCAGGGTAGTGAACATAACACATATCTAAGCTAATTTCAAGACTGATAAGCTACAATAAAAACAAGACAGGAAAAAAAAGAGCAAAAGAATACTTGCCAATCACTGCCTGATTTGAGTTAGGATTGCAATCTGCAGTCCAAATGGTGCAATTGAAAGATGCAGCCTTAAACAGCATTCGACCTATAGCAGAACTTGAATCAAAATTGACTGGTTCAACAAGGTTAAGAATATAAACAGATCCTCCAGATGTCTCTGATCTGAGAGAGTAGCTATCCTGTTTCCTTAAATTAAGGAATTACAAGTGTGAAATAGAATTCCCTGCTTTCATAACAAAACAGTAAATAACAAGTATGATAAGTGAAAAGGGAATGGCTAAAGCAAACAAGATGTGCCAAGAGTAAATTGGAAATACATAAGTTACAAAGACGACCAATTTAAAAGAAAACACTACAGCAAGACCCAAATTTGACAGAAGGCTATACTTGCCCGCTACACCCAGGGAGATCTCTGTATCTTATAACATTGAGATTTCCAGGACAGGAAATGACAGCTTTTAGACTGGTAAAAAAGTCCTGCTAATTAAGGTTGACGACACCCAAGACAAACAAATATGTCAAATCTCCTGAACAATCAGGACAGTGAAATCAAACATGGGATAAACAAGTTCAATTGCACATATATTGAGTTGTGATTTTTAAAAGAAAAACCATATGTACTTGTAAATTAAAAGCAATGGACAACTAATTTAAGTACAGCATGAAATTCAAGATTAGGAAAGTTACTCACACCATAAAAAATATTTTCCTTCAATCTCTCTGTCTACCAAACTATTGGCTTGGGAGCAAAAAATGCAATATAAAATGATGGAAATTCTATCTTTTGCCACACCATTTTGCTTTCTTTATTGAGGTGAACACCACAACATTTTACTATTGAGCAACAACTCAAGCTCTAAAACTGAAAGATCACAAACTTTCGTACCTTTTTAGAGCATTTCGAATTTATTAAGTAAAAGCAGGTTCTTCTTAAACCAGAAATAGCATAGCATATGAAACACATGCACGAAGAGAAAATAATTGACCAATGAAGTCCCAAAATTTGGGAAGTGCAAATGTTACTGAAAGAAAGAATGGAAAGTGATAAATATGCCAAATCACCTGAAAGGGGTTAGAAGAATTGTAAACGATATAAATAAAGTAATTGATTTTATTAATCCTTTGCTTCTCATAATACTCGTGTATGAAAAGGCATCCAATTTTGATCAATTACGACTAATGTGCACATAACCCTCAGTCCTGCAAAGCTAGGAAGAAGGAGCAAGTATTGGAGTTGAGATTCTACCTTTGCCATAAAAGAAAATGAAAAGCAGACCTAATGTAGGAGCACACTACTGGACACATTGCAAAATATGTCATCAAAGGGTAAATTTTGCTAGGCAGCCGAAATATAAATATGCTTGAGGATAGGGCTTAGAAGCTGTAGTCACCAAGCCACACACACACACACACACACAAGAAACACTGACCTGGGTATTGGCTGTGGATGGTTCTTGAGCATTGTTTGTAGAAGAAGAAGAACCCGGAATTGAACCTTTAAGAGGGGAATGCCGATTCTTCTCTTTATCATAATAAAACCCCGGAAGTTCTGCGAGCAACTTATTACTATTAATAACAAATCAAATTAAGAAGAAGAAACCTTGTGGCATGCTTTCCCAGGTAATAAAGAACTGTCTTTGTGAGTATGTTCTTCGTTTGTTTGGGCTGCGGAAGAAAGAGAAATCAAGGGAGAAGCAAGCAGTGGGTAATGGCGCTCTTAAAACAGTTGCTGATGGTTATAACTTATACGTAGCCAATGTTCCATATCGGGCGGTTGGTTCGAGTTCGACCCAAGCTGAGCTACCTCGGAAGTAAGTAATAACGGAAACCCCGTTCAAGTCGTGTGGTGTTGGGTCGGGTTTTCCTTGCGTTGTACAAAGTTATCAAACCCGATAGTTGACCTGACCAATAAACTAGGTTTAAAGTTACACAAGTTAATTCAGATCAATATAAAAAATTAAAATAAAATTAAGTTTTAATATTTCATATAAAAAAATTAAAAAATAATTTATGTGAATATATATTATACATGTTGTAAATAACGAAGTTTAAAACATTATTTCAAAAGGTTTTTTATTCTACATTAAAAAAACATAATTTTTTTTTATGAACATAGAGTATATATATTAAAAAGTTTCAAATTCTATATTGAAAAAATAATTTTTTTCTTGTGAACAAATAATATATATATTAAAAGGTTTCAAATCCACATTGATAAAATAAAACATTTTTCTAGTAAACTTTGAAAAGGATTAATAATTAATTAATTAATATATATATATATATATATATAAAAGAAATCTCTTGTTAGGAAAAAAATACTTTAAAAAAAAAAACGAGTCTCTACCGAATTTTACTGAGTTGTCTAAGTCACAAGCTGACTGATTTTTATTATTATTGGTCTTTTATCTTTACCTAGATCGGTCTATCTACTAGGTCGATCACGTCCAAATTGAATATCTTTGGGTTTACATGTAAGAACATTATTCGGTTCAATACGACAACTAAAATCGAATAATTGTTAGACTGGATTGAAGATTACCCAAACCTCCTAAAAAGATATGAGCTGTAAACTCGTGAGCTGATATAAACAGTGAAGTAGGTGTTTTTTTTTTAATTCTTTTTTTTTCTTGATTTTTTTTTATGTTCATCCGAGATGGATTTAAACTAATTAATGAAATTAACTAAATAACCTTCATGGTTTTAAATATATT
Organism: Populus simonii; assembly: GCA_007827005.2. Classification (NCBI taxonomy): domain Eukaryota; kingdom Viridiplantae; phylum Streptophyta; class Magnoliopsida; order Malpighiales; family Salicaceae; genus Populus; species Populus simonii. The sequence continues at coordinate 17,629,922 of CM017466.2, read as the reverse complement.
ATAATCATTGATATAATATTATTACTAATTCACTGGCTACTCTTTTATATATATATATATATATATATATATATATATATATATATATATATATATATCATTGTCACAATTACTTTATTATTTTTATTATCATTATGAGTTAAATTATTTGTCCTTTTCATCTTAAAAATGAGGGATTAAGAATTTAAAATTTTGATTTTGATTTTTGGTTACCATTCATGCAATTAAAATGTCATTTTAATTTTTTTATTCATATTTAAATTACTCTTCTGACCTTTCATTCCTTATATCCAAACGATGGCAGAAGATTTTGATTACATGTAATTTTTTTTTACTATGGGTATGTATTTGTTATGAATTTATTTTGTGTTAAATGTTTTTTTCTTTTCATTGAACCAACAGCCAAATTGAAATTTCACTTTCAATTAAAAATTATTCTTTTTAATGAATCTGAAAAGTACTGAGATCGATTTACTTTATTGCATGGTTTAGCAAGTAGAAATTATTATTTACTCTTAATTTCCAATCACTTATATTATATTTGTCATAAGGAAAATATTAGGCCTAATTACAAAAATATGATCCTTTGATTATAAGGTCATCGTCATTATTGTTTTTAACATTAATCCCATCCATCAATTTCATCATAAACTACGTGACTTTATGTTTTTAATTAGTTTTTCTATCTAGTCTCCATTTAAATCTGAAAAATGATTAGTTAAACACTTATAATGAGACTGCAAATAAATTTATTGCTTAAAAATTAAAAAAAAATGGAAAAAAAAGAAGCAATGTTCAATAAATTAGTTGTTAGATGTTAAGAAATATTTTTTTTTTCAAGAATTATATGAATAAATGGTCGAAATTATGATAGAAGAAAAGGAACTTGTTCAATTCTTATTCTTTTTATCTTTTAATTCCTTACAAAGAATATTTACCAACATAATGGCTCGTTAATATTTTTTTTCATTATTTTCTTAAAAAATGAAAAATTTATGAATGAAAATCATGATATTACCAATAGAAAATTAAATATTAGAATTTTTTAAAAAATTATAATGATATTACCAATAATTTTGATTTTCTTTCATATTGTCTTCAAATATTCCAACAAATCTATTAACATAATCAAGCATTTTAGTGATGGAGTGATTATGGAGATTTTTGTTCACGATTTAATGATAAAATATTCAAAATCTTCATGGTTTATTGTAATGGATGGAAAAATAAAAAGAATTAAAAAAAAATCTCTGTGGGCTGATGGAAATTTCATATTGTACGTGTTGTTGCTATTATTAGTAGTCGGGCCTCGCACGATTGGTAATAATTTACCACACTAGCTAGTTGTTTTTACACATGTTGCTTTTTATTAAAAAAAAAATGTATGAATGACTGAGCAGCACTTCTAGAAAACACTACACATATATTTGGGAGGAATCCAACCTTAACCTATCTCAGATACCTTTTAAGAATGGTGCTAAATCAAACACAGATATATGATTTTTCAAAAACTTCAACGAAAAGACTCAAATATGAGTCTTCAAACAAATAAATCTTAGTTTTATTCATCAAATCATAGTAATGAAATTCATAGCATTTAACAGGTTTCGAGCCATAAAAAACTAAAGATTTAATTACCCAACATAACCGGGATGATATGTTAGGTTAACTTAAATTCTCGGTGACCCAACATAACATAACTTGGATAAAATCTAATTTTATTTATATTTATATTTTTTTAATAAATTCAAGAAATAAAAAATTAATTTATGAATATTTAGCCTCATATTTTTTTATAAACCATATTTACGTGGATTATTTCTTAACTTTTTGATATGGGATACCTATACTACACCTTATACCTCATATTTATTTTTTATAGTTTATATCCACATAAATTATTTTTTATTTTTTCGATGTAGGATAATTATACTACACTTCATGCCTCAAAATTTTTTTTATAGTTTACATCCATATAAATTGTTTCTTAATTTTTAGATATGTAATAACTATAACATGCCTCATGTTTCATATTTCTTTTTTTATAGTCTACATTCATCCACGTGTATTGTTTCAAAACTTTTTCATATAGAATATTAAACCTCAAGTATATTTTTATTTTATTTTTCTAGGTTGATCCAAGCTACTCCATATGACCTGGGACTGGACTTTTTGGCCGAATCAATTCTAGACCGAGATTAACAACTATGAGTTCAACTAAACCTTTAGGAGCTTCTACACTTGTTGTTACTTAAAAACAGTATGAACCAAAACAATCTATTTCTATTCTGATAATTGAAATTGATAAAAAGAAAATCATTTTAGAGAATGATAGTGAAACAACCTGTATATAATTCAATAGGTACTGTAATTAATCTGTGAAATTGATGATGGAGAGGGAATTCAAAGTGCAATCTTGAAGAATAATTTAAACATAGAACCCAAAGTCTTCCCTCCCTAATATTTGCCAAGGCAGTGGCATTGATCATCATGCGTCATTTTTGGTTTGAATGTACAGCGCCCTTAATTTAATTAATTTGTAGCTAGCTAGAATGGGGTAAATTAATTACCACCAAACTACATAAATATTGACAGCATCATGTCTCCTTGAATAATATCGTAGGTTGTCTTTACAAGTCTTTGTTGTTGTTTTGGTTGACAAAAGGTCTCTGTTTTAAAAGGGGAAACAATACTTTTTGTATAAAAATGGCCCTAGCTCGGTACAAATCGTTATTTTCGAAACGGTTTTAAGCATGAAATTACAAGATATATTAATTATTTTCACAAACCATTACATAAATTAATTAAACATGAGAAAAGAAAATCCAATTAATTATAATTATATTGTGTTCATCAATTTATTAAATTCAGATCCTTTAAGAAGTCAGGAAACTGTAAATTAAAGATTTTCTCATAGAACAACAAAACAAAGAAAGAAGCTAGCTAGACACAATGATTTATATTATAAAAAAAAAAAAAAAGGGGAGGGGGGGAATTAACAAGAGAAGGGACGTCACTTAATTATTGGATACAAATTTACAAAGCCTTCTTCCGTACTACTCCATCACAATCCAAGTTACAGAATTAATTAGTCCACCTGGCTAGAAACTATACTTAAAACAATAAACACAAGAAAAACCCATTGCTTTAACTCTTCATAGCGTCTTTCAGAATATATTACGTACTACTACTTACCAATACCATTCACAAGCATACCAGTACTAGTTTGAAAAATTTCTGCAGAGTGAAATCTCTCATCGCCGCACCAATCACTTTTTCTCTTGCAAGGCCCATGAATTCCATGCAGGTTGAACTATGGGACTAGGGTTATAGTACATCCCACAAGGCAATAGAGTAGACTCCACAAAATCAAAATCGAAGGTGGAAGTTTCAAATGAAGCAACCATATTCTGCCCAGCACCTATTAACTCATTGGTCTTCTCAATCGTTTCCACTTGCTGTTCTGGCTGCTCTTTTTCAGATTTTATGGATTGAATGAGTTCATAGCCACCAGCCCACATGCAGCTCTCATCTAGCATGCCAAACTCAGATGGATGTGAAGTAGAAGAGGATACAGGGACACTTCCGATAGAAAACTTGCTTCCAGACTCCAAGAAAGCTAGTGTATTAGGGTTTTGGTATTCACATGTTGATATGGAAGAGAATTTGGGCAACAAAGGGGGATATGGATTGGTATCAGGAACTGGGGGAATCGTAGGGAATGGAATGAGGGGTGCTTTCATATCCATTGAAATATCATTGATTTGTGAATCTACTGTGAAAGTTGAGGTGGTTTGTTGATGGGAATATTGATAAGAGATCAGTTTGCATGCATTATTGTTATTGTTATGTTTGTAATTATTAGAGAGGAGATTATGAGTTTTTGGATCTAACCCTTGTGCAATGAGCTTCTTTTTGATGCACGAGTTCCAGAAGTTCTTGACCTCATTGTCAGTTCTACCAGGCAAATGCTTAGCTATTTGAGCCCATCTATTGCCTAGCATTCTGTGAATCTCAACGATGATACTTTCTTCTTGTGCAGTAAACGAACCTCTTTTGAGATCTGGTCTCAAGTAGTTTATCCATCTCAATCTACAACTCTTTCCACACCTTTGCAGCCCTGAAAGAAGAAGCCTCCATTAGAAGGAAAAGAAACAATACAGCGGGGGGGTTTGGCTTCGAAAGAACAAGAATTAAAGACCACTTCTTCATAAAAGAAAAACAAATAAACGGATCAATTAAAGAGCACCAGAGTGGGTGCGTGTGATCAGTACCTGCTAGCTTTGGAACAGAACTCCAAGAACCATGGCCATGGGTGGTTATATATTTTATTAGCTTCTCGTCTTCATCTGGAGACCATAACCCTCTCTTGACCTTCCGTTTGCTGCAGCATTGGTGGCCCGTCTTATTTCCCAAACCCTCCTGCATATCATCACAGCTCACCATTTAGAATTTGAGGGGGAAGGGGGTGCTTTCCTTCCTTCTATGTTCTTGTCCTCCAGGTTTAATTAAATGCTTACCTCTCATGCACCTTTATATAAAGGCAGTCTCCCCTTGTTAATTTTGCATTGTACGTCTATATGCAAATTAATATGGAGAGGGAGGGAGAGAGAAAAGGTTGTGGAAATTTAACTTTGGGTGTACTCATGAGAGGACCACTGGTCTCATTGAGTGTCTTGGAAACTTCAAGTGTTGTTTTGAACCATTGCTCTCGACTTGATTACTACTTTCCTTTTAACCAAATAAAAAACATGTTACTACTAATTATTGGGTTGATTAGTAATTTGACATAATTAATTAGTCATCACAAAACGTGATACTTGAAGAAGCAACATACTTGTATAGCACATCTACTTTTAAGTATTTGTTTACTCAATATATCTTCATGTCTAATTAAGCTAGCTGTATGAAAATGAGTATGGGTTCTGAGGATGATTGATCTATGCAGATATTTTTCCTCTCGTTGCTTTTTAATCATGTCTTTTCCTTCCAATTTATGAAGAAGTTTGATGCATGCATATTGTTCTTGGATACACACACACACACACACACCGTTCTGCTTCATTTTGCACTAGCTAGCTGAAAGGTTTTCGTTGTGAATTTGTTGATAACCCACAATCCCTTTCCTGCATGCTTGACAAATTCAATGAGGAAGTAGGGCATTTTTTTATGAATTACGAACAACTGTTATACTTAACAGATCGAAAAGGTATCAAGAGTCTGTAGAATCAGGAGATTTACAAACAAAACAAGAGACCCGTGCGGAGTTAGAGCATAAACTAATAAGTTGACAAGTGAAGTTAACGAAATTTGGTTTGAATTTAGTAAAACATAGGTGCAATGGAGCTGTAATGAATACTACATAACTAGCTAGCTACAAAGACCAAACCAAAAGTAATGTTACGCCATTGTGAAAAGGACATAATTACGGACGTTGGGGGATTAATCATAATATGGCCATTTAGGGAAGACCTAATGATTTAAAGATAAGCACATCATTTCTTGCATCTAAATTCAACATGAAAAAGCCCTCCACCCAGAGTGCTGTCTCCTTTTTTTCCTTTTCAGAATATAAAACACACACTACACACTACATATGCATATACACACACCTGCTCATTTATAGATGTTAATATATATAAAAATAAATATAGTAAGCATATGATACCCTTTCTTCACTCAAACAGTTGCTTGAATGTGCCAATTTCTTGGTGTCAACGAAGATCATTATGATTGGACATGTCTGCTTTCATCATTTTCACCCTTCGCTTTCCTTGTTTTTCCTGTTACAATTTATACCTTTCAGGGGAGAAAATCACGTGCTAAAGCAAAGCAGCAACGATCGAGGTCACAAATAATCTAGCACACAAACTTTAGGAGAAAAACCTGACCATTCAGCCTTTTGGGTTTCATTTACAATATCTTTGTTCATTTGGTTTCCCTCTAACATAATCATTGCACTTAATTAAAGCAGGTTAAATCTTTCTATAATCTACAAAGCTTCTTTCACTCTTTCGAGAGGTGGAAGTCAAAGTGTCCTATATATATATATATATATATATATATATATATATATAGATGTTGTCAAGGCATGGTTCGGAATTCGTCCCCCGTCCTGATTGATTTTGTTTGGTAAATCGTCATTATTATATATGAGACTCTATAATTAGACCCTAAGAACTATATCCTTAGCTAGGTATAAGCAGCCTCCTGTAAATAAAACAGTGAGACGTTGTTAAAAGCTTTCTTTTAATCGTTGATAATTAAGTGGGCAAATTAATCACCCAAAGCTCAAGTGGTAATTAAGAGCAACTGTGTATGACTAGCTAGGTTCGTTAATAAATGTAAGCCAGTAAGTGTCTCTAGAATTTAGTGGGGCATGACATGCATAGATCATAAATATGGAAATCAAACTTTTCCTATATACCTTAATAAAATATATTGAATGAGCAACAACATGAGAATTAGCTTAGATTTTTAAAGCTCCAACTCGAGATTTTTTGAGAGCAAAGAGACATTAATACTAATTGAGTAACATTTCAGCTAACAAGTAGTTAGTTTGTCTAGCTAAGAGAATTAAGTAGAATGTATAGGATAAGGCTTTTAGGCTGTTAATGCCTCTCAATATATTGAGGAGTAAATTAATTTCAAAAGTCCGCCCTGATCTACTTATATCTGGTTAATTACATCTTCCATATATCTTGCAACCTTGTGTATATATCACATCATTAGTTTAAACCTGATAATTACTAATTACATCCTCTATATATCAACACAAAAGTCAGTAAAATAGTATTAATTTAGTGGCAAAATAACGGGAAAATAACCATATATATATATATATATATATATATATATATATATATATATATATATATATACACAACCCATTTTAAGGGAAGCAAAAAATGTAGTGTCGATGGGAGGGTTTTAGTTTCAAGGATCATTTATGAGAATGAAAGAGAATATTTGTTATAGATTGAACGAAAACTAGCTTGAAGGTATAGTAGCAGAATATTCGAGCATATATAATTAGCTACAGATATACGTGAAAAGTACGTATTTATACGAGTAATATGTTCACGTAGACGTGACCCAGATAGCTATATATGGCTTAGTTAAGCACAGAAAACAGATAGCTCTGTTCATCATCTTAGATTTAGAGTGTGTTTGGTATTGTAGTAGTTTTTGTGGTTGAGATTTGAAAAAAATTATTGAATAAAAAATAGTTTAATATGTTGGTTTAAAAATGCTTTTGAAATTGAGGTTATAAAATAATTTAAAAATATATATATTAATATATATTAAAGGTTTTTAATTTAAATATTATAAATTTAACTATTGTTATTACATCATTAAATAAATAATACTTTATATAAAATATTTTTTATTGTTCCATTAAACTATCTACAATTTAATCACGTATGAAATACATCCGATGAGGACTATAGTTTTCTTGGTTTCTTAAGCGTGTAACAACATCAAGTAAAATATAATCAGGAACAAAATTGGGATTGCGATCAAATTCTGCAATTGCTATGCTATCAAGCGATCTCCGTCTAATTTATGTAGTGTCATTAAATAATGTTAAACACTAGTTTTTCGAATAAAACACAATAAAAAATAAAAAATAAAATAAATTTTATTTTATTTTACTGAGTCGGACCCAGTTCAATACATTTAGTTTTGGACCGAACCTGGTCCGGCCAGAATAGTAGAAACATGCTTCACTATTCACGTGAACAGTGGAGAATGATTTCTCCACGCAAGAAACAGCGAAAAGATGCTTTGTGTTACCCTGCATTTCAAATGTAAATAATAATGGGTCCATGAAGAATAAATTATGTTTTAATTATTATCAAACAATTATTTCCTGTGATATATTTTAAGAACAGAAGCAATCACGGAAAGAAACAGCCTAAGAGACTGAGGCCAGACCACATATTCAAGAGGCTAAACCACAATATATAGTTCCGTTCTTTAATCAATTGACAAAAAAAAAAGAAAAAAGAAAAAAGAGACCTGGCCTTGGTTTTTGCAGCAGTCAATTAAGCCTGGCTTTTTTAGGCTAATGCTGAGGGAGTGGGGCTTGCATGTGGGGGGGCACTGCTTTTAATCTGATGGTTAAACTTCTAGAAAACAAATTCAAGACGGTATGGACCACCGTTCCATTATGAAATCTCAATATCTTTAGATTAGAGTTTTACCGACAACTCCATGATTATCTCTTTTGAGTTTTTAATAATCAAAAGCCAAACAAAATTGATTATCCCGGCCACTTGTCATGCTATCAATATGTAATAAATCCTGCACTGAGGGCCTTGGCTTGACAATGGGAGGAGCTTGTTTCTTTCCGCTGCTCCTGAGTTCGAGTTCTCATGTGCACGCTTGTTACTCCCGCGGTGTCTTATATGCCCACTGGATTTGCAGGGTGTTCAGTGGGCCGTGAAATTAGTCGTGGTGCGCGCAAGCTGGCCCGGACACTCACGTAAATCAAAAAAATATATATATATATGTAATAAATCCTTCTGGAGCCCCGCCCCACCCCACCCCACTAATTTTGTGTGTCTGTCTCAAAATATCTCCCATTTAAGTATGGCTAATTAATTATATTTCTTAAACGTCTTTATTTATTTATAATTAATACCTCCTAGACTGTATTCCTATAAACTCAAGGCAGTGTCTATTGAAAAACCTTCTTTGATTTTAATTAGCAAATTGGTGTCATTTTCCATGATTAACCCGTTCATTTATCCTCTCTCTTTTTTTCTTTTTTCTTTTTTTGTTATCGGATGTCCCCGAAGGGACAGCCCATTGATTTATCTCCGTATTTCAACATTCAACAAGAATATTCATGTTATTTTTTTATTTTTTTTCAGTTTAATGTGGGTGTCCAGGCCAGCTTGTGCGCACCTCCACTAATCCCACGGGCCCTGAAGTTAACTACTATGTAAGCCTTCAGTGGCCATCATATGAGCAACCACATGGCTCGAACCTGAGATCACAGAGAAAGCAAACTTCTTAGTCCCAAACTCTTACCACTAGGCCACCACATAGATAGTTTATTCATGTCATTTCTTGTTCTAACGGATCACATAGTGTTGTCCCTTGTCCAAATGGCGTCAAATGGGTACCAGTAACCCGCGCTCCATTGCACGTCAAGTTATTTAATTTTTAACATAAAAGAAAATAACCATACAAAAAAATTTAAATACATGAAAGTTAAGTTAATATAAAATGATATGCTCGTGGAAATCAATCAAAATAATTAATAAAAATAAAATTTGATTTAAAATAAAATTTTAAGATAAATTTTTTTTTAATATCAAGATGGTAATATATTAGATCGACTTGGATCAACCTGAATAAATCTGTTAAATTCATGATCCAAGTCACGTAACCATGATAACCTTATAAAAATCAAATCGAAATAAATTTTGAAGTTTAATTCTCAATCAACCCAAAATAATTGAAGCATGAAATTAAAAAAAATAATTAAAAAAAACAATTTGAGTCAACTCATGTTAACATGTCAAACACGCAACTCGAATAATAAGATTAAGATAACCTTATAGAAAATAAATTATAAAACTCAATTTAAAATCAATCTAAAATTGAAAGATAAAATAAAAAAAAATCAATTAAAAGAAACCTAAGTTTACTTTAGCTAACTTGTCCAACCCATAAACAAGATCATGAAACTAGAATAGTCATATATTTATATAAATTGAAATAAATTACAAAAGTTGGATTGATAATAAATTTAATATTGAGTAATAAAATTTTAAAAAATGAATTAAAATAACAAATAAAAAACATTCTTTATAAGTATATGTGAGGAGTTTTTAAGTATTTGCGGGGAGGTGAGCAGGAAATTCACCTCTTCTTCGAGCTTAAAAAAAAAAAACATTTCCTTACAGTTTGAAAGCAGCCATTTAAAAAAACTAAAACATATAGGCCTGGATTTTTTTAAAAGTCAAGCGCTAATGGGTATAGAACATCAAGCCGACAAGCCCCCTCGCCTGGCCTATTGGCGTTTATGGGCCTAAAAGGATAGTTATTGTAATATATATATATATATATATATATATATATATATATATTAAAACTTTTATTGTTAATACTGTAATTTCACTGTTTACCTAAATATAAATTATTGAAAATTAGAGCAGTATAATAATGAAATTGTTATTAATAAAGAATTTTTTAAGCATGCAAGATAGAATTATTATTTTTATAAGATATATTTGACATTAAAAAAATAATTAAAAACAAAAGAGTCCATTGGGTTTTTTAAACTACAAGATACTGATTTATCTGTCAGTATACATACAATTTTAATTGAGAATTTTATTTTGTTTTATTTTATCTTTTTTTTTTAAATAAACAGTTAAGATCGCCGAAGAATTAGTCATCCTCCCAACCTACTTAATTGTTTTTTGAACTCAACACTGGGTGATAGCTGTTTCCCAACTCGTTTCCGCTGATTCGATGCCTGTATCTGCTTGTGTTAAAGCAAGCCAATGGAATTATTGTCATTTTGGTTTTGACTCTTCTTCATCCATGCCAATTGCACTGTTTTAATGGAACTAAGCACCACCACCACGCAATGAGCCATGCTAGTTCCTCTCTCACACTTCCTCAAATCCACAAAATGGCAAATCCCCAGAAAAAGCTACAACACATGGGTTTTAGCCATAAAAAACGCCTCTTCTCCTCACAAAGCATTGCAACTCTACACTCATATGCACCGCCAATCCATACCTTTTGACACCTTCTCAATACTCTTTACTCTAAAATCATGTACCCATTCCAAGAACCTCACGATAATTCACCACTTGCATTCCCATATAATCAAACTTGGCTTCAATACACATGTTTATGTTTCCACTTGCCTCCTGCATGCATACGCTGTCATGTCGTTTGATCAAGCGTGTGATTTGTTCGATGAAATGCCTCAGAGAAATATAGTTACATGGAACACGATGATTACTGGGTATTCAAGGTCAGGGAGTATCAATAAAGCACGTTCTCTTTTTGAGGCTATGCCTGTGAGGGATGCAGCTTCATGGTCCGCCATGATTACCTGTTATATTAATAATGGGTTTCGGGATCAAGGGTTGTCATTTTTTCGAGAAATGATGGCTAATGAGAACCCAAAACCAGACCAAGTGACTCTAGGTTCTGTTTTATCGGGTTGTGCACACATGGGTTCTCTTGGATTGTTAGCTGGGAAATCAGTTCATGGCTTTGTAGTGAAGAATGGGTGGGAGTTGAACGTGGATATTGGCACGCTTCTTGTTGACATGTATGCCAAGTGTGGATTCTTTAAGAATGCTGTCTGGGTTTTTGTTTTGATGCAAGAAAGAAATGTCTCGACTTGGACTGCATTGATATGTGGTGCAGCGCAACACGGCTTTTGTCAAGAGGTGTTATCGTTGTTTAAGATGATGCAAGAAGCAGGTGTTAGGCCTAACGAGATGACTTTCACGGGGATTCTTAATGCCTGTGCGCGTACGGGGTTGATTGAAGAGGGTCGCAAGTATTTTAAAATGATCAAAGAGACTGGTTTGGAGCCTAGAATTCAGCATTATGGATGCATGGTTGATATGTTTGGTAAGGCAGGGTTGTTGGAAGAAGCTTATGAGGTTATTAAAGAGATGGAGTTTGAGCCTAACATTGTCATCTGGGGTTCCTTTTTATCAGCGTGCAAGATGCATAAGCAATTTGACATCGCTGTTAGAGTGATAGGGCAGGTCTTGAGGGATATAAAACCAGAGAATGATGGAGGGATTTATAGTCTTGTATCTGATTTGTATGTTTTAAATAAGAAATGGGATGGTGCAGAAAGGGTGAGGAAGTTAGTGCTTAACCAAAATGTGAGAAAAGCCAGGGGCTCTAGTTGTATCTGAAGTGGATTCCTGTTATCGAGAGCTCAGTTTTCCTGTCTTCAGGCTGCACATAAAGATTGAAGAACTGTGCGCTAATTGATGAAACCGCATGCTGATTGTAATGGGCTTACTGTCTCTTGTTCATAGAGAGACGATCGCATATTCTTGATTTCCATCTAACTTCGTTTCCATTCTTAAAATTCTTGAGTCAACAGAATCTCAGAAGATGAACATGGGCAGTGGGGAAGAAGAATTTTTTATGCTTCGTGCTCTGTCATTTGTTTTGGATAGTGACTACTGAGAATTCGAGGTTGACTAACCTTTGCTCTTCAGCTTGGATCCATAAATCAGCTGGACTTTTAGTGTTATTTACACATCGATATATTCATATATACTTTTGTTTGGGATTTTTCATTAAATCAAGGTGAATAATCAGTTCTACTGGTTTTCTTATCATAATTTCGAGGTAGGTTTTGTTTGTTTTCTACTCGTCAAGTAGATCAACGTGTACTCGAATCTTTTTCACTTGTATCTCCCTTGAAACTTATTGTCATCAAAGTTGATCTGATTTGGGATTCTGGCAAAACCAGAATGGGGGAATGTCATCACAAGCTAGCACCAAGGCTATAACCAGGATGTTTTTGTTTGTTGCATGTTCTTTTTAGCAGTCAGTCTCTCCAAAGATATTGTGGTTTTATTTACAAGACAAAGAAATCTATCACATCAACGTTTTAACACTGGGATTTCTGGCTCTGCTAACAATATCTGAGGTTTACAGACTGTTAAAGGAGATTATGGTTTCACAAAATGTGCTTCATTAGAAGCTTATCCTGTAAAATATTTCTTCTGATTGTAAATTGGACTGTGCTTGAATCTTGATAGCTTTCTTTTTAACAGTTCCACCACTAAACTACTGTTTCAAGAACCCAATTCTGTTTATCTCTTTCAAATTTCTGGGAGTGGTCATTTTCAGTTGGGAATTACACTCCCAGAAATCTCAGCACACCCAATATAACACTGCCCACTAACAATTTTGAAGCAACAAAAGCACCAACTACCGAATTCTCCGGCCACCATCAAGAAAACTTTTCTCAACAGCCTTAGCTGAGTGAAAGCCAAACTTTTTTTCAAGAGAAGAGAAGTAATTGGTCTAGGCTTCTGCAAAAGCTTCCTTGATGTTATTTTACAACTACAGCTCAGAGCAACAGCAGAAGAAGCTCCTTGTGAACTAACAGTTGCTCCTTCCGGGCTTGCCTTCTTTGAAAAAACTGCGGGCACTGGCCCTGAGGCTGTCAAGGGACAGCTCATTGTGGTAATTATGAAATTCCTTCCTTCTTCTTAGCCATTTCAGACTTCAGAAGAAAAGCAGGCAACCAAAATCGTTAGTTATGTCCAGTTTTTGTGGGCAGGCACCGTTTGGCAATTTTTATGAGCTATATAGTATATACCATCAAATTTGAATCACACCTCAGCCGGTTTTAAAACTTAACCATGTGATATATTGGAGATTTGCAGTTTTTTATATGCTTACCCGGGTACTTAATTATGTGGATGAACAAATGCACAGGCACATTATGTCGGGAAATTGAAGAGTGGTAAGATTTTCGATAGCAGCTATAATCGTGGAAAGCCTTTCACGTTTCGAGTTGGGGGTTGGTGAGGCATGCCCATATAATTTCTCGAAACTTTATGCTGTGCCTGTAGGGGGGAACGAATTAAATGATCAATTTGTTCATCTTGGAATATAAAAATCTAAACTTTATGCTGTGCCTGTGAGGCATGCCCATATAAACGCAAGTTGAAGCTCCCTCCAGAACTGGGATATGGCAAGAGAGGGGCTGGGTGCAAGGGAGGTAATTAGCATTCATTATGTTTCTTGACCAATATAGCTTGTTTCTATTGATGACATCTGGGCTTCTGTTCATTGGAAAGGCTTGAAAGTTGAAGCTTTGATGCTGCTCAACTGCCTTTTGAAGTTTGTATTTGATAAATTATAGTATGGCTTCATCAACTAGTTAATCAGGAAGTTGTATGAGATTTTGGTCGAGCTGAACTTGTCAATCAAAGGCTGGCTTTTTGTTTGTCTGTTTGTTTTAATTTATGTATTTAATCAGTTCCACCTTTCTTTTCAGTGGAGATGTTCGGCATTGCTGCAACTATGAGAAAAAAAATTTATTATTGATATATTAATTATTTTTTGTATGGAATTACATCCTAGTTATTTCATTCTCAGTTATATGGCATTTTTCTTTTCAGATTTTCAAGATTTCTATCGAAAATATAAGAGTTGATGTTAACCTGATATTAGATCCATATGTGTATGTAATATGCTTTTTAATTGGGTCAATGAACGGAAATCTATTAAGTATGATATAGTTTTAAAGTTAATCTGAATAGTCCTACAATTACGGTTTAAAAAGAAAAATTTATTAAAATAATTAAAATAATATTATTTTAATTGTTTTTTAATAAAAATTAATTGATTTTAATTAGATTTTACTCGGGATTTTTTACCTGATTAGACTAAGTTAATTCTTTTTTTTATTATTGTTTTTTTAATCTGGATCGATTTAGATCACAGGTTAACATGCAGGGCATATTGGATTTTATATAGCTGTGGTACATCATTGCCTTGACCTGGTAATTCAAGAGATTGGAATTAAAAAAAAAAATTAAAGAGTAAAGTGTTTAGTTGGATTTAACCTCAAGTTGAGGAGATCTTTGGACCAATTAGCCAAAATTGAAAAAGTGAGGACTCTAGTTCTAATAAAGCCATTCAAGAGCTGAGATTCATTTGAACTCGTACAAGCAAATCCTAATCCGGAAATAGAAATACTAATCCTCAAAACCAAACATCCTCTGATCGCTACACCGATTAAAACCACACAAACCAACAAAACCCTAGCAGCCCCGAAGGTAAGCCACCAAAACCTCTACAGCCAAAGCAAAGCTTGTTCGAAAAAAATGGCGAAATCTATGAGATCGAAGAGAGAGAAGAGGCTACGAGCAATAAGGAGAGATCTAGTACAGCCTCTTTGTGACAAGAAAGATGAAGCAAAGTTTGCTGTTCTAGAAGCTGCCCTCGCAGCTCCCAAGCTTCCAGTTAAACCCTCTCCATTCGCTTCTTCTTCCTCTTCTTCTGCTATGGACACAACCACCACCACCACCACCACCACCACCACAGATACTCAAATTGGTATGTCTAGTTTCGTTCGTTTCCTTTTTTCTACTATGATATGTTCTGTCTTTGGTTTTTTTTTCTCTTGTTGATTATTTAGGTTCAACGATGAATTCATATGGGTTTGGAATTAAGTTTTAATGGCTATGTCATCATTGTTGAAAACTGGAATTTGATAATTGATGTCTACTTTATGCCAATTCGTAGTAATGCAGTAGCACGGAGAACAGTATTTATAAATTCCTCATTTAGGGGTTGTTGCTAGAATTGAACGAAGTATCTACAAGTGGCTACTAGATTCTCCTTGGCATAAATTGTGATTGCCCATGATGGTTTACTCTTTATTAGCAGCTGAGAAGGGCTACAAGGTGTTTCTAAGCTTAATTATTAGATACTCGTGTAGGGTGTTTACTTTTTACTACATCTTCACATTGTTTGGTTGTTGATTAAGGAGTTTCTGTGTTTATTTTCCTCCCTGCGAAGATGCGGAAGGGACTGTGATGATTTCAGTGTGAAAGGTCTCGTTCGTCGTAATTGGCTTTTACAGGCCTTGACGACCATCCACCCATATTCTGAGTCTCTTTCATTTTAATCTTTTAATCTCTCTTTTTTTGTATTTTTTTTTCATTTTGTTATGATAGTTTATTGGCCGATGATTAGACTAACATCAAAGACAAGCATATGTCTGAAATTATGTGTTGAGCAATCTAATCTTCTCTATGAGGCCAATCCTGTGTATTATATAGGTATTTGCTTCATATTTTACTCGGTTTGGTTCTCAGGAAATTTAATTTTGTTTCTATTCTTGGTATGCAATTGCCTTTGATGAAACAAATGGTGTATCTCTCTCATGAATATCTGTGATTACAAACTTACTGCTTCCTTTGTAGGCTTTTTACACTGTTTTTAGAGTTGCTTGAATAAATGAAATCTTGTTTGTTTGTCAATGTAGATCTTTTGAAAAGTAGATTGACACAATTGGTTACATAATGATTATAAGCATGGTTCAATTGATAATATCTGTGGTTATTAAAATCGCACTTCTTTTGCATACAAGTACTTTCCTTTTTTAAAGTGCTAGAATCGACACTTTTGCTCAGAAAGCTCAATTGATGATCTTATAGATTTTCCAGTTTCTCATGTTTGTGGCTTTTCCCCAATTCTTTTTCCCCCTTTTCAAATTTTATTGCAACTAGCAATAGATTGATATCTCATCTGTCAGAAGCAAATTTAAAAATTCAACGAGTTAATGACTATATATTTCCTGGTAGCACGTTCAAAAATCTCAATATGTTGACTATGATCTTGCTTTGGCCCCACAACAGATATGGAAATGGACGATGGCAATCAAACAAAGAGGTCATTGAAGCCGATAGGGAAGAAGCTAAAAAAGAAATTGAAGCTGTCAAGAAAGAAGAACCATGGAAAGGGGAGGATCAGGAGGAAACATATTTAATTTGCATGCACTAATAATGCTATTGACATTTTCATCTCTTGCTGACTTTATTTCGTAATTTAGGTTGGCTAAGTTTTGTATGTTTGAGGCTGCTGTATTACATTTTGATAATCGTGTTTTTGAGATTCTATTGTCATTTGGAAGGTGTTGAATTTTGGAGGGCATGTGCCATGAAATCCATCCTGTTCAGATGGAAACTTAGGATCATAAATGGATTCGAGTGTGTGATTTCTTACTCAGATCCTGACCAGGTCTGAGCTTCCCAATCTCTATGCTGCTGGGGAACTCTGCAGCCTAGTCTGTGTGAGGGATTGATCATTGGATTTTGTTCGAATAAGGAGCTCTTTGCCATTTGGCCAAACAATTATTTGGTTGTGCCATTTTGGGATTAGGCAAATTGCGAAGATCTTCCTTGCTTGGAGCTATGTATTCAGCATGTTCTCTTGTTTAGCTCTTCCAAGTCAAAAACCTTGCTTAAAAGTGTTGTGCTCGTGCTCAATTACAATTTCGATGAGATATTCAAGTTTCCACCAGGGATGGGGTTTCAATTGCCCGAACCATCCTAGAATGTTCTCTGCAATCACAAACGAACGCAAGGACCATTGGAGATGGGCAATTCTAAGCTGATACGAGTCTTATTGTGTGTTTGTTCTAGTAACAGCACGTATGTATTTTTAAATTTTTACATTATTTTAATATATTAATGTTAAAAATAAATTTTAAAAAATAAAAAATATTATATCGATATTATAAAAAATAACTGCTTTAATAATATTAAACACTTTTTTTTTTTAGTGGGAGGAGGGCTTTTAGGTTTTCTTTGGCACTTTGAATCAATTATGCTTTAAAAAAAATTGAATTTTTTTTTTTAAAATTAATTTTTTTTAGAGTTTTTAAATTGTTTTTATGTGTAGAGATTAAAAATAAATCTTAAAAAAAAAGATATATTAAAAAAAATAATAATCTTTTTACACTCTCAAACGAGGACTTGGTAAGCTAAGCCAACTCTCAGCTAACCCCATTCTCAAAGCAAGGATCACTGTACACGGGCAGGTCTGACAGAAATGAAATAGGCAAGTCAGGTGTCCTGTGTGAAGTATGAACGAAAATATTCCTATTAATTCTTGCCTGGTTTCTCTCTCTCCATTTTCTTCCTCCTCCTCTTCTTTACTGCTCACCTTTTCTCTTGAGATTTATAACAAACACCTTCAATACAGTTTTATTCGTATTACTAGTGTAGTACACTGCAAACAAATCAAATACGATTTCTAACTACAATGGTGGTTCTCAGCATCGACTGTCTTTGTGAATGCTTTCATGCCATGCATGGAACAGTACTGGAATGAAAGGTCTAGTAGAGCCCTTCCACTATTGACTTCTCCATCGCTGTTGTAATATTTAATTTCTGATTCCTTGTTTACTGAACGTCTGAGTCATGTTCAGAAGGTTAATTTTTTATTTTATTTTTTTAAAAAATAAAATAATATTATTTTAATGAAATTTTCTTTTACTAATTTAATCCGAGTTAGATTTTACATTTACGATCATCGAGTTTTACCTGCTAAGTTTCAACTCTCGAGATTTGCACACACATCCTCCTGATGTGTTCTCTTGGAGGAGAATTGGCCACTTCTTCGCCCATACTTTTGGAAATTAGCTTTGGGGCACTGGCTGTATTTCAGTAACTTTCCGCAGCACGTTGATTTCTTTAGCTTGATTTGAACAAAAATATATTTTTTTATTTTAAATTATTCTTAAGATATTTTTATATCGTTTTAATATATTATATTAAAAATAAATTTTTTAAAAAATATTATTTTAATTTTTCGCAGCTCATTCTAGCCTAATCTCATAGCTCTTGATTGCATGAAGACGGAAATACGACTATTCATGTCTCCCTTTGTAGGAGTGAAAGAAACGGACACTTAACACCATTATTGGATCACCTCTCTTTCGGCTCTCTCCTTGATCCATTTTTCGTAAAAATAAATAAATAAAGTATTTAGGAATTTCTACCAGATCAAAATCATCAAGGTCAACTGTTGGCTTAATTGACCAGGCAAGGCGTGACGTAGCCACTGTTTTAACCTAGTTAAATAAAACGGGCTTATCGAATTTAATACCACGCGTAATCTTTTTCTTTATATAAAGTTTTTTTTATAGTATTTTAATAAATTCAGACAATGACCTAACCGCCCAACTGTAACTGTTTTGTATTTAGACCAGTAAATATAAGATAAAATAAAGTGCATGAGGCTGGCATGCACAGCGACAAGTTGCCATGTACATATTCTAACATTAAAAAAAAAATTAACAATGAGAAATATTGTCATGTTACTAATAAATGTTTAAAATAACTGTTAGCCTAACTACATGCTAAATAAAAAGGTGAGAAATAACATGAGAATATAATATTTGATGTCGTTAAGCAAGGAACTGTTTAGATTTTTTTAATTTAATTATATGTCAATAAAAAAATTATTTGTAAGAAAAGTAATAATTTAAATTACTTTCTAGTATAACTCCTCCCTTTTTTATTAAACGATTTTTCTCTATCATAAAGGATTGTAAAAAAAAACTAATTCCTACTAATATTATAAAAATTAATTATATTTTAAAAAAAAGTAAAAATTGATGGTATTTAACAAAATAATATCATAAATATATTTTTAATTATTTTATTTTAATGAATTTAGCTAATATTAAGGGGAAAAAAATCATAAAATGTCTTTTCAAAAGAAAAATAGGTGTTTGGTACATAACAAAGAAAGATAAGTACATGTAGGCTTGAAAGACCAAATTCGCATAGCTGGCCAACCCTTTTCTTTTATTTAAAATGGGTGGATGACTCTTTGTTTTTTTTTTTAAAAAAAAAAAATCAAACGCATGCTGCATGCTGCCTATTGATAAGATTCTGACAATCTAAGTCAGGTTCTAACATCTCGAAAGTAAAAAAAATAATTTTTTTTTAATTTTTTTAATTTATTATGGGTGTCCAGATCAGTTTTTGCGTACCTCGACTAATCTCATAGGCTCTGAAGTTAACAACCATGTAAGCTTTCAATGACCATCATATGAGCAACTACAAGGCTCGAATCAAAACCACAGAGAAATTTTTAACTTTTTTTTCACTTAATAACATATAAGAAACACCCCCCCCCCATATATATAACCTCAAACCAACCAACCTTTAACCGGTTAAGAAATAAAAAAAAAATTATTTTGAATAAAAAAAATTCCAAAGCCCCAATCTAGTTTTTCTAGTGTGACGAAGGATAACAAAAAAAAAAAAAAACAATATCAATGACACTTTTTTTATCAAATAAAATCTATTAATATTAAAATAATTTTTTTTTATTATTGAAATATAGTTAATCAATTATTTTCTCTCTCGTCTTTTATTTTTTTTGACCTCTTCTCCTTTCATCTCTCAAGTTAAATTTTTTAACCAAAATCTAAAATTAAAAGGATAAAAAAAAAAAAACAACAAAGACTGTGAACAGATTAGAGTGTCATCATGTCACAAATACAAACAATTATCAAACACATTTAACCACAACTCACAGGATAAACAGCACGTGCTAAAATTCAAACAAAAAAAAGTTCAGAACTATAAATGTGTACTCGGTGCAACGCGTCACAATGTTTTCCCATACAAATTAGTTTCTCTTGTAATAAATATCTTGTGGAGTGACGTTAATGGGCAAGTATACATGGCATCGCTGTTCGAGACAAGTGCACATTTAACTCGAAAATAATTGCAACTTGCCTAGCTATTACCTCAATCCTTCCTTCTTCCTTCTTCTTGTTTTTCTTCCCTGCATTGACTGTCTGAGAAAAGGACTTCAGAAGGAGAAATACAGAAAATGGGTCCCTTTTTGGATCCTATCCGGTACTGCCATCCACGTCGAGGTCGAGCCTCCTATGCGTCCCTTTTTGCATACTGCCGCCCGCCAGTGTATATACGAGACTGTACAGATAATGTTTATCTGCATCCAGTTTTTTTCAAATTACCCATTACAGACCCTGAGATTCTCGACTTAATTAAGCATTGACAAGGCGTTTTATATGGTTTCGAAAGCTTAAAGAAGAACTGGTAAATATATAATTCATAGAAGTATCATGGCTTAACGGTTGTGTATCCATAACTTGCTTCAATGAAACATCAATTCTGAATTCTGATTATTTTAGCTTGTTTGGTTATAATATAATCGAGAATTAACTGCCTGTTTATTCAGCTCGGAGCCCAGTGAGTCTGCTCTCGATGATGGAAATGGACATATATCTGATCAGTTGAAGAAATCTATAACATATATATTCCGCAAAATCTAAATTATATAACAATAAGCTATCACGTATTGGGATATTAGTATGAAAGGAACATTAATAGATAAAGCATTTCCCTGATACACATGTAGGCTATAGCTAATTCAGGCTAAGTTCCCATTGATACACACACGCATGTATACATGAAGAAGAAGAAGAAAATTGAGCGTGGCAGCTTCTCCGCCACTCCTTTCTTCCAATTCATTTGACTAGTTGAGTGCCCCTATGTCATTTTTTGCTGTATAGTGAATTTTAATGGAAGAATCTTGAATAATAAGGAAGGGAGAAAATGGCGCAGATTCGTCATATTCTCATTGATTGAAGGTCTCATTGATTGAATGTTTAAGAAAAGGAAGGATAAAAAACGATACGTGCATATTCAAAAGAGTGAAGACGTGGTCTTGAGTAAATTAGAAAAGAGGAACCTTCTTTTTTATTTTTTAATAATTATGAATATTCTAATAATCAATTTACACGCAATTCAATTAATCAATCATCCGAGGCCTTGAAATAAACTAAAAGAAACCTATTTTTTTTTCAGTTTAATGTGGGTGTCTGGGCCAGCTTACGTGCACCTCGACTAATCCTACAGGCCTTGAAGTTAACGACCATGTAAGCCTCCAGTGGCCATCATATGAGCAACCACAGGGCTCGAACCTGAGACCACAAAGAAGGCAAACCTCTTGGTTCCAAGTTCTTACCACTGGGTCACCACCTAGATGATTAAAGAAACCTATTTTTAACCATACGGATAAAGGACTTGTTCATTAAAGTTTAATTTTCAAATTATACTATCTTGAATAAATAATACCCTAATTATTATTGATTCTATATAAAATTAAATTTTTTCATACTCTCAACTTAACTATAAAATTAACAAAAAATTATTGGTACCCATTAAATTACCTATTATTTTTTTTAGTTTTAACACATCTAAAAACCATAATCAATTTTATCAAGTGACAAATTAAATATATTATCTTCAAATCTCAAATAATCTCTAAAATACAAATTATATATTAATACAATAAAATTAATAAAATAAGTAAAACACTTGAATATACAAACAACTTACAAATACTATAAATAAATTTTAACTTAAAATATAAATAAATTAGAATAAAAATGGATGAGTTTATTTACTTGGTAGAGTGAAACTTGATAAAAAATAAAATCAACACAAGGAAACTTACAGTAGTAATTGCAGGTAAAAACTGTAGATAAGGGATCTTCATGTAAGTAATTTATAATATCTCACATCAATTAATTATTTCTTTATAATGTTACTAAAATAATTTCCATCAGTAAACAACAATGAAATATTTTCTACCAGTGTTTTCATTGTTTTTTCTTTTTAATTTTCTGATAATGAACATGCATTATTTTCCAACCCAAAAGAGAAAAAAATGCTTATTTACAATCACTACAAAAAAATGTCTTATTTATTTTGACGTTTCTTTAATTTATTTTGAGCATACATTCTCTCATATTTAGAGATACTGATTTGTTTGTATGGGTACAGTACTCTTTTTAATAAATTTATATTTTGGTTGATTTCTTAGCTTCTGATTAGTAAACAGGGAAGAGTGTTTAATTAAGTTTGATTATATTTTGTATTATGGTCTTATGTGGATATTTTCATTAGAAGGTTTCTTTCAAGAAGATAAATGATGTCTAAAACTTTTAATGCAAACCGAGAAATCCCTCAAACTTTAAAAAACTTTGCCTTTAATTCGAAGGTGGATTGAGTCCTCTACACTAATAATTTGTTTAACGTAAGCTTTATATTAATAACGTCGTTAATAATAAACAATAATTATACTAATAAACCAATTTTTTTATTCATTTTTTTTTGTCTAATTTTGAGCCAACCAACCTTGCGTGCCACGTGTTGACTTCATTGAAAATAATAATAATAATTCAAAGATTAAAAAAACTAAATTTCCCCTTCTCCAGTCACGTGATAAAAATTTAAAATAATAATTCAAAGATTGTTAATATATATGTAAATATATAACATTATATTTAAAATATTATTTCTCCATCTACCAAAGTGGTTATTGGATTAAGACAAATACACCTCCGAGATCATATATAGAAAGGTCTTAAAGAGTTCAGATAGCAAAACAAATAATCTTTCTTTAAGGAATTAGTTGAATTTTGTGTAAAAGAGAAAAACTAAAAAAGAACAACCAAAGACGTATATTTATAGTATTGAGTGACAAATTAAGTATTTATTATTATTATTATTATTATTATTATTATTATTATTATTGTAAGAAGTGCAATAAACTATTTAAAAACCATGACTTTTGGATGAAATTAACAGCACAAAAAAAAACCACCTTTAAAATTAAAATACTATTATTCCCTTACTGATCAATATTAATATTGTATAAAAAATATTTTGTTTTCATCAAAATTTTTAAAATTAAATAACTCTTTGTCCTTTCAATAAAACAATAAAGTTTAGAATTATAAATATTCTTCGAATCATCCAAGTAAAATATTCATATTTATATTCTCTTATCATACATTTTTAGAGTATTTATCATATAAAAACTAATAACAAATTATAATTATGATCCCTAAAATCTAATGTTTATTATCTAGCTTATTTATTATAATTTTTTATTAAAAAGTTATTAACTTAATCATTGAAGGTTCCTGAACCATAAAAAAATAATTATTTCGCAAGAATCACATTTCTATCATCACCAATTATCTGCTCCATTAATTTTAAATAATGAATTATATATTGTTTTGAACATATGATTACTTATTATCTAAATAAACACTTAACATTTAATAACTTTATTTTTGAGCATGTTGGATTCTAGAATTACATCAAATAGGATATAAGATATCATCATTTAGCAAAATTCAACTTTTAATTTATTTAAAGTTGCACATTTTTCTTTTGGAACACATGCAGTTCCTTTATTCTTCATGCAAATGTCGGGTGTTTAAATAAATAATAATCACATTAAATGTACGTTATTATCTAATGATGAAGTTTCACTTTTTTTTCCTTGATGTAACAATTGGATTATAGGAGAACAATATTTTATTTTTTAATATATGCATGCGAATCCATTTCATGTGGGAATTTTATTATCCCTCCAACAAATAGAAAGGTATTATATATATATATATATATATATATATATATATATATATATATATATATATATATATATATATATATATATAAGCCTCCTCTACTTACTCGCTGCCTATATAGAACCCCCAAATAGCAGTTGCAAATTTCTGGTACCTAATAATTAATTAAGAATAAATTGCTGAAAAAACCCAACTTTACCTTAAAATTGAAGAAATCAATCCAACAACTTGAAAAATAAAATACAACTGCAACAACAATAATTGGTTTTCAAATGATATTCAACATGTCTTTCGCTGTCTCCAGTCGCTCTCACTTCCAAGTAGTTGCACGCAATATAAAAAGAAGGTAGGTCTTGCTGCCTCTGTCAGCTCCCAGCCCCATCTATGTATACTCCTCGAATTCCCCCTCCCCTCCCTCCTTCCTTCCTTCTACTCTCATGTTGTACCCTTTACGTTAGAGTTATTTTCATTTTCATGGGGTATACGACGACTCCAAGTTAAAGTAAACGTACCCTTCAATTTTCCAATAAATTAAATCTCTTCCTCTCTAAAATACACCTTCGTTATTTAAACTAGTAAGCGAAAAGATTCTTACACCAAACTCCGAAAAACTTAACTTGGAATCCCTCCAACTGTAGACCGTTGCAAAGTCCACTCTCGCTCACACCACACGTCCTCCCCGTTTCCCTTGTCTACCTCTCCCTCTTTCTTTCTTTCTTTTCTCTCTGATTCTTTCTTATTCTCAACAAGGATTGATCATAAACCAAACCAGCTTTGTAGCTAGTCTTGTATGAATATTCTTTTTGATCATCATGGCGATGATCACTTGCATGGCTGCTTCTCTGAAGAAACTCGTGTCTTTGTTTCTTGTAATAACATTTATAGGGAAGAGTTGTGTGTTTGGTCATTTTGTGGTAGAGAAGAGTAACATAAGAGTGCTTTCTCCTCTGAGTTTGATATCAAAACATGACAGTGCAATAGGTAACTTTGGTATACCAGATTATGGTGGCTACTTGGTTGGTTCTGTTGTGTATCCAGATAAAGGAGCTTATGGTTGTCAGGCTTTTGATGGTGGTAAACCCTTCAAGTCTAAAGGCTCTCGCCCAACTGTTCTACTTCTTGACCGTGGAGGTATAAATAAATATATTACTCACGATTATTCTCTTGCCCCTTGAGTTTTCATAGATTGATGTTAATCTTGTGTAAATTTCGTTTCTTTGTTGAGAATTTGATTCATGGATTTCCTTTGACTTTGACTTCAGTCTGTCTGTAATCCATCTTTTTATTGATTTGCTTATTGATTCGTTAACAATTTGATTAACTCTTTCGTGGAGTAGCTAGTAAACCTGGTATGAAATGGGTTTTTGATTGATTTTGCTCTCACACTCTGCTTTCTCTCTTTCTCTTCAACTTTCTTATTAGCCCAGTGAGATTAATTTGATACGGATTTGATTGATGGATCACTAATTATGGAGTCAGCATTAATGGCTAGCTGTTTTCTGTTTTTATGAATAACTTACAAAGGCATATTCAGTTTTTAGTAATGGATTGGAGTCTAGTTGTTAGCTTATTGCACTTGATTTTATTTGAATTTGGTGAAAGTTATTGGGAAGACAATAGATTACTGTTTTCCTTTTCTCTCCATGTGTTTTGAAGCAACTAATAGTTCCACATTCGTTGTCAAAATCCTCTGTTTTATACCCTTCTATTTTGCTCTCTGGCTTCAACATAGGCCCACATTCTGTTCACTTCGAGGTTCGATAGGTTGACTGTTTGATCTGGATCAACTGTGAGATAAAAAGGAGGAGTGTTCTCATTCATTTCTTAGTTTTTGATAAATATTTTAGTCACCATATAGAACCGCCATTAATTATGTTTAATTAAATATTTACTTTCATTTTTCCATTTATTCTCTTTGTTCTTGCCTTCTGTAGGCTTCAATTCTTATATAAATTGATGATTTAAAATACTATATGATCTTATGTAAATGTTACGATTGATGATTATTCCCCCAAAGATTTGAATTCATACAGTTCAATGATGATAAGCTCAATCAAGCCCGCTGGATTTCACAAATCCTGGAGGTTTTGAGCTTGCTGTAATAGTTTTTGCTGATGAAATCAAATGTTGATCTTTCTGTTTTTCTTATTGCAAATGTAGAGTGCTACTTTGCCTTGAAAGCATGGAATGCTCAACAAGCTGGAGCTGCAGCAGTGCTAGTGGCCGATAACATAGACGAGACTCTAATAACCATGGATTCTCCAGAGGTGAGCAATGACGCTGACGGGTATGTAGAGAAGATTGGAATCCCATCAGCTTTCATAGAGAAGTCATTTGGAGAGAGCTTAAAGGAAGCCTTGAAGAATAAAGAAGACGTGGTCATAAAATTGGACTGGAGAGAGTCAGTGCCCCATCCTGATCAGAGAGTTGAGTATGAGCTTTGGACGAACAGCAATGACGAATGTGGTGCTCGATGTGATGAGCAGATGGATTTTGTGAAGAATTTCAAAGGTCATGCTCAGATCCTCGAAAGAGGGGGATACACTCTATTCACTCCACACTATATTACTTGGTATTGTCCTCAGGCTTTCATTCTTAGCAGTCAATGCAAATCTCAGTGCATAAACCATGGAAGATACTGTGCTCCTGATCCAGAACAGGATTTTGGGGTGGGATATCAGGGGAAGGACGTGGTATTTGAGAACTTGAGGCAGCTTTGTGTCCATAGAGTTGCTAATGAGAGTGGAAGGTCTTGGGTTTGGTGGGATTATGTGACAGATTTCCATTTCAGGTGTTCTATGAAGAACAAGAGATATAGCAAAGAATGTGCTGAAGATGTTTTGAAATCACTTGGTGAGTTCTTTTCTACAGTATAGTATTTACAGAATCCTGCTTGCATTAGTTTTGTGATGATTACAATCTATGGATGCAGATTTGCCTGTTGAGAAGATTGAAAAATGCATGGGTGATCCTGAAGCTGATGTGGAGAATGAAGTGCTCGGTATTGAGCAGGAACTGCAGGTCATACTTGTCATTTGGTCTGCAATTTTCCGTTCCTGCAGTCCAAATCGGCCTTCAAATAGCACCACTGCAGATTTCTTTTCTAAACTGAAATACATTGCCCTTAATTGCATGCTTGTGTATTTCTGTATGTGTCTGTGTCTGGACATATAAAACACTCGTCGGCTCTTACTTTATATTCTGGTTTATGGAATTCAGGTAGGACGAGGATCTCGTGGTGACGTTTCCATCTTGCCAACATTGGTGATTAATAATGTTCAATACCGAGGTTCGTCTTCCCATTGTAGAGTGTAAATGAAATGCATTAAAGTAGTGGGAGATTGTGTTTAAGCATGTTAAAGAGTTGGGTTTACTATGTAGCTCTGCTTTCTTCCAAGCCGGTTTCAACACTGAATTTGATTCACTGTTTCAGTTTTGGATTTTAGATCTTATAGATCACTTCCCATAACCCAAACCCCAGTTGATGATTTGTATGCTTTTAAATTGCATTAATTTCTTTATAACCTCTCCATTTTATGTTTCTGGCCATTCTAGTGGCACCAGGTTAATCATGATCTGCCCTGCCAACTCTTCGCTAGAAGTGTTTCCATATGCATAGGGTTATATAACTTTTTTCCTATGGGCTTATCTCATGAATCTTGATGTTTTGGATTTCTGTTTCCTTTTCCGATGTTTGTTGGTTATTTAAATTTTCTTCCCATCTATTGGAACTTTAATTTTAGTTAAAGGAAAAGACACTATTCCCTGATTTTCACTCGCCTATCGCCAAAATGTTCTATGAAATGGGATACCTTTTACAGTCACCCTTGTTATCTTTTTCGTGGAAGTTGTATATATATCATGGCATTATGAGTCTTTTATTTATCTTAACTTTCTTCCTGTAGGAAAATTGGAGAGGACCGCGGTGCTGAAGGCCATATGTTCTGGATTTAAGGAGACCACTGATCCTCCAGTTTGTTTAAGTTCTGGTTGATGGGACATTTACTCTCAGTCTTTCACTCGAGATTGATACTTCACACTAGGGGAAATTGCTGATAAATTCTCTCTTTTTCCTTGATGTTTATTGACAGAACTTGAGACTAATGAGTGTCTCGAAAGGAATGGAGGCTGTTGGCAGGACAGAGAATCTAACACGACCGCTTGCAAGGTAAGAAGAAGTATCCAGTATGAGATTTTTTATCGATCCCCGCATAAGAATTGCCTAGTTAAACCATTCTATATAACTTGTTGCTGTCCTTTGTGTTTTTTGTTTCACTAATAGTAGGATCTTGAGTTTGTTCAGGACACATTTAGGGGAAGGGTGTGTAAATGTCCAGTTGTGAATGGTGTTCAGTTTGCAGGAGATGGTTATGTGTCTTGTACAGGTAGGCTCTTTTCCTTGGCTATACGTTCACTAAGATTGGAAGTGCCAGTCCCTGTCTAACAATCTCAGTGAAGGAATGATATTCTGTTTCTTCTGTTGTGTTTTCAACCTTCTTACCTATGTGAAATAGACAATTGTACTCATATATAGGCTACTCACACAATTCTTTTGGCAGCTATTGGACCTGGAAGGTGTGCAATAAACAACGGAGGATGCTGGTCAGAAACAAGACATGGATTAAGTTTCTCAGCTTGCTCAGTTCAGTGATATTATCTTTCGTCTTCTGATTACACTAATCCTCTTCCCTGTCGATATAGTTCTTTTTTCTAAATTTAATAAGTACCCTTGAACTTTGTTCGTTCCATCTTGACACCATTCCTTTCCATGCTGAGCAGAACTCCCTGCTATCTGGTTGCCAATGCCCACAAGGGTTTCGGGGGGATGGTCACACATGCGAAGGTGTTTGTCTTCTATCAAATTGACTATTGGAACTGTTTCATTATATCACTCTCCATCTGCAACTTTTTTGATCTTGTGAAATATTTCTCTACTAATAGTTTTCTACTTTGCACCAGATATTGATGAATGTACCGCGCGCACTGCTTGTCAATGTGATGGTTGCTCCTGTAAGAATAAGTGGGGTGAATATGAGTGCAAATGTAAGGGGAACCTCATTTATATAAAGGAGCAAGATGCTTGTATTGGTAAGAGAAACAATCTCAGATTAAAATTTTTAGATGACCTCTTTTTCTGCAGGAGATGCAAATGGCATCTGTGATTTGATATAGATGCCGGTCAATGACGAGGTTCTATTTATAGTTTCCGAAGTAAAACTGGCTCTTTCATTTGAATGTTAAATTTCCGCATTACCTAGTTTAAGTTCAGTTGTCCCCAGCAATATTCCATTGAATCCACTGTTTAGGTATTAATCTTATCAGGTTCATTTTCTTAAACTTCGATATACTGATTAATTTTATATTAGAAGGTTTTTCTGCTACTTAGCAATCCTTTCTGAGTGGTGTCTTGATGCTTCATCAAAACTTCCATGATTGGAAACAAAATGCTATGAGTATGTGATAGTCAATCAGCAATATCATCCAAGTTTAATCAAGTAAAACCGAAGGCAAACTTGTCATCAATTATTTCCTGTGAGATGTTTTGACCTTTGTTTGTCAATTCTGCAGAAAGAAGCGGATCCAAATTTGGATGGTTCCTCACCCTTGTGATCCTTGCTGTTGTGACTGGAGCTGGCATTGCTGGTTATATATTCTACAAATACAGGCTTCGGGTATGTCTACATGCATTCAATATATGGATCAGCTTTTTCTTGTCTATCTTGGGTTGTTGATTTGTATCTTTACTTGCAAGAAATGATGTAATCATCCAACATTTTCTCTTTCCAATTGCAGTCTTACATGGACTCAGAGATCATGGCTATCATGTCGCAATACATGCCACTTGACAACAACCAGAACAATGAAGCTTCAACCGAAGCCCAGCCACTACGGCATGGCACAATGGTGTAAGGTAACAAGTCCTTTTCTCGGTGGTTACAAATTCTGTCATTTGTCTAACTTTGGTGCTCAAAATTTTCTGCAACCTGACTCCTCACTTTGCTTTCTATTCACAGATACAAGAACTAAAGCAATCAGTCTTGCAAAGAATGATACCATTAGAAGGGCGGATAATGTTGCTACTGGATGTAAATTTTCATAACAAATGGCAGCTCTTATACACGGCAGAGAGAAGTCCAGTTCTCCTGCTACCATACGGTTTTAGAACAATACTCTTTTTCATTTTTATAGAAGAATCTTGGTGATTTTTTCCTTCTGTACAGAAAAATAGCTGAGATCATGAAGATGTTGCTCCAAAGATGAATAAGAACACGTAAAGGTGACTAATACATGTACGATGAAAAGAATAAATAGATGAAGGATGTGTAAAAATGAGATGCTGCTCTGTATTAAGAAAATTAAGACCCTTCAACAGTTGCTATGTGCAGAGCATAGTTGATGCTGTGTAAAGGAAAGTTCTGTAGTCTATAAATTAATAGCGACTATATTTTGCAATTTGCCATATTGAGAGATATTTGCTTGAATGTCCTGTTGGCAGTACTGTGAAGCGCAAGTAATTTTATGACCAAACATCAGCAGATAGCGCCTCCTTTCATGGTCAGATCACGACTGCCTGCCTGAATTTTCACGACAGAACTCCTCAGTCTAATCCCTAATCTGTGGGGTATTTGTACCTGAAGATAGAAAGAGTAAAATCCATGCCCCATAGAAAAAGGCTAACTAAATTGTATAATGCTCTCGTTGAGAGTCGGACTCAAACGGGTGCTCTAACCAACTGGGCTACGAGAGCTGCTTGAATCTTTGTTTATTTACAACATATTAGTAAGAATCAACAGAGAACATCATCTCTGCAAAGTTAGCAGACCAAAGGGCAGTAGGGTAGTAGAAGCACCATTGATGAAAATGAAAACACACCCCTTCCCACTCATCTTCTTTACTAATTTCACATGAACTTCGAGTAAGGCAAGCTTAGTAAAATTAGGTTTCTTTTAGTATGATTTTTGCAAATTGATTTAGGCCTTTTTTGTTTCAAGAAAACTAATTTCTCGAAGAGTAGTTTTCAAGCCTTTTGATGTTCGATGAGGTACTGAAAAATTTCCAATAAAAGCAAAAATAATTTTTTTTCCCACAAGGAAAGTGTTTTCCTCTTTTTAATTTCGGAAAACACTCTCCTTTTCTTTGCACACATAACACCTAATACTGATTTTACTTTCCTTGTCTTCTTACATAAAAAACTCAAATATCTAACTCTCGAGTAATATTATTAACTAATTTGGTTTTTTCATTAATTTTTAAAAATTATTTTGATTTTTAAAAAATAAAATTTACTTAAAAAATATTTAATAAGATTATATATCTATAATATTATATTTAAAACATTTATATTATATGTATATTTTTATATTTTATAAAGTAAACTATATATAAATATATGATATAATATATTCTTTTTTCCCTTTAATTGTACTTTTTATATCTTATTTTTTTATTGTAAATGGTTAAATAATCACATTTAATGTTATATATATATGTTAGATAAATTTAAAAAATATAAAATATTTATAAGTTATTTTCCAGCTTATATTTTTATAGTATAGCCAAACACTAGAAATTATTTTCTAACTTATTTTTCATAACACTATCAAACATAGAAAAATAATTAACTTTCTAAGAATTTATTTTCAATAAAAGTTACTTTTCAAAAAACAAACGAGCTTAAGTTATTTTAAAATTTTAACCCATAAAAAAGTAAAAAGTGATTGTCATAACCTAATTATTTATCTTTTTATTTTAATTATTATTATTATTATTATTACTATTATTAGTTACTGAAAAATAATTAAAAAAAATGAAATGAAAAAATGATGATAAAAAACAAATAAAAAAATAAATAAAGAATAAATTAAAATTCGGATTAAGAGCATCATTGGAAGTTTTGGGATTTAATTAAACTTTGGATTAGTTTTATTAATAAAATCAAGAGCTTAATTAAAGAATTGACAAGTTTTGAGACTTAATTGAACTTGAATTTGGTTTAATTAATGAAATCAAGGGCTAAATTGAAACAATACCAAAATTTTAGGGGTGATTTGGGTCCAAATTGAAAAAAATTAAAATCCAATGACCAAATGAAAAGGCAATGGTACTGTAGGGAGTTTAATTAATTTTTCTAGGAGTAATTTTGAAAGAATTAAAATTTTGAAGAGTCAATTAAGGGCTGAAATGAGACATTCGGAAACCAGGGATTGTTTTGTAAAATGCGCTTAAATTCAGGGGTCCAATTAAAGTTTATCCAGGGGCTTGATTACAAAACTTTCAAAACGGAAAGGACCAAAACGCAAATGGCCATAAACACTGTTCATCTTCTACACCCGACCGAAAAAACGGATGCATCGCCATTACTCCTGCAATAACAGTCGATTTATTACCTGGTAACGGTGGCATTCTCTGTCTATAAAGACAGAGAAAGAAAGCAGGAGGGAAAGGGGGAGAAAAAGGAGAAAACACAGGGGAGAGGAGGAGACTATACAGAGAAGAGAAAAAAAAGAAACAGAGAACAGAGACGAAGGAAGAAAAAAGAAAAGAGGGGGAAAAACTGAAAAAAACTAGGGACGAACGAACAGAAGAGAGAAACAAAAGGTGAGACCGTTGTATTCCTGCAGCACGCCCTCGACTTCGTCTTCAGTAGCAGCTCCAGGTCTCCATCTTCAGCAGCAACTGCACCAGAAACAGAGCATTCCAGGAGAAGATCACAGTAGAAACAAAGACGAAAGACAAAGAAGAAGAAGCATAGAACAGAACATAGGAGACCGAGAACGAAAGACCAAAAGAAGAGAAAAGAACAGAAACAGGGACATACCAAAAAACCACACAAGACACTGAAGAGAAAGGAAGAAAACTAGAGAACAAGGACGCAAGAACACAGATAGACAGAAACGAAAAGAACGAAAACAGAAATAGCACGAGCAGACAGAAAGAAGAACAAAGAAAGCAAGAACCAGAGGAGTAGACGAAAAGCAGAAACAGAGAGGAGCAACACTGGCCAGTCATCATCTTCGCCTCCGGCAGCACCTGAACCAGGTAAGTCTTTTCTTCTCTCCTTTGCATTATAATTCACAGCTGCAGTAGCTGTGAATTATAATTCGCTTGCTACTGTAGCAAGTGAATTATAATTCAACTTATTCTTGTTTCTGTAGCAGGCGTGCCTGGGTCAGTGGTTTAGCCGGTGACCAGGCTGAACCGGTTGCGTCTAACTCAGCCCATATGAACTGAGCTGGACCCTACTCCAAAAATAAAAAATAAAATATGTATATGTATTAAAAATAAATTTATTTTATTTATTTATTTATTGATGCTAAAGTCGGAATAAAAATATTAATTTAAATTTATTTTGTCTTTTTATGACTACGTAATATTTACAACGTAAGAGTTGAAAGTATCCGTAGTTGAATATTCACTAGCGTCAGAGTCAGAAATATTATAAATAAACCAATAAACTTTTAGCAGTTTAAGACAAAATCAACAATCCAGCTTACCTCATGTAGGGTGCGTTAGAGGTGCTGATACCTTCTCTAGTCACAACCAGTCCTGTAACATAAAATCTCTACTGAACAATCAGGGTTTCTAATGACAATAATACTAGGTGGCGACTCCTTAAACAAGACTCTTCCCCATCAAATAACAAGATGCTAGAAATTTGTTTTTTTCCTCTGAATATTTTTAAAATTACCGCGATGTCTAGATATGATAGTCATTACAGATTATAAATAACTTTTTATTTGAATCAAAATCTTAATTTAATCAAAAGTTATAATTTTTAATTTTTAACTTATAGATTTTACTTATAAAACATTTATTGCTAAAAAATCTAAGTCATTAGTTACATTTTAAATTAAATTTTTTTTTTTATCAAAATAGTAGATATGGTTTCTTTTATGTTAACAAAAATTAATAAATTATTGTTCTCATTTATACTATTTATTACAGGTTCCTTTTGATATGATTTTTAAAATTAATTTAAGTTTTTTTTAATTTTAAACTCATTTAAAAATTATTAATTTTTTTGGTTAGAGATGATTTTTAAATTAAATTAAAAATTTGTTAGAAAATTAAGTTAATATTTTAATTTAATAAAAAATATAAATTTTAAAATATAAATTAGAATTCCAACTTAATATATCTATCTTAAAAAAAAGGTTGCTTCTTAAAAATCCTTTGAAACTATTTCTTGTCAAAGGTTATTTATAAAAATAAATTTTAAATTATATTTTTCGTAAGTCATAATTAAAAGAAAATAAAGACAACGGGCTGTAAAAAAACAGAAGAAAAGAAAAGTGGATAACGTTTTTACATAAGTTGAAAGAATCAACACAGGAGCACGACATGCCATATCTATTCTAGTGCGAGTGAGAGCAGCATTTTGAGAGCAAATGGCCTCTACTGCTCCTTTACATTACCACCTCACTCACTGCTTCTCCATCTCCCAGGTCCCCTTTCTCTGTCTCTCTCTCTCTCTCTGTCTTTGCTGCTCATGTATTATTTATTTCTATGAATTGACTTGTAGCCATGTTTATGTGAAAGAAACAGTGTAAAGATAAGGAGGTTTTATTACAGCATGGATGGACAGCAAGACCACCACCCAGATATTCATTCTCCAGAAACAGGGAAAACAGCATTAATCTTACCACTAGTGTCAGCAGACCCATTAAAGCTTTTTCAGTTGATATACCTTCGTATCCTCTCCTTCAACCTCCTAAAGTCGAAGAAGAGTCTGACTCTGAGGTACCCCAATTTCACTTTCTTCTTCATTTCTTATTCTCCCTTTGGTTTCTGAAATGTTAAATGATTTGTTCTTGAATTTCTTTTCTTTGTGCCTATTTTATTATTTTTGTTAGAAAGCATACAAATTTAGATTCTATGATAAGGTATTTTTTGTTTTCTTTTATTTCCCTCCACTTCTCTTCTAATTGGCAAATATTTCAAAGCAGCCCTTTTAATTGAAATGTTCTTGGTGTTCCCCTCTCGTGATAGTTGGAACCAGCAGACCCTGATTTTTATAGGATAGGGTATGCTCGAAGTATGCGTGCTTATGGAATTGAATTTAAGGAAGGGCCAGATGGATTTGGAGTTTATGCTGCCAAAGATGTTGAACCACTTCGCCGTGCAAGGGTGAGTAGCTTCATTCCATCATAATTGTTATAATCTAATTGGTAGCAGTAGTACGCTATCTGTCTTTTTTCCACGCAGCAGTGCGTGTGAATACTTCTTGCTTTGTATCTGTTATCAATCAACTTGTCACTGTGTGTATTCCAATACAATGTATTCGGATCTTGGTTTGTTCTTCCACTGAATTCTGAAATGGACTCCCCTTTGTGAGTTTTCTGATGTGTGATTCTGTAATTGAATGAACAGGTGGTTATGGAAATCCCAATAGAGTTGATGTTGAATATAAGTAAGAAGCTCCCATGGATGTTTTTTCCAGATATAATACCATTGGGTCATCCAATATTTGATATTATTAACTCAACAGATCCAGAGGTAATATTTCCATGCTATTGGGGTTTTATTTTGTAATTTTAAATGCTATTTTGATCCTTCATTGATGATTTTTATGTCATTCTATTCCATTATGATCACTGCTTATTGTTTATTCTTTCTTTCATTCATTCAGTAGGTTGATGGGATGATTCACTTACTTTATGACAGTCATTTATCTTTCTGTTCTTTCTGTGTGTTCTTTCCTTGTACTTATATTAGGTATTTCTCTGTGCCAGACAGATTGGGACCTGCGGTTAGCATGCCTTCTTTTATTTGCATTTGATTGCGAGGATAACTTTTGGCAGCTATACAGTGACTTTTTACCTAGTGCGGATGAGTGCCCCAGCTTGCTTCTAGCAACAGAGGTGTGTGCAAGTGTTCCATTATTCATGATTGGCATCAAAGACAGTGACTTCCAGCTTTCATGATCCATTTGTTCTACTATTCATTGATGCCCTTTATTTAGTTAAACCAGCAATTACTTCCAGAATTGGTCGCTTCCAGGCATCACCTACTGCCGAGGTCTTCCTTTTGTATTTTGATAGAACATGTGCTAAGATTTGTCCACGTAGAGTTCTAATGTCTGTTTTGGGAGTACAACTAAAAAGCTGAGCCTCGGCCAGAGGCAATGAGAGTGAAATTCACTCTAATCAATGTTAGGGCCCATGCCTCAAACTTTTCCTCAAATTGATTTTTGATGCGCATGCTTAATGTGCAAATGAAATGTCTGTTTGAATCTTTGATGCTTATCTCTGATGTTTCTTCAAGGTGATAGCACGTACAATACAATCTTTTGAGAAAGCTATGGCTTAAAACTTTTTTAAGTTCTTTTGTTTGCTATAATTTACAATTCAAATTTTAATTTGTTATTGTAGCATCTTTTAAAACTTCAAAGGGTCAATCTCTTTGTTCTTGGCCTGTGGAGTTCTTTTTATATGCTCTATTATATTGTCATTTAAGCCACACCAAAGCTTGTGAGTTAGTTACCTGTACGCTTATTATTGTCAAGGGACATCTGATTCTAATAGCACTTGAAACTAAACTATCAGTACAGACTTTTTCAATGGTAAGATTTAAAATGAATAAAATTGTTATCAAATTGGAGTCACATTGTTCTGAAAGGTCAGTTGGCAGTGCTTTGTTCCTAGTCTACGTGTTTTCTGTGTAAGCTATTTGCTGAACAAAAGCATCAGTAACCAAGTTTCTCATTTCTATTTCCAAATATGTGCTACAGGAGGACCTTTTGGAGCTCCAGGATGAGAATCTTGCATCAACTATGAGAAAACAGCAACTCCGAGCCTTGGAGTTTTGGGAAAAGAATTGGGTATAAAAAACATCTTTCTGACAAGATCTAATGCTGTTGCTTATCATATTTTCATCATATAAACTGCCAAAATGTTATCCCGTCAATAACAACTTGTTTGTGCATGCAAACCACTCAGCACTCTGGTGCTCCACTCAAAATAAAGCGCCTTGCTCGTGATCCTGAGAAATTTATTTGGGCAGTTAGTATGGCACAATCACGGTGCATTAACATGCAAATAAGGGTCGGTGCTTTAACTCAAGATACGAATATGCTGATTCCTTATGCTGGTAAGCTTCTATCTCTTAACACTGCACTGAGTTTATTACCTAGTGTAACACACTGGAATACCATTACAAAATTATAACCATAGAGGCTTGTTTGCATTAAACATATCCCTGTGATTCCCACGGACACCTATTGACAGATTGGTTGCACCTCTAATATTGATAAATGACTTATCAAGCTATGTTTCCTGTACACTAAATACCAAACCATTTTACTTTCAATTACCTTCGTATCATCAGATTTACACTGTACAGTTTAAATTTAAGCTAGTTGCTTCATTGGAGAGAGGGGAGAAATCAGCCCGTGCAACATGTGAAGCCACCATTTCGTATGTTGTTGACCTTTATTGTAAAATTATGAGGTGCATTATCGCTTTTGGTGCTTGAAATCAGTTTCCAGTAT
This sequence comes from Populus simonii, assembly GCA_007827005.2. NCBI lineage: Eukaryota > Viridiplantae > Streptophyta > Magnoliopsida > Malpighiales > Salicaceae > Populus > Populus simonii. The sequence continues at coordinate 17,592,459 of CM017466.2, read as the reverse complement.
TATATGCACACAATGTAAAATATTTTATTTTATGACAAAGAAATTACTTAAGCCTGTCATTTAATCTCCGCAAAATGAGGATGCACTTAATTTTTGCTTAGCAATATTTCCACAGCATCTTCTTCATAGGAAGAATAAATTAATACAGTCAATATAACTTTGGTAGAAGTTGAGTCATACCTGTAGATTGACAAAATCTGAAAATATGGTTTTATTTTCCAATTTTCTTTCTTGCAGTCATATAGCATCCAAGAGAACATATTTCATAGAAAAGTTTAAGAGAATGGCATGTCTTCTTGAACAATATGTCAAGTAAAATGTATGTCGATTTTTCCCCTAATGTTAAAGTTCAACTGTATAAGCCATCTTTCAGATATTTTTCAATTTGAAATTTCCCATTGTAATACTTCTAAGTATTTTGCAAAAGTTTAATGCGGTATCCAGTACAAGTGACCCATTGTAATTTGCTTCCACAGGGACATCAGCAAAACTTAACAAAATTTAGACAAAAGGTATCACATTAAAATTGCATAGTTGAAGATTCAAAATTAGAATGTTTGGTGGTTTAAGCACTGTTCATACAATCAACCATAATGTTAATGCCAATTCTTAATGAGAAATGGAACATACAATCTTTGTGCAATGAGATGGTTTTAGTAAGTTACATGGAGAAGTTTCTGGAGAATGTGTCTGCAAAGTAATGATGTTATACCTATTTTTGGTCATAAGTTCCATGACTTGTTCTTGGGATCAGTTGATGTTTCTCTTTTCCTGAATTCTGGCCTTAAGATTTTAGTATTTACATCCTCCACATTCAGATTTCCCTTTATATCTCATCACCTTTTGTAGAATACTAGTGTTTTGGCTCTTTTGTCAATTTCTCCAATATCTACGCCAGGTAAATCTAGTGATATTTTGCAGACATGCTAAACCATTCCTTTGAGCCAAACTGTTTTTTCCATTGGCGATTTAAGGATCGCATGCTTGAGGTTATGATAAATGCCGGGCAACAGATAAGGAAAGGAGAAGAGGTACGATTTTGTATATTTTTCCTAAATTTTGATTTTTATTCTTAAATTGGTCTGGTATCTCCATCATGGAAATGCATACACAACACTTATTGTTGGAAATTGAAAAACTATGCTAGAAACTGTGTTTGGAATTACATTGGCATGAGAAATTCATTGCTCAGAAACTTTAAGATTCTGCTATCGTTATAATTCCTTATTCAGTATTACTGCTTTTTTTATTGGATAAAATCTTAGTACAACCGCTCATGAATATTACTATATGTTGAGGTTTTCTTTTATAGGATCAAGTTGTAAAAAGGTCATAGCAGCTTTTGTAAATAGAAGCATGGTGTGATGTTATGGTCACAGCTCATACTCGTTTAATTGTGTAATTCAAATTGGTTGCTCAGTTAACTTCTTATGAACATTTCTCCTCGATACTTTTTTTGCAAGTTAGAGAATAGAATTATGTGCATTGTTAACTTGCTCTAGAATGGATATGATCCTGTTGGTTTCATAAATTTTGTACAGATGACTGTCAATTACATGAGCGGACAGAAGAATGACATGTTCATGCAACGATATGGTTTTTCATCACCAGTGGTAATTTGCCCTTAGCTCCATCTAAAATGAAGACAGTTATACTGTAGTTTACAGCATGATGGGCTCGGGAATTTATTGTTTCAAACCACCAGAATCCTGGTTTAGATTTAGCATTCTGCTTATTATGATATTTTTGTAGCATATGTGTAGGACCATTTGTTTGAGAAAGTTCTTTTTTTTTCTTTTTTGTCAAGTCATATTGGAATTGCTTACAGAAGTATTCAATTGAATCAGGATCTTTGTATTTCAACTTATAGGGAACATTTTAATGTAATGGGTGGTTACTTTTATTCTTTTCTTAAAGTTATTCTTGTATGTTTGCTAGTCATTCAAATTATAATCCTGTACTGTCATTCTTTGGCCTCAATGCCCCAAAGAATTAACACAAATCCTGTCTTAATGTTTCAGAATCCTTGGGATGTAATCCGATTTTCTGGCAATGCACGCATACATTTGGATTCTTTCCTGTCAGTCTTCAATATATCTGGCCTGCCTGAAGAATACTGTCATAACAGTACGGGCTGTGTATTTTTCATGAATTCCTTTCCCCAACTTGCTATACTTATCATTTCTATGGATGAACTCTAGCCCTTTATCAAAAATATTAAGATGAAAATTTTCTAGCAGGTCTGCTATCCAAAGAGGGAGATGCTTTTGTTGATGGAGCTGTTATAGCAGCAGCAAGAACGCTGCCCACTTGGTCAGATGGAGATCTGCCTCCTGTCCCAAGCATAGAAAGGAAAGCTGTGAAGGAGTTGCAAGAAGAATGCCAGAAGATGCTAGCACAATTTCCTACAACTTCTAAGAAAGACCTGAAAATACTAGGTAAATTATTGAAGCTAATTATGGATGCTTCGCACCAATTGGATTCTTCTGCCACTTTTCAGCTTTGCAAAATATCTTAAATTTAGGTGCTTATCATCCTGAAAATAATTTCTCAAAGGACTGGAGCAGTTGGTCCTCTCTTTAAGTGCTAGATTTCCCTATCAGACAGTATCCTCAAGTCGTGACAATAGAATGATTGGACTGATACTTGATATGTTAGGATTGACCGAATGCACAATGTTCAGGGATATTCTGTTCATTTTGGTCTGTTCGGTTCGTAAAACTTATTAAATTTCAGATGTTCAGATTATGGATTCCTTGTTTTGGAATCTTGAACCAGCTTCAGTACTCCTGGAAGATTTTAGTACCAAGCATGGCTTTTCTCGGTAAAACTAATTCTGAAGATAATTTTTCTCAATAACAGATTCTATGCCAGAAGCGACGAGGACCCTCGAAGCTGCAATCAAGTACATTTTTATATGATACTGTTCTCTGTACATTTGATTTCAAAATTCTTTTCGTTTCAAATAAATAACCTGAATCCACACAGGTATAGACTGCACCGGAAGTTGCTTATTGAGAAGGTCGTCCAGGCATTGGAAATGTATCAAGAGCGCATATTGTTTTAAGCATGGAGTTTTCCTTTCCAAATGAGTCATGACAATTTTGTTATACATCTCTGATGCACCAAATGGCGAAAGCATAGTTCATCAACTGTTTTTCATGCGGTGCAGTCGTCCATGTTCCTGTATTCAGACATGATCAACAATGTGTGCAACTATGTCTCGATCTGGATTCAGGCCATGAATGTAAATGGGATTGGTAATTAGCATTTGCAGCTATTAACCAACCTCAATATTGGATTTTATCAGAGTATAACCGCCATGCTTTGATCCCTTTGGATGCAATTGACAAACTTTTGCTTGCAGAAAATCCATCAGAAACCAACTCAAAATGCCTACAAGAGAGGGGGATGTCGGTTTATCTTGACCTAATTTTGGATGTAATAATATTTGACACTTTTTTACGAATCTTTTTCTCGGAACATTACCTTAATAATCTCTTGTGTGGGCCACAATTTGAAAATATAAATTAGTAGAGTTGTTGCTGCGGGGGTAGCAAGGAAGCTTTGAAAATATATATTTTTCTTAGTGAAAATTATCTTTTCTCGTTCATATAATTTTTTTTTGTTTTCATAATAATTGTATTTTTAGTAGTGGAATGGTTTATTAAATAAAAGTTAATAAAAATTTTAAAAAATGATTCATAAAAATTCTAAAAACTTAAATTAAAGAGGAAAAATATTTCTTTTTAATAAAAAAATTCTATTTTTTTATTTATGTATATTTTTTGTTTTGACAGAAAAATATATTTTTCATTAAAGACATTGTTTTTTAAATAAGAATTTATTATGAGGTCAATAAAAAAATAAAAAATTAGAAATCGATCATTTTTATGCATCTATATTATTAAATAGAATGATAAATCTATGAAAATTATAATAAAAAATAAATATTATATTATATTATATTATATAGTATAATTACATCAAGCCTCCTATAGTTAATCATTTTTATTTTTATTTTTGCTTTGCTTCTATATTTTAAAAAATTACACTACATATTTAACTTTAATAAATTTATAACACTTTATATCTTCCACTTTTGGTTCAAAAAAAAATCAACAAAGCAGTCATAATTTTTACAAGTTCATTATTATTTTAGATTTAATGAATAAAAAGTTCATATTACTTAAAAATAACAAAATTGCCACTACATGATCATTGTATATGATGCTATATCGTTGTCAATTACATGGAGTTTGGATAAAGAATTACAACATGAAAGCTAATTTTGCAAGTGCAAACTTGTTATTAGTAGCCAGTTAATGTGTATAATATCAATGTTTTTAATTACAATATTGATCATCATGATCAAATGAAATGAATAAAAATAGCAAATTATATTTGAATTGCATTAAACATAAATTAAAATCCTATGTTTCATGACATCAACAAAAAATCCACGAAATATTATTCATGATATCTAACAAAATACAAAACAAAATCCATCATGATCATACATAATTTTTTTACATTCTTAAATCAATGTAGCTAGTTTGAGTTGAGTGTTGAGATGATAAAATTCCAGCACTAGCTTGCAATTTCAAATTGAATTGATTGTTAGTAGAATAATTAATAACATTAAATAAGAAAATTTTAAATTCTAAGATAAAATTAATAATTAATAAAAATTAAATTCCTTTTAAACTCAAAACTTATCAGTTTTTTTTACAATAATTTTATTTTTCACGTGTTATATATATTAATTTAACAAATCTTTAGATCTTGTAGTTGCAATGTGGGCATTTAACGGATTGTGTTCAATATTTAGAAGGGAGGGTGACGGAAGGATACAATTGAAAACATTAGATATCTTTGAGGGTAAAATTGATATAAAATTTGTTTTTGGAAAAGAAAGGAAGAAAAGAAATGGGCTGATGTATGGATTATGGACCCTGAAAGCCAAATCCAGGCCTGAAGCTTACCGGACCTCAGTTGCAACCGTTTTGATAATGTGTGGCGGTCCCTGATAGTTGAATCACTCGCTGTAACTTCTAATTGATACCCGGTTCAGGTTTACAATTCCCTCGCTCTCATAGTCGTAGTTTGCACTCCAGGTGTTTGTTGAAATACCCGAAAGTAATTTCTGTATTTATTCATTTAACATCGATTTCTCTAAGGGAAGTGACTAAAAAGTGTGTATTTTTTGTTTTTATTAAATTAATTAGATAAGATGAGTGGCGGTGGAGGGGGTAGGCTAAAGCAATTATTGGCAGTAGCTGTGACCAAAGGAGTGGAGGAGGCGAGGGCGAGGATATTTGGTCACGTACTTAACCCAACTGGCCTAAGATCTCCTCACAAGATTTTGCGAAAGAAACTCTTTGGTGAAAAAGTGGCACAATGGTACCCTCATGATATCACGAAAGATGACCCTCTTAACATTGATCGCCGCGAAGAAAAGTAATCACTTCTTCCCCCTTCTCTCTCTCGCTCCTCGTTTTTTCTTTATTTTCCCACTTGATGTTTGATTGCTTTGATGTGTTGATTGTTGGGTTTCTGTTTTTTTTTTTTGGTGATTTTCAAGTGGGTTTTGTGGATTTAGTTTAGAAATTATGTTATTGGAAAGGTTTGTCATTTGTGTTTAGGGAGAAGGGGATTGTATTTATAGGGAATGCGGTACTGGATTTACTCATTTAGATTGCTAAGTGGATCTTTGAAAAGAAAATAATAATAAAGGGCCATAATCTCTTGAGTGAAACAGTGTGTTATAGGATCAGACAGGCAACTGTATTTAGAAGGATGTCTTATTAGTGCTGCTTTGTGTTTTACCATGCTAACTTTGTTGAGGACGATCATGCATTGCAAACCATTAACGTTTTGGGTTTGATTAATCTTGCTTGTTTCCAAGTCTCAAACGTAGGATATATTTTGAGCCATCTTGCCTGTCTCCCACACTGCTTGAGTCAGCCAAAAGGCAAACATAATTTATTGATCAAAAGCATTTAGTTACTTTGGACTGTCATTTCTCCTTCCATGGAGATGAATTGCTGATCTTTATGTTCAGGCAGTAGCAGTCCAAGATGTGTAAATTGTATGCTATAGCTAACCTTAAATAAATTGAACACTGAGCACATAATGCAAGAAAAAAATGAGATTTAAGATCTTTCTTGTGAATGCAAAATGTTTATCTAGCTAGAAGAATATTAAAGATTTGTGAAGATAACCATAAGAAGAGGGCAAAAGAAAGAGCAAAGAGGTTGCTTAAGTTGAAACTCTGTAGTAGTTACCTTCTACAAGATGTTTTTGCATTGAAATTTCTTGTTGTTTTCCCATACCGGGGACTTCACACATGAGGATAATTTTCATGAGCAACAATATTTGCTTGAATGGATATTGAAAAGACATTAACATCCTGTCATGATTAATCTTTGGCAGATCATAGCCATTGTACTACTAAAACTTGTGTACCATGGAACCGATTCATCTCTGATAATAAAAATGCTGAATTGTCCTTCTATCTCAAGCATTTTCAGAGAAGTTGTCTTAGAAAGTTTTATGCCATGTTAAGAATATTAAATTTTAAAGTCTTATCTGAAGTGATTTTCTTGACCACCAAAAATCAATCCTGAGCCTCTGAAAATCATCTTCTTGATGTCAGATGTATTTATGATTAATCCAAGGCTTCTGTATATCACTTTATTGTGACTGTTTTGAATAACTGCATAAAAATGGCAGTAAAATTTCAGATCGGGTATATCGATATTTGTAAAAGATTGATTTTAGAGAAGCTACTTCTTAATTAGACTACTTGCGGATAATACGTTATGCGTATTTTTTAGGTGATCAATTGTGAACATTAACAACAACAAACCTTAATCCCAAACTAGTTGAGGTGATCAGTTCTGAACATGAATTTTTAATTATCATTCAAAGAATGTCATTTGCAGTCCTATAATGTGTAGACTTTCGTTTTTCTTGTGAGTTTATAAAGACATCGGTTAGCTTTGGCATTTCATTTCTCTTTGCCCGGCATTTAACCAAACTGCATTTTTCCTTAGGAGATGATTGATCACAGCACTTGTGAGAATATCAGCTTTAAGTAGCTATTTGAATTAAATCTTGCATCTTTTTCTGACATCATTTTCTATCATGCTTTGCTAGGCGGTTATCAAAACTTGAAATTTTGAAGCGTCGTGGAAAGGGGCCGCCCAAGAAGGGACAAGGGAAGGGTGCTGTGAAGCGTAATAAGGGGAAATGATGATTTTCTCTTGTTTTTCGAATCAAATTGAGTGGTTGATCAAGAGTATTTTCTGGTTTTGTCACAACTTTAGGATTTGTATGCCTGTGCCATCTTTTCTCGCACGGCGCCCACTATTTGGGGAAGAGTACTTTCTATGAAAATGGGCGTACATTGATGCGGAAAAACACTACTACCCATCTAATGTTGTCTATGGAATCGCACACTTCTTGCTTGTCTTAAGTGACTGTGCAGTGCAGGTGCTAAAAAGAGGATAGAGAATTTGAGTTCGAACTCTATTTTTAGCAGTTAAGCTAGAACGTCTTCTTTGAGCTTACTTCAGTGCTAAATTTACAGCGCGGAGAAACTAAATAATACTCCATCCTTGTGTGTTTTCCCCTCATTTGATGGAAGACTTATTCTGACTTCTGAGTCCCGTGAGGTTTTTTGCACTTTTAGATAGCTAGTGCTCAATAAAATGTTAGTACTGATTTAAATATATAGGTGAAATACAAAAAGCAATGGAGATAAAACAAAAGCTGAAGATTTTTCATGGTTTAAGATTTCAAGGATGTCAACATGACAAGCCAGTCCCTAAAGCAAGGGAAGGAATTTGCGAGTCTCTATGCTGTGTGGCACAAAGAATAGAGATGCGGTTGACGAGGCTTCAAGCAGAAATTTCCAGAATTACAAATGATTTGAATGAGCCTGCACCAAAATTAACTTAAATGATTAGTGTCTCCTCTCCATATTCTTCATTTTAGCTGAAACATATGATTATTAAGTTCTCTCTGTGAGAAACACCACCGGAAGATTCTCCTCTCCATGCAACCATTGAATGCACATTCCGGATTCCTGGTGCTTGTTCAGAAGGACTTGAGATCTGCTCATAGATGAAAATTTGGGGTGTGAGATTCTGACCTCCGATTTAGTGTTGTCAAAGTTCTAGATGAGTTTTCTTTCAAAATGCAGAAAGGAAATAGAAGCAAACCCCAAAGATTCTGTAACTCAACTAGAATATCTGACAAGTCTTGAGGAAGAGCTAAAAAACTACAGGTTTTGTGCTTGATTTTCCTCTATATTTCACGTTGTCGAGGGTACAATAGATTTTAGTTAAAATATCAAAATATCAGAGGATGGAAACCTATGGGATTATCTCGATATACATGTACAGGAATATGGGAATACTTTGGCCCCTGTAAAGCTGCTTGAGGTCAATTTTTCACCAATAATCGCCACAAGAACAGGTTCCATCCCTTGATATGATGGAACCGCCTCGCATCACTTAGAATGATTTCTCTGTCTTCTATCTTTGAGATAAACTTTGGAGCGGTACGGCAGTCATTGTAAACTCCAAGGTTCCTGGTAATAAAAAAAATTTCTGGACATAAATAATATTTTTATAGCAGAAAAAAATATCTTGTAATGTTGTATTTATTAAAAATATTATTTAAAAATAAATATTTTTTTATTTTTAAAAATAAGATTTATCAATATAAAACATAATAAAAAATTATAGATGAATCAAAATAATATCTTAAAAATTAAACACATATAAAATAATTTTTTAAAAAGTCTTTATTCAAAACAGGCTAAATAAACAAAATAAAAAAAAACTTTAGTAGAGATGTCAATTAAAATTAGAATAAAAACTTAAGAAAAAAGTAGCAATAATCTAGGTGCCTCAAATGCTTTTAAAAGAAATAAAACAAACAAACAATTGAGGCTATAAATCCGATCAAGTTTAATAAGTTGGATCTATTTTAATTAAAAAATAAAAAAATTAGACAACAATAATAAATAGATATTTGTTTTTACAAAAAATAAGATTATGATAACTTAAAAAAAACCTTGGAAGTACAAAATTGAATAAAATATAAAAAAAAAATAAAAAAAAACTTTAGTAGAGATGTCAATTAAAATTAGAATAAAAACTTAAGAAAAAAGTAGCAATAATCTAGGTGCCTCAAATGCTTTTAAAAGAAATAAAACAAACAAACAATTGAGGCTATAAATCCGATCAAGTTTAATAAGTTGGATCTATTTTAATTAAAAAATAAAAAATTAGACAACAATAATAAATAGATATTTGTTTTTACAAAAAATAAGATTATGATAACTTAAAAAAAACCTTGGAAGTACAAAATTGAATAAAATATAAAAAAAAATATAGTTCAAGTTAACCTAAATTAGTATAAGAAACATATAACTTGGATAACAATAGGCGAGCCAACCTAAACTTAACTACTTTCATTTTTAAAATAACTGCTATTATATCAATTTTAAATTCAATGATGGATTGGTTTGGCTACTTTTATTTTTAAAGTAAAATAAATGAAAGAAATTATAAAAAAATACCAAATTTCCTTACAATAAAAGCTAAGTATGATGCTACTATTTAAAAATACTTATTAGATTTAATTTATTATTGAACTGTGTTGAAGAAAAAAAAATGTTATAAAAAAACCATTTCGATAAAAAGAGTTTTAATCTCAAAATGTCTAATCATTAAATGTTAAATAATCATCACAATTTAAAACACTTCACTCGTTAAGCAAATCCAAAAAATAATTTTATCCTTAATTATTTAACACGTTTTTAAATAAAAAAACAATATATTAATTGAAAACATCAAATAAGTACACATTGTAATATTCTTAAGCATTGATAATAAAGAAAAAAGGACATAAAATAAATAAATAAAATGGAAAACGTGTTAATTGAGCTTGGCAGCTTGCCTGCATCTTATCAGTTATTACATTTGTCTGTGTTGTCTTGTCCGTCGAGGTCATGGTCATACACTTATCACTTAATTCAGAATAAAAAAAAATAATAACCCTGAATTTGAAATGAAATCACTTTAACTTGGAATCCAAATTGATTGGATTAACAAAAGTAACAAGCATTTTCTGATGATTTTAATAAATTTAATCTATTTTCAAATTTGCTGTCTTTCAAATCTATTGAAATCACGCGATCGATCAATATTTATATAAACAATAATAAAACCACCATCTCAGCAAAAAGTCTGCTATATGTTATATAATGTAACGTAGGAATTCAAAGAAAAGACGTCGAGGCGACCATTTCTCACCAGTACAACCCTGAGTCAGAGAAAAACAGAGAGAAGATGGAGGCCACTGCCAAAGTATCATCAATATTTATATACCCAATTAAATCATGCCGTGGAATTTCCCTCTCTCAGGCACCTCTAACTCCTACTGGTAATATAATAAACCACTACTTGTTCCTTGCTTCTTCTATGAATTTCCTCTTACCCCACTTGATTTTCTTCTCATCTCTTTAATTTTTTTAGTATCCCTTTATCTGTTTTTTGTTTTTAATTTTCTGCCTGGTCACTATATCACTCACTATCTTGGTTTTTGATATGTTCCGTGTTATGTTTGTGAACATAATTTTGATGATTTTTTGGTTATGGTTATTTCTGCTGTGCTTGGATACACAGGATTTCGATGGGATCGGAACTGGTTAGTTGTGAACTACAGAGGAAGGGCATATACCCAAAGAGTTGAACCAAAGCTTGCTTTAGTTGAGATAGAGCTGCCGGATGAGGCATTTTCGGAGGGCTGGGAACCTACTAAGAACTCATATATGAGTAAAGTATCTGTTAAATTTAATGTTTCATCACATAAATCTTTCGTATCTGCTATTCAGTTGGACCCCCCAAAAAAAAAATCTTTACTTGTTTTGTTCTTTGAGATCTTACTAGAATTCAAACATCTGTTAGCATTTCTCACTAAATCCAGGGTTTCCTACTGCTATAGGTCCATTATTAGATAATACTATTTTCCCCACGACTTATTTCTGTAAGATGATGTTCTATTTTTTCATGGAGTTGTATTGATAAAGATTTTAACAATAAAGAATTGTTCATATAGAATGAAAATGAGATGGGGAAAGACGTTAACCGAAGTTAAATTTGAATGAACTTCAATGGTCTTCCTAAGGATTGTGTTTTTGTTAGGAAAGCTTTGTTTACTAATGGGTTTATAAAAGAGTGAGCTACAAGATTTCTAAAGTTTGACGTCAGCAAATATCGATGCTCGTATGTTGTCATGGTTCTCAGGGTTGCATCTTTTTAAGGATTACGAATTTTCTCTTTGATTATGTTGGACATGATGGTATTTGTCACCAGGCAAGTTGAAGAAATTTGGGTTGTTGATGGCAGTGCCTTTAATTTTTCACAAATAACAAACAGAAGATACCTCCCGACTTCTCTCCAACTTTGTTGTTGTAGTAATAATACGAGTGCTTTTTTTTACCATTCTCAGTGGTTCATGAATCATGTTGTTGCTTCTTCTTTTTTTCAGGCGATTTTCAGTGCAAGTATGATCCAATGTTCACTTTCTTTTACAGAAATAAAGGCTCCTGGGATGAGTGTGCTTAAGATATCTCTGATGAAGCCAAGTGAAGTAGCGGAGGGTGTCTCGGTATGGGAGTGGTCTGGCTCTGCATTGGATGAGGGAGCTGAAGCAGCAAAATGGTTCTCAGATTATTTGGGGAAACCCAGTCAACTAGTGCGTTTTAATGCAGGTCAGGATTGATTTTGGTGCATTTAGGATAGTAGGACATCAAATGAACTGGTTAGCTGAATTGCTCAAATTCAAAGAGTACTTTACGTAGGACCTTATTGCAACAAAAGCATTAAATAGTATTGAAGAGCGGACATAGGCGCAAACTATATCTTGGCATGCCAAGTTTTGTATAGTGTTTTTATTTGTGAACTTAAGCTAAATAGTGAATCTCTTGGCTGCGGTTATTTTATTATTTTCTTACCATTCTGTTTCCTGCTGCAGCTTCAGAAACAAGGCTCATAGATCCTAATTATGCACCTGGACACAAAACTATGTTTTCTGACCTCTTTCCGTTCATGCTGATCTCTCAGGCTAGTTGACTCGAGAAATAAAGCTTGATTTATTTGGTTTCTCAGAAATCTCAGATTGGGATCCTCTAAATGTATCTTTTGCAGGGATCTTTGGATGCACTGAATCAGCTTCTCAGGGAACCTGTTCCTATTAATCGTTTTAGACCAAAGTATGTACATAGGCCCATGCCTATATATTTTAGTTAAAGCTTCTGTTTGTCTCTTCCTACAATAACACCTTGCTGGCAGTGCATTACCTGCACAGGAATCAGAAATTATAAATTTATCAATTGCTTTACATTCATTGCTACCTTTTGTCACTGGTGAATTTTGATCACAATAAACTGTTCGTTTTCAAATCTCTTAGTTTGTTTTCTTGCTTGTCACAGCATCCTTGTTGAAGGCTGCGAACCATTTTCTGAGGACTTGTGGACTGAAATTAGGATAAGCAAGTTCACATTTGAAGGTGTCAAGCTATGTTCCCGCTGCAAGGTACAAACCTATCTTTTAAGCAATCTGCTCATATTTATTAAAGCTACATATTACTTTCAATAGATGTAATCAATTTTTGTAGATAATGATCATATAATTTATAATTCAGCATGTTTTTTGAATCTTAATCTACCACCCTTGTTTAACCATGGATAAGAACCGTGATAAGTACTTTTCCAGACAAGTATTTTGCCCCTGCCCCTGCAAGTCAACAATATTATAGGTTATTGTATAAAATGAGGAACACTATAGCTCAAAGTTTGGCTGGAGATTGTTAAACCAGATAGCTCATATTTAGTGGTGAAGAATCACTTGAAGGTCCTGTCGATGCACACTCGTGGTCTTCAAGTCATATTTACTGTTCCACGTTCATATTCCTCTCTGTGTGTTCTCTTGTATTATGTTGCCATGACTTGTGAAATACTAACTAGATAAAGTACTTGGAAATTCCCAATGGATTTCCCTGGATTTTCACTCAAGACAGCTTTTGACATTTCTTTTAGTCCTTACTTATGCTTCAGTTTTAATTTGAAAATTACAACATTTAATTCAATGTTTCATATGTTTGGCTGCAATATATGTTCCTATATTTACGAAGACACCTTTTTTTTTTTCTTGCAGATACCTACAATCAATCAAGATACTGGGATTGGAGGGACTGAGCCAAATGAAACTCTAAAGAAAATCCGATCAGATAAAGTTTTGCGCCCGGATAAGAAACAGCAGGGAAAGGTTAGAATGGGATTATGAGATAGATCTTAATCATGTTCTTTGTGTTTTTTTTGGCAGATGTAACTTCTAAAATACCTTTTATGTGCAATGCTACTGCAGATCTATTTTGGACAGAACTTAGTTTGGAAGGAAAACCCTAGTGAAGGGCATGGAAAGATTGTTAATGTGGGAGATCCTGTTTTCGTCCTTAAGAAGGTCTCCTCTGTAGCTGAAGCAGCAGCCTAAACTTCGTAGAATATAGCAATTAGTATAGCTAGGGAGTTGGCAATAAGATGTCTTATGTATGGTAATAAAATGATTAGACAATCCTAAAAGGATAATCTAAAGCTAAGGCTTTGGTTTATCCTGATGTGTGCATGCTCATTTTATTCATAACAAGGAGTCAAAGGAAAGTATTAATAAAAGAGATTAAATGCTCAACTCTGAACTCTAAACTACGTTGAAGTCTTAATCATAAACTAGCTAAAGAGGGATAGAAATGATTTGAACGTAAAAGCATTATTTGATGTTTTCTCTCCTTGATGGAATCCAATTGATGCTCTGACCTCACCATAAATGTTCATGATTCACAAACTGACAAGGCATCAAGAATCAAGGGGCTTGGTAAGAGGCTTGTTTGCGGGGCCGTGCATTAAAACAAAGAGTTGGTGGTTTCAAAATAGGTGTTAAAAGTTCAATTTAATCCTTTTAATTTTTTAAATGATCACTTTTCAGCCTTTTTAGTTGTTTAAAATTAAATTTTGACATAAGATTTTATTTTTTAGTCCTTTTCTTGGCTTGAGAGAGAAGAGAGTCTTGATTGACATCGATTTCAGCCATCAAAATAGATGATCTTGGTATTAATGAGTTCTATTCGATAAAGAAAGTTCCAATAATGTATATTTTGGCATTATTGTTGCCTGAGATAATAGATCTAAGCTTAAAAAGTTTTTGGATTCAAGTTTATTTTAGGTTTTTGAACTGGTTTTTTGGTTGTTTAAGGTTATAAATGAGTTTATTAAGGTCTTTAGGGTGTTTTTGATATAAAAAAATCAGTTGAAAATCAAAGTTTTAGCCAAAAAATATCATTGCCTCGATTTTCAAGTAACCATCTAGTCACCGAATTCTTAAGCTGTAGACGATGCATTCTTTATGATTTTTTTATTTTTTTAAAATTAAAGAGTGAATAACACGTTTTTTTCCTTTTAAAATTAAAAAATAATAATTAAGGGACCTGTTACGTGTCACGGGCTAGGCCTTTTTTAGATGGGCCAAGTGAATGAATGCCTTTTTTAAAATAATTATTTTTGTACAATTATCATGATCTCATAACATGAACTATATGTTTTACTGGTTAATCCATGTTAATTAAATATATTGTTATCTTAATATTTTAAAAAGATATCATTTAGTATGTCACTATTTCAAAATTTTAAAAGAATTTTGTTCAATATGCAACATGTTTTCAATTCATGGTGTATTTTTTAATTATATTTGAAAAAACTTTTGATCCATCTCACAATGTAGCGCAAACTAGTAGTCTAGTAATGAACTATTTGATATTGTTATTAAATTTGATCCAACAAGTTAACCTTAAAATTTCTTGACTTAACTTTTTATCCGGTATTTGTAAAAAAGTTAAAATGCGTAAGAGTTGCTTTGACGTGACCGAATCAAATTAATATATATAAAGACAATCTAAATAATTGTAAAAAGCATGATTTTACTTAAAAAAATCAAGAAGATTTTTTTTTTTAATATTGAGACATCAATATATTTAATAAACCCAGTTTTGTAGCTTAACTCACTAGATTCACGATCCGGGTGATGAACTTTCTTATGTTTAAAAAAATTGTTTTTTTTTAATTTTACTAAATTATATAACAATAAAAATAAATATTTATAAAAACAAGCATAAACGTCATAATATTTATTTAAGAATGCAATAACTTCATAGAATATAAATAAAAAAAAATTAAAAATCAAGAAAATATTAAAAAGTTAGATAAAAAAAAAAAACCATCTCCTTTACTGTTGATAATAGGAGTTTACACGCAAATTCTTTTAGATGTACTGCATAATAAGGTTAAGCTATATATCCCTTTTTGACATGATGCAATAAAAACACGAAAATTTCCTCAAATTCATAACAGAAGCCAAAAAAAATAAAAAATAAAAAATACAGTTTTTCGCGAAATATATTTGTTGAGAATTAAAGTAATCAACGTAAATTTGTGCAAAAGAAAAGTGAAGGGATAGTGCTATCTATACAAATAAATAGAATTTACAACAATTTCATACAAATTAATAGAAGATCAAACCACATATCAATAAATAGAAATTAGTATGGATAATCTGCTGGATATATCTTAATCAATAATGTGAGAAAGTAATTAATTATATAAATGTTCCAATACAACAAAAAAGAATGTTTGAGATTATAATAATAGTTATTTTTTAAAATATTTTTTATTTAAAAATATATTTTTTATAATATTTTTATTTATTTTTGATAAAAATATGTTAATATTTATATTTGAAATGGTAATAATTAATATTTCTTTTTAATATCAAGCAACTGGTAACACATTCTAATATCACGAGGTTTTAGCTAAATTCTTGTCACCAACGTTATGTCGTTTATATGTTACCAAACGACTTGTCATTATGGCGTGGACAGACAGACATACAGACAATAAGAAGAAACATCAGTAGAACAAGAAGTGGACTCTCCTCCTCGTCACTCTCCCCTAAAACCCGCAAAAACCCATCTTGCAAATTTTCAAAATCTTTCATTCTCTAACCAAATTCAAGCTCCGCAAAATTTACAAACCTCAAAGTCAAAAAACCCACAAACCAAACCCTCCTTTTCAACTCCATGCCCAAATGCCCACCTCTCATCACCAACTCCATCTTCAAGGCCCTCAACAACTACTTGTATCCAATCCCAAGTAAGTTCCCTTCTCTTTCCATGAACTCTAACTTTTCAGCCCTTGCAATTCCATCAACTATTGAAACTGAACCCCAAAACCACCCTCTACACCGTAACGCCTCTGACCGAGAAAATGGCATTGAACATGACCCCCCGATATCTGAAAAGATATTCAAGTCTGGCCCCAAAATGGGTTCGTACAAGTTGGGTGATTCGACTTTTTATTCACTCATTGACAACTACGCAAATTTGGGTGATTTTAAGTCATTGGAGAAGGTTTTGGATCGAATGAGGTGCGAAAAGAGAGTGGTTGTAGAGAAATGTTTTGTTGTTATCTTTAAGGCTTATGGGAAAGCTCATTTACCTGAAAAGGCTGTCGACTTGTTTGATAGAATGGCTTATGAATTTGAGTGTAAAAGAACTGTAAAGTCATTTAATTCGGTTCTTAATGTGATTATACAAGATGGTTTGTTTTATCGTGCTTTAGAGTTTTATAATCATGTTACTGGTGCCAAAGGTGTGAATATATCCCCTAATGTGCTTACTTTTAATTTGGTTATTAAGGCTATGTGTAAGGTGGGATTGGTTGATGATGCGGTCCAAATGTTTAGAGACATGCCGTTTAGTAAATGTCAGCCTGATGTGTACACTTATTGTACATTGATGGATGGACTTTGCAAGGCGGATAGGATTGATGAGGCAGTTTCGCTGTTGGATGAGATGCAAATTGATGGTTGTTTTCCAAGCCCTGTTACCTTCAATGTGTTAATCAATGGCTTGTGTAAGAAGGGGGATTTAGCACGGGTTGCGAAGCTTGTAGACAATATGTTTCTTAAAGGATGTGTTCCTAATGAAGTAACTTATAACACACTTATTCATGGTTTGTGTCTGAAAGGGAAGCTGGAGAAGGCAATTAGTCTTTTGGATCGGATGGTATCAAGTAAATGTGTGCCTAATGTGGTCACATATGGGACAATCATTAATGGACTAGTTAAGCAAGGAAGAGCTCGTGATGGGGCTCGTGTATTAGCTTTGATGGAGGAAAGGGGGTATCATGTAAATGAGTATGTTTACTCAGCACTGATTAGTGGGTTGTTTAAGGAGGGGAAATCTCAAGAGGCGATGCAATTGTTCAAAGAGATGACAGTCAAAGAATGTGAGCTCAACACTATTGTATATAGTGCTGTTATTGATGGTTTATGCCGAGATGGAAAGCCAGATGAAGCACTGGAAGTTCTTTCTGAGATGACTAATAACAGATGCAAACCTAATGCTTACACTTATAGCTCGCTGATGAAGGGATTCTTTGAGGCAGGTAATGGCCATAAAGCCATTGAAGTGTGGAAAGACATGGCAAAGCATAATTTTACGCAGAACGAGGTTTGTTACAGTGTACTCATTCATGGGTTATGCAAGGATGGGAAAGTCAAGGAGGCTATGATGGTGTGGGCACAGATGCTGGGCAAAGGATGTAAGCCTGATGTTGTGGCTTACGGTTCAATGATTAATGGCCTTTCCAATGCTGGCTTAGTAGAAGATGCTTTGCAACTTTATAACGAGATGCTTTGTCAGGAACCTGATTCTCAACCAGATGTGGTCACATATAACATACTTTTGAATGCTTTGTGCAAGCAGAGTAGCATCTCCCGTGCTATTGATCTTTTAAATAGCATGTTGGATCGGGGATGTGATCCTGACTTGGTTACATGCATCATATTCTTGAGAACGTTGAGAGAGAAGCTGGACCCGCCTCAAGATGGGAGGGAGTTTCTAGATGGGCTTGTGGTTCGTCTTCTAAAGCGGCAGAGAGTTTTAGGTGCTTCAAAAATTGTAGAAGTGATGTTGCAAAAGCTTCTGCCACCTAAACCCTCTACTTGGGCAAGAGTTGTTGAAGATCTTTGTAAACCTAAGAAGGTTCAGGCAGCCATTCAGAAGTGTCGGAGCATCCTATATTGCTGATGTATTGGGTATGCCTATTTTTAGCATATTCCTGCTATTACTTCAACATGAATTGGATATGATTTTTTTGAAGATCAAACCTTAGTTCTTCTACTTTCTTATTGTAGTTTTACAATATATGCTTCTGCATGTGTGTGTGAGCATGCGGAACACATGATCATTCATGTGCATTTGTATGCCCCAGCTAACCTATTTTCTTGTAAACAGGGTTCTTGGTGACATTGTTGTGAAGCTCATATGATCATAATGTCACGTAAGCCTCTAGCTTATAGAGCATAGACTTCTGTCACAATTAATATGGAGTGTGTGACCAGGGAAGATGTTGGTGAACGACGAATCTTGAAACAAACTGTTGGAGAAGTCGAGTACATTGTGTTTGAGGTACTAACTATCCATCCCTTCAATATGCTTTTATTTACGTCTTTTTATTTTTTTCCCCCTTTTGTAGCATGTGCTTTTGGTTCTTGTCTCTACTCAAAATGTACAAGTTGGTCCATCGAGATGGAAAATGCATCCTAACACATCTTATCCCATTTTTGTTTCCCTCGAAAGAGAAAAAATCCATAAAAATTCCAGAGCACCCCTCCAACCACATCTGCTAAAGAACTTCATACAGAACATATCTCTGCAAGGGTTTATGGTCGTTCTTCTTTTCAAAACCTGGAAAAGACATTACCGATAGATCCTATACTTGATTAGAGATCACCAACAACCCCGAATAACTGAGGAAAGATGTGCTACGTCTCCCAAGCATCTGGATAGTGCAAAAAGAATTGCTCTGCGCTGTCCATTATTATTGCACATCACACATGTATTAGGAGAAATCTTGTTATATAGCCTCCTTCATGCAGATGTTGTTGGTATTAATTCCATGGTCTGCATCGCCCAAATGAAGGCCAAGCTTCTGATAAAAGTTTGTGTTTTTCAGACACAAGTGGCCAAAGAAAAACAATGGCAGGCTGCGCCTAAGTGATGTAAAAAAAAAAACACAAAATTACCAGAATATTATCAAGTTCAAACTCATTTCCAAAGTCATGAAAAAAAGAGGAATATTAGTTGAGGAGTGGAAGCAACAAAATGAAATCCTATAACATGAGTTGAGGAGTAGAAGCAACGAATCAAATCCTATATTTTCCTACCATTTGGGTTTTCAGAAACATGGCAGCCCCCATATTACCTTTGCTATGCTGTAGAGAAAAGGTGGCAACGATGAAATTAGAGCGGTCATAAAGATGGGGAAACACAATGGAGAAAGAATACCCCTTATTAATAGTTCGTTCTATAGATAATTGCTGTAAGGGTGCCTGTGAATGAACTTAAAAGGATTCCTGTTTGGCTAGTTAACCCAAAAGGGTTATATGTTAACCTTTCAAGAGGAGTGAAGGATCAAGGGGAATATGTTTTTTGTGCTTTTCCTCCAATTTTTTAAATCTAATATTAATTAATTTATTTTTCTTTTATGAACCACAAGTTTAGTATTATTTAATTATTTAATTTAATTTAAAATTTGATTTGATTTATAGTGTTCCTCATTTTTATCCTAATTTTTTTCAACTACCACCAAACATTCTTAACATTTTTTACAACTTCTTCGCCTTTTAAATCTCACTCGCTTAATATTTCTCCAAATTTTTAACACCATACCAAACACAACCTTAGAGGTTAGAAATCTTTTTTTTTCCTGGGAGATATAGTAAACCTTCTAGATGACAAAAGGGTCTCTATTGTTTTTGTTTTATCTGAAACATTAAATGTTCAGCATAATCTTTCATCTGACTGGCTACTATCGCCAGAATCTTACAATGGCATTGATGATGACGAATGAGGGTGGCCCATCCTAAAAGAGAAAAATGCACATTTCTGCCAATTGTTTCTGTAGCTAATAGAATATAAATACAGATTTCATTGCAAAGTTTTTTCTGTGTGTGTGTGTGTGTTTTTTTTTATAAAAAAAGCCACCACTTAATATGAATACCACTTGGTGTCTTGACGAGGGACAAATGGCCCAGGAAGCTTGGTTTTAAATCAAAAGCTCTTAGGAAGTGTATGAGACTATTTTAATTTGGATATGGGTAACATTGGAGATAGGTTGTTGGTGTGAAGTACCGAGGGAACTGGATGAATGTTGGCAGGAATAGTTTCTCCAGAAAGGCATTTTAGACTTTATGGTTTTGAAATTAGAGTTAGGGAGACCCTTCTCCTGCATAAAGAGATCACAGTTCATGGTGGGTTGTTGGGTGGCGCTTTATGCAAGTGCAATGAAGATAGTGTTTTGACCAACCTTTTCTGTTTGCGTTTTTTCCATAGGAGGTGCAAGTCTTTTGTGCTCTCAAACTTTTGAGACTGTTTGGGCAATGCCTAGCGTGGTGCTAGGGTTGCTGATAAATAGCTGGAATAGAAGATTTGAGGGGGCAAATTAATCTTAAGATTTTGGAAATCCCAACTTGTAGTAGAGTGGAACTATGACTTTTGAGGGCCTGAGCTTCCTTTTCATAGGATTGAACCTCATTCTTGGGATTTTTTTCTCCAATATTGGAAGCTTTCCCTGAATATCCATTTCCAGAAGTTTTGGAGCTTTCAGAAGCTATTTTTATTTCTTTCCTTGTTTTGTTCTCATCATTTTGTGGTTTTACTTACTTTCTTTGGCTCTGTTGTGTATACTTCCAAAAGCTAGTTATTTTCTCTCACTTCTGTTTCTTTTATGCTCATTATAAGAAATATGGTTTGCTCTCTTCAATGAGCCCAAGATGTCCTAGTTTTAAACCGCAATTGCAGGGGGGAGACTCCGCGGGTGTTAAATAATGGACGTGGCTATTGTTGTGGTGAATCATTTGTAATTCCTAATTATTTTTAGCACTGCATGAATCATTTGGAATTCTATATAATAGTTGCTGTTATCTTTGTCATGAATCATTTGGAATTCTATATGACATTTAGTAATGCATTTTTTAATAGTTTCACCCAATATAAACAATAACAACACTTCTAGCAACTAAATGTCGTATAAACAATACATTACAACTATCAAAAGAGTGAAAAGTTGTTATTGTGAAACCATGAACTGATTATATTATATTATTTAGTAATTAGACTGTTATCGGGCTGTTATTTTCCCATTATTTTCACAATAATGGCCATTACCGTTATTTAAGGACATTATGGCCTTTTTTTTTCTTCCATCATGACTTGCTGTTAACTACACTATAACACCGAATAATGGCAATGGGGCTCTCTGTTTCCTTATGACTGTTATGTTTCCTCATGGCTGTACTTTAAAACTATGCAAGACATGGTAAGGATGCCCGTATTGTTCCAGGTTAGGTCTGAAATAATTCTGCACAGATGATATTCTGCTCTGTTTTTCTTATCTTATTCAAAATAAACATGATCAATGTAAACACTGATTTTTCCTCTTACTAAACTGTCAGTTGAAGCATATTCTGAATTTGTGCATTGGAAGCAATCTGATATATTCTTTGGATTACTGGTTCAGAAAGTAGCATCTTATTCACAGCAAACATGATTCATGCATTAATTTCACCCTATAATGATTTTTCCTTTCATTAAATTGCAAAGTAGTACATCTTTTGTTTATGCTTGGAAACATTCAGATAGTGGTTCAGATACTAATATCAGGACATACAATAATTTGGCAATTGGTAACTTAAGGATGAAGAAAATAATCTTAAGGTCCTTTTCTTCCAATCATATCTTCATTATTAACTTCCGTTGATTGTGCCTTGCGATGCAGATGAGCCATGTCATAGGTTGCATGGAGACCAAAGAAGACATAGTAAATGAGCATCACCACTGTGCAAATACCAAATCTTTCAAAAGCCTCAGCACCCAAAGATCCCATTAGAAAGATGTTTATTGCAATTGACAAGGATGGAAGCCATGGAACCAGTGGAACGCCCCAAACCTTTGGCTCTCTCTGTTGAGGTAACATCGATAATCCAATAGTCCCCAAGAACCAAAAAGGAATGGTTACAGCATATCCAACCCAACCATTGGGATTCAGTCCCCAGTAAGCTGAAGTCCCCATGGAAGAAGAAATAATGATTAGCAGGAAGAGGGCTAGCTTCAAGAGGTTTGTTTGTGGTGTGATTTCTCTGACATGGTATCTCCTCTCAAGTAATGCAACAGCCATCATCATGAAGATAAATAGGGTGCTTACTGACAACAAACTTGCCAAGACATCCAGGCTTGAGAAAAAAGCAATGAGAGCGCTTGAAATGGTGATAAGAAGTGTTGCATTTATTGGTGTTCCAGTCTTTGGATGGACAAGAGCAAACCATGGAGGGATCATGTGGGCTCGTGCAATATGAGTAGTATATCGTGCTTGTCCAAGCGCCCCTACCAAAAGAACGGTGGTCATCCCCTTGAGAGCACCAAGTGCTACCAGGTACCTTGCCCAATTCATTCCCACACTCTGAAATGCGACAGAGTAAGCCGCTCCTTTGTCAATCTCTGTGTATTTTTGCATCATAGATAGGGTAAGTGCCATTAAGCAGTATATCACGGTAATGATTGACATTGATCCAAGCAATCCTATCGGTATGTCTCTGGATGGGTTTTTTGTTTCTTCCGCCATGGTGGCTATATTTTCAAAGCCTCCGTAAGCAAAGTAGACAATTGCAGCTGCTTGGAAGATCCCTTTTGCCCCAAAAGGCAAAAATGGTTTCAGATTGGATGTATTGGCATGAGCGAACCCTGCAATTATCACAAACAAAATTACAGCAGTATTCAGTGCTGTGGCTATCCAATTGATCAGTGAAGTTTTCCTTGTGCTGATAATTGCAATTGTTGCAGCAATCACCAAAACTCCAACAGCTATTGGATCCAGGAGATTGAAACCTTCAGCTAGATTTGTATGGATCCGTAAAGAGTTTGAAGGACGATTAAGAAGATTTGTGAAGTAAGAAGTCCATGCCCTGGCAACTGCTGCACTGCCCGCGATGCTTTCAAGCAGTATGTTCCCTGCAGTTATGAAGGCCACAAAGTCTCCTAATTCAATTCTCAAGTAAGCAAATGACCCACCCGCTACAGGGACTTCGACTGCGAATTCCGTGTAACAGAATACAGAGAGCATTGCTGACACTCCAGAAGTAACATAGGACAACACAATGGCAGGTCCAGCATGTTCATGGGCTTCTTGACCAGTGAGCACAAAGATGCCTGCTCCAACGACCGAACCAAATCCAAACCAGGTAAGGTCCCACCAAGTGAGGCAACGTTTCATCTCGTTCTCACTTTGTTTCCGAAGCTCCCCAATCTCATTGACATCATCTGACCGGCTGATGAGACGGTCCTTGAACCGGAAACATGTCTCCGACAATGCGGAGCGGTAGTTTCCCCAGCTTTGGAAGGACTCTTCTGGTAAGAAATCTTGTTTGCTAAACCTCCAATAACTTTTGTGTTGAATCTCATCACTCATATCTCCAATGGAACTCATTACTGTATTCTCTTGTGTTCAGTGGCTCTGTGGAGTAAACAGCAGTTGATATGAAGCTTTAGCCTTTAGGTAGACTGTCATCCAATAGTTATTCAAGTGAACTTGTTGTTTATAAACTGGACCCTCAATTACTGGTCATGGAATCTAAGATCGCGAGATCCCTGTAAAGGAGCTGACTTGGTGACCATGCAAACAAAAGATAAGATTAGTTCTGTCTATTCTAGACGGCTCCTTGTTTTGGGCGTTCAGTGCTAAGAATTGCCAGGCATGTTCTCGTAAAACCCAGATTGGGACCGTATTGGGCCAACTTTCAAGGACTGCGGGGCCACCAAGTAAACTCTTTGTTATATTCCATGCTTCCGGGGCATGGCATGGAATATGAAATATGATATTTTTTCGAGACGGAGATGAGCATGCCCATCTCCATGATGTGTGTGCTTGACTTCAAGTCAACTGGAGTGGGTAACAATTATGATTATATTGGCATAAAACATGACGGATGAAAAGAAAAGAAAAGAAACAATAAAAAAACATCTAATAATGGCTAAAAATTAACCTCTGAACTGCTCTGAACTGAAATCAAGGTCATAATTGCATTTTGTTATCATTGCAAGGTAATGGCTAAGGTTTGATTGCAAATCTTATTGACACAATGAAAGCAGCGTTTGGTTTGAGCATTCATAGATTTCATGTGACGCCTGGCAACAAACCTGAAACGCAAGACCAAGCTCCGGCTGCTCTCGGCGTGTGCTGGAGAGGGGAGGATCTTGCGTGCTTGTACTTTGAAATTGTTAGATGATGAGAATTCAGTGGTTTGCCCAAAACTAAGGTCAGATGATGAGAATTCAGCGGTGCTTGTGTTAGAAAATGAAGGGTGTCAGAGAGACAAAACATTTCAAGGGCCCACTCAGTGAAGTTGATTGATGCTGCAACGAGGATGAATCATATCACGTAGTTAAATCTTCTTCATGAGAACGGCGTCCGAAAACTAATCAAGATGCTCCATCATTTCAATGCTTTGTTTAGACGAAGACTAAGAGAAGCGACTGGTGGAAAAAGTAGCCCTGGACTGGTTGGTTTTCAAACCTGCCGTCACGGCCGACTGATATAGAGACTCCAATTTCAAAGTTCAGACGAGCAAGAGAACAAACAAAAAGGTCCCAACGATCACATGCTTTAGATAGCAGAGTAGTGGTAGGTTTTAAAAATATATTAAAATAATATTTTTTTAATATAAACACATTCAAACAATTAAAAAATAAAAAAAATCAACTTTTAAAAACAAATTTTAAAATACAAAATCAATCAAAATCTAAAATTAACACGGAAGACGGTATACAAGTCCATACAAGACTTCTTTCCCCAGAGAGAAAAAAAAAAAAAGAAAAAAGAAGGGAAATTCAGTAACAAATGTAGTAAGGAAATAGTGAAATGCTCCACCACAAAATAAAGAAATGGATCAGCGAATATAAAACTTGCTAGCCTGCAGCGTGTTTTTATAATGTGAGAAAAAGATGTCAAAGGAATATAAATGTTTTTGAAAAAAACAAAAAAAAATCTGAGAATTTAATCATATGATTACAAAAACAAAAACATCAGCAACAAACAAAGAAAAAAAATCATCAATAATTCAATGCAAAAAATAAATGCTTGTTAATATTATAAAAAAAATATCTTTATAATATTCTTAAAAGGTTTTCATAATCTTATTAATTAAGTAAAAATTAAATGAGGATGAGATAATCACATAGAAAACAAAATTAAAAAAATTCA
Organism: Populus simonii; assembly: GCA_007827005.2. Lineage (NCBI taxonomy): Eukaryota > Viridiplantae > Streptophyta > Magnoliopsida > Malpighiales > Salicaceae > Populus > Populus simonii. The sequence goes on along the minus strand of CM017466.2, from coordinate 17,567,015 downwards.
AATATCATTTCTCAGCAAATAAAATATCAAAAGATGAAATTAACAAAAAAAATTAACCCGAGTCTATCTAAGCTTGCACGCCAAACTCATAACCTAGTTGTAGACCAGGATAACCCTCTGAAAAGAAAATTGAATAGAATTATAAAGCTCAATTTTCAAATCAGTCTAATATTAAAGGGCAAAAATAATTTTTTTAAAAAAGCAAGGCAAAAAAAAAACCTCGAGTCAACTTTGGTATACCCTTTGAATTCATGACTAGAAACATAAGATCAGGATAATCCCATGGAAAGTAAAGTTAAAAAAAATAATGAATGGCAATCTCCAACCAATTCAATGTTAAAAGATAAAATTAAAAAAAAATCAATTTTAAAAAAAACTGAAGTCAGCTTGGTAAAAATCTTTCAAACCCGTGACACAGGTTATGATAATAGAATACACCAAAGCAAACCCAAAAAAATAATGAAGTCAAATTCTCAACCAATTAAAATAATGGAGGATAAAAATAAAAAAAACTAATTCAACAAAAATAAAATAAAAAAAGAATTGAATAAAATGATGATCAAATTTGACATAAAAAAATAAAATCAAATGGTGATAAATGAAATTGAAAAACAATTTCAATCAAGAGAAGGATAAGAAAAAAAAATAACAATAAAAAAAATGAGGATGAAATTTGATATAAAAATTAAATGCTAAGAGATGAAATTGAAAATAAAAACTAATAAAGGATTCAAAACCAAATATATTGCAATTAAAAAAAAATAAGGACTAATTCTGATTCAATCAACAAATGACTAGACTTATTTAGATTTTTGCAATCCCAATGCATTTTCAAGGAGAAGAGTGAGAAAAAAAGGGAAGAAGAAAAACATGTCATTGGAGCTTAACTGTTGATCCTTGAAGATAAGTGTTGTACCACCACAAAGAGGGCGACAAGATGCTTCTAGTGCCGCCTTGTAAAGTGGGTTTTTGCAGTTGTATGACACCATAAGTTATGTCCAAAGGGTGAGGATGACGCCCAACAACTTTTTTTTTTCTTCAATATTTTATATTTATTAAAAAATTAAATTATTTCTTATTTTTTATTAATATTTTATATTTATTAAAAAATTAAATTGCCTCTCGTATTAAATTAATTATAACTAAAAATATCATGATGATAATACAAATTTGCCTCATAATCATTTTATTGCGCTAGAGAAAAGAAAAGGACAGAAAAGGTTCCTTATTTCAAAAATCATCTTTAATTGTATGTAAATAATTTTACTGTTTTGGATGACTACAAAACGAATAGCCACTAAAAACAAGATCATCATCCATTTTAAGATTTTTTTTTTAAAAAAGGTGAAGCATAAACAAACCAATCATAGAATTAAAAAATGAAAACCAAAACCTTGTCATTATTATTTGGAAGGAGAGATGAGCCATAGATGCAACAAAAATCAACTGGGGGGAAGAACCTTGAGAAAACTCTTCATGAGCTCGGCAATTTTGTCTAGTACAATAAATGCCAAATTGTAGGGGCAAGCTCCACCATTTCATGAAAGTAACCGTGCTCACAACACTGAATCAACACAATTCACATACACGGATGATAGAAATAAATGAATAACTACTAATCTAGCTATGTCAAAACACAGAATCATTCTGAAAGTGGGACTATCCTTGTTAAAAAATAAGCATTCTTCAAATGGGCCATAAACCCATCAAGTCTGTCTATCAAACCAAGAAAAGGGTCATTTGATTTCAGATGTAAAAATCATCTTTAACACCTCGTGAGGCCTCATGTATCTATCAATGGCAATGAAACAACAACAGGAGTAAGCAACAGATGCATCGAATTTGCGACCTGTACCCAACTTAGTAATTAGCAAGTGTAAAGGGCATTCACATGCATAACTTATGCAACTTTACAAATAGTGATTTTTGTCAGGCATTTTATTAAACAGTTGATGTGCATGACAAAAAACTTGATTTCCTTTGTGAGGTCTGCTCATGAATGCATAGGAGTGGATTTGTAAATGGCTTTTCATTACCAAAAAAAAAAATACAAAAAGAGAAAATGTGAGATTGAGCACGGAGTATGAAAGAGACATGAGCTCTCAGTTTTCATTTACCATTATTCGAATGAGTGATTAGTTTTATTCAAAAAAAAATATTAAAATAATATTTTTTTATTTTTTTAAAATTATTTTTAACATCAGGATCAAAATTAATTTAAAAATAAAAAATATAATTTAACCAAACCCCCCCGTTTAGAAAGCAATGCTAAAAGAAGGGGACAGAGTTAGCTGGGAATCTGAAGGAAAGATGAATGGATCGCATGAATGCCATCTAAGAGGAATGAGTTTGATAAAGGAACTCAACCCATCCATAGTATATCTATTATCCAGTCTGGCTATACTGTTGCGAGTAACAGTAGCTTGCAGCTCCTCTCGCTAATTGTTTAAACCTGTACCTAAATGATCATGCCCTCAATTCGTCTCCTATAAAACACATAATACGTAAAGAGAAGCTTGTCCGTAGCTACTGGAAAGAAAACATAAAGACACAGGTATGCAAACAACCATAGGACTCATCATAAATTTGCCTATAATTCGTCTTTTATAATAGTTTCAAAAGCTTTTTCATGGATAATGGGAGGAAATTAGACATATAACAGCTGCCTGGGGAGAGAAATCTGTTCTTAACAGGTTAACTTATTCCCTGAAGTAAGAAATGCCTGTACTGCGGCCAAGTCAGGAAGCACAGTTGCACCAGATTTTTTCCACTCCACCGCATCAGGTGTCTTAAACCTATCCAGCAGCAATGCTTGCATCCCCACACTCTTTGCTGGCAAGTAGTCCTTGCGCATGCTATCCCCGATGTGCAGAGTTACTTCTGGTGCAATTGGTGCAATTTTTCCAGCCCTCTCAAGGGCAATCTTATAAATCCTCGGGTCTGGTTTCTCCACCCCTTCTAGACCGGAGAATACACCAAAGTCCCACTCGGATCCCTGATTTTCCAAAATTATATTCACATTAGATTTCTTGAGCTCAGCATGGACAATGCGTAAAAGCATGAGTAGGTTTTGGTAATACAAAGGATGAACACACACATGCATGCATGCTATAGCTTTCACAGTGATCTTTGGTGCAATTAAGAAAACACCATGAAACCGGATGAAGTCTAAAGTTAACTATAGTTGGACTGTAATAACAAATTAATACCATAACTATCCTTTTCCTTTTCTTTTGTTGCGAAGATAGCATTCTGTTTACCTGCTCCAAACCCAAGGCTGGAAGAATCACATCCTGATAACGGTATTCAGCATTACTAACAAGCCCAACAAGAAGACCCTCTCCACGAGCCCATCGAAGGAAAGGTTGGGAGTCTGGAAAAACACTATAAGGTGCAGATGAACCAAAGGATGCATATATACGCCTAAAGATCTTTTCAAATGTCTCTTCATCATAATCATATCCAGCCTGCCAGAAAAAGAGAAAAGAAAAGAAAAGATACGCATCTGTCCATGCATGCACATATATAAATAGCTAGACTATAAGATGAGGAAAAAACTGCACGTATCATGACTCTATCACCTGCATTTATAGTTAACAATACTTTCCAAAATGGCCCAACAATAAGGTTCCATGTGGAATGCCAGATTTTTTTGTCCATTAGGTTCTGTGTGGTACTTTTAATCCCTCGTTGTACTATATATGAACAAGGTTAACCCACTTGCATAGTGATTTGGCCCTCTATTTTTCAATATTGCAATGTCATTGAATACCAGATGCAATGAAGAGGCCACTTTCATCATGCGAGCACATCCAGCATGTTAACATTAAATAACAGTACTGCCTTTACAGCATCTGAGGTTCTACAATTCAGAAGAGCTCGTTGAGAGAGATACAGCTTACAAACAAAGAATCCCTAAATGCATACCTTGATGAAAGAATTTCTCACACATGTTTTCCACCAGACAATAGTAGGCAATTTTGCAGCATGCCCAAAACATGGGTACTTTTTGGCCATTTCTGTGTATGCAAGTTTGAAGCCCTCATGCATACGTTTGTAGTCAGGGCATGGGAGGCCAACGGATTTTGCTGCCATACAATAGTAGTCACCAAGCTCACCTTTGTAAGCTATGAGTGTACCAGTGACATCCACAGTGATGCAGCGTAATTTTGACAGCAGAGACATTGCAAAGGGGGCTTCAGAAAAATGAAAAATATCGAAGTTACTAATGGGGGAAATTCAATTTTCTCATTAATATAAATAGTATCCTAAAGGCAATGGATGGCGTCCCAGATCAAGCAGTTCCTTCAATAGATCACACGAGTCCTGGATCTGCATAATTGACAAGAATAGGTTATGTGATGCTAACTTCAACAAATAATCATAATTGAATAAATGCCATCAGCATAGTAGTCAATACATAAAGAACACAGCAAGTTGATTCTCCATTGATAATAAAACATTTAGTGAACATCATTTTATCAAAATAAATATTTTCGAAAACTAGTTGTTTGAACATTAGGCATGTTAAAAAGGCAAATTCCAATCAAGCACTTGAGCTATTTCTAATGGACAGTTCACAGCTAACAGAGTATAGAGCCATACATGTCCGCTATGATTTAAATTGCATTTGAAGTCCGCAATCTCAAGAAGTTGACACAGATCAATTGAAATTTAAGAAAACACGAGCAGAGCATGTAATATGGATGTAGGCCGTTTGCTTCATTATGACATTTATCCAAGAGTTACTTGACATGTAGGCCGTTTGCTTCATGATGACATTTATCCAAGAGTTACTTGACAGAACAAATACTAGCATGGAGGAAGCCAATAACTGATTTGATAAGGTTTGATCAAGCAAAGAAAAGAGGCATGCCTAGTAATACAAGTAGAATCCAGAAGAGGTGAGGTCTGGAAGCTAAATAGCTTAGATTTAGTAATTCCACCTATAAAGTGAATAATATGTGAGCAAACACTAACCTATTGGGTACCATTACAATGAGGTTTGAAAGGAAAGCTTGAAATTTGAGCCATTATTTTAAAGAGGCCCCTAGCAAAATTTATGGGTTAGTGGGAAGTATGGGGGTGTTGCCAAATAGGTTGGATGACCTAATTTTTGCAATTGGAAGAAACTCTAATTTGACATGAAAAGAGTGAGGAGAGATGGTTCGTTCTAGGGAAACAAAGACCCCAACAATACACTAACCTAATACCAATATTCAGCTGCCTTTATTTGATGATAAAGGCTACATTTTGTAGTGGTAACGCTAAATATTTCCTACTGAATTAAGCCACTAGAGTACAGGACTCCCTACTTAAACTGGCCTGTAAGAAAAAGACTTACTGAAACTACTTTCTGAGCCTACAAACTAGGAGCATATCAAGAGCAACAGATAATTCTAAAACTAAAACAGCTTGCAGCAACTTCCCACATAATAGTGGTTGTAGGTGACATTCTGTCCTTCATACTGCAGGCATAGTAAAATTGAGGAAAAGGGTTCATACCATGGCTGAATGGTTCATTGATAGATAAGCACCAAATACTGCCAATCAATTGATCCAAGACAAACACAAAATGGTCCCATGCATAAGCATCAAGAAGACTCCTAGGCAGCCTACAAGGAGGCGCGTACAGATTATAAAGGCTTTTCATTCTTACTGATTGAGCAGGAGGAGAATCTCCTTGGTGCAACTTCATCAATTAGATCTTCTTAATTTCTTGTTTTCTAGATTAAGTTGACAAACTATTTTTCAATAATATCAATCGATGAAACCTAAAGCACACAGTCAATTGTATGATTATTGAATTTGACCAAGGAACATCCATTCTATATTCCTTTCTCAAGGAGCTCTAAAATTGCAATTGCTATAAGAAACTTCTTGTCATTTTTTTTTGTCCTGCATTCAAATCAACATGCATATTCAATTTTTCCCCAACTATTTATATTGATTTTTCTCCAGAAACCATGGAAAACAAATTCTTCTACACTTTGTATTGTTGCAAGACCACAAAGCCATATTCAATTATAAACCAACATATTCTATCCAAGCCCAGAAACTCTAGAAGAACAACATAAACTTTCCATACCAAAACACCTTAATGAAACTGCATTTCTAATGCACATTTCATAGACCCTCAGTTTCCGGATGAATGTCCAAAATTAAGACAAAAACCCCAGAAACCAGAATCTTTCTTCCACCGTTTCTTTATGAAAAAACTCCTCGTGTTATGCATGTCCAGCCAAAATTTGAGGAGCTTGTCCAAAAGTCAGAAAAATGTTGCTCCATGAACTGACTAAATAAAGTCATTCACCATGACAACTGGGCAAATCTAAGATCAACGCTTTAATCATTATTTTCTTCTTCCTTTTTTGTTAAGTCTAAAACTTCGATCACCAGGTTGAATTAGATAGGCATAAAATGGGTTCCTTAATAGTCTCTAAGATTGTGAAACACATTAACACATGCTCATAACGGGAATAAAAAAAACTACATCCGGCCCAAAGAACTCATCAACTAAGCAAGTCATTGCATCACACAAAAGCAAGAGACATAGAGAGAGGAATCACTAGCCAAATCCAATTCAATATCACCCCAAATGTATCGTGCTTAGCAAATGTACATGACCCACTGTCAAATCTAACCCGTTTCCTTGATTTTCTTTAATTTAAACATTGTATTAGCAAGATCATGCATTTGACAGATAAAAAGAAGTATATATCAAGGAAATGGATTCCTCTTTTCTTTATATATATAAAAGAAGAGGAAGTCAGGTTGTATAGACATGCGAAGCAGTAGCCAAAAAAATATTGAAAAAAGAAAACCCATTAGCAAGAAGGGAAAGTAGACATACCCAGAAGCCGAAATGAAAAGGAATCTGAGTTTTGCTTCTTGCAAATCAAATCACCAATGGTTTTTTAAAAAAAAAAACTTTCAAGTTGTACTATAATCTTGAGCTCCAAACTGGACTCCCTGCTCTTACAAGAAACAAACAGGTCTTGGAACACACCCACCTGAGCCCTCTCTCCTTTCCATGTATGTACATATAAAGATGTGCAAGTGCTTATATTTATCAATGGCAGGACAGTTGAGTTCTCAGGGAGAGAGAGAGAGGGGGGGGAGGACAGAGTCGTCTTTGTAGTTTACATTAACGTATTTAAGAAATCTGATTCGGCCGTGAAAGGTTTTTCTTTTATTTTTTCTTCTTGTGTCACGTCCCTTGATGTTAGGTATTATTTTGTTTTGGTCCCCTTTCCCTTTTTCCCATTTCGCCGCATCTCTTTTGCTCTAATTATATTACTCGTACCCCTTAATACAGGAGGGTGGGACTGAAAAGAAAATGAAAAAAGAAAACTAGAGTAGCAGCTATAATTGAGTAGGGGTATCAAGCGTAAATAAACCAAAAACTGAGGAGCTGCATGACAAGATTTCCAAGGATCGTAAAGTGGGTCGCAGAAAACCATGGACAGTTAGCCTGTGGTATTGCTAACTGAAGGCGAACAGCTCACGTGCGTTAATTGTCAATGAGCTGATTTTCTAGCTGCTTAATTTCCCCCTGTTTTGAGAAAGTTGCGTAGCGTAAAACTTAGCCTACAATTAATATTATATTAGCGGTATTGGTTATTTAAATTTTAAAGTGTTTTTTTATTTAAAAATATATTAAAATAATATATTTTTTAATTTTTTAATTTATTTTTGACATCATTATATCACAATTTTAAAAAAATTAATTTGAAAAAAATAAAAAGCTTTAAAAGCACTTATTTAATGCAAAAGGAAGTACACATCTCACCCACTCATATAACATAACGAGAGGGGTTGAACAAGTATGTTGTCCGGGGGAGGATAACAAAGAAAAATAAAATACTCAACTTTATTGTATGTAATTTTGATGTGTTTTAAAAATAAGGGTAGCAATATCCTTGTAAAAACTATTATTTATTATCATTAATAATGAAATTTGAATATGTAATACTTTGGTGGTATTAGGATAGTGTATTGTTGGAGGTTTTGTTTGCCTAGAACCAACCATATCTCCTCACTCTCTTCAAGTCAAATTAGCGTTTTTTCCCGTGGCAAACAGTAGGCAGTCCGTCCACCCTCTTTAGCAACACTCCATGCTTCCCACTTCCCACAAACCTAGAAATTTTGCAAGGGGGCTCTTCAAAATAATGGCTCAAATACCAAGCTAATGCGCAAAGCCTATTATTTATTACCATTACAATGAGGTTTGAAAGGAAAGCTTGACATTTGAGCAAAACTGACTTGTTATCATGAATGATAAAGAACTGGTCCTAGTGAAAAACAAAATAAAAAAAAAGTTAGTAAATACCAAACCTTTTGTCTGTACAAGAAGTTTATTTTTTATGGCCTTACTCTTACTTATGACATAAATTATGAATGAACATGTATTTTTTTTTATACAGAATATTAAGTAAAATACTCTATACAAAGTTGATTTAAGAATATATATATATATATATATATATATATATATATATATATATATATAAAATCTTACTTTCATGACAAGCATTATAATCCATGACTAAACTTCAAACTTATTAATTCAATAATAATTATTATCAAAATAAGCAAATTATAGATAGTTTCATCAAACACTGTTGACATCGAGATTATGTACTTGACAACTTCTTTTGGCGAAGTAGATTTCAGGCCTACTGTCTACTGTTTCTCTTGATAGAATATTAATTTGATGCGAAGAAAAAAAATTTTAGTTTTTTTTAAAATATTTTAAAAACACAAACAAAAGCTTTAAAATTTATTTAACTTATTAATTCTACATCAAGTACTCAGCTTCTTAAAAAAATCAAAATAATTAAGAGTACACAAATAAAAAGAAAATAAACAAAGGTATATTACAAAAATCATGGTAAAAAAACATGTTCTTAAAAATAAAAGTTTTGAACCTTACAATTTCCAGCATTCACAGCCATCATTAATATAACCTTAGCACGCTTCTTTCAGTTCATGCTCGCTGTCCTTGTTTATCTTCGTACACAAAGCATCAATTATCATCTGGAGTGACCTTTTTTCTTGTTCCAATTTTGTATTTTTTGCCTCGAGTTGTATTATGTTCAAGCTGTCCCGATTGTTGATTCTCTTAGTCAGCAGATCATTTTCACATTTCAGTCGTTCAATTTCACGTTGTCGGTCTATATCCTTGCACATAGCCTGTAAAACAAAATAAATAAATAAAAACAATAAAGGTATGCATATTTTAAATATCCAAACAAATAATATAGCCATAAATTTATTACCAAGCTCTTATCCTTGAATTTAAGAATACATGTCTGGACAATCATTGCTATAATGATTAATGATAAAGATACTATATTTTTATTAAGAATTAGTTACCATTTCATCTAAATAATTGCCATGTCATATTTGTGGTTAAATAAATGCTATATAATTTATATGGGTTTTTGTGTCTGTTTTTCCCTTACAAACAGTTTAATTATTTTTTAAAGTGTTTTTCAAAATATTTTTTACTTGAAAAGGTATCAAATTGATGTGGTGTGCTAATGTTAAAAATAAAAAAATAAATATAAAAAAAATATTATTTTAATGTATTTTAAATTGAAATGCACTTTTGAAAAGTACCATATATTACATTACCAAACACACATGCATCTATGCCAATTTGCACACAGAAAACATCAATAAAGATTTCAATAACAAGTAAACCAGAAATTCAAGTATAAATGATAATATGCAAAACTTATGGTCCACATATCTAAGGAAAAAATATACCACACACTAACATCTACTGATCTTAATGGAAACTTAGATTATCATTTTTTTTTAATCTTAGAACCTGCCAAGTCGACCAGGTCAAGTCAAGACAACTCCTACACAACTTAATTTGAAACTCGAACCAAGTAATAAGCCAAGTCGAGATTTTCAAGTTTGACTTGTGGACCAGTTTAATGACAATATTAAAGTGTTCCTCACAACATGGATGTTATTTTTTTATGTTCAAAAAACTTTTAGTCTAACCCACCACATGGCGTGGGAAGTTACCTAGTATATACCTAGAAGAAAAGAAAGAGCAACTCATTGTGTTTTGAAAATTAGATACACTTAGAGATTCATGTTTAAGAGTTCTCCAAAATTATATTGGTTCTAATTATAGTGAAATTTATCTATATAAGATAATTATGTCCTGGTTAAGCAGGATCTATTCAGAAAACTAATCTTTCTCAGCTAATTTGGAGAAGAAAATCAGTGGTCATCCATGTTCCTCACCATTCAGGAAGGAAGAAAAGGGAAGCTTTTAAGTTTTCTAAATAGGAAATTTAGACAAGTCCTTGATAATCAAATCACCCTCATCAAGCACAAGGATTTGGTTAATCAGATTATAGTCAAATAAAAAATTAATCCTCATGCATTGGCGTTCTACGTAGAATCTGGATGGTTTAGCTAGATTAAAGTTTGCAGTTGAGAGATGTTCAAAAACTGCTCTCAGCCAATTCAGTCCTTTGTTAATCATTTATATCAAGTTAACAATGGGGATCTTAATAGAGTTTGGATTGCAGTCAAGTCTCAAATCCTAATTTACTACAGAACAGGTTGGTCAGACATCTAAACGATGTTAAAACAAAGGCTAGTTTATTACCTAGATGTCCATTTAATTAAAGAAGAGGTAAATAGGCTTAGTAAATGGAAAGCTAAGAAGTTTAAGGGAACAAAACATATAGGTGGTTTCCCACTTACCCTAACTTTGAGGCATCATATGCTCTTTGCCATTGCAGAAGCCTTATCCAGCTACAAGGCCATAACCATTTGAAAGGATTGTTTTATCGTACAAAAAACCACAATCCTTGCTTCTCATTTATAGTTATTGAGTAAAGCCAAAACACCTTCATTCATCCTTTGTATCAGCTATAACAAAACCATAAAATACACCCCCTTCAAACCTTGAATCCTAATGCCAAGATAGGACAGAAATAGTTAGTTGACATATGGAACACTGAAAGCTAGACGACCAAGATTATTAGTGAAGAATAAAGGGTCACGATCTTGCAAAGGGATGAAGTTTTAGTTCCTTTATTATGGCTTATAAAATAGAGACTTGATCGAGAGATAACAAACACTGAAATAAAGGATAGGTTATACACCAACATAGGCTTGACTTAGATGATGCAGGAATTAGGTTTGGCCTAAAGAGCAAATCTTAATCGTTTTGGTCTAGTTAAACCATGATACTTTTTGTTTTTTGGGTTCTTATTAGAGCTAAATACCTCGGTTTTAGGTGTTTTTTGGGTTACAAGAAAGGTAAGAAGTAGGCCTAAAACTTTTATGAAGAGTCTAAAATTCAGTTCTATTGAAGTTCAAAACATAGCATAAACAGGGAAGTTCCAATTTGCCTAGAAGTTCACTACAATATAAACCCCGTTTTGATTTTTAGTCTGTATCTAAAGTTATAGATGTCAGAATAAAGCATGCTTATGTGAGTAGAAAAGATGATAACGAGGTCTAAAACATATGTTAATGGCCCAACTCCAAACTGTCATTTTGATGCTCTAAATGTAGATGGAATTCGATTAGCCAAGCTAGGAGGAGGAAGAAACATAAAAAGATAGAGAAAAAAGAAAAATGACCAAAAAGAAGAGAATACGTTGTGGTATCATCACCAAGGTATAACAAACCTTCATTCTCGCAGCAGTAGCAAAAACATCAAGTTCAATCCAGTTGTTTTAGGGAAAAGGGCTTTTGAGGTCTGGACCTACATTCTCAAGGCAGAAACATCCCTTTTTGCAACAGCAACAGTTTTATCAAGCTATACACTTATGACCTCTTTAGAATAAATATATTTGTTCATGTATAATCTTGCTTTTCAGAATGTCTACACAATTGCATGTTTCTTTTTTTTTTCTTGATTTCTTTCCCTTGAAAACTTGAAAGGTAGAGAGTTTAGTTAAGTTTTTATATGATGGATTTGTTTTCTCTTGGTTGAACCATTTTCCAGTTCAGTTTGTTTTAAGAGTTGTTTCTCTTCAAATTGTGCCTAGAATTTGATATGAATAAGATTTTAATCGCAATCTCTAGCTTGAATGTCACAGTTTAAGTAATATGAATTTTGGTGAAACCGAAAATAGTTTCCCTTGGTGGCATGTGTATTGGTATTTCCCTCAATATGCTTTGATTAAACATATTTTTACGGTTAGGCCTAGTTTTAGAGACAAACGTAGATCCAACACATTATTTTTAACTTTAAAACGAGTTTTGACGATAAATCAATAAGTTTTCATCTAGTTAAGTTTAAACTTGTTTTAATGTTAGGGTTGACAAGTCTCTCCTAGTTAAGGGAGAACATAAACCTAACAAGTTGTTTTTAACTTTAAAATGAGTTTGATGATAAATCAATGAGTTATCATCAAGTTTTGTATAGGCTTTTAAATGGTTATGTTGATGAGTCTCATAGTTTTAGAGACCAAAACAGACCTAACATAATATTTTAACCTTAAAATGAGTTCAAAAATACGTCGACGAGTTTTTATCAAGTTAGCAATGTTTTGGTTAAGCTTGGTTTTTAATGACTAGATCAAAAATCAATAAAAATAAGGCAGATAGAAAAACTAATTAGATACCATGAATTTAGGTATGTAATAAGGTATACCTACTATTGGGTTTGAACCAATGAGTCCCTTTGTATAAAAGAAATACTCTAACCATTGAGTTAAGAAGGTCATTTGGACTAAAAAAGAGAAAGAAATGGAACTCATCACATCAATGAATTATAAATGTAATATTATTTATAAGGAATAACGAATTAGATGTTGGATCAAGTAATATTCATCTTGACAATAAATTATGCACGTGATAAAATATATATCACAAGCAAAAAGGTTCTAGCTCAGTTACGTAGAGTACCTTATTTATATGTGCAACAATGTTTTTTCATAGGAGTACATTATGGAATAAAAAAACTTATTGAGAAGTTGATGACTTACTCCATGACTTTTAAGGAATAAGAGAACATTAGCCGGACAAAAGATTCGGTCCAGTTTAGTTGCCCTTTTTAGATTCTAAGCAACCAATAGAACCCATTATTGATTTAAGATATTGGTAAAGAGAATATTCACTCTATTCAGTGCCAGACATAATGAGTATAAAGACCTTAACAAGTCTTATAGTTTTATACACCGACATAGACCTAGCATGTTCTTTTTTACTAAAAAATAAAAAATAAATGTATAAAAAATCATCAGAGTTGCGAGACTGTATATTTGATTGTGTAAAATTACTATATTATATGATTGTTTATATATATTTGCTATGATATTTTTTACAACTGTGTATTTGATTCGTAATACTTTCTATTGAGTAAATCCAGGTTAATTTGGTTCTAAAAACATAACCAGTGTAGAAAAATATCCGATTTATTAGATTGATGAACAAAATCACTGAATTGAAATATAGCAAAAGGTAAAGAGAGAGACGTACTAGCTGCTTTGAAAGCACCTCCACAACGATGTTTTGCTTGTCAAGCTGGGACTTCAATTGGCAAAAGTTACCTTGAAGTTGTTTCATGTTTTCGTTTTGAGTTTGCACAACCTCTTTCAGCCGAACTTCTTCATTTTTTAAGTGCTTGTTCTCTCTGTTTAATCTATTATTTTCTTCGGTAAGCGCACACAAGTTTTCCTCATTCTTGATTTTCTTAAACTGCATAATTAATTACAGCACACGAGAATCAAAGAGAAGTTCCTATAATAAAAATTTATAACAACACGAACCTCCTTCTACCAAATACCAACAGGCAAGTGATCATGGAGAGGAGCATGTTGCTTACCTTGCACCGTTGCCGATAGGCCCTGTCTACCTCTTTCTTCCTCTCTTGATCCCTATTTACATCATCAAGAGCTTTTCTTTTCAGCTTAGAATCGGGTTTGGTAGGAGAATCAAGACATCCTGATAGAAAAGACATGTACTGCTCTATTGGTGGCTGAATCATCGACGGTACTGTGTTTATTTCATAGCTACCGCCAATTTCATTAGCTGTAGACGTCTGCAGATGAGATTTAAAAAGGGCAAAACCTTCAAAAGACATACTTGGGTTTGCTCACTGAAACATGTCAGAAGGCTTTCATTCAACCAAAACATCTGTGATAAGCACATCAATCTATCTAATTTTCTATACACATGCAAGCAGAAGAATATTTATAGACACAAATTAATTTTGTTGGCTAAGGAAAATATGAAAAATCTAAACAAATTAAAACATATAGCATGTAATAAATGAAATATGAGCTGTAAACTCAAGCTCAAAATGGATCCTTTCTTCTAGATCTTCTCCACAAAATATAACCTATAATATTAGGAGTTAAAAATATAGAAAGTTCACAATCATAAAGGCAGCATTTTAGAAAGAAAAAGCTTCTCGAACACCAGATCCTTCTTGATCCCAAGCCTAAAGAATAAGATTGATTTGAATGGGTTAATTTTAATTGTGATTTAAACTTAATTTTGCAGCATAAACGCAAACTTCAGATCGGTTGGCTGGTACACTAGACAGTGAAAAAACGACAAACGATATTTACAGGCTCTTTTTTTTTTCTGGATAAAAATTAGAAGATTACAAGTAAAACTTACAGTTGCTAGTGCCGGTGGCCACATTGAATCAATCAAGGGGAATATCGGTAGATAAGCTGGCTTTATACCTGCATAAATTTGAAAGCAGAGAACTGGTGAAGGTAATCGGAAACAGCACAACACAATCAAAGAAGGAGAAAAGAAATAAACTTTAAAGTGCTTCCGGAAATAATGTTCTAAAAATCGAGTTATAATTAAAAGAGAGGCATATATATAGCATACTGATACCAGCAGAGGCAGATGCAATTTGAAATTGCATTTGATACGGTGTTGATGGGTTTATATTAAAAATTATTTTTTAAAAAACAAAATAAAATATTATTTTAATATATTTTTAAATAAAAAATAATTAAAAAGAAAAAGAAAAAGAAAAGGCAGCTGCACAATCCCGATCACACGAGACATTACAGCGAAGTCGAACGGAAGCAGCGCGAGAACTTGCGATATCGAAAAGATCGGACGAACTACTTGTAAGGTCGCGCGAGGGCGAAACAATTGCACGGCCATGGACCCACCAATTCATATGATATAATAATATGGTCGGCTTAGACTTTGGACTAGAGATAAGGATTGGATGTAGCATACGTGTCAAACCCATTTCAGGCTTGATTTAACAAAAAAGCATTATCTTGATGAATGCGTACGATAATCAGACACTATCTTTATTTGGACTGATTTGACCTTTGGGCCACTTAGGATACCAAGAATCAGGCGCCGCAGGTTAAAACCAGGACAGTTCGGTAAGGGTAAATGATTAGCAAATATATAATATCAGTGACAAAGAAAACCTACGCGGTCATTTTCGACTGGATAAGCTCGAGCTTATTCAATTCCAAAATGTGGAAATTAATGGTATAAATACGAATCATGGGCAGAATTTGGAGGTGAAGGTAGAATTTGCAGTGCCATGGTTCAAGTCCAATCTTCCACGCATGTAAGGACTCATTTTCTCTTTTATTGTGCTTCGATCAAACTTATGATTAAATTAACACTCCTTTTAAGTTTATATCTAGCTATATATTTATTCTAAATTCATCTATTTTTATGGATGAATGGTCAAGATTTTTTTTATATTTTTTAATAATTTTTAAAGTTATTTTTAGATTAATCATATCGACTGTATCATATCGATATAATTTTTATATGGTTTAATTTTAAATTTAAATTAAGTAAAGGATTAAATCGAGACAGGTTGTTTTATTGATTTTATATTTTTTCCTTAATCTTTTCAAGAATTCACCTTTATATTACTGGGAAGAGTGTATTCGAGCTAAAAACAAGATGATCCCAAATTCACCTTCATGAGCACCCTTCAATCTGTTCTTCATCCCAAATTCTATCTTGATTTATATATCCGCTCTTTAATGGACCTTGTAAGTAAGGGTGCTTTAAAACTGAGGGAGATTTTTACAATCAATAATCAACAATATTTTATTACTTTCTTAAACGCTTAAATCTTAGAATGGAACTTTTCCGTGAAGCTTACTTATAATTGAAATCCCAAAATTAAAACAGATCAGAAAATAGGCTCTACCATTATTCTCCCCATTGATTTCCACACACTAATTCAAGAAATATATATGACAAGTATGCTACTCAAGTGCAGTGCAAAATTATTGAGGTTGCATCATATATCAACTTTAAACACACAAAAGTTCGATATATATAGAAAATGTTACAAACAACTTTAAGCACACACAAGTTCGATAGAGTCGATACACACGACTTTAAGCACACACAAGTTCGATAGAGTCGACATATAAAATGTTACACACAACTTTAAAGAAAATGGTACACGCATAAGCAAACCAAACCAACCACTCCCTCGTCCTTGGATACCCAGACATGACTGGACGGATCACCTGCAAGACTGCATGCAGTTATGAAATGAAAATGTTGTATTAGTGCAATTTTCCTTGGAGCAAAATAGATCATTTTTCTCTTGAGACATGCACTGTAAACTTTATAAAGACCAAATCTAAACTAAATCCATGCTCACCTGAAGTGGATTACTCTTCATAATTCCCTTAGCTGATCAATTCCTGCCCGCAGTTGTGCGCGGGTTGACTCCACTTGCTCTATCCTTTCTCGAAGCTCAATCACATTGTCATTGCCGTTATTTATCTGCAAAATAAATAAGCACGTAGTGTAAATTAATCTGGGTTAACAATTAGTCTTCCTATGGACAAATGTCTTTGGGTACGTTTTCAAACGGACTCAAATAATAAGCCCTTTTATCTTTATGAATAAATCAATTTTAATCATTGAAAACATATAGAGGCTTCCATGTTTGATCAAAACAAGCTGCTCTGTTTTGGAGCAAACCACATAACCAAACATGACAAGGAAAAAACCCAGAAACCAATCATGACAGAAAACAGCTCCAGAAGATATCTAAATCCATTGGTAGAATATATGGTTTGCAATAATTACAAAGTCTCAATCCAAACAAAACCGTTTACCAAAACACTAATCTATACATCTTGGATGCATTCTCAGTTCCCCAGTCATTGCCGGTCAAATAAAATGCTGATTCAAGGGCTTTGCCAAAGGAGCAGCTGAGACCATAAATTAGCCCAGTAAACTTATACTTTACAAAAGATTCACGAATACATTTAAATTAAATCCATGCATTAACCACATAACTATTAGTCTAGTGTTTGCATTAATACGACATGCATGTTATTTGGTTTAGTGTTTGTATTAATATGGTACACATATTAGGAGTTATCATTATATGAGTTGTGCATGTACCAATTAGAGTCTTATAAATACTTATGTAAATGTTTCAGTTTGTGTGTGAAAGTAAGCTAGTTAAAGTGTTAAGTTTAAAGAAGCTTCGTTTTCTTATCTCACCATCATTTTTTTTTATCAAAATGATATGAGAGCTAGGTTAATCTAGTAGGACATGCAGCCTACCAGAGCATGTATGTAAAATGAAAGATACCAGAGCATGTATGAAAAATGAAAGATAGAAGAAGCACAAAACAAGCTAAATGCAAATATATTGAAATCCAAAAAGAAGAAAAAGTACATTGCACAATAGATATTGTGATACAAGATACAAAAAAGACCAGACATGAAGATTAAGGAATAGCAATAGATACCATGAGTCATGTTTTGCATTATCCATATCCAAACTTGAAATCCAAAATTTCTATCCAAATCTTATTCAGTATAGATTTTTGTTATCCGAACCCAACTCAATTAGGGTTTTAAGTATTCATAACCCAAGCCCATATAAACATAGATCTTTCTTGAGTTCTAGCTTTTTTGTACTGTGTACGAGATTTATGTTTTACAACAGTAACAAATTATCCATGATATATATTATAAGAGATATGCTTTTTTGATTGCACCTCCCCCAACACATTATTATCCATAGACTAGTTCTTCTAAGTGCATGTGCATTAAACACTAATGATATGATCTTTTAAGCATCTAGAATTATAAACCTGTGTACTCTAGTAATGATTCATGAATACATCTAGATTAAGTTCATGTATTATCCATATAATTATTTTGCATTTAATCTAGTGTTTGTATTAATATGGTACATGTTATTTGATCTAGTATTTATGTTAAAAAGGTAAATGGAATAGAACTTATTATTGTAAGGATTGTGTATTTACTAAGAGTATTATAAATATGAGTCTGTGTATAAAAGTAAATAAGTTAATCAGAGTTCAGTTTCAAAATACGTATCCTTTTAATCTCATACTTCACCACCATGTTATTTTCCAACAAAGACAAGATCATTTCTAGCAAGCCATACTGACCAGAATAAGATAAGAAAAATAAGCTGATGCCATGAACAAAATCCTAGCAGTTTGTCGTAAATAAATTATCAAGTTGATGACAATTAATTAAGAGGTGCATATTAGTGGATTGATGAAACGAAAGCGCGCGAAGGAAGAGAGAAGAAACTACTAATTAATTACCAGTATCATGGAAAGCTCTGCAATCAAAGCAGTCTCTTCATTGCATTTCTCCTTCAAGTACTCCACAGTTTGCCTTTTACGACTGAGATCATTTATCTCCCGAGCACATTTGTCCATCATCAATTCATTCTCAGCCTCCATGGAGATGTTTTCATTCTTCATTCGCTTGCATCCAGACTCGTCAAATTTAACTTTGTTGTCTATCTTCACTTTCTGCACCATAAATAGTGAAATATGGTGAAATAAACATCAATAATGAGAAGTACGTACGTACAGATGGTTAATATATATCAACACCTGCTGTTTTCCACCATCGCTCGTGCCAAATTTTCTTTTCCTCGGTTTTTTGGAAGCAACATTCAAGATGTTCGAGGGTACACCATCGATAGATGTCCCCGGGGGGGACGTGTTTGCTGCATCTCCATCTGTATTCCAGTTTAGAAGCTCAAACCTTGAAATTAAGAGATGTCTAGAACTTTCTTAAAGAAACATTAATTGTGCCGATTAACATAAAATTAGCAACTCAAAGCTTAATTAAATTAGTAAGCCTATTTTGATGAGCTTGTATGCATACATGCACACATACGTACAGGTTCTGATGTTAATAGTGATGAAAGGCCATACCAGGCGCTAACTGATTCGATTGGTGCAGGCCGGGAATTTGATCATTGAACAATATTCCACGGTTCTCGGCCTCACTAAGATCTCCAAACTCGTTGGTGTAGTTTCCTGAAATTAAAACCAATCAAACCCTCAAGGAGAATATTAATCAAACAAGTTAAATTTGCTTCATAAGCAAAAACAACAGCACAGCAACAAAACTAAGATTCGATCCCAAACTAGTTAGGGTTTGCGGCATTTAAATATTCTCTCATAAACCAAATCCCTTTCAACATTGAGAAGTTTTAAATCCTTGGATATATATCATTCGCCCACGTTATCAGATGCTTAAATAATTAAAAACGGCATTTGTGATTGAATCAAAACTTTTTCATGAAAAATAGTTAGAACTTTTGGTTAGCTAGTGATAGTCTTCTTCACATTTGAAAATCTGATCATAACCAACAAGTATAGCCTTCGATGAGAAGGTTTGTATTTTTCATGGATAAGTGATAAGCTAATATCATGACAGTACTGTTGTAGACAATCAAAAACCCTAAATTGACCTGAGAAGGCTTTGTCAGTTGATGTAAAGGTTAAGTAAATCAATGAGATATACTGTGCCACCTCTATGGTAGATTTGCATAGCTAGCTGTTCATTTTAGGCTTGAAACAACGTAAACCCTAAATAAAACCCTAGATTTTAAGAATTAATATAATATTATACTGAGTGCTAGAATTGACCTAGGTAGAGCTAGACTTTTCCCATCAATCTAACAAAAGAGCTATTAATGAAGAGATCGCATACAACAAACTTCCTTCTGTGAGCACAGAGAGAGATAGAGAAATATGCATAAAAATGCAAATAATTTGGCTTTAAAATGGAAGTTGCATGAGGTTATTATAGACCATATATGTCACACCCAAGTAGAAATAAAAGGAAATGCATGGCTATCTTTTGATGTGATGATTTTGTCCAAAACCAAGGAGTCTTTTCCTATTTAATCGGGACATTGCAACCGATCTTGCAGTTCAATATATATACATGTGCTGCATGAAATTTTAAGGAAACGATAATTTTGTTTTGGGATCTGGAGCTGTCCTGTCCAGGAGGCTGTGGGAAAAAGAATGGGTGGTTTTTTTTAGAGTTTTCTTTCATATATATTTGATTAACGGCTGCAATTTTCAGTGTTTATCAATGAATTTTGTATGAAGTAGATTTTGTAAAATCATATTAAATCTTTATATGCCTTATTACTTGTTTTGCATAGATTTAGCACAGCATAAACAAAGAAAGAGTGGCAGCAAGTGTTGATCTAATATGTTATATATAATTGAGAAGATTATAAAAGAAAAAGAAAAACCCTTACCCACGGCATCAGAATCATCAGATAGCTCTATGTTAGACATGAGATGTTCTTCTTTGATATGATCTGCCGAAAATTGAGAGAGAGAGAAAAGAAGTAAGGATCAACCTTAAAAAGTGTAAAATGATACAATATTTTGAGAAAGAGTAAAATCAGTTGATGAGGTTGATGATCAAGCAGCTGAGAACACCACACCTTTTGCTTCTCTTTCCATATACACTACCAGATCTGCAGGTTATGGGCTGGTTCCTAGAAATAGGCGGCGCGTGAGGAGATAATGAGCGCCGGTGTTCTGGAATCTGGGAGTACTGAACTGTCTTGAATAGTAAGAGAAACAAAAATTATGATATAGCACTGGTGGGATCATTAAAAATAAATGAAAGAAAGATGCAAGGGGACCCAATCGCAATCGCAAGACAGCGCGAGAAAACGAGATCTGACGTTCTGTAACTGCATGGAGCCCTGACTGGGAACGCGTTATCGCGTTTTCTTACATTTTTAGAAAACATTAAATTAATTTTTTATATATATTTTTAAATCATGTTTTATATTAAAATAAATTTTAAAAAATAAAAAAAATATTTAAATATATTTTTAAATAAAAAATACCATGATTCCAATCAATCTTATTATCCCACTGACAGCTCACAGTGAAGAAATTAACAGTTTTTGTTAATATTACTGGTGGGTGTGTTTTAGCTCCAAAATATAAATATTAATTTAAGTTACCAGCAGAGCCGCCTTTGCTGACTTGAGAAATAGGTGTGATTTTAACCTTTAAAAAAAAAAAAAACAAAAATAGGATTAATAATTAACAAGAACAACACAGTTTAAAAAAAATATGTGATATAACATGGTTTGCGCTGGACAAGATTCATAAACGCGAAATTTTAAAAATATCATGCGTCATAATTTTGAGATGCGGTAAAAATAATATATTTATAATGTTATTTTATATTATATTATTTTGTTAATTATAAGTTTGCAATTTATTTTACATGTGTTTAAGCATATTTATAATATTATTTTTTGCAATTGTTTTAGGTTAAGCTGGCTTTCAAATATTTCTAATTAATTTAATTTAAAGTACCAGAATTTAAAACCAAAATCTTACAGGTCACTACAAAAACAATGATAGCATGATTATTTAAATATTGTTGAGCTTTTCATTTACAGGTGAAAGAATTGAAAATTCATATGTTGTGTTATTAACAAACCCATTAATCATTAATTGTTGAACAGATGTCATATAAATCGAAGAAATTGTAAGAAGTAATATGAGGGAAAAAATTAATTGCAAGAGATGAAAACGGGAAAATTGTACTTAATATGAAATTCACAAAAAAATCAAAATAAATTTAGATTAGAAGATGCTTGAAAATCATAAATATTGTATGTAAAAAAATACACATCACATAAACACCCTAAATTAAGATGAAAAATAAAATTGAAAAAACATTATATTTATCATGTAAAAATATTGATGATAAGTTATGGATTTGGAGTCTATATTTTAGGGTTAGAGATTTGATTTAAGGTTAGTTTATTTTTTAAGATTAAGGATTTGGGGTCTATATTTTAGGCATATTGTTTGATGTTTGAATTGTGATTATGATTACTTTTTTGGTTAAAGGTTTTGGATTATGGATTTGGATTAAGGTTGATTTTGTAATTAAAGGTTTGAGGTTTGGATTAAAGTTAGTATTTAGTGTTTAAATTAGGGTTAGGATCGATATTAGTTTTTAATGGTTAAGTAACCTACTCGTTAGGAGTGGGGTTAGAGTTAGGATTTGAGATTTATATT
This sequence comes from Populus simonii, assembly GCA_007827005.2. Taxonomy (NCBI): domain Eukaryota; kingdom Viridiplantae; phylum Streptophyta; class Magnoliopsida; order Malpighiales; family Salicaceae; genus Populus; species Populus simonii. Next base: position 17,544,687 of record CM017466.2, on the reverse strand, counting down.
ATGGTTTGTTAGTGTTTAGGATTTGGATTAGGATTGGGTATTTTTTTATTGTTTATCATTTATTAGCTAGTAGTTAGTAAAATTTAGCGTTTAGTTGGAGTTAGAATTTAGATAGGGTTTGAGATATAGTTTAGTGTTTTAATTTATGGGTAAATTTAGGGTTAATTTGTGATTTAGTAAATATATTTGTTTCAAAACATGATATCTATTAAATATCATGTTTTTTAATTGTGATTTTTATATATATTGCATTTGGGAAACGCAGCAAGTATGAACATGTGCTATTTTACAAAAAAAACTTTTTGCAAATGTATTATTTTACCAAATTTTTTAGCTTTTTGTGCTTTTAAGCAATAACACTCATGATTTTGTTCCTTTTTTATACATGATCATGTTGGTATTTTGCCAAATGAATAATTTTTTAAGCTTTAAATTTATTTTCTAAACTTTAGATTTTTTAAATCAATAAAATTTTATTTTATTTTATAAAGCCAAACATTAAATAAGAGACTGAATATTTTCTCAACACCATAAAATCTTTACACGCGGGCATAAAAGACAAATCATTAATATCAATCTCAAATCAAAGTAATATTAAAGCATCAAATAATAATAAAAAAAAAAACAGAGAGAATTGAGGGTGGGAAAAAGAAATCATTATAAGAATCTAAGATGGTGCCTCCAAGAGATGTCTCATCACTTTTAGTTTTTTTCTTAATAAATAAATATTAGCTGAAAATTAAAGGATAATTTTTCAAAAAGAGAAAAAGAAAGGGAAAAAAAAAGGGACGTCAAGTAAAGCTCTTCAAGATTGTTGTTACCAGTTTTGTTTGAATCCGACAAGCTTCAAACACGTCATCCTAGCCAGTGGTATCTAATTTTAAGTAAAAAAATAGACGAATGTAGTTTCTTAAAGTATGACCACGAAGGAATATTATAATTACTGGGAACAATCTAGAAGCTAGAGTGATTAGATGATTGCATTGCCCCCTTTGTAACGGCAATCCCGTTGGACCCACAAAAAGAGTAGATGATTGGGCTCTACAAGTGGTTCAAGAACAGGCCCATTTCAAGTCTTGTTTATGATAGTGATAGATATTATTTTTTAATATTTTTTATTTAAAAATAAATTAAAATCATATTTTTTTATATTAGTGTATTAAAACAATAAAAAATATTTATTTAATTTTGTAATTTTTTTTAAAAAAATAATTGGACCGTAATGCTACATGTTGTAAGATTTATTTGGAAGGAAAATGGTTTTTTAAAACCTGCGGCACGGCTAGGGATGGCATTGAAGTCCAGAGAAACTGGAGTGTGCCCTTGGAGCAGGCAGAGGTGTGAATGATTTTGTTTTTTATGACTGAATTCTATTAAATAAAATACATAAACTATAAAAAAAATAAATTATCTTATGTTCTTCAAACAAAGTTTGACAAGGTAATTTTAGATATCTATTCAAAAATTGCACGAACACATATAATATGATGCAAGTTGCTTTTATAAAAATAATTTTTAATTAAAAATATATTAAAATATATTTTTTAATATACATATATATTAACATATCAAAATTATTTTAAAAATATTATTTTAATAGTTTTTAAATAAAAAGCATATTAAACCGCAAAAACAAATGATTTCGACGGAAGTCACGTTTTGCCATATCCCTGGACCTAACTTTCCTAGGTTTACCTTCTAAAGCTTTGGTGGGCTTTCTTTTAAAGGAGGTATAGGCCCAAGAAAATCGAACATATCAAAGTGGTTTAGTTAAAGAAATTTCTTACCATATAATTGAGGACAGATTTTTCATGTTAAGCACCGAACCATGCCAAATTTTAAGGAATTAATTAAAAATGACTCCAAACCTCAATGGTTAATTAAAAATAAAAATTAATAGTATGTTAGTTTCACTCAGTATACTACTTTTATTACTTAAATATAATAAAATATATACCCATAATTATATTTTCCTCAATTGATGATAATTAATTTTTTCACAAATATTTTTTAAAAAAGTTTCCATTATATCTAGAACTATAGCTAAAAATTAAAAATTCTTTCTTTTTTAATTATGATAATTAAATTTGATCCTTTTTCTAGCATTATCTATCATCAAATTTAATTTTTTTTCAAAAGAAAAACTGTTCGTGCTGCAATTTTTTTGTTAAAGAATTTTGTTGATGTTTCTAAATATATATGCCATCAATAAAATATTTATTTCGAAAAAATATAATAGAGTTATTAAAATTTTCACAAATTCAATTTTTATGACTTCATTTTGTTTTTTAAATAACTTTAAATGTTAATGTTTCCATTGATTACGCCGAAACAAGATATTTCGTGGTTATACTAAAGATAAAAGGTAAACTGGTCCACAAATAAAACTTATAATAAATACAAGTGAGATTAATAATTTATGGATTACGAGTAAAACCACCTAAATTAATAACCTTAAACTTGAGGAGGTGAAATTGTTATCAAACCTTAGAAAAATAGCTGATAGAGAACTTTTTAGTAGGAAAAACACAGACAATTGAGTTTAAAACGACTTCAGTAAATAGTTTGCTTATGAAAACAACCTCCAAACTTCAGGGAGGACAATTTGCAGATTACCCACAGTACCGTCACTCTTGGATCTAAAATCAAAGTATGCGCTAGCAGAGGGAGTTTTGCAATGGTGGTCCAATTAGAGTTGAGAAAACATAAGAGAGAAAGCTGCATCTAATCACTCCTAAGATCAAGTCAGATCAAAGAATATTGTCCTGGAAATGACATGGTTAATTAGCACTTATAGAGGATAAGGCTACCTCTATAATTAATTTGTCAGATTAGAGTTGTACCTCTCAAATGGAGTATCAAACTTCCTTTCACTGTGCATATCACCAGACAGGAAAGGGCTGCTTTTCGCAATTTGGCCATCTGGTGCTGTCCGTTTTCTCAAACCACATACTGGACCTGCAGGTTTTGTTTCTTCCTTTGCATCTTGGTGTCCCAGCTGAGGTTTCTCTCACCCCCAGCAGCTCCATCTCCGAGGACGTTCTAGAGCTCACACATCTTCATCTAGCTGTGGCAAAGAGGATCTTGCAGTACCGGAGAAATACATCCTTGCCTTGCTGCACATTGGAGAAGCAAGAGTAGCAGAGAGAGTTAGAAGTCAGGAGGAAGATCTGTAAGTTAACTATGGACAGGAAATATACTACTTGCAGAAAAATATACATGTTCGAAGGCTTCTGGATATATGAACTACCATCTGCAGGTCTCTTGGTTAATCACCGGTAGACTGTCTGTGCAGACCCAACATAAATAAATAGTACAGTGCTGGGGCTGTGATCGATAATGCTTTCCTTGGAAGAAAGGACGCTAGAAATATAGAAAGACGAGATGCTCTATCAAGGTATCTCATAGGACAGCTTAAACATTAAGAATTGGATTTTCATTTGACGAGATTCATTGTGTGGGAATCCAAGAATACAGTAGTGCTTGTACAGTAGAGGCTTTGCGGTGCGGGGGGGAAAAAACAAGGTTATTGTTTAAAGGATGCAAGAAACTCAAAAACACATGTATTATTTATATCTTAATATCTTGAAAGACTTTTTAAGGGTTATTTTTATAAGGTCACACGAATCATTAATAATCAATTTATTTTCTCTTTTATAAGAGCATCAAGAACATGCTTGCTTCTTCTTTCTTTTACAGAATCAATGGTGTAATTCAGAATATTGAATGAATACATGTGAGTGAGGACGTGAAAAGGCATTGCAAATCCGTTAAGAAAATGTGACTTTCATATTAAGATTTTATATTTGAAATTCTAATTTTAGTGGGTGTTTGATAATGATTAAAAATCATCAAAAGGACAGGTGAAAGTTATCCCTGCATGGTGCGATGCCTTGATTGGGTGTAAAAAAGAAAGACAAGAACTTTGACGGAGACTTGCTGCGAGGAGACAAATTTCGTTTTGCGTGGACACAAGGACTTGGCGACCGAGACTTTTGATAAGAAAATTAAAATATCACATTGCTTGGTGTTGGAAAAATCGTACATTTCTTTTGTTTGAGAAAGAGTTCCAAAAAACTTTAAATATTTTTAAATTAATTTTTCTACTATTTTCATATCATTTTAACATATAGATATTAAATATATTTTTTTATAAAAAAAAAAAACACTCGAGAACTCCACAAAACTTAATTAGTTAGCAGTACTCAAAATACGAGCCAATCACATAATTAACCACCTGTCCTTCGAGTTCCAAAATTTTAAATTTAAAAGTGATTTTGTAGCCATGAGGTTTCTTTTACCACAAAACCAAAACTTTTAATTTTCTATTTGAAAAAGGAATCTAGCTCAAGAAGAAATTAGGAAAGAAAGCATCATACGAGCTAACTGGATTAAAAAAAAAAAAAAACTACTGGAGTTCGAAAGGAAAAATAATTGTCATTGGATAAAAGCATTTATAGCAACCTAAATACCTATATATAAAATCATGAGCTTTATGTCAAGACATTAAATTAGACAAAAATATTCTTATATTTTAAGAAGCATAACATACATGTATATTTTACAGGGAATACTTTAGTAAATACTAATTATATTAGCTTATTTAAAAAAAACCTAATTAATGGCTTATTAATTTTAACATTTAATTAGATAAAATGACTGTTTTTCATCATCGTTATGAGTGTTCGGGACCTCCAACTACAAATTAATTAATCTCGGCAAATCAAGACCGAAGGAACTCAGTTCCAAAGCAATAGCTAAACGAAATCAATTTCAAATGATTGTAGTCATATTCCACTTTGTTAGGTAGCTGCTTTCCAATTTCTATTTGGTAAATAAATTTAAAAAGTGTGCCACTAATTGAATATTGAAACACAGTATATATATATATAGTCATTGGCTTTTTAATTAATACCCAACAAAAATAAATAGTTTTTTGCACAAGTATACTTATTTTAAATTATAGTAAATATTATTTTTATCAAAGAGTGTTTTAAGTTTAAATTTTTTTAAAACTGTAGTATAGCTGCACAAACAAATACTAGCACATTAGAGGATTTTTTCCCCAAATTAAGTAATCATTATTTCAATTAACTTCATTTTGCTTTTATGTATTTGAATCAAAAGTAAAATGACTATAACCTGAAAGTAAATTTAGCATTCATCATGACTTTTCCAATCATATACACAAGAGTTAATGTATTTTCTTTTGTAGGAGGGACTAAAAAGTTTGACATTAGCATTCAGTTTAGTTTGATTCACCTAGATAATCTGCAACGAGCAGCAGATCGAATTAGAGAAAAGAGAATACTTATGTAATAACTGAAAAATGTGTTTATATTATATTATATTATTTTCTATTTGGAGAAAAATAATAATGGAAATCATGTGTAAATTAAACTTGTTTTCCATGATATTCGACATATAAATATTTGTTTTCTTATCTTAAAGGTATTGGTGTAAACAATTAAAAAAATATAACATTATTTAGAGAATTGGTGTAATATCTATATTTTCTACACAGAAAAGATGCCTATGCTAATCTGGATCTTCAGATCTGTAAACGTTTGTCCCTAAAATTTTATTGGTGTACCATGTGAGGTTTTGGAAAACCAAGTTGACTATTCAAAGAGAAGTCAACTAATTGTGGGAATTGATAGCCTCACACCATAGTTTATTGATTGTAAAAGCTAAAAATATGACAACCAGCTCATCCGAACATGACACGACAACAACTAACATTTCTGCAACTGGAATCGAAATAGATTAATATAAGTTGACAACAAAGCATATGCAAATCAATAATGATAATGGTTCCATTGACTAGCTAGCTCTTCAGGCAATCCTTTCCTTTTCTTTTCTTTTCCTTTGTTCGGTCTCTTAAACTGCAACTGTCTGAAATCACAAATCCCCGTTAAATAAATCTTGTAGAGCTGCCAATGGCGGGAGACCCCCACCGTCTTCAAACTTTTGGATGCTGCAGTTTCTCTTCATTTGTACATGTTCTTCTGTCATCAAATCAGAAGTAGCAGCAAATACAAGGTGACTAAAGAGCAAATATAAAAATAAACTTAATTGCGAGGCGATGAATCCCGCAATTTTGCACGAATCTAACATATCCAGCTACAACATTAAAACAGTACCTTGTGATGCTAGTTCCTGAGGTCCAAGCCGGTCCTTGTCCTTGTTTATCTTCTCACATAAAGCATCGATTATCACTTGCAATGCATTCTTTTCATTTTCTAATTGTTCAATTTTTGCTTGAAGCTGAATTACATTCATGTTTTCTGGATTGCTGATTCTTTTTGTTAACAGATTAATATCATGTTTAAGCTGAGTATTTTCACGCTGGAGATCTTTATAGTTGGAGCCAGTCTGCCAAACAAAATAATGAATAGTTACTCTATAAGAAACCAATAAAGTAATCAATCAAAGAGACACTCTTGATCACAATGTCATCAGGCTAAATTTCTCTATTCATTAATTTATGACAACTATAATTGCCCATACTGCTCTGACATAGGATTTCACTACTATGAAAAAAATTGACTAGAAAACATTTTAGTATATGAATTTGTTGTTCGGAAGAGATTTTATCATGGCTAATCTTGTAAAAATGAATCGCCATATAGGCCATATATTAATTAGCAGAATCGGGACATCTAGGGATGACAATAAGTATCATTAGGTGGGTATCCATCGGGTTCGAGTTTAATTACCATCCCTATGAATATCCTATAACTTGCTTGTAAATATATCTTAAAAGATAATTACATCAATAATCAAACAGCACCTGGTCTTCAACTTTTGAAAAACATACAACAAAAGCTTACACTACATAGTCACTGTCCAGGAGGAAAGCAGGAGCCCCCTATCATCCAAAGAGAGTCTGTTGAAACCGAATCTCGTGGGTGCTCACCTCATTGTTGAACTAACATGCCAAGGTCAAATGAGAATTGAAAAATGAAACACTTTGACCTCTATAGGGTAGCTCTCAAAGTTAAAAATATGATTCAAAACATATGCCTACTAGAATCCAATCATCCTTGTCAAAAAACTATCTCAACCCAAAAACTAATAGCTAGTAAGTTCTAGTAATGATTTTATATTACTCTCTTATTCCCCCTCAAGTATATAGAATTTAATAATTGAATCTAGGTTCCATCCAAAAGACTTAAAACCTCATGGTGGATAACCCATTCTCAATCTTTTATATTACTTTATATTCTTATATTTATTCAAGGTGGGTATGCTCTTATATTTTTTTAGTGTGAGATATGTTCACTAACAGCCCTATCTTTTGGGGTTTGTAAGTGAAATCCTTTTTATCTTGAAATTTACACACGATCATTAGTTATTTAGACCTTGATAACTACGTGAAAAACCATCTCGACTTGAAAACTTAAGCTATTAAGTGAAGTCTAATGAATGATTTTATGTTACTCTCTTACGTTATTCTTTGTTTCACTGCTAGTTTGATGTCTCATTAATTCATATTGCCCCATTCTTTTCTAGGAGGGAAAATGTTGTTGGCAAAACACTTCGAGGACATGAATGTACTTCTTCATCAAGTTATAAAGTAGCTATTTCGGTCTTTTCATGCAAATGGCAACTTCAACAAGTTTCCCTTCAATGGAAAGGGAGGATTTTTGCCTTGCCAGAATTGCTAATCAAAGGGATTGATGGAATCTAGGAGAGCCTTTGACGACTGACATGTCTTAGAATACAGGGCTGTCCTAGACTGAGAAGCATGTTGTTACCAACAATGCGTCCTTCCCCACCAGTCTTAAAGAGGGCCAAAATTTGGATTTTCTCTTTGAAATGTTCTGATCAGTGTCAGTCAGTGGAGATAGCTTTGAAATGCTATTTCAATTGAAATCTAAGTGATCAGATGCAGTTATATAGCGCAGGGAAATTAAACGAGCAACCATATAAGTAGAGAACCGCTGCCTCATAAAAGTGAATTGGTTTCCACAAGCCAACCTTTCCCTTTATGCAGGTGGCTGCATGTGCTATTACATTCTTGATTAAGTTGTGTTATGTAGTGTAAAAGAGGATAGACTACTATAAGAAGCAAGTAATATCTTGGTGAAAGAGAATTATAAGGCTAAATAAAACTTCTCAATTAGTGTAACCAAGGCCTTGCTTTGATAATAAACTACTACTTGCACTTGGCCCTCGTTAATCTTTAGAGGAAGTACACTTCCTATAATTTCCTCTACAATGAACTGAATAGAAGGTGAAACCAACAAATATTGGTTACCATACTCTTTCCAAATTAATTTGTTGATTGGACTCCCAACCAAACTTCTACTTCCTTTTATATTGAGTAGGAAGACATAGATCCTAAACTGTTTTCGAACAATTCTCATGAGATGACATTTATTTGATGGATTCTTGTCCGAGGGATGAAATTTTGGTTTCCCACAAAACCCACTAGATTGGACTTTGAGTGTTTACAGGACCCAATAAGACAATAATATCAGATAAAAGCCTCACTACCAGTCCATGAAGACAATACTCTCGAACAAGAATATTCCTCTTGAATCTATAAGACAGTACCCCGAACAAGGCTCATACCCTCTGAATCCATGAAGACTAAACCCCAAGCATGGCTTAGACACTCGAATCTAGCTATTAGACCTAGATGCACCTGAATCCAACTGCTACCCTCAAATGCGCTCAAATCCAATCGCTACCCCAAATGCTCTACTCCCTTGTCAAACTTGGTCTACTCTCCATTGACCACGGAGTTAAAAAGTACACGATTTAAATGAAAGCACACCTCTTGATAATGTGTTCTTTAGGGGTTGGTCCTGTTATTGTCATCAACAATCCATAACTCACAAAACCCAGAATTAAAACAACTTTTGTAGTGACTTGTTGTCACTTAAAGTCTGTCTCCAAGATGTACAAAACTGTAGCTGACAAACACATTGATCATCTTAACTTTACATGGACACATTCACGTTGGTTCAAGGTTATATAAATAACGTTCGAAGTAAAAAATCTTCTCCTAGAGATTGGAGACTCATTTTCCTCCCTTTTAAGCTTTATTTTGGAAACAAACATAACACAACCTCCTAATGTTTTTTTTCCCTCCACCATCAGTACTAATTTAAGCATCATATGATCCATTAGAACCTTGAGAGGACTGGTTATTCAAGTGTTTTAGTTACTCAAATCCAATCTTCTACGCCTTTCATTCCATCACAACCTTAGAAGGCAACTTTACAAAGACCATGATCTTTGTAAAGTTTTATGTGAACCTCATCAATTGATGGTGATCACACCCTCTCCACAAACCTTGAATTTTAATATCTTTATATTTATTTGTTACTTGATTTTTTCTATTTAATTTTTTTTCAAGGAAATATCTTTCATTTCTAATCAAATAACAAACAAAATTAAAAAATACATTTTAAAATGCAATTTGGACATTTTAAAAAAATAATTGTTAAGTTTTGTTAAAAGACTAGCTTATAATTTTCAAAACTAGAAAAACTTGCATACAAAATCAGAAAAATCTGAAAAACTAAATCATAATTTACTATAGATAAAATCTACAAAAAGGACATGATAAGACGGCCAAGTATGGAATGTTTCTGAGTTTGATTATTCAAAGCTATATGTAGGAAAACTTTTCTGGGGTTTTCATGATGGTCTAAGATGTTGCGGAAATATGAATAACAACAATAGTGGTTCGCTTAGAATTACATATCCCACTAAAATGAATAACCATGCCATTTGACTAATTACTTCTTAACCAACTCCATCTCTAAGAGATTGCAACTTGCTACTTTTAGCCACTCAAAAAGGGTAGCAAATACAGCAGTAGATATTTTAACTAAGCAAGGTGTTTAATGTTCTTTTGATTACGTAACTTGGCTTTGGTAGTTTAAAGCAAGGGTGTCGTCTAGTAAGCTGGTTTGGGTTTTTTATGCGCCATCTTCTTGATGTTACTACTCCTTTTCTTCTCTCTTCAATCAATCTGATCGATGTATCATAAAGAAAAAACTACTTGACAATGGTCGAAACGAACTGTTAAAAGCTTAATTGATAAGGATGTTAACTTCAGAAATCAACTATACAATGAACCTTTACATATATACTTAAGTTATCAAAAGGCAGAAGAATGACCAGTATTCCATCATATTTGTAAGCTTATACTTTCTAGCCAGGTGGAATAATGTAAATGAATATGACTCTTGTATTGCTTTCACTAGATCCTATCATTACATGGGTTGAAACCTTTGCTATTTCTGGTGACATTTTGCTTTCTCTGATCTATTTTTCTATCAGAACCCCCTAAAAAAAATTGTTGATTTATGGTTGTTTATAAAATGTAAGTAGTTTTGTATAACAAACAGCAAAGGAAGAGAATGGAGAAACACTTACTAGTCGTTTTAAAAGCACTTCCACAACCGTATTTTGACTATTAAGCTGGCCTTTTAATTGGCCAAATTCCTTCTCAAGTTGCTTCATCTCATCTTTTTGACGTTGCAAAGTCTGTACCAGTAGGACTTCTTCCTTCTTTAAGGAATCATTCTCTCTCCTTAAACGATCATTTTCAATGGTAAGTTCATCCAATTTGTTCATGGTGATCATTTTCAATTCCTACAAATAAATAGTAGAATACAAGAAAGAAAAAAATTATAATTAAAGAGAAAAAAATGATAGGAGAGAATCATTAAATAGATTCAAAATGTGTTTGATAGGATTTATGAGAAATTAGTATAAGGTTTTGTTTGATACATGGGTAAAACAAGTAAAAATGTTGTTTTTCCTTTTTTTAATTAATCTTAAGACAAATTATTCCCATAAGAAAAAATAATTACAAACAAATTAAATCAGTTACTCCCTAGATCATAAGTTCTGTTTACACAGTATAGAGCGAGCGAAACAATTTAATTGAATTTAAGTGAAATCCAAAGAGAGAAGAAAAAATGGGGTTTTACCTTACATCGTTGCCGATATGCCTTGTCAGCCAATCTTTTTTTCTGAGCTGCTGTGTATCTAGTAGCTCCATTGAGATTAGCATCAGTTGTTTTTGGAAATTGATTACTTACTAGTTCGGCCGACGAGCTAGGACTTGGTTGCATGAACAATAATGTATTCAATCCCCCAGCTTTTTAAGATTTAAATGAACAATACAGAGAAAAAAAAGATATTCACGAAAGAGCTGAAGCAAGCGACATAAATTTGATTCAAAATCCAATTCAATCATAGCTGTTACAAGGCAAAAGGAATTACAATATATCTGGGGTTAATTGAGCTGCTATTTTTACTTACCATCACCTGGAGATAATATATCTGGGAGAATTTCCCACATGTTGGTAGCGGCACCCTCCATAATATCTGTCTTCTGTAGAGAGATGGAGAGACTTTTGTTCTTGCGAAGAAAAGCATCGAAATTATCAGCAACGTGAGGTACACAGCTCGGTCAATAAAACATCATGCAAAAGCCGTTCGATATCGCTCGTCCAGAGTGGGAACTTGGACGACTAGACAGCTTCATGGGCCACGATAGCTGTAATGAATTGTAGAAACTTCGGCCCAACAAGGACGCTTTCAGCTGTCCATTCAAGATAGGCTAAATTATCCAAAAATACCTCTAACTTTGGATTAAATCAAATTTAGTCCTTGGATTTTGTTTTTTTATTTAAGCACCATGAACTATTTTTTTTCTTAGAAAAGCCTGTCGATCCAGGCTCCCATCTATCCATTAATCTCCTTTTATTCTCAAATCACGTGTTATCAAGATATGTACTATGTTTCTAAACTATTACCTATAATCAACATTAACGAAAAAGTCTATTTTTAAAAAAATAATAATTTAAAGCACTCAAATAAAAATAAATAAATTTAAGAGCTGAGTTCATTTTAACTCAAAGTTTAGGATAATTTTTTATGAGATAGATAAATATCCAACCCTTTTTACTTGTTCTCAAACAAATGTTGTATTTTTTTTTTTCAAAATATATAATTTTACCATGTTTTTTCAAACTGTCAGATTTTTATTTTTTTATGATTGACAATTAAGGTAACAAGAATTAACTCTAGTGATTCTGTATCAGTTTTAATTTAAAAAATTAGTGTAAAAAAAGATTAAATGAAAGATGTTAATTATGCATATATACCAAGAAATAACTATTTTTGCCTCATTCCTCCTTGCTTTTTTTCAACATTCACCTCTATTTTTCTTCGGTCATTTAGTTTTTTTTCTTCTTTTTCTGAGTTCGTTGACCTTGATTAACAGAGCAATTAATCAAAGCGGTGATGGTACCATTGGAGGCTGAATTATGTGTTCAATATTTTTTCACCAGGTGACATGCAATAAAATTTGAAGAATAGATGATATAATCATTAACAACAATATAATAGTTAAACTAAACTTTATTTCTTGCATTTAACTTTAATAGGGCCTTCCCTCTCCTCGATCATCTACCAAAGTCTAAACATAAAGGAATCAACTTCAAGATGCAAACATCGATCTAATCCCCAAATTCCATAACAAATCTCTACTACAGAACCTGTTACAAAACACCCCACGGAATTTGTTGGGTTGTTGCCATTCATGTCAAATAGCAGCCCACATGCACCAGCCAAGCTTGAATGGCAGCACCGTCCATTGACAATAAGTAGCTGCAAGAGATATGCATCGTCCATTGTTAACAAGGGCTGCAAGTCTGGCAGAAAGTTTAGCACAAGTTAGGTGTCCAGAATTGTTGACATGATAGATATTTCTATGATATTTTAAAATGGATTAAAAGTGTTTGATGGTTGTTTAATTTAATGAAATATTAGGTTAATAGTTAGGTATAAAAGTAAGAAGTTGTTATTTTAAGTGTTTGATGAAGAATTCTTTATTGATCCCAAAACTTTATTGAATTAATATATGCATTTTGTTTTACCAAAATCTAGATTTAGAAAAAAGCTTATTGTATCTACTTTCTAATACCATAAAAAAAAAAAAAACATATTAATTGAAGTAAAAACATAATTGTTTTACAAAAAATTTATGACAAGGCATGACATCATTATTTTAGATTAAAAAATAAATTATTTTTTTCAAAAGTAAAAAATCAAATGAAATATGAGTAGCACTAATTACATTTAAAGGAGAAAAAATAAAATTATGGTTGATCGATCTTTTCAAAATCATCATAATAGTTTTCAAGATGATTTAATTTTTAAACATTCAAATCCATTTAAAATTTAAAAATATATAAATAATAAAATCATTTTTTATATACTTCTATACATGTTATATTTTACAATTCGCTATAATAATCCTTTTAATGCTAATTTTCCTATACTTTCGAAATAATTTTTTGTAATATATAAAAAAATTAAATCATCCCTTACATATCATATCCTTTTTTTTTTTTTTAATTATCAAGTCAAAGTATCTGTATTATTTCATATGAGTGTCTCATATATGTACATGTTCGCGCTTTATAGACCAAATTAAGCATGTATATTGATTCACTTCTTGAATAAAAAACTTAACAAAGTAAAACTGAAGAAATAACAACAAGATACAGATTAAATTGTATTTGATAATTTAAGGATACTATAAATTAAGAGAATGTAAAAAATAAAAAATAAAAAAGGGCTAATTATATGTATAAGGTAGAAATTAATGTTACCTTAGAATGCTTGTTTTGGTACGTATGAGGTCATTATCCTTGTTTAATCTGTTCACATAAGGCATCGATAATCTCTTGGAGAGCATTCTTGTCTTGTTCTAATTTTGTATAGTTTTCTTGAAGTTGAATGACGTCGTTTAAATAGTCATTGTCATTAATCTTCTTGATCAATAGACTTTTTTCTAATCTTAGCTGTTTATTTTCGCACTGAAGATCCATATTATTTTTCCTACTAGCCTGTAATCACAAGAAAGAAATGATAAGGTTAATTATATGCACAAATCTTGAGTTAGGCAACTTATAATAAATAAATAAATTATTTCATGATATATAGTAACTAATCTACGTACCAAGTTTATTTTTTAAAGAATTAATGATGAGAACAATAAGATTTTAATAAAGATTAATGACACTAATTAAGAAACCCCTAAGCTGATTACAAATTTACTTTCTGGCTAGGGTATGCATGCTTGAGATATAACTACGTACTAAATGAAAACGCTAAGTTTTATCGAACAATATTTTTAATTCTGCATCATTTTATTTATTTATTTATTTTTCTTCTGCTAATTAATAACACCCATTGAAATCCATTGGACGTAGATAGCCCTTAATTTTTAATTAATTTTGAGTCATATAAAAAAATTCAATTTAAAATGTTAAATTATCAAATGACAGTACTCCAAATATAATTTAAATCACATTTACTAATAACCAAATTATGTGCATAATTGCATTATGCTATATATCTTTAATTAATGTGAGGTTCTCAATTTACACATCAAATTAAATCTCCCTATCTATCACTCATGATTTCCATCGATCCACATTGATCTTTTATTTATTACTTCTTTTATGATTTAATCCTTTTCAATCTGAAAGCGGCTTCACCAAACCTGAGGCACGCAACTCACACACACACACACACATATTTGCTGCTATAATTATAATGATTCCATGCAATGGATAAAAAAGAAAAGGGTTAGTTTCAATATAATTTCTTCTTATAAAGTTTCAACTGTGCAAATGTTTCTTTTCAAGTTTTAATCACTTGTCAATTCTTCCATTCATGTCATCCAAAGTAGGAAAAATTAAGGTTTTTTATTCTCAGTTCAAGTGAAATATTGACACCATTAATCCCTCGGGAAGAGAACTGGATCCCTTTCAAAACTCTTGGAGTAGATTGAAAGAAGATTGGATGAATGAGCGAGCAGACAGAGGCCCAACCGTACGTTACCACCACTTATGTCAGATAATTTGACCTAAATATTTTTTCATATATGATGCAGTGACTGGCAAAATAGAACGCAGAAGGACGTAAGAAGAAACACGTACTAATTGGTTTGAGAGCACTTCCACGACAGCATTTTGTATCTGAAGCTGGTCCTTCAAATGGCAAAGTTTATTCTTTACTACTTTCATTTCTTCTTCCTGGGTTTGCACCATCTCCGGCTGCTTAACTCCTTCCCCTTTCAACTGTTCATTCTCTCTCTTTAATTTATTATTTTCTTCGGTGAGCAAAACCAAGTCCTGCTCAGTTTTCATTTTCTTTTCCTGCATGATTTCTCAAAGCATAAGAGTTTAAGGATGTGATTTAAATGAAAATATAATAAGACACGAAGGATAAATATATGGCTAGTAAGCAATGAGTTAATTACCCTGCATCGCAGCCGATATGCCCTGTCAATCTCCCTTTTCTTTTCACGGTCCAAAGGAGCTTTTCTTTTCAGATTAGCATGAGCTGTGTTAGGAGAGTACTCTCCAGGTAAAGGTGATAGGTAATGCTCGATTGGCACATGGTTCGCTCCATAAGCGCTGTTGGCGGTTTCATTTAGTGCAGATGCCTTGGCTCCACCTGCATTTAAAATTTAGAAGATCAAAACCCTTCACAAAGACCTTCTTTTTCTTTAATAAGCTAACAAATTAAGGGAAAAATAAACATGGGCAATTAGAAAACCTGCTCTGTTATGGCCACATCGTATTCCGAAAGACATATTTAGGGTTTGTTGGTGAAACAAAATGGTGCCATTAATACAATACATATCCTCCTCATGCATATATACACCACCCACATATATTCCACAATCTTTCTTGCTAACAAAGAAGTTGCCGTATTTCATCCACAACAGCAACTAAGGAGATTGAAGTTAAAAAGTGAACATCACATTCACCTGACAAAAAATAAAATAAAAAATGAATCTATAGGAATTCGGAATCATCTTGATGGCTAGTTTTTCTCCTCAATCATAACATGCACCAATAATTCAAGGGGAAAAAACCCTCTAATACGGCCAGATCTGACTAGATCCAATTACTAAAGCTGATTTATAAATTCTGTCCAGAAACAATATGACTATGTAGTCTGACGCGAACTAGGTTGGCTAACTGGTTACTGTAAAATAATTAAAGAACAGGGAGGAGCTAGGGAGTATTATTACAGCTCACGCTTTCTTTTTCTTTAATTACTCGATAGATGTAGTGCTTGGATCAACTTACTTCTATTAGGTTGATGCATCGTATCTAACATCTCTGTTAAATACACATCGAGCGGATCCATTAGCTGCTACTTGTACAAAACGAAAGCAAACAGAACTAGAGAAGACCAACTCCAAAATAGGATAACAATGGAAACAAAGACAAGAGAACTCATAAAGCTCGATCTTAACGAAGTTTGTTCATAATTGTCAATTGAGTTCGAGAGGTGATGTTTAGATATACAAGCTGATAAGTGAAAGCATGGCAATTTAGTGAAATTGTGCGAAAACGCGCGATATCTACGTGCACCGTGAAGGTATCCTGTCATGGCTATAAACTTTCGTGCGATACGTCAATCAGGGACTCATTGGTCTTCACTTTTTGATTAACCTTTGGCTTTCGTGTGTTCATTTTTTGTCCTCGTCTTCAAAGGGCGCCGTGGTCCTCTTAGGACTTTATTGAAGTCAGGAATGATCAAGTATCTCTTTTTTTTTTCTTTTAAGTATTTTTAAAAACATTAAAAAATTTTATTTTTTTATTTATTTTAAATTTATTTTTTTATGTTTTTAGATTATATTATAGACGATTTCAAAAATAATTTTAAAAAATAAAAAATATTATTTTAATATATTTCTAAATAAAATATATTTTAAAAAATAATAATAATCATTCTTCCCATCAAGCCGCGTGAGCATGGCGGACAAGGACATCGAATTAAAACAGAAAACAGGGAGAACAGAGAAAAGGCTAAAACAAGGTCAACGTAGCATACCATCTATACCTGGTACACAACTACACAAGTAAAGTTGGAAGAAGAAAAAAACAGTAGCAGACCTAATTAAACGCTTGGGTTGAATTGGATTGAATGGGTGTGATGATCTAATTAAATGCGTATCATTTTGCCAAAAAGGGCCTGGACTCCTTTTACCCAGGATTTTATATATTGGTCGGTAGATAAAATAAAAATTCAATTCATGACCTTTTAAACTACTGTTGCTGCATGCTGTCTCGCGCATCACTCTTGAGTTGCACTTTTTTTTCTTGTTTATTAGCAGAACAATAATACCAAATTCTGAAAGAAACAAAAAAGAAGTATTTGGAAGTAATTGTTTTTCATTGACAATAAAAAACCTTTCAAAAATAGATCAGTTTGTGTCTGTTGTTGTGTCCGAATGTTTTTTGCAACTGTTTTACCAAAGCTTATTCTGAATTTCACAGAAACAAAAGTTCCAAAGGATATTGAATGGTGATGCCTGCATGCCGTAAACGTACTGTAATCATAAGTTTTTTGCTTTATATATATAAACCCTTATAACCCTCCTTCCTAGAGATATTTAAAAGAATGAGTATGTCCTGAGCAAGGACTTAGGGGTGTGTCAAGCCCAATCACACTGCCAAGCTCAAGAATAACGGGTCTAGCGCCAGTCATACCAAAAACTCTTTTAGGCTTAATAGTGTGCTAAGTTCTAGACATGTTAGACTTGGCAGTATGCATGCCCAATAAATGAGCATGTTTTAAGTAGGGGCTTGATAATGTGTCAAGCGGGCTTGGTAATGTGCGAAGCTCCAAGAATGCTGGGTTTGGCGCCAGCCACACCCAGACTCAGGCATGCTAGGCATAGTTAGGGGTAAGCAAAAAAATTTTGAAAAACCGATTAAACTAAGAAAATAAAAAAAAATAACCGAAAAAAAATGATTAAAATTTTAAAAATCTACCGGTTCTGTTCGGTTTTGATTTTATAAGCCTGAAATCAAAAAAACCGAACCAAACCGAGATCGAAAAAAAAACTGAAAAAAAACCAAGCCAAAACAAGTCAAACCGAAAAAACCGAGCCAAACCGGTTTTTGTCCTAAAAAATCGAACCGAACCGAACCAAAACCGGTCGGTTTGAACCAGTTTCAGTTTTTTTTTTAATTCGGTTTGGTTACTTTTTTTATAAAAACCGAACATAACAAAAAATGATCGCTCCTAGGCATAGTAGTATGCCAAGCCCTTGACACGCCCATGTGAATACACATCCTCACTTGAAACGCCTAAGGAATTAATTATCATCCTCTCTTGGCATGCCCAAGTGAATGAGGTAATATGAGTCTAAAAAATATGTCAGACCCAAGACACTTGGACTTAGCAATTAGCCAAGTCCAAGGTTAACTACCATCTTCTTTTAGGCATATCCAAGGGAATGATCATCTTTCTTTGGCACACCCAAAGGAATGACCATCCTCTTTTGGCACGTTTAGGAGAATGAACAACCTCTCTTAGGTCTAATTTCGAGAAAAAAACTCAGCCTTCATGGACTTAACTACATTTGATGTATTGGACCCTAATCTTCCTACATCTTTTAGGTGTATAAAAGTCTTTAAAAAACCCATCATATTCTCATCAAACATTAATACAAATATAAGAAATATTTATTCCTCATTAAATGTTATCATGATAAGAATATACTCTAGACTCTTCTCTTCACAAAAAAACAAAACTCATGGGCTATAAATACACTATGAGACCTTCACAACAAAAATTCACAATCTTCATTCTCTTGTGCATACATATTTTCAGATCATCTCTCTTTAGAATATTCTTGTATTTTCTCTCTCTCAAAAGATACTTATTTAAATATGAAGAGTCTCTACCTCTATCAAAAGAGATTTTTTGCAAGTACTCGCTAGCTTGGCCTACCACACACAAGTAAAAGCTATCAACTATCTGGGTTATAAAAAATAGATGATATTACTCTGATCAATTGATCAACAGTTTATCTAACTCGGGAGGTCTATTCTTAAGCTAGTTGGATGTGTGGAAAGTGTGGTGGGACTAAAGCAATTAGTTGTTGGTAAGCAAGAATTAATTTAAAAACACAACTTAGAAAGAGGAGGATAAAACTACTTATATCTGTGGCTTAAATCCAGTGTCAAAAAAAGGGGGGGAAACAACAACAAGAAGAAAATTAAGGGATAACATCTTTGAAAAATAATAATTGTTAGTGCCCTTTTTTGGTTCTCGGTTTCAAATTAAAGTAATTGTTCAATAAAAGAGGGGTACCTTGATGCGCCCCCATGAAGCTGTTAATATTGATGACGAAGCTAATTATGCAGCTTCAGTACTTCTCATATTTTAACTTGATGCGGCCCCCACCCCCCCCCTCATGAAGCTGCTAGATCGACGCAGCTAGTGACTCATGGAATCCTTTTATCCCTTGTTAAGGGTCCCTTTTTCGAGCCTGGATCATTCGCATTTTCTACAGCAAACATCTTCCACATTTTCTACTCATCTTTTCTTGCCCTTCCTGCAAATTATGAGTTATAAACAGAGAGAGGGATGGACCAAGGGTAAAAATCTAAACAGCAACAGAGACAGATACATGATAATGTACAAAATCAAAACATATTCACGTACGTACGTACCCCATAGTTTCAAGACTAGATCCTTTTCGGCAAACCAAAACCAGAACATTCATTAGTTCCAGCAGAAACAATACCCAAGTTTCAGATGAAAATGTCCGAAGAGCTGGACAAGAAGATGCTCATTGAGGGTCGGAGAGATGCAGTTGTGAGGAATCATGGGCAAGCAGGGTTTTTCTTCCTCTTCTTCTTTAAATGGAAAAAGAACCGATCGTTGACGAAGACTTTACAGAACGTTACAATAGCTGAGGACCTGGCTTTTATTGGCCGAGAAATCTTTGTTTTCAGATCTAGCCGATTGGAATAAACCAATTATATCGTTTGATTTATTTTACGAACCAATCAGCAGTCTTGTGAGCCGTTCTGCCATTAATCAATTTAAACTGTATGAGGTCCATGTTGTAAAAATTTATTGCAAATGACAACAAGGAATCGTTGGCAAAATCCAAAAAGGAAAAATAAACATTGACGAAGTCTTTGCATTAATTAAAAAAAAAAAAACCACATATATGGGCAAGTACTGCACCGTGTGACAAGTCATAGTATGTTACCATGGGACTAAAATACTAAGCGATGGAACGACGAATTTATAATATTTTCAGAAGTTATGATGAAAACTTTTTTTTTTGTTTCCAAGAAAGGGAGAGGAAATTGTAATGAGAGTTTGAGACCCGTCAAATATGATTTTATTGCCAGAGGCAGAACCTACCGGGGGACAAATAATAGTTTTAAGTAATTGATATGAAAATAGACTTTGAATTTAGGGACCAAAGTGATTTTATGAAAACATAGGGGGCGTGGCCGCTCAAAGTAGGCTCACGCGCCGCCCTGTTAATCGCTGCTCTTGATAACCGGCCCTCTATTATCACGTCACGTTATATTCTGAATGTTTGATTAAAGATTATAATGACAATACCTCTCTCTTGCTAAAAGATATATATTTCTATTATTCTTTGTCTTAATATCATTTATATTTTATATTTTTGCTATTTATAGGTACTTCTGTTAGTTAATGCAACTCCGTGTCAGTTACTTACATCATAAAATATTTTATTGATACATATTTGATCCCTATATATATATATATTTTTACAAATATGTTCTTAATTGAAAGTTTTTGGTCATATTTTACAATAAATACAATTTACTCTTTGAGTGAATTTTTCAATTAAGTTTCCAAAAGTCAAATGTTAAAACTTGATCCAAATTAGTCAAAACAATTTAAATAGGTTAATGAATAAGATAGGAGTTGAGTGAATTTAAATTAATAGTATTTTTTAAAAAATATATATTTCTTATAATATCATATATTTATTGTGACAATTTAAAAAAAATCATTTCTAAAATCTCAACTTTGATAAAATGATACAAAATATAAGAAAATAATTTTAAAAAATAAAAGAAAAAAAATATTTTCATCATCATCATCATTATTATAATATTATTATTAAAAAAAAACTAAAAAAAATAGTAAAATTACTATAGCAAAAAAAAAATTGTTAGTGTAGACCCAAAGCAGTATGAATTACAATAATGATTTCACGATATGTTTTTTGTAACTTAAGTTTTTTTTACATCATTTTTATATTAGATTGATTATGCGAACGTTTGCTTCTAATGGATTCACATTCAATTCTCACAATGACAAGAAAAAGATCAAGTGCATAGTTTATACTTGGTTTGACAAAACCCAATTCGATTTTAATTGGTTCAAAACAATTGATGCTTTAAGGGAGAATTCAAAACTTGTCAAATTAGTGATTAATTTGAATGAAAAGATAAAAAAGTTCTTGACATATATGCCTACATGTAAGGGAAGTTGTCAAACTTTAGTAGTGGGTGTAGCCGCCAATCTACAAAGATATCTTTTCTTTATATTGTTGGAATCATCTTGATGAGGGTTTTCTTTAATGGCAGCACATGTTGACAAATGATATTTGGTTTTGTTTTGGCGAACCATTCTTTTTCTTCTTTTTTCTCTATCATCTCCTCAATTTTTTTATCTGATTCTCTAAAATTTAGCAAAGTAAACTACATAAATTTTTTAATGTTAAATTTGATCCTTATTATTTTGGTTTCTGATTTTAGTAGCATTTTTTAAATTTCATTATTCGATATTAAATTGGTTGAGATTAAGCTTCATAACTTGTTTTACTTACTTTTCATGGAGTTATTCTGATCTCATAACCTGATATGAGATTTGACAAGTTTGCATGTTTGCTTCCCCCCATCCTTTTTTATCTTTTTTGTAATTCAATTTTTAATTTTTATTATATCATTTTACATTGAGTTGGTTGAGAATTGAGTTTTATAGTTTTTTTTTTGTTTTTTGTTGTTATATTTCAATTTTATGATCTAAATTATATGTTTGAAAAATTAATTCAAGTTGAATTAAGTTTTTTTTATTATTATTCTTTCAATTCATTATTCAATGAATTAACTTGGATTGCCTTGTTTTTGTCGCATGAGATTGATGATAGAGAGGATGCTGATAGGTCTCGTTAAAGTTAAAGATTGCTATGAAACATCAAAAGATAATATTCTTTTTTGGGCGAGAATAAACCACCATTTAGATAAAATGTTTTCCTTCCCTTTACAATGATATCCTAGGCTGCTTTATATAAGCAATAAACCAATTTCTACTTGCAAAATAAAAGGATCCTATCAGCTAATAAGTACATAGAGCATAAACACGCCATGCCAAGCCCCATTGTTATCTCGGTTGCAATTATCATGGCTTGAGGATTCCAGGTTTGAGAGCAAGATATTAGAGAGGCGATTGAGGGTTTCTATTTTTAATGGAGAGGTTTGTTAGCCATGCCAAGCCCCGTCTGTGTAACCCAGCACCAAGCCCTATCTCCAATTGCTCAATTCTGTGGTTCCTATCAAACCTAGCTCAGCTATCAATGATAGGTCCCGTTCAAGATTGCTATAAAATATCAAAACATAATATTCCTTTTGATTTCCTTTCAATCTGGTTACTTACACGATATAGATATAGGCAGCAGATGGTTTGGCGGAGTGGTCCAGGTATTTTTGTAAGGTTGCCTTTTTTTCTTTTCGTTTTTTTTTTTTTAATCTTTTTCGGTTTCGTTTTTCAAAATCCAATCCTTTTTAAATCAAACCTTTATTTTTAATTAAAAATTAAGCTTCGGTTTCCTTTTTCTTTTAAAAAGTTTTGATAATTTTATCCAGGATTTTTTTAATTTTTTTCTTGTTCGTTAATTTTTTTTTTTAATGATGTCAAGTCGTAGATTTTTTCTTCTTCTTTAAATACATTAACAATACTTAATCATTACTTTCTTATAGGTCATCATGATGCTTAAATCTAAATTATCATTCAAATTTTCTTAGTTAAAGATTCCATCCTTGCAATGGTTGGAGTAGTTATTTCACTTCATCAAAATATTCAAACCCTTGATGTATTTCACGAGCATGAAACATGGAAGAAGCCAGTTTTCCTTAATGAACACGAGGCAAGAAAGAAAGGTGATTCCCAGGGTCAAGGAGGAGCAACATTACATATTCTCCATCAATCGAAAAATACCAAGGAACACACAAACCGAGACAATTAAGTGCTCTTCGATACCTTAAAACACCATAGATGAGCACTCATAAGACAGACCTCTTCTTAGCAATGACCTTCCTACGAAAGTTCACGTGCACTCTTCATTTTTTATAAATTTTATAGATCAGACATGCTATTCCATTCAGGCAATAAGACTTCATTGTTTGAGGTTAATATAATTTACAAGAATTCTTTGTATATCGAATAATGGCAAGAATCGAATCAAGATACAACAAGAACATTCAATCAATATTTCTGCATAACATGTCTACACTGCTTCTGTTCACTAAAACCGTACACCTAGAAAATAATTAATTCACAAGTGGTTCTAACCCCTACCCATCATATCAGAAGCTTTACGCCCTTTGAGAAAAGATTGCCTCACGATATCCTGCATGAGCACACCAAGCACAGTCATCAGTATGAGACCTTAATAGGCCAACAGTTCTCCGTTGTGAATGAATTTAGGTTACCATACTCCCAATTACAAAGAGCTTTTAAGAGTTTCAAGAATCTCTAATAATTCATCCAACATTGTAACCGGAACCTTACCTACTTTCCTTTCATTGTGTAATGCATAAGACTGAGCATTATAAGTTATCTTTTGTGAATCTTCTTGAAAAGAGCCCATGCACCTTTTCTTCTAATTAAAGAGCCCATACTATTACAATCTAATTTGTCCACCTATAACAGAAGAATTCAAAAAATATTGTAGACTATCGTGGATGCTAGGGTAGCTGTTTGGCGCAAGGTTTTAAAACATTATTTCCAATATCGAGCCTTGGATCCATCGATTGCAGGAGATGGGGTCAAACAACGGTCTTACAAATGGAAGGTTAAGCCATGACTGACCTGGTTAACTCCTGATCATAGGTGGACAAAGTAGATTGTTGACGGCTCAGCTTTGCAGAAACCATGACAGATTGCAGGGGTAGGTGGCGTGCTTCATGTTGAAATGATAGGTGTTATGGTCTCATGCATGGGAGTGATGATGGCCACTAACAAGGTAACAGAGATTTCTGTCACAGGCAGACACTTAGGGTTGTTGCAGAATCTTCTACCAGCGATGCTATTGCATGGCTACAAGGAGGGGAGAGGTGCCATGACAGATGAAAAGGTGCTAAACAAGGTATGGTTAATATGCAATTCTTTTTCGAAGGCAACTTTAAGACATACTTTACTTAGTGCAAATACCGTGGCTAATAGTTAGGCCAAGCAATGGACTGGAATGGTTATTCACTTCACAGAGTCATTCTGAGATCTGTTTGTTGTTTAGGTGGGCCGTTGTTTATCAGGAGCCTGTGCTGTTTGTGGTGTGTGGAGTTCGCTTGTTCTACAGATAAGCTTATAGTGTAGCTGGTTTTGTGGTTGGCCTTTGGCTTTTGATTTTTTCATGTTTTATTCTATCAAAGGCAAAATGAGATCAAATTCAATTAATCAAAGAAAACAAGTTTAAGAAATCACTTCAAGACAGCAATGATTCCCACCATTGTCAGCAAAGCCAGCAATATGTGGTGAAAAATCTCCTCCTGCTCAATTTCTTTTTGAACATAATGCATGAGAAATATAAATGTGTCTGTGGTCCCTGATTTGAGTACTCAAACATAGGAGACAGAATAAAAGTAGCGGAAATGATACAACCAGGAAATAGGCATGCTTGCAGAGAAACTTGGCGCAAGGAAACTACATAAATACATTTAGAAAACACTGTACGGGAATAAAGCTTGCAAGCAATTTTTGTGTGAGACTATGAAATACTTTTTGCAAAACATCTAATGGTACCTTCTCATACTTGCTTCCGTATCTTTTTGGCTCAGTATTTTGTCGCCTAAAACTTGATTTTGCATTTTGAGCATCACATTCCGATGTTTCAGCTTCTCAATCTCATCCAAAAGTTGTTTTCTTTCGGATTCCCAACCATCCCAATTGGCATTTTGATACAATATATTGCGTTCATTTTCTAGCAGCGCCACCTCAAGCTGGTTACATCCTTGCTACAAGAGTAAGGAATGCAATGTCATTCAAGAAGTTCTCAAAACTTATTACAGCTAAAAAGATGTGCGACCACAAGTTTACTGAGAAGAGAAATGAGATAGAAAGTTTTTCACATGGCTACCACAGTACCAGTATTTAGCAATAGAAAAGATGGTTGAAATTAAATCCATATTATATTAAAAAAAAATCGGCAAACAAGTATCATGCAATAATACAGATGAAAGTCCACAGGATATTTATCTAACTAGTTACCTCTCATTAGGAAAAGTAGTTTTGTCACCAGAAAATTACACTAGCCAGATTCTATACAATTAGCACGTAATGGAAACACTAGAACCCAAGCTATATTTTCACTTCATCTGATTACAGATGCATCGAATGTGAGTTTGAGCAAATTGCCATCATAATCTTGGATAGATAGGCATGGATACACTAACAACCCAAAGCAATAGAAAGTAAGCTTAAAACTCTGAAGCCAAGGTCAACAACTAGTATCTCTCAAAATTCATCTGATTTGCAAACAAGAAAAAGGCAACTAGAATTAACATAACACAGTGGCTGAGTAGAAAACATTTTCATCCAACTTACCTTTTAGAAATGAATCCTTCATATCGACTTGCTTGATTAGGCAGTCATAGTAAAAACAGAAAGACAAGGGTGTAAACTTGAAGCAGCAGCTACAAGCTGTGAAGTTATAAGCAAAGTGATCAACAGCCCCCCTATGATGTGTAATTGGCTACAAATATTATTGATATTTTATTTTATATTTTTTTTGCAGAAGTTTTATTCCAAGAAAATAAAAAGGTTCTATAAAGACCCAATCAGAATTTAAGACAAGAACTAAACATAAACCAAAAAAATTGACCCAGATTTAAGGAAGTGAAGGGAAAAAAAGGAACCCAACTGGAGGCACTTCAAGTCAGCCACTAAGGAGTTTAAATGAATCTTCTTGGATAAACATTTCAAGATCCAGCTAGAGCAGAAGGGATGGACATGATCACATTGCACAGGGTAGCAGCAAAGACAAAACCAAGGCAGAAAGAACATAAAAGTGATGCAGAGTACACAATTAGACTGAACCAAGGTGAGAGTGTGCAAAAAACCAGATAAGTGGACAGAACCATGGAAAAGGTAAGGCATCAATAGCATCTTTTGATTAATAAAATTTCATCATTCTCCTTAAGTTATAATGGATGAACATCCATCAACATTCACGAATATATCATCATGATCATTAATATTTTCGGAGATGCTAAGGGTAATACTCTATCCACCAGCAGCGGCAGCAGAGACAGTTAGACTGAACCAAGCCGAGAGAAGTGCAAATCAGATAACAAGACTGAACCAAGGAGGCTCTAAGGCACTAATTGTATCTCAAATTTAATGAAATCCTCTGCATTCTCCTTAAATTTATAATGGATCAGCATTCATCAACATTCATGGGTGGTTCATCACAGATGTACAGAGATAATGTAAGTAATAGTTACAGATTTAGCATCAGGTTTTGAGACTAATGGACACTTTTTCTTCATGTGTAGCTGCTATCAACTAACCATTGAAGTTTTGTCTTACATCACATGATCTGATAGATTCAACAAACCAAGGTGAAGCATGTTAATAATTTTTAATTCATATGCCCAACAGCATCAATGTAATGCCAACAAATAAATCAGCTTAGACTAGGTGAATAATTTAATGGGGTGGGGTACTAGAATAAAAGAACACAGAAACACACACACAGAGAGAGAGAGAGAGAGAGAGAGAGATGCACCATTATTTGTTGCAAAAACGGCTGTTGTGATAGTGTGTCCAATAGAATTTCTTGATTAGAAATAACTTTCTTTGAATTGCAGATTTCGCTTTTAAGGTTCCCTATCTCAACTTCTTTTGACCGCAATTTATGAGCCATCGAATCATTTTCTTCCCGACAGTATTCATTCTCCCTCTTCAACTGGGCATTTTCTTCCCGAAGATTTTGCAATTCAATCTCTCTATCTTCTTTCTTTACCTGCCAAAAAGAAATCAAGAGACATCATGAAAGGTAAAAAAATGGATATTTGCCTCAAGTGGTGAAGACAATTAAGTAGAATGCTATACCTTACATCGTTGTCGATACTCAGCATCAATTTTTCTTTTCTTTTCCCTTCTATCTTGTGGAGTTACAGAAAAATTTATTCCATATTGTGGCATAGCTGGTTGGGCCAACATATGTTGAGGCACTGTCAGATCTTCTAAACCCATACAACAAATGCATCACATTAATGGTCTAGCACTCCTCTATGAATAACTCTAGAATTAAAGGTGAACTAACATAAAAGCATGCAATTATGGGTTGGATTTGTTAAAATTGGAAGTAAACTTCCACTGAGCATGAACATAAATGATAAAACGACCCATCCATCTAGTTGCTTTGCTGACGAGGAAAGGAAAGGATGCAGCAAGCAAGCCTATCCACCCAAATTGGAAGTGAAGAAAGAATAGGGAAGGATCCTTCCCTTCCTTCCTCGTCCATCGTCCCTAACAAACTCACCGCAGAAATACAATTATACAAATTACTGGAATTAATCTTACAACTAACCCGATTTGATTTTTTTTAAAATAAGACTTATAATCAAGCCCTCACAAGCAATTTTATACGAAAAAAACAACAACGAAGCTTGCGTAAGAAAATTCGAAACAAGGTAAAAAAAAAAATTAAATCAAAATCATTAAAGAAACGGTTGAGCTGATTGCTTGATTGATAATCGCTTTCGTAGTCAAGATATAAATCCAAATAATAATAATAGCAAGTGTTGAGTAGTTACCTGCTGCTGTTGGGTAGTGCGGCTGGTAGTAGGGAATCATTTCATCCAATACACCGTGACTGATCTATCTTCATGGAGAGCTATAAGTAATTTTGACATGTATATATGAAAGAGTGGAGTCGCGCGAGACACCTTCCATGCCGCGCGATTCTTTCTTATCGCGCCACCAAACGCCCGATTCTTCGCTTCCAAGTTTCCCTTTTTGTTTTATTCAAAATTAGTACAAGTGGATTAGGGTTAATGAAGTCCTTTCATTTAGGTTTAATTGTTTTAATTGTATCCCTGAACTTTAGTTCTACATCAAATTATACATTAAACTAAAGGAACCCCTAAATTCTCATCCCTGAACTCTAATCTTGTTGCAATGTGATCCCTCTCTTAACTCTAGGGTTCTGTTGGGTTTTTTTACCTTAGGCCAAACAAAACACCAAAAAGTCTGCTATTTAACGACATCTCCCCTTTGTTGTATTTCAGAATCAAATTAAAATTAGCTCAAGATGTATTTTCTGTAAGCACCGGCTCTAGGAAATTAAGATTAATTAGAAATAAAATGGTGTAAATTAATGAGAACAAAGAATTTATTTTTATTTTACAGATTTTATAAATTACAAAGAATGAGATGGGAATAGAAATAAAAATTAAACATTTGTAAGGATAAAAAATTTATTTTTAAATAAGAATGATAAAAAATTAAACATTTTATTCCAAAAACATCATTGTTTTTTTTTTTTTGATTATCGTGGGGTGTCCGGGTCAGCTTGCGCGCACCACGACTATTCCCCACGGCCCACTGAACATCCTGCAAGCCCAGTGAGCAGGTAAGGCACCGCAGGGGTGACAGGCATGCACATAGAGGATCGAACTCGGAACGGGGGCGGAACAAGTCACACGGTTGACCACTGAGCTAGACCCTCAAAAAACATCATTGTTTTTATTGTAGTTTAATGTGAGCCCAATGTTAATTTATTTGTTAATTTAAAAAATATTAAATAGTTTATTGAATAATCATGTGATTTTGGCGTTTGGACATTGACTATTGTTATCAAGTGAGTACATTAATTTATTGTAATAAACACATTCAACATTGATTTTTCGAGGCAATAATCTCAAAACATGCACTCTAATAGTTGAATGGATTTTACTAGGAACCTTGAGCTTTAACAATCTCTATAGTGAAGTAAACTCCATAAGCTGTCCATAATTAAACTAAATTCAAAAGTCTTATTACAACATATATTGTAAATTCACAAACTAGTACAATATCTGATATTGTAAATTCTATGACATATATAGAAGAAGACTATTTGTTTTGTCCAGAAGGACCCATTATAAATACCCTACTACTTTTCTTTTATTATTATTATTATTATATAATAACAATTTTATAAACAAAATATCAACGAGAGCTATCAAATTTGTCGTTAACCAATAAGTTCATCGTTTAGATCTCTTTTCCGAAAAAGCTCAAGCACTTTTATACCTCCTAAAACAAGCTTTTGAATTATCAATTATCACTAATTATTTTTCCTTCCATAAGCGAACATATTAGAATATTTGGCTTGATTTCTTCATTTTTTTTTAATATATTTTTCAAAAATTTATTTGTACGATTTTTATTGTTGTTAAAAAAACAAAACAAAAAAAAAACAAACAAACACAATTGATCATAATTGCTTTTCTCCCATCTATTTCCAATATTTCGAGCATGTTTGGGAACGCGGTTCAATCAGCGTTCCCAAAAAATTTAATTTTTTTTTTTGCTAAAATTTAATATGGTTGTACGTTTTGGATTGTTTTGATGTGCTGATGTCAAAAATGATTTTTAAAAAATAAAAAAACATCATTGACATACATTTTGGCACGAAAAGTTATTTGAAAAGCACCCGCAACCACACTGCCAAACAAGTTCATGTTTGGAGTGTAGTTGTGGTTGCTTTTCAAAGTATTTTTCACTCAGAAATATATCAAAATAATATTTTTTTATTTTTTAAAAATTGTTTTTGTCATTAGCACATCAAAATGATCTAAAAACACCAAAAAATATTAATTTGAAGTAAAAACAATTTCAATTTTTTTAAATGTGCTTTTAAAATGCAAAAACAATCAAAAAGGTTCCCCACCAAAACAAAATACAACACCTTATAGGCCATCATTAAAAAAATAAAAAATAAAAATTGAAGTGCCCTATTTTTTTAATGATGAAAGCCAAAGAATGATGAAATGAGCTAAAAAAATATATTAAAAGAAAATATAAAAAAAAATGCTCGACTCCATATTTTGGTGGTCTTTTTTTATTTATTTAAAGTATTTTTTTTTTTAAAAAAAAGAGCATTAAAAATAATGGTGAAGATTTCGAACAAATGGGGACATCAAATAAGGGTATATATATAGAAGTTTCCTAAAAAATTAAAACAATTAATTAAAAAAATATATGATTTCATATTTAATAAAATGTATTTTAGAAAATATAAAAGAAACTTGAACTTTTTTGAAAAAGAGAATTAAAGAATTTACTTGTTGATTAATGAGAATTTTGATAGAACTCGTTGATCTTTTGCTTCTTAATTAAACCTAAACTTACTGAAATTCTTGCTGTTTAAAGAAATCCCAACTATCTAGAGAATGGGTGGCGTCGACGGTCTAAAATCATTATTAATTAACCATTCTTTTTGTTACTCCATCACTTGCATCTGCAAATTAATGTCAAATATTGCTTCCCATATTTTGCTTCATCAGTTCCCTAGCAATAAGATCAAAGTAAAAAAAGAAGAGTTAGGCAACAAAAATAAGAGAAAAAAGAAGAAACAGAGAGAGACAGAGAGAGCTGACCTGAGAAGTCGAGTGTGCTCAGTGGCCATGGAAAAGTCGTTGTCTTCTCGTGCTTTTATGATCTTGAATATAAGACAGAGGCGTTGTTGATTGTACAGAGTTTGTCGCAATATCAGAGACGTTTCCTTGTTGAGTTTATCACATTGAGATTCAATCTCCTCGAAGCTCCTTCTGATTTCCATTTGCCCATCTTTGATGCGCTGTTGTTGTTCACCTATCTCCGCCATGTCTTCTCTTAAGCTTTCCATGTTTGCTTTTAGTTTTCGGTTTTGTTTTGATCTCTGCATGCCAAAATTATGGTTTTAGTAAAAATATGATTGAACTTTTTATGGAGTGAGCTTTCTTTCTTTCTTTCTTTCTTTACAACCGCTGAGGGAAAAACAATTAATGCATAAAACACTCCTCTTATGGTCCTGAAATTAGAATTTTCTAAAAACATAATTTTCTTTTATTTTCTTTTTTAATAAAATGACAAAAAAGTCCTTGGGAGAGAGTTATGTTGATTTTATTTTTAAATGAACAAAAATAATTACATTTTTCTAAACAATAAAAAAGATCAAAATACTCCTAAGCAGTGGGATTATATTGTTTTATTCTAGAATTAAATTAGTAATTTTACTATGAAATAGAAAAGAAAACGACTAATTTAATACCCTATATAATTTGTAAAAAATAATTGAGTTATGATGAGAAATAACATTTTTCTCTGTGTCTAATTCAAAGTTTTTTTAATTCAAGTACAATTTTATCATTTTATCATTTTACTATTTTAATAAATAATAAAATGTTTATCGGAGTATAATGATTTTTCCTTTACCTTCAGCTGTTTTTTTTTTAATTTTAAAAAGTCAATTTAAAGCCACTTAATGCCATCTAAAACACCCAAGAACGTACTTAGTAATTTTTTAAAAAAATTACAGTGTTAGATTTAGAAGAAAAACAAGTTTTTTTTCACTAAAAAAACTATCCTTCAAAAGAAAGGTACCGACGAAACATGTTTTTAGCCTCTAATTTTCTTATTTCTTGCAACATTTAAATAGAAGTGCATTAAATGAGATAAAAGTAATTCTATCATTAATAATTATTTTACCACTTATTTACGATCCGAATACTTTTTGTAACAATAGTGATCATTCATTGCTTTTCTTTCTCTTTGCTTGATTCTTTCGGTCTTTTTTTTATTTATTTTTTTCTAGTTTATTAAGGTACACAAGTTGATAATACTTGATAATGGGGTTTAATTGTTTAATTATATAGTACACATACACCATTGATAATCCATGTCATTTCACAATTAACTAAAACATTAAAAGAACTGGGATTTTTTTTTTATTTTGTTTCATGCATTATTTATGTAAATAGTGAAACATCTTCTCTTTCTTTTTTTTTTCTCTCTTCATCGTTTTTTTTTTAAGATTTTTATTTTTATTTTTTTGATTTGATCATTTTGTTGCCTAATTCTATGAAATAAGGTTTAAAATTTGAGTAAAGATACAAAATTAAAAGAAAGAGGGCTCTAATGTCAAACACGGATAAAATGTATGGTTAATATATTAAAGTT
The DNA here is from genome assembly GCA_007827005.2 of Populus simonii. Classification (NCBI taxonomy): domain Eukaryota; kingdom Viridiplantae; phylum Streptophyta; class Magnoliopsida; order Malpighiales; family Salicaceae; genus Populus; species Populus simonii. The sequence goes on along the minus strand of CM017466.2, from coordinate 17,512,401 downwards.
TTTAGAATTTTTATTTTAAAAGGATTTATTTATAGTAAAATTGATTATTGATATTATTGATATTCAGAACTTTGGTTCAAAGTTTTCTATACATTTTAGTACACTATTATTTTAAATCTCGAGAGGTTCTATTTTCTTTTTCTATAATGTAGAACTTAAAAACTCTAGCGTTAAACGCCGGTGTCATAATTAAAAGCAGAATTAGGCATGCAAGCTATAACTTTGTTTCATAATAGTGTAGTTAATAAATTAAGAATTTACAGAGCAGAGGACATCTCTTTCGTATTAGTATAAGAAAACTCATTCTTAATAGGAGAAAAATAATCTTAACGTACTTACCCGAAATCTCTTCATTGCAATAGCCCGGCGATATCCGACCAATTTGCTGCATCCCTCGTTCATTGACTCAGTGTTCCTGAGTTTCAGAAATCTCTTCTCCATCACAACTCTAATTAAGCCTACTCAAGTATTTATTCACCTCGAGGGATCTTGTAATCTCCTAATATATAGAGAACAGACTGCTGGTTCCCTGAGGGCAGTATTGATTTAGGCACAAGAATGTTTCAAAAGTTTCGAGTGCATTGGCTTCAAGGCAGGCCCGATCCTACTTATAAGCAAGATGTGTAGCTTCAGATCAAAGTCTTCCTTTGTTTTTCTTGGTCTCCCTCCCAAACCTTCGAGCAACGGCTCTTGACAAAAGCATGGTCGCGTGATATCGCGCGATGAGAAAGTTTCAAAGGCTCCATTCGGCCCCATTAACGTGAATTTGAAATTTTGTTTTGCCCCTAAATTTCTTAATTCTTAACTCTTGCATACAATGCTCTCCCATACATATGTTCTGAAATGAGAGGTTTTTTTTTTTTTAGCTGACATGGCACATTTATCAAGTCAACATGAAAGTTTCGAAATCGGAATTGATCAAAGCTTTCAAATTTTGAATTTAAATTTCCATAGCAGGCGTATGCGGTTTGTTTTTGTGATTAGAAAATGATTTTGTAAAAAATTAATTTTTTTATATTATTTTGATGTTAAAAATAAATTTAAAAAAATAAAAAAATATATATTATTTTCATGTGTTTTCAAGTCAAAAGCACATTAAAAGACAACCGCTACCACAATAACAAACAGACTCTTAAACCATATTTGAGAGTGCGGTAGCTTTTGTTTTTTTAGTGTTTTTGTTTAAAAAAATATTTAATTGATATCTTTTACTTATTTTTTTAATGATTTTGATTTGATAATATTAAAAATTAAAAAAAATTAATAAATTTCTAAAAAAAACACTATACACCACCTCACCAAACACGTAATTGATTCTAACACCTTAAGCAAGATTAGATTTTTACAGGAGCCTTTAATTTAACAATTTAATCTTTCAATTACAAAGTAAAAAATAAGCGCTAGTTTAAACTTTGTTCAACCGAATTATGCGATTATACTAGAAGAACTGAGAACGAAGAATATTATATCTTCTATTCATAGAAAAGTTTGAAAATTGATTAGAAAATGAAATAATTTTGAAGAGAGAATACAAATTTTGATAGTTCCACCATAGCTATCAATTAATGACTCACCATAGCCAATAATTCGTAGCAGCACAATTGTCAATTCTGAGAAACCCATGCAGTTTATGACTGGGTCACCCGAGCACCCGATGGGGTGGTCAGTTGGGCCAACACCCATCAATAGCAGGGCAATGCATTCAAATTGGTGGGGAAAAGGCCTCTCTATTCTTCCCGTTAGCCTGCCTGGGTCCTTGAGAACAAAATGATCACAGGGGACTTTTTATTTTTTATTTTTCGGATTAAATTTGAGTGAGGAGGTCTCTTGAGGGATAGTTTTCCACTTTGAACTAGAACAAATGCAATTTGATTAATTAATTCATTGAATTAAATAAATCATTTAAGTCTTAAAAGTAACCTTTAGTGGTATTGAATTTGTTGGTAACAACAACCAATAGTGATGGGACCAATTATTTTTAGCCACTTGCTTTGCATTTTCTTCTTTGTACAAGAGTAATTAATCCAAACAAGCTTGAGTTCAAAATCTTCAAAATAAAAATAAAGAGGTTAGAGTTCGAAGTGAACGGTTGTCGTTGGAAAGAGGAGTTGGAGAATTATTCATTATTGAAACGAATTGATTAAGATTTTTAGAGTGAGAAATCATTTAATTAATACACCTTTTATTTTATTAGAGTTGAACATCATTTATCTAATAACAAATCTCGTATTGTTTTTTTGTTAAACTTTTTTTTATCATACTCTTTCTCATGTATAACCTCTCAGGATTCCAAAACTTACTTCTCATCTCTCTTGCTTTACTTTAGAGTTATGGTGTGTTTGAGATTGTGGTAACAGTTGCGATTTAAAATATTTTTTTTACATAGAAATGTATCTAAATAATATTTTTTAATTTTTAAAAAATTATTTTTTATATTAGCACACAAAAACGATCTGAAAACATAAAAAAATATATTTTTTGGCAAAACAAATTTAAAAATTTGAGGGAACGCCATTTGAATCGTGTTCCCAAACAGACCATTAGATTTTTCGTGTATCGTGCTATACTGTGGAACCATTTTTTATATAAAAAATAATGTTTGAGTGTTTTGAATGCATTTGAAAAAAATAAATTTACAACTCGAGTCATCATGATTAAAAAAATATGCAAACAAAAACAGATAGACTATAATTTTTTAAAAAAACATTATCATGATAACTTGGGGAAAAAACAATTTTTCAAAAAAAGAAAATGATGTAGCTCAAGCCTATTAAACACAAAAATTCCAAATTGGATAAAAAAACCTAAAAAAATCAGCTCAAGTCAACTCAAGTTAACATGACAAACCTGTAACCTCGATAATCAGGGACAAGTCAACCCAAATTATCCTACCAAATTTGGGGTCCAAGTAATAAGATTAGGATGACTCGGTAGAAAAGAAAACAAAGAAAATCACAAAGCTCATCTTAAAAAGAATATATCAACCTAAGTTAACTTTCCCAACCCATGAATCTAGTTATTAGATTGAAAGTACCCTATTTGAAAAAACCATGAAACTCAATTATCAATCAAATGTTGAATGATGAAATTAGGATAACTCGGTAAAAAAGAAAACAAAGAAAATCACAAAGCCCATCTTAAAAAGAATATATCAACTTGAGTTAACCTTTTTAACCCATGAAGCGAGTTATTAGATCAAAAGTACAATATCTAAAAAAATCAAGAAGCCCAATTTTCAATTAATCAAATATTAAAGAATAAAATTGAAAAAAAAAAATCAATTATACAAGAGGATTCAAGAAAAAATAGCAATTAAAAAATAAAGATCAAAATTAAAACACAAAATAAATTTCCTACAGCAATTAAAAGAATGAAGACTATAATTAAAATAAAAATAAAATGGGAGGACAAATTTTAATTTTGTCAGTGGATGAAATTGAAAAGAAAAATAAAAAAAATTTAAAACAAACAAAAAACAATTAAAACAATGAGAATTATAATTGACATATAAAAACAATAGGACACTGGTTAGGGTAATGCAAATCTTAAGGTTAGGAGAGAGAGAGAAAAGGGAGAAAGGAAAATCTTTTGTCGCCCAACCGCCATGTACACACCACCTCATTAGAAGAGACACCACTCAACAATGATAGAGATACAATGATCAGTATTTTTTAGCCGTTGGAAGAGGCTACACTCGCCGCTTGAACGCGGCGGCCTTTCCCTACCTGTTGACACTTGTTTTTGAAGCGCCGATCATTTTTTAAAATTATTAAAAAATTCTTTAACAAAAAACGAGTCATCCTCAAATTGAAAAACTTAAAACTATATCCCATCTTGATTTATTCACATATTCTTTTAGATATCACACACACATTCACTCCTATTTAAATTGAAAAACAAAATCACAATTTAACTATTTAAAATGTATTTTTCTTTGAATTCTTCTCTTTTTTTTTTCTCTCTCTCTCTATCTAGCGCTTCTCTATAAGATTAAAATTTTAAAAAAAATTAAAAATTCTAATCTATAAATGACAATACAAGGTATATCTTCGTTGCAGACCTTGGCAATTTAGTTCCACATATTCGATAATATTTTATTTATTTAATTTAATATAGATATATTTTACTTTAACTTGTTTTTCACCTTAGGTGTCATGCGCATGGTAATCATATGAGTTTTAATGTTATCTTTTATTTTATAATAATATGTTTAATTACAATTAATTAGTTTAAAGTTTAGTAACTTAATGTCCTACATCATATATACGTATCTGTTTTGCAAGGTGATAGTGACACGCTACTGAAATTGTTTTTTGGCTTACACCATTATTAACACCAAACACCTCCACCATACATGAAATAAAAACACTTAAATTAAAGTTATTATCATCACAACCACCAATTAAATAATACAATTTTTTAACCATAATAAACTAACATCTATCATAAATAAAAAAAATAAAAAATATTAATTATTATTTAGAAAACAAAGCTAATTCATTTTTTAAGAAATAAAATAAAGAGAATAAATCAATATTAAAATTGAAATGGGTGAAAAATAAAACAAAATAAGACTAGTCGCTAATGGTCAAGCCCATGTGCTTTGCCTTAATAAAAAATCCTGGCATGTTTGGGCATCGATGTCCTAGGGTTTTTTATTTTTTTTATTAGGTGACACATTATTCGCTTCTTTTTTTTTTTTTCTAAACTAGAAGACAAGTCTCCTATAGTGGTAGATAACTTGTCACTAATTAATCTAATTTCCAAACATCTTTATAGTCAAGAAAATTAAGGTCCAAGTTCTTGAATTCTAAAAACTCAAATTTCAGGTTTTTTTTAAATTGAAAACACCTTCAAAACATGATATAAGCTAGCTTCAAAAAACCATTTACTAATCTCCAAACACTTCAAAACATTCAAAAATCACTCCTGAAAATAAAAATTAATTGAATACAAAAAACAACTAGACATTAATTTGCTTTTCCTATAATGTTTATAGAAAAAAAAATATCTTCATTGAACTCCTCTTGTGAAGAGTAATTCATTGACACAAATATTATTTTTTTTATGGTTAGAATATGGTCAATCAATAACTTTTTTCTTTTACACTTTTTTTTTTTGATAGTCTCTCTTTTCTTTTTTAAATTCAAAAGCTAAAAAAAATAAATAAAATAAACTTTTAGATAAAAATAAATTTTCATGTGAATTTTAGATTGGCTATGTGGGTTTCTAATATTTTATGTTTCAATCCTTTTTTTTTTTTGCAAATTTAAATTGTAACTCATTAAATTAGTGAAAAAAAATACAATTGAAAAAAAATTTAAGCATGAAAATGAAAAACAAATTAGGGCAACGTTCATTTAAATAGTACCCGCACCCCAAATCCTTAGTAATTGAAAATCCAACCAAATTACATGAAGCACATTAAAAATCATTAAATTAACAAATTTCAGATGATCAGAGACAAAGATTTACATGTATTTGTTGAGAGAAACGATGAGAAAAGTCAAAGGCCGTTCTGGTTGGCATCGAGAACCACCATTAAAGAGGTCGATGTGGATCTAGGTCTAGTCGATTAAGGTGGCGATCATCAGAGGGGGGCTTAGCCCGTGGGATGGATTTAGTGAAGAAGGGGCTACTTTTTTTTTTTTAGTATATGGTTGAAGGCGAGACAAAGAACTGATTTGGGAACAAAAAACACTATAGGGATTTAAATCTCAATTATTTACGGATGAAATTCCATTCTATCGGTATTATTAATTTTTTTTAACCAATGAAGATTTATGTTGATATACAATTAAAAAGAAGAAGCAATTTCATTAGTATTTTAAGTTTATACCGATGAAATGAATCTTTCTTTTTTGCTAGAAAATTATTCCATATATAAATTCTATCAATAAATAAACATTTTCTGATAGTGCGTGTGACTTCAATAAATACCTTTTGAATTTTTTAGCTAAAGATGTAGTAGGATGTGGTAGATGCATATAAATCCAATCCAATCCAATAACGACGACACCACGCAATTAATTGTGAGATATAATTTATCATGATTTAAATAATGTCACATTACTTTGTAAAAAAATCTATAAAAAGTTACAGGTATCTTCAGCCTTAATGATAAATAAAATATATAATAATCTCTAAAAAAAATGATGGTTAAAAAAGTATGCTCCGATACTTTTTTTTTTTCTCTAATTAAAATCTCAGGATAAACACAATCTGATGCAAACATACCAATATCATCAAATAAAAAAACAAAAAAAAAACATGGCACTATAGCTTAGGTGGGTCTAGGCATCATCATGAAGACCCGGTGTGGTCCTTGTTTTTACCCACCTAACATCACGCTCCAAAAGAATAAAGATTCTCGCGTTCTCGTGGTTAATCGAGCGATCTGTTCGATTCTTCGGAGCACTCGACCGATGTGTGGACGAGCTCAAAATCATTTCTCGAAAAAAAGAAGAATGAAAGTGATTTTAAAATGATCTCGCTCGACAGCGCCAGCGGTATGATTTCTGCTCCAACGAGTGGTTGGAACAATTGAAAATGCTCGACGACCGCTCCCTCGAATACATCGACAAATTGTCCCGAGTGAAGTGACCCGACAATTACGTTGAGTTGTCCGAGTCTTTTTGGCTGTTGAGATAATTCTATCACGACGAAGAAAATTAGTGCATTGGAAGTCAAGGAACGATAGATTCGAGATTTTTGTCATCAGTTTTCATTGAATTGGTGATCCAATGGCGTGGCGTATATGGTTGTTCTTTTTTCTCCCTTTCATAATTCTTTCACGGTAATTTCTCCGTCGTTTGATACAGATATCATTAGACTTTTCCCATTAAATTAATTGTTAACAAAAGCAGACGCAGTCGTCATATTAATTTATGCTTAATGATGTGGTCTCTTTTAAAAAATAGTATTATGTTTTAATTAAGAGTTACTAAAGAAATAAATAAATATATTTCACATCTCACAATTTATAAAAACGTTTAATTAGTATTTTATAATACAAAATATAAATACAAAAGAGACAAAAATATTTTTGGTTTAAGAAACAAAAATATAGACATGAAATAAATATGTTTCTCAAATAATTTTAGAGTGAATTTATATTATTTTAAAACAAAAAAGGCATGAAATTAAATTCTATCTTTCTAAATTATCCCCTTGTTTTTTTTTATTTTGAGATAATAACTAAATATTTAATATAAATAATTATTTCACGGTAATTTCTCCGTCGTTTGATACAGATATAATTAGACTTTTCCCATTAAATTAATTGTTAACAAAAGCAGACGCAGTCGTCGTATTAATTTATGCTTAACGATGTGGTCTCTTTTAAAAAATAGTATTATGTTTTAATCAAGAGTTACTAAAGAAATAAATAAATAGATTTCACAATATCTCACAATATATAAAAATACTTCTAGATCACGTTTAATTAGTATTTTATAATACAAAATATAAATACAAAAGAGACATAAATATTTTTTATTTGAGAAACAAATAAATAGACATGAAATAAATATGTTTCTCAGATAATTTTGGAGTGAATTTATATTATTTTAAAACAAAAAAAATATGAAAATAAATTTTATGATTTTTTTTTGTTTCGGAACAATAACTAGACATTTAATATAAAAAATCATTTCAATAAAAAATTTTAAAAATAATAAATAATATAAGGAAAAGTTTTGAAATTGAATTACAATAGCACTAACATCTTTAGTATGTATGTAATTTGTTGAAATGATTAATAGAGAGATTTATCATTTTAAATGAAAAAAGGTTTCCCTAGCAAGTAGCTGTATTTTTTTTTAATAAAAATAAAGGTTATCGCACTTTGTTTTAAAATAAAATAGTTTTTTTTTTTAAGTGGCAACTTTTTTTTTTGCATCTTAATCAAATATTATTTTTGGGCCACAATAGTTAAAAGCAATAGTGTTTTAAAAACACAACGATAGCAAACATACATTAAGGCTTAGAAAACACGAATTTGGATGTTAATTATCGAATTGATGATACTCTATAATCAATTTAAATGAAAATAAAGATTGTCAAAAATATTTTTTTGATACAACACAAAAAATAAAATATAAATTCGGATTGTATCTGATAAAGTAAGTCAACAATACTATAATCAATGAGTGATCTAAATAAAATAAGAGAGATAAATAGTATGAATCAATAAATTAATGACATAGAGAAATAAAAAGTCTCATAATAAGACTTCTCAACACAAGGGAATTACTGAATGGTAGGAAATACACATGAATCTGGCGACAACTTGGTTCCCATCACAATAAATCCTAATGGACCCCTTTTGGGTTGAAAGCTAATGAGCCTAAACTAGTAATTAACTAACATAAATTCAATAATAAAATAAACCCCTAAACAATGTCTAATGTGCTAGAAAAATTCAAATTAAAAATAATTATTAAAAAATAATTGAATAATAATAAAAAAGTTTTCATATTAAAATTTTTCCATGTAGCCCGAATCTTTAATTTTCGCATATTCTTGGCAGATTTAAGTTTTGATTTAAAACATGTCGTTCTCTCTTATTTGGATGAATTACTGAGCCAACAATATATGGTTGGAAAGCTTCCGATGTCTAGTTTCTAGCCAAACTTTAATCACAGTAAAATTCCACCGATAGCTCCAGATATGTCCCAAATAATACACGAAGGTCTAGTTTGACATATTTGATAAGATTTGTCTACTAACTTTGACCTTCTGAAATATTATGTTCCCAAACTTCATTTGACCTAAAAATTTACCACAATATATTTTCATGTGTCTAATATATCCTTGTAAAATTTCAACTCTATCCAATGTAAGGTTTGAAAGATATATATCCAATGTCGCAAAATTGGCCAGTAGACATCTTAAAGTTAAATTTGGACTTAACTTGGTTCATATCACAAATTTAGTAAACTCATAAAATCGGACCAAGTTTACTGATGTTACCAATCTTATCGATTTTGCATGAGTTAAGTTTAATTTTACTGGTTTTCAAGTTTTTAGTCCGATTTTGCACTTTAGATACATGTTGACTCATAAAATCGTATGATTTTACAAGTTAACTCGTAATTTTAACAACAATGATGGCAATAGTATACTTCTATTTCTCCTTGAGGTATAATCACAGTCTTAGTCCTGAGAGGAGAGATAATAGAGTTTTTTCGGTAAGTGTCTCCTGGGTAGTCGTTGAATAGACTTCTCAAATTGTATGGTTTGAACCAACACTCCACTTTATATATATATATATATATATATATATATATATATTAAAAGCTTTCTAAAATCTTGAGGCTCCAATCGTATTTGTGGAGTTGACATATGCATAGCCCAAGTTTTTTTGCCTTACTAAGCCTATGGGCAAGTAAAAGAAAATCCTTCTCTGACTTAGAGCGATCAAATTACTGCATAAACTTTCTTATATAAAGAAGGATTGTTGACACATCGATGGAGCAAGTGTGCCAACAACCATAAGAAAGTCTGCAATACATCTTGTTCTAATAGTGCAATGATTATCTACCTTTGATGGTGATTATGGATGTCAATAATCCAACTCTTGAAAGAATAAACGATGGTTTTTTTATTAGTTTTCCACAGACGACGTCACTGTTGAGATTTATATGAATCCAATGAGCTTGAGGGCCAAGCTGATATCTTGGATAATAGGTTAATCTTTTGGTTTTGATGATTTGAATCGTTCTTTCTAGCCAAATTGGTTGATGTATAATACTTGATACCTTCTTGTGAATTTAGAGACTCTTCGATGCTTAAATGAGTATCATTTCAGAGAAAATACAATCATCTTTTAGAGAAGAATTCTAAGAATTGATATGCAATAAAGAGTGGAGAAAAAAAAAACCTCCCTTTAAAAGATATCGGTGTCCCTTTTATAGCCCAAGAGGCTTATCTATTTTCCAAGAGAAAGGATTAAAGTGTAAATAAGATATACCTGACTTATCAAGATAAAATATCTTTGACTCGTCAGGAAGTAAAATATCTTTGATTTATCATGGTGAAATATCTCTGACTTCTTAAAGTAAAAAGAGCATGAGCCCATAGATGGTAGGTCCGAGCTCAGTGCTTGGGTGAGCTTAGAGATGGTGAGTCTAGTAACTCGCCAAATTCATATATATTTAGGCTCAACACTTAATTGGAACATGAGGTTGTTGGGTTATTACCTAACATGTGGTTACTTTTTTAGAAGAGAATATATTGGTTAATGCATCCTAGCATCCAACATATTTTTTAAGTCAATGCAAGTCAATTTCGGGGGTCTTTTAATTGTGTATAAATGGGTGCTAGTGCTTCAAATATAGGAGGCCAGGAGGTGGATGTTTTTGAAACATGTAAACCGGAAACCTCAGCCAACTCAAAGAAACAGTCTGGTACATATCTTAGACTTGCTGTTCTTGATTAATTGGCTTATGTATTATTGGTTTTTTCTTTTCTTTTTATGTTAAACGTTAAAAGATATATATTTAGCTGTGGTTGTTATTTGAATTAACTGCCAATCAACGTACATCATCTCTCAGCTTTGCAAACAGAGAGTAAAAGTGAGGATGAAAAGGAGACGTGGGATTAATAGCACGAGAAGGATTTCAGCTGAAATGGTTGAGATCAGCAAAGGACAGAACCAGATAAGGGAGAGACAGAAAGAAGCAAGAAAAAAATTTAAAGAAATAAGAAAGGAGACAGAGAAACTAAAAAGGGAAACTGATCTAATCTCCAAGCAGAGTGCTGCAAATCAAATCAAGCTTGATCTCATGTTTCAAATCGTGAAAGCAAGAGCGGACAATGACTCTGTAAAAGATGCTCTACTTACCGAAACCTTGCGGTTTGTTGCTCCAAACTCTTGACTTCTGTTTTTCCAGTTTATGTAATCATAAGACATTATGGCTTCAGCACACTAAAGCCAGAGTGCCAGTTATTTGCTATTGTTGTTCACAACTTATTATTAGACTTGTGCGCGCGCGCTTAGTTAATTAGCATGCAATTTTTTTATGAGTTGGATATGCATAAATGAGTTTTAAAAAAATAATTATTTATATGCTAGAGAATTATTTTATAATAAATTTAAATTTAAATTTAAAATAGATTAACGAAAAAACAACTCAAACCCAAGACTCAGGCATCAAACCGAACCTAGTTGAGCTGATAATATTTTGCTAAAACTCATTTATGTCTCTTCTACCTCGGGTAATCTTATTTATTTTCTATGTATTGTGTGATTACTAACTACATTTTCTATGTCTTTAATCTCTTACATTTGCAGTGAACTGATGGCCAAAACGAGAATTGGAGAGAAAGCAAGCTTTTGATCTATGGGAAGGGATCGAGCACGAACAAAGTATAATTAAAGTCTTTGTTGTGGAGTTAGAAAGTAAATAATATTTGTTCTGCAACTTGGAATTGCAATATTGCTTTCGGAAAAATTCAAAGGAATCGTCTTTTGCACTAGATATCTCATCAAAAGCATCGAGCGTCTTGTTTGTTAACTTTTTTTTTTTTTTTTTGGAAAATACCCTCCAAGGACGGGGAATTCGCTAAATTTTTTAATCAACTATGTATTTCAACTTTTTTTTTAATTAAGTATCTCGATTCCTAATTATTTGCGATTAATCAATCAAGTCTTAATTGATGTTCGTTAAAGATAACATGGCACGAACTTTAACATGAAACTTCCAAATCACGGCTAATGTAAGCAGTGATGAACTTATTAGAGTTGTATATTAAAAATTAAGAAAAATAAAACCTAAAAGACGTCTTTACTATGTCGTAAGACACAGATTCAAATTGCTATAATATCATCCGGTCACCAAACATCATTTTTCACGATAGAATTTGAAAATGTTTCGGTGTCCACTTCATAATAAGCAGTACAAGCACCAAACTTATCTCTAATTTTATTTTATTTTTGATTTACCTGGGGTGTCCGGGCCAGCTTGCGCGCACCACGACTATTCCCCACGGCCCACTGGACATCCTGCAAGCCCAGGAGCAGGTAAGGCACCGCGGGGATGACAGGCGTGCACATAGAGGGTCGAACCCGGGACGGGGACGGAACAAGTCACACGGTTGACCACAGCAGCTAGACCCTCAAGTGCAACTTATCTCTAATTTGATAATCATCTTCTCTCTTCTTTTTTTTCGTTGAATTACATGCCAGATCCTCTAGAATTTTTTTACCAACTCTTTCAATTTTATTTTTTTACATTTGATAACGATAACCTTTTTCTCATTAATTTTTTTGTCAATGTATTTATTATTATTATTTTTTTTTATATTATTTAAATTACTTTTTGAACCAATAACTGGAGTCTTAATTATTATTTTTTTAGCATTATTTTTTTATATTAAAAAAAACTTGTACACACTATATCATATAAGAAATTGAATTCTCCTTGGTTAAATTTTATTGAATGCAAACACAGAGACTAGTTTTATACTTTATAGAGAAAATTACTAAAAACATCTTGTAGTTTGAGCTTGAGCGGGCGAACGCTTTGCATATCAACTTTTTTAAAATTACACTTGGTATCTTTACTCAACACTGCCTTATCAAAAAGTTAAAAACAACCTTGTATATTAATAAAGAAAATTACTAAAAACATTATGTAGTTTAAGCACATGAACACTTTACATACAAACTTTCAAAAATATCATTGTATATTAATAATTAATCCACCATTATGCCATTGTAATTGCACATCTCTCTCTCTGCCCCTCTCCTGATCGCCCTTTACCCTTGAACCCTAGCCATCATTGTTCTCCTTCAACTCCGAGCCACCAACATTCACGCTTAACCCACACCCACCACTGTTTTCTCTCAATCTTAAGCCACCATTTTTTTCCCTTCACAACATATTGCTCATCGAAATTATTTCTAATTTGATAGACGAATTAAAGTGTAATTTATATATATAAAAAAGAAGTTGATATTCAAAGTGTTTGCACGCTCAAACTATATATGGGATGTTTTTAATAACCCTCCCTTTCATTTATAAGGACAAATTAAGCACAAAAAGTCATAACATGTACTAAATAGAAAACATATAATATTTTTAACGTTTTTGGACAATCACTAATGATCATAAATTGAAATTAAATTAATCATACAAGCAATATGATGCAAAGTTAGTATGCAAAGTATTTACATGTTCAAACTACAAAATGTTTCTACTTGTTATATTGTCACCTCAGGTATGGATAAACTAGATTAATTTTTTTACATATAAATGTTTATGATATCAAATGTAGTAAAACTACAAAAAAAAAAACTCATTTACCATATATAACTTCTATCGAAAAGAAAAATCACGACAAAGAAATTAAAAAAACTTTATAATCTAATTAAAAATTTAAATGAAATTTGATATTATAAACTATTCTAAAACTTTTTCGATTTTTTTCAAAATTAATCACTTGTTTTATTATCATTGTTAGAATTGTAAAACAATATTATATATTTGCGATGCATATGGTAAAAAAAACTATTGCTATAAAATATTTGCGTTAAACAATTTGTATGATTATATCTGAACAAATTCTAGATGTATAAATTATAAAAATGATGGATTTGTTTTTCCAAAAATAGCGGGCCATGGAATATTGTGGTTAAAAAATAAGTACGTTAATTTGGAAGTCAGTAGATCAAATATTATGAAGATCAATTATACACATTATTAGCATTTTTATTTCAAATTTTATTACTACAAGGACACGTGCACGGAATTTTTTTATTTATCTCCCGCGTTGACTATTTCTCTCCCACGGCTGCCGTCTCTTGTTTCGCCTCCTTCCATTTATCTCCCTCTAGAAGCTCAATTATTGGAGTGAGAAGGGGCATCGCCAGTTATCGAGGGATCGGATCAGATTAGGTTAAAATAGTCGTGCGGCACGGTGAGGTTTTCGCGTGATCACTCCTCGTGCCATCCTCTTTATAAATCAACCTTGTTTAATTTGATCTGCAGATAGCATAACACTCAATGGATCCTCGTGGTTTGGCACCATACTCCTGCCCTGAGGCCAGTACCGTAAATAGTAAGTATACATCATCGCTCATTGCTTATCCTCTAGTGTAAATTTTATCATTGGTGTATGCGCATGTTTTTCCTTTCTTTTCTTTTGTGTTTTGGTGTGTGTGTTTTGTTTGTCCTAGATCGATGTAATAAGCTAGGTTCCTCTTGCAACATCAATGTGAGGAAATCATCTGAAATTTTGACGGTTGGTTCTCAAAAAAGTGGCCGGTTTTCTGTCAGTACCGATGAATTTTGATAAAAGAGGTTCGGGACATATCCATGAGTAATGAATTTATTAACTCATGAATTGTCCACCTCTCTTTAATCCCATGTTATTTCAATCTCTCTTTAATTATACTTGTTAGCACAAGGTGAAAGTCATATTCCAGGAAGATCACAAGAACAGAAAGGAAAGAAGAGAAAAAATGATTTTGGGAAGCATGGCAAGGGTTTTAAGGTAAAGAACACACTACTCTTTCTCTCTTACCTGAAGCTGAAATAAAACCCCGGAGAAAATTAAAAAGCAACTGTGGTTTTTTTTTTTGTTTTTGTTCTTGTCTTGCAGAAAAGGAAAGAAGCGGTGAAGCAAGTCCTGAACAGTCTTGATAAACAAATTCCACAGTTGAGCAACAAAATAGGAAACCAAGAAAAACTCGTGGATAAAATATTATTGCATCAAATGACGGTGCATCTCTTTCTCCTAGTTAGATTGTTAACATATTTTTTATCTACTGATGATTTTAAAATAAGAATTTATCATTTACGCGTCTAAAACCTAATAATCAATGACTGATTGGCGTTTGGTTTTCTGTGTGATATTCTATATTATTTATGATCTTGCAGCTTGGATCTGAAGTATTTGAGCTGCTTAAGGAGGAATCTGCAATCTTATGTCCAGATTCCAATAATTGGGAAACTAAAAAACTTTCTGACATCATCTTGCCATTGAAACATCGCAGCAAGATGCTTGACAAACGAATTCAACTTTTGTGTGAGATGATGGTGCTGAAATGATAATCTTCATGTTATCTTTGGACATTTATATATGCTTCTATATATAGACATTTGTGCAGTTCGATTCTAAAACTGCAGAGCTTATGTACTTCAGTACTTCATATTTATGGTTTAATGAAGAGAGATGTTCTGCGAGTTTCATTGTGCTCTATATATTTATCCATCTCCCAACAAGTCAGGAATTAAGTATGTATATTTTTTCATGCTTCATGAAGAGTTTGATAACGGTGGAATCTTGTGGCAGGTTCTCTGAGGGTTATCTTGTAATCGTATTTGGATTCTGGTTTTTATAGTAAGGTAAGCTCCTTCTTGTATATAGAAACTAAAAAACAGAAAGAAAGACAAAAACAATAGGTTAGGGTAATCAAGAGTGATGGACGCACTGTTAATCTCAATTGTTCATGTGGTCATGAAGTATAAAAATAAAAAGCATGAAACAAACAAAATTGAGATCAGTGAAGAAATGCTTGAAATAATCTTAAGAAAAGATTTTTGAAGAAGACAAGTAATGTCTTTGGTTTGTAGGCGTCTGGGATAATGGCGGTGATTTGGGATCTATTAAAAAGGATCTACAGTGGCAATTTTTAGAGATAAAGCTTTAGGTTAACATATTTTTTTGGAGTTTTCTTTTTAGAAATGTTGGAACACAAACCCTAGAATGCATGTGCAAGTAAATATTGAAAAAATTAAAATAAAAAAGAAGTATAAATGCATGATTCTTTTTAAAAGAGTAAGTTTATTTTTTTATAGCATGAACATGAAGACAAGGATAATTACAACGAATATAAGAATAAAAAACCAAGGTTGCTATGTTTACGGTGTGCCTTACAAATAAAAAAAACAAACAAGCTTTTCTACCTAATTCATGGACTGTAAACATAAAAGTTCAGCATTTTTTGGTGTTAAATAATTAATTAATACCCAATGAAATTTAAAGGTTTCTTTCATGCACCATCATCTCATCTCAAAAGACAAAACACATTTCTAAATCTTGATTAATTCTTCATTTATATATATTTTTTCATCAAAGAAATACATCCAGTCTACATCACAACTAAATCATAAAAAAAAAACGAGTTTTAGTTTTTTTTCCATTAATTATTTTCTAATAAAAAAACCCATATTTAATTATACCTCTAGTTATTTTTTTCCATAATTTAAAATAAAAAACATGCAAAAATTAGATTAAACACAACGAAACCCTAAGAAAACCCGAACTTTGAGTTTCCATCCATGTTTTTTTTTTTTTTCTAAAACAAATACACACACATTTGGCCATTATTTCTTTTTTCATATCTTGTGGTTAAAATATACAACATCCAGATTAAACCCAACTAAAATCTAAAACAACATTTTTATTTTCCATTCATGCATTTGTCTTCCAAGAAACACAAAACACATAGTTAGTCCTATTTTTTTTTTGGTAATCAATGACGGAGAATATCTAGATTAACCCAACTATAACCTAAAAACATATTTTTTAGTTTCCATGCATTTATTCTTTTAAGATAGAATAAAAAAACACATATAAAGAACCATTTAATTGCATAAAAATCCTAAAAAAGAAAAAGAAGAAAAAGGGGTTGTGACTTAACTCAAAGATGATTCTAACTAAATGGGGAGGTGTTGTAGTGGCCTTAGTGGCAATAATGATGGGAAGATATTTCACGCGGTTTTTTCTCTCTAGATTAGGGTTTTTTTTTTCTTTTTGGTTTTTGCTTCATTTTTTAAATGAAAAGTCGTCATTTTGGTGCAAAAAAAATATTCAGTTTTGAAAGTCAAGTCCCTCACATTTTCCCCGCATTCAATTTTAGTCTTTGATTTTTCAATTGTTTCAATTTTGATTGATTTTTCCTTTAATCTTAATTTTATCTTCAATTTTTCCCCTAATTGAATTAATAGGATCCCTTAATTTCATCTTTTTCATTTGGTTCTTAATCTTTTAATTATTGCATTTTTGGCCATTTTGCCCTTAATATGATTTTTTCTATTCCTTTGCACCTGTGATTGAATTAAAAGGATACTGTAATTTCAACACCTTTTGTATTTTAATCTTTGATCTTTTAATTCTTTAATTTTTGATCAAATTGACTCTAAATTTAAATTTTTCTCTTCCATTAAGCGCTTGATTGAATTAATAGGCCCTTTAAAATTTTCCACAACTTTCATTATGGTCCTTGCTATCCAATCCGTGCAATTATGATCAATTTCAATCCATTTCCCCCAATTTCTCTTCAATTATACCCTTAATTGCGTGCACACATTACTTTTTGACCAAGTGTCATTTAAATTTTTACTTGATTATGATCCAAACTATATTTTATTCTTTAAACCTTTTTCTTCAAAGATTTTTCTTTGGAAATGATTTTTTTCTAACTACTTTTTTCTTTGAAAATGATTTTTTTAAAACAATATTTTGAAGACATTTTTTCATAAAGTTTTGAAGGGGGTAAAAAATGATTATGAGAAAATTTTATGGTTTCGAGTTAGAATTATTGTCATTAAATCAATTTTTTTTGTTAGATAGTTTTGTTTTAATAAAACTAGGGAACTTTTAAAAACTTTTTTCCTAAAACCACCAAGGGATCTTTATTGCCATAAAAAAAAACTAAGAGGCATCAATAAAACACTGTGCCTTGTGAGGGGTTTCATTAAAGATTCACACAATGAAACCAATTTTTTTATCCATTAGATTTAGTTTTCATTTTTGTTCCCTAATTTTTTTAAAAAAATTTATTCCTTTATCATTGTCTTTATTTGAAATTGATCTTGGTGATTTGTTTTTTTATACTTGCATATAGAGATCTCGTGGTGTTGAGAAAATATTTTATCGTTCATTTAATTCCTAGTTTGGAGAAATAATATTTAGTTTCATTGATTTAAAAGAATTAGAATTTAGGGATTGGATTTGAAGCTTAAACACATATTTAGTCATTTTTTTTTCTAAAATCAAGGACTGATTTGCACAAGTATGAGAAGAGTTCATGTTTTTTTTTTCCAGTCTCTTAACTATTTTTTTATTTAATCCTTTCACATTGTTTTTATTTGGAATTTGAATTTTTAATTTATTTTGGTTGCCTAAATATGAGGATCCTGTAACACTGAGAAAAAATTACAATTCTCGGTTAATGCTCAGTTTGGCAAAAAAATTTGTTGACGTGAAATAATTAAGGTTTAAGAGATCAAAATTGAAACTAAAACAAATATGGTGGTCTCAAGTCAACAATCAGGGCAACGTGATTGGCGTGTACATTATATGGGCCAACATGTGGAGGACCAGTGCTTGCGGTTCCGCCTAGTAGTAAAACACTAGCTTATTTCTTGGTGGTGTTGGAAGTAGCTTTGAGAGAGCTTTCGAGAGAGGTTGCGTGTGTCGGTGGAGGAGCAATGATGGGGCTTTAGTGATATATTTTCTTCTCCTTCCTCTTTTCTCTCTTCTTTCCTCAAGATTCGTGCTAGCCTGATCAAAATTAAAAGGTGTCTTGTCCTTTTTTTTTATTATTTTTATGTCAAAGTTAATCATTATTATTTTGATTATTATTTTTTGCTTTGCGTGCTTTTTAAAAATTGATTTTTTTTTTAATTTCAACCTTTGACATTGGGTTGCTAAGGAATTGAGCTTTGTAATTTTTTTTACTGGGTGATTTTAGTCTCATGACCTTCGTCCTGAGTTTAAAATGTTAGCTCAGATTGATATTAATATTTTTTAGATCCTATTTTACATTGATTTTTTTTTCAATTTCATCATTTAACATTGAGTTTGTTGAAAATTGAACTTTGTCTTTTCTTCACTTTTCTTTGTATATGACTATCATGATTTCATGACCTAGATTGCAGGTTTGGTGAGTTAACACTGGTTGACTTGAGTCTATTTTTTAGGTCACTTTTGTAAGAATGAATATTTTTTCGATTTCAACTTTTAATATTGTTTGGTTTGAGAATTAGACTTAATAATTTTACCTGTTTTTCCTTCTATTAGGTTATTATATCTACATAATCTGGGTCACGAAGTTCGGTAGACTTATCCAAGTGTGTTGGGTTTTATGGTCATTTTTGTTAATTTTTATTTTTAGCTTCGCCCTTCTATATTTGGATTTGGCTAATTTATTATTTATTATTTGCTTTTTATAGGATTATCTTAGTTTCATAACTTGATTTACGAGTTTGACATGTTAATCCAGGTATTTTTTTTTATTATTTTTTTTTCTATTTAGTCCTTTAACATCGAGTTGTTCAAGAATTGAGCCTCTTAATTTTTTTTCTTTTGGCAAGTTGTTTTTAATTTTACGCATGATTTGATTTTTATTAGAAAATAACTCAAGTTAATTCATAATTACTGAATTAATTCAAATTAATTATTTTTATTAAAATAATAATATTTTTTAAATTTCTTGAAATTGATTTAATGAAACTTGAATAGAGTAATCAAATTACAAGTCCACCCAACCAAGTTAATTGAAATTGAATTTGTTTGAGCCAATGTCAGGTTTAAAAACAGAGGCCACCCCTCGCGAGTAGCGATATCGTCACAGACGGTGTACGGCAGAGGGTCTCACGTAGTAACAGAGACAGGTACCAAAATCCAAATACATTATAAATCCCCTTTTATTATAAGTTGCGCCAAAAAGGAAAAAAAAAAAAAAACTTTTCCTCTAGAGGGAAACCCAGAGAAAGAGGCAGCGAGAAAATGCCAGTGGCTAGACCAGAGTCATCCGATTCAAGGACAAGGATCATCGCTCACGTTGACTTGGATTGCTTCTACGTTCAAGGTTTTCTATTCGTTTATTTATTAAAATAGACTCTCTCTCTCTCTCTCACTCACTTTCTGCATTTGTATTCATTGAATTATGTGATGTTTGTGCCTACCTGTGATTTGCCATTGTTATTTTTTTTTAATGTTTTGGAAACTGGGTCATGCTTAGAATTTCCGAAATGAACCTTTGCAATGCGCAATTGGATTTTGTTTTTACTTTGTATAGGGTATCATGTTGCTAAATGGAGATGGTTTTGTTTTTTTTTGGAAATGCATCCCCTTTTTGTTTAATTTTTCTCTCTTTTTTAAAAAAATTTAGTGGAGCAGCGTAAGCAGCCCGAGTTGAGGGGCTTACCTACAGCTGTGGTGCAGTACAATGAGTGGAAAGGTGGGGCTTTGATTGCAGTAAGTTACGAGGCTCGTAAACTTGGAGTCAATCGGTAATTATAATCTTCCAGTTTTACTGTTTTCGTTGATGACTAGTCATTTCGACGATGGCTGCATAAGAATCTGATATAATGGATTGATTTTAGTCACATGAGAGGTGACGATGCAAAAGAAGTTTGCCCACAAATTCACCTGGTTCAAGTACCTGTAGCTAGAGGTAAAGCTGACCTGAACACTTACCGCAATGCAGGTTCTGAGGTAATGTGGGATTTTGCTTTCTTATTTGTGCGAAGATTGAAGTTAATAACATGCATTCATGATGTGGGATTTTTATTGAATCCTGCAGGTGGTGTCTATTCTGGCAAGAAAGGGTCGATGTGAGAGGGCTTCAATTGATGAAGTTTATCTTGACCTTACTGATTCAGCGGAGGCTATGCTGAGAGAAACTCCTCCAGAGAGCTTGGAATCAATAAATGAGGAATCTCGCAAATCACACATTTTGGGGCTTAAAAGTGAGGTATGAGTCAAGCCTTTTGTATCTTTGCCATTATGTTATGGTAGGTAATTTACATGTAAGTTTGAAAGTTGATTTATGAGGCAAGTACCAATTCTTACTGTTTGGGATAAAAATAAATTTTGGAAATTTGAAGATGGCATACTGGGTCTTCTGTTAGCTTTATCTTCTTCAAAAAGCTTAAAATTGCCGTTCTCCAATGCCCTTTTAACATCAATTCTGCACTCTAGCTTACAATGTTTTGTACTTCTGAATGACTGAATCTCTGTGTTTGCTTGAATGGGTTGCCACCCTCTATTTGATATATAAAAACCTCAATCTTTTAAGTCTGGAAAAGAATATTTAACTTAGAACTCTGTTTTGGCTTAGTATTCTTGTATTTTTAAGTCTCTCTCTCTCTGTCATCTTCTCATTTTCGATGATTAACTGTTATGCTGGATTTGAGATTGAGATCAGGATGCAAATGATGCCCAAGAAAATGTAAGCACGTGGTTACGTAGGAGTGATGCCAATCACCAAGACAAGTTACTAGCTTGTGGGGCCCTCATCATGGCAGAACTTAGGATGGAAGTCTTAAAGGAAACCCAATTTACATGTTCTGCTGGCATTGCTCATAACAAGGTTGAAAAATGCTGATTTTATATTGTTATTTTTGTTTTCTTGTATATTGAATATGATCTTGCATTCATTCATTATATTTATGAATGAGTGGAATGTGATGTCTATGGTTTATATATAAATTTTTGTAGATGCTAGCCAAACTTGTAAGTGGCATGAATAAACCTGCGCAACAAACTGTTGTTCCCTCCTCATCTGTAAAAGGTTTGCTCGAATCATTGCCAATAAAGAAAATGTAAGGCTTTTTTGTTCCATTTATTTTCAAATTATGACAGGCTTCCTATTTGTGTTCTATTATTCTTCTTGAACTTCTTAAATTAAATATAATATTTTTGTTTGCTATAGGAAACAGCTTGGAGGGAAGCTGGGGACTTCATTACAGACTGACCTGGGTGTGAACACTGTTGGAGACCTCCTGCAGTTTTCAGAGGAAAAGCTACAGGAACGTTTTGGCATAAATACAGGGTAAATATAGATTAAAATACAAGGAATACGGAAGCTTTAATTTCTTAGATTGAAGAACTATTCTGTTGAAAAGCTTTCTATGGTATTTGCACACAAATTTGAAAATGGTTAAAATCCTGCAATGATTGTTGCTTCCAGAAGGCTTAAAATGTGTTTCTATTCCCAAATTTATACTGTATCATTTTTTAGCTTCAAACATGTAATTTTCAAATATTGTTGTACTCCCAGTGTTCTAAACCTGTTTGTTTTTTTTTGGTCATCCATGTCTTATATGGTTTGTTATTCTTAATGTTGGATCAATCTTGTGGAAATATCCTTAAGCTTTATATATAACAGCTTGTTCCCATTAACATTTTTTTCAAACAATTGCAAGACACTGCTGCTAATTCTTTCTTTTTTTTCACATGAACACCAGTACATGGTTGTGGAGCATTGCGAGAGGAATCAATGGGGAAGAAGTTCAGGGCCGCCTTCTCCCTAAGAGCCATGGTGCTGGGAAGTCATTTCCTGGTCCTCGTGCTTTGAAGACAATTGCTTCCGTATGAGTTTATTCTTAACCAAATGAAACAATTTTGTGCATGATGCTGCATTTTGTTGATCATCTCTGTGAGCTCATTGGCCCAGTGTCTCACAAATATTTCATGAAGATTTCTCTGTTCTACGAAGAGAAGACAGGATAACAGGAAAAGTTGTTTCCCACTCATGTTTCTCTAATGAGACATACTTTTTCAACAAAGTGCACAAAATCTCTGGTGCTATGAAATCATAATTGTGTCAAACAATAACACTTATTTAGAAAGGAAGCTTATTCGCTTCATTTGATTTTTTAAATACTGATTCTTTGGGATCTGCATAATCTAATTCTAATTGATAGTTGTTTGTTTTTATTCCAGTCAAGTATTTTTCAACGCACTAAGCTTAACAAAGAAGGTAATCCAATTAAATATCTATCATTTCCTTGCTTGAATATCTCAGGTTCAACACTGGCTGAATCAACTTTGTGATGAGCTTAATGAACGTATTTGCTGTGATTTGGACCAAAACAAGCGAATTGCACACACTTTTACCGTTTATGCTAGCGCATACAAGGTGCTTATTTCCTTTCTGATCTGTTTGCCAACTATCTTGTCTATTATGTGCAAGCATTACCATGTTTTTGTCCTTAATGTGATTACATGCAGTCTTGTGACTCGGAATCATATAAAAAGTTCCCTTCAAAATCTTGTCCATTGAGATATGGGACTGCCAAGATTCAAGAGGATGCATTTAATCTATTTCAAGCTGGATTACGTGAATATATAGGTTCACACGGAGTCAAAACACTAGGTCATCATCACAACGGATGGGGAATAACTTCTCTTTCTGTTTCAGCAAGTAAAATTGTTGCTATACCATCTGTAAGTTTGATGTTTATTTGTCTCTAAGCTTGATCTCATGTGTTTTCTGTGCATCTAAAAGTGATTTTTGGTTTTTCTTTTTAAAAATCCATTCAAGGAATTTATCTTCTTCAAATCAAATCATGCAAAGAGGCTTCCTATGCTAGGAAAAGAATCTTTTCTGGAGTTTTCATATAATGGTTCCATGTTCTGTTTCTCCCTTCATTTTTATCTGTGCAATGCAATATGTATCCTTTGTGCATCTACTATAATTTGCTGCTAGATGATCATTAATCAGAGAGTGAGTTAGAGACTTTGTTTAAGAAAAAAAGAGAATATTTGAAGCATCTGTTTAGATAAGAAAATTGAGATCTTTGAAATTCTGTAGGATCCAGTCAGTTTTCTTTATTTGGATGACTTTGCAAACAGTTTAATTTAATCAAGCAACATTATGGTTGAGACTCATAGAACTATCTAGTGGAAAAGGCATGATAAAAATAAAGTCTGTGCTGTAGTGGACATGGTGGTGGTGGAAGGAATGGCTGTAGCAGGGGTGATTCAGTATCAGTTAATGGGGCTGGCTGGTTGCGCAATGGGTAGTAAAACCGATGTGTAAAGTTATCGTTGGTGCTGCATTGATAGTGGTAACTGTCGTTGTCGTTGGTGGTGTAATGTTTCAATATGGTGGTAGAAAATACTGAAGACGTTAATGACTGTATAAATATAATAAATTCAGCATTACTGGAGGAAAGTGCTTCATAATTATATGCTTGGCAACTTTTAAATGAACTTTTAAGTCTCATCCTTACAAGGAATTTAAGGAAGAGAGTTGGTTACACTTCTCTTAATTCATTAGTTAATCTAATAGAGAAATTTTTGTTGGGAATTCCCAACCTCATCCTTGCTTCTCTGTTGTTCCTTCAACTATGTCATCCAAAAGCAACCTTAAGTAAATGGATTAACTCATTAATACTCTTCATCTTTTAGGGAACAGGTTCGATCACAAAATACTTTCATGGACAGTATACATCACCCTCTTCAAAGGAAACACAGGATAGCTTTGTCAAAGAAGCCATGCCATTATCACCGTCAGGTGATTTCAGCTTGACACATTTCAGTTGTGCCTCTTTTATATTCTTTCATTTTCTAATATTTCCCAAACAACTCAGGCAGTGAAAGCTATTCGGAGCTGGAACCAACTGATCAGCTGCAACCTGAGAATAATGTACCGTGTTTGGGTCTACAAGAACAGAAAAGAATTCCATGGAAAGATCAGGTTTTAGTAAAATTTATTTCTTTATGTAAAGAAAATAACTTTTAGAATTGCAATTGTAGATTTCTTATACACAAGAATACTAATTTGATTTAGATATTTTTTTTAGCAAATACTCTATTGTAAACTTTTGGTCTTTCTTGATTGTGATGAAGTTTAAAGTGCAAATGATTAACCCAGGAACCAATTTTGTAACGTTCATTTCCATGAAAGCTTTTGAATCCAATTTTGGTGTCTTCTATTTAATATTGATGTGAACTTCTTACTTATTGTGGCTCTTTAAATAGAAATTTATTATTTCCCTTTTATTTTAATGCTTTAGACTTGGAATAAAAAGCATGTATTTACACATTTAATTTTGTAAATCTCTTTTCTTTGGCCTTAAATTTAACTATAGCTAGTGCAAAGTGAAGCCTTTCTGTTTTTTTGGTATATTTTCCAATGTTACTTTTCAAAATACAACCCTTTGTTGTCTGGAATTGAACATCATGAAATATGGTTCCAACACCAATTCTATCCTTGAGAGAAGCTCCAGAGCCATCTACTATTTGACCAATTTAATTGAGATTGAAATGAGATATCAAAGAAATAGATAAGTTTTTGTATTGCTTATGTTGTTATTCTCTATGTTTATTTTTTGGCAGTATGATATTCTTCACATGGAATGCACTTACTATATTGAGAGCTTATAATTGGGCTAGGATGTTAATTCCTTGCATGCTCATTTTGTAATTTGTTTCCCCATGTATTATCCGAGTGTCTTCAATTACCATGATTCATACTTTGCTTCAATTATACTTGATTCATCTCTTTGCAGGATTCATCTTGTTCTTCAACAGTGCAGACAAAGGATGGTAGTGGCAAGGGAGCCTCACCACCATTACCCTCAGGTGTTGTATTCAAGTATTGCTCTTCCTAGTATACTAATGCTTTTGAATTTCCTTTTCCCGTTGTGATCAATCTGGTGTTTGTCTAGGAAGTGGATGTTGCTCACTTGTAAACCAAACCGGCTGTCAGGGAGCCTCCAGGGTTGATTCTTCCATGCCTACTTTGGAACGACATAAAAGGAAAATAAAACCTTCTGATAAGGTACATGTTTTCACTTTTCCTATCTCCTCACTGATTATTACCTATGAAAACATACAAAAAATTCACTGTAGTGATTATTGCTTTTTCATTGTTCCTCAAAACCACCACTAGCTTTTGCTGGTTGAAACTTTTTGTTTGTGGACAAAATGATCATTATCAATTTATTACAACAACAAAGCCTCAATCCCCAACTAGTTGGCATTGATTATATGATCATTTGCACCATTCAGCTCAATCGTAAACCAAATCTGCCTCAATATTGAAAGGTTTCAGATTCTTTGATGCCACTTCCATCCATGTTATCTTAGGTGTTTCACTTCCCTGTTTCCCATTACTATCAATTTATTCCCACAAAAAATTGATTGGATGTTATGGAAGCATGCAGATGTCAAATTTGTTTGTCTTTAATAAACTATTTTTTTTAAATGAACAAGCCTTTAATTTCAGCCCTTTGCTTGGTGCAGTGTTAAAAGTTATCAGCTTACAACTAGAAAGTTGTGGTCTACTTTTCACCTTATGCCTAAATGCTGAAGGGTAGGGTAGATAATCCCCTTTTAGTTGGCCAGGATGTAAAGTCCAAATTGTAAAATAAGTTTCTGGAAGTGATGGACAGTTTCTTTTAGTGTTATCCTTTACTTCCATGATTGGTTTTGTTTAAAAATTCTTTGTTTCTGAATTTAAAACAGAGTAAATAATTATAGTCAAAGTGGAATTAAGTCACAAAAAAGAAAGAAGGAAAGAAAGATTAATTTTGATCTTATTAATAGGGTGCTAAATAACAATCTTGTGGAGAAAAGGAAGTTTGGTGCTGCTAATAATAATCTCATCTAACGCCATCTCATTCTGCTGTGAATTTTTGTTACATTTGATTTGTTTTTTAGAGTTGCTTGGATGACTTGGTGGGATACGAATATGTTATTATAGCCTTGCTGCTCAAGTGTATACTGTAAGAATTGGCAGTTGGATCTGGGCCATATGATTCACTCTATAGTTAAACTTGCACAAGACTAGCCTGTGCTTGCAAAATAGGTGCATATGCATTTTCTCCGGGGTTTTTTTTTTTTGCCTGTCATATTTCCCAGTCAGGGTTTCCCCCCCTTTAGCTTGCCTTTTTATTGTTTTGGAGCAGGGAACAATTTTGAAATTCTTGAAGAGCTACAATCTCTCGTGCTCCACACCGATGCAGGAGAATGTTGAAATGGTTAAAGGTACTAAAACGTGATCTTGGTGTCCTACTTTTACTTTCTATATTAAGGCACTCTTATCGATAGTTCCATTTTCTAGGCTCTCAATCTCCAAGTTGCAGCAGCTTGGAAGTGAATCAAGCTGAGCTGCCAAGACGGAGTCTTGCAGAATGTAGTACGAATGATGGCAGCAATAATTTGGATCAAAATGCACAAAGGGCAAGGAATTACAAGATCGACGAGATTGATCACTCTATTGTTAATGAGTTGCCATCAGAAATCCAAGATGAAATTCGGGTCTGGCTCCAGGCTCGTCAGCAACCTAGTATGGTTAAACGTCCTAGTATATTTAAACGAGGTTCTATTGCCCATTATTTCTCCCCAGACAGAAATACATAGCACAATCTCAGGCGACATCGTCCTGTATATAGGTGTTATGTATGATTTACGCATTATATTATAATTAAAAAAAAAGCATCATTAACCCTGATTCAAAGCATGTGTAATCGCAATCACATTGATTTGAGATTAATTGCAAGATAGCCTTGAGGTAGAGCTGACGCTTAAGTTTCTGGCGTAAATTATCCCGATTTAGATCAAGTGGTTTTTGTATTTGCCCACTTGCTTGGAAGACTTGTGGATTATGTAGCTTGTATGTATTTATCTAGAAAGAAATAAAATCTCTTTTAGTTGTTAATTATAGGTGGCGTTTGGTATGAAATTAAAAGGTGAGAATGAATTATTACATGAGTAATTATTGTAATAATAATCTTTGAGAGTAAACATTGGTTTTTAAAGATATTTGTTGTGTTAATAAATTGGAAGGTAAATTGTTAGTGAAAATAGGAGAAAAATAGTTAAAATATTAGCAATGATTGTAGAAAACAATAAAAAGTTATTTTAGTGTATATTCAAGCTAAAAGTAATAGAGAGAATAAAAATAAATTAAAATAATTTAAGGGTTAAATTTTTGCCATTGTAAGGGTAAAGTTCAGACTCCTTTTAACCATTTTGAGTCGCAAAACATTCTTAAATTTTACAAGAGCAAAATTTAAGATTTTTACATTCATACCGAACATAATCTCTCTTTTTTTTTTTCCAGGTTTTAATGTGCCTATAAAATTGAATTTCATGTTTCAAAATAATCACTAATCAATTTAAAAGAAAATATTTGGACATCAGTACACTTCAATACAAAATTGGGATTCGTCTTGTGATTGTGACTACCCCCCTTCCGAAAAACAGGGTCTTTTATGCGTTTTTTCTATAGAGAACAAATTACACTTGCTATAATTTACTGAAGCTTCGCCTTTACTTTCTGTCAATAAATAAATAAATAAATAAATATTGCCCATTTTTAATTGCATTTTTCTAATTGGCCTTTAAAAAAAGATTTTTTAATTTTAGAAAAACACTAACACACCTACTAATGAGTCAATATTTTTTATGCTTTTTTTTAAAAGAAATAATCTAGACTCAAGGGAACATGTTTTTAGCAAGTTATTAAATTCAATATATTTGAACTTATTCACGTGCTGCACCCAAGTTAACATGGATCTAGCAAGTTTTCAGATATAGTATACTTGGATTTAGTTATAAGCTAAGCTCAATATAGTATGAGTCTCGCAAGTTGTTCGACTCAGTATATTTAGGCTCAACCATATGCCAAGCTCAAGACAATATGGATCTGGTAATTGTACTTAGAATAAGTCAAGTGCTAACCCCAACACAATGTTGGTATGACAAGTTGCTAGTCCTAGTATACTTGGATCCAACCATGTGTCGAGCCCAAGACGACATAAATTCGACAATTTATCAAACCCAGTATACTTGTTTTCAGTCATGTGCTAAGCCCAAGATAACACGGTTCTAGTAAATTACTAAACTTGTCTTCCCTGGACTTGGCTATACGTCAAACCTAATTGGTCTAAAGGTAGTTAAAGATCTATATTAGGACCTTAAGATTATGTATTAAGACTATTAAGATGACTATTCATGTTAGAAATAATTATATCCTTATATCTATAAATGTGTAAAAGTCTTTTAAATGTCTACTATATTTTCATCTCATTAATGATTTTGTAAGAGATATTGTTCCTCGTTAATAATATGTAAGAGATCTTTATCTCTTATTAATTCTATCCGGACCATCTAACTCACTAATCCCTCCACTCTATCAAAATAACAAGTTTCAGGGATTATAAATACTTCATGAACTATCTAAATAAGGGATTCAGAATTTCTATTCTCCAAACATTTATACCTTAACTCTTAGAGCATTTATCATACTAATACAAGAACAAACAGCTTTACTCTTGAAATTTAAAGTTGTTTTTCTTCATTTATTATATTTTTTTTATTTACAAGTTATTGACTTTATCATCGAATCCATAAACTCAACCAAAATAAACTATTTTGCAGGTATCAGAATTTTTATCACCAATCATATACTTCCTAAGCCATGAAAAAGGTTAAATATGAAATTGAAAAAGGTTAAATATGAAATGAATATAAACACATAATTAACCAGTATCTAAACACCAAATTACCTTATTCTTAAACATTTCAGATTTTAAAACATCATCACCTACAATTGTAAAACTAGTATTACTGCAAATCTGTTGAGCTATAGCCAAGTTTGTGAAATTGTTAACACAGTATTGTATGCACTACTGTATAACGACCACTTCATGGATGATATGTGATGATGAGCTTTTGGTCTTTTGATAAAGACAATTAAATTACAAAATATAACAAATTAATTACAACTCAGAAGGCAGAGCATATGGTAAAGCAAAAATACCCCTCATCCTCTGGTGTGACTGGCAAGTGGTATATGATCCTTATGTCGTGTATCATCCAAGTTTCAAAAACATTCTGATGCCTCAGAAGTCGAATGCCATATTTAATAACAGTGGACCCAACAATATCCAAGAACAGAAACAGAAACACTGCATGAAGAAGAAATTGGGGACAAGGCAGAAAAGCCATATCCTGCTTAAAAGCTTTCCATTTAATACTATGATCAAACTAAATAGACTATACCAGGAGCTGGAAGGAAAAGAAGCCAATTGCATTGAACCTAGAGATTGATTAATTATAATAACTACTATTAATCCATGAATAGTTTATGCAGCGATTGGCTCTGGAGCAACAGCCACCTTCGTCCGTTTCGAAATCTCTTCGAACAGACGAAAGGAGCATATAAAAGCAACTAGGAAAAAATATATTGTTGCTAAGCCAATTATGACCATCAGCACCACATTAATGACCTCTGTTGCTCTCAAATGCTTAATCATGCAAATCAGGAAGGTTAAGCAGAAACCCCCGAAGGGCCCTGTGATACAAGCTCCAATTGTATGTTCAAGTATTAACGAATCAGTCTCCGATTCATTGCGGTTCATTTTGTGGTCCAAATCCTGTTCAAAAAACACATCAGAAGATATAAAGGTATACATTATTAAAGTTGAGAAAAATGGCACTTTGAAATTATTATTTTTCATGTATTTGCAAATTTCTGATTTTGGTATTGTTGTTATTTGTTTCAATGGCCCGAGATGAATTGACAGGTTGCATCTTTGACAGAGATAATATTGATTCATTCGACATGTTTTGTAATAACTCTCCTGATTTTTGGCGTTTGGCATACATAATCTAGAGAACAACGCAGACTCATGCAAGTTAAATAAATCCTTCCTGATAAATTTTCTTCATTTCTTGCAGTATTCATTCCAAGAAGCTAACAATACGTCTCCATAGAAACTAAAAAAGAAGAACAAGAGATTACAAGTACTAACCTGAGGTGCTTGTGCTGGGAAAGTTCCTCACAATGAATTCTCTCTTGAGCTTTTATCTTCAGATTCTACATGGATATTTACTTATTTTCAGACTGTAAGTAACAGATTTCTTTTTTAACATTTATATTTGCCTCAATCAGGAGCAAGAGCGCATAGTAGTTAGCGGAAAAGGAATTAAAAGCTCAAGTGAGTCCTCTCTACTCTCTGTTTTAGCTGTCAAAAGTTAATATATGACAACTAAGAAGCGGTCAAGTTAGTTAGATCATGTATCAGATCGAAACACCATTTTAGCTTAAATTGTTAGTGTTTATCACCTTGTTTGGATTGTGTATAAAAGCACCGGCACCACCTTATGATCACAATTTTCTTTTACCACAAGTTTCATTCAAATATGTGGGGTTCACTGCAAATTCATGTCAATGGGTATTTGGCTCCTTGGAAGTAGCAATCAAGGGTTCAATTTTCGATTTTTGTTTGAAATTGAGTTTGTTCATGTAAGAGACCGTCCTAATTAGATCCTCATATTTATTGTAGTGCTCCTATCAATTACATGCGATGACAGATATTAAGCCAGATTTTTATTTATTTTTTTAACACTATCAACTAACCACTAATAATTATCTACTTGTAAAAAAAAAAACTACAAATTCATAAAAGAAAAATGTATGGCTAGCACACAAGTCGCAGCGACATTGGCACACCTTTATTTTCAAATAAACATTCTGTTGCCTGTAAAACATAAAGCAAGGCGCATGCGCAGGCCTGGCTTTTTTTTGCCCTTTTTTTTTTATCATTTCAAAAGAATTTAATACTATTTATTTTATTTTATTTTATTTTATTTTATCTTGACATGGTTCTTCAGTATTATAAATTTTTATTTGAATTTTTTTTAATTTTTTTTAATTAGTGTATATCTGATATAAAAATAACAATTCTAATAATAAATTATTCATAAAAATTTAATTCAAATTATTTTTTATTCTTAAAACTTTTAATTTTAATATATTTATAAATTTTTTAAATTTCAATCACATCTAAATTATGAACATATTATATTGATTTTTTTTATTAATTTGCTTTGACAATCATAAATTTTGTTTTAAGTGTGTGTGTGTGTATGCACTGATAAAAAAAATTTAAAATAATTGTATTTTTGTGTTTAATAATAATGTCAAATAATTTCCTGAGATCATAATATTTTTTTATATTTAATTTTTTTTGATTTCCCATAAGGTTTCCCATAACATACTACGTACATACAAACTAATATAAACTTAAATAATGGGTACCGAGTTAAGCATCTCCGAGGAATTTTAAAGTTTTTGAGATGGAAATCATGTTTTACAAAATTTTAAAATTTTTATTTTACTTAAAATTAATTATTTTTAATATTTTTAGATTATTTTGATATATTAATATAAAAAAATAAAAAATATATATTTATACATCTCAAAAAAATATTGTAAAAAATAATTTTTACCATAATATTAAATACTGCAGTTATATTTTATATATTGCAAAAGGAGCCGCAACACGCTCTGAGATTTGCTTGTGGGCCGGTTCTAAAAAAAGGGAAGAAGATTTCAATATATTCTTGAACAGTATGCAATTCTACAAATAAAATAAACACTAAAAGAGGGGTGAGCACAGTTAGAATTTTCGAATTAGTCTAATTATCTGAACTAATTTGGATAAAAAAATTTGAAACTTTTCAGAAAAGGAAAAAGGTAGACAATTCATTGAAATAATTTCTAAGAATTTCGGGGAAAAA
This sequence comes from Populus simonii, assembly GCA_007827005.2. Classification (NCBI taxonomy): domain Eukaryota; kingdom Viridiplantae; phylum Streptophyta; class Magnoliopsida; order Malpighiales; family Salicaceae; genus Populus; species Populus simonii. Next base: position 17,480,118 of record CM017466.2, on the reverse strand, counting down.
AATTGGAAAGATTGATTAGATATATACAAGTCGATACAAAACTTTAAAATGTTTTCTTAAATAAAAAAATAATTTATAGAAAGATTGATTAGATGCTAGACAAAACGCATTATGTTTTTTCACAGTACTTTCGTTATACCTAGGTGAAAAATTATGATCCGACCAGAAGGATATTCTTATCTAGAATCGGATGTTACAAGTGCTAAATTAATTTGAAACGATCAAATCGCGTAATCTTGTCATTCAAATATTGAAATGAATCGAGGGATACCCGGCGATGCCCAAAAGCTTAATATTGACAAATCGTGCGAAATTGATTATAACTTGCACTGACCATCAAACTTGTGCCCGAAGACTACTCTTCTTAATCAGCACTTCAAGTCTTTTGTCCAATTGGAACTTGTCAGCAGCAAAAGATTATCACTTGTTCTCGGTATATAAAATGCTAGTCCTTACAAGAGATGATTATCATGGCATCAAGCAAGTACTGGCAGCGAAAATCAATTATGAGGCGTTCTGGAAGTTGTGAGGTATTAGTACTTTTATAATAATTATGTATTCGTTGTTGCAGTCTTTGTTCTTGAGATTCCAATTAATATTGATTTTTTCCCCTCTTATGATTAATATATCTATTTGTAATTCCCAGCAAAGAAGGGTAGATAGAAAAATAAACAGACTGAAAGCAGAGATGGCAGGGATTAGGAAGCAGCAACAATGCATCAGACAAGGGCAAAGGGAAACAAGAGAAAGATTTGAAGAGATAGAATCAGAATGTGATCAGCTCAAAAAGGAGACTGAACTTGTATCTCAGGCAAGCGACAACATTCAACTTCGCCTCGATATCATGCTCAAAATCTTGAAAGCAAGACAAGAGAATGACTTCGCTACAGCTGCTGATCTTACTTGCTCTCTCAGGTTGGTTTTTCGAATCTTCTTCTCTTTTTTAATTTTTTTTATGTGCAATTAGTTTTTGCGTTGATCGGCTGAATGTTCTATGATTTATAGGTTTCAAGTCCTTCGCCCGTCTATGTTAGAATGACATTGCTTGTGCTTTTTTAATCTGTTGTTGATATAGAGGAGTGATGGGTGTATGTTTGGACATTTCATGGTTATATTGGTAATCTTCAGTTTGGAACCTTTGGTAGATTGAGCTAGAAACAGTGTGTGTTTTTCGTAGCTTTTGAGAATTGTGTGGTTGATCCGAACAGGAGATAATACATATACTCTTATTGTTATGGAAAATTTGTAACCTCTTAAATGTTGTTTGCAGGAAAAGTCTGCTTCCTTGAGGATGATAACTACGTAGACAAGTTGCTATTGTGGTCTTCAAAGATTGCCATATTATACTTTCCGAATAGATGCTTGTTTTCGGATATGAATTAATTATCCACCATGTTTATGGACATAAGTTGCTTGTTCGAGGACTTTGTCGTTTATACAATCAACTATGGTTCGATTTATTTAATTGATATGAGTTGATACTGTTAGATGAAGCTATAACATTTCTACATCATAAAAAGAATTATGTAATTCATAACACGATTATTTTTACCTATTATATCTAAAACATCTGAAAACATTATAGTATTTCACTGTCCATATAAAAAATTGAAGCACTATCTTTTCTTTTCTTTTTTAATTTCTAAACTTTGTTTTCATCCAATTAGACCATTACATAACCTAAGTTGACTTTTTTTTTTTTTATTCCCCCCCCACCCCCCCCCCTCCTTTTTCCCCTTCCTTCCTTTCCATTCCTCCTTTTTTTTTTTTGGAGTTTCTTCCTTTTCTTCTCCATTTTATCCTCAGATTATTTTTAACAGTTGCTTAATTGTTTTTAGACCAATTAATTTGGCTAGATCAGGTTAAGATAATTTCCTCACGGTTTAATTTTAAATTCAGGTTAAATAAAAAATCGGATTGAGATTTTTTTTCTTTTAATTTCATTATTTTTTTTAAATTTTGTCCTCAATTTTTTTTTCTTATCTATCGGGTTATTTTTAAACCTCCCAAGTCAACTGGGTCACGTCAAGAAAACTCCTACAAGGTTTAATTTTAAACTTGAGTTAGGTAAAAAAATTAAGTCAAGATTCTTTTTTCCTGTCAATTTTATTATTTTTCTCTCAATTGTTTTTTCAATATTTTTTCACTGGTCAGTTTGGTTGCTTGTGAATCGACCAGATCAACTAGGTAAAGTCAAGGCAACTTCTAAATGGTTTAATTTTAAATTTTGACTAGACAAGAAATTAAATCAGGAGATTTTAATGTTGATATGTTGAGCTGAGTTTAATAACAATATTAAATATTTTCTGTAATCTTGATTTTCTTTTGTTACGTTCAAAAAACTTTTGATATGATATGTAATGTTGCGGAGGCATGTAAACTCTTATCCAAAGATTTTGACAATAATTCAAATTTAAAAAAAAATAGCTAAACAAATTAAAATTAAGCTATGGTAGCAAAAGCACTAGGATAACCAAATTTGAAAGTATCACCGAATCAAATGCCATCAAGTTAGTGTGTTTTCGGTAATATAATATATAATGTTTTTTAAAAGTATTTTTTAATGGAAAATATATTAAATTGAAGTTTTTTCATAATTTTTATTATTTTTTATATTAATACATTAAAATCATAAAAAAATATAAAATGTTTTAATTTTAATTTTTTTTACAATTTAAAAAGCAAAACTTATTATAATTTCAAACAAACATTTCAACCTTCAACATTATGTAATATCTTAAATAAAAAAATATAGTTCAATAGAAAACAACCGGTAGCAAGCTAGGTTGGTAGTTATAATATTGTCACCACCTCCTTATCATACAATAATTTATCACAAAACATTGCAACAACTTTGACATAAAGCAATAAAATTTATGTTGACAATAATCCCTAAACTTGCAGAATTTAATAAAAGTCATATTGTGGGAGATATATTAATGTCCAATATCGCTAACGCGGGATCTAATTGATTGGCGCATGGACTAGATTGATAGATGGAATTTCAAGAAATCATTTTAAAAAGATAAATGGGCATAATACGAAGACATAATTATATGTAGTAGTATACAAGATAAAATAATTGTTTTTGTATCATATTTGATTGTGGTGAATAAAATATAAAAAAAATTATTTTACATTTAATATGTGTTACTATCAAACTTATATATTTTAAAAATAATGATTAGATTTTTTTTCACTCTAGTTTATATTAAATATTAAAATTAATAATATTATAATAACTTTGATTATAAAACTCGGACTGACCTAATGAGTCAATTTGGATTGGCCTGATGGGTCGACCTAGGACCCAAACCTGTCTGAGTCTAGGAAAAAAAGAGAAAGAATTGATGTGACCTGTGTCGCGGGTGCGCGACGTCGCGGCGAATATTCCACTTTTAAATCTAGGAAGTGTGTATGGTATCTATCTGGCAAATGTGGGGAGACAAGAAAATATTGTCTTTTGTTGGTAGAAAATGGAATGGGAGTCGCCACCTAGTATTTTGGTCACTAGGAACCCTAACTGGTCTCAGAGATTGGGTACGGGGACTGGTTGCGCAAAGGGAAGGTATTAGCACCCCAAATACGCCCTACCTAAGGTAAGCTGCATTGTTTAACTGTCTGATAAAAGCTAAGGTGTTATTGTATTTCTAGTTGTTGGTCTGTCTATGGTTCAAGAAAAGTCCTCCTCAATAAGGAGGTCCTTATCTTATCGGGTAAAACCTAACCGTTCTAACGTCTATGTAAAAAAACTATTTTAAACATCAGGAATACGTTTTACGTATAAATTCGTAATCCCATATACTAAAAGAGGACAAAAAGATTTTTTTTAGAATTTTTGAAATATTGGCCTAGTTCTCATGGCTTGAATAAACCGGTTATTAAAGCCAAAATGCATGCTAATACATATATTGTTTTTGAAATTTCCTTTGTTGTGTGAAAATATGATGTTATAATATTTATATATATATATTGGAGAGACTAGGCCGTATGCATGAAAACAAAACATTTTTTGAAAACTTGACAAAAAACCGGGTATTTTAATACCGGACTTGTATCTTTACAGTATAAAAATACAAACCGACATTGATCAAATACATTAATAAAATTACAGAAAATCACATATTTTTTAAAATAATTTTTGAAGAATTTTTTCAAACGGGCCAGACCCAGCCCAAAAGGAAACTGGGCTGAAATCAGCCCAAAATAAATTGGGCCTACTTTCTACGGGGCTGGACTCAGCCCAGCCCAAAACCACATGACTGGTTACTGTTCACTGTACAGGTGAACAGTAACCCGTTAATTAATTGGCCGGTTACTATGCACATGCACAGTAACCGGGTAATTAAATTTGCAGAAGTGGAAAGAATGCAGGAGCTTACCTGATAGCTGACGGGCGAAGATGATGATGCTGCAGTCCTCCCGCACAAACGGTTATCACTGATTCTGGAGATGATGGCGAATGCTGGTAACACTGGTGTTGGTCTCTGTCTTTCTCTTCTTGCCGATGCTCTCTCTAGGGACGACGAAGACGATGATACAGGTGTGATGTGCTGGTGTACTGGACGTTCTTCCCTCTGTATTCTCTTGCTCCTTCTCTGTTTTCCTGTGGGCTGCTGCTTCGCCTAATACCCTCTCCTGGTCTGCTGGCGAAACCGGTTTCTTCAGTCCTCACTGTCTATGCTTGCCTTCTGCTCTCTTGCGTCTCTGTTCTTTCCGGTTGGTTTTGCTTCCGTTTCTCTTCTCTCCCTCTCCTCTGTTCTGTTTTCATTTCTCACAGTAACGAAAAGGATGAAGGAAAGAAACTCCCTCTGTTCTCGTGATGCTGGAAAGGAAGGATGGCTTCTGCTGATTCTACTACTGCGGCCGAGGAAAGGTGCAGCTTCTGCTGATTCCCTCACTGTGGCTGAGGAAGGATATGGCTGCGGAGGAGGCTACAGCTGGGCGAGTGGCTTGGCTCGTTCCTGGTTGCTGTTGGGGCTGGCCATGGTTCCGCAGAGGTGGTGCTGCTAGCTGCTCTTCCTCCTGGCGTTGCTGCGGGATGAAGGAGATGATGAGCTGACGATGGCGCTGCGGCTGCTCTTCCTCCCCTCTGCCGTTTCAGAGTTGCTTGGCCTCTTTGTTTCCTTTGTTTATTTCATGTTCCCCTCTCTTTCGTTCAAAAAAACTTTCCCCCTCTTTTAGTTTTCCAGCCCTCTCTCTAGTTTTAAAAACTCTACCTCTCGTCCTTCCCATCCAAAAAAACCCCCCCTGGTATCAGCTGCTAAGGGAAGTATTTATAGGCGAAGGGGGAGCGGGCTGCTGTTGCAAGTGGGGAGCAGGGGAGCGGAGGTTGGTCGGCTAGTGGGCGCGGGGCTTTAAGTTTTGGGAGCAGCATGCAGTCATTGTTTCTTGTTTAAAGGGGCGTGGGGCTCTAAGTTTTGGGAGCAGCATGCGGGAAGAGGAACAGTGTCAAAACGACACTGTTCAGTTTTTTTTTTCCAATTATTATTATATATTTATTTGTGGGGACTCAAAAATGGGTTACAACAGATGCCCCCTCTTTATAATACTTACGGAGCAGCGGTTTTGCGCAGTAAGTTTTATAAAGATAAACCTAAACGGAACTCCCGAAACTGATCTGGTTGAAGCTTGATTGATCTGAAACTTGTCTTTTACAGCAATCCTCCTCAACCCCAAAGACTATGATCAAAATTTATCATCTTGAGATCCCTTCTGGCGATCTCTTGTAACCAAAATCTATAATTGTTGCTTTACTCAACTTGGAATCCCATCCGGCGACTCCCTTTCAACAAAAATGAAATATGAGGTCCCTTCTAGCGACTTCCTTTGACCAATATCGAAATACGAGATCCCTTCTGACGATCTCCTTCAACTTGGAATCCCTTCTGGCGATTCCTTTTATTCAACATGTAATACGAGGTCCCATCTGGCGACCTCCAAATAGCGAAGCACGAGATCCCTTCTGGCGATCTCCTTTATTCAACTTGAAATCCCGTCTGGCGATTCCTTTTAATAGACATGAAACATGAGGTCCCATCTGGCGACCTCAAAATGGCGAAAAACGAGATCCCTTCTGGCGATCTCCATCAACTTGGAATCCCATCTGGTGATTCCTTTTATTAACCAACATGAAAAAAACGAGGTCCCATCTGGCGACCTCCAAATAGTGAAACACGAGATCCCTTCTGGCGATCTCCTTCAACTTGGAATCCCATCTGGCGATTCCTTTTATTCAAAATGAAATACGAGGTCCCATCTGGCGACCTCCAAAAAGCGAAATACGAGATCCCTTCTGGCGATCTCCATCAACTTGGAATCCCATCTGACGATTCCTTTTATTCAAAGCTGAAATACGAGGTCCCTTCTGGCGACCTCCTTTGACCAATATCGAAATACGAGATCCCTTCTGGCGATCTCAAACAACTTGGAATCTCCTCTGGCGATTCCTTATTACCAAAGTTGATATCGATGTCGTTCTTCCTTACGGCAGGGTTCAAAACTTTTCATTTTCTCTCTTTTTCTTGTTCTTCTTGTTGTTCTAGAATCCACTATGGTTCAAAAACGTGATTCTTTGCTGTCATCCACTATGATTCTTTCTTCGTCTTCAATCTTGTTGGAATGTATTAAGAATTCCTCCTGTAATGATCCAAAAAAAACATATATGCAATGATTTATGATTAGATGTCATGCATGCATTCGTACCTGGTTTTGAAACATAGGCCCCATCCTCTTCTTCTAGTTCATGAGACTCCCTCTTAACATGAGCTTGCTTTTGAAGTCGTATGCTGGATTCATCTCTTGTGTTGCCTCCTATCATATTCTTGGAGAAAAAGTCTCTGACTTTCTTCAAGTAGTCATTTCCCAAAATGTATGACTTGTCATTGCCTCTTTGTCATGCTTTTGTCAAATGCTTTAGCTTGGTTTTCAAATCTATAGGCTTCCGTTCCGATTTAAAACATGCAAGACCCTTCATAAAAACATCTCGTATTGCCCCCCAGTGTAGGGGTGTGATTCTAGTCTAGGCTTTTGTATAGAGAAGAAATTCGTTCAGCCGATGCTAAACTTTTTAGGTGCGATAACAACAAAACATGCATTGTTGGGATTAATGCAAAAATGATTGTTGTGAGATCAATGCAAAAGAGAAAGAAGTCAATGGCCAAACTTTGCTTTATTGATTTAGGAGCTTACATCAAGCATAATATCTTTTTACAGAGTCAGAATTCACAGGTCGAGCTAGGTCTTCTCCATCCATTCTAGCCAACTTCAGCGCTCCTCCTGAGAAGGCCTTCTTTACTACGTAAGGACCCTCGTAATTCGGTGCCCATTTGCTTTGATCGTCTCCAGGTAGTGACAATATTTTCTTCAATACTAGATCCCCTTCTCGAAACAACCGCGGTCTAACCTTCTTATCATATGCCTTGGCCATTCGTTTCTGGTAAAGTTGGTGATGACATATTGCAGCCATCCTCTTTTCACTGATCAGGTTCAGTTGCTCATATCTCACTTTGGCCCACTCGGCCTCCTCCAATTCGGAATCTATCAATACTCTTAACGACGGGATTTCCACTTCCAAAGGCATCACTGCCTCCATACCGTACACCAGAGAATATGGGGTAGTCCCCGTCGAGGTCCTGACCGTAGTGCGGTATGCATGAAGAGCAAATGACAACATCTCATGCCAATCTCTATATGTGACTACCATTTTCTGAATAATCTTCTTGATGTTCTTGTTGGCGGTTTCTACTGCGCCATTCATCTTTGGTCGGTATGGTGAAGAATTCGAATGCTTGATTTTCCATTTGGTACACAGCTCTGCTATCATTTTGCCATTGAAATTCTGTGCATTATCTGTCACTATCTTTTCCGGAGGACCATATCGACAAATCAAGTCCTTCTCTATAAACCTCTTCACTACGTTCTGTGTTACGTGGGCATACGAACTGGCTTCCACCCACTTTGTGAAGTACTCAATAGCTACGAGGATGAATCTATGACCATTGCTAGCTTTTGGGTTAACTGGCCCAATTACGTCAATTCCCCACATTGCAAATGGCCAAGGGGATATTAGATTAAATAGAGGAGCTGGTGGCATATTGACCTTGTCACTGTAAACTTGACATTTATGACATTTCCTGACATAGTCGATACAGTCTCTCTCTAGTGTCATCCAAAAATAACCAGCCCTTTGGATTTTCCTCGCTATCATATGCCCGCTAGCATGGGTTGAGCAAATCCCCTCATGGACCTCCCGTAATGCCTTTCTAGCATCTGCCTCATTCAAACACCTTAGCAGGGTTCCATCAAATGATCTTTTGTACAAAATCTCTCCATCTAAATAGAAGTCTATAGCCAACCTTCTCAAGGTTTTCTTATCCGTTTTGGAAGCTCCCACCGGATATTCATGATTTTGCACGAGGTTCTTGATATCATAATACCAAGGCTGTCCGTCTATCTCTCCCTCAACTAAGCAACAGTGAGCTGGGTCATTTCTAATGTCAATGTGTACCGGTTGTACCTTGCACTTGAGATCAATGGTAGACATAGCAGCTAGCGTGGCCAAAGCATCCGCAAAATGGTTCCCCTCCCTTCCCAGATGGGTGAATCTAATTTCTTCAAATTCTTTTGCTAGCGTGGATAGGTATTCCTGGTACGGCCTCAACTTTTCCTCCTTGGTCTGCCATTCCCCTTTAACCTGACAAATAATCAACATTGAATCTCCATATACATCTAACTTCTTTATCTTCAACTCTAATGTCGCTTCTAAACCGAGGATACAAGCTTCATACTCAGCTGTATTGTTGGTGCACTCGAAATGCAGTTTAACCGAAACTGGATACTGTTTCTTATCAGGAGAGATTATTACCGCACCGGCCCCGTTACCATGTACATTTACTGCACCGTCAAAAAACATCGTCCACCAATCTGTCTTCTCTTCTTCTTTCTCTATTGACAATATATCTTCATCGGGGAAGTCAAAATCCAGAGGTTCATAATCTTCAACAACATTATCGGCCAGATGGTCCGCGATTGCACTTCCTTTTATGGCTTTCCTTGTCATATATACTATGTCATATTCTGATAATAAAACTTGCCACCTTGCAATTCGACTCGAGAGAAAGGGCTTGTTACAAATATACCTCAGAGGATCCACTTTTGAAATCAACCAAGTGGTATAGTATAACATATAATGTCGCAACCTCTTTGCCGCCCACACCAACGCACAACAAAGCCTTTCTATCTCCGTGTATCTAGACTCACATTCAGTGAATTTCTTACTTAAGTAATAAATAGCTCTTTCCTTCCTTCCGGTTTCATCATGCTGTCCCAATACACATCCCATGGCTGCTTCAGTTACTGTGAGATATAACACTAGAGGTTTTCCTGATACCGAAGGAACCAGTAAAGGTGGATTTTGTAAATAATGCTTGATTTTATTGAATGCCTCCTCACACTCCTCATTCCAGGTTCTAGGATTCTTTTTCCTTAGTAGCCGGAATATAGGTTCACACGTCGTTGTTAGCTGAGCTATGAACCGAGCAATGTAGTTTAACCTTCCCAAGAATCCTCTTACTTCTTTCTCCGTCTTGGGGGATGACATAGCTTGGATGGCCCTTATTTTATCCGGATCCACCTCTATACCTCTATCACTTACCACAAATCCTAACAGCTTGCCCGATTTAACTCCGAATGAACATTTTGCGGGATTAAGCCTTAGTTCATATTTCCTCAACCTCTTAAATAACTTCCTCAAAACTTCAACATGATCCTCTCCCCTTTTAGACTTGGCAATCATGTCGTCTACATACACCTCAATTTCCTTGTGCATCATGTCGTGGAACAAAGTCACCATTGCTCTTTGATAGGTTGCTCCTGCATTCTTCAATCCAAATGGCATGACCTTGTAGCAGAATGTTCCCCAAGGTGTGACAAAAGTTGTTTTCGCCTTATCCTCCGGAGCCATTTTTATCTGGTTGTATCCTGAAAAACCATCCATAAAGGAATATGTGGAACTCCGGGCAGCGTTATCCACTAAAACATCTATGTGTGGTAGAGGAAAATCATCCTTGGGGCTAGCTTTATTCAAATTCCGAAAATCCACGCACACTCTAATCTTCCCCTCTTTCTTAGGCACCACAACAATGTTAGATACCCATTGTGAATACCTAACTACTTCTAGAAAACCAGCATCCCATTGCTTCTCGAGTTCTGTCTTGACCTTCATCCAGACATCCGGGTGGGCCCTCCTCAGCTTCTGCTTGACTGGCTTAGAGCCTTTTTCCAACGGTATCTTGTGTACTACAATATTTGTATCCAAACCAGGCATATCATCATAGGACCAAGCAAAGACATCTGAATATTCTTGTAATAGGGTGATCATTTTTATCCTTTGTTCAGAAGTAATTAGGGTACCTATTTTCAACTCCTTCTTGAACTGATCACTGCCTACATTGATGGTTTCGAGCTCCTCCGCGGCAGGTTTCCAAGTCTGTTCCTGTTGTTCTACTAGCCTGGTGAATTCACTGATATTGCTTTCATCCCACTCTTCTTCTTCCATAGCTATCACATGTTCGTTCAAGTTTGGCCATTTATTCTTGATGCTAAATGTATGTGATGTTGTAGGAGATCCGCTTTCAGGATTCCTGAAAGCGGGAAGTGTTTGGTGTAAATGCATAAGAAAGGAAGGCAATTTGTGAAAAGTGCATGATCTCATAATTTATTTGAAGAAAAGGTGGGCTCCATGACAAACATAAAATCTAGCTGACATCATGAGCCTTGATTGTCAACTAGAGGAAATAAAAACAAACATAAGCAATGACAAAAGCATGCTAAGGCAAACAAAGTTGGTTTACATTTTGAAAACCACTGGAGCTTCTTGGGTCACCCAGTTCTGAAACTTCTCGTCTTGAGCCAACTTGCGTACAAAGGTCTTGGCGGAGACTTCTTCTATGGTGTAGACCGTCAGTTGTGGGAGTGCTTCATCTCCCTTTCTTGTTATTGTCTTCATGTCTTCTTCTTCTATCTTGTTTTCCCCCAAGGTATTTATGCCCATGTTTGACAGTTCTTGACCAAGGCTTTCGGCTTCTTTATCATGTTGCACTATGTATGCAGCTTTTGGGAATGACACGCTAAGAGGAGGGATTTCTAGCTTTTCTTCCTCAGGCTCTCTTCCATTAATTCCTGTCATCTCATCTTGACCTTCCATCATACTCACCTCACCCCTGCTCTCCATGGGTTCAATTCTTAATTGCCCTATTTTTAACATTTTTGCAATCTTTTCACGAAACTCGATGCAATCCTCAATATGGTGTCCATCTCTTCCATGGAACTCACAATAACTACCTCCCTCCGGATGGCTTTCCACATTTGCCTCTAGAAATCCTGATTGTACTAACATGTCGTACATCTTTTCCATAGACACCTTCAACACCTTGCATTGGTTTCCAACTTCTATCATGCCTATTCCACTACTACTTAAGGCATGTTTAGGCAACGGGTTTGAATTAATATTGGGCTTGTCTTCAAAGGATACCCATCCTATCTTAATAAGCTCCAACAATCTTTTCTTGAAAGCGTAACAGGTTTCAATCCCATGCCCGGGATTACCCGCGTGGTACTCACAAGTCAACTCGGGCTTGTACCAAATTAGGAATGGTGGTTGTAATGGTAGTGTAGGGATAGGAGCGATGTGCCCAATGCTCAATAGTTTGGCGTACATGTCCTTCAAAGGCATGGGTAGTGGCGGTAGTTGTTCTGAAGGGTATCTTATATAGGGTCTTTGGTAGTGATTTTGGTTGTTTGACTTGTTATTCGTTCTATTAGGGGAAAAAGGTTGGTTAAAGTTCATGTGTGAGTATTGAGAGGTAGGTATTTGTGGATTGTGGGAATCTACTTTCTTGCCCTTATACCCGCCTTCCAAGTTGTTAATATCGCCTTCTCTCTTTCTTCCAATAAAACCCTTCTTCTCCAATGGCTCAGCTATACGTCCAGCTTTAATCCCTTGCTTTATCCTTTCAGCTATGCGTACCGCATCGTAGAAATGATGAGATGAGCTACCCATTAGGTGCTCATAATAAGGTGCTTTGAAGGTATTGGCAAACAAGCTCACCATCTCTGTTTCTATCAAAGGGGGTTGGACATGCATTGCCTCATCCCTCTATCTTTGCGCATAAACCCTTACTGACTCCTGGCTCCTTTTCTCCATTGCCATTAGACTTGTTCGATCAGGAGCGATTTCCATGTTAAACTTGTACTGTTTGAGGAAAGCCTCCACCAAGTCTCTCCAGCTCTTGATCCTGATGCTGTCTAACCTCATGTACCAGCTTAAAGCGGATCCTGCTAGGCTATCTTGAAAGAAATAGATTAGCAATTTATCATCCCGGATTACTTCCGCCATTTTGTTGCAGTAGGATCGAAGGTGAGTGTTTGGGCATTCCAAACCGGTATACTTAATGAACTCTGGTATTCGAAAATCTTTTGGCACCACGATGTTTGGTACCAAACATACTTCGGCGGCTCGCATAGGGTCGAACCAGTCATTACCCTCAACTGCCCTTAATCTTTCTTCCAGAGCAAATAGCTTGTCTTGGTCCATCACACTAGGAGATCTATTATCCGGGACTCCCTCCATTGTTAAGTCCACAGTGATTGGAGCGTGAGTTGGCTGGATAGGGGTGATAGGCACAGAATGTTGTTCATTGGCCGAGTTTGCCCCCTGGTTTTGAGATGTTTGAGGGATGTGAGCTGCTGGCGCTCCTTCAGGCTGTTGTGCTGATGTTCCCTCCCCATTCTTAGCTCTTAGAAGCTGCTCAAGTAAATCGGTCAGCCGAGAAACTTCATTTTTTACGGACTCCAACTCGGTTTGATAATGTGACTCTAAGTGAGCTCTTTCTTCGTTCTCCATTCTCGATCTACACCGGGTGTTGTGGATTTTGGATGTGGGACCTATGTTTCACGATCTGGCATGCATGTGATAAATTAAAAACAAATGCGTGATGAAAATATGATGCTCGTGCAAATATACGTAAGATAGATATCCTAAGGACAAGTTCTATATATTAGGTGAGAGCAGGTAGGTTTTCTATCTGGTCTCGATGGGTCTCATATCTGCCCAGTGACGTTCTTCGTAAAGACAGTATGGGGGCGTTGCAAGGAATAGTTAAGGTAAGTATACCCACCATTATCGAGCAGGCACTCAGATATGAGTTGGGTGTTTCACGCATCTGAACCCTGACCAATAGTCATAGGGCAGATCGCTACTCCCCCACCTAACTTAAAGCTTGTGTGTGCTTCTCAAAATCAAAGTATGTGATGCATGTGACAGTTCTATACAAATGCATGAACAATATTGCGTAAAAATATTTAAAGCATATAAGCAGATAAAAAAGCAAATTAACAATAAACACATGAAAACACAAATAAATCAGGCAGAAACAAAGCTTAGTCCACATGGTCCCCAGTGGAGTCGCCATTCTGTCGCGGGTGCGCGACGTCGCGGCGAATATTCCACTTTTAAATCTAGGAAGTGTGTATGGTATCTATCTGGCAAATGTGGGGAGACAAGAAAATATTGTCTTTTGTTGGTAGAAAATGGAATGGGAGTCGCCACCTAGTATTTTGGTCACTAGGAACCCTAACTGGTCTCAGAGATTGGGTACGGGGACTGGTTGCGCAAAGGGAAGGTATTAGCACCCCAAATACGCCCTACCTAAGGTAAGCTGCATTGTTTAACTGTCTGATAAAAGCTAAGGTGTTATTGTATTTCTAGTTGTTGGTCTGTCTATGGTTCAAGAAAAGTCCTCCTCAATAAGGAGGTCCTTATCTTATCGGGTAAAACCTAACCGTTCTAACGTCTATGTAAAAAAACTATTTTAAACATCAGGAATACGTTTTACGTATAAATTCGTAATCCCATATACTAAAAGAGGACAAAAAGATTTTTTTAGAATTTTTGAAATATTGGCCTAGTTCTCATGGCTTGAATAAACCGGTTATTAAAGCCAAAATGCATGCTAATACATATATTGTTTTTGAAATTTCCTTTGTTGTGTGAAAATATGATGTTATAATATTTATATATATATATTGGAGAGACTAGGCCGTATGCATGAAAACAAAACATTTTTTGAAAACTTGACAAAAAACCGGGTATTTTAATACCGGACTTGTATCTTTACAGTATAAAAATACAAACCGACATTGATCAAAATACATTAATAAAATTACAGAAAATCACATATTTTTTAAAATAATTTTTGAAGAATTTTTTCAAACGGGCCAGACCCAGCCCAAAAGGAAACTGGGCTGAAATCAGCCCAAAATAAATTGGGCCTACTTTCTACGGGGCTGGACTCAGCCCAGCCCAAAACCACATGACTGGTTACTGTTCACTGTACAGGTGAACAGTAACCCGTTAATTAATTGGCCGGTTACTATGCACATGCACAGTAACCGGGTAATTAAATTTGCAGAAGTGGAAAGAATGCAGGAGCTTACCTGATAGCTGACGGGCGAAGATGATGATGCTGCAGTCCTCCCGCACAAACGGTTATCACTGATTCTGGAGATGATGGCGAATGCTGGTAACACTGGTGTTGGTCTCTGTCTTTCTCTTCTTGCCGATGCTCTCTCTAGGGACGACGAAGACGATGATACAGGTGTGATGTGCTGGTGTACTGGACGTTCTTCCCTCTGTATTCTCTTGCTCCTTCTCTGTTTTCCTGTGGGCTGCTGCTTCGCCTAATACCCTCTCCTGGTCTGCTGGCGAAACCGGTTTCTTCAGTCCTCACTGTCTATGCTTGCCTTCTGCTCTCTTGCGTCTCTGTTCTTTCCGGTTGGTTTTGCTTCCGTTTCTCTTCTCTCCCTCTCCTCTGTTCTGTTTTCATTTCTCACAGTAACGAAAAGGATGAAGGAAAGAAACTCCCTCTGTTCTCGTGATGCTGGAAAGGAAGGATGGCTTCTGCTGATTCTACTACTGCGGCCGAGGAAAGGTGCAGCTTCTGCTGATTCCCTCACTGTGGCTGAGGAAGGATATGGCTGCGGAGGAGGCTACAGCTGGGCGAGTGGCTTGGCTCGTTCCTGGTTGCTGTTGGGGCTGGCCATGGTTCCGCAGAGGTGGTGCTGCTAGCTGCTCTTCCTCCTGGCGTTGCTGCGGGATGAAGGAGATGATGAGCTGACGATGGCGCTGCGGCTGCTCTTCCTCCCCTCTGCCGTTTCAGAGTTGCTTGGCCTCTTTGTTTCCTTTGTTTATTTCATGTTCCCCTCTCTTTCGTTCAAAAAAACTTTCCCCCTCTTTTAGTTTTCCAGCCCTCTCTCTAGTTTTAAAAACTCTACCTCTCGTCCTTCCCATCCAAAAAAACCCCCCCTGGTATCAGCTGCTAAGGGAAGTATTTATAGGCGAAGGGGGAGCGGGCTGCTGTTGCAAGTGGGGAGCAGGGGAGCGGAGGTTGGTCGGCTAGTGGGCGCGGGGCTTTAAGTTTTGGGAGCAGCATGCAGTCATTGTTTCTTGTTTAAAGGGGCGTGGGGCTCTAAGTTTTGGGAGCAGCAGGCGGGAAGAGGAACAGTGTCAAAACGACACTGTTCAGTTTTTTTTTTTCAATTATTATTATATATTTATTTGTGGGGACTCAAAAATGGGTTACAACAACCTGAACCAATAAAAAACTCAGGTTAATCCAGACCGAGATAAAACACAGGTTAAAAACTAGTTGATTTTTTTAAAAAAAATGATCAAAATGATGTTGCTTTTGTTTTTTTAAAAAAAATTAGGTCAACTCAAGTTGACCGTCCTGACCTGTAACTCGAGCTTTGTCCTAAATTGAATTTTAAGTCGAATTTTAAAAATACAATAATAATTATTTTTATATATATATTGACTCATGTCAATTAAAATTAATCATCTCAATCCATGACTTAGATC
Organism: Populus simonii; assembly: GCA_007827005.2. Classification (NCBI taxonomy): domain Eukaryota; kingdom Viridiplantae; phylum Streptophyta; class Magnoliopsida; order Malpighiales; family Salicaceae; genus Populus; species Populus simonii. Next base: position 17,464,199 of record CM017466.2, on the reverse strand, counting down.
AATCAAAGTGAACTCTTAATATCTTGATCATTGTTTCTTTGGAAGAATAAAAAATACTTATATTATCGTGGTGTATAGTAAAATATATCTACAACGATAATGTTTTCTTCCTTTTGTTTTAGCTTTTTACTAGATGACATGCCCGCGCGCTGCCGCGGGCTTATAAAACAAATGCATTTAATAGCGTTATAATTGTGAACTAGCGCTAGATAAGTAATAGAAATTAAAGGTATGATGGAGCAAATATTTCATGACGAAAAAAAAAGTTGTGTTGGTGATCAAAAACTTAGAGACTGAACAAAATGATTTGTAGCAATTCACCGTGTTTTGTGAGGAAAAATACAGTGCTTTCACCACATGATTTAACTTTTCAGTTAATAAAAAGAAAAAAAAATTACAAAGCTAAATTCTCTACCAACTTAATATTAAAAAAAAACTAACAAAGATAATTTTGGAAGGAAAAAAACCCATGAGAAAAAACGTTGTAGCAATTGACAATGTTTTGTGAGGAAAACAATAGCGCTTTTCCCAATAAAATAAAATAAAAACCATTTAGAGAAATATTGTAGCAATCCACAGTGTTTTGTGAGAAAAACTACAACGCTTTCCTCATATGATTTAGTTTTACTGTAATTATAATTCTTAACCAACTCAATATTAAAAAAAAAATCGACAAATATAATTTTGAAAAAAACCATAAAAAAATCACATGGGAAAATACTGCAACAATTCACAGTGTTTTAAAGAAAAAAATTACAAAGCTAAATTCTTAATCAGCTCAATATTAAAAAAAAATCGGCAGAGAAAAGTTTGGAAAAAAAAAACAAAAAAAAACACCAAAAAAAGAAAAAAAAATCATGTTGGAAACACTATAGCAATTCACAGTGTTTTGTGATTAAAGCTACAGTGCTTCCCTACATGATTTAGCCTTATTTGTAATGACTTGTAATTATAATTTACAAACAACTCAATATTAAAAAAATAAAATTAAAAAGATAATTCGAAAAAAGTTATAAAAAAAACCATGCGGAGAGACACTGTAGCAATCTACAATGTTTTATGAGCGAAGCTACAATGTTTTCCCCACATAATTAAGCTTTATTACAAAGTTAAATTCCAACCAATTCAATATTAAAAAAATAAAATCAACGAAGATAATTTTGAAAAAAATATCACAAAAAAAGAAAACACAAAAGAAACTGTAAGAAAACCATGTGAGGAAAAACTGTATCAATCCATAATGTTTTGTGAGGAAAAACTTGTATTTACCTGTAATCGCAATTCTTAACCAGCTTAATATTTAAAAAATAAAATTGACAAAGATAATTTTAGGAAAAAACATTATAAAAACAGAAAAAAACCATGTGGGAAAAAACACTGTAGCAATCAACAGTACTTTTCAAAAAAAGTTAAAGTGCTTTCCTAATATATTGTAACTGTAATTTTTAACCAACTCAATATTAAAAAATAAAATAAAATAAAGATAATTTTTTAGAAAAAAAAACTATGCGGAGAAACACTGTAGCAATCAACAATGTTTTAAAGAAAAAAAATTACCAAACCAAATTCTCAATCAGCTCACTATTAAAAAAAATCGACAAATATTATTTTGAAAAATAAAGAAATAAAATAGAAAAACTATGTGGAAAAATATCGCAGCAATTCACAGTATTTTTCTAAAAAAAATTACAAAGTAAAAATTTTAACCAGATCAATATTTAAAAGGTAAAATCAACAAAAATAATTTTGGAAAAAAAATAAATGAAAAAAAAAGAAAAAATAGGAAAGTTGAAATTTTTTTTTGAAAAAAAACGAAAAAAAAAGGGAAAAGTTAGCAAAAAAAAAAAGGAAAAGGATCACCGTGGATTACTGTTGTAATTCACAGTGAAATGTGTGTGAGAGAACAGTGATTCCCCCACACCATTTAGAGTATTATATAATATATATATTCCAGCTTTTTTTAGATACCTTGAAAACTAATCCAAGAGGCGAAAAAAAAAAAAGCCTGATCATGAAGAAAGAAAGTAGGTAGCCAAAGAGTTTGCCCCAAAAAAAACATGCAAGACCAAGAAAACGGCAAGCATCGGGATAGAGGTGTAAGCAAGACAGCCCATAAAACACCATAAGAATTAGCCAGCCACTGAAGCGATGAAGCAGAACGAGATGCCAAGTTATTGGCCAGCATAGGATAATTAGCTCACAAAGAGAATGAAAATGAGGCCAACCACGCGAGTCCTTAACTGCATTAATTTATCACAAGGGAATGCGGAGCTACTCTAAACTTGCATCCTGACCAGTAGATAACTAATGATTGAATCTGGACGGAGGAGCACGACGACACAGCCAAAAATATGGTTTGGAAAAACACTCCAGAATTTACAAACAAGACTTAAACCCAGGAATAAGTAGAGGACGAGTAGATGTACTTGTATTTATATTTTTTATCTTTTTTTATTACTTTATTAGATTTTAACAAAAAATAGCTGCTATCAAAGAAAATAGCTAGCTGATATATAATTCTCTAACCTACTCAAATCTTGCTTTACAAACTGATCTGCAACACTACTAGTTTCTCTAAATACAAGAGTATATTTAACACTCTTTAACCTTTTCTCCAGCTCTGCAATTTTATTGAGATTTCACTGCGCTCTCCAAGATCTATCCTAGTTGGAGTGTGTCGGCCAAATAGGAGCACTTGTGGAGTCTGTTTCTACTTTCTATGACCCCATCCACCTGATTAGAGCGTACTCATGAGTAGAAGAGCTAATATCTAATAGAAACTGATGAATACTGAATTGTATAGCATGCCTTGAATGACAATCGTTAGGCTTTATATAGCCTTTACAATACTGCAGGGTAACTAATAACTGCTGCCCCCGTGATTCAAGGAATCTGTTATTGTTGGCTAAGAATTGAACACTAACAAACTTACCTGACTTAACTAACTGCAAGCTAGATTAACTAATTAACAACTTTAACAGACTTGCTAACAGTAATGATGACAGTTATGGACTACTTCTCAACATTCTCTCCTTCAAACTAATTCTGTGCAACAATTAGTTTACATCAAGCATCCCACAAACTCCCATTTGTTCTCGAAGATTTTCAAATGTCTGCAGTTTAACTGGTTTTGTCAGCAGGTCAGCTACTTGATCTTGTGAGTCACAATGCATAAGTTCAATGATTTTGTCTCGAGTTAAGTCACGTAAGAAATGGAATCTCACATCAATGTGTTTGCTGCGACCATGCATAATGGGATTTCTTGAGAGCTTGATGGTTGAGCTGTTATCACACATTAAGATGGTGCAACCCTTTTGTTCATGGTTTAACTTCTCCATAATCCTTCTCATCCATACTGCCTGACAGGCACAAGCTGCTACTGCCACGAATTCTGCTTCAGTTGTTGACAGAGTGACTATAGGCTGCTTCTTTGATGACCATGAGACTGCTCCTCCACTTAGCATGAAGACATAGCCGGATGTACTCTTTCTGTCTGTAAGATCTCCTGCATAGTCACTATCAGTGTATGCAATCAGTTGCTTGTTCTCATTCTTCTTGTAGAATATACCATAATTAATAGTGCCCTTCAAGTATCTTAATATTCTTTTAGCAGCTTGTAGATGCACTTTTGTTGAGTTAGACATAAATCTGCTAATAAAACTAACCCCAAACATGATATCTGGCCTAGTAGTAGTGATATACATGAGACTTCCTACTATTTGTTTATAGTAAGTCTCATTGATTTTGTTTCCTTATCCAATTTTGTCAGTTTTGAAGCCAGGGACTATGGGATTCATTACTGCATTACTTTCTTCCATCCCAAACCGTTTCAGAACCTCTAGTGTATATTTTCGCTGACAGATATAGGTCCCATTGGTCAGTTGTAGTACTTCTATGCCTAAGAAGAACCTCATTCTTTCTAGATCAGTCATGTCAAATACCCTCATCATTGATTGTTTGAATTTCAACATCATTTGCTCATCATCTCTAGTGAAAATCAAGTCATCCATATAGATACTCACAATAAGAATTCTGCCTCCACTGGTTTTAACAAACAAAGTTTGTTCACTGATGCACTTCTGAAATCCTTCATGGTTGAAGTAAGCTTTAATGCGACTAAACCAGGCTCTAGGGGCTTGTTTTAGTCCATACAAAGCTTTGTGTAATTTGTAGACCTTGTGTTCATTTCCTTTCTGCTCATACCCTTTAGGTTGTTCTACAAATAAATCCTCACTTAATTCTCCATGCAGGAAAGCCGACTTAACATCTAATTGATAGATGAGCCAACCTTTTGTAGCAGCTAGTGCAATGATCATCCGAACAGTGTCCATTCTTGCCACAGAAGCAAATACTTCTGTATAATTCACACCATGTTGTTGAGCATAGCCCTTTGCAACTAACCTGGCTTTCAGCTTATCCATTTTACCAGACTCATTTAGCTTGGTCTTGTATATCCATTTCACCCCAATCTTCTTAGTTCCAGTTAGTAATTTAGTTAAACTCCATGTCTCATTCTTCTGAATTGACTCCATTTCAGCATCCATGGCTTCCCTCCACTTGTAACTTTTTACTGCCTCTTCATAGCTCACGGGATCACCAGAAGTTACAATTGCCATATTCAATTCAGTTTCTTCTTCTGACAGTCCTTTACCAGAGATATAGTCTCTCATCCAATTGGGCATACTTGTCTCCCTCCTTGGATGCAGATTAACATCTTCTTTATATATTGTATTGGCAGGAGCATTGCTGGATTCTCCAATGCCATTCCAATTTGACTCTGCATCTGAGTCTGCAATATTTTGCTCAATTGCCTCTGCATCTTCACTACTGTTTGCTTCATCTGCATCAATTTCACCTTCTTCTCCCCATTCTAAGTTCATTTGTAACTCCTCCTTGTAACTGATATCCCAGTCCCAGTGTTTTTCTTCTTCAAAGATAATGTCCCTGCTGGTTACAATTTTCTTTGTTGTAGGGTCATACAATTTGTAGCCTTTTGATTCTTCGCTTACTCCCAACAGTACACAGCACACACTCTTGTTTTCTAGTTTGGTTCGTCTTGCATTTGGTATATGCACATGAATTACACACCCAAACACTCTAAAGTGTTCAACCGAGGGCTTCATTCCAGTCCACACTTCTTCTGGAGTCATGTCTTTTACAACATTAGTAGTGCATCTATTCAAGACATATATGATCCAGTTTACTGCCTCAGCCCAGAAGCTTTTGGGAATCTTCTTTCTGAAAGCATTGATCTTACCAAGTTCATCACTGTCCTGTTCTTCCTCTTAGCCACTCCATTCTGCTGAGGGGTATAGGCTGTAGTTAGCTGTCTTTTAATGCCATTCTGCTTACAGAACTCATTGAATTCCAGTGAGTTGAATTCACCACCTCTATCTGTTCTTATACCCTTGATGAATTGTCTAGTTTCTTTTTCAACAAGCTTCTTAAAGTGCTGGAAATGCTGAAGAGCTTCTGATTTTTCTGCTAGGAAATAAACCTGGGACTTCCTGCTATAATCATCAATGAGGCATAAGAAGTACCTTTTCTTACTGTTTGAGGTTGGTGTGATTGGGCCACATATGTCTGTATGGATGAGCTGTAGCCTTTGTGATGCACGCCATTTACTCTTCTTTGGAAAAGGTTCTCTGTGCTGCTTGCCAGTAATACAAGCAGTGCATTCTGTAGTTGATGCAGGGAGTTGTGGTAGTCCTCGAACCATCTTCTTATATTGCAAGGTTCTAAGTCCTTTGTGGCTGAGATGACCATATCTGCAATGCCATAAATGTGACACATCCTGTGCATGTGTATGGAAACAAGAAACATCTTTGACTTGAGCCTTTGCTATTAGCACAAACATCCTATTGACTATCATTTTGGTTTGAATGATCAGGCCTCTCACATGATGGTAAATCTTGCATGTTCCTGATTTGATAAGAATTGCCAGACCTTTTTTTTGTAGCTGGCCTATGCTTAGGAGATTATTCTTCAGTTCAGGTACATAGAATACATCAGTAACCATATGCTGCATGCCATCCAGAAACAACTTGATTTTTCCTTTTTCAAGAACTGTCATTCATGTATTATTCCCAAGCTTTACCAGTTGTCTAAATTCTTCATTCAATTCACATAACATATCCTTGTCTCCACACATATGGTTTGAGCAGCCAGAGTCCAAAAACCAAGCATCCTCTCGATTGTTGCCATACAATTCTACATGAGACATCAATAGAATTTCTTCTTCATTGTTCAGTTCTGCATAATTTGCCTCCTTGCTTACTGTGGGACATTTATACTGAAAATGGCCAAGTTTGTGACATCTATAACATTCTAGAGTGGTTTTGTCAAAGTTATATCGTCCTCTACCTCTTCCTCCTCCTCTGAAGGCTCGTCTGCCTTGTCCTCTGCCATATAATCTTTCTTCAGATGTCACCTTCAAAGCTTGTTCTTCCATGTTATGTTTCTGGAATTTTTGTTCATGTACAATCAATGAGCTTTGTAGCTCATTAATTGAGAGAACATCAATGTCTTTAGATTCTTCAATTGAGCATACTATGTAATTGAATCTGTCAGTCAAGGATCGAAGAATCTTCTCCACAATCGTTACATCTCGCATTTGCTCCCCATAGATTCTCATTTTGCTTGCTACAGTCATAACCTTTGCAAAATAGTCAGTAATATTCTCACCTTTTTTCATCTCCAGTGTTTCAAACTCCTTCCTTAGTGCTTGAAGGATTGAACGCTTCACTCTTGCATTTCCTTCATATTTCCTCTTCATTGAGTCCCAAATTTGTTTAGAGGTGTTCTTCTCTAGAATAGTTTCAAGTATGGTTCTGTCAATGGCTTGAAATAGGTAGTTCTTCACTTTCAAATCTTTGAGTTTTAGCTCCTCTAATTTCTTTCGTTGTGTTTCAGTCACACATGCTCCTTCCTCTGGCTCTGTGTAGCCAGTTTCAACCAAGATCCAGAATTCCTTGGATCTCAAGAAATTCTCCATTAGCATGCTCCAGTGATCGTAATGACCATCAAAACACGGTATGGATGGTTGTATAAAATTGTTGTTACTGTCATTCGCCATCTCTTAGTTTGGCTCTTCTTTGTTTTGTATAGTTCAGTAGAAAAAACAAAGAAACCAACTGCAGCTTTCTTTTCCTCTCCCTGCAGCTTTCTCTTTCTCTTCTTTTGTTTTGCTCTGATACCAATTGATAGAAACTGATATGCAAGAACACTTGATGAATACTGAATTGTATAGCATACCTTGAATGAACAATCGTTAGGCTTTATATAGCCTTTACAATACCGCAGGGTAGCTAATAACTGCTGCCCCCGTGATTCAAGGAATCTGTTATTGTTGGCTAAGAATTAAACACTAACAAACTTACCTGACTTAACTAACTGCCAGCTAGATTAACTAATTAACAACTTTAACAATCTTATTAACAGTAATGCTGACAGTTATGAACTACTTCTCAACAATATCCAACGCCCGGCTTCATAACTCCATGTTAGGGTTGTCCCAGCATAATTTTAATGTACCAACGTCAACAACTTTAAAAAGTTTTAAATTAATTTTTTTATATTTTTAAATAGTTTTTATGTATTATATAAAAAAAATTAAATGTTTGAAAAATGTTTGAGTGGGTTGGATGCTAGCTAGCAGTGCTGATCGCGCGACATGATTTAATTTTCGGACAGTGGGGAAAGCCTTTTTTTAAGGGAAAAGGCAAATTCGTGCGATTCGCAGGGCGATCGCGCGATGTCTGTAGGTTACTGGTCGTTTTTTCGCGATACAGACCACATGAGCCTTGTGGGAGACGTCACAGTCGGATAAATTAAGTACAAGATCGGCAATGCAATAAATTAAGAACCGGTGAATGTATCCGAAGCAAAATCACTCAGGTACTGAAAATTCGACATTGACGGCGACGCATAAATCTGTAAAATAAGAGGACGGTGGAGTAGTTCGTCAAAATTTGACATTGACAGCGACGCTACAAGGACTATTATAGAAAAAATGGCCTCTCCGTAAAGATTAGAGTGCAATCTAACCATCAAATTAAAAATTATGATCTTTTGTAGAAAAAATAGCCTCTCCGTAAAACATTAGAGTGCAATCTAACCAAAAAATTAAAAAAAAATTATGATCTTTTATAGAAAATCTAACCATAAAAAAATAAAAACAAAAAAATAAAAAATTATGATCTTTTAGTGTTATTATTTTGTTTTGATATGACCGGATCTCATTTTAGGTATGTATTTATTTTATTGATTTATAATATATTTGTTAAATTTTTCATATAATTTATTTAAGTACTTTGAGGTGTGTATTCTCAAAAATTTTAATTTTTTTTATTTAAAATGAAATTATTTTATTTTTTTAATTGTTTTAATATACTGAAATAAAAAATAATTTTTAAAAATAAATAATTTTATTTTAATAAATTTTTAAATTAAAAACATTTTAAACTGTCTTCTTAACCACAGTCTTGTAGAGTCTTTTAAATGTTAAAAAGCAAGATGACAAAACTAGCATAACTCGAATGAAGCGGTGCGTTTCAGTGTTCCCACCGCCTTACTCGTGTTCAGAAAGCGTAAAAATTAAAATGCCTCGACTTATAATCTACCGTACAAAGGTGGGGAGCATTCACTCAACAAACAAGGCGATTTTATTTTTTATATATATTTTTTTACATTTTTTGGTTGAGATGTTTGAAACCAGAGGCCCACTTGAGAGGAAGTTCTCTTCGACATTTCTCTGTCCTTTCTCAAATTGAAGCTCACCTATCTCAGGTATGATCTATGGTTAAGATAGATTACCTTCTACTATGAGCAAATTTAATTAGCTCGCACCGCTTATCTTGATTCTTGATGTTTTTCTTAGTTGGCTTTTAGAGGATCACGGGGAAGAAATATAAGATTTAAGCTAAGCTGAGAGAGCGCCAAGAGCGGTCGATCTCACGGTCGCCGGCCTTGTTCTTGTGATTGATTAGCTTTGCCATATTCATCCACGTCTGACACCTTCAAGTCTTCATTTATTTTGCAGAGTTTAAAGAAGATGAATGTAGAGAGAAATATATCCGGTACAACGATAAAATAAAAATAAAAATAAAAATAGAGCCAATTTGCCCTGGGTTCATATATTGTCTTGAACCCATGTGAATATGTCCACACGAGAGATAAGTGATCAATGTTAAATAGAGACATAAATTTAGATTTAAAACGTGTTTTCTGCAAAAGCTGTCTAAATTGGAGGTTTCATGGGTTGTGCGTTGTTGAAGATGATAATAAGCTAATACCGTGCCTTCATTAAATACATGTACTTTCTATCTCTATGATCGGTGATGAATAGAGTAGATTTGACTCTCAAGTGGAATGCACACGGTGTCGACATGTGTTTTCATAACTTGCTTTTTGTTTTTTTTTTTATTTATTAATTAAGATACGCGGTTATATTATATATACTTTGATTAATTTTATCAATTTTAAAATTAATAATTATATAAATCCTGGTATTTGAGGTCTTGCTTGTGGGGGTTACGTGGACACCTTGGATCCGATCTAGAGATGAGTGTTGCGTGAATCGGTGTTTTTACAGAGTTGAACCATCATCATTCCCGAGTCCTGTAGAGAAGAAATTGACCACATGATTTGTCCTGGCTTGAAAAAAATGATAACAAAAAAAATTATTAGTGGTTGTTTGATGTAGTGATATTTTTTACTTTTTAAATTGTTTTTTTTATATTAAACGATGATTTTAAGTGTTTTTGTTTTATAATTTTGGTATATTAATGTTAAAAATATAAAAAAAATATTTTTTTGATATTTTTTTAAATAAAAAATAATTTTAAAAAGTATCTCCATGTAAAATATTTATAATAATGAGAGATAATTTAATTGGTCAAGTATTGGATTTTCTTTCTAATATTTACGAGTTTGAGTTATTTCAGAGTCATTAAAGAGTTATATAGTCGTTAATTTCAAGGTATGTGGGATTAGTCGAGGTACACGCAAGATAAAGAAAAATGCACATGGCTCTTAATCCAACTTAAAAAGAAAATTATTTTAAAAAAAAATCTATAATCCAACTTACAAAAAAATATATTTTTAAAAAAATCTAAAATATCTAAAATAACTTACAATTTATTACTTCTTAGAGAAGGTTTTTATTTTCTTAATAAGCGTAACAAAACTAAAGACCTACTCGCAGTGTCTAGAAGACACTCCAATACTGTATGTTATTCGGGGTATCATGGAATAATTTCATAAATTTTTAATATTTTTTATTTAAAATATTTTTAAATAAAAAATACAATTAACAGATTTTAACAGGAAGTTCCTCGTCGAATCATGTAAAGCAATCGCGCGAAAGTTCCGAGTATCGAACCGCTTTCTCCACGATATCGTGCGATTTCAATAAGACGTCTTTAACTTCATATTGTACTTGGGAAAATTTCCTCCTTAAAAATTAAGAAGAACTAAAATGAGGAACAGCATGGATGCAAAACAAGTAGCGGAAAGGCCCTCTCTCGGAACAACTCAAAGGAAGAGTCTGGTATGCATATATATATATAAACCATGCTGCCACCTCATATAATCGAACCGCTTTCTCCACGATATCGTGCGATTTCAATAAGACGTCTTTGACTTCACTTGGAAAAATTTCCTCCTTATAAATTAGAACAACTAAAATGAGGAACAGCATGGAGGAACAGCATGGATGCAAAACAAGTAGAGGAAAGGCCCTCTCTCGGAACAACTCAAAGGAAGAGTCTGGTATATATATATATAAACCATGCTGCCACCTCATATATATAATTTGGTCATGATTCCTCTGATCGTTGTTAATTGTTTTTTTGGCTCCCTTCTCATCAGTTCCTTGTTCATATATAGATTATCAGTTGTCCATGCTTTTTCTTTTTTCTTTATTGAAATTCTAACGTATATAATTTGTTAACAATCCTAGCAGAAAAGGAAAAAAAGTGACGAACAAATAAGTAGAAGCATCAAAAGGATAAGAGCTGATATGGTTGAGATTAGCGAGGGGCAAAAGCGCATAAGGGAGGGGCAAAAGGAAGTGAGGGAACAATTTCAGGAGATAAATAAAGAGGCCGCCAAACTAAAAGAGGAAACTAATCTAATCACCAAGCAGAGTGCTGCAAATCAACTCAGGATTGATCTTATGTTTCAAATCCTCAGAGCAAGAGCTGAGAATGATTCTGCCAAGGATGCCTTTCTCACTCAAGCCTTGCGGTTTGTGATCCTCTCCACATCTTTGTACCTTCAGTTTAATTTGATTACCTGTCGTCACGACCAACTTGAATAATGTATATAGCAGTAGAAGACTTGGAACTGCAGATATATGCATGTTAATGGAATCTTAAGAGATCAATATGATTTACTAACGTTATCTTTTGTTTGAATGTTATGTTTCAGGGAGCTAATGACAAAGCAGGAGGGCAAAACCAGGGTTTGTGAACAGAAGCAAGGCCAAGATTAATGACTAACCGTGTTTCTCATTACTTGTACTTTTCTTTTTTCTTGTCGAGAAGCGAGAACAATCAAATTTACGTTGTTTCTTCCTGATATGCTTTTTTTTTTTTTTAATGTAATACACCCATGTAATAAAGAGTATTCGCCATAAATAATCGCTACAAGGCTTTCTATGGGCCCTACCGATGATATCCTATATATTGAAGCTGTAATTTGATTTTAAAGCCAGATTTTAAAGGTATCATATATGTTTGCATGTTTAAGTAATTGCCAGATTACCATGCATTGTCTTCTATGTTATAACTTATAATTCTTAAGAATCACAATAAGAATTCTTGAGAGAGAAAAGAAAAGACATTATCACAAGAAGCATCATTATATTCTGCTAAAAATCTAAAAATTGCTTTTACATGTCAAACAAATCCTAAAATATGGATGGTAGGATTGGAATAAAGAAAAATCTTCGAAGCTATTGGAAAAAAGATATATATATGCTTAAAGCTTATCGAGAGAGAGAGAGAGTGAGGGAGAGATTTAAGATCACATTAAATTTTTATTGTTTTGGATATTAATATCGTCGAGTATATATGACTTGCATGCATGCATGTTCTTAGATCCAAGAACATATGGATTAATTTACTCTCCTTTTGACGTGATCTGACCCAGCATGCATTAGAGCTATGCTATATATTTGATCTTCCATTACTTTTACTAACAGAGTATTTATTTAAAGAGTACTGTCGTGAGAATTGGTTATACTTGAGATTAAGCTATAGATCAGTTCTCCAAGTGAAACTTTATTTTCTTTTCTTTTCCCGTAAACATGGGGATAGCTGTGCGGTGTTCTTTTCCATTATGCTGTGATCATTCTTTTTATTAGGTTATGTGATCTTAGCAAACTAGTAATAAAACTCAAGTTTATTATTTACGGTTGATATAAAATCACCTTGTTTTCAAATACATTAATTCCATATCAAAAAGTTTTGTCGGCTCAATAGTTCTAACATATAAGAGGTTAATTAGATTAAGAGCAGTTTTTTTTTCTAAATGTGGTTAAATAAAGTTTTCGAAAGTAAAGAGAAAAAAAGGCTGGATCCATTCTAATGCATGATCAAGTCAATAAATAAGCTCTGCATGGAAGATCAAAGAGACTCAATAGTTTTAACACACAAGAGGTTATGAAAATAGCAGGGTTTTTTTGTTTTCTTTCAAATATGTGGTCAGCGAAATTTTTCGAATGTAGAGAAAAAAAATCGTCTTAGATGGGAAGACGTGTTTGGGAGAGCATGAAGACGATTCAAGTTGATTTGTTCAATAGAGTTTTGGGAGGGGTGATGGCTAAAAGGGACGTGGAAAAGCTTGAATTCTCGTGCATGATCGAACGAGCACTTTATATATAGGAGAGAAGATATAATTGATGAGTGTAATTTTATTATTATAAAATTAATGGTAAGGATTAGGCCTTCTATTGTCTCTTGTATATTATAACCTTAGAAAAAACTTTTATATTTAGTACAAATTCTCGTTTTAGAAAAGTTAAGATTTTCTTGTTCTTCGTAGATATTATGAAAAACCGCTTGAGAGGCAACTCTGATGGGGATTAAGAAGATACGCTTGTAGCAAGTGATAGATACGGAGAGCAATGTTCGGTTAAAATATCAGTGGTCGTCGTCATGGAAAATTGCAGCGATAACAATGAGAAAAATATTAAAGGTAATGTTGTTGTAATGTACGTTAACGGTATAGAATTTTTTTTTTTTTATTCGAGAAATCTCCATCTTTTGAAAAGCGTGTTTTATGAGCTCAAATAAATGAGTAAAATTTTATTATTCCAGACTCTTACAAGAAATACATATTCTAACTCGAATTCAAGAACTATTATGTATCTCAAATTCTTTTTCACAACGCTATGCTTTTTGAAACGGGATAGAATATTTTCTCACTGCTACCAATGATTTCACAATGAGGTAATGGATATAGGCTCTGTGTTTTACAGCACTCAATGTAGAAGCTGGTTCTCATTTAGCAGTCGGCCGGGTTGTTTAAATAGATGATATTTCTCCCATCAATCTTCTTGGAATCAGGATAATTTGTACAAATTCCATCACCGATATAAACAATTTTGTCGGTATAATTTTTTGTCGATATTTATATTTATAATTCATTGGTAAATATTTTATTTATGGATTTATAAAGAGAAACCGTCCATTGAATTCTCATTATAGAAGGTGGAACTGTGCTGAGATTAGAAGGAAGGAATAACTGTTTGTTACAGAAAAAAATATAAAAGAAAAAATAGAAAAAATAAGGATGGATTGTCATATTATAAATTAAATATTAATAGTATCTAAATATGTTTTACTTACAGTAAAAAATATATGAATGATATAGTACATATTAAAGGATTGTGTGAGAACTTGGTCTTATCTATATTCTTAAAAAAATTTTGTTTAAAATTAATAATTTTTTATATTTTTAAATTGTTTTAATACACTAATATCAAAAATAATTTTTTAAAAATAAAAAAAATATTATTTTAATATATTTTTAACTAAAAAATACTTTAAAAAACAACAGTTATATTTTCAAACACACTATAAATAATAAATAACTAATTTCTTGATTTGTGCGTTTTTATTATTATGAATATAACTAATCCTACGTTATAAGCTGTGAATCACCGTAGATTTATAAAACAAAATATGGAAGACAACATCGTCGTGGTGCGAACCAAGAAATGCGTGGAAGAAATCGAAGAAGTGGGTCCTTAATTGTTTGTCGTGCACGGAATATAGGAATCAGCCATGACTTGTTGGCAATCTTTAAACAAAATTATTAATTAGTTCTAGTAATTTCATAAACTATATCTGGTAATCTTTATATATTTTTAAATCTGTTTTTAAGACAATCCTACGATCCTTCTCGATTTATTTTATTTTTGGATAGCATGAGAAAATAACTATATATTTTAAATGAAAATTTAAGAAATTGAAGATGGTCAACATTTTAATTAGGTGGATTATTTAAAGATTTTGATGATAAGACGATCAATTAATTAATTAGTTTTAATAAATCACAGGAGGAATTAAGTTATAATTATCGAAATGTCTGAGTCGAGCGAGAACGTGAAAAATCACGCGACCTAATCTTGAGTCGTGCGAGGAATCAGGCCTAGTCGAACGATTTCTGGCAGTATGATGTTGTGCGTGGGCGCAGTGTTTTTTTTATTTAAGCGATCTCACGATTTATTTATTTGACTTGCTGCCATAGAGCGACATCGTGCGATGTCAGGTAGTTTGGAAAGCATCATGTTCCCATTAAAAGAATGAAGTTCCAGGAACCGCTCAAATCCGATTGTAAAAACATTGACATCAATGTGTCTTTTATTATTATTATTATTATTAATAGTATATAATGAGAGGAGGTGTGGGACGGCAGTTTCGAGGAAAGTTGCTAGTAAAAAAAAAAGTCCAGTTGCTTCGAATGGATGCCGCCTCTCTCTCTCTCTCTCTCTCGTTGAAAATTTTTCCTTTTGAATACCAACTTCTCTCTCTCGTCTGTCTCAGGTGTGATCGAAGTTTAAGAGGATGCATGGGTTACCTCCTAATATTTGCAAATCTAACTGGCGGAGATATCACAATTAATGCTTCCGAGAAGAACGAATACAGATGACTTGCAATTTCCAAATCCTTAAATATATGGATTCCCAACTAAGCCAGACTTATCTGCATCACAAGTACAGATGTCAAAACAAAGTTCGGTTTCGCTCTTCACAAGGCCATCATCGTGCGAAAGCTTGAGATAGGGCAGCATCCTTCGCGTGGTATCGCACGATCAAAGATAAGACACAATACTATTGTCTTCTTCTTTTTTTAATGCCAACCATTATAGCGAGGGGCCCAGAGGAAAAGAGTGGGCAACTTGCTTTCGATTATCCACGGACCGACCTACGTTTCCTTCACAGGTTTATTTATATATTTTGCGATCTAAATAAACACTTAACTCGCGAAGTTATCACCATCACCGTAGCAAAACTCTCATGCATATGCAGGTTGATCATGAAGAGCTGCATTTATACAAAATTAGTTGGCGAGAGGACTTCTCTCGGAGCAACTCGAAGAAAACTTCCGCAGGTATAATTTAGAAGTGCATGCCCTTCTTCATTTTATTGTTTTTGGACTTGTGTGTTTTATAATTAGATTGTACGTCTCAAATTGTGACTGTCATTTTCTTTTTCTTTTTTGTTTTAATTTCTAACAATCTAAAGATTACTTGAAACAGAAACGAGAAAATAATGACAGGAAATTAAGCAGGAGCGTCAAAAGGATAAGAGCTGACATGGTTGAGATCAGCGAGGGACAAAAACGCATAAGAGAGGGACAGAAGGAAATCAGGAAAAGATTTCAAGAAATAAGCGAAGAGGCTGCCAAACTGAGAGAGGAAACTAACGTAATCTCCAAGCAGAGCTCTGAAAATCAACTCAGGCTTGATCTAATGCTTCAAATAGTCAAAGCAAGAGCAGAGAATGATCATGCCAAAGACGCCTTGCTCACTCAAACCTTACGGTCAGTCATCCTCCAAATCTTTGTGCCTTGTGTTTAATTGTATTCCTGGTCTGCAAGATAAAGTTCTATTAGAAACCGAGAAATTAGAAGAGTTCCAGGCGTTGCAGTTATCTGCATGTTAATTTTCTTTTCTTAGTGGTTTTATGCATGTGATAGGGTTTACTGACGGTCTCTTAATTTGTTTCAATATTTTGTTTTAGGGATTTGATGGGAAAACGGAACTTGAGCAAAAGCAATCCTTCCGAGGAGAAACAAGAAGAACAATGAGTTGTATACAAACCATGTTTAATAAAGTGCTATCCCCATGTTTCTTTTGAGTTGTAGTTGTGATATATTCAAACCATGAGAACGATATTAATGCTACAGTTTAATGATATTTACGTTATTGTTTGTTAACTTTGTACTGAAATATTTTTTTCTAGTTTTATTATCGCAATTATCACAATGACGAGTCCTTATATTAATATATATTATCATGATTATATAAAAAAAAATTATTATTTTATGGTGTAAATGATGTTCTCAAAAAATTTAATAATTTAAAATAAAAAATAAAAAATATTATTTTAATATATTTCAGTACAAAACATTATTTAAAAAACAAAACAACTACATCTCCAAACTATCTATCTCCAAGTTCAAAAGAATTTGCAACAAAAAGGTACAAGAGCTTATGGGGACCTTTCTCCAACTTCATGTACGTACCCAAATGGAAGGCGTTAAAGAAATTAAATCATAATTAAAAAGTTAATATTTAATAAAGTGTTAATATATAATATTGAATTATGCCAGAAGAAAAAGGATTAGCTAGCTCACATGCATTCCTACAATCAACTTTTTTATGGAGGAAAATGTGAAAAATAAAAATAAAAATGAAGAGGTTAAAAATTAACATTTAGAAAAACAATACACGAGGTTTCGGTACTGATTGGAATTATTACAAGAAACAAATTGATTTATTTTTTGTTTATGATGAGAAGAAATTAAGAATTTCTTTTTTTATTTGATAATGAACAAATTACGAATTTGAACTTTACCCAAAAAGAAAAACAATTAACAACGTCATAGCGAGTTTATCCTTTTCTTCTCTTCGGTTCTTTATTTATTTACTAACGTAGGTCATGACGCACACGCTTGGTCATTTTTTTAAGAGAAAAGTAGAACAAAGAATCGTGGGCTCCATGGCTGTAGGTGATGGGAATATTGACCGAAGCCTTGGGCTGCCGAAGCCGGTTTCAACGCGAAAAAAAAAAGAAGCCTTCAAGAAAACCATCAGCTAAAAAACTAAACTATGTGAATGTTTTACTGTTTTACTGTAGTTCAATTCATATTAAAATATTAAAATGTATTTTAAGTTATAAATAATCATTTTACTCTTCATTTTTTTTTATTTATAAGCTTTGTTTGAGGGGTAAAATAGTCTTTACACGTATATAATTTTCATTCTTTACTTGTTTGGGGGCAAGAATGTTTTTATTTTTTATAACAATACAATTATTATATTGCTTTTAAAAAGTTAACAATAATAACCTTTGATCAAGAAGTTTTATAGTAAATTTTATTATTTTAATTAATAGTTGAATTATCCTATTAGAATTTGTTAGCCTTACTTCAGGGGTTTGATTGTAGTTTCATAATAGTTTTTTATTATTATTCTTGTTGTTTAGTCCTAGGGACATTTTTGTTTTTCTACAAATTAGTAAACAGTGTGATTACTCCATTGCCCTCGACAATTAGATTTTTTAGCCTTGGCTTCAAGGGTTTGGTTGTAATTTCATAATGGTTTTTTTTATTATTATTGTTTTTGTCAACCACTCCGCCGCCTTCGTTTTGATCATGATTATGCCACATCATTTGATTCGTCTCATCGTCCTTTTCCTTCCTGGGTAACACATGTATGGTAGTTGGGTATGATTTGATGCCAATTCACTTTTATTTTTTCTTTCTTTCTTTTCCTTCCTTTTCTTCTTTGGATTATATGTTGGCCATGTAAAACATTATACTTGCCCTTCAACTTCTTTTTCTTTTGGTTCATTTCTTCTTCTCTTAATTGAAATTGTTTTTATTAACAATGATTATTTTTAATTGGATTTTATTTTTTATTTCATCTCTGGTGGTTTGATTTTTCTATTTTTTTTTAATCAAATTTGGTCTTTATTTTTTTAATTGTTAATTTTTTTTTGTTTTTAATCATTTTCTTGATTGATTTCTTTTGAATTCCATCCTTAAGAATTTATTTTTATTTAATTTTTATGTCAAATTTGGTTCCAATTCTTTTAATTGCTATTTTTTAAATTATTTTCTTAATTGATTTTTTTTAATTTCATCCCTAAATATTAAATTTCATTTATTTTTATGTCAAATTTAGTCATGTATAATTCTTTTAATTATTATTTGTTTTGTTTTGCATTGTTTTTTATTGATATTTTTTAGTTCTCAATTCCATCATTTAATATTTGTTTGATTAAGAATTTTGTTTCTTGGTTTTTTCGGGTTTATTTCTAATGGGGTCACCTGAGTCTCATGACCCGGGTCAGAGATCTAAAAGATTAGCCTAAGTTGATTTTGATATTTTATAATCATTTTTTTCAAATATTCTTTTGCCATAATTGTTTTCGGTTTCTATTTATAGGGTCATCCCAATTAAATGTCCTAGATCATGTGTTTGATTTATTGACTTGGATTGACTATTAGGTTCACTCGAGACTCTTTTTTTATTTTTTTTATATATTTTTATCATATCTTTTAATGTTTTTTTTATTGGTCTACGGTCGTTTTTTTTTAAAAAAACCCTACAAATGAATGGCTATTTCCCTCAACCTGGCCAAAAGTATTCCACCTTTTCTTCGCATATGATTTGATTTCTTTCTCCGGAAAGGATCTGATAGAGGTGCAGGTGACGATAGATGTCTTGATTCCTTCTCCTTTTCCTTTGTGATAGCTTAGTTCAAAGAATTAGCAAGCAAAAACACTTCATTTGTTGATCTATTGAATGAACTTAAGGGTTTTGATTGATTTATGTTACTCGCATTGAATAATATTGTATATGATATGTCTCAAGTTTTTGCCTCTAGCTTTTTGAAAAACTAATAAATAAAAATCCAATTATCCTATTTGAGCATATATTTTTAGGTTTGGTCTCAGCATAAATGCGACAAAGGTTCTTCTAGAAGAGCGAGTATGAAAAAATAATGCTTTAACTATATAAAAATAAATAAAACTAAGAATGCATTGTGGAGCAAGATTCACTGTAGCGTGTAAATATGTTTTTTTGACATTCAAAATGCAAGTAAACAAATAACAAATTAAGGGGCAATTTTTATTTTCATGGAGTTTAATTGGTATTATCAAATTAAATAAGGATAAATTGGTTTTTTTATATATTTTTTTATGGTAAAATTATTAATTTACCCTTTAAATAAAAAAAATGCATTGGAGGCAAGAAGTGTTTTTGACTTTTTATCTTTTTTTTTCACAATATAATTACTTAATTACTCTTTAAGTTTTATTTCCTTGAACTTGCTTTCAAAGGTGTTTTTATTATTTTATTATGGGTTTTTTTATATAATTATCAAATACACTTAAGGGTAATTAAGTATTTTAACATACATAAAAGACATTTAAAAATAAAAATTAGTTGGTGCGTGTAACAAATGCACTAGAAAATAGAAAAAGCCTGTGCCTATCATGCGGGTTCCTCCGCTGACCAGACACCACCTTTCATGGTGGTTCAACTTCTCTCTCTCGTCTGTCTCAGGTGTGATCGAAGTTTAAGAGGATGCATGGATTACCTCCTAATATTTGCAAATCTAACTGGCAGAGATATCACAATTAATGCTTCTGAGAAGAACGAATACAGATTAGGGGTGTTCACGGTTCGGTTCGATTAAATCCAGTTTTTTGGAAAAAAACCGGGAAACCTAATCCCATTTTTTTTGGATTTTTTTAAAGTTTATATTAAATTGAGCTTTTACATCTTTGAATTCACAGATTGTTGCCATAACTTGATGTAATGAAGAAGCCCATATATGATGAAAAAATGCCATGCCAACTTGAGAATTACAAAACTATTATAGATTAGCAATACAGTTGTAGGTTTCAAGAATATCATTAAAAGCACTTAACAGGGAGTCTTGCTCGTAGATGGACATTTTTTTCAAACCTTGGTATAGGATCCATCCCAACTGCCTTCCAGTTAAGCATTACATCGTGCATAAATTGTCAGCCACTGAAGAATACCCCACCAAAAATAGATAAAACTGAAGAGAAATTGTAAATAAATAATTCTCACAACATCCATTACATTAATCGAAACATAAGCATACTATGGCAAATCAACAACATTGTAAATAAATAATTCTCACAACATCCATTACAGTAATCGCAACATGAGCATACTATGGCAAATCAACAACCTTGTAAATAAATATAGGAAATGAATACATAATAGATCTACAGAAATCAGAAAAAAGTAAAAAGAGATAAAAAAAAATTAAGAGATAAAGATTAAAGAGAGGAGGGCTCCAGAGCTGCTGTTTGGTTGTTAATTCATGAGCTTAGGCGGCTATGCTTAAAGAAAAGAACAAAAAGATGGAGAGATGAGAGATAAGGATGGCTCGTTCACCAGATCTACTTTGAGGGAGGAGGGGGGGTTGTGCTTAAAACCTTAAAGAAAGGTTGAGAGAAATGAGAGATGAAGATGTTGAGTGGGGAGGGGGGGCTATGAGAAAGGTTGAGAGATGAAGATGAAGATGGGGGGCTGTGAGATCGGTTGAGATATGTGAGAAAGGTTGAGAGATGAAGATGAGGGGTTGTGCTGAGATGAAGATTGTGAAACATGGGTGGCGGCTAGGGTTTAGAAAGTATCTGGCGGAGAGTAAACTGGAGAGAAGAGAGGGATGGTCGCAAATTTTTCTATTTATACTAGCCTAGCCTAGGAACCCTTTTTTTGAACCGGTCCGATCCGGTTAACCCGGTTTCTGCACTACAAAATCGAAAACCAAACCGAACTGAGGTTTTTTCTACATAATCTAATCGGTTTAATAGGCTTTATTTTTCAGCTCGGTTTTTTCAGTTAATTTTTTTTCAGTTTTATCAGTTTATTTAGTTTATCGATTTTTTTAAACACCCCTAATACAGATTACTTGCATTTTCCAAATCCTTAAATATATGGATTCCAACTAAGTCAGACTTAACTGCATCACAAGTACAGATGTCAAAACAAAGTTCGGTTTCGCTCTTCACAAGGCCATCATCGTGCGAAAGCTTGAGATCGGGCAGCATCCTTCGCGTGGTATCGCACGATCAAAGATAAGACACAATACTATTGTCTTCTTCTTTTTTTAATGCCAACCATTACAGCGAGGGGGCCAGAGGAAAAGAGTGGGCAACTTGCTTTCGATTATCCACGGACCGACCTACGTTTCCTTCACAGGTTTATTTATTTTGCGATCATTAAATACTTAGAACCCGTTTAGCTACGCGGTGGCTTCCACATTTCCTGCAATCAAATTTTACAAGCTATTTGATTAATTAACAAATATTTATTACTATACATGGACCCATGAATTACTGCGTTTGAAACACAAAAAAAAAAAAAGCAGCTAGGCACTGCTTCCTACACGTTACAAGACAAGGACCATGTTTCATTGTTCAGGGAACAGTGAACAGTGGAGCCATGCATCCACGGTTCATTGAACAGTTTTTTTTTTTAATTCGTGCAGTTAATTAATTTCACTCGCACTGAACGTGAACAACAATTGTTTTTTTGCTTTTTTTAAAAATTAGTTTAAGGTGAATTAAATTTACTTGTACTATAATCTCAATTTTATTCATGATAATATTTTACCTAAATTTATAGTTCTTGTCGGATGAATTTTGTACGTAATGGAATTGTAGATAGTTTAATGAAATAATAATTTTTTTTTATATATAAAGTATGATTTATTTCAGAATGTCATAACAATAGTTAAATCCACAATATTTAAATTAAAAACCATCAATATTAATATATATTTTTTCAAATTATTTTATAATCTCAATTTCAAAAGCACTCTTAACCAAACACATTAAACTACTTTTTCTTTAATCTCAATTTCAACCACAGTTTTAACCAAACACCTATTTTTTCAAACCAACCTCAACTAAAAGTACTTTTTATAAAATAATTTTTTTCAAACCACAACCAAAACCGCTACCGCATTACCAAACACACTCTTAGCTCACAAAGTTATCACCATCACCGTAGCAAAACTCTCATGCATATGCAGGTTGATCATGAAGAGCTGCATTTATACAAAATTAGTTGGCGAGAGGACTTCTCTCGGAGCAACTCGAAGAAAACTTCCGCAGGTATAATTTAGAAGTGCATGCCCTTCTTCATTTTATTGTTTTTGGACTTGTGTCTTTTATAATTAGATTGTACGTCTCAAATTGTGACTGTCATTTTCTTTTTCTTTTTTGTTTTAATTTCTAACAATCTAAAGATTACTTGAAACAGAAACGAGAAAATAATGACAGGAAATTAAGCAGGAGCGTCAAAAGGATAAGAGCTGACATGGTTGAGATCAGCGAGGGACAAAAACGCATAAGAGAGGGACAGAAGGAAATCAGGAAAAGATTTCAAGAAATAAGCGAAGAGGCTGCCAAACTGAGAGAGGAAACTAACGTAATCTCCAAGCAGAGCTCTGAAAATCAACTCAGGCTTGATCTAATGTTTCAAATAGTCAAAGCAAGAGCAGAGAATGATCATGCCAAAGACGCCTTGATCACTCAAACCTTACGGTCAGTCATCCTCCAAATCTTTGTGCCTTGTGTTTAACTGTATTCCTGGCCTGCAAGATAAAGTTCTATTAGAAACCGAGAAATTAGAAGAGTTCCCGGCGCTGCAGTTCTCTGCACGTTAATTTTCTTTTCTTAGTGGTTTTATGCATGTGATAGGGTTTACTGACGGTCTCTTAATTAGAAACTGAGAAATTAGAAGAGTTACAAATATTTATAAATGTTTTACATTGAAATCACCTACCTCAAGCAATAAAACAATAATTTTTTAAGATAACTTGAAGTTTTTTTTTTAAAAAAATTACCATGATTTTAGACTAAAGTACTTTTATTGAGGGTCTTTTAAAAGATTAGAAATCCAACTGATTAAAAATATAATTTAAGGATTCAAATGAAAAAAAGAAGAAGCAATAAGTAAGGTAGGAGTGGTATCAATCATAGTTATTAAATTTAGTCTAATTAATAGGATGATCTAGCTCTTGGAACGAGCCTGAAATTAAAAAAAATAAACTTGAAGTTAACTCGGTTTAACCTGATCTATTAAGTTAAAATTCAGTTTTATTTTTTTAGAAAAATCTTTAAATTAATTTTTTTTACTTTTTAAAAAACAACATTAAATTGACCTTTAATCTATACCTTGGGGAAAACCCAATTTAATAAATTTACTATGAAATTGCCCCAAAATCATTTAAGTGATATAAGTACGTCTACGCTAAATGCTTTGATAACTAACTAGTAAACTTCTACGTGCATTACCATTTAGAGTTTATTTGACTTTTGTTGTGTTGTTTTGTGTTGTAAAATTAAACTTATCGGATTATTTTTAATGAATTGTTATGATATACTATTAGTAAAATAATTTAACACTCATCTATAAGCATCACTTTCTGGCTTTTGAAAAACTAATATACTTTTAAATTGTTTTTTTAAATACTCTTTTATCATAAAAATCACATTTATTCTATTTTTTAAAATTTTAATCAAATATATCTTTAATGTTCTTCTTTAAAGCAAAGCAATTAGCAAAGTAGTAAACAAATTCAAGGAGTCAAACAAACTCCAATTATTCTACACACGCAATGAAAAGTGGGGCCAAATTGTTTACAACATTCCAGAAAGAAATCCAGGCTCGTGTCTTTTGATATTTAGATATTGCAGTAGGAATTATATTTTAAAGTGTTTTTTATTTAAAAATATATTAAAATATTTTTATTTTTTAAAAAAATATTTTTAATATTAGTATATCAAAATAATTTAAATATATATATATATAAAAAGCTTCTAGATTTTTTCATAAAAAAACACGAAAATAAATATTCGAAGAAAAAGAAGAAGTCGTCTGGGAGAGATTTTTTTGTCAACCAAAGTCTATGGCGGGTCGTGGCTTTATCAAGTAAATACCCTAAAGGGCAAAAGAGTGTTACTTAGCAGCCATGTTATCATGTCCATTCAAGTGTGCTATAATATAATCTTTAACGAAGTGACGCTATCCTTTTATCAGCGCCTGGTCTGATTAATTGACTAGAGTTGCAACGTGGACCAATAAAAGCAGATAGAGTCCAGCAATAGCTAAAAGCTAAGAGAAAGAGACTGGAAAAAATATACCAGACTCGAATATGGATGGCTTCACGATATTAAAATTCACCTAAATTCTATTTTTTTTTTATAAAAAAAACTCAATTATTTATTCAATTCAAATCAAATCTCGACCTATAAATAGAAAATTATAAACTAAATAGAAAAAAAATAAAAACATCATAATTTTTTTTATTTTAAAAAAAACACATTTTCTCCTGAAAATCCTGTATCATCACATATATTTATTTTTTTTTTTGATTATAGTGGGGTGTCCGGGCCAGCTTGCGCGCACCACGACTATTCCCCACAGCCCACTGAACATTCTGCAAGCCCAGTGAGCAGGTAAGGCACCGCGGGGGGACAGGCGTGTACATAGAGAATCGAACTCGGAACAGGGACGGAACAAGTCACACGGTTGACCACTGAGCTAGACCCTAAAGTGCATCATCACATATTTTTGAAAAGTGCAATTTCGACCTATAAATAGAATTATCTTTCTCCGTACAAATTATTAACTTAACGATGAGTAGTGGCTTACTTTGATCCTCAACAGTAAAAGCCGAAACAAGACGTATAGTGGTCGTGTTCAACGGTAAAGCCAAAAAGGGAAACTTGACTACAGAAGTATCCATGGGGCTCCTTTCGCTCCCTAGCAATCGCGCAGGATAACAAAGGTTTCGCGCGATTTGCAGACATCAATACCTTTATAAAATTTTTCAGATTCTCGAAAATGATATTTCTTTCATAAGACTTGTTCTTTACTGCTACAAATCTCCTTGTTTCTTCATCAACTGATCGTCGATGGACCGTAAAACTTTCTCTGCGAACTTGAAGGATGCTAATAGTAAGTATATTGAAGATTAATATTGTTGCTAATTTTCTTCTTCTTTTTTTTCCGGTTGGTACATGTTGTTTCTTGTTCAGTCCAGATCTGAGATATTTCAAGCTCAACTTCAGCCTGCAATTTCAAACTACGTCTGGTTTATTGAGATTATTCCCAACTTTATGCCCTAGTTCTTACCTGTCTCTTCGTAGCAAAGTGATATTTTTAGTGCAAAGAGGATCGAAGGGTTTGTCATAATTAGATTCTTCTTTTTCTTTCTCTCTCTCTCTCTTTTTTCCGGGAAAAGGCCCTAAATTTTTATTACAATTGAAGAGTTTGATGTGAAGATAAAACTTGGCGATTGATCAAATATGGAAATACGATTAACGTAGTAAAACATCATTCAATTCTTCTTTCTCTTTCCATAGAAATACAAGTTAGTAGTTGGCTGACAAAAAAAGGATGTTGGGTCTGTACAATTACAACGTGGATTAAGCTGATCACTATTGTAAGATTGAAGAATTAACTTGGCCTCCTTCTTTATGGGCAAATAGAGGTTGAATCCCTTGAAGGGATTTGAACCCCCAGCCTTCTCCTTGATGGGAGGTTGGTATAATTAGTCCACCTGAAAGCCTATTGGTTGAGAGGTGGATAATTGCATTATTATGCTTAATGTCTTACGCTATTTATTTGTTTATTTATTTTTATTAATATTCTAGTTAATTTTCAAGGGATTCAATCCCGTCACTCTTTTATGCGTTGAGATTAGTTTTGTTTCTCTGTGGCTTTTTGATGGTAGCTATTGAAGTCCATGGCATTCAAGTTCCTCATATATTGTCTTGAGGCTCTGTTCGTTCAAGTTCCTCTCATGCATCTATCTATTATTATTGTTACTGTTATTATTATTTGTGTCTTTGTTCTTCTTTTCTGTTTCTTACTCAAATCGTTTTCCAGATCAGAAAGTGAAAAAGAGAAAAAACAGAGAGTGTACGAAATATGCAAAGGTAAACAACAAATGTTCATATTAATCAAAGCTCTTGATTGAGGAGCAAAAGCACTTCATTTTTTCTCCTTTTTTTCCCCTCTCCTTGCTTTCATGATACTGTCTTTGATTTGACAGAAAACGAAGATGATTCAGCATTCCTTACGTGCTATTGGTGAGGAAATTGAGGAGAACGAGGAGGAAAATGGTTCCATTCTTCAGATGCTGCAACGAAAGCAGCTTGAGATCAAACAGCAGAAAGCTGACTTCTGTGATTCGCAGAACAAAATAATCACTGCACATGAAAACTGTGTAGGTGCGTTGTTGCAAAAGCCATTAGTCCAATACCTCATGGTGAGTTTCTCTCCGTCTTCCTTTTAATTTCTCTACTTGTTTTGCTAAATAGAGAACAATGTGCTTTAGAATATGTGGAGTAAATGGAATTTTAGACAGATGAAGTTTAATTGTGGTGAAAATGTGCTTTAGCACTTGCTTTATCTTCATCGTAATCTAGTTATAATTAAGATGCTTACTGGTTTTGAAGATATAATGGACTATTTTTGTACAGTGGAAGGATTTTCATTGGTGCATGGTGTTAGAAAATAATATAAATCATATTTCGGGACCTCATCTAATAGCTTAAGCCTTTAGATTGAAATGATTCTTTAACATGGTATTAGAACCTTGTTTACGAAGTGGTCATGAGTTCGAATCTCACTACCCCCATTCTATTTGATAAAAATTAAACACAAGGTAATGTGAGTTTGTGTAAGTTTTAAGTCCAAAAGGCTTTCATTTGAGAGGGTGTGTTAGAAAACAATATAAATCATATCTTGGAACCTCACCTAATAATTTAAGTCTTTAGATTGAGATGGTTTTTTGATACATAATAGAAAGTCGGTTGTTTTCCCATCATATTAAGATTGACAAGTTAATTATTTTTAGGATTATAAATCATTTATTTGAATTCAATAACCATGATTTATCATGTGAAAACACTCTCCCATTCCGTGCTTCTTTTAAGAAGCTAGAAAAAAAGATTGCGTTGATAATGTAGAAGAGCCTTTTCACATTGGTGTTGTACTGTCATTGATTTGGAATATTAATTCTTTACAAATTCGATGAAAGTGGGATGATTACCTTATAAAAAAGGTGATTTTGACTAATATCATGACCAAGTATTTAACCCTTTATATTAATCATAATAAATCACTTCCGATAATTCCTTGTATGATCATGTTGTAAGATTTGTAATTGATTTGCGATATTTAGTTAATTGAGGATTTATGAACGATTTTTATTGGTTTTTTTCTTTTTACTTCCATTGTTATAACTGCAAGTAACATTACGGCATTTTAAATTTAATTTTTAGGGCGTTACGCTAAATTGAAGCACATAGAGTTCTTGAGCTACGATAAAGATATATAAAACAAATTGTCAAAGCATGATGAATATGTTAGATACTAGTTGAAATTTTAGTCTAAGTAGGAATTTTTGATAAAAAATGGTCAAAAAGAATTTGTGCCTATAATCCTTGTTGAACTAGTCTATTATAATTTTTATTAGATTATGATAGCTAAATGCTGCAATCGGTCTATGTATTCAGAATTTAAAAAGTGTTAAACCAATTAATAAAAGATTGGGAGATTAAATATTTGTGTGCATAATGTTTTTAATAATTGGTAGTAGAGTTTTTCAGCAATTGATATCAAAGCTGGGAAGAAAATAAGAAAAGCCTGAAGGGTTTAGTGTTTTAAACCATTGGTATAAGAGCTTTTCAACAGGAAATTCCCATCAATTTTTAGTTATATGTTAATTTTCTCAAGTTAATTTTTTTCTAACAGTGAGGAAAACTGTACAAAAAGAGTCAAAGAATCTGCTTAAAAAAAGGCAGGAGATGGAGAATTGAGCCAAATCTAATGAGTTTTCTAATAAAAAAAAGAGTTGACCAATTATAAAGGGATAATTTCTTATTTAAAGGGTATTTTAATAACTATAAAGGAAAACGAAATAACACAAAATCTCAAAAGATGAACTTACTGGTCGGTGAGAATTTAGATAAAACTCAATGTTTATTACCATCTATGTTAGGATACATGTATATTATTGAATTTAGTTCCAACTTCTTTTAATTTCTTGTACTTATGGATAATGCTATGATCTCTCTTACAGGCGGGATCTAACCAGCTAGAAATTGCGCAATGTGTTATGTTTTCTCCAAATGCCAATTCAGATGATAGGATTCCATCCGAGGATGGCATCGTTGAATTGAAACATCGTTCTAAGATGTCGGATAAGCAGATTGAAGTTTTATGCAAAATCTTGACAGGATGACAAGCTTGAAAGGTACCATCCATTGTTTTTTCGCTTAAAACTATTATGGTGCGTGCATTTTGTTCCAAAAGTTGAACTTGCGTGATGTCATTCATGCATGCGAGTATATTTAAATGTTTTTAGTGGTGATTTAAGTTCAAAATTGTTTAGCAGTAAATTGCAGAGTGAGAGAAATTGTAGTCTTCAATCTGTGAAGATCATAAAAAAACGAATTTAATGCTCAGAACCAATCTCCCAACTATATATTGTAGACCTTCCGAATCCGTAGAACCTCCTCTCATATTTTGTATCTTGGTGACTTTGGATCAACATTCCAGGTCCCATTCCGTGTCTCTCATTCTTGATCTTGACAAGCTAATTCATTTTTGTCCAACGAATCTTAGTCCACTATTGGTTTATCAAGTTGGATTCAAATCCTCCCAGGTCATGTTCTTTGAATATTAACGTTGATTTTCAGTTAGAATTTCTATTCATGCTAGGTAATTGGTTTTTAATATGTTTAGTTTTGTATCGTTGTATAAAATCCTAACTATTGAATTGTTGATTTTGAATTCTAAAATCTAGATTAATAAACATGTTATATCCTCTTTGTTCTCATTTTTTTTTTATATTCTAGATCCTTAATTTTTGATATCATATTAGAGCAAAATGGTTATTTTTAACAATTGATCGTGTTGAAAGTAAACCGGATTTTGATTCTAAAAAACAGAGGAATCGGTCTACCAGTTGAGAACCGGTCAACTAGCTAGAATAAGTTGAATCGGTTGACCGGTTCAGTTGGCAGAATACCTTTTCTCTTCATATTAGGATTTTCTTATATTAGTTTAATTCCTTAATTGTCCAGGATTTTATGCCTATAAAAGGCTTGCAATTCTACATTATAGATAAGTACAAAGAGAGAGAGAATGACAACTCAACATTATAGATAAGTACAAAAGGAGAGAATGACTAAGAGGAACTTAAAAAGATATACTTAATAAAAGTATATCTTCCTCTTAATCTTCTTCTTGTTCTTGAGTTTTTGACTTTGCAATATTGTTACCGATGTATGAATTATGCTCCTACCTATTAGAGTTGTCCTCCATTGGTCATTCCTTCAAGATGTATATTTTTTTTCTAGAAAACAATAGGCTTTCCTGCTGTTACTTGAAGCTATACGGTTTTTTGTCCATATTATAAATTTCTTCACTTATCATTCATTGCAATTAACCATACCAAAACAACTTAATCCTAAATTTTCAAAAAATTTCAGGGAACATAATGATGGGTTTTATATGTTGAGTAACACAACTCGGAGTGATAGTTATCTGAGATTAAATACCATGCATCAAGTCCAACTTTGTTAGAAATTTAATATAAAAATATTCTTGAAATTTAATTTTTTTTAATTTTTTAATTAAAATAATTTTTTGATATGAAATTAAAACTTTAAAAACTAAACTGTTACGAGTCAATCCCAACTGCTGTCTTTTTTCTACCTGTACTAAAAATCCCTACCCTGTATTAAAATCAATTTGTAAATTAATTTTGTTATATCCTTTACTATTTTAAAAAGCCCTTAAACTTAAATAACCCAAATTAATAGATCATGAAGATCAAAACTAAACTTCTTTTATTGTAACAAATTTTAGTGAATGATATGCTACATTACTTAACGTGAGTCAAAGCGTAAATCTTTTTTCATGCTTCCATCTTTCCTTCGTTTTGCTTGTGAAATTAAAATCTGTTTAAGGGTTTCCTACTTAATAACGGTGCTTATGATCATGCAGGAGATTCGCAGAGGATCTGGAATCAAGATGTCGGTTGTGTGCTGCCCGGATCGATGCTATTTTTCATGTCTTTCCCCTGATTCCATCTGGATTCATCCCATGTGATGAAACATAACATCCCAAATAATGAATTTTCCATTCTGTTTCTGAATCTTGTCGCTCTGTGGAGGACAGAATGCTTTTAAACTTTGAGTGCATATACATTTGCGTAACTTGTTATTATGTTTGTATTGGTTTCTATCTTTTTTTACTTGCAGGTCAATTGTTTTAGGAAAAATTATGCGTATGATGTGCATGAAAATGAAGAAGGAAACATGATAATCAACTCATATAAACATCAACACACTATAGAATGTTACTTTCAGTTATTGAAATGGAATAAATATTTGCAGGCTTGAGTTAATAATAGTATTTCCGTATGACTGTATTAAGGTTGTCGGTGTTTGACAAGTGCACTTTATACACGACAGTGGTTACAAGACTCCTGTCCTCGAAAAATACACAAACAAATTCAAGATGTAGCATTTCAACCGTCCCTTCAAGTGAACGCATTCTGTATATAAGAGTCTGAACCTCTTAAGAACTCAAATGATCTCTGCTTGAAGATTTGGTTAGAGCATCTGCCACTTGATCGTGTGATTATATGGATTGCACTTTCAATTGCTGTTTAGCAACGCATGGATTACCCCCCGTTTTATAGCACGGCAAAAAAATTGTTGGAGTTCATGAAATCCAGCCTGCCATTCTCTTAATAATTATTTTTTAAAATATTTTTATTTTAAAATAATATTTTTTTATTTTTAAAATTTATTTTGGATATCAACATATTAAAATGATTTAAAATTATTAAAAAAATAATTTAAAATAAAAAAAATAATTTTTTTAAAAATAATTTTAAAACATAAAAATAAACATGTTTTTTCTCTTCTGACAGTGACTTTAACCAAATAATCGATGGTGTCACATTTGTTCAGTATTCCTTTCTTTGAAGTTTGTTTCCGGAGGAAGTTTTGTTATTTCTCAAAAAATTTTCATTTATCCACAGAATTTCTCAAAAGTTCTTCTGCGTTCCTTCTTTTCTTTTTCCAGAAAATATGTTACCATTTTTCTATATTATAGCATTTTTGTGTTAACTCAGCATGACTGAGCTGGGAAGCCAATCAACCATGCTGCAATATTAAAAAAATAGTTGTATAAAAATTAATAAGAAAGGTAAAACTCATGGTGATATTATTGTTCTTCAAGACACAAGTTTACTGTTAATTAAAATAGTGTAATTACTATATTGCTCTTGTCATTTTTTCTTTTGCCTTTGCTTTGAGGTAGGATGGTCTTTTCCACATCATATAAATGTTTTTTTATAATTAAATGGGGGTTATTTTGGTAATTGTGTTTTAAAATACACAATAAAATAACTAATGTAACCTAAAAATAAAATAATTCAATGTCTTATGCAAAACAGTATTTTTATATTTTCATGTTTGTTAGAATATTAGAATTACAACATTACCCGTATCTCTCTAATTTTTAACCTTGGATTCAAGGGTTTGATAATATTTTCCTCATGGTTTGTTTATTATTGTTGATTGGTCTTGGGGGCATTTTTGGTTTTATACAAATAAAAGCAGACGTGTGCAAATCACGCGTTAGCCGCTTCGTCGACTTCGAGTAGCACGTGCGGTTGACACTGATGATTGTAATGGCACTTCCAATGCATCATTTTATTTGTATCGGTGTCCTCTTTCTTTCTAGATGACGCATGTATAGTGGTTCAATCAGGGGCAGAGACAGGGGGTGGCAAGCAGGGGTGGGGCCCCTGCAAGAAAATTGTTTTTCCAATCTTCCCTTGATAATTTATATGATTTTAGCTAAAATAATAATACAACTGAAATCTTGCCCCCCCTAATTTTATCTTTTGGCTCCGCCCCTTGGTTCAATGAGGTTTGACCAAAAATAGCTTTTTTTTCCTTCTCTTTTTTTTTGGGATTGTGTGTTGACCATACAAAAATCATATCGACCCATCAATTTATTTTTTCTTTGGATTCAGTCTCTCTTCTGTTATTTGTAATTTTTTTATTTACATTGATTATTTCTAATTAGATTTTATTTTTTATTTCATCCCTAGTTATTTGATTTTCAAAATTTGTTTTCAAATTTGGTTCTCATTCTTTTAATTGCTATTTGTTTTGTTTTGAATCATTTTCTTGATTGATTTTTTTTTTTACAATTCCACCCACAGGAATTTATTTTCATTTAATTTTTGTGTCAAATTTGGTTATGCTTCTTTTAATTGCTATTTTTTAATCATTTTCTTAATGGATTGGTTTTTTACAATTCCATCCCTGAATATTTAATTTCATTTGATTTTTATGTCGAATTTAGTTCTAATTCTTTTAATTGCTATTTTTTTTGTTTTACATTGTTTTTTTATTGATTTGTTTTCTCAATTTCATCCCTCGATGTTTGTTTGGTTAAGAATCTGGCTATTCTGTTTTTCCGGGTTTGCTTTTGATGAGCTCATACCAATCTCATGATCTAGGTTATAAATCTAAAAGATTAGCCCAAGTCAACTTTTGTTTTTTGTTTTTTAATATTTTTTTACCGGTATTTTTTAAGCTTTTTTATTTATAGCATCATCTCTGTCTCATGTCCTAAGTCATGTATTTGATTTGTTGGTCTGGGTTGGTTGCTGGGCTCATTTGAGGCTTTTTTTATATCTTTTTTTTGGCTTTGACAAGTTTTTCAAATTTACATTTTAAAAAATGAGATTTTTTTAATATTTGAATAATGGGTTATCACAAGTTCATTTTAATATTATTTTTTTCTATAATTCATGAAGCTGATGGTTGATGAAAGAAAATTTGACACCTGCAAGGATGATGGATTTGACACATTTTCAGATCCACATGCATTTGGGCTCAAAGTGTAGCTGGAACCTGAGGATGTTGGGTCTGACACATTGTTAAACCCAAGTGTAATTAGGATCAGCGCGTGACTGAACCAAATGATGTTTGGGTCTGGTACCTTAGTAAAATCACATGTACTTGAACTCAATGCGCAACTGAACTTAAGGATGTTAAGTATGACGTCTTGTCAGACCCACATGTACTTGAGCTTAGTACATAGCTAAACCCTGAGGTGTTGGATCTAGTACCTTGCAGACCTATATACATTTGGACTTCTCGCCTAGCTGAATTCAAAGATGTTAAGCTTGATATTTTGTTAGATGCACATATATTTGAGCTTAGCATATAGCTAAACTTAAAAATTTTAGGTATGATATTTTACCAGACCCATATGCATGTGTATATGTGATGTAGCGGGCTTGCTTGTAAATTTGTTCAAACCCTCCTCTCTACTTGCACTTCTATAATTTCAGGTGATTTGCTGCCAGATGACGCATTATATTATCAAACAATTGGAGCTTTTCAGTATCTTGTTTTAACTAGATCAGATGGCTAGTATATCTTTAATTCGTTTTTATAAAAAAGGATCCTACACTCAAAAAAGTTAAAGAAACGTATTTTTATACTTTTAATTATTATGATTTAAAATAAGATAGTAAAAATTAAAAAGTGACGGAACCAGGGTGTCTTTGTCCAACGTCTTGTTGAAGTTCCAAGGGGGGCCGGCACGGCTTTTTTAACGCGTCAAGTGGAGAAGGACAAATCGAGCGATTCGTGCTATGGTCGGAAGATGTATAATTTTGTGTATATACGGTTTATTTTGATTATAATTTTGTTTCTTAGAGTAAGGTATTGCTTACAGAGCCAAAGAAGAATGAATTTCATTTTTGCCCTGAGACAACTCAATCAAACTAGTGGTATGCGACGTGACTTGGATTCGACTTCTTAACTCATCAACTAGAATGAGAAGTTGCAGTTCAAATGAATGCGGGGCTTTACCCAGTTTCACCGAGGGTTTAAGCGGTGATTAGGGACTTTCGGAACTCTAAGCCTTTTAACTATAAGGGAAATCCAGCCTTTGAAACTAACGAGAATCGAACTGACAAAACAAAAAAACACAAACAAACAGTATTGATAATTATTTTTTAAAAAAAGTCATGGACCGTGGCATCAACATGTAACACATTAGCTAGTTTGATATTATATTAATATTATTTTTTTAAAATATTTTTTATTTAAAAATATATTAAAATAATATTTTTATTTATTTTTAACATTAATCCATCAAACTATCTGAAAATATAAAAGAATAAATAAACAAACTTTAATTTATTTTTAAAAAAAATCACTCCTCGTACTGCCTTGAAGTGAAGGCTAGTATATCTTTAATCGGGTTTTATAAAAAGGATCATACACTCTAAAAAATTAAAGAAATGTTTCATGATGTCCAACGTCTTATTGAAGTACCAAGGTGGCCTTCTTTACAAGTTAATTGGAGAAGACAAATCAAGCGAATTCGTGCTATGGTCGGATGACGTCTTTCGTTTCCGTATTGTCTTTGAGCGATATCAATTAACAAGCGTCAAGATCTGACAACCACAGGTCCACATCCATGAAAATGCTCAAAGCATGTACCCACCAACACTTTTAAATAATTAAAAAAGGAAGCAGATTTCAAGAATCGGAAACCCTGCCCGGTTAGCAGTTGAATAAACCATCGCTTCTCTGTCTTGGTGACCACAAAAGTAAACCAGGTAGAATCTATTCCTTAAGGAAAGGACCCAAACTCGACGACTCTGCTCCTGCCTCGTTAGAGAACCCCTAGGCTGGGGAATCCAGTCTTATTCAGAATTACAAGGAAAAGTATAGGGAAAAGAAGAAGAAGAAAGAAGACGAAGACGAAGAAAGAGCACCGGAAAGACCATAATAGATTGGGTCAATTTAAATTTTAATTTGCCTCCGGAAGTTTACAGGTAGCTCAACGGCTTTCTTTCTATTTTTTTTTATTAAATCGGCTTTCTTTCTATTTTTTTTATTAAATCAGTATCTCCACGTAACGGTATTGTTTAGTTTTGCGTTTTAAAAAGTACTTTTTTTATTTTATAATGTGTTAAAATATTTTTTATATTATTATTTTAAAATTATTAAAAATATTAAAAAAATATAAATTTGATATTTTTTCAAGACAGATAGAAAATTAATTAAAAAACAATTGAAAACACGATGTCAAACAGACACAAAACACTTGTGTGCGTCACTGTTAGAGATTTGAATAATTTTTTTTAATTTTTAAACTTTTAAAATTTCATTCAATAAACTCCTCACAAAATAATATGATAAAAATATTTTTTTTACTTTCTATTAAAATGCATAAATAATGTCATGTTAAATTTAAAAATAAAAGTGGGAAATTTAAACCATGGCTAAATAAAAATTTACCCCGTTGGTTATGGTTTGGATTAAAAACAAATAAAAATATTATAATGTTAAAAATAAATAAGACTAAACTGCTAATTATGATAGATTACTTTAACCAATTTCAAATACAGAAGTGCATTTTTATCTCGAAGAAATATGGAAATAAGATTTTATATATAATACTCAATAGATTGCTAATCTTGGTAGCTTTGAGGTTCCAATATGTTGTGGTTTTCCTCATTTCTCATTTTTAATTTTCTTTTTTACTACATAAAAAACATTTGTATTCTATATTTGATTGAATTGAGTTAGTTTATATTGAAAAATTCAATAAAAATTATTATATTATTATTTAAGTATTGTTTTATTTATAACTATTTAGTTTCTATTTCTTATTAACTATTAAATATTTTTTTCTTTATTTTAATCTAAACCATATATTTAATCAGGTTTAGATAACAAGGTCACGTCAAGACAACTTTAATATGTTTTAATCCTAAAACTGGTTTAGACAAGAATTTTGATTGAGAGATTCAAGGTTAACCTGTTAGATTAAGTTTAATAACAATACTAAATAATATTTCATGGTCTAAATATTTTTTTATTAAAAAAATAATATG
The DNA here is from genome assembly GCA_007827005.2 of Populus simonii. Classification (NCBI taxonomy): domain Eukaryota; kingdom Viridiplantae; phylum Streptophyta; class Magnoliopsida; order Malpighiales; family Salicaceae; genus Populus; species Populus simonii. Next base: position 17,427,937 of record CM017466.2, on the reverse strand, counting down.
AGTCATAATATAGCATCACCCAAGAAACTAATTTATGTGTTTATTGAACCCTAAGAGGTATAGCTCAACCGGTCAGACTCTAGGTTTGCTTCTTAAATGTCACTAGTTTGAGTCTCACAAACCTCATGGTCACTGGGGAGGCTTACATGGTTGTTAACTTTAGGGCCTGTGGGATTAGTCTAGGTGCGCGCAAACTGGCGTAGACACCTATATATATATATATATATATATATATATATATATATATATATATATATATATATATATATATTGTCTCAACCTTCTCTGCTTTTAATACATTGAATACCAAAATTGTCTTTGTATTTTAAAAACTAAAGCATTGTCTTTAACATAAATTTAAAGTACATTACAAAAAAAGGAGGAAAAACATATATAAAACGACAGCCGGCCGACACAACTCTCTCTATTTCTTTTCTTCCCTCTCCTCGTCAGCTATCATCACTTTATCAACTGATACATATTATTTTCAGAGTTTCTTTCTTGATCTGATTTGAACTGCCAGCCATCCGACATAAGTTTCTCTTCACTTTTTTTTTTCTTTCCAACACATCTTTATTTCCTTCATGTCTAATCTTCCCTACACATCAACTTAAAAGTGAAGTCTATTCATTTTAAGATTAAAACTTTGATGAAATTTAATATATAATATAGATCTTATAATATATAATATTAATATAATTTAAACAAATAATGAATGAATAAATAATTAGTTTCAAAAAACTTAATTTTTTTTTCCAACTCAGCCCATTGTTTTGTTCACCCCTTGAATGTAAGAAACTATTCAATATTTTCATAACCTAAATAATTTTGTGGAGTGTCATCAAAGCTTATAGTGGAGGAATTTTATCCCTTTTTTATTCCTAAAATTATCTATAAAAAGGGTTAATAAAAGTGTTTTATGGTTGATTTTTTCTGCACAAATTATGCAGATTTTGAAACTAAAAGTTCCAATTTAGCTCCTCTACTTTTAAAGTTCTAATTTTATTTTTTGTTTACCTCCTTATCTAGAGCATAAGTTAAATCTTTAGCATAAGTTAAATCTTTATAAAGAGATCTCCAAGTTTATTTCTCCATTATAAAATTTTAGAAGGGAGAAGTTCTAAGCAAAATAGATTTCGAGTTTAAACCCATACACACGCTCAGCTCAACTCATGCTTGGGTTGGATTTGTATTTGTTTGTAAAATAATATCTCAATTTCTTAAGTTTAGATTTACCTTCTCAAGTAATAAAAAGAAAAAAAAATACCTAGGTGAAACTCTTATAATTGAATGGAACCTATTAATATCAAAATCAACTTTTTTCATGGCTGGAATCGATGTCAATCAAGATTTTCTTTCTTTTCCATCAAATTTCAACCCTCTCTCTCCCCTTTCTCGAACCAAGAATTGAAAAATAAAAAAATAAAGTTTTGGATCAAAATTGATTTTTAAAAAACCTAGAGGGACTGAAAGTTTATCATTTAAAAAGTAGGAGGATCAAAGTGAATGTTTTACTTTAATTCCAAAATTGCCATCTATTTTCACCGCTTTTCTCACTTTGGTCCCTTTTCTTTAAATCGTACAATTTCTTAACAAATTTAAAACACCTATGAAAGTTTATCGTTAGTTTCTCGGGAAATTACAATTATACTATTTCTACGAAAAAGACCTCTGTGGCGTCTTTTTGATACATATATATACATACATGCTGAATTGGTCGTTAAGCAAGCTACACAGCTGCGACGAGCCAAAAGCTGCACGTATGGATACAAAGATAGTTGCGCTGAGGAATGGCACAGGAGCAACTCAAAGAAAGGTCTGGAATAAATTACAATGTCATTCCTCACTTCTAAGTTTTCTGTGCTTGTTTGATAAATGGATACTGTATAGTAATTGGCTTATATTAATTAGCTGTCAGTACTGTTATAATCAATGCATGTCTAACATATGTATTGTTCCTCAACTATATTATTGTCGGCAGGAAAGAAAATCAAGGGACAGAAAACTATCCAGGAGCATCAAAAGGATAAGAGCTGACATGGTGGAGATTAGCAAGGGGCATAAACGTATTAAAGAGGGGCAAGAAGAAGTGAGGGAAAGATTTGAAGAAATAAGCAAAGAGGCTGCCAAGCTGAAGGAGGAAACTAATCTAATCTCCAAGCAGAGCGCTGCGAATCAAGTCAGGCTTGATCTTATGTTTCAGATTGTCAAAGCAAGATCAGAGAACGATACTGCCAGGGACGCCGTGCTGACGCAAACTTTGCGGTTTGTGATTCTCCAAATCTTTGTACCCTCCTCCGTTTAGTTTTTAGAATCTGTTATCACGATATGATCACTTCTAAAACATGAGCTGTAGTATTATGCTTCTTCTTCTTTTTCCAGAATGATTTGATTTACTAACGTTTTCGTTTGTTAAATATTATGTTTCAGGGAACTAATGGCGAGCAAAAGCAAGCTCCCCGACGAGAAAAAAGAACAAGATCTAGCAAGTTAACCCTGTTTCCTGGCTCCTATGCCGCTTGCTTTTATGTATTGCTTTTCTAGTACGTACGCTGTACCATCCCAGCGTTATTTTCAAGCACTCTTTCTGTATTGTGATACTATATATAACGAAGTTAAATACTTTCCCCGTGACGAGGGGTTACCGACCATGCAAGGATTTTTCAGATAAAATCTCTTTATTCCTCCGTTGATCCATATAATTGATGAAAAACGATTCAGGATTTGTTTTATTATTATTTGTTTCTTTACTTATTTTTATTTAGGTTTTTTTTAAAAAAATCTCCTTTATAGATTTTTTTCCCTATTTAATCTTGATAATTTTATTTTTTCTATTTAGTTTAGAATTTTTATTTTTTCTTATTTAGTTTAGGTTTATTAATATAAATAGGGTTGTTTAACTTTTATTTGAAGATAAATTTATCCCGTAATAAAATCTTAAATTAGTGGTTTTGTGTGATGATCTTATTTGGTAGAATTTTATGTTGTTTATATTTACTATATTTTTTTTATTTTTTTTTCTTTTTACATCAATTGGTATCATATGTAGTTTTTAATGATTCTTGATGGTTATTGTTGTGCAATGAAATAATCAAGGTTAGAAGAGGATGCAAAATGTGATGTGCTTGTGTATTGGGAGATAAGAAGATTCAACTTTGAAAAATAGAAATGCATGGACAAATTGTAAATTTAACTCGTCAATTGGTAGAGATAAGCAACTTGAAGGATCATGATGAAAGTGATCACAAATTTATAGCCAACTTTAAGAATTCGTTTCAAGGGTGTGAGCAAATGAGGTAACCTTTTAATTGAGATGAATATGTTATTAAAATTGATATTTTTGATGATTTTAGTTTTTTGATTATTGGAATCAACCATGTATTATGTTTATTTTGAGGATAATCATGTATGATATTTATTTTAAGGATGATTGTGATGTTAATCATGACATAATCAATGATAGTAATGGAAGCAATGATGTCTTCGATGGTTTCTTCATGGATAAGGTAGAGGTTGAGTGCAAAGAAAACATGAAATATGCTCAACCAAAAAAAAGTTATTGATTTAGATGATATTGGTCTTTTTTTATTGTAAGTTTACTGTTATTGAAAACATAGATTTATTCAAGAATTATCTTGATACAAGTTATGTTGACGAAACAAGTTTGAGATTTTCAATTCAATACTTTATAAGCTAATGAAAAATAAATAACTTTCAATACTTTATAAGCTAATGAAAAATAAATAATTTGTCAATTGATATTTCTTATATAAAATTTAACATAAAGATACTAAAGCTGAAATTTAAAACTGCAATACACCTAAAGTTAATAAAAAAAAGTGATTGGATAGGTTTGTTTTAGGTCCAATTTATTTGTTGGAAAGTAGTTTTTTTTTGTAAAGTGGATTCCTGAAAAGTGAATTATTTTCCGATGTTTGGTAGTGTTAAGAAAAATAAGTTGGAAAACACTTTTTAGTGTTTGGTTATATCAAAGAAAATGAAATGGAAAATAACTTATTAATATTTTTTTTCAAGTTTATTAAAATAATGAGGAATAAATCTTATAAATTAAAAAGTTGAATGAGAATTAAATTGAAAAAAATAATCTAATTTCATAAATTATCTCAAATAAAATAAATAACAATCAAAATAATGGATATCAAATCTAACAGATAAAAAAAATTAAAAGAAGATGAAATTAAAATAATAATAATAATAATAATAATTTCATAAATTATTTCAAATAAAATAAGTAACAATCAAAATAATGGATATCAAATCTAACAGATAAAAAAATTTAATTTAAAAAATAATAAGAGAAAAGAAAATAATAATCATAAAAATAAGGATCAAAGTTAATATAACAATCAAATTTCAAGGAGTGAAATTGAAAAAAAAAAGATTCAAAATAAAATATATAGCAATAAAAAATTTGAGGAGCAAATTTGTTATAATTAGCAAATAATATGATATTTCTAAATTTTTCACAACTTCTAGAAAGTGTTTTCCGCCCAAAAATAAAATAAAAATACTTTTCTTGAAATCAAGTCAAATTTTTCTTTGACTAAAAAGTATTTTTTATTAACTAATTTTTCTTATGACAAACAAACATATAAAAATTCAAAAAATCATTTTTTGTCAAATAAACAATTCCTAAGTCTCAGTCCCAGGTCATGAGAGAGGATTTAAACTGTGATCTTTCATATAAATATCTATGGAAACAAGAAAAAAACTGTATAAAAATAGATTTAAAAAAACTTTTACGCGATACCCTGCATTGATGCCGAATGCCATTTGAGCGTTTACTTGGCCAAATCGATATTCTTAACAGATTGTGCTCTGATCTGTCACTCCGTAGGAGAATAAAATAAACATATCAAAGATGTACATCACTAAAAAAACAAAAAACTAAAATATATAAGAAAAAAAAATCAATTTTACGTCCATTTCCAAAGTTAAAATGTCATAAATTATTTAACGCAAAAGTCTTATACTTTAATTTTTTTTTTAAAAAAAATCAGTTTAAATGTCACAAATAGTTTAGATTTTAAATTTAAATATTGTTGCACATATGACATCACTAATATTTTTAAAAAAGTATGAACAACAAAAGGATGGTTTTATTCCCCATAAATTGTTGATTTCACTGTGTTTTTTATGAAACAAATAAATTACAAATCTGTTGCTCGAGTATACTGAATCATTTACATCAGTGGTAAGCTGCAACCATTTCAAAAGCATTTACATAAGTTCTGAATTCTCTGTTTCTTCAAGGTTATCTCATTCTCAGCATCTCATAACATTTCCCCTGCACTCGAGATCAACTGGTAAATGTTGTAGAACGGGTATGGTCCCTGATTTGGTTTCTAGCAAGAATCTTGTGGCGTACATTATGAATGCACAAGCCTAAGGATTCTTTGGGTGAGCAAACGGTTTGTTCAGATTGGTTTTTGTTTTATTCGGCTCTGTTTTTGAAAAAACAAGGCAACAATTTATGAAATACCAAATTGTGCGAACCACCATATCTCAGTTCGGTTTCTGCTTTTCAATTTTCTCTTCATATAAAATTTTATTATTTTTGAAAATTAGAAAGGGAAGTGGAAAGAAAGAATTTCCCTTTTCCTTTTTGTGGTTTTCAAACTGTACCAAAATGAAAATCGAATTATTGAACCAAACAGCAAGCCGAATCATGGAGTTTCAGTTTGGTTTTCCAGTTCGAACCAGTCAGTGCACAGCCTTAATATTAGGAACTGTAACTGTTATTAAAATGTCCCAAACCTTACTCTGCAGGCGCTCATAGGAAAAATTGGAAACTATAAGGTGTGGCTAGTAAAAGAGCGCCCCCCCTGTTCCTGTATTTAATCCATGTCGGATACGCCAGGATACATCAACATTTCTGAAGGCAATGGTAGACCATTATCATTTATAACTGACCCGAAAACACCATTGATGTGTTTTGTTTCTCATGGTCTTATTCTGTGACCTGCCTTAATGGTGGGCATGACCTCAAATTGTCTGCATGGGAGGGAGTTGGGTGATACAACTTCCGCAAGATGTTTGAAGGCATCACTATTTTGTTTCTCACTGCCATTTTTTTCTTTTCTTTCTAGACTGGGCAACATGGTCGTTGTTAAAACTGTCTACCAATGATATCTGCTGGCTGGCTGTTCACTTGAGATGCTAATTTTATCAGCATTGTGCAGAGACCATCCGACTTAGAAAAAGCCATTTGCAGCATGGTTTCCATACGCAACGGTAGAGCGCCTATGGTGCCAGGTTGAGGAATTGATTAATTTGGGTCACAAGGTTGATCAATATAGCATGGTTTCCATATTGCGTGGAGCTTTGCAGAACCACCTCAAGCAGGGAATCAATATTTCTTTCTTTCTCTTAAATAAATGATTTACTTATTAGTAGAAAGTCAAGGTAGCAGAAAGGTGTGAAATGGCTGCACCTTTCTGCTACCTTGACTTTCTACTAATAATTAAATCATTTATTTAAGAGAAATTGGGTAGAGCGCCTGAGGTACCAGCTTGCAATTCTACATTATAGATAAGTACAAAAAGAGAGAGAATGACAATTCAACATTATAGATAAGTATAAAAAGAGAGAATGACTAAGAGAAGCTTAAAAAGATATACTTAATAAAAGTATATCTTCCTCTTAATCTTCCTTTTATTCTTGAGTTTTTGACTTTGGAATATTGTTATTTATGTATGAATTATGCTCCTACGTATAAGAGTTGTCCTCCATTGGTCATTCCTTCAAGATGTATATTTTTTTTTTCTAGAAAACAATAGGCTTTCCTGCTGTTACTTGAAGCTATACGGTTTTTGTCCATGTTATAAATTTCTTCACTTATCATTCATTGCAATTAACCATACCAAAAACAACTTAATCCTAAATTTTCAGGGAACATAATGATGGGTTTTATATGTTGAGTAACACAACTCAGAGTGATAGTTATCTGACATTAAATACCATGCATCAAGTCCAACTTTGTTAGAAATTTAATATAAAAATATTCTTGAAATCTTGTCCCCTAACTTAAATTTTTTAATTTTTTAATTAAAATAATTTTTTGATATGATATTAAAACTTTAAAAACTAAACTATTACGAGTCAATCCCAACTGCTGTTTTTTTTTTACCTGTACTAAAAAATCCCTACCTTGTATTAAAATCAATTTGTAAATTAATTTTTACTATTTTAAAAAGCCCTTAAACTTAAATAACCCAAATTAATAGATCATGAAGATCAAAACTGAACTTCTTTTATTGTAACAAATTTTAGTGAATGATATGCTACATTACTTAACGTGAGTCAAAGCGTAAATCTTTTTTCATGCTTCCATCTTTCCTTCGTTTTGCTTGTGAAATTAAAATCTGTTTAAGGGTTTCCTACTTAATAACGGTGCTTATGATCATGCAGGAGATTCGCAGAGGATCTGGAATCAAGATGTCGGTTGTGTGCTGCCCGGATCGATGCTATTTTTCATGTCTTTCCCCTGATTCCATCTGGATTCATCCCATGTGATGAAACATAACATCCCAAATAATGAATTTTCCATTCTGTTTCTGAATCTTGTCGCTCTGTGGAGGACAGAATGCTTTTAAACTTTGAGTGCATATACATTTGCGTAACTTGTTATTATGTTTGTATTGGTTTCTATCTTTTTTTACTTGCAGGTCAATTGTTTTAGGAAAAATTATGCGTATGATGTGCATGAAAATGAAGAAGGAAACATGATAATCAACTCATATAAACATCAACACACTATAGAATGTTACTTTCAGTTATTGAAATGGAATAAATATTTGCAGGCTTGAGTTAATAATAGTATTTCCGTATGACTGTATTAAGGTTGTCGGTGTTTGACAAGTGCACTTTATACACGACAGTGGTTACAAGACTCCTGTCCGCGGAAAATACACAAACAAATTCAAGATGTAGCATTTCAACCGTCCCTTCAAGTGAACGCCTTCTGTATATAAGAGTCTGAACCTCTTAAGAACTCAAAATGATCTCTACTTGAAGATTTGGTTAGAGCATCTGCCACTTGATCGTGTGATTATATGGATTGCACTTTCAATTGCTGTTTGCGCAAAAGCAAAAAATTGTTGGAGTTCATGAAATCCAGCCTGCCATTCTCTTAATAATTATTTTTTAAAATATTTTTATTTAAAATATATATTTTTTTATTTTTAAATTTATTTTAGATATCAACATGTTAAAATGATTTAAAATTATAAAAAATTAATTTAAAATAAAAAAAATAATTTTTTAAAAATAATTTAAAACATAAAATAAACATGTTTTTTTCTTCTGACAGTGACTTTAACCAAATAATCGATGGTGTCACATTTGTTCAGTATTCCTTTCTTTGAAGTTTGTTTCCGGAGGAAGTTTTGTTATTTCTCAAAAAATTTTCATTTATCCACAGAATTTCTCAAAAGTTCTTCTGCGTTCCTTCTTTTCTTTTTCCAGAAAATATGTTACCATTTTTCTATATTATAGCATTTTTGTGTTAACTCAGCATGACTGAGCTGGGAAGCCAATCAACCATGCTGCAATATTAAAAAAATAGTTGTATAAAAATTAATAAGAAAGGTAAAACTCATGGTGATATTATTGTTCTTCAAGACACAAGTTTACTGTTAATTAAAATAGTGTAATTACTATATTGCTCTTTTGTCATTTTCTCTTTTGCCTTTGCTTTGGAGGTAGGATGGTCTTTTCCACATGATATAAATGTTTTTTTAGAATTAAGTGGGGTTATTTTAGTAATTGAGTTTTAAAAATACACAATAAAATAACTAATGTAACCTAAAAATAAAATAATTTAATGTCTTCTGCAAAACAGCATTTTTATATTTTCATGTTTGTTAGAATATTAGAATCACAACATTACCTATATCTCTCTGAATTTTTAACCTTGGATTCAAAGGTTTAATAATAATTTTCTCATGGTTTGTTTATTATTGTTGATTGGTCTTGGGGGCATTTTTGGTTTTATACAAATAAAAGCAGACGTGTGCAAATCACGCGTTAGCCGCTTCGTCGACTTCGAGTGGCATGTGCAGTTGACACCGATGATTGTAATGGTGCTTCCAATGCATCATTTTATTTGTCTCAGTGTCCTCTTCCTTTCTAGATGACACATGTATGGTGGTTCAATGAAGTTTGACCAAAAATAGCTTCTTTTTTTCCCTTCTCTTTCTTTTTAGGATTGTGTGTTGACCATACAAAAATCATACCGACCCTTCAATTTATTTTTTCTTTGGATTCAGTCTCTCTTCAGTTATTTGTAATTTTTTTATTTACATTGATTATTTCTCATTAGATTTTCAAAATTTATTTTCAAATTTGGTTTTCATTCTTTTAATTGATATTTGTTTTGTTTTGAATCATTTTCTTGATTGATTTGTTTTTTTACAATTCCACCCCTAGGAATTTATTTTCATTTAATTTTTGTGTCAAATTTGGTTATACTTCTTTTAATTGCTATTTTTTAATCATTTTCTTAATGGATTGGTTTTTTACAATTCCATCCCTAAATATTTAATTTCATTTGATTTTTATGTCGAATTTAGTTCTGATTCTTTTAATTGCTATTTTTTTTTTACATTGATTTTTTATTGATTTGTTTTCTCAATTTCATCCCTCGATGTTTGTTTGGTTAAGAATCTGGCTATTTTGGTTTTCCGGGTTTGCTTTTGATGAGGTCATACTAGTCTCATGATCTAGGTCATAAATCTAAAATATTAGCCAAAGTCAACTTTTGTTTTTTTTTTAATATTTTTTACCGATATTTTTTAAGCTTTTCTATTTATAGCATCATCTTAGTCTCATGTCTTAAGTCATGTGTTTGTTTTGTTGGTCTGGGTTGGTTGCTGGGGTCATTTGAGGCTTTTTTTATATCTTTTTTTGGCGTTGACAAGTTTTTCAAATTTACATATTAAGAAATGAGATTTTTTTAGTATTTGGATAATGGGTTATCACAAGTTCATTTTAATATTCTTTTTTCTATAATTCACGAAGCTAATAGTTGATGAAAGAAAATCTGACACCTGCAAGGGTGATGGATTTGACACATTTTCAGACTCACGTGTATTTGGGCTCAGAGTGTAGCTGGAACCCGAGAATGTTGAGTTTGACACATTGTTAAACCCACGTGTAATCAGGCTTAGCGTGTAACTGAACCTAATGATGTTTGGGTCTGGCACCTTAGTAAAATCACATGTACTTGAACTCAACACGCAACTGAACTCAAGGATGTTAGGTATGACGTCTTGTCAGACTCACATGTACTTGAGTTTAGTACATAGCTAAACCCAGGGGTGTTGGGTCTAGTACTTTGCGGACCTATATGCACTTGGACTTATCGCCTAGCAGAATTCAAAGATGTTAAGCTTGATATTTTGTCAGACGCACATATATTTGAGCTTAGCATGTAGCTGAACTTAAAAATATTGGGTATGATATTTTACCAGACCCATATGCCTTTAGACTTAGCACATAGCTGAACTTAAAAATATTAGATCTGACACCTCGTTAGGATCTTGTGTACTTAAGTTTAGCGTGTAACGAAATAAGTCTCCAAGGGGTGTAGCGTGATGGCAAAGGACTTGAGATCTGCACATCAGATCTCGAGTTCGAGTCAGGGCGTGCACCTCTTGTAAGAGCCTGAGACAGCAAGGGTTGTACTCGCTCACCTGAGCCCACAAAGTGCGCTTTCCGGGGGTGGGATTTCCTCGAATAAAAAAAAAAAAGTGTAACAGAATAAAAAAATTATTAGGCTTTGAAATAAGCCAAGCCTAAATACATTATAGTATAACCCTTTATTCAACCCTTTTAATCATAGCTTTTTAAGCAAAGATATCAAAAATAAATTGACCCGTCAATAATAATATATACATCACCTTTTTTCGAATAATTATGTATGAAACTAATCTTAGTTTGTTGGTTTTTTTTCCTTTCCTTTTGTTGATAGTGAATTAATGAATAATAGTAGAGCACCTGTTAAAGGAATACAAACAAATAGAGTCGACCATGCAGCGGTGACGATAATTATTTTATAATTAATGCTAATTATTAAAAGAAAATGATCGCTAAGAGTAAACATCATTAGTACTATTTTACTTTTAATCTTGTAAATGTTGCTTACTTTCTTAATTAGTTTAATATCAAAATCCTCAAAAGTGGATTTAATATATGAAAGTATCTATTTCTAAAATGGTAATACGGAACATTAAATGATCCCATTAAGAGACATTTTTGGATCCATCGTTTTAATTGGTATTTAATTAATTAGAAAAAAAATATTCTATATGAGTAAAAAAATCAACAAATTATAGGTGGAAGTTTTTAATTTCATGTTTTGATTGATATAAGATAGGTAATTGGTCCCTATTCTCAACACATATACGTAAGTAAGCAGATAATTTAGGTTTCGTGATTTTATAATGTGATGTGGTGTAGTTTATATTTGTTTCAATTATTGATTTAAAAATATCTGATTAATTAATATACAATACAATTGTGTATAAATCTTGCTAAAATATATTTTTAAAAAATCTCTATTAAAAAAAACTATAATTTATAAAAAAAATTTAAATTTATTTTTTCAAACCAAGAAATTCCAAAACAATGTTAAACACACAATGAAGGTCAAATACATTTGTTTATTTTCTTTTTATTTGAACTGATAGGATCTACAGCTAATAATAATTTATTTTCATCAAACGGTCACATAAAAAATAAACGGTTTCCTTACGTCACCGTGGAAGACACATAACCTGTGGAACTGGTCCCATGAGGTGCCCTTTTATGACATCATCTCGTTCCAAAGTAATGGGAGCGTCTTAAAATTTAGCACCGCGACGGAAGTCTCCGTGATTTTTTGTTTTACCTTTTTTCTTTTCCGGATCAACCGAGTATTGTTTTTATATCCGACAACAATAATAGAGAATTGCACATCCATCTCCTTGTAGGCCCAACTCGTGTGATTGTCATCCATAATTCCTCTTGAAAGTTCCTGGAGGCCATGCGGAAACATGCTCAAGTAAGCAAATGATTTCTCTAAGCAATTGTGCATGTCTCCTGTCTCATTGACATCTATAATTTCTCTGGTAAGTTCTTGGAGGCAATGTGTGAAAACATGCTCTGATAAACAATAATTTCTCTGAGAAATTGTACATGTCTCTACGACACGCCAAGGAAAAAAAAAACCCATGATAGTGCAAACTGTGATTATGATATTGCCATTGACTATGTTATTTCTCATGCTATTGTTGGGGCTTAAATTAAACAAAAAATGAATGTAAAAAAATAATAACTAGAACCTAAAAATTTGTACACGCACACATATAATGTAGCGGGCTTGCTTGTAAATTTGTTCAAACTCTTCTCTACTTGCGCACCAAGCTTTCTATAATTTCAGGTGATTAATTTGCTTGCATATGTCATTATATTCTCAAACAATTGGAGCTTTTCATTTTACTTGTTTGAGATTGTAGTAGTGGTTATGATTCAAAATATTTTTTACTTAAAAATAATTTAAAATAATATTTTTTATTTTTAAAAAATTATTTTTGAGATTGGCAAATCAAAACGATCTGAAAACATAAAAAAATAAATTTTTAGTAAATTTTTTTTTTTAAGAGAACGCAGTTTCAACTACGTTTCCAAACACATGAATTATCTTATTTTAATTGGATCAGATCTTTTCGCATGAATTTCCTTTATCATTACACATTTACATGCATGTACGGACTTTGATTTAGTTGATAATTTAAAAGACAAGAAATCTTTATTGGTTTATACCGTTTATTTTGATTATAATTTTGTTTCTTGGAGTTCCATTAAACAAAACAAAATAAACAGTCATTGATAATTTTTTTTTTAAAAAAAAAGACATCACTCCTCATACTTCCTCGAAGTGAAGGCTAATATATCTTTAATCGTTTTTTTATAAAAAGGATCATACACTCTGGAAAGTTAAAGAAATGTTAAAAAAAAATTGTATTTTTATACTTTTAGTTATTATGTTTTAAAATAAGATAGTAAAAAATAGAAAGTCTCGGAACCAGCGTGTCTTTGTCCAACGTCTTATTGAAGTACCAAGGCGGGCAGACTCAGCCTTCTTTACAAGTCGATTGGAGAAGGCAAATCGAGCGACATCGTGCTATGGTCGGACGATGTCTTTCGTTTCCGTGTGTTGTCTTTGAGCGATGTCGATCAGCAAGCGTCAAGATCTGACAAGCACATCCATGAAAATGCACGCAGCATGAGCCCACCAATACTTTCAAATAATTAAAAAAGGAAGCAGATTTCAAGAATCGGAAACCCTGCCCGGTTAGCAGTGGAAAAAACCATCGCTTCTCCGTCTTGGTGACCACAAAGGAAATCGAATCTATACCTTAAAGAAAGGATCCAAACTCGACGAGTGCTCCTGCCTCGTAAATGTTCAGAAATGAACCCCTTGGTTCCCTTGAAAATCTAGTCTTATTCAGAAATTACGAGTTAAAGTGGAGGGAAAGAAAGAAAGAAGAAGAAGACGATGAAAGTGCACAGGAAAGACCATAATAATAGGGTCAATTTTAATTTTAACTTTGCCTCGGAAGTTTACAGGTAGTTCGACGGCTTTCTTTCTATTTTTTTTTTGCAATCGATTCCTCTGCGTGTTATTTGGTTTGTTTTTGGTTATGTGATACATTGATATTTTAATTTTAACTTGCCTCGGAAGGTTGCAGGTAGTTCAACGGCTTTCTTTCTATATTTTTTATTCAATCAATTCCTCCGCCTGTTATTTGGTTTGTGTGTGGTTATGTGATTATGTGTGTGTGTATATTGTTTGATATGTTACTTTAAAATCATTAGAAAACACTAAAATAGATATAAGTTTGATATTTTTTAAAAAATATATATATTTTTAAAACTCACTTAAACATAGTTGAAAACACAATACTAAACAAGTAGTAGATTCTTGTAATTCGTGTCACCATCATGGATTTAAATAAAGTTTTTTCAATTCTTAAACTTTTAAAATTTTGTTTACTAAACTCCTCTCGAAATATTCTGTTAAAAATAAAATTTTCACTTTCTATTAAAATGCATAAATAATGTCATATTAAATTTAAAAATAAAAGTGGCAAATTTAAACCATGGGTACATAAAAATTTACCCCGTTGGTTATAGTTTAGATTAAAAACAAATAAAAATATTATAATGTTAAAAATAAATAAGACTAAACTGCTAATTATATAGTAAAATTAGAATTTTTTATTAGAACATTAACCAATTTTATGATTGATTACTTTAACTAATTTCAAATACAGAATTTGCATTTTTATCTCGTAGAAATATGGAAATAAGAATATGGACATAATAATAAGAGTTTGTATCCATGGAACTCACTAATTAAACATGCTTACTAGTTTTCTTTCAATTTACTTTGTAGCTTTGAGGTTCTAATATGTTGTGATTTTTCTCATTTTTAATTTTCGTTTTTACTACATAAAAAACATTTATATTTCATATGTGATTGAATTGAGTTATTATATATTGGAAAATTCAATAAAAATTATTATTATATTATTATTCCAGTTTTGTTTTATTTATAACGATTTAGTTCTATTACTTGTTTAATTATTAAATATTTTTTTTTATTTTAATCCAAATCATAAATTTAACCTGATTTAGACAACAAGATAAGATAATTTTCATACGTTTTAATCTTAAATCTGGTTTAAACAAAAAGTTTAATTAAAAAATTTAAAACTAACTTGTTAAGTTAAATTTAATAACAATATCAAATAATAACCTAAATATTTTTTTATATTAAAAAAAATTATGCGTGCAACTAGTTTATGTGTCTATTGTCTCAACCTTCCCTGATTGAATACATTGAATACCAAAATTGTCGTTGAATTTTTAAAAACTAAAGCATTGTCTTTGACATAAATAAAAGTACAACACAAAAAAAGGAGGAGGAAAAACATAAATAAAACGACAAGCCGGTGGTGCAGATAACTTTCTCTATTTCTTTTCTTCCTTCTCCTTGTCAGCTATCACTCATCAACTGCTACGTATTATCTTCAGAGGTTTATTTGGTGATCTGATTTGAACTTCCAGCCATCGGACAAGGCTCTTCACCCTTTTTTTACCAACCCTTCTTTATTTCCGTCATGTCTTAAACTTTCCAGCACACCAACTATAAACTCTTCTATTTCCTCCATATCTTTATTTCATTCATACCTTAAATCGAAGGACCCAGTGTTCGTAAAGCACTAAAGTGAACAAGATTGCTTTTGCAAGTCATTTTTATTTTATCATGAGTCAAAATCATTGTGAAAGGCTGTAAAAAATTGTTGACTAGAGTTATTTTATTGACTGATTTAATAAATTGTTATAATATAATAAATAATTTTTTATAGTTCATGATTTTAAAGTAGTAGAATTATAAGGCCTCTTGAATTAACTTTTTTATTGTTTTAGTTTAATATAGATGTTCGGATCAGTTTTTGCACACCACAACTAAAATATTTTAACATTTTAAGTTTCCGATATAGATAAACGAGAAGGCTGTCGCCTGTCACTATACGCTAATGCCAACATCATTTCCCAACGACAACAACATTTCCATACATGCATTAGTTGCTCGGGAAATTACATCTCTTCTTTCACAATAGATTCGTGATGCTGTCTTAATTATGAAACCTTCTCCAGACTCCAGTGAGAACTCAAGAATTCATCGAAGAGAGAGAGAGAGGTGTTCCTCGCGCGTGATGGAAGGAAATCGCGCGAAAGTGAGCGATTTTAACATCGGAACGCTCGTTGATGATATATATAAACCGACGTCTTTTAATTTGAATTTTCAAAGTCTTAAATGAATGATTGTTAGAAACGTTAAAACCAAGTTAGGGGTCTGGAGAATAGAAAAGGGACAGAGGAGTATTGGCAGCGATTAAGTGATTTCATTTCTTTAATTACTGCGGCTTGATATTGTTTGGGAATGTGGGGGTAAATTATATATTTTTAATTTTTTTTATATTTTAAAATTATTTTAATATGTTAATATAAAAAATTTTTAAAAAATAAAAAATACTTTAAAAAACAATCACAAACACGCTTTGAACTGTTGTTAGTTTCCCTTTTCAGCTTAAAACTGTTTATTTGCATGACATTTTCCTATGTATTAGATTTTTTCTTTTGCAAAAAAAACTTTACAAATGTATGTTTTGTTTTTTTAAAAAACTAAAAGCATATTCATATATATAATTACATACATCAAGAATTATCTATATCAATAAATATGAAGAACAAAATATTAATGTATTTATTCAACTCGTCTTGTTGTAAGTTGAATAACTCTTTTTTAGTGCAAAAAAATTAATATATAGATGTTATTAGCATGTTTTTTTTTATATCAAGAAAAAATATAATCATAAAAAAAATAATAATAATTAATATTTATATATAAAAAAATATAAAAAAAAACCCCAGGACGAAGATAAGAATGATTTGAAATTCGAGTTATTTCACAAACTGACTTGACGAGGAATCCATTCTCTCGAACGCGATCCCTATTCTCCTTGAGTGTTTCGAACTTACCATTTGAACCCGCACTCGCGACTTCTTCAAAGTGATTGTATTCGGCGGCATAATTGTATTGGCCCCGCTGACCCTTGCTTGGCTTCCTTAGCATCCAACAATTTCATCCTACGGAGTGGTTGGCATTAGCGGTCCTAGGTGATTTATCATTGCCCCCGCGACATAAGATTCAATTACCGTTGAAAAGAAACCATCTAGGTGGTGGTCCAGTGGTAAGAGCTTGGGACTAAGAGGTTTGCTCCCTCTGTGGTCTCAGGTTCGAGCCCTGTGGTTGCTCATATGATGGCCACTGGAGGCTTACATGGTCGTTAACTTCAGGGCCCGTGGGATTAGTCGAGGTGCGCGCAAGCTGGCCCGGATACCCACATTAAACTAAAAAAAAAAAAAATTACCGTTGAAAAGACTAAAGGAATGGAGTGACGTAAGGTAATAAAAACATGAAAGATATTAAATTAATTTTTAATATAATAAAATAATAAAATAATGTTACAATTATTACAATGAAATAATATTTTTAGTTTTTATATAATAATTTTTTAAAAAAATATTAAAAAAAATAATAAAGATAAGAACAAAAAAATAAAGATAAGAACAAAACAATAGAATAAATAGACCAACTATAGAATAATAAATATTCAAAATGTAAAAAATAAAAAATAATTTTTTTTTAGAAAACAAATGTGTAAAGAAAAACTAAAAAAACATTAAAAAATGAAGATAAGAGATAAATTAATGGCGGTAAATAAAACAAGTGTAAAATAATAAAAATGATAAGTATAAAAAAATATAAGAAAAACTTATTTTTTAAAATAAAACAAAAAATTACAATTATATCATCTCTACATGAAACCCCCCCATTTCCTTTTAGTATTTATATAATATAAATACAAAAAACTGAAAATTATAATTTTATAAAACTAATCAGCAAAATTTACAATTATACTATTTCTATAAAATAAAATAAAACACCATTTGCTTTTACTTTTAGTATATGTATAATAATATCATTTTCAATTTGAATTAAATCCTCACTTTTAATAAAAGAAAAGAGAAAACAATTGCTGAATTAAGTCGGCGCGTCTTTTTGATATATATATATATATACTGAATTGGTCGTTAAGCAAGCTACACAACTGCGACAAGCAAAAGCTGCACGGAAACAAAGATAGTTGCGATGAGGAATGGCCCAGAAGCAGCTCAAAGAAAGGTCTGGAATAAATTACAATGTCATATTCCTCACTTCTAAGTTTTCTGTGCTTGTTTGATAAATGGATACTGTATAGTAATTGGCTTATATTAATTAGCTGTCACTGTTATAAACAATGCATGTCTAACATATGTATTGTTCCTCAACATTATTGTCGGCAGGAAAGAAAATCAAGGGACAGAAAACTATCCAGGAGCATCAAAAGGATAAGAGCTGACATGGTGGAGATTAGCCAGGGGCATAAACGTATTAAAGAGGGGCAAGAGGAAGTGAGGGAAAGATTTGAAGAAATAAGCAAAGAGGCTGCCAAGCTGAAGGAGGAAACTAATCTAATCTCCATGCAGAGCGCTGCGAATCAAGTCAGGCTTGATCTTATGTTTCAGATTGTCAAAGCAAGATCAGAGAACGATACTGCCAGGGACGCCGTACTGACGCAAACTTTGCGGTTTGTGATTCTCCAAATCTTTGTACCCTCCTCCGTTTAGTTTTTAGAATCTGTTATCACGATATGATCACTTCTAAAACATGAGCTGTAGTATTATGCTTCTTCTTCTTTTTCCAGAATGATTTGATTTACTAACGTTTTCGTTTGTTAAATATTATGTTTCAGGGAACTAATGGCAAGCTAAAGCAAGCTCCCCGAAGAGAAAAAAGAACAAGATTTAGCAAGTTAACCCTGTTTCCTGGCTCCTATGCCGCTTGCTTTTATGTATTGCTTTTCTAGTACGTACGCAGTACCATCCCAGCGTTATTTTCAAGCACTCTTTCTGTATTGTGATACTATATATAACGAAGTTAAATATTTTCCCCGTGACGAGGGGTTACCGACCATGCAAGGATTTTTCAGATAAAATCTCTTTATTCCTCCGTTGATCCATATAATTGATGAAAAACGATTCACGATTTGTTTTATTATTATTTGTTTCTTTACTTATTTTTATTTAGGTTTTTTTTAAAAAAATCTCCTTTATAGATTTTTTCCCTATTTAATCTTGATAATTTTATTTCTTCTATTTAGTTTAGAATTTTTATTTTTTCTTATTTAGTTTAGGCTTATTAATATAAATAGGGTTGTTTAACTTTTATTTGAAGATAAATATATCCCGTAATAAAATCTTAAATTAGTGGTTTTGTGTGATGATCTTATTTGATAGAATTTTATGTTGTTTATATTTACTATTTTTTTATATTTTTTTTCTATTTACATCAATTGGTATCATATATAGTTTAATGATTTTTTATAGTTATTGTTGTGAAATGAAATAATCAAGGTTAGAAGAGAATGCAACATGTGATGTGCTTCTGTATTGAGAGATAAGAAGATTCAACTTTGAAAAATAGACATGCATGGACAGATTGTAAATTTAACTCGTCAAAGGGTAGAGATAAGCAACTTGAAGGATCATGATGAAAGTAATCACAATTTATAGCCAACTTCGTTTAAAGGGTGTGAGCAAATGAGGTAACCTTTTAATTGAGATGAACATGTTATTAAAATTGATATTTTTGATGATTTTAGTTTTTTGATTATTGGAATCAACCATTTATTATGTTTATTATGTTTATTTTGATGATAATCACGTATGATATTTATTTTAAGGATGATTATGATGTTAATCATGACATAATCAATGACAGTAATGGAAGCAATGTCATCGATGATTTCTTCATGGACAAGGTAGAGGTTAAGTGCAAAGAAAGCATGAAATATGCTCAACCAAAAAAAATTTATTGATTTGGATGATATTGGTCTTTTTTTATTACAAGTTTACTATTATTGAAAACATAGATTTATTCAAGAATTATATTGATACAACTTATGTTGACGAAACAAGCTTGAGATTTTCAATTCAATACTTTATAAGCTAATGAAAAATAAATAACTTGTCAATTAATATTTCTTATATAAAATTTAACATAAAGATACTAAAGCTGAAATTTAAAACTGCAATACACCTAAAGTTAATAAAAAAAGTGATTGGAGAGGTTTGTTTTAGGCCCAATTTGTTTGTTGGAAAGTATTTTTTTTTTTGTAAAGTGGATTCCTGAAAAGTGAATTATTTTCCAATGTTTGGGAATGTTAAGAAAAATAAGTTGGAAAACACTTTTCAGTGTTTGGTTATATCATAGAAAATAAACTGGAAAATAACTTATTAATATTTTTTTTCAAGTTTATTAAAATAATGAGGAACAAATCTTATAAATTAAAAAGTTGAATGAGAATGAAATTGAAAAAAAAATCTAATTTCATAAATTATCTGAAATAAAATAAATAACAATCAAAATAATGGAGATCAAATCTAAAAGATAAAAAAATTAAAAGATGATGAAATTAAAAAAATAATTATAATTATAATTTCATAAATTATTTCTAATAAAATAAGTAACAATCAAAAGAATGAAAACCAAATTTGATAGATAAAAAATTTTAATTTAAAAAATAATAAGAGAAAAGAAAATAATAATCATAAAAATAAGGATCAAAGTTAATATAACAATCAAATTTCAAGGAGTGAAATTGAAAGAAAAAAAAAAGATTCAAAATAAAATATATAGCAGTCAAAAGTTTGATGACCAAATTTGTTATAATCAGCAAATAATATGATATTTCTAATTTTTTCACAATTTTTAAAAAGTGTTTTCCGCCCAAAATAAAAGAAAAATATTTTTCTGGAAACCAAGTCAAATTTTTCTTTGACTAAAAAGTATTTTTTATTAACTAATTTTTCTAATGACAAACAAACACATAAAAATTCAAAAAATCATTTTTTGTCAAATAAACAATTCCTAAGTCTCAGTCCCAGGTCATGAGAGAGGATTTAAACTGTGATCTTTCATATAAATATCTATGGAAACAAGAAAAAAATTGTATAAAAATAGATTTAAAAAAACTTTTACGCGATACCCTGCATTGATGCCGAATGCCATTTGAGCGTTTACTTGGCCAAATCGATATTCTTAACAGATTGTGCTCTGATCTATCACTCCGTAGGAGAATAAAATAAACATATCAAAGATGTACATCACTAAAAAAACAAAAAACTAAAATATATAAGAAAAAAAATCAATTTTACGTCCATTTCCAAAGTTAAAATGTCACAAATTATTTAACGCAAAAGTCTTATACTTTAATTTTTTAAAAAAAAAATTCAGTTTAAATGTCACAAATAGTTTAGATTTTAAATTTAAATATTGTTGCACATATGACATCACTAATATTTTTTAAAAAGTATGAATGATAAAATTAGATGTTTACTTAGCCATAGCATTGCAAATAAGTCTCCTGTATATTAGGGAGAAGATCACATTTACTGTCACAAGACTTAGTCATTCACCACGATCTTAGGGCATGAACTTCATGGGTTGTTATTTGATTTTATCCTGCATTGTAAGGCTATTTATATAGCCATTGTTTCTATTGAATACATAGATCAATTACTCCCAGTGTTCTAAGTGCATCAATTTATATTTTCTCAAATATAACATTTGGTATCAGAGCACAAAAGAACTAAACACAACAACCTGCCAAACACTAAAATCATGTCATCGAAAAGTAGCTTTGTTCAGCCTGCCATCCCAAAGCTTGATGGTCACTATGATCACTGGAGTATGCTGATGGAGAATTTCTTACGCTCCAAAGAATACTGGAGCCTTGTGGAGATGGGGATCACTGCAGCAGCAGAAGGAGATGAACCAACAGAGGCGCAGAAGAAATTGCATGAAGAACAGAAATTGAAGGACCTGAAATGCAAGAATTACCTGTTTCAAGCTCTCGACCGATCGATCTTGGAAACCATACTGAAGAAGGACACAGCAAAGGACATCTGGGATTCTTTGAAACAGAAATACTAAGGAACTGCACGTGTGAAACGTGCTCAATTGCAGGCTTTGCGGAAGGAATTTGAGGTACTGCACATGAAATCTGGTGATTCAGTCAGTGATTATTTTGCAAAAACTCTCATTATTGCTAACAAAATGAGAATTCATGGGGAGCACATGAAAGATGTGGTGATTATTGAGAAAATCCTAAGGTCCATAACTCCGAAATATGACTATGTTGTATGTTCAATCGAGGAGTCCAATGACCTGGACAATCTGTCCATTGACGAACTATAGAGTAGCTTGCTGGTTCATGAACAACGAATCAGTCGTCATGTCATAATGGAAGAGCAAGCATTGCAGGTCAGTTATGGAGGTCAACAAGGAGGTCGTGATGGGGGACGCAACCCCTATCGTGGCAGAGGAAGAGGAAGAGGAGGAAGAGGCAGAGGCAGGTTTGTCTTTGACAAATCAACAATAGAATGCTACAATTGTGGTGACTTCGGACATTACCAATGGGAATGTTCCAAGACACCAGGTGATCAGAAGGCACACTATGTAGAGACAAGAGAAGAAATGTTGCTAATGGCACACATTTCTTCTCAGGATGATGCTGCGCAACACATATGGTTTCTTGATTCCGGGTGCAGTAACCATATGTGTGGCAGGAGGGATATATTTTTCGACTTTGACTGCAATTTCAAAGAATCAGTGAAAATGGGGAACAATTCCAGTCTTAGTGTGCATGGCAGAGGACGTATTCGAATAGAAGTGAATGGAATTTACCATGTCATCACAGATGTCTTCTTTGTTCTAGAATTGAAGAACAATCTTCTAAGCATTGGTCAATTAATGGAGAAGGGACTTGCTGTGACAATGCAGCAGGGCAAATGTAAGATCTTTCATCCTGTGAAAGGTCTAATTATTGAAACTGCGATGACCCACAATCGGCTGTTTACTGTCATTGGTCACTGCAAGTCCACACAAGATCAAGCTTATTTTTCAACCATCAACACTGATCAGGCCACTCTTTGGCACCACCGTTATGGACATCTTAGCTGGAATGGCATCAAAACATTACAACAGAAGAAGATGGTAAATGGGTTACCACCATTCAAAGCAACTCAACAAGTATGCACAGGATGCTTGATCGGCAGACAACACCGAGACCCATTTCCTCAGGAAAGCGTGTGGAGGGCCACTGCAATTCTCCAATTGGTGCACACTAATCTCTGCAGTCCAATTAATCTCAGCTCAAACAACAATAGAAGGTATATCATAACGTTTATTGACGATTATAGCAGGAAAATCTGGGTTTATTTTTTGGCAGACAAATCAGAAGCTTTTTCAGCCTTCAAGCAATTTAAGGCTCGGGTCGAAAAAGCCACTGGAACTTTCATTCAAAACCTCAGATCAGACCGAGGGGGTGAATTCACCTCAACCAAATTCACAGCCTTCTGCAATGATAATGGCATTCACAAGCAATTGACAGCCCCATACTCGCCCCAACAAAATGGCATCGCCGAGAGGAAAAACAGGACAATCTTGAATATGGTGAGGAGCTTGTTGCTGGAGAAGCAAATTCCCAAAAACCTTTTGGCCCGAAACCGTTAATTGGGCGGTGCATGTGTTGAATCGCAGCCCCACTCTTGCTGTGAAAAATAAAACACCACAGAAGGCATGGGATAGTGTTAAACCATCGGTGGCGCACTTCAGAGTATTCGGCTGTTTGGGGCATGTACATGTTCCAACTCAAAAAAGAATTAAACTTGATACAAAAAGCATCAAGTGTGTTTTTCTGGGGGTAAGCGAAAATTCTAAGGCCTACCGTATGTTTGATCCAATTTCAAACAAAATTATCATTAGCAGGGATGTGGTTTTTGAGGAAGAAAAACAGTGGAATTGGGGAGATCATGGGCAAGAAAAGGAGGCAGATTTCCAGTGGGGAGATCATGGCAGACCGAGAATTGGAGACGAGTGGGAGCCATTTCCAGAACAGGAAGGAAATGGGTTTGCAGTTGCGGAAACAGAGGGGAATGGGTTTGGTAATAACGAAGGGTGTGCTGAGCAAGATGATGGTCAAGCCGAACTGGAGGTGCTGGTGGAAGACCAAGCTGAGCTGGGGGGAAATTTTGAAAATTCTGAGAATTTGATTTTATCTCGAGGAAGAAGCAGAAGACAGCCCCGATGGATGAGAGAATATGAAATGGGAAGTTATTTTGGTGATGCAGACGACGTGAATTTGAATGATGCAGACAACGTGGCAGACGACGTTCACTTGGGGAGAGCAGACGATGTTCATTTGGGGAGAGCAGACGACGTGGCAGTTGATTTGCACTTTCATCATCCTTTGATGATGCCGTGAAAGATGACAAGTGGAGGGTGGCTATGAATGCTGAAATCTGTGCAATAGAGAGAAACCAGACGTGGAAATTAATTGATCTGCCACTGGGGGCTAAAACTGTAGGAGTCAAATGGATTTTAAAAACAAAATTCAATGAGCTCGGGGAGGTTGATAAATATAAAGCACGTCTAGTT
This sequence comes from Populus simonii, assembly GCA_007827005.2. Classification (NCBI taxonomy): domain Eukaryota; kingdom Viridiplantae; phylum Streptophyta; class Magnoliopsida; order Malpighiales; family Salicaceae; genus Populus; species Populus simonii. Next base: position 17,403,759 of record CM017466.2, on the reverse strand, counting down.
GCTAAGGGGTATAGTCAACAATATGGGATTGACTACGCTGAAGTCTTTGCACCCGTGGCACGGCTAGATACGATTCGCATGGTAATCTCTCTTGCAGCGCATAAAGGTTGGGACATTTTTCAGCTTGATGTCAAATCCGCTTTCCTGCATGGCGAAATTAATGAAGAGGTGTTTATAGATCAACCTCCAGGCTATGAAAAAAAGGGGCATGAATCAAAAGTTTATCGTCTAAAGAAAGCATTGTATGGACTAAAACAAGCTCCCCGCGCTTGGTATAGTTGCATAGAGTCATACTTTGTGCAAGAAGGCTTCAACAAATGTCCACATGAACATACCTTGTTCATTAAAATTGGAGATGGAGGTAAAATTTTGATCAGTTGTCTTTATGTTGATGATCTCATATTTACTGGGAATGATGAAGGTATGTTCAATAAATTCAAGAAATCCATGATGACTGAATTCGACATGACTAATCTTGGAAAAATGAGATATTTTCTAGGCATCGAGGTATTGCAGAAGGATGATGGCATATTTATATGCCAACGCAAATATGCTCATGAAATTCTTGAGAGATTTCATATGGGTCAGTGCAACTCAGTGAAAAATCCAATTATTCCTGGATTTAAACTGACAAGAGATGAAGGAGGAGTTCAAGTCGATAGCACCCTTTACAAGCAAATGGTGGGGAGTCTTATGTACCTTACTGCCACACGTCCTGATTTGATGTTTGCTGTGAGTCTGATCAGCAGGTACATGGAGCACCCCACAGAATCTCATTTTATAGCGGCAAAGAGGATTCTAAGGTATATAAAAGGCACAACCAGTTTTGGGATGTTCTATAAGAAGGGAGGAGTTGCTGAATTGTTCGGTTACACGGACAGTGATTACGCGGGAGATCAAAATGATAGAAAAAGTACTTCTGGTTATGTTTTTATGATGAATTCAACTGCAATATCCTAGTCTTCAAAGAAACAACCAGTAGTTACCCTTTCTACTACAGAAGCTAAATTTATTGCTGCAGCATCTAGCGCTTGCCAAGTCATCTGGCTGAGGAGAATTCTAAAAAGTCTAAAGTATACACAGTCCGGACCGACGGTTGTATATTGCGATAATATCTCGGCCATCAAACTTTCAAAAAATCCAGTTATGCATGGACGTAGCAAGCACATCGACATTCGTTTTCATTTTCTCCGTGATCTGGTCAAGGACGAAGTTATAGAACTAACATATTGCTCTACTCATGATCAAATTGCAGATATCATGACTAAGCCTTTGAAGATTAAAGCTTTTTTGAAATTACGAGACTTAATGGGTGTTTGTGAATACACTGAATAAACTGCTTGCACATGCAATTTAAAGGAGGATGATAAAATTAGATGTTGACTTAGCCATAGCATTGCAAATAAGTCTCCTGTATATTAGGGAGAAGATCACATTTACTGTTACAAGACTTAGTCATTCACCACGATCTTAGGGCATGAACTTCGTGGGTTGTTATTTGATTTTATCCTGCATTGTAAGGCTATTTATAGCCACTGTTTCTATTGAATACATAGATCAATTACTCCTAGTGTTCTAAGTGCATAAATTTATATTTTCTCAAATATAACAATGAACAACAAAAGGATGGTTTTATTCCCCATAAATTGTTGATTTCACTGTGTTTTTTATGAAACAAATAAATTACAAATCTGTTGCTCGAGTATACTGAATCATTTACATCAGTGGTAAGCTGCAACCATTTCAAAAGCATTTACATAAGTTATGAATTCTCTGTTTCTTCAAGGTTATCTCATTCTCAGCATCCCATAACATTTCCCCTGCACTCGAGATCAACTGGTAAATGTTGTAGAACGGGTATGGTCCCTGATTTGGTTTTTAGCAAGAATCTCGTGGCGTACATTATGAATGCACAAGCCTAAGGATTCTTTGGGTGAGCAAACGGTTTGTTCAGATTGGTTTTTGTTTTATTCGGCTCTGTTTTTTAAAAAACAAAGCAACAAATTGTGAAATACCAAATTGTGTGAACCACCATATCTCAGTTCGGTTTCTGCTTTTCAATTTTCTCTTCATATAAAATTTTATTATTTTTGAAAATTAAAAATGGAAGTGAAAAGAAAGAATTTCCCCTTTCCTTTTTTGTGGTTTTCAAACTGTACCAAAATGAAAATCGAATTATTGAACCAAACAGCAAGCCGAATCATGGAGGTTCAGTTTGGTTTTCCAGTTCGAACCAGTCAGCGCACAGCCTTAATATTAGGAACTGTAACTGTTATTAAAATGTCCCAAACCTTACTCTGCAGGCGCTCATAGGAAAAATTGGAAACTATAAGGTGTGGCTAGTAAAAGAGCGCCCCCCCTGTTCCTGTATTTAATCCATGTCGGATACGCCAGGATACATCAACGTTTCTGAAGGCAATGGTAGACCATTATCATTTATAACTGACCCGAAAACACCATTGATGTGTTTTGTTTCTCATGGTCTTATTCTGTGACCTGCCTTAATGGTGGGCATGACCTCAAATTGTCTGCATGGGAGGGAGTTGGATGATAGTGACGATACAACTTCCGCAAGATGTTTGAAGGCATCACCATTTTTTTCTTCTCTTTCTAGACTGGGCACCATGGTCGTTGTTAAAACTATCTACCTCAAATAAAAAGAATGAGGATTGAATTTGATATAAAAATAATTTGAAATCAAATATTGAAAGATGAAATTTTAAAAAAATCAACTAGGAAAAGAATTAAAAAAAAATCAACTAGGAAAAGAATTAAAAAATAAACAACAATTAAAAGAATGATAACCAAATTTAATATGAAAATTAAATCAAACCAAATAATGATGGGTGAAAATGAAGAAAAAAATCAATAAAAAATAAAAAAATTAAACAATTAACAATAAAAAAATAAGGATTAAATTAAAAAAATAAAAATAAATTAAATAACACCTTTATATTTTGGCATGAAAAAAAAAGATAGAAAAAAAGAAGGGGAAGAAAAAGAAAGCGAGATATTTCAAACACTATCTTGAAAGAATGACACCACATGTATCTTTCAAAGGGCACGAGGATCACCAATAATTTTTTTTAATAATATTTATATTAATTAAAAGACCTGTTCCTCTATTATATATATAAAAAAAAACATTCATTTGTGAAAAGATGAAATAACTCTCTTATACAAGTTTAATAATTTTTTTTACCTTTAAAGGTAATATATAATCTTTATAAGGGGTGTAATCATAAATGTAGTATCGGGGCTGGCAATTGGAAGGTATATGATTTTTGGGAGTTTGGGAGAATCTAGCATTTGTGTCCTTTTGAACTTCCACATGCAGGTTTGGACATCAAGACTGTATAAATCTCCAAGAGCTCTCGCCATTGTAATAATTCGAATAATTTAGACTCATATGATGCCACCATTGAGTGAGAATGACGAGCGCATGGTCGCTCGCCATAACAGAGACCTCTTTCCAGTGTTAAGAACATGCGACGATGATAAGATTGTATCATTCTCAAGTCCACCAAATATATATATGTTTGAGCCAGATGCTCTTGCTGCCTGCCATTGCCTGTGAAACATACACAAGGCATGCACAAAATCAACAATTGTTCTGCAAGCTGACTCCCTGTTTTGCTTCTTTGACGAATATTTTCATCAAACTCATAGTCATTAGATATAGCAAAAGTAAAAAAAGAAAATAATCTAATATAAATGTGCTCAAACTTCACCTAGGAAGGAAAACGTGCATTGCAAAAAACATTTTAAGCTTTGGGTGCCACAACCCGTTTCATAGGTTGGGCCATGGTCTTTATACTGTAGTTTTAAAATGTAAGGGGAAAAAAAAAAGAGGAAGATGAATTGCTATTAATCTCTTAAAATTTTTTGCTCTTTAGGTTATTACATTGTATATTTAAAAGATAAAAAAACTGAAATATTCTTGATCGTGATGACTAATGGACACGTGGGAAAAAAACATTCTACCCCACCACTAAGATTATTGATTTTTTTTAAAAGAATAAAATGATAATTAAATTATTATGGTGAACAATAGTTTATATCCAAATACACAATGAATTCTCCATTCGCTTGAAGGTTTTCTTTTTTTGGTAATATATACACGCGCGCGCACTTAGTTGCCCAAAGAATCCGCTTAATTTTGTTGTTTAGGACAAACGGAAGGCCAGTGGCTCTAACTAAGATTTGTTAGTTGTGGGCAATCATGGAAATTGCAAGCTCCAGTCCGTTTGTCCAATTGGAAAGGAAGATATCCTGAAACGTTAGAATGAGGGGATAAAAAGAGGATTAGGTGCGTGCTTTTTTGGCGTGAGTGGGAAGCATATTCTGTACGCACAAATAATTCTTGCAAAATTAGTGTGTTTCAACACAGACGTGGTGGTGGGCAGGGCAGGGCAGGGTCGAGCCGTCGAGATGGTGGTCAATTTAAGAAAGGGTGGCGTTTGTCCCTGTGGTGGTGGTGCGTGATCCATTTATGACTGTTTTCCATTGCGCAGGAGGAATTGATGCTCTCTCTCTCTCTCTCTCTCTCTCTCTCTCTCTCTCTCTACGCACGAAAACGAAAACGAAAACGAAAAGAAAAGGAAAGGGAAGGGAAAGAAAAGGTTGGGTTAGGTTCGGTTCGGTTTGGTGGATCAAGGAAGGAAGAGGAAGAAGCTTCTGTTTCTAAAACACGCAAGCAGGCATTTTTTAATATTTTGTTTTAAGCATGGCCCAGGCACTCCTCTATTGTTACTCGCAACTAGTGGCTTGGCTAAACAATCGTTTAACCATTAAGCCTTTGAATTTTCACTATACAACTCTGTCTCCCCCCCCACCAAAAATAAATAAATAAACAAGTAACAAGAACAAAAACCAACAACATAGAAAGATCAAGCTGAGATTTTTTTTAAAAAAAAAAATCCTCAGTTTTGTTCTTGTTCTTGTTCTTGTTTTGTCAGTTTTCTATCTCTCTTCCAACGATAAAAACAAACGAAGTATACGAGATTGTCCGCCACATCTCGGACCGGCGTCCAAAATTGCTCAGATTACCTTTCAACCCAAGGTAAAGTAGCTTATCATTTCCGTGTTTCATCTCTCTTTGAAAAAAAAAGAATTTTTTTTATTTTGTTTTTACTCTCTCTCTCTCTCTCTGTATCGTTGTTAGCAAAAGAGGAAATCAATTTACTTTCTTCTCTTGATCAAAATAAGAAGAGAAGAAGATTCTTCCGATTCCATTTTCAGCGCAGCTTATTATCATCCCCTGAACAATTCCATGGACGAATTCTTAAATCTAGAAACAATCTAATTCGGCTTAATCCTTTCACCTCTCCTTGCCTTTGATGGGTTTTTGTTTTGTTTTTTCAAAATTATGAATGAAGATGGCAGAGACAGCGGTGGAGTCGCGAAAAGACAGTGGAAAGTTGGAGCACAATGTTAGGGAAGATAGCGAATATGTTAGGCTTGTTATATCTGACGAACCAAGAGTTGGTGACTTCGACATTTCACAAGTTCAATCGAGAGCGAGGATTAAAGCTTTCATACGGTGGATCAAAGCTTTAATTTGGTGCCTTGTTATTGCCACACTAGTTCTTGTTTTCTTGAAATGGGGTGTTTCATTTCTTTTTGATAAGGTACTTCCTCATTTCTCTCCTCTCCTCTTGTTTTTACCCCTTTGCCTTCCCTGCATTGGTGCTTTCTCTGCACCTTTAATCAACAACTATTGCATAAACCGCATCCTGTTACTTATTGTTTTTGGGCTGATTTGTTCGAGATGGTTCTTCTTTGGTATCAAATTAGATTCATGAATACAGCATTGTGGTTGATAAGCTTGATCGAGTTTGGCTAACTTAAGGATCAACTTGGTATTTTAGTTTGGTTATGCCAAAGGTTAATCAATTTTGTTGTAGGTTCTCTTGCCAATGATGGAATGGGAAGCAACTGCCTTTGGCCGTCCGGTCCTCTCCCTTGTGCTTACGGCTTCTCTTGCCTTGTTCCCAGTGTTCCTAATTCCTTCCGGTCCTTCCATGTGGTTGGCTGGGATGATCTTTGGATATGGTATTGGTTTCGTGATAATCATGGTTGGAACCACTATTGGGATGGTCCTGCCCTATTTGATCGGGCTAGTTTTCCGTGATCGCATCCATGTAAGGCAAATGATTTTTCACTGATATAACTTGGTGTTTATTTTGGATCGTACTTCTGCATCTCCATCTGTGCGAATTATCTCCTGTTGAATGTGTAGCAATGGTTGAAGAGATGGCCCCAGAAAGCTTCTATGATTAGACTTGCTGGGGAGGGAAGCTGGTTCCATCAATTTAAAGTGGTTGCCATCTTTAGGGTTTCACCATTTCCCTACACAATTTTCAACTATGCAATAGTGGTAACAAGTATGAGATTTTGGCCCTACTTATGGGGTTCAGTTTCCGGAATGGTACCAGAAGCTTTTATCTACATATACAGGTCTGTTCCTTGGTTATACTATTTTTGGTCACTATTGGTTCTTATTTCAAATTTCCAATGAAATATACAAGGAAAATAGATATCTGGGAATATTTTTGGCCCATCTCAACCTCATGTTTGTGCTTCGGTGCAGTGGTAGGTTAATAAGGACATTTGCTGATGTGAAGTATGGGAACTATCACTTGACTACTGTGGAAATAATATACAACATCATCTCCTTCATCATTGCAATTGTTACTACTGTTGCCTTTACTATTTATGCGAAACGAGCTCTGAAGGAGCTTGAAAGGGCAGAGGCTACTGAAGAAGTTCCGCCCTCCCACCAAGAAAGTCATGAGATGGGAAAGCTTCCACTTGAAAGACCTAAGCGTGCAGGTTTGTCATCTTTTTCATTATAGCCTGAATACGTAGGAGGAAAATATATGTACCTGTTGAAATTGATATGTTAGATGGCATTTGTAGGCTAGGTGATCGTTGTAACTTCCTTGTTCTTTTTTTTTTTTTTTTTTTTTTGAGGGGGGTTTATGTTTGTAACTACAAAAATAGAATTCAGAAGGAAAATTAGGGGACGTAAAAGGTGAAACTTCTTAGCATATTTTTCCGTGCTTGTTTTCTTTCTTACCATTCAAGAAACCACTTTTTTGTTTATTATCTTCTGAATGATATTAATCTTATATTTTTAGTAAATACAGGGAAATAAACATCTCCTGGGTATGGAATAAGGCAGTCATTAGCTTCTCTTCCTCAAATTGTTGAGAATATGAGCTTTAACCTTCTAGAGTCATTCTTCAATGATGCTTGAGCTTTTCACCATGCATTGATGCATACTTGCAAAACTATTAAGAAAGCTTGCCATTCGGTAGCCTGAGAGATTAGATTCAGTTTTCAACTGGCAAATTTATGTGACAATAAAAAGAATAACAACAATGATCATGAAAGCAACATAGACATTATGTACCGTATGTGATCCAGAGTATAACAAAAAATAGGGTCTCTCAAGCTTTAAGATTACAATCCTTTACTATCGAGAAAATTTTGTGCGATATATTTTGAAATTCAATAATTGTTAAATTGTTTTGTTTAAATAAGTGCCAAATCGACCTAGCTATTAAAACTAAATTAAATTAAAATTCTAAAACTTAACCAGGAAAGGAATATGAAAATAACTAAGAAAATAAAGTAAAATCTAAAACATTAATGTGGACTTGTTCCTAGCATGCTAGTGGATCAATCCTATAAGAAATTAGGCTTGTAGAAAGCTCTAAATTAGTCTAATCCAATAATCAAATCAAAAGTTATACTTTTTTTTTTTTTGTCATAAAGCATGTTTGATCTGTCTAGGTTTTTTTTTAGCTTGACTTTGGCCATCCGAGATGTATCCACTAAATGTCTCACAGATGTTACAAGAAAGAAGAAATAAAGCTGCAAAATCACCTGCATCTGATTGAGGCATTGGTTTTCTTTTATTTACCATAAATGCATTCGGTTCGGTAGGTTGTGGGGGATTTTAGGTGGTATGAAAAGAGCAGCAATGAATGGCAAATTACCTGAAACAAAGTGAAAATAATATTCACAGAAAAGGTGAGGTTATGAACAATGGTTTGGTTGAATGATGAATCTGCTCATATTAAGGCTTTAGGAGATGTAAGTGGGCGTCCTTTTTTTTCTTTTTGCCGAACAACCAAATTTCAAGATGCAGGCGCTTGGGTTGCAGAAGAAAGCTTGCCCTGCACAGTGAGCCGATTCTGTGGCTATATGCTCCGTGATGGTCGTTTGGGTCCCTCGCAGTCCATCCTGAACTTCCCAACCAAATGCTAACTGCACTTCCTCAACAAACATGCCTTCTTGAACCTGGTGCCCATCTCCACTCACTCAGATACCATCAGCAAAGGGGAAGAAGATGGGTTTCTGAAACATTTCAATCATTAAAGAGCTCAACGTGAAACTTGGTGTGTACGTTCGCCAACCTGGGATACAACAGCATACTAAGGCAAGGTGGGGTAACTGCATAGAACTTGAAAAATCAAACTGCATCCACCAAATAAAGTAATGAGAAGGCTCGTTTTCTTGGATAATTAGGGAAGAAACAGAAAAAATAAAATCATAGAAAATTCTCAAATATGTAGTAATCTCCCTTTTGGAATTAGTACATACTAAGCCTGGCACAGTGTAGCCCGCTCTTTCCATGATGTATGATCTAGACGCAACTTTACGACTCCTATTGCGACATCGGACTTTATGAGAAATTTGTTTTCAGAAAATAACATCCAAAAAACATTATTCTTTGGGACACATTTTAGATAATCTAAAAATAGTAACATGCTTGATTTACAAAAGAGCATATTTTAGTGTTGTACTGCAACACCCTCAATTATGTCTCACAAGCAGTGATACAGTTGTTTCAAAGTAATCCACTGCAACCCTGCGCACTGTATCTATATTTTCTGGAAATATTTATAAGTGCAAACTTGTTGTACAGGAGAGATTGGGGAGAAAAGGATTGACTAACTTTCTTTTAATTTTTGTGAGGCTTCAAACAATTCACCTTGTCTCTTCAAGAACTGAATTTCCAAACAAAAGTCAACCACCCAAACCCTTAGGAACTTCGAGATTTTCATATGCACCAGAAAACCTCTTACATGGTGAAAAACACCACCTCACAGCTTAGGGACTGTTTGACGTTGTGATTGAGGTGCTTTTAAAAGTTTTTTGTCTTAAAATAAAAAACACTCAAGAAAACATCAATTTGATGTGTTTTCATTACCAAGCACACGTCTAAAAGCTCTTTCTATTTGCTTAAAAATCCAGTTGATGCAGAAACAACATTTAAATAACATAAATATAAATATAAAGAATGTTTATTGGAGAGGAAGAAAAGATACAGGTTCAGAAGCAATAACATTTTTTATGCGCAGTGTACGATACCTGCATCATTTCGCACATTCATTTCTGCAATCAGTGGCGGTGCATAACTTTAAATTTATCTTCACTTCAGTTTCGGTTTTGGTCCAGTCCAAATATGAAGTTTTTAAAAGATAGCTTAAATATAGATAGCTGAGGATGTTCAATCTGGGAACCAAAAAAATTAAATATTGAAGGAAGAAAAATTGAACCAAAATATTTACCTAGCTCAAGTGTAAAAGAAACATACGAATGTAACAAAACTTTACCAGTTTAATTATGAAGAACACGCTCAGCGAAAATGGTGGCGAGAGCAATAACAAAGCAGACAGCAGCAACCACCCATGTCGGTGTGTACTGCGGAGATTTGGGTTCATCCTCCATACTCCGTGTTTCCTGAGAGTCTGGAAAAAGAATTTGAAAGTTGCCAGGAACATAAAAAGATTGTGAGAATGGGAAAGTAGAAGTACATTCTGAGATTGGCTAAGGACTAATCAGAACCACAGTAGTTCTGAAAGGTTTCTCTTGGAGTATACATCTCACGTTCGTCACGTGAATAAGGTTCCTATTTTGCTGTTAGCACACTTCAAAGTGGTGGCTATGGCCTCATCAGATTCCTTAACTCAATAGCAGATCAATGTCAATGAACCACTGATTACCTCGGTTTTAGTAGAAGCTACATACGGCAGATGCCGCACATCTACTGAAATAGTCTTCTTCGAGGCATAAATTTGGTTGCAAACAGGGGGGGAAAGAGACATTCTCAGGGCATTGGTCTTGGAAATCACCAAAATGACCTGTGCATCACTTGGTGGTGTATGTTCCAACCAAAATATGCACAGATTGTACAAAACTGAATCCACATATGCACGGATAACAATTAGATATGGGAATTGCAAATCCAGTAATGAGATGAGATCTGTTACAACATTAAATCGAATTTATTGTTAATCAGTCTTTGAACTGTTGAATTCACAATTTGTTTTCCCAAAGAATACAACGTTACATATCATACACATATACTAAGTATATCACAAAATCAGACAGACATCTTGGGTACAAAATATCAATTTCTTAAAGTTCCCAAGCACATATACCCCAGTCATCTTCACAAACTTATGCATTGTAGTCTTTCCTATGACCATCCTCCTTCCTTAAGTAGCATCATCTTTACCTCCCAAGATGTTCCAAGTCCAAACTCTATTGCAGCAAAATCATCTTACCAAAAGCCACACAGATAAACTCTTAAAAACTGTCAACTGTGGCATCTCATGGTTTCCAAGGCGCTGGTGGTGGTGGAGGAGTTGGAAACATTGGGGGAACTGCAGAGAATATTGTGTTCTTGTCAATCCCAGTAGTTTTGTCACCAGACAAGGCCACAAGTGCTGCAACTAATCCTGCATTTCCAGCAATCGTTGGCTCTGTATAATTATAGTTGGTGCGAACATCATGGAAACCATCATGCCGGTCAGGGCCAGCAACCATGGCTCCAACAAGTGTATTTGGGTTTTGGCTTCGAGGTGTCCCTCCATTTCCATCCTCCTTTACAGTTATACCTGATCTTGTTCTTAGGGATAGATGCACCTCTATGGTGGAGATGTTTTGGGTAATGATTACCAAAACCCACAATATAGCTCATTTTACGTGGATTTTTGCCCAGGATGTAATCAATCTATCACAATAACAAAGCAAAAATGAAGTTATAAACCACCAAAATTATGAAAATATCTACTATAGAACATCTAATTAAATAGGGCTTGACATACTTGAGTCTTGGCGAAATCACGCAACACATCAGTAGAGTAGAAATTTGGTCCACAATACCATCCAGGTGTATCAGCAGCTTCAAGATAATCACTAAATAGGGTTGCTAGGAAGGCAGCGTTGACGACATACTGAAGGGGCTGAGGCCTTCCATGGTTTAACTCGATCAAGCCTCCTGTAGGACATCATCAACACAGTTAGACTGGGATCCCAAAATTAATCCATCCACCTTGAACACTATCAGGCTAGTCATACAAGAGATGGTTGTTTACCTTTTGTTCTATTAAACTTTGTGAAAATTGGCAGATATGAGCACATGATTATGCTGGTCTGGTTGTGAAATGTCCTCAGTATTTCTTCATATGGATAACCAGGGCTCAAGAACAATCTTAGGCGGCTCAAAAGTAGCTATCACACATAACAAAATTTAATCATTGGGAAGGATAACATAAATTTCAAAGTTGACTAATAGCAAGCTAGCCACAATATGATTTGACAGTAAAAGTAGAAGCACAAAAATGTCAACAGGACCCTAATGGGAGATCATTGTTGACAATTCAACATTTGGGCAAAATGTCAATGGCAATTAATTAGGTTTCAAACAAATGAATCATGAAATAATCAAGAAAAGTAGAAAAGAGTACAAAGAAGAAAAGGCAAGAGATAAATTTACAAGTTTGGATGCAATTTTAGAATTTTGAAAAAACAAAAAAGGAAACAAAATAATAAAAGCCACATACATACCCCGGGACAAATTTTGTTGAATATCGATAACTTAAATAAAATATCACTTTGTTAGTAGCAAAACAAGTAATTAGAGGAGCCCATAATTCTTACTCGAGTTTCATATCTCGGGGACACACCTAATAGTCTAAGCTTTTGAATTGAGATAGTTCAGCCTAACTAACCAAAAGATCCCGAGTTAGAATCTTAGGACCTCATTCTTTCCTCTATTAATAGCACATGGGAGTGTGAACCTTTGCAAGTTTCAAGTCCGAAGAGCATATGGGAGTATGAACCTTTGCAAGTTTCAAGTCCAAAGAGCTCTCACTTGAGAGGGTGTTTGAAAATAATATAAACTATATCTTGAGAACAAGCTTTTGAGTGAGGCCCCAAGAAAAGTTTTAAATTACTCTCTAACAAGTATCAAATAAAATCCATACATATGCATAGCTACCTTAAATTTCAGTAGCTTTCAAAATCTAGAATATATCAACTCTTAAAGATGTTCGACATGTGTGTATATTATACTGAAACAATATAAGATATTTTAATAAATTCAAAGCAAGAATAGAGGCATGGCAAAATTAATAACATTCTGAAGGAAAGTTAATTGCATGGCTAGGTAAAGCATGATAGAATATAGATAAGAAGCTTCACTAACCTGAGCACCAGCAAGCTTGTTGTCCCAGCTAAGCACACCATAGTCTGGCCCTCCCCAAAATGCACCGGCATGCTTGGCTAAGCCAGGCATTGTAGCAAGCTGAAGATAGGAATTATTTCCAGTTGCATAATATAGCCAAGCTCCACCCCAAATAAATTCATCCCAGTAACTAGTTGAATTATAGAAAATGGCGGCTTCTGAACCACTTGCACTGTATCTACCTCGCTGGTCCCTTGCAAATTTAAAGAGAGTTTTGGCACCATGAACAAGCTTCTGAGAGTAGGCCTTGTTATCTTTGAAAACGATAGATGCAGAAGCTAAGGCAGCAGCCATTTCTGCAGCAAGATCAGAGCAGGAGCTGCATTCAGTTACAGGTCTGTCGTAATCAATGTCCTCAGGACGCATCCAGCAATAATGATCGTTTTGAGTGGTACTCCCACCAGAAGTATCCCCCGAGCCAACCTGTCAGGGAGTGGAAATCAAAATGTCAGACCATATACCCTGCAGAAGATCCACAAACAAAGATAACAACAATAATTTGATGACTGGCACGCATTGTTTTATGCATCTTAAACTAATTAACTAACAAGATTATAATGAGATGATGACCAATGCAGTAGCTATAAACAATCTCCACTTTAGTATTCAAGGATAAGCGGGAAATTTTCTATGCATAAGCAGAAGTTGATTTTTCAAGGAGAAACCATCAGACAAAAGAACTTGCTCAGTAAGTTAGAAAGATTGAGAAAAGCCCTACCCTCCATGAAGTGCACCAAGCAAGATAATGTTTTCTTTGCAAAATCAAGCATCGTCGACATTAAAGTGAACGGGAGTTATGAAATAAATTCAGTCCAGATACATTATATCTATGTTTAGATAAAATGAGTGAAGTTAATTCACCTGTGCAACTATCCTGTCGATGGTATCAGCAGAACTATTAAATGTCTTCAGAAAGTAGTCAGCTCCCCACTTTATAAGTTCTTTGACATGGTTAAGCTCACCAGCAGCTTCATATTTCGCACTATATTCAATAACACTCCAGCTCAACATTGTCATGGAAAAAGAAGCAGGGAAGTGGAACTTTATTGCATCCCCAGCATCATAATATCCACCCACCAGATCTTTGTAAAAACTACCTTGTTTACCTTTCCCATCGCCCAAACACGAGCTTCCCCTCCATGACACGTTGTTATGCTTCGGAAGCTTTCCCGCTGCAATTTTCCATCAAAATACACAAACATAAACAAAATCAAGATTCTTTATTTCTTTGAATTTATGATCATTATCAATAACATCAGCAACAGTAACCGAAATTAATGATCTGAATCCGTGCAAGCTAACGATCTTCTTGAATAATTCATGATCTACGGGATCACATTCAAACTAACTAAAAAGAAAGAAAGATTGTCTACTTTCCTGACTATGGATGATCTGAATATAGTTAAATTAAGTAAATTCATGATCTGGGTTTCTTAAGATCGATGATGCATGTTCCTTAAGCAGGTATAATCCTAGACTCATTGAATAAGCCTCTCCTCCTTCTAGCTACAAAATGATGTTATCTTCCAGATTTAACAAATAAATGAATTCAAGAGGCATGCAGACATCAACTGACCGAAATCAGATCAGGATAAAAATAAAAAAAGGAAAAGGAAAAGAAAAGGAAACATACATCTTTGAGCATTGAAGAACATGAGTGCCTTATGTAGAGCAAGAGTGTAGTTATCAGCTGGAGCATGAGAGTGATGATGGCGAGGCACAGTTTTAACAATAAGAGTAATAAGACCAACCAATAGACCAGCAGCAACGATACTCCCAACAGTCCACACAAAGATCTTGCGACTAACAATGATACAGCCCAGATCCACATATTTCTTCTTCTTCTTTTGCTCAGCTGGACCCAGCAACCAACTCTGCTGAGTCTCATCCAATGGCCTTGACAGAGCTGCCCTGTCTAAGTCATTCAAGTTCCTGCTCCTGTCATCATCTGTTGCTGAATCTGCTGCATTTATCTCCAGGGGTCCTCCCCATGGATCTCTTCCGTACATATTCTTAAGATTTCACCCTTTTTTCTTGTATTAATTTAGTAAATTACCTTACTTTTGATCCTCCCTCAATTCAAGAAAACAAAAACAAAAAGGCAGAGAACTCGAAGCTCCACCGACACTGTATTGACAAAAAGAAAATGCGAGCTGTGTTACTCTCTCTCTTTCTCAAGTGTGAGGAGGAGTGATGGAGCGTGGGGATGCGGGAGGATATTAATGGTGGACAGAGGAGACTGATGACGGTGGAGAGTCAAGCAACAAGCAGTATCATATCATGTGAGAAACTTAGGTTGGGTTGGGGTTTTTATTTTTATTTTTATTCCACGTTTTTGCTAACATTTTTAAGTACGGAATTATATTTATTGAATTTATTAAATGTGGTTGTGAGGGTGACCAGTCCGCTACTAGACAAGGACAGCCTGTCTGCCCAACGCTGTGTTTCTAACAGCTAAATCTGCGGTGTATTTCTTTCTTTCTCACTCTAGACAGTGGGCCCAAAAGGAAGAAGAAGAAGATGAAGAAAAGTAGAGTTTGGTAATGGAATTTGCTTTCCAAGAACTTCAACCCGTCCACATGGTGTTTATTAATCCCATTATTTTTTAAAATATTTTTTTAATATATTAAAATAAATTTTTTTGAATTTTTAAAAACTTATTTTAATATCAACACTTTAAAATAACCTAATAAATAAATAAATAAAATTTAATTTTTTAAAAAAATATTTTTTAAATATAAAAACAAACTGACTTATTAATTAAGATTAGGGTTTCACCTACATTTTTAAGTTGGATTTTTAAAATTTTTTAATTTTTATTTTTTAAATTAATATTTTAATATAACTAATATTAAAAAATATATATATTATTTTAATATAATTTCAAACCAAAAACATTTTAAAAAATAATTTACTACCATTAATTTTCCATCGTCTATAGCACCTCCAGTATTGGGGAAGAGAGGAGACATCATAATTGCTTGTAAAGTGGGGTTGGTTTTGATCGTAATTTTTTAGTGTTGGTGAATGAAAAGATGCCATCCAACTAACGATGGTAAGGAACCTCATCCCTTTCCCTTTCCAAAGCGGACAAATCATTTTTTTATTTTTTATTTAGAGTATTTGAATTAATTCATGTGTATTTTAAAATTAATAATTATATAAATTTTTAATAATTTTAAAATTTATAATTTTTAAACTAGTAATTTTTAAAAAATATATTTAAAATCTGACCACAGAAAAACAAAAATATATACAAACAATATTGTACATGGATCACTGTAACCCGTTTGATTTACATGGATCAGAAGAAATTATCGTTTATGCACATCAACAAGGTAATTTTGTCCCCTCAAGCTGTGTAAATTGTTGATAAACTACAAGAAGATGCATAATTAAGTACACATATACAAAACTGATGGTGATTTTGAGCATGTTTTCATTCTTGGAGGAGCAATCTGCAAGAGAGAGAGTATAGTTTTTGAGGGGGGCATCCTCCTACTCTATCTAACCACCAGTTACCCTCCCTCTCCTTTTCTCTTCGAGAAGTTTCAAACAGAACGTTTGCCGACACTTCAAGCTATGCTTCCCTCCCTTTTCACGCTTCTGCCCTCTCCTCCTTTCCTCTCTCTAGTTTGGTTGCTTCGCTTGGGTACGAAGTGTATGCATTACTGATTTGGACTAGCGTGTATAAAATTAATTATTCGTAGAGAATAGTATAAATTATATTTAATAATTTATATTATTAAAATAAAATGATTTTTATATAATATTAAAATTTAAATGATCAAGTTACTATTAGTTTAAATCTTACTATTAGTTTAAATCTTATTATTTTTATTTTTTAATAAAAATTAAGTATAAAATAACGTGAATCTGTGGAAATTTCAAGTTTAAATAATTTCATTTAAAAAACTATACTATAAAATAATATAAATCATATCTTAAAACTTTACTTAAAAATTTAAATTATTGAATTGAAATGTTTCTTCGACACTGTAATTAAACTTCTAAAATGCATACATCGTCACCGTCTCCCTTTCACAGCAAAATTATTTTTGTATTTAAATAAAAATTAAAGAATATTTTTCTTTAAATTATATTTTAATATATTTTAAAATAAAAAACAACTGTTACTCACATGAAATCCTAAATCATTGTAATCCTGTCAAGAGAAGAGGCCCATTAATCATCGTGTTTCACAACCAATCCAGGGCCCACCGAGAGAATATAACGTTAATTATTTTGGCGAATTATTAATATACTACGATATTGTTTTTGGAACAAAGACGTTTCTTTTAAAAAAGGAACAATTTTTGGCAAGCAGAGGAGGATGCTCGGGCTGCTGACTGTTCACTCATACTCGTTAATGATTGATTGTGTGTTTTTCTTTTATAAAATATGGGATTTTTAAAAATAGAATAAAATCTTGTCAGCTACTACTGGTGTCCTGTCCACACAACCACTGAATCATCATCTTCAATCTATTTCCATCGTTTAACATATTAACTCCATCGATGACATTAGAATTTTAGGAAAAAAAAGAATATAATAAAATAAAATAAAATAAATACTAGCCAATATACACTATCCAAGGAGAAAATAAAGTAAAAACGTAACGCGTAGAGCTGTAAAAGATATTTATTTAATTTCTATTCTAAAATATAAAAAAATATCTTCTTAATCCCTAAATATTTTTAGATTTCTTTTTGTTTCAAAACAATAATGTATTTAATGTATTTAAACCCTTTTCAATTTTTTTTTCATTTGTAGCCATATTACAGCTTAATACAATTTAGTTTTCTTTAATTAAAGTGAAAACAACGCACTGTCCACGTTACACATCATTAGTAACCTCACAATTCTTCTTTTCCTTTGCTATCCACGTTACACATCATTAGTAACCTCACAATTCTAGTTCTTTTTATTTCAAATAAATCAAAATACAGAGACTTCACCATGAATATTTAGCTAAATGGTGGCTTCTACGCAGGATTAAGATCCCATCTTATATATGAAATGCATTCGTTCTAAAAATTTTCACGAGTAACAAAAATTAGTGATAAAGGTGATGAAATAATCAACTTCAACATGGCTTCATAGCTTCTGCCATGTAATGCTTGAGATGCGCGAAAAACATCCTTTGTTTCTTTCCACAAAAACTTCTTGTAACACCAGAATCTCCAACAGTACTTCCCTGACCTCTTCCATTTTATCTTCTTGCATGAGATGACAGGTTCTCCAAGGAGGTGAACATGAAATTCCCAGAAAACATTGCTTCTTTGTCTGCTCAATCAATATAACAACTTAGTCAACAGGCATAGAGAGAAAAATATGTTACAAATACAAACACCCATTCCAGTAGTTTACCACGAATCTTAATAGGATCACATTCAAAAACTGGGAAGCACAAGCCCCCGACAAAAGATGTGACAAGAAATTCCATTTGCATTTATATTTATATTAGAATCAAAATAAATCAATATTCACAAACTACGATGCTGAAACAACATGTAAGTTGGAGGGCCTATGGTTCAATGGTCAAAGCTAGTTACCTGGTGTATGGCAATAAAGATAAACACAGCTTTTGAACAAAGCGCCAATCCAATATATCCAAATGGATTGATGAGAGCTGTGTGTGTGTGTGTTACATATAAATGAGCATGCTTATGATACCAAAATTACTTGCAGGTTCTCAAGAGTTCAAACCATGCCAAGCTGATGCTCAACTTAGCGAACCACTGAGTATATCAGCAGTTTCAAGATTCTTGCAAACAAAAGTAAACTTTTTTGGAAATCTAGAGTTAGCATGGAAATCCATCCCTCTTTCCTGAAAAATTTCCCATCTTCCCAGGCGTGTTTCTCACCAAATATTTAATTTGGCCAACACATGTTCTTCCATAGAGCAAAGCACATAAATTAACTTTATGATCAATAATATGCCCCAACAAAATGACTTAAGTAATCAAATCATATCAGCGAAAGTACCAGTTAAGGAAAGACAACTAGCTTCATGGCGCACATACCTGGCCATTGCCTGCAGTTATCAACAAATTAATTAGTTTCTCTTTGCATTCATTGAAAAAAAAAACCCTTCAGATAAAGATTTTAAAAGAAAATGTTGTACAAATAGAGCTTCTCGTACAAATGAACTCTTTCATAACCATCATTTTATACTGATGGACGTGTGCCAAAATTCTGGGCAAATTATGGTCCAGGATAGATGACAACAACTCATTCAATAAACTGAAAAAACTGGATTTTAACCCAGGCATTGCATAAAATTGTTGTTCAAATCAATATATGAATAATTTGAAGAGGGGAAAATATCTCAATAATTTTATTTGATGGAATAGGAAAAAAAATAGAATTTATTACACCTTAATGCATGGAGAATAAGAGTATAAAGACACTGATATTGTTAGTAAATTACTAAATATAATTTTTGTACTTTAAATTTCGTATTGATTTTACCAAGGTTCAGTTCTTTCTGAATTTATCTGGTAAGTTCTAGCAATTCAAATCTGAAAGTATACTTTCTTTTCAATAAAATTTTTATAAAAATAAGACATAAATATACATATTTTTAAAAAGAATGACAGTACTCGATCCATTGCTTAGCATGCCATTATTTAGCTCTCATTACATGATCATACCTAGTAAGCTAATTTTTATTAAAACATTTGTTAATAATAAAGAGTAAATTACACATTTGAAGAAGAATTATTAATTAGAAATAATTGATGATTCAATGCTTTGATTATTTTTTTAAACAAATCAATAGGATTTAATATTAGTACAGTAACAATCTGTGTAATACTAAACTTTTAAAAGGAGATAAATGTTAAATTACCTGTAAATTGTATTGCGTAGAAAAAAATAAAAAATAAATATAAATATAAGCCTTCAATAGATTAACTATTTTACGATGAGAAAAACTCATAATTATACTATTGATTGATGCCTTTAGATGGTTTTAGAATAATATTTATGATAAAGCTACCAAGATATTATGGCTTTGTTTATGCTACCCCAAGGTGTTTTGATGAAAAGAGAAAGAATAAGTAATCTCTTCTCATGCTCCCATGCTTTTGATGGTAGCCTTCTATTTCTTATTATTACTTTGAATTATATTTCACCATACTTCATTCCCATAGTGACAAACAACTTCGACACTCACAAATATGGTAAATCACTACTTATGGTGGTTTGGTGGCTTCTATTCTCAAGGAATACCTAAAAACCCAGGGCAAGAAAATCACACAATTCATCTAGTCTTATCACAATGAAAGAGCAGAGATGAGAATATGCCTGAATAGCCTGTGATGCAGTATCATCTGGCTCAGTTGTACCATCATCTGAAAAGACATTCCTGCGAGACACAGCTCAAATGCATTAATTATCATCACCTTTCTTCATCTTGAGTCATTTTTATGCTTTCATATATATATATACACATCTATTGCATATTACCTAATCCAAGCACATTCATTTTTCATAGTTTACATTCATATAAAAATTGGTCTCTTAGGAGGAAAATATTCAAACATAAAGCCACATAGTTTTCTGAACTTGAAAAGCAGGAATGGATGCTTTCTGCTCACATAAAGGATGAAAGAGGTCATCTTGTGTGTGGCATTACTAGATGTTTCTCTTCTTTATAAAAGAATGAAACCTTATCCATCTTGGAAAGTTGATAACAATTAGCCAAAGCACAACAAAAAATTAAAGACCCAAATATGAAAATATAATAATAAAGAGCTCCTCGTCCTTGGGTAATGTCTTTTCCAAGCGACCAGTTCATTTTTGAATCACTACAAGTCATTATTTGTTGACAGGAAGAAGAAAACAAAACTTCCAAAATATAGGGATACTTTTCCACAAATTACCATCAAAATTAGTCCCAGTCTGACCTCAAACATAAGCAGTATCCTAACCAGATAGTAGTACTTTCAAAATAAAGAATACTTTTCCCCAAATTATCATCAATCACCACCAGTATCAAACTCGTGAGAAAAAACTAAGACCATGAAGCTGATTAACATAAGGTGCAAGTACCAAACACAAGGGACAAGGAGGTAGTCGGGACATTGTTTAGAACAGCTTGAGCTCAGCACAAGTTACAGCACCCTGGCCAAAGATCAACCCAGTCTGGACTCAAACATAAGCAGTATCATAAACAAATGGAATGCATAATATTGAGGTGATTTGAGGATCTCTCGAATGGCCATTTACAAGATTTTCATTGGAAGACAAAAACATAAGGATTCTAGCACAGAACATACCCAAGGAGCATCAAGTCTCATTCTACAATACTATTGATAATTTTCAATGAAAAGCCTTCACCAAGTTCTGATGACAGTCTTACCTCCATATCACCTTTGGAAGCTCATCTGGTTTAGCCTCGGGAAGCATGGCAGCGTCATAAGCAACAATATTTCCATATAATATTTTCTCCAATTCTTTCATCCATTTGGTCAGAAGCAAGTTAACCTGCCATTACAAATGGGTTGTTTATATTTTCTCCAATTCTTTCATCCATTTGGTCAGAAGCAAGTTAACCTGCCATTACAAATGGGCATAAACAACGAGCAGAAAGGTTTTGATTACTCCATGAGTCATTCGCATTAACAGTCACCCATAACCCAAAAACCACAACCATAGGCAGAGCTTCCCATCCTATACGTTGAAGGAATATAGGCAATGAATGAAAAGCAGTAAATAACTTTGGGTTTTACTTAGGAACTGGAGTGGCATTCTAACAATGGGACACGTAGTGACATGGTCTCCACTTTCAAGAGCATGCACAATTCAGAACAATTTTGTGTGGTTTTCACTGCACAGGAGAAGATGACATCAAGGATCTAGTAGCATATGATGACTGATGGTTACTTTAACCATCAGATGACAGAAAGCAAAAGGCTTATTTACTCATGTTTTCGACATGAAATTTCTGAAAGTTTCATAAGATAGCGAGGTAAAAAGATAGTCTTTCCAGGCAACAGGATAACATTAACAATGCAATGATATGAAATGCCAATTAAATAGACACCGTACCCCTGCTTTAGATACTCTCAACTCCACATCATGATTGTAAATCTCGTATATGTATTGCCCGAATTCAACACCTTCTTTTCCCTCTTGTTTCAATCGACGTAAGCAAAGCCACATGTGGAGTACAAGCAATGAGAATGTCATTTTAAATGTCTTCTCCAAGTTGAATACTGCATGAAAAAAGAGGATAGTAAATTCTAAATGCCACACAATTGAAATGTATAGCCCGAATTCTAAATGTCTTACAGTAAAAAAGAGCATGAGAATTTTCTCACCTTCATAAATGGCAGGTCTATCTACTTGTGACACAATTCGTCGGTACACCACATTAGCTCCTCGAATAGACTTACTTTGTTTACTATAAAACAGCAACAACTTGAGCACAAAACGCCTAATTCCCTCATACTCTGGCTCTTCGATTCTGAGTGGAGAGTCCGGAGCCAAAGCCAAAGAACAAGGCTTAGACCGAAACATTTTATCCAAATTCACCTGTTAAAGAAAAACAAACACATCAATCCCCATCAATACGCTAACTTGATATCATTCACAATAACTTCAATCCCGCAGCCCCATTTTCATTCTTGTATCATTTGAACTGGATAGAAATCAATCGTGAACAAAATCAAAACTTTTCTTGACATTAGCAAAGATGCAAACTTTACCAAGTGAAACGCACACCCAGATCAAATACAATACACAAAAACCCATGATCACAAAATCATAAAAAGCTTAAGACGGTCAACAAATTAAAGGAAACCCAAAAATGGGTTAGCATTAGAATCTCATACATACCACTGAATTGCTGGGGAAAACCTTCTGTGACGAGAGAATTGGAGAAGCTGCCATTGCTGCCGCTGTGGCAGCCTTGGCATAGCTTTGGTGTGAAATAAATTTAAAGGCAGCATCTTTACTGTTGTTGTTGTTTCTGAGTTGATGAAAGAAATGAGAAGCAGCTGCTCTGCTGCATCTTGCTAACATTTTTTAGCTCCTTTCCTCTGTATGAACCAATTAACTTTCTTTTGTTTTTTCTTTTGATACTTTCCTAGTATCTGTTTTTTATTTGTTCAGACTTCAGCGCTTAAACAGCCTAATTCATTCATAAACCCTTCAAGATAAGAGATCAAAGGTGGACCCAACGCTACCATGGTTGTAAACGGCAGCATTTTGTATTTGGGCTGTAAATGGGTATTTTCCCCGTCACAAGCAAAGTTTACTAAACTAATCCGGTCCATGACGTAGTGAAAAACGCTGGCTAAACATCATTTTAATTTATTTTTTTTATTAAAATGATATTGCATGAAAGAATATATTTTTATTTTTTTTTGTGTCAAACGGGTTTTTAACTCATTGAGTTAAACTATGATCTTGACTAGGTCAATGGAATCCTAGTATCTATTCTTAAATAGCTTTGGAACAATACCAATTGCTCACTTTAAAATGAAGCATGCTATATGTCAAGTTAATTTATTTATTTTTAATGTAAAAAAATATTAAAGTTTTGCTAACATGTTTTTTAGTTAGAATTTTTTTTTTATCATGAATTCAAAATTTAAATACTGAGATGCAGATATATTAAATAATTTATTTTTTAAATACAGATACAATAACATATTAAATTAACACATGTTATTTATTTATTTGACTCCAAATATTTTTAAAAAAATCTATATAAAAAAAAATTAGAACTGTGACGTAGCACGATATCACAGTCTACTGGGATACCAATTAACTAGTGGAAAATAAAACTCTCTCTGGAAAAAAAAAAAAAAAAAACAAACTAGAGAAGATGGAGATGGTTGCAGGCACTTAACTTTGTGAAAGAAAGTCAAAATGGTTTCAACATTGATGATGACTAGCAATAGATAAGTATTGTTTGCAGTCAGAGTTCTTTGTTATCAGTAGTGGAGCACTGTTGATTACTCGCATGAATGAAGTGAGTAATTCTGGGCTTAGCCTTGAAGTTAGCATGGTATCCACCATTAACAAAAATCTTGTTGCGCCACCTAGGCTCCACGAACTCGCATTCAGCACCCTGCTAAAAAAAAGTAAGAAAAAAAAAAACAAGACGAGGTGTAACTAAAAAGTATGGAGTGCAATCTTGGATATCTACCGTTTACCGTGTTCGGTGACTTTCCCGCAAAGTTGTTAAAAAAATATTTTTAACATATACAAAATATACAAGATAAAATGCTCGCACGCTACCGCAGGTTTATAAAATAAATGTAGTTAATAGTATTATAATTGTGAACCAGCGCTAGATAAGTAATAGAAATTAAAGATATGATGAAGCAAATATTTCATGACGAAAAAAAAAGTTGTGTTGGTGATCAAAAAATTAGAAACTGAACAAAATGATTTGTAGCAATTTACCATGTTTTGTGAGGAAAAATACAATATTTTCGCCACATTATTTAACTTTTCAGTTAATAAAAAGAAAAAAAATTACAAAGCTAAATTCTCTACCAACTTAATATTAAAAAAAAAGAAGATAATTTTGGAAGGAAAAAAACCCATGAGAAAAAATGTTGTAGCAATTGACAATGTTTTGTGAGGAAAACTATAGCGCTTTTCCTAATAAAATAAAATAAAAAACCATTTAGAGAAATATTGTAGCAATCCACAGTGTTTTGTGAGAAAAACTACAACGCTTTCCTCATATGAGTTAGTTTTATTGTAATTATAATTCTTAACCAACTCAATATGAAAAAAAAAATCGACAAAGATAATTTTGGAAAAAATTATAAAAAAATCACATGGGAAAACACTGCAACAATTCACAGCGTTTTAAAGAAAAAAATTACAAAGCTAAATTCTTAATCAGCTCAATATTAAAAAAAAATCGATAGAGACAATTTTAGAAAAAAAAAAACACCAAAAAAAGGAAAAAAAAATCATGTTGGAAACACTGTAGCAATTCACAGTGTTTTGTGATGAAAGCTATAGTACTTCCTTACATGATTTAGCCTTATTTGTAATGACTTGTAATTATAATTTACAAACAACTCAATATTAAAAAAATAAAATGAAAAAAGATAATTTGAAAAAAATTATAAAAAAAAACCATGCGGAAAGACATTGTAGCAATCCACAATATTTTATGAGCAAAGCTACAATGTTTTCCCCACATGATTAAGCTTTATTACAAAGTTAAATTCTAACCAACTCAATATTAAAAAAAAAATCGACGAAGATAATTTTGGAAAAAAATATCACAAAAAAAAAACACAAAAGAAACTGGAAGAAAACCATGTGAGGAAAAACTGTATCAATCCATAGTGTTTTGTGAGAAAAAAACTTGTATTTACTTGTAATTGCAATTCTTAACCAACTTAGTATTTAAAAAATAAAATTGACAAAGATAATTTTAGGGAAAAAATTATAAAAACAGAAAAAAAACCATGTGGAAAAAAACACTGTAGCAATCAACAATAATTTTCAAAAAAAGTTACAGTGCTTTTCTAACATATTGTAACTTTAATTTTTAACCAGCTCAATATTAAAAAATAAAATAAAAAAGATAATTTTGGAGAGAAAAAAAACCATGCGGAGAAACACTGTAGCAAACAACAATGTTTTAAAGAAAAAAATTACAAAACCAAATTCTCAATCAGCTCAATATGAAAAAAAATCGACAAATATAATTTTGAAAAATAAAGAAATAAAATAGAAAAACTATGTGGAAAAACATCACAGCAATTCACAGTATTTTAAAGAAAAAAAATTATAAAGTAAAAATTTTAACCAGGTCAGTATTTAAAAGGTAAAATCAACAAAAATAATTTTAGAAAAAAATAAATAAATGAAAAGAAAGAAAAAATAGGAAAGTTGAAAAAAAAATTGAAAAAAAAAACGAAAAAAAAAGGGGGAAAAGTAATAAAAAAAACGGGAGAAGAATCACTGTGGATTACTGTTGTAATCCACAGTGAAATGTGTGTGGAGGAACAGTGATTCCCCCACACCATTTAGAGTATTGTATAATAATATAAATTTAGATTGTAAATTAAATTATAAAATTATAAAATCACAAGAAAAATATTTGAACTAATTAGATATTGACAATTTTAGTCAAGTAGTAAATAATAATATAGCATAATTAAAATAAAAGTGAAATAAACAATACAAATGTCCAAACACCTTAAAATATATAATTAAAATAAAAATTCATATATGGTTTAAATAACTTAAAAATACGAAAAGAAAAAAAATAAGATTAAACAACTATATTTTATTGATAGAGTTTCAGAACATTTTCTAGAGGACAGGTCTTGAAACATACTGCAGGCAATTAGTGAGATGATACAACATTCTAAGGTATATCACCAACTTAAAAAAAAAATTAACAAAGACCAATACAATGAACCCGTGACAACAAGAACAAAAATGTACAAAATGACATCAATTTAATCTCATGCCACCTCACCTTCCATCTTTTTTATGTTAGTAACAAGTCTTAGAAATAATGTCCAAATATTCCACTAAGCAAGACATGTATTTCAAGTTCTCTCTGAGTCTTTGTCGTCTCTCTTTGTAGTTAATAAATGGTTAGTCTAAAACACAGTATTTCTCTTTATATAAGTATTCATATCTCTTATTTTACTCCTTTAATTCCTCACTATTTATCTCTGTCTTTCCATGGTTTCGATCCTCCGATCATGCCTTCCCGGCCTAAAATACAATATAAGGTTTTTTCATACTCAAGATCCTCTAATGCTGGTATTAGTCTGCTAGGATTGAAAATTTGAGATTTGAGCAACAGGGAAAGGGGAGACTGGGGAGTGGGGACTATGTAGTGGAGTGTAAGGGGACTCCGATAGGGAGGCAGTAAATTTTTTAACTTTTGCAGGTTAAAACTCGAAATAGGTCAAACTCGTAAAATCAGTCCAATTTTAATCGATTTTGATTGATTTCAAGTTTTAATCCGATTTGACATGTTATATACATATTGACTTGTAAAATCGTAAGATTTTAAGAGTCAATTCATGATTTTAAAAGTCAATTCGTGATTTTAACAACCTTACTTTTCCGGTTGGGCTTGAGTAGGCATAAAAAGGAATGCTTAAGAAGAAACTTTTATTTCCTTATTTATTAAAAGTTAAAAACGAGTACTAATTATGAAGTGAATTATTGTCTACTTTGGGAAGTAATAGCTTACAAAAATAATCATTATTTTGATATGTTTTTAAATAAAAATCACAATTCCAAACACTAAACCTATATTAGTTTCAAGTTTCAACTTGAAATTTGATCTACAACTATTTTTTCAGTGAAATAAAATTGGAAATAGTTAAAAAGAGTAGCGTGATTCAATTGGATTTTTTGAAAGCTAAAAGAGCTCTTCCATTTGTAGATGCCCTTCAGAAAGAGTTCAGCCTACTTTGGGCACAGCAAAATTGTCGGCCTTGCCGTCAAGTCCTGAAACTTCTATCAGTTCAGATTTCTTTACCTGTATATCACGTTATAGAGATGGCGACATTCAAACAGAAGCGGAACAAAATTTTCAATACAATGGCAGTGAAGTATTTCTCACTACTGGTAAAACATGAATACTGCAGGAAACCATCACTGGGCAACTCAAGGCCAAACTTTCCTCAGCCACAGTATTTCCATATTTTAAAAGACATGAAAAGAATTGCTTCCATATATAATAGCACTGTTGCTTGTATATTGATACAGACAAGTATCCATGGCTTGATAAAAAATTTCTTGCACCCCAAGTACTCAACACCATGGCGCTGTAGACTTCCTAACCTCACAGAAACCAAGCAAAAGATTAAGCTGGATGGTTGGCCTAAATCTTCTATAAATTCAAAATTGTGATGTGCCCTTTCCCTCAAAACATAACATTACATACATTAGCTCAGCATAACTATATCGTTTTGGGCACTGAATAAGCAAAATCAGAGATATTGCTGAAGGCTTTCACCACTCATGGACTCCATTTCCTTTAGAACATCCTGGGCCAGAGATTTAACAGGTAACTCCAAGTCCTCGAGCAATTCACCAAGGAATGGGATGGTTTCAGGCAGGAAGACCAAATATTCATCTTTCAGGTTATCCATAAGATATTTAACAATTCTCAGTCCTAGAATTCGAGATCGTATCTTGTCACTCCGAGTTTGCAACAATACCTGCAAAGTGACAACAAATTTGGTTCTCATTGCTTGCTTAAAGAATTTAAATAGGCAACTCTGAATTGAATGGAAGACATAAGAAAAGAGTAAATATATATCTGATGAGGGAGGGGAGGTTGGCTCAGATTCTCAGGTGGGTATCAGAACATGTGAGCAGGTCAGAGAACGAGGTTCAGGCAAGGTTGGAAGCAAGTAAAAGACATGAAAATAAAACCATAGCCCGTTAATAGCTTTACCTCTTTGAGCAAACACTAAAATAAAACTATAACAGTTGATCAGTTTTACTCGATTTATTCAGCAATCCAGAACAGGAAAAACTTGCAAAAAACTAATTGGAAACAAGATTAGATAACTGTAAAAAAAAACTACCGGCAACTGCATTTTTCTTTCATTGGTAATGAATAAACTCCTCCTAGATCCCTCACATTTAAGAATTTTGCTTGTATGCATATAGAGGCATATTTCCATTGGATCAGGTGATTAAGGCCACAACTCATCTTGCATTTAGCATTTCAACAGATAATCATCCAAATTAAGGCCCACCCCAGAGGATTGACACAAATGCATGCAAAGAAAGAAAAAAAACAGTTCTAGAGATCACCTCATGATTCAGGGGCTTCCAAAGAAGATCAGTTCCTGCAGTAACTGCCATTTGACCTATACAAACTATCAACAATTCATCAACTTCGTTAACTGATGGGATACTTGGATGCTCTTCCAGTAATGCTGGTGGTTCGACTATAAGCTGGGATACAATGGGCTTCAACAGAACCTACAGATTCATGCAGGTATAAATCAGTTAAAAAATGACAGTAAAGGAATGGATGCAAAAATAATTCAGACAGTCCTTAAAAGAAATTTTTGTTGATGCATAAATGAAGGGGGATAGTACCACATTACAGTCTCACATTCAAATTACTTTGGGTACTTGATTCAACAAGAGACAAGTCCGAGTTGACAAGATCATATAATTAAACAAGAAACATAAATAATAAATTTGCTTGAACCATAATATGTTATAAAACAGGTAAATCTATTTACGTACTTGAGAATAACAAAGTACAAGTGAAAAAGATGTACAAACAAAGTATAGAGATTTAATGATTTGCTAACCTGAAATTTTGACGAATCAAGAAACTTCCGGCTCCCAGTGTCGTACAAAAAGCATTTATGTAAAGCTGAAATGACCAAAGCCCTCAGATGCCAGCTTTTAAGTGTTAGGACACTGTTCTCTTTTATATCACTTCCAGCATCCTGAATCTTAGCTTTCTTTTTCTTTTGAATCAAACCAGCACCTTTAGGCTTTACAATGTTGGTAAGATGCCGAACACAACCCTCTAGCAAGTACTCAAAGTAAGTAACGAACAGAGACCTGCACTTGAGATGACATTATTTAGGCGCTCGCTTCAAACAATTCACTTCACATCTCTTTTACATAAAAGTAGTATTCTGATACAACAAATCCTCAATCCCAAACTAATTAATTGGGTGCTGAGACATCAAAACAAGTAGAAAATTTGCATATCTCATAATAGCATTTTTAATTAAAATGCACTTATAGAACATATTCAGAGCTTGATTCAAGTAAGTTATATTTCCTTAGCATGCAATAACCAAACAATAGTATCCTAAAAGTTCCCTAATGTTTAGATGGCCAAATATCTAAGACCAGGACCGATTCACTATAACACTAGCTGATAAAACAACGAACTTGTTGCAGACTCGTACCATCCAGGCAGGTGCATGTTTACGATTACAGTAAACATTAGGGAATGATTTTAGCATGAAGTTGGATTAAAAAACGCATGAAAACATGTCAAGATGTCATATGAGTTGTTGACCTGGAATGATTATAATTTAGAGCACAAATATTGATTTACGAAGCAGAGATCCATGGCTCAAAGTTCAGCTACCAACAGACGAAAATAATACAAAACCAAGAGAAAGAATAAGAAATCCATGTCAAGACTGAAAGTGAAAAAAGCCTGAACAAAACATGTATATATTGACTCACCGATGATTCTCAGCAAGTTTGTTTACCAGACCATAGAAAGATATGGCCCTATCTATAACATTGTCCGTACTGTCATTTTCTTCTACATATGACTCAGCCCATTCAATACTTCTAATAAAGAGCGGCTTAAACATGGTCTCCGTAAGTTTCATTGTCAGAGCAATCATTGCATTGACAATGCTTTTCTCAACTAGATCGATATTTTGAATTGAAACAGGATGTTGACGACGAAGATCAAGAGCACGCAAGCAGAGATCAAAAATGGTTTCATTATAACCACCAACAGATGATCTGTCCATTGTACCGACTAAGCTTCCAAGCATTTCAAAGAAAACTGCCAAACTTGAATCCCCAGCCTCCACAGTATCGGGATACATCTTCAACAACGGTGGAAGAGCAAGTCGAACCTGCATGGAAAAAATCAGTATTGACGTTACTTGAGCAACAACAGATCATAATTCACATTAATATCTGAGTTTGTCAAATCTTACAGGGATCTTCTCAGCAAGCAGCTTCCGTACTGCATCAGCTTTCTGTCTCAGTTTCATTTTTGATCCTGATGTGTACTCAGGACCATGCACCACGAGTCGTATAATATCTTCAAGATATGGATTGAGGAAACCACCCAGCTTGTCTACAACAGCTTCTAAAGCAAGAAGAATAGAGAGCATAAGAGATTCTTCAGGAAGAGACAGTGCAGCAGAGAATTTGCTAGAAGTTTTTATCACATTCTCCATTATTTGAGGAAGCTGAACAAATGCTCTTGGCCCAAGAGCATCGACTAGAGCACCAGTTGTTCGAAGGCAGCTAGAAGAAATAGCCAAGTTGTTCGAACAAATGCCTTTTGTGATAGATGGAAGGCACATGCTGAAGACAGAATAATTAGAAGAAAATCTATGGGCCAAAACTTCCAGTGTAGAAACTGCTGAAAGTTTCAAGGAGGTATCTGAGTCATCCATTGTATCATCAATTAGCTGAGCAATTTCCAAACACATCTGCTGAAAAGAGTCGAGGGTACTCCCATCCACATGGAACCAATCAGTAATTGAACTTGCAATGGAATTTCTTCTTCCCTTGTGTTTCGTTTTAATTGACTCACGCTTCTTCAACGTCTCAGAAAGAAGCCCAAGAGCCTGATTGCAAGCAAAGTACAGTGAAATATGTTACTAAAGAGTCCACCATTTAGCACACAGGTAACAAGTGAGGACTTGAATGGAACATTTATATAATGCACATGCATGCCTACCCATCCACACTCATAAAACAGGTTTGACATATTCAGCACAATTTTTAGGCAAATACCTACAGTAATCATTTTTTTCCTTGCATTTTACCGGGACACTAAAAAAAAAGGAACAAAGAGAGGAGGTGGAATTAACAGAAGATGTTTTCATATCTATTTAAGCATTGGATATGTCCTTTCAGGGCCCTAGATGTCAGGTTATTGATCCAAGTCCAAAAAGAAACATAGAGATACAGTCCAAGGGGTGCGTGCAGGTGCACTAGAAACTCCTAAATACTGTTTGTGTGAAGATCACATTGCTATGCAAATCAATAGTACCTTCTTTTTCACATTTCCATCTGAATTGCGAAGCAAACTAATGATGCCTCTGAAGTATGCGGAGGGGATCATAACAGCTGTAGTAGACCTCAAAACAGCATGCATACACTCTTTTATTTCCTTTCTCACTCTAACAGGCACATTTATTTGTTTTCTTCTCAAATCGCTTAGTTGTGAAAGGCAAACAACGTGCTCCAAAAGTTCTTGAAGGGTTTCCTGCAGGTTAGCACCAAAAGAAATTAAATCATTTTTACTAGGTCAACAGGTGTAGAATTGCTCCAGTGTCTTTCTCCTCGTTCAAATACATACCAGATGATATAAAAACACAGCACAATGATAGTTACACCAGAAGAAGAAATCTAGATGACTATGCTTATCATATGAGACTGAAAAGTTGGGATGTAACGACTATGTTCAACCTTCATACACATTACCAAGAATATCTCAAGTCAATAAACAGAAGGTGAAAGCTTCTGAGGTCCCTACATATGATATTACAGCAACTACTGAGACATGTTGCGTTTAGCATGTCCTGCAGTTCCAGAGTCAAAGGCAGGCAAAATTACCAGATGATGGAAAAATGAGAGACACGGACCATTCAAAAATTTCCTCCAAACATTACTAAATTTATGCATTAAGTTTGTTTCAAGTGAAGAATCAGCAACCTGAATTTTATCTGAATCCTCGCTTGAATCAAGTTTGAATGAGAATTCTGGATCTTCCAACTTGTGTAAAATAAATTCTGTTGCAAATAGCAATTCCATAAACATTTCTTGGCATGAATTGCCAGCTCCTATTAGTTGAAGCAGAGGAATAAGGGAGGGAAGCCAAATCCTGCATGAATATTGCTCACATATCCGAATTGCAAATGCATACTCCCACTCTCTCTCTGCAGAAGATGTAAGATCAACTGTTTCATCAAGGAGGGAGAGTCCTTTCCTAGAAACTAAGGACCGGAAAAGAAGGGCAAGCAACGAAGCCAAGCTATTATGTTCACCCAAAGTCCTGCAGAGAAGCATTTGAATTTAACAAAAAAAAAAAAAGAGCTGTTAGGGATCATAAAATTTGAGTGGTAAATAGGTAATACCTCAACAAGTACACGACGATTGACAGCCTCCTATGCTCAGCAATTTTGGGCAATACATTCACAAAAATCTGAAGACACAATGCAGCCCAACTCAGATAATCAGTTTCACAGCAACTACATCCAATGCACAAGAGGAGGAGAGCGCAGAGGAAAGCTAGTCTTATAGATTACCTGGAGCAATTTGTCTGTGTTGCGTGTCTCAGCCAGCCAGCAGGGGACAACTGCAGATATAAGATCCTCAAACACATGTTGTGAATGGCTGTCAATCTGTACATGTTCATGGAAAAAAACAACGATTAGCATGCAGCTCCGTGCTCAACAATCTCAATAATATTTGGTTACTATTTTATTCTAAAATTTCTTTATCCATAATAAGGCAATCGAACAATAAAATTAGGTTGAAGCCACAACTTTCTCAAAAAAACATGTTAGTTTGAAATTGTTCTACATTTACATAAATTTCAAAAGCCTTGCATTCAAACAAATTGCCAAGTTGTACAAGACCTGTGCATATATGAACAAACCTGTGAAACAGTTGATTCTCCAGCAACGGTAAATATATCCAATATATACCCCATTATATTCTCTGGAACAACCTTTACAATGGATGATAACAGTGAAAATACATGGTTGCGGACGGCTCCATGCTTAGCAGACCGGGCACACATGATCAACAATTTGATATTGATTTTATTTGTTATGTCATCCTGGAAAAAAGAAGGGTTACACCAATTTCAAAGGAACAAGCATGAAATCAAACAAGCAGAAACAGACACATCATATCTTTCCAACTGCAAGGAATTCAACATACCTTTAATGGGATAACATTTTTTAGTGAACCGATAATATCTTCAAGAACAAGTAGAAGTGTTTGCTGAGTGTAACAAATTGTGCTAGACCCAGTCTGGGAAACTCCATATGAAGCTTTGATCCAGTTTTCATCTTGGGCAGGCATCCAATCATCCGAAAAGATTTTCTCAAGAAGTTTGAATAAGGGCCCTATCAGATGCTCCCTACATTCAATTGTATAAAATTTCCGAGAAAATACACACTTCATTATATTGAATAGTAGAGCCATCAATTATTCACCATAAACTAATTATGAAGAATTAAGGTACAATTATTTAAACAGACCTGCTAGCAATATCTTTCTTGAGAATCAATATGTCAAGGAGGGAGCTTAGCAAGCATAATGCAGTTTCTACTTTACAAACCACATCACCATCTAAAGTGGATGTTTGATGTACTATAGATTTCCTTTTCTTCTTCCCAGATGCAGAACCACCTATACGACTTTCTTGTTCGAATATGAAATTGATTGTATGGACTACCGTAGAGCAGGTAATCTGCATTATCCACAAATGTAGCAGTCAAATATCACAAAAACAGTTTGCTTTGCATACAATCACATATTCCAAACATCTCCAGGGAAAAAAACCCCAAAATAGCATTAAATAAGCTAAAGAAAGCCAAGCAAACATGCTAGTTGGCAAAATATGAGCAATCGAGTTCAAGTGGCCCCAATGTAATTACTCCCAGCTCCCTTGAGAATTTATGTCAACCATCAAGGTTTGTATGAAATTTAGATTTTACAAAAGATATACCAAATTCAATCCAACAAATGTGAAACACGGACTCTTATCTTGTTCCAACTTAGCATGTATTAATAAATATGTGATCCTTAAAGCTCATGTAATATATCACATATATATCATATGTTAAAGAACAACCCACAAGGTCATGGTTTTGTAAAACAACAAGGTCTATCACCACCAACTTCATACAACATCATACATTTCAGTTGTTATTGGCTTCATAATCAAACTCTCTAGCTACTACAAGGCTGATCAGCATACAGATGTTGTGTGCTCACAGAAGTAGCAAGAACCAACATTAAATGCAAGGCCTTGTTAGTTTAAGCACAGTCCACTAAAAGAGAGGAGAAAAACTTAAGTGTGCAAATAAGAAGAGAACAAACATTTAAGCGCATCAAGGCCTCTCTTGTTGCATTTTGTATATCACCATTAGCATTGCGAAACAAAATCACAAGCTCACGAAATAGAAGCTCCTGCTCAACACACACAAAAAAAAGTAAATAAAAGAAAGCATAAGGTTCTACTCTACTTCATAAAAATCACTAGGCAAACCAACTGATTACTACATTGGCCTTTCATAGATACACAAGAGAAACAAAGACCCTTCTCTACATTGAAAAATTAGAAATATTTTATGTGCACTTCATTGTGAAAGTTTCCTGGTTGCATAGAACATTTTAGAAAGATATATGCAACTGCTACAGGATATGTTTAACAATACAAATTTTTTTATTATTTTGGACAGGTGCCTTTTCAAATTCTCTAGAGTGTCCTCAACTTCAAAAGACCTGGTCCGTCCTCCACACTCTACTTATTGCAATATTTTTGTTTAAATAATGGAAGAGTTTTCAACAGATAAACATATTTTCTCCATTGAGCAGTGAATTCCAAAAAAGAGATGGTCAATATCAATTTAAACTGGATTCTCAAGATAAATGCACATTCCCCTTGAAATGTTCAATTTGACCAACATTACCTTGAATCAACACCAGTTTTAAAATAGATAACCCAGTGACAGCATGTACACATATTTTTCTGTTGTTCCACAACCCTACTTAAAATACTTATCACAACAATGTAGCATGACAACCAGTAATTAGTTGTTCTAGCTTCAATTTGGTGCTCTGCCAGAGCAGCCATTAAAAGTGTCTCCCTAGCAGACATCGAAGAGATAGAGCTGGGTTTGGAGTTTTAGCTTTGTGCTCGTCTGTAGTTTCTCTTTCTGTTTTTAAGCAGGAAATCTCACCCTCCTACTTTTTAGTATTTATTCCATCACTTCTAATAGAATTTCTTTTTCTTATAAAGAAAGA
Organism: Populus simonii; assembly: GCA_007827005.2. Classification (NCBI taxonomy): domain Eukaryota; kingdom Viridiplantae; phylum Streptophyta; class Magnoliopsida; order Malpighiales; family Salicaceae; genus Populus; species Populus simonii. The sequence continues at coordinate 17,368,460 of CM017466.2, read as the reverse complement.
AAAGAAAAAGGAACCTGTTTTTCAGTTGTCAATCCACTGTATAATGGGGCACTTAGCTTCTGCAAAACAGTAATGCAAGGTTCTATAATGGCAAATTCTTCAGAAGAGAGCCCATCCAGCTGGAAGAACAAACAATAACACAAGCATTAACAACAACGAGAAGACAGAACCATTAATATCAAATTACATCTGTCCAAACAGCTATAAACAGCTTCTTACTTGCAGGGCCTTTAATAGATAATCTTCACATGCATGCCCCTCCAGTGATGGAGGCATGGCACAAACCTAATACAGGAAGACAATGGGATTGGCATTGGGCAAAAGAGATGATTATACCACAGGAAAAAAAAAAATCAAGAAACATGTCTATGCATTTACCTCCAGTAGAAGGCACAAGATCTTGACTTCAGTTTTGGACAATTTCTGGGATGACCGGTCCACCTCGAAATAATATTGACGGCGTCTTTTCAGAAGTTGAGACAGCAATGACTCAGCTTCTTTAACATGCAGTAACGTACTGCCCATTCCTTTAAGCAAAGATATAATCATCATCTGCCAAACGCACACCCAGTCAAAAAAAATTTCCAACTAAGAAATCCTACTATTCAAAAGAGGACAATTATGACACCTGTACTGAGGAGTTTTAATAGAAAAACTGGAAATGATAGAACAATCAAAGACCAGTTCAAGAACAAAAAAAAGAAGACAATAACAGGGCAAACCTTTGCAAACGAGGAAAGTTGAAGTCCAGACCCCAAGACAAAGGCAAGAATCTTTTCTTTTGTAGATTGATCAAATCTGAAATGGTATGTTAGGTAAAAAGTTGAGAGTAACGAAATCCTATTAAATAAAAATCAGCATGATGATCATGATGAGAACTTTACATCGTAAAGAATCTTATAAATTGAGCACAAACCAAAAGAGAATGATAAGAAAAATTGCTTGAGCTTCATAGCCAAGATGAAGCATTGTACTGGTTAAGAGATTAAGATATGTAAACTCTATGTCAGTCGTAAGCCTGTTTAATATGCAAAAAACAGCGGCCACCTATGCAATAGCATTTGGCGCACAATATTTAAATATCAAAGATACAGCATAAAAAACAGACTGACAAATGATTCCAGGTGCTCAAGGTATTGTTCAAAATAATTTTATAGCATAAAAAGGTTCAGAACCCCAACTTCTGACTTCATCCACAAATCACTTAAAGAGATGGCAGAAGTGGAATGTTTTATTAGTCAATGGTAAACACATCAGGTCATTAAGAGAAAGGAGGAAGACTACTAGGGGGAAATGATAAGTTTTGAAGATTCAGAAGAGGCCAGGTCAACTCATGCCAAAACAGCCAGACAAGGCTGCTTCTATGTCAGCCAAGCATCCACAGGCTCACCTTAGCCTGCCCTTACAATTTACCAGCTTCTCGACATAAATCTATTGCAGTTATTCTGTGCAAAGGATCAAATTTATACAGAAAATTCAGGCATACCACCACGAGGGGAAGAAATAATACACTGGATAATTACCTTTGTTCAACATTTTGTGGTACCAGAAGGCTATTCCTGGATGAGCCAAGCAAACAGCACAAAAACGAGGGTAGAAAATTACTGTCTGATAATATAAGCCTTTTTTGTTGCACAATCAGGCCCAGTAACTCATCAAGAAAATGACTCCAATTTGCAGTGTTCCCTGTTATTTATTCTGTTTAGAATATATCTGTACAACTGAGAAAGACAAGGACAGCCTATATGAAATTTAATATCACCAGAAATACCATTTTTCTTGCTTAAATAGTCAGCGCGATGTGACAGAGCAGATAACCCTTCAATGCAGCCCATGGAAGCAATCCTGAGATCCTGAAATAAAGGCATTGGTCTTATGGAATCAGACTATGAATGTATATACCGCTAAACCAGCAAAATATTCAAATGGTAATCAGCATGTTCAAAACAATAATTAGAATGCATGAGAAGCATCAAAGAACCAAAAGGTTTGAGAAAAAACCTGGCTATCAGAGGCAAGAGGAACAAGAAGTGAGGGGAAATTGAATAGAAGCTGAAGCAGCAATCTATCGTCGGGTTCCGAGCAAAGGAATGCAAGACAATGAAGGCTCTCAACTTGGACGGTAATGGAAATGTCTGCAAGATGAAACATCCAGGATAAGAACATGCCATTGCCGCTAGAGATTCAGCTCATTCAACAATTAGACTGTCATAGAACCTCAAGAATTTACACCAACCAGAAAAATCAATCCATCAGGGAAACTATTTGACAAACAGAACGGAGAAGCAAGACATAAAACAGTGCCAAAATGGTTCATGGGATGGTAACAGTCTTGATGGTGGGACCATAACAGAGTAATGGCACCACATCCTTGATCAGTGAACCGTATATGTATAATATCATTATCACGCAAATGAGTTACCAAATAGAAGAAGAATGTACCACCAGATTCAATAACCAGGAATCGAGAAATATCCATAACATATGGACAACTTTCTCAATGGAAAGCGATACAATTGGCATCCTGAAACTAAAATCACATTATCACCATTCTTTTTTATTACAGTTACAGATCGAATTGCAAAAGGAACCTGACTAATCATCAATGAGTTAATAGCATGTGCAAAAACAAATTAAGTTCACTTCAACACCACCTAACTTTTCTGTTTTCTTCTGACAAATTATATTACATTCAAGGATTTTCTACTACCTATTTCTCTAATTAAACAGTTACAATGACATAATTTGAATTGTTATACAGCATTGAAGTGAACATATTCGAACCTCCATCTCAGCCTCTGCAAACTATATCCAGTAGGATTTCTGTAGCTTCTTCTCTAAACCCTACCTTCCATCTCTCCTTTTCCTGCATCTCTCCCTTCCATTAAAATTATAAATCTTACACAACCCATACAGGAGTTCATCTTATTTCCTTCTCTCAACCCTCAATATTTCAGTTCATGCTTTCACCCCATTATTCTTTCTATTAACAAGGAAGCATTAACAAATGGCAATAAAGAAATTAGCTTAAAGGATTCAGCACAGAGTTATGCACAATATACTTCCATACTTCAAACAAACTTGGCGGGACTAATTAAACCTCACTGAAGTCTCATCATCAATGGTCAGCGTACAACAAAATCAAGAACAGCAAATCTCCAAAAAGACCTCAATCCCACAGACAACTATTGAATTTGTGAACATCATTGGAAAGAAAACAAAAGTGAACAAGTGAATAAAATGAAAGAGAGAATGATAGCTGGGAAGAAAGACTTGATAATCAGCCTTTAAATTTAATATGTGAGAAGAGAAACATCAGAAGAAAATTGAACCAAGCTTTAACTCCATAAATGAGCTATGAATGACTTCTAGATTAAGTAAGAAAGATATATCGAGTCATGCAGTAAGTAAGCCAAAACATTACCTTCATTAGTGTAAAAACCAGACAGAAAATCAATAGGAGAGATCTTGCATTTTGTAACAAGGTAATGAAGATGCTCCTTGAAAAAATGCTTGGACTGAGAGTTCGAGAAAAAGACAAATAAATCTGTAAGTCTGCTGCTAATCAACTGCTGATTGTCCTCCTGAGAATGTAAAAATTAACATTTTCAATGACTGTCTTGTATCTGGGTAAAAGTTTTAAGGATTCAAGAACTAGCCACAAAAAAATGCCGGAAGGGGGAAGGCACCACCAACCAAAAAATATATGGGCCTACCATTGAAGTAAAAGCCTCTAGTAACCTCCAAAAGGTGCAGATTAGGATATTAATATTTAATGCCTTAAGATCGGTGTCAAACAGCTGATCTAGGAACCTTCCACAATCCCATTGAAGCATTTCATTATTGAACTGTCAGCAGGCACATACCAAAAAATGAGGGAATAGCACAACCAGAATCAAAATCAAACTTAGGATACACGGTAAGAAACCATCTCAACCAACCTCATTCCCAGAAACAACTGCAGACTGCAGCTCCCACTCGGTCTTCAGAAATGAAAAGAAAGCTTCAAAAAGTGCTGAGAATTGCTCACTTTCTATCATGCAAGGAAAAAAACAAACAATTCTTGTCACAGCATTTCTGGAAAGCAAAAGCACAAATGATATAGACACAAAAAATTGAAAGTGATAACAGTCTCATTAAACAAGATATAAAAATGATAGTCGATAACCAACAACATGACGTAAACCAAGGATTCAGCAATAGAACTACTGTAGGTTGTAGCATTGAACTAGTAACTGAAGACTTTCAGGGCAGACAATGTCCAACTTGGTGCCTGGCATAAAAGGGTTCAAAAAGAGACCTTCCTGTCAGACCTGAAGCAGATCCAAGGCCATGATATGGTGATATTGAATCTAAGACCTGCGCAGTCCAGCGCAGTGTTCAAAAAACATGCCAATATTAGTTGATAAATAGCAGTAGCTGGCATCTTCCACATTTCTGAGGCATTTGTCTAGGAATTTACCTCAATTTGGGAACACTTGGCCCACTAGACATGAAGACTGCTTCCTAAGAAAACATGTTTAAGAACCTTTACATGCTTCTTGTGAAGAGCTTAGATTGTGAATTGTGCCGGGTTCAAAACATATAATATCATAACTATGTGAAACAAGCACCTACAAAAAGTGAACACTAAGGAGAAACCTCAACATGCTGATACAACTTTCCTAGGAACATTTGTACAGAGCTTTGGCAAGCACTTCTATAAGACAGTCACTTACATCATTATAATCTGCCTTCAATCCTCCTAACTGTTTCATTCCACATCAACAAAATACGTCATACAGAAATCTTACTACCAAAACAGCAAGCCACCCCATAGAACATTCTTAGGGAGTAGTTGTACAATCTACTTAATTCTGATGCCATCATTTCCCTACTGCTGTTCAAATTCCAGGTTTGATATATATATATTTTTTTTTTTTTGCAAATTTCTATGCAAGACAAGTGATAGGCCAAAAGTGAAAACAACAACTAAGCCTCAAACCCAAACCAGCTGAGGTCAGCTATATGGATCTTTTTCTCCATTCAGCCCGATCAGAAACCAAATGTGAATCAATATAGCTCAAACTCAAAATTAGGTCCAGTTTAGGGAGGTGTGGAAGTTGATAGAAATGCACTTCAACAACTAGCAGTTCATACAATTCAAGGAATGTTATGAGCCAAGGGAGAGACAATGTTCTTACAAAAAAGTACAAGAACAGAAAATGTTCTTATAACAGAGCAGAAACTTACTATTCTTTGGCCTAAGAAATGATTGCATCAGAACCAAGAGCAGAAGCGTCTTCGAGACAGTACAGTCACTGGAGCTGTCGACAAGCCAGGTCATATACTCACCTGGGTGCATTGAAAATGTTTCTGCCATGCCATTAACAATCTTCATGTTGATCGAAGATATAACTTCCTGTCGTAATTTCTGCATTTTTTTTCTCCAAATTGTAACATGCAAGTATTAGATGATACAGTCATAAATCAAACTTCAAATAATGAGGTTACAGAAATGACAGCAGGAACTGAAAAGAAAAAAGAACTTCCACCTCATTTACCACAATTTTCTCAACCACAGAAACCTACTAGACACCATGAAGGGACCTAAAGGTCAACATCCGACTAACACAGTGAGATACCAATTGATTGACCCAATAGTATTAATTTGTTTCAACAAATAACATCAAGAGTTCGTGCTAAAGAGATTAAAAACTTGGCAACTGGATAGTTCTTGGATACCATTCTTTTCCTTGGCAACATTAAATTATATATCCACTACAATGACGAAAAAATTGGCAGGTATGCAAAATTAAACACCACCAATAATGAATAAAAAAAATTGGCTATATTATCAAATTGAATCATGTCAGAAGAAAGCGATAAAAAAAGAACTCAAAAAAACTTACCACCACTTCAGAGGAAACAGCAGTGAGATCGCTATAAAATGGCCACTTCACTTCTTTCACTAATTCCAAGACCTCCAAATTTAGCCTCTGTGTCTGCTTGTATAACTTGGAGAAGTCAACAAATAACAAGGAAGACAAGAAGGAACCATATTGCTCGATTTAACATAAGAATAAGAGAAAAGAAAAACCTTTTGAAAAATTAGGAGAAGAGGAAACATCATGGCAGCAAGTTTCTTTGAATAATCAATCTGATCATGAAATATTGAGACAGCAGTCTTCAAAAATGCAATTGCAACGTCATTAGCTAAAGCAGCTTTATCTGATGCACCTGCCAATGTCAGAAATGAAATAAGATTAGAAATTGTGCTAGAGCAGCTATTTGTACGAGTAAAACTAAGTTGTTCACAACCACTAAGTTTCAAACTAGTAGTCGAGTTTCAATTAGTGGAGCAAAAAACAATATTATACATGATGCAGAATGAGGAGGCCAAATAATTAATCAAATGTACAAGAAAAGGCATTATGAACTAGTCACACATACCTGACCTTAGGGTGCTAACACATTTTTTAAGCACGCCATCTAATGCTTTGAGAAGATCAGAAGGACTGATGATTTCAGACAATCCTTTAAGAGATAAAGCTGCTTGAACAACTGATAGGTCATCATCACGAAGTTGGCACAATACAGCATCTTGAATGGTCACAAGCCTCTGAATCAAATGCAAGTCAAAAGAAAATCAAATCCTTTTTTTATAAATCAACCTGGAGGATGTAACATTTTGACGGACAGCATGGTTCTAGAAGGATATCACATGCTATCACATTCACCAAATCCAACCAATACAGCACATAAGAATTATTCCCCTTAATCAGCATGTCCAAAAATGCCACTCAGAAGTTTTAAATTGATTTATTCAACAAACAGCTCTCCAAATATTGAAAAAATTGGGAAGTTGATAATGGGAAACTGCTAGCTAGCAATGGAATAAACCTTCTGTGTTCAAGAGGTGCCTCTCCAGAAGTACATGTAAAGAGTTTTAAGGAATGCGGAATTAGGTTTTAGAGGGAGAAAAGACTACCCTAAATGTATAACACCATATTGCACAAAACATTATAGAAAAACGAAACAAAATGTTGAACATCACAGCTTAGATTAAAAAGATGATCAAAACAGGCTGGCAGAAAGAACTTTGTATCAAATTTAAAAAGAAAATTGCATTTCTAGCATAAAAGTATCAACGATTCACATGAGAAGAGTATATAATTCCAGCAAAGAGTAGAATAATGCACCAAAGTAACCAATTAAGGAAAGAAGCAGATCCAATGAGGCATTGGTCCAGTACCTAAGAATTCAAGGATTAAAACTCTAGGAGTTGGAATGTCCAGGTTCAAGTATCTTTATCCCCAAAAAATAAAATAAAAATAGCTACTTATGTCAGGGATACTATGGAGAGTGCATGTATCCGCCACCTTTAACAGTGGAAACAACAAGGAAGAAATAAAATGAAATGCGCCAAATATTACCTTTGAATCAACAGCCATGTTTGTCAGATCAACATGTTTGTTTAAACCAGACAATGTAGCACGCCGGACCTCAGCCTGTAGGAAATTACAAAAACATAAGAAGGGTTAGCAATATGCAAAATGGAAACAACTGCCAAACATATCCTATTCCACAAATGCAATCCTAGTAGATAATACCTTTGGATGGTGCAAAGCAAGCCAAATTTTAGAATCAGAGATGGAAGCTGACATATCCAAGTTCCCATCCAACATTTTGCAAATCTCAAAAACTGCATCATCATTTTTGGATTGCACTTTGGTGTCCTATCAGGAAAAAATGGACCAACAAAACATTGAGAGAGAGAGAGAGAAACACAGATAGAGCAAGAGAGAGTGGGGGAGATAGGAAGCCAGTCACAGACCTCCAAAAACTTCTGAACAGCTTGATGAAGTTCAAATGGATAAATTTTATTAATAACCATCAGAATGTCCTTTGCCCAGCTTCCTGGGAAAAATAGAACAAAAGAGTCGTGATAAGTGGCACTGTCAAAAAAATAATCATGACCCTAAATGGGATGGGTTCAAACAAGCAGCTCCAAACACAATAGAATGGTAAGAAATTGAATGGTTGCTGAACAGCCGAAAAAAGAATTAAAGTTCAAAAAATTCTTCACTGGTGTGTCTGCATAAATAGGTACCCAAAAAAATATTCCAGCACATGCGCAAGTAACATACCAGATTGCGATGATGATGGGTTGCTATTTTTCTGAGACATTTTCATGCAAGACAAGAGGACCTTTGAAACAACACGATCAACAAAATTCTTTATGGGAACTATCTCCAATATGGATACCAAAACATGGTGATATGTATCATCAGAAGAACTGCGAAAGAACAACAACAGGTTCAAAAGCAATAAGTAAATGAAGAAATACATCTGCAAAACTTTTTAAAAATCAGCACAGTTCACACCTGTTGTCAACCAGAGCTTCCAAAAGCACAGCAAGAAATCTATCGATATTGAACTCCTTAGAAAGTCCCATAAGAACCCCAGCTATTTCCCTTCAAAAAAGTACCCAAACAAAAAAAAAATAGAAAAGACAAGACGAGACAAGTTAATGAAAAAATTGACAGCCAGAATATCTAAAGTTACCAAAATACTGATACAAGAACAGACTTAATGCAGTTTTGCAATGCTCACACATTCAAGGCAACAAAAATGTACCTGGTTTCCTTCAAAATCTCCAGTACCTTCTTTGGGAACACATCGACTGATTGCAGCTGACAATTTTTTTTTTTTTGCAAAATGATATGAGTAAATAAGAATGAAGGCAAATGATGCAACAATACAACACAAGAAAAATGTTTGACATTGGAGAGCCCATTTACATAAAGGAGCCTCCACCTAACTAAGTAAGCAATTAGAATGATTCACAATATCCATCGAAATCATAAAACAATGTCAACTAGTTATATTAACCAAAGTCATTAGGCTGTACCTCTCTAGCCCAGTTTCAGAAACAAAGATGCACAAGCAAAGTAACTTGTTGGTAATGTACACCAATGAATGAAAACACAAGGAGAAATGGCAAAGAGAACTAAACCAAATCCATGTTTTTAAAAGCACTAACAGCAGCAAAAGCAAAGGAAAAACTATGAAACGAACACTACACAAATTGATAAAACATCAACAGATGCAGAAATCAGCCATTGCATTGACATAAGCACGTTACTGACACAACAACATTAGATCACGAAATAGTACCTGAACGAGATTTATTAGAGCCATAACTGACAAACGAAACCATTGCAGATCAGTTGACTTGCTTGCATCTTTCTGAACTATTTCAGCAATTGATCGCATCAAACTTTTGACAAGTTTTGGAGACAAGGAAACCTTATTTGCTAATAGACAAACAATCATCAAAGCAGCAGCCTACAAAGAGGTACAAACATTTTACACCATAAAATTAAGAGCAAGAGAGCAAGTCAAAAGAAAGAGATAACACATTGTCTTCCCTGACTCAAAAACAGCACTTTCAAACCTCACCTTATGATCTGAACCTCCTTTGCTGCCAGGCTGAAGTCCAGAAATAACAAATGGAAGGATTCTCTGCACAATATCTGTATTGACTGTTGTTATAGAACCTAATACCTCTATGACCACTGCTGTGCAAAAGCTGACAATAGGCCTTGATGGCTGGAACTTCTTTGCAGGAGATGCCTGCAGCAAACCATTCTATAATTAAAACATGCACAATAAGATAGTAACCCAAAACCTGAGAGATGCAAAATAATCAAAACCCTCACATAGTTGCACAACGCCTCCAAAACTCCCATATCTCGAACACACTGCTGCACCATGACATTTCTAGGTGGCGGTGCACCTGATGCTTTTACACCATCTAAAAACTTCCATTTACCATTCCTACACCATATCCGGGATATAAAAAAAAAAAGTGGAAGAAGAAGTCAAAATTCAAAAAAACATCACCAAGCTATTAGTATCCTTTCAATGACTTAAAAAGAATCCATCTCCCCACCTTGTATCAATCAACTGAACTATTCGAACAAATGCATGAGTATCATGGTAAGGCAATGAGCATAAAATCAAATCCTCGAAATTGTATACATGTATCCTGCAAATTCCAACCATTTTCCACATTACAAAACACAAACAGCTAAATTCAACAATAACCTTAAATTAAAACCTCAAACGATACTTACTTGTATCTTCGTATCAAGTACTCAAGTGTCCTAAGTGATGCAGGCAATTGAAGATGTCCAGATAGTAACCTCAAATATGAACTGATGGTCGAGTTAATATGCTTATTTTCCTCCCCAGTCATCAATTCTCTATCCAACTCTTTACTTTTATGACTAAATAAATCATTTTTATAGTTCTTAAACCTTTCATCCGCGCTTACAAGTACTTCCAAACCTGTGAAATTTAACAAACAAAACAAAACACATTTGATCAAACAAAGCAAAACATAAACTAAAATAACAATCTTCTCTCAAATGCACCATCCAAAAGCCAAAAAAAAAAGGGCACACTTTATGCCAGATTAATTTTGCAAAATTAAAAAAAAAAAACAATTCATGACTAAGCTCTAAACAAAATGCAGCCAAAAAACTCTTTTTCTCGTATTTAGCAACCAGAAGCCAAAAAGAAATCACACTATATACCAATTTTTCTCAAGAATAAACTAAAAAACTCTGCAACCAACAACCACAAATTCATTTTGCAATTGAAAAGAAAGCCAACTCAATAGCCAAACCCTGATCAAAATGCAGCCTAAATAAACCATCTTTTCTCTCAATCAAAAACAAAACAAAAATCACACCTTATACCCAATTATCTAGACAAGCCAACAGAAAATCACGAGGCAAAAACAACCACAGCTTCTTTTAATAAAATCAATCTATTGAACAAAACTTACCTACAAACCTGTGAAATTTAAGGGGCAAAACTTAAATATTTTACATGAAAATGTTTTCTTAATTTTCCCATGTATGTTTCATGTATTTTACAGGAAAAAAAAGTAGCCAAAAACAACCGCAGCTTCTTGTAATAAAATGAATCTATTTAACAATACTTGCAAGTACCTACAAACCTCTGAAATTTTTACAGGCATTTGTATGGAAAATATTTTAAATGAAGACATTTTCCTGATTTTCCTATGTTTGTTTTTGTCAACATAAGATTTTACCGTGAATCTTTAAACTTAATTCATTTGTTGTAAAATAATTTCATCTCATGAAGTTCCTTAAAATATTTTATATACATTAATCCACTCACTATATCATCCGATTACAACCACCACCTCATCACAACCACCTCCACTGCCACCAGCCCACCACAAGAAAAACACACACTTCATAACACAATTTCGCGCAAAACAAACATAAAACTATTTCGTAATGAAAAAGAAGTTGAATATCTAAATCCTAATTAAAAATCAGCCAAAGAAACTCTCTTTTCTCTCATATTCCGTAAACCTAAAGCTAAAAAGAAACACACTTTATACGAATTTGCTCGAGAAACAAACAGAAAACATATCAACAAAACAACCACAGCTTGTTTTAAAAATTAAACCCTAATCAAAATGTAGCCAGAAAACATAAAATTGAGCAAAAACAAAGCAGAAATTGGCACTTGGAGTGTCAAATTGAAGTAATTAAAGTAAGGAAGTAACAAACCTGAAAGTGCAATGTCAAGTATAGTATCTATATCAAGATCAGCAGCTTCTTTAGGATCGAATAAAATGGAGGGTCGGGTGATGGGACGTTTTTTTGACTCCAAACCAGTTTGAATCACTGACCGGATTGCTTGTAATTGAGAAGCTACACTTGTCGTCATGCCTGCTTACAAGAAGAGAGTCTTGTTAAGGAGGCGTTCGGCTAAAACCCTAGAAGAAGGTTATGGGTCTTAGGGTTTTAAGCAGTAGCGGACTGGCGGGTTTTGTTAACAGACTGGGTGAGGGATTTAGGGTTTTAGTGTTTGAAGATGGTGGGCAGGCTGTTGGAAATAGTTCTTTCTTGTTACAAACTTTTGATGGTCACACGGCGTCGTTTGTTGTTAAAGGCGGCAAACTGGGACCATGGTCCGTCTGACCTGAAGCATGGGTAATAAGAAAGCCCAGCCCAACATATTTCTGGACTTCTCCTCCATTAGCGATGGTAATTCGGCCTAACCCAGGGGATTCCCATTTTGAAATTTTTTAAAATACATTAAATTTATCATGGGCCATAAAATAGTTACTACTTTTTGAGAAAAGCTGGGCCTATCAGATGCATGAAAAGCCCGAAACCATATGCCCGTCTTTTTAAAAAACTAAAAAAAAGAGAGAAGCACTTTACTTTACTGCCGGGTCTCCAACAGTCAAAACAAAAAAGGCGTCGTCTTTCTCCCATCCCATCTACTCGAAAATTTAAACTCCAAGGATCCATACAGGCGCTAGCATTGCTCGATCGATCAAAAAAATGATAAGAAGTTGGCCGATTTCAGAACTTAGATCGATAGTTAGAGCTTAAAAAAGAGTGAAAATGGAGTTTACTGAAGCTTATAAGCAGACGGGTCCTTGTTGTTTCTCTCCTAATTCCCGTTACATCGCTGTAGCTGTTGATTACCGTCTCGTGATTCGCGACACACTTTCTTTTAAGGTATTTGCATGACCCTTTTGATTTTTCTGTTTGGTTTTAAGAAATTCGTGGTGAATTCTCGGTGGTGGGTTGTGTTTGGATGCTGAGAAAATTGCAACAAGAAACGGTTTTGTTGGGTCATCTTCTTTTCTTGTTAGTGTCAGTCCAGCTACCTTTTTTTTCATTTTTCTTTTTCGGTTTAAGAAATTCGTGATGTACATTGTGCAATGAGATGTGTTTTGATGCTGAGAAAATGCTAGAAAATTAGCGCGTGATCTTTTCCTTTTTCTTGTGAATATGTTTCAGTGGTGTAAGATTGAGCGAGAGCGGGGATGTGGTTTGGTAATATAACGTGGAGTCCTGGTTAGTGAGACTTCATTGTTTGGTTACTGCGAGAAAATGGAAGTTTGTTTCCGAGTTTTTTTTTTTTTTTTTTAGTTTTGTGTAATGGGCTGTGCTTGGATCCTTAGAGATGTGTTTCAAGAACAATAGCTTTGATTTTTTTTTCTTTTTTGTTTTCTTGTTTAGATTTTTCTTTAAAAAAAAAATTGTATCCATTAGAAAGCAACTAAGAAGAAGGTTCATCCTTGCTACAAAGCCCAGAAATACAAGGAAATGATAGCCCTCTTTCATTTTTTTTCTTTTTTTATGCTAACAAGTGAGACTTGCACAAGAATACATTAGAGGGACGAGAGCTTACGGTATTAAAAATTCTGGCATTCCTCTCTTTCCATATAAAGTAGATAACCCCACACCAAGCTAGTCTGAGCAAGACCGAAGGAAAGCATTTCTTTTGCATTATCTTTTTAGCATAATCAAGCTCTTCAGCCCAATCACCTCCCTATCTTTGGATTGTGCACAATTGCAGAATGGAACACCACACCTCTTTAGTGTATGAGCATGCAAAAAACAAATGGTTTGTCTTCATTCACCTGACTGCAGAGAACACGTAAAGGATAGTCTTTCCCATCTTAACTTGCCTGGCTTTGGTAGATAGTCTATCCAAAATGGCCAACCAAGCAATATGATAGGATTCAAGATAATATTGACAGATTGTATAGCTAGAATCAAGGCAGTAGAATAGCTAATGTTTAGGCTATAAATCAGGAAATTGATATGTATAACGTCTTTGTGATTTACATGACACTATAATATAAATACATCAAATCCAACCCTTAAGTGGTTGAGAGATTCTTCTGCTAAACCCTTTCCTTCTCTATTTCTCTACAATATTTTCTCCACTCTTTCACAATAAAACTCTGTCTTGGAATATGCAGAGCACTCCACAAAAGATAATACCTGTCAGTTCTACTGTTTTTCAACCTGGATGAGTCCCATAAGCTTCTGTAAGTAAATTTTTCCCTGGGAGTTAGCTTCCGATATACCTCTTTATCATTGGCAGCAGAAGGAGCAATAGTGCCACAAATAGCACTCTGAATCTTTACCATATAGTCAGACCTTGGGTTAGGTGTACAGCAGCAACTTTAACATTAGGGAATACCTGTTTCATAAATGATTCTTGAGCCACCAAAGAAATGCCCCTTCCCCATTGCCAATCACATGCCCAGAATGATTCCAAACAACAGGCCTGGTCTTCAGAATTCTTATCCAACTCCAAGAGCTGTCAGCAGGAACACCAATGCTCCAAATACTTTTTCCTTTCAGCAAATGAAACATAACACCAAACAACCCATAGAGAACCAGATTTTAGTAACAAACACCAAATATTTCTAGCAATACATGCGGTTTTCCGCTCCTTAAACTTTAGGGCAGGAGATTTGATGTTATAATGTGTATGGCTTGTTTAGTTACTTAGAAAATTTGTCAGAGAATTCTTTTGCAACCATGTTAATTATTTTGGTCTTTGTCTGCTCAAGTATTAACTACAGAAGTTTATTAATTGAAGCTATTAAAGATGGGATTTTTGGTGAGATCTTGAATTGTGTTTTATGATTTGCAGGTTGTGCAGTTGTTTTCATGCTTGGATAAAATAAGCCATGTAGAATGGGCAAATGATTCTGAGTACATCCTTTGTGGTCTGTATAAAAGACCAATGATACAAGCATGGTCATTGACTCAACCTGAATGGACATGCAAAATAGATGAAGGTCCTGCTGGTATTGCTTATGCTAGATGGAGTCCCGACAGCCGTCACATACTTACCACTTCAGATTTTCAGTTGAGGCTAACAGTTTGGTCGCTTTTGAACACAGCATGTGTTCATGTCCAGGGACCAAAGCATGTCTCTAAAGGGGTTTCTTTTACTAAAGATGGGAAATTTGCTGCGATTTGTACGAGGCGTGATTGCAAGGATTATGTAAATCTACTGTCGTGTCATACATGGGAGATAATGGGTGCATTTGCTGTTGATACGTTGGACTTAGCTGATATAGAGTGGTCACCGGATGATAGTGCTATTGTAATATGGGATTCACCACTTGAATACAAGGTAATAGAGTTCGTTTTTTGCTTCATTTACCATGTATCAAGAGTGCTTGACTTTATAAGCATGAAAGGAAGTAAATGTGGGGTGAATTGCACCCTTCCAATTTCTTGGTGACGGTTAGCATTTCATGATTGTACACTGCTAAGCAATGAAAATGTCTGTTGTTATCCATTTTAGGTCTCATGGTTTATGCCTATTCGAAATTACACACGAGCTCCACTTTGTAATATATCTCATGGTTTGCCAGTGCCCAAGACTCCATGTTAACTTTGGCATTTTCTAACATCGCATCCTTATCTATAAGACCTAGAGCTTATGGCTGTTGCAATTCAATACAGGTTCTAATTTATTCCCCAGATGGGAGGTGCCTATCCAAGTACCAAGCATATGAAAGTGGGCTAGGTGTAAAAAGTGTTTCGTGGTCTCCTTGTGGCCAATATCTAGCCGTGGGTAGTTATGATCAGATGTTGCGGGTTCTGAATCACCTAACTTGGAAAACATTTGCTGAATTCATGCATCTATCAACCGTTCGCGGTCCTTGTTGTGCTGCTGTTTTCAAGGTGACAGGATTTCTTTGTGTATTCATATCATTAGGCACACCAATGATTTAATTGGCTACAACTTACAAGTCCTCTTTCTTAAATTTACAGGAGGTGGATGAGCCATTGCACCTCAATATGTCTGAGTTATGTTTGAGCGATGAATTTCTCCAAGGAAATTCTGGTAAGGGCAAGTATGGAGTATCTCACAGTGAGATGGATATTGTACGACAAATAGAATGCTTGATCTGTAAAATGAATTTGAAAATGTCTTCATGCAACTACGTTATTTCTTTTGAGCTACTTTTCGTAGTAAATTAATAATTCCCCCCTCCTAAAAGATGTTTCAGAAGGACACTTCAGAGTCATGTACGAGGTTACTGAAGTACCTATTAGTTTGCCTTTCCAGAAGCCTCCTGCAGACAAACCGAATCCTAAACAAGGCATTGGTAAAGCTCGTCTTTCTCATATAGCATATCGATGCAATTAATAGTGCTTGTTTTAAGAGTTCCTTGCAGTGCATTGACATTTGTTTTCCTTTTTGTTAGTATCAAACCAAAATGCACTAACAACACAAGACCTTAAATACAGGTCTTATGTCATGGAGTAAAGACAGCCGATATATTTATACACGTAATGATAGCATGCCCACTGCTCTGTGGATATGGGATATACACCATCTAGAGCTTGCTGCCATCTTGGTGCAGAAGGATCCCATACGTGCAGCAGCATGGGACCCAACATGCCCACGTCTTGTTCTCTGCACTGGTAGCTCTCACTTGTATATGTGGACCCCTTCAGGTGCTTACTGCGTGAGCAATCCACTACCACAGTTTAACATAAATGATTTGAAATGGAATTCAGATGGAAGCTGTCTTCTCCTCAAAGACAAGGACTCGTTCTGCTGTGCGGCTGTGTCCTTAATGCCAGAATCTAGTGAATATAGTTCAGATGATTGAGACTTATCTCCATCTTTTAGTCTAGATGGCTTGCGAACTTAGCAAAAAAAAATGTACTATAAAAACAGGGCATCAATGTTTAACTCTGTATTCTGATTCCCTTTATGTCTGTAACAAGGTATGTTCGTTGCAAAATCGGTGCCTTTCCTTCTCGAGCCATTGTCACGAGCTGGATTTGAACCCCATTTGTGGTTGAGAAATTTTAACAAAAATTGGTTCGCTATTTTAATTTTTTTTAGTGAACTTAGTTTTTTTTTTATAATCTGCTAATTGGAATGTGCCAGCTTCTATTATTTTTTATGTCTGTAAAAGGCAAATTATCAGGTTGTGCCAGGGTTCTTATCTTGCCTCTGTTTTTATCTTATTAGGAAACTTGAAATTTTAGTGTTTGGGGTTTTGATTATCCTTCTTGAAGGATATTTTTAGTGCATTTCCCGGTCGGAATTGGTTAGGGAATGTTTTTAATTTCATCCTTGCCTAGCTAGAACTGGTGGAGCAAATTATAACCTAGTCGCTGTAATTTGAAAAAACTAATTAATTAATCTTTGTAGTTTCAGAAATTATTTGTTTAATCCCTATATTTTTCTCAAATATATTTATAGTTTAGTCCTCTTTCGTAGTTCTTTTAAATTTATTTTATTTTTTGAAAAATGGAGTAAAGAAAAGAGAAGTAAATTAGTGGAGGAAAATTGATTGTGAAATGAGGAATTTTTAAAATAAAAAATATTAAGTTAAGAGATGGTTTAAATGACTGTTTATGCACTAAACTATAATTAACTTAAAGTTAGTCATCGTTACTTGTTAGTTGTTACTTGTTTTGGGAGCGTGAGGGAGTAAAAAATTGATGGGGCGAACTTCAAGAACCGAAGCCAATTCAATTGAGCTAGCCTCAAACCCGAACCTCACCGTTCAATGTTAAATTTT
This sequence comes from Populus simonii, assembly GCA_007827005.2. NCBI lineage: Eukaryota > Viridiplantae > Streptophyta > Magnoliopsida > Malpighiales > Salicaceae > Populus > Populus simonii. The sequence continues at coordinate 17,351,053 of CM017466.2, read as the reverse complement.
GGAGGTTGTAGGGTGGAGGTATTTGAAACATGATATGGTTATTTTTTAAAATAATTTTTATTTAAAAATATGTTAAAATAATATTTTATTATTTTTTTTAAAAAAATATTTTTGATATTAGCTCATTAAAATAATTTAAAAATTTTAATTTTAACTAAAAAGAAAAAAAAATTTCAAAATTTGCTTAACCTTTTTCAAAGTAATTTTTGTTTATAAATACATTAAAATAATATTTTTTATTTTTTTTTAAATCAATTTTAATATCAGTATATCAAACAATAAAAAATATTAAAAAATTTAATAAAAAAAAATTAAAATGTAATTCATTTTTATTTGAAATGTAATGTCAAACAGGGAGTAGTCAATTGATGAGGGTAGGTTCTTTATAATTACAAACGAATCATATAAAATTTTTTTAATGCTTTTAGTAGTTAGCTTTTTTGATGACAAGACAAAATAATTATTATAATATTCTGATAAACAATATTTTTTTTTAGTATGGAGCTAGGTAAATTAGGTTTTTTCATCCATACACATAAAATAAAATGACAGCTTCATAATTTTTATTTTTATTTTATTAATGTGAGTATTCGGATCAGCTAGTGTGTACCTTGACTAATCCCACAGGTCCTAAAATTAACGACCATGTAAGCTTCTAGTGGCTATTATATTAGCAACCACATGACTCGAACTTGAAACCATAAAAAAAAAAAATTTAATTCTAAATTTTTATTACTGAAACACCTAGCATATCAAGCTCCATGATTATTTCATGGTGAGTTGGATTTGAATTCATGAAATAAGATCTCAAAATAATAGTCCTATTTTGATTGTTTCACATGGATCTTAGGCATAGGCCACGTGTTTGTAGAACTTAAAAGTATATAGAGATCCCATGAAGATCTCATCACCTTGGCCCATATTCTCACCGCCATCTAAACTCGCGAGATTTGATCCGACGAGAATTAGTATCGCAGAAGTTCTAGTCAATTACTTGTTGCTTGAAAACCGAAGTGGGAACCTTGAACTTTGAAAGTCAAGTTAATCATGCTGTGATGCCCAATCACTGGTAACTGTAATAATTCTACCTTACACCACATTAAAAAAAAAAAAAAAAAAAAAAAAAAAACTAAAAGGCATGCCTGCCGCCATGTTCATTATCCACGCATTCATAAAATATCATGGGCCACGAGAGTGTTTTTTTAGACCTTTGTGTTTTTTTATTTCATGATTTTTTATTTTTGGAATTGAACGTTGTTTCACATTTAAATTTCAAAAATTATTTTGATTGGCTTGTTGTTATGAGGTGTTACTACTAACAATAACATACTCCAACATTTGATTTATGCCTGCTTGAAAAAGAAAAAAAAAGGTTTTTATTGCTTGAAAAAAAAAAGGTTTTTATTATGTGGAAGACAACGATTTTTTTTGGATTACTGTTTCCCTCTCCCCTTCAGTGTTTTTTCCCTTTAAAATTACTCTGAGTTCAATTTTGCTCCATCATTTAGTTTTTGTAATTCTCACCAACATTTGAAATTTTATCGTATTTGTTATTTAGTTGTTAGTTTGAAGAAAAAAAAGAGAAATTCATTGAAAAAAATTTTTAAAAAAGAGAAAGTTAACGGCCAAAATCTAGCAATGAAATGCAAGTTGTGTTAAAGGGGTCTTATTTAATGGAAAAAAAATTCAATTCAGGTGTTTTTTTTCCCTGTCTTGCCGGACAAAAAATTGGATTCATATAGATTTTTTAAGAACTCGATTCTGTGTTTTTTTTTACGAATTTTAAGGTGTTTTTGAGTCGAAAGATTAGTTTTTGAGGTTATCAAAGTGTGTTTAAGTGAAAATAAATTAAAAATCTATTTTTTTTTAGCAAAAAATCACCAATCTCGATTTTTTTACCACCTCTCTTGTGTTTATATTATAGGCTTTCAAATGACACGTCATCTAATTATTATTTTTTAAAAGAAACAGACGACAACCAACCTACAAGAAAATGTAAAAAGTCCGGTGTGCATGCCTAAAATTGCAGACCCACACTTCTAGCCTCTTCATTTAAAGGGCCAGGTGTAAACCCACTTGAGCCTAGTCAACTATCTATTTATTTTATAAAAAAACTTTTTTTCAACATAAACTTAATTAATTACAAATATATTATGTTTATTGTATTTTTAAATTAAATAAAAATATATTTAGATATTATTTTACATGGTACCATTCAGTTTTTTCCTTGTTTTTAAATAATTCTATATAAATATTTTTTAAATATTAGAAAGCTTTTTTATTTTTTTTGTTATATAATTAAATAAAAAATACTTTAAAAAACAAAGTTATTGAAACTATTTGGATCCATAACCCAGGTCACGAGTTTAACAGATTTGTCGGAGTTGACACGGACTAATTTGACGTGTCCTCATCTTAGTAATTAAAAAAGAAAATGTCATTTTAATTTTTAAAAATCAAATCATATTTTTACTAGTCGTTTGAATTGCTTTTGACCACACCAAGTTGATCTGGATACATTAGATCAACCTCCATGTAGTTTAATTTGATACTCGAGTTAATTAAAAATCGAATCAAGATGTTTCAAGGTTAATCCGTTGAACTCATTTTAATGATGTTGGCAAAGAGTTCCCTGTGGTTTTTAATACGATCACATCAAAATTATCAATATATTTTTTAATGAGAATTTTCTTTTGTAGTAATAGTAGAGTGTTGTCTAGAAAACAAATATTCCAGGTAACAAATAATTAAAACTTGTGATGTAGAAAAAAATATGTGACTTTTTTTTTACCAGAAAAACACAATTAATATTTTTCTTGATGTAAAAAAACCTATTAGCAATACTTTTGCATTCTTTTCTACACAATTAAGAAAACTTTTGCCTTTACCCACCATGTAGTGCAAATTAGGCTAGTGTAATGTTATATTAAAAAATAGTTTGTAAATTTAAAAGAAAAAAATTACTTTTAGCATTCTATAACATGGTCAAAATTATACTTACATGTAAAGTTTTGAAAAATTATAGTTTGCATCTTGTGTTAATATAAATTTTTAAATTGAATGAAAAGACCAAACTACGCTGATATATAACACATCAGAAACATAAACAAAAAAAAATAAAAAAATTCATTCCTCCAAACATAATTTTCCCCTCTTCAAATATCATTGTCTCTCTCTTTTCATAATAATCTAAACTCAAATCAAAAGCAAAATCTAGTGTTTTTAATCGATTCTTGTTTTTTCATGCTATTGGAATCTCTTTTCTTTTTGAAAAGCAATTTGTAATGCTTTTATAAAAGTCCTGAAAAAGCTCCTAATTGAAGCTCGGAAAGAACCTTAATTTTTTAAATCATCTCTTTGATTCTTTATAAATCCATTTTTTATCTGGTACTTCATGAAAAATTCATAAAATTTCTTAATATTCGATCTAGATCAAAGTACAATCATCAATATGATCACAATAATGATGATGCAAGAGTTAAGAATACCATGGTCGTGGAGAAGAAAGTGAAGCAGAAGAAGCATAAGAACCATCAATTTTCCTTCCTTAGCTATCCTAGATTTTCACTAGTCTTCTCATTTCACGGTCTATAAGAAAAAAGTATTCTAAAACATCTAGAGTATCGGAGAATGATGCATTATTTATCAATAAAACAAGATCATATGTAAATTAGAAACATACTTCTTTTAAGAGTAAATGCAATGTAAGCTAGTAATCTTGATTTTGGGTTTTTTTAATGTGATTTGATAGTCGATTTTTTTTATTATTAGCGTGGGTATCCGGGTTAATTTGCGTGCATCTCGATTAATTCCACAGGCCCTCAAATTAACGATCATGTAAGCCTCTAGTGACCCTGAGGTTTGTGAGACTTGAACTGGTGATTTATAGAAAATGAATCTAGAACCTGACTAGTTAAATTATATTTTTCATAGTTAACAATTGATTTTTTTTTTTTTAGTTTAACATGGGTGTCCGGGCCAGTTTACGCGCACCTCGACTAATCCCACGGGTCCTGGAGTTAACGACCATGTAAGCCTTTAGTGACCATCATATAAGTAACCATAGGGCTCGAACCTGAGATCACAGAGGAAGCAAATCTCTTGGTCTCAAGCTTTTACCACTAAGCCACCACCTAGATGGTTTAATAATTGACTTTATTTTTTTTTAGTTTAATGTGGGTGTCCGAGCCAGCTTGCGTGCACCTCGACTAATCCCACGGGCCCTGAAGTTAACGATCATGTAAGCCTCTAGTGGCCATCATATGAGTAACCACAAAACTCGAACCTGAGACCACAAAGAGAGCAAATCTCTTGATTCCAAGCTCTACCGCTGGGTCAGCACCTAGATGGTTAATAATTGATTTTATTGATACAACAAGTTTTGGTGTGGTAGAGATGAAAGTGCCACCAGAGAAGAGAGATCTGATAAACACAGTTGAAGGAGGTGAGGTTGTGGGTTTATGGTTGGAGATGGTGGCTGGCGAGAGATAAAAAAAGAAAAGTGGCAGCTAGGTTTAGTGTTTAAAGAAAGAAGACGAGTGGAAGAAGTTTTGCTGGGTTTGTTTTTATTTAAAGATAAATTTATAATATTTAATATAAGAGTTTTTTAATCAAGAAGTAATAATAAATTTATAAATAATCAAATAATTTTTGTTGATTTTTATTAATATACTAAATATATAATATAAATTGTTACGAGTACATCAAAGTTTAGATACAAACTTTTATGATACAAATTGTGATTTTCTAAACTTTTAATTAAATTAAAGAAAAACTTTCGGATAAGGCAATTACATAGTCCAACGAAGTCGGTCCTTTTTCAGGATTTCAACAGGGTCTTTTGGAAATTTGTAACTAATTTTAAAATGGACAGGTGTGGGCCAGAAGGAGCGAGTAGCTTCAATTTTGTGTTCAACTTTGACTTTTGTAGTTCAAAACTTTGCAATATAGATCCTGTAATTTTCAAAACGTTTCAATTGAACCACTCATTGTTGAATAGTAAAACTACAATTAATAGTTGGATCCCTGTTAGTTATTATGCTTGTAATTATGCTTGTAATTATTAAAGATATAAACACTTTCCTTTATAAAATTTGAAACAGGTATCTAAAATAATTTATTTGAGTATGTCTTTATATTGTCTCGATTTATGAATAAACTAATAGGAAAATACTTTTGATTATTAAAAAATATATTTTTTTTTTCAAAAGTAGGATTCGAAAGCAACTATAAAAAAATGAATATTTCATTAACTTTTGCTAGCTATTTCTTGAAAGAAAATACGAAACTCTTAGGTAGCTACATGGATGATATAACAGAAGACTAATTTCTAAGGGTTAAATTTGAATATTAATAAATAGTGAGGGACTGGAATATAGTTTATCCAGTTTTTCTCACAGTATCTACGAAATGGTTGCTTGTAATTAAGGAGGTTTTTATCAGCCATGAATGGAGAAGATACCAAACTACACGCGCCCAAGTCAAACGCGCTGACGTTGTTTTTCATCTGGACTGGCCGACTGGGTGTCTTCGTGCTCTCTACGGTATGGCCGAATTGCCAGTTGTTATTATTTTTTTGTTTCATGATTTAGCGGTATGTGTTGGATTATATGATAGTGAATGGTGTTTTTTATTTATAAATATATTAAAATAATATTTTTTTTATTATTTTTAAAATTTTATTTTTAATATTAGTATACTATATATATATATATATATATATTTTTTTTTTTTTGTGAGCACTAGTGGTAATAAAAAATAATGTTTTAAAAATTTAAAAATTACTTATTATCTTATTAATTAACAAATGTTATTTCTTTATAGTAATAAGTAGCTTGTGCTATGCTGTAGGTTGAATTAAATTTATGTTGAACTAAAAAAATAATCCAGAATTAAATTTATGTTGAACTAAAAAAATAATCCAGGTGTTTTTAAAATGTTTTCTAGTAAGAAACTAATATGTGGAAGTTAACTCAATATGACATGATTGACTTTGTAAATTCAAAGATAACCTGAATAACCGGTAAAAATATGGTTTAACTAAAAAAATCAAGAATATTTTTTTTAATATTAAAACGATAACATATTTGATATGCTTAGATTTACTCTGATCAACTTGGATTAATTTAGGTTAGCTTATTAAAGATCCAACCTAGATCATGAGACCCTAATAACCATGTAGAAAACAAATATTTTTTTTTAAGTTCGGTTCTCAATCAATTTAATATTAAAGAATGAAATTGAAAACAAGATTCAGCTAGAAAAATAAATCTAGTCAACTCATGTTAACCTGTCAAACCTTAATCATGAGACTGGCATAACTGCATAGAAAGAAAATTAAGACAAATTATGAAGTTTAATTCTCAATCAATGCAATGTTAAATCCCTAATCAACCCAATATTAAAGGATGACATTAAAAAAAATCAATTAAAAAAATATATGGAAAAACCACTTTATTTAGCCAAGGTCAACTGACCAAACTCGTAACATGAGTCATGAAGTCAGGATAATCTTATAAAAAGAAAACCAAGATAAATTATAAAGTATAATTCTCAATCAGCCCAGTATTGAATGGTGAAATTGAAAAAAAAAAATGAGGCTACCCGGGCTAACCTATAACCTGTGTCATAAGCTGTGATAACCCTATGAAAATAAAATAAAAATAATTATGAAGCACAATTCTTAGTCAATTTAGTGTTGAAATATTAAATTAAAAAAATCAATTAAAAAAACAAAAAAAAATATCACGGGTTAACTAGAGTTAACTTGCTACATATAAATCATGAGATTATGACAACTCCATAGAAAAAAAAAATTATGAATTCAAAATTTTAATCAACCTAATATTGAATAATAAAATTGAAAAAAAAAATTAAATTTTTAAAAGGACAAAAAAAAAACCCAAGCAACCTAATTAACTCACAAAACTCGTGATCTAGGTAATGAAATCGTGATAATCTCACATAAAAAAATAAAAATGAAGTTAGATTCTTAATAAACACAATATTGAAAGTCGATGTTGAAAAAAAATCAATAAAAAAATAATTCGAGCCAACTTGTCAAAACATGAATCATAAAACCGAGATAACTTTATAAAAAATAAATATGAATAAATTATGAAGTTCAATAACTTTTAAACCTTTAAATGATGAAATTACCTTTTAAACCTTTAAATGATGAAATTATAAAAAAATAAAATTATGGATGTAGATGTAAAAGGCCTTGAGTATTTCTCATCTGTGTCTTGCACATAACATGCTCTTGTTCGCTGAGGATAGTAGAAGTTGGAATGCTTGAATCAGTTTTGTGATGCCTCCGGTCAAAAAGTTAGCGAGAGCAAACCAAAGATCCACCTTCTAAAGGGGTATCGTCGGCTTTATATATATATATATATATTAATTTGAATATTTGAACTAGTTTTAGCTAATAATTTTAATTATATTATATTAGCAGCTGTTATTACATCAAAGAATAGCCATGAAGACTTATAGTTATATTATCGACAATTTACAGTGGAAAATGGCTCATTGCAAGGCTAAAAACTGATCTCTAGCAGGTAGAATTACTTTGTGTAGGTCTGTCCTCGCAGCTGTTCCATTGTATGCAATGCAAGTCTACCTGGTCACCGAAAACCATCTGCAATGATATTAAAAGAATTTGTCGGAGGTTTATTTGGGGAGATGAGGATAGTCGAGGAAGCAAGCATCTGGTAAAGTGGAGCAATAGAAAGAGATTTAAACCCTATTTATTTTTGTGTTTTAAAAATATATTTTTATTTTTTTCTTTAAATTAACTTTTTATTTGTGTTTTTAAATTATTTTAATGTGATGATATTAAAAATTAATTTTAAAAAATAAAAAATATTATTTTAAAATATTTCTAAATAAAAAATAATATGAAAAACAATTATTACTACAACACAATAGAATACTATGAATGAAGGAAGCCTTTACATGAAGCTTGGTTCGGAGGTCACAAAGACTTGAAGGAAACAAAGATGTGATTATCACAAACATTTAAAAATAAAAGAAATGTTTTCGGCACAATTTGTTTTTCTTTTAAAATTAAGTTTTGAATTTTAAAATTATATTTGACCTTAAAAAAATTAAATTAATATATTTTTAGTATTTTTAAATAATTATAATATACTTGCTAAAAATAAAATAAATTAAAAAAAATATTTTAATATATTTTTAAATAAAAAATATTTTTTAAAAAAATTATATGTCACAATACTAAGCACATACCTAATTATTTTTTTATAAAAATTAAAAATAATAATCATCATTTTATATTATTATTGCTAATTCTTTTTTCTTCTTAATTTGAATTGAATATTTTTTAAATTAATTTAAGCATTAATTAAAAACTATAATTCATCATTAGTGAGTTACATATAAAGTTTATAAAAATAAGATAGAGAATATATGTGACTCTTTAATATCGTGATAATAGTTTTTTATTAAAGTGTTTTTTATTTAAAAATGTATTAAAATAATATTTTTTTATTTTTTAAAATTTATTTTTAATACAAGTGCATTAAAATAATTTAAAAATAAAAAAAATAATTTTAAATAATAAAAAATAAGCAAACTGTTAATTGTTTTTAAAAATACTTTTAAAAATTAAAAACAAATTCCTGTTAACCTCCCGCTATTAGATGACAAATCCAGTTTTTTTTTTTTTTTAATTAAAAGCCTAACGAAAACTAAAGGTCATTTTTTTTTCTTTCATCATCTCACGTGGATAAATCTCACGGATAATCGCACCTACTATGAAAAAAACCCTTCATTTTTCTTTCCTTTTCTTTATAACTTCTTTTTCATAGGTATTCACCACTCCCAATTTTCCCAAGAAAATCAACAAAATATCCAAACGCAACTCTCAATTTTTTTTATTCGATATTTAAATACATTTTTTTTAACTGAAAAACCATAAAGAAAGAGGAGAGATTAAAGTAAGAATTGGACTCATAAATCATGGAGAACATAACTGTAGAGAACGGAGTTTGTTCAACAGAATCAGTGAATGTAAGCTGTGATGTTTGGAGTTGTAAAAATTCTGATTCTTCTTCTGCTGATCATCTTGTCATTATGGTCCACGGTATCCTTGGAAGGTATGAATTTTTCTTTAATTTTTTTTTATCATTAATTACTAGTTATCATGATTTCTTTGTTTTATTTATTGAATTTTTTTGATCTGGAGTTGGTTTATTTTTGTTGAATATGAGATAAAAAATGTAAACTTTCTCTGAAAGTTGTCCTTTTTTATTTTGATGAATTTTCACCCTCAATTCCTGAATTTGGAATTCAATTACTTCTGTTGATTGCCCGCAGTCTAGTGATTTAAAAAAAAATAAATCTGGGTTTGGTTTATTTTTGTTGATTATGAGATCAAAATGTCAACTTCCTCTTGAAGTTTGTCTTTTTTTGAGCTAACTGAATTTTTAGGCTTAATTATTGAATTAGTTCTGTTGTTTGCTAATTATGGGCGTTTTGCTTGAATGATCAGTAACACTGATTGGAAGTTTGGAGCAGAGCAGTTTGTTAGAACTTTACCTGATAAAGTATTTGTTCATTGTAAGTATCATTAGTTATGTTTTCGATATTGATATGAAGCGAAACCCTTCCTTTTTAGTTTGGTATTTAGATGTTTGTTGAGTGGAGTTTAAATCAATTCTTTTGCTATTTGTTTTATTTCTACAAAGAATGGAATGCTTAGGTTGGTTTTACTTGCATTGTAGGTAGTGAAAAAAATATGTTTAGGCTGACACTTGATGGTGTTGATGTGATGGGCGACCGTTTGGCCGAGGAGGTACAGTAGTTCTTAGATTCGTGGGTTTACCTGTAATTATTTACTAAATTTGGTTGCATTTTCTATGCTGGATTATCGATGGAATATTTGAATTTTAGGTACTTGAAGTGATTCAAAGAAAGCCAAATTTGCAGAAGATTTCATTTGTTGCACATTCTGTGGGAGGATTAGTGGCGAGATATGCAATTGGGAGATTGTATAGACCACCCAAGAAAGAAAACGTAGAAGATTCAACTGATGGTACAAGCATAGACGGCTTAAAGGCTACAATTGGTGGCTTGGAGCCTTTGAACTTTATCACTGTTGCTACACCACACCTTGGTTCCAGGGGAAATAAGCAGGTATTCTATTTTGACTGTTTCTTTTCATTTAAATTTTCGAATTTCATCATTATCCACTCAAAACATTGAAAAAGCAAAAGATCAGGTTGTTAAAATGTTTTTGTAAGGAAAAATTTTGCGTGTATTGAGTAGGATTGTTTTGGATAAGGTGCTGAAATGGTATTCTATGCTTCTCTCATACTTACAAGAGTGTTTGCTTGAAGATGATGAATTTCTCTTGTTTGCTGTATGAATTGACCATAGCAATGGGTTAGATGTTATAAAAGCATGTTTGTATGCAAACAGATAAAAGAGAGCAACCAAGGGTTATCTCTATCCTTATACTATGAGCAGTAGGGAACATAGAATGGGTCTGTTTTATTGCAAGCAAACTAGAATCTCATACTTGTATATGATAGTTTTACTGGATAAGCAACTTTTTAGGGTGAAATCTGGCCAAGACAATGATGATGAAAGAGAAAATCATGTCATACTGTTGTTCATGGCATGGTTCAATAGGGTACTTTATTCAGGAAAAAACAAGCTGGACTCCTGACTTCTCTATTTTGATTATAGTCATTAGTTGACTACTAGTGAAATTCATTTGAACTCATTTTTCCATTATAACTTCCTTGTTACTAAATCTGAGCATACAAGCAGTATTACTTGTTTCCTGCTACTATGCCAATTGCACATGTTAATGATTCCTTAATCTTAGCTCTCATTGAATTCACATTAAGCATCCTTAGTATATTTTGTTCAAAAAATGTTTTCATTGCAGGTTCCATTTCTTTTTGGTGTAACTGCCTTTGAGCAAGCAGCCAACCTCTTGATTCATTGGATATTTAAGAGAACAGGTCGGCACCTTTTTTTGAATGATGATGATGAGGGCAAACCTCCATTGCTTAAACGCATGATAGAAGATTATGGTGATTGTTTTTTCATGTATGCCACATACACAGCAGTTCTTTATGCAGATTCCTTTCTTTTATAGTTTCTTGAGATGCCATCTTTATGATATCCAAATATGTAATTAATAAGAGCACCTAACTAATTTTGTAGGTCAGCATTGCGTATATTCAAACGTCGGGTAGCATATTCAAATGTTTGCTATGATCGTATCCTTTTTATTTCTTCAAAGCAGCTAACCATCAATATATAATCTGAAAACTTGACAGTCTTTATTTCTCTGTTCCCTTGATGAAAACTGTTTAGATATTGTGGGCTGGAGAACATCGTCCATTAGACGTAATATTGAATTGCCGAAGGTACCTCTGCTCTCACTGTGTAATTTTCCTCTATATTATTGCCTGTTGGTTAGAATGTACTTACTAAAATGTCATTTCCTTGTAGTGGGAGGATTATATTAACAAGGAATATCCACATATTGTATACGAAGAATGCTGCAAGGCCTGCGACACTGAGCAGTCTGAGCTTGTTTCAACAGATGATGATAGTTTCGACAAGTTAGAAGGTATATTTGGAATGAAGCAATGCAGCAGCTATGCCGTTTTAATTGCCTTTGCTTTTACCAAATTTGCCAATTAATGTATTTTTGGAAATTTCCATTGTCCTTAATTATGGTTAGTTCTTCAATTTTACAAGTTTGTTAACTGGACCTTATTTGTGCAGAGGAACTAGTGACAGGTCTATCCCGGGTGTCATGGGAAAAAGTAGACGCTAGCTTCCACACCTGCAGACAGAGGTTTGCTGCTCATAGTGTCATTCAGGTCTCTCCCTTCCCCCCCTATGTGTGCGTGCATGCATGCATGTATCTTACATTCATCCTCACAGATGTGCTGTGTTTTTTGGGTATGTGATTTGAAAATGCTAATTATCTCTTAGGAAGAATGGCGGTGTCATCAGTGCTCAGGTGCAAGGAAACACCTTGGAAAATGAAATAAATGTAATATGCAAGTCTCTGTTATCTAAAGGAACCATATGCCACTCTGTATATTTCACAGGTTAAGGATCAGAGCATGCATATAGAAGGCGCGGATGTCGTACAACATATGATCGATCATTTTCTTCTGTGAAGCCAGTGGCTACTTAGACATAACACATTACAGCTGGATGCGAGGTCCAATATGGTAAGTTATTATGAGCATGCTATTGAAATTCAATTTTTCTGGACCATTGATCTGTACATTTGTTGCAGGTTGAAGAATGTCAACTATCATGGTGATGGTGAATTCAGCAAAAACTATGAGCAATTTAATATAAATTTTGTTTATTCATTCATGTATTGTATGTATTGCACACGTACTTTATAATTATGAATAAACGAATGCTATAAATATAGGCCTATTCATTTGTTAGTGCTTAGGGCTGAGCAAATTAACTGAATTATCCAAAATATTCATAAATCCTGATTTGAAATTAACTGAATTGTTTCCCTTTTTTTTTGATAATTTCGGATAGAAAACTAGAAAAAATTCAGTTTGGTTTTAAATTCTTGAAACCGAACTAAATTGAATTGAATCAAATAAAAACAACTCATAAAAAACAAAAAGTCTATTATAAATTAAGAGCGTGTTTGGCAGTGTGGTTGTGGGTGCTTTTCAAATAACTTTTCGTGTTAAAATGTATGCTAAAGATTTTTTTTTATTTTTTAAAAATTATTTTTGATATTAGTATATCAAAATGATCCAAAACATACAAATCATATTAAATTTTAATAAAAAAAAAAATTCAAATTTTTTAAGAACTCAGCCGCGCCAAGTTCCCTAAAACTTATTAAATCAAAGTTTTTTTAAAATTGTTTCAAATAAAAGCTTTCTATTTAAAAAATTTCGTTGTTTTTTAAATAAAAATTGAAAAAAGAAAGAATTCTGTTTTTTGATGTGGTCGGTTTGTAATTAAAACCAAATTATCAAAGTTCACAGATCAGAGTTGTACACGACTCCAGAATCCTCGATTGAACCGTCAGCAAATCAAAGCCACCAAGAAGTCAGAGAAAAGTTTAAAATATCAACGTGGCACGTAATTAAAGATCCAGCTAAGTTGTCCGCACCTAATCATTCCTCCATTACCGAAACAAACGATCTCTTTCCCACGCAGTTTCAGGTTCTCCGTTTCGACGATGGATCTCTCACTTGCTGCTTCTCCCTCTTCGTTTGACTTACTATTGTTGAATTCCCACAAATTCTCATTATTTCAATTTAAACCCGACTTCTCTCTCAAATCCAAAAAACCCCCTACAAAATCATTATTTTGGCGCCAAAATCGCCCATTCAGAGTCAGAGCTCTTAACGATGATGGTTTCGTCCTCGAAGATGTGCCTCACTTGACTGATTTCCTCCCTCATCTACCAGTAATCAATCATTCTGTTTTTCCTTCATTAAAACTTCCCTTTTTATTTTCCATTTTAGGATTTTTTTTTTTTTTTGCAGTCGTATCCAAATCCTTTACATCACAGCCATGCCTACGCGATTGTCAAGTACATGAATTTATTTTTTTTTCTTCTAATTAATATAAAATTTCTGCTGTTATTTTAAAATTTTGAATTGGGCAGGCAGACTTTTGTTGGACCAGAAGATGCAGTCGCACAAAATGTAAGCTCACTTAACATATCATTTTTCTTCTGTAAACGACATGTCATTCAATCATTCTCACTCTATTTTTTTCTTTTGGGTAGATTGTTGTTCATAAAGATAGTCCTAGAGGTGTCCATTTCCGGCGAGCCGGCCCCAGAGAGAAGGTATGTTACTTTTATAAATTTTTATAATTATTTATTCATTTTGGATTAATTTTTTGAGGAATTATTCAGTACACGGGTGGGTAGGTGCACGTGCTTCAACAGGTGGGGCCCACTCGATAACTACATTAGGCACAGCATGAATGCGAGCTAGGGAGCACTGCATCGGGTGTGAAATGGTAGTAGCTGATTGTTTTTGATTGGTGCGATGCCATGCAGGTGTATTTTATGCCTGATGAAGTGCGTGCTTGCATAGTGACATGTGGGGGTTTATGTCCCGGGATCAATACAGTGATTCGCGAGATTGTATGCGGATTGAATTATATGTATGGAGTTGATGATGTACTTGGCATTATGGTGAGTTTTATTCAGAGATACGTAGAGGGTTGTGTTTAATTGTTGAATGGTTTGCTTTGTTTTGTTTAAGAAAGAGGTTTTGAATGAATGATTGTATTTTCAGGGAGGTTATCGGGGTTTTTATTCAAAAAACACCATAAATTTGACGCCCAAAGTTGTGAATGATATACATAAGCGTGGTGGCACATTTCTTTGCACTTCACGAGGAGGTCATGACGCAAACAAGATAGTTGATAATATTCAGGACAGGAGAATAAATCAGGTTGACATGCCTTTTTCTTTGGTAAAAATTTCTGAATATGGTATGCGACCTGAATGGAATAAGGTAGACTGGTTTTTTGGTGGATATTTAGGTATATATTATTGGAGGTGATGGCACTCAGAGAGGAGCAGCTTTAATTTACAAGGTGTTTAATTCTCCAACTAGAACTTTTTCCTTCGTTCTATTGTAGCAATCAGTCAGCTTGCATTATGGTATGATTCAAGTTTGTCACACTGGCATGCTTTTTTCTTCACGTTAATTTGTATTTTTGGTTTGTTTTTGGAAGGAAGTTGAGAAACGTGGTCTTCAAGTGGCTGTTGCTGGGATCCCCAAGACGATTGATAATGATATAGTGGTGAGTTGTGTCATCCATTCTGCAATTTTATGCCTCAAAGCAAGGTTTGACTTTCAAGGCTTCTTGCTTTTTTTAAAAAAATAATGTTTGTAGTGAGGAATTGACGTGGTGGAGGTGAACTGTATTGAACCCTGGAAAATGAAGTAAATTGTGTTGTTGTTCTAGGTGATAGACAAATCTTTTGGATTTGATACCGCTGTTGAAGAAGCTCAGAGAGCAATTAATGCTGCACATGTGGAGGTTGAAAGTGTGGAAAATGGAGTTGGGATTGTTAAACTGATGGGCAGATACAGTGGTAAACTTTTTGAACATAGATTAATAGATGGCACATTGATGGCCATAAGATTATCACTATATTTATTCTTACCTTCCTGCTTCCTTTCCTTTTGAATCCTGCAGGTTTCATTGCAATGTTTGCAACTTTGGCAAGTCGAGATGTGGTAAGACTTTTGTTGGCTAACAGTGATTCCTGAACTTACAAATATTTGGACCCATTATTAGAGTGTGATATTTGATGCTTAGTAAATCCAAGGCAGTTGCTGAGAGAATTGGAAACTAATTAGTAACTTGGCGGGGACATAAGATTGAGCAAGTTACTTGTTGGCTAGTAACTTTAGCCATGATCATCCTGTTTTATTGAGTCATAACAATAATGTGGTTCCTTTACCTCCAAGTTTGGCAGTTTCAGGAAGTTTGGCTTATTTTGTGTGTGTATGAAGCAATGATTTGTTGTTTTAATCTCTATTCCTTAACAACAGAATTTTGTGTTAGGAAAAATTTGGTAGTGCAAAATACTGTCTTTGACACTGGATGTATCAGAAAATGGTAGATTTATGCTTGCTTTGTCCCCCACCCTTTATAGTAATGAAGTTGCAGGCTCTTTTTTTCTAGAAAACATATTGCTTCACACACGCGCGCATGTATGTATCTGTATGTGTAAGTAATTATATAAACTATATTCCAGCTTTTTTCACTTTCAGCGTACCGTTCTTTTTCCTTCTCCAAACGAAGTGTTGGAGAAGACATTGCTTCAGAATGTGCTTAGACGGTGTGGTTTATTGCTTGCAATCACTCATAATATTACAACTGAGTGATATGCTAACCATGGTTGGGATATAACAGGATTGTTGCTTGATTCCAGAATCGCCATTCTATCTGGAAGGTCCTGGTGGTCTTTTTGAATTTATTGAACAGAGGATCAAAGAAAATGGGCATATGGTTATTGTGATAGCAGAAGGAGCCGGGCAGGAATACGTTGCTCCGGCCATGCAGGCAGCTGATGAGAGAGATGCATCAGGGAACAGGCTGCTTCTTGATGTTGGTATGTGGTTAACTCAAAAGGTTAAGGTGGGTACTAAAAGTCGCCACCTCTCTTAACTCATGTTTTTCATTTCAAGAACAGTGTATTTATTACCTTTTCTTTTCCATGAGCGTGTTATTTATTTCCTTTCCTTCTGATTGCCACTGCCCTGTCAAGCTAAGCAATTGCTTATCTCAAACTTGGTGATCTAATTCTCACGGGGCCTCAAAATGATCTCTATGGACCTATAATGCCACATAGCAACCTTGTTAGGTGGTAAATTGGCAATTTGACAATTGCCTAATAGCTAATTTTAATACAGTTATGTTGTTGTATCTATCATTTTGTTGAGATAGACCATTTCTTTCATTTTTGTCACCGCATCTATTTACTTTTGCACTATTAGTGTTAGTGCTAATTCCATTTATACTTTTAATATCTCGTGTTGCAGGATCATTTTACAAAGGTGAAGAAGATGGAGATAAATATGAAATATATAGGTACCTTCTAAATGATTGCATTAGCATTTTATCTTTGGTTTAGAAACTGTTGCATCTGATGATTCTAACTTCTGCTAAACACTATCCTATTTCAAAGGCGACTTTTTTTAAGAAAACTAACTTTGGATATTGTTTTTAGGAAAAAAATAAATTAAACACTAAATTAAACATTTTATCTATGCTTATTTGTAGGTAATGAGAGGTCATGCTAAATATCTTGTCCTAAAAACACGTACTGATTTGAGGCTAGACCAGAAAGGTTCATATGGTTAAATTCTGTAATATTCATCGAGTTTTGACACAACGTATAGCGAAGATAAAACTAGGGTTCTCAAACTCTAAGGTTATAGATCTAAGCTATAGAAAAATTTAGATAAAACTCTCTGGTATTTTATAAAAATTTGAATAATAGTCTTCATCTTCATAAAATAAACTTGACTTCTCTATTTATATTAGTCATAAAATTCTTTAAAGGAAATGATTCCTAATTAAAACTAAAATCTTTTATAGGAAATGATTCCTAAATAAAACTTATCTAATTAATAGAATTCATCTAACATTAGGATTCTTAAATAGTAAAATACTAATTAAATTAAAAGTTCTAAGCTAAGTAGGAAATAAATAATTAAAATACAAAATTAATTTGGAAAATAATTAAAACAAGAAAATAGTAACTTCAGGCTTCATATCATATGCTTCTGGGTTTCTTTGTGGATTTCTTTTCGGGCTTGTCCTTGTCAATATGGTCCGTAAACCTCTGAGATAATTGTTCTACGTCAGTCTCCCCCACTTGAAAAATACTCATCCTCGAGTTATTTGTCAGAAATTGAACTCTTCCACTCCATAGAAAAAAAATACTTCCAAGTACAATAACATAACTAATTTATTCACGAAGTAGCATGTCTTTGACTTTTGAACTTCAAAATTTAATATGGGTATAATAAGGAAAAATCCATATCTGATATACTTTTTTTATTTTTATGAAGTCTACTTGTAGTTTCTTCCAATATTTTTCTACTTCAAACTTGGAGTTTATCATCATTTATGTCCTTAAATACTTCAACCATTGCATTTAAATGAACACCAAAATAATCATCCATAATATATCCAAAAGACTTGCTAGAAATTACCGAGTCTTCCATGTCATTGTTTGCAAGATCTTCATCATCATATAAATCTTTCATCATCTTCATCAAGTTCGCATAGAACATCCTCGTCATCGAGAGATTGTTGTTTATTCTGACCTTTAATCACGGTGATCGATTTCTGTCTCTCAAGTTGTGGTTTGTCTTGATTTGACAAGGTTCCACGACCTCTATCAAGTTCATCTTCACTAACAACCATAATATAGACAAGTGGTTGTCTAGGTGGAATTTTAGGAAGAGGTCTAAGGTAAGGTCGATCTCGAGGCAAATCTCCAAACATGTTCCTCTACTCTTTGCAATTCTTATTTATGCCTTCCATCAACCGAAATAGATCTTCTTCATTAGATGAATACTCGTAGTAATAGTGACCACGAGGATTTGTACGTACTAGTTTGTTGATAGGTTGGCCGTGAGCTTCATCCCCAGTGTGTGCCTCTTTTCTTTCCTGGTTCATGTTTGCGCGCAACCCTAGTGTCTCAAGCCTGGTTTTAAAGTCATCAAATTTGGTGTTGATGTCGCCAAACCCATTTTGCATTTGCTCCTTATAGTTGCTATTGCTACTAAATGACAATCTAGTTGATTAATAGCCTGCATCTCCTAATCACCGTCACGAAGATGGTTGCCTCCAACTGCTCCATGATTCTCTTCACAATATGCTATCAATTTGGATGTTGACCTTATTTGATACCACCTAATGCAGTGTATAGTGAAGATAAAACTAGTGTTCTCAAGCATTAAAATTACAAACCTAAGTTGTAGAGAAATTTAGAGAAAATTCTCTGGAATTTTATAAAAATCTGAACAATAGTCTTCATTTTCATAAAATAAATTAGACATTCCTATTAACACTAGTTCTAAAATCCTTTATAGGAAATGATTTCTGATTAAAACTGAAATCCTTTATAAGAAATGATTTTTAATCAAAACTTATCTAATTAATAGAATACATCTAGCATTAGGATTTCTAAATAGTAAAATACTAATTAAATTAAAAGTTCTAAGCTAAGTAGAACACAAATAATTAAAATCTAAAATTAACTAGGAAAATAATTAAAACAAGAAAATAGTGACTTCAAGCTTCATATCATATGCTCTTTTTTTTTTTTACTTCTTTTCAGGCTTGGCCTTGTCAAGTTTGAGAACCTTGTCAAACAAGAAAATAGTAACTCTTCAAATAATTGTTCTACATCAAGTTTGATAGTTTAGGATCAAGAATTAAGAAAGTATACTTGAGAACCTTGTGGAAAATCTCCTCCTGTGCTGATGAAAGAGGAGGTCTATGTATCTAAATTTTTATATTTTCGTATGCAGATCCTACATACATGATTAGAGCTATCCCAAGTAATGCATCAGACAACATTTATTGCAGTCTTCTTGCACAAAGTGCTGTTCATGGGGCCATGGCTGGGTACACAGGATTCACAGTTGGTCCAGTAAACAGCAGACATGCTTATATTCCCATTGCTGTAAGTACTTCCTCTTCTCAATCTTTGTTTATGACTAACATGACTTTCTATGAATACAGTTTCACTTGCTGGTTTACCTTGGTTTTAAAATATGAGACTTGGCTCCTATATTTATAATTTTACAAATTTAAATGTCTCAAGTGTGAATCAATACATCAAGATTCAATAAACAGCCTTTATATATTATGCATTTAACCAGGAAAAGCTAGATTCTCATAGATTTGGCTGGATTAATAAAACTAACTGACCTGGTAAGTAAGGAGAAGGGGATTGAGAATTATGATGGCTAAATTCCTGTCATCATAAGATGGCCAATACAGGTTTTACTGGGATTGATTGTTTAATTATATGTCCCAAATGCTTGAATCTCAATGAAGGAGTAGCACTTGAAAAATCATATAAGATGGGTAAGAATAAATTCAACTACTGCCTTGCAGCATGAATGCAAAACTAATTTAGGGTGCTCCTGCTGCTTGATGACAAATGAAAACTAGTATCTTTCCTGATCCGTCGTCACTCTTACTTCAGTTTGCACAAAAGCTTAATTTAATTCTTTGCACAAGAGTGCACAAAAGCATAATTTAGTTTCTTTGCACCATAGTGCAGACTCTGTTCTGGTTCCCATGTTGCCTCCCGCTGATACAGATGATGCAGAATATGACTAACTGTTTCTGGCCTTTTTTATTACTGTTTGATGTTGAGCTAACCTTACAGTGGCTCTGTAAATTTCCTGTTCCATTGTGTCTTCTGAATTCACACTTCTATTGTCAATTATGTGACGATTCTATTTTGGCTGCAATATGCCTGAATGAATGATTTTAAGCGGTTATTGAACTCCAATGAACACAACAATTATTCAGTTAGTAGCAGGATAGGTCTTGGAGCCTGTGGAAACGTGTATAAATTCTTTGGTACTAGTACCCTCAATATTTCTATACTTTTGGTGACATTGTCTTCCCTAGTCCTTCCCTTGCACACACCCAATTTCAGTGTGGAGGGATACACAAAGTGACGTGCTGTTAAAACTGGTATAGCTAATGCTATACAATTTTGTGATGCATGATAGATTCAACTTTTGTGATATTGCAGCGTGTGACAGAGGCACAAAATACAGTGAAGGTAACAGATAGGATGTGGGCCAGACTTCTTGCTTCAACAAATCAGCCTAGTTTCTTGAATTCCAACGAGATGCTGCCAATGTAAATTTACCAATGCCTTGGAACAATTAGAAATATTTTTTGGTGGCTGCCATTTATGATGATTCTTAAGTTGTAGACAGCAGTTTAGATTGTATCTTTTGATAGAGTCTGCTATTTTAAGACACTATCTGTTTCTCAATGACTCAGCCATCATATTTACTAAATTCAAATGATGTCAACGTATATTTACAGTTAATGAATATTCTTTTATGCTTGCACCGTTTGTGTTGAGATTGTTTAGCAGATTTGACTCTCGATGTGGAATGAATTGATGATGATAAAACTTGCATTAGACTGGTTCGACAGTTTCTATGATTACATGCATGCCTGCCGTACCTGACAAGTGATTGATGGTGCATCTTTGATGATTTTTTTTTTGTTGTAAATTCGAACTTGTTCCTCTCGTAAAGAGAAACCTTCGAGAGTCGGTGGTCCTTACTCTAATGCTCTAGCAGCCAAACTCCAAATTCAAAGACAGACAGCATTAACGAATCCAAGAAGAATGATATCATCTGGCTGAGAGAGGACGACGACAATAGGAAATGTAGTATCTTTGGTTCTTTCATATATAAAGTTGCAAGTTGCTTGCTATGCCTATCTTATACAACTGGTTTTGTACCAGTTGCTCATGTTGGCACATTGTATATGGTCACACGCGAATTTAGCGAAGAAAACTCTGGCTGGTAGACCCAACAGGCCCCCTATTTGCAACTTGCTCATGGAGTCCTTCCTGTGAACGCATTCATAAACATGACAGGAATTACCAACCACAACCTTGTTGCCATAATAAAGTTCCAAAACTTTGGCACCTCATAGGACACATGTATATGCATGAACCTGTATATAAAAAGGTTGGACCCTCGTTTTTACTGCAAATTGGCTTGAGGTTCAGTTACTTTACTAGCTAATTGTCAAGACTGAGATTTTGTTTTTGTTGGTTTGTTAGTATGGAGGGGGATTTCCACTTGCCATTTATATAAAACTTTTTTTGGAGAAGAGGTATGATTACTAATTGTATTGTGTCTGTGCAGCAGAAGATTAAAGGCGAGCGAACTCGAGCGATTCCTACAATCATCTTCCCCTGTAGTAGCTGCAGGTTTCAGTTCTTTAGTATACCCGACCTGGTTTATATTAATATCAAACGGCTACCACACAAAAACTATATTAATATCAAACATTTACTTAAATCCTGTCAGCAAGTTGCACAAAAACCTTTCAGGTGGTCTGGAGGAGTGCTTAGCGCAACTTTTTTGTCCACGTCTATGGTAATTTGGTACTTACTACGACTTGAGATGAGGGAAAATATCTGACTCTGTCACGTAAAGGTATATTCCTCACTTTAAGACACCACTGTTTGGGTAGATATCTTTCTCAATAGAAAAGAAAAGGACAACATCGCTTGAGAAAATATCCAAGTCAATTTATGAGATTAACATTAGGAATTTAGGCATAGAAGTCTTTCAGGTGATGGGGCGTTACTTAAAGATGATGGAATTATTAGAATTGACAACGTTGCGATTATTTTCACAGACCGAGTCACGGAACGAAAATCAAAATGGAAAGAGAGAACAAGGCAAGAGATTCCAGGCGTGTGTGGCACACCCATGCTTAAGATTTTTTGACAAAATTCTGTTCATTCATTCATGGTACTGCCAACATTTACATTTTAACACTCCGACATCACCCTAATCAAACGATTATTTACACAAACAATACATTCAATCTAAGGGGATTCGATATGTGGACGAGTTTTGATTCCAAGCCAACTATGGATTAGATTTTGTTTCTCTGATCATAAGCATGGCTGACGTGGTGAGCTTTTGTTCATTTTAAGAAAGCCTTGCCAACATGATTTCTTGGGTTAACGGTGACAGTTGCTCCTCATCCGAAACACCCTCCTCTACTTCTCCACTCCACTTTAAATTCCAATTTTCCGTTGACACATCAACAGATTCCGGCAGCACCTCTTCTCCCTTCGATCTTCTTCTCTTCCTGCCTGTGGCTGGCGGCGGGATGGATAGTCCAGCCTCCGAAGGAAAATTCAGGATTGCTTTCCTGCCCCTCATTTTGAATGCAGCACAGTCATAAGCTTTTGCAGCATCAGTATCACTGTCAAAAGTACCCAACCAAACCCGACTTCCCTTCCGGGTAGGGTCACGGATCTCTGCTGCAAACTTGCCCCATGGCCTTCTTCGGACCCCCCTGTAATGCCTTACTGTCTCTCCTTTTTCTGTCATCTTTACTGGCTCAGGTGGTGGGTACTGATTACTTGAACCTGAAAACACGGGCTCAGGAGGTGTCAAGTCTATGATTTCAGGTTTTATTTCAAAGCTATAGGTTTCTGGGGTACTATGGTAACTTTGGTCGGATATTGGGGAGTTGGGTTCTGACCCAGAAAGGGAGCTCTCTAGTTTGACAGAGACACTGGCTATACTGGACTCAAGATTACTGATAAACTCGTCTGTGGAGATGAAGTCTCCAAGAAGATGTTGTCTTATGAGTTCTAATGTTGAGGATTCTTCCGGGGTTGCCATTTTTTAGAGACAGAAAAAATGAGCCAAAAAAGTTGTTATATGGAATATGGGTGGCAATCAATTAGTTTTTATATATAGGGAGTGGATCCTAGTTGCTACTTTTGCATCGGAAAATCAACATCAAATGGGACTCCCTGAATTTATTAGATGCAGCAGGTATTGTGGAGCATTATAGCACACGGTTTTTACCCAAGTTTTGGAGCTGGATTCGGGTCATCTTATCCAAATCCTCATTAATGGGGACAAGTTGAGGGTGGGGGGGACTGGGGCTTGTTTCAAATTGGGCCGGGAGGAAAATATCATCTAGTTTTGGTCTTGTGTGAGTTCTTGGTGTCTATTATGCACAACTTGTGCTTGGTGTCTATTATGCATGTTGTCTGTTTACGTCTTGACTTGTTTAGGAGGGGGGCAGATTTAGCAACTAGGCTAGTTATGGTGGGTTCCACTATGAACTAAGCTCATCAAAGATCCCACATCATTTCTCTCTGTCAGCCTTCCCAAATTTGAAGTAAATTGACCAGATGCAAGGTTGTGAAAAGGCTGAAGGTATCCATTTGATTCATCAGCTATCTGGGCCAACATAAGCATTCATGAACCTGCATAAATTAGGTCCGTTTACTAGTCTTCTGTTTTTTTTTTTTTTGATTTACGTGAGGTGTCCGGGCCAGCTTGCGCGCACCATGACTATTCCCCACGGCCCACTGGACATCCTGCAAGCCCAGGAGCAGGTAAGGCACCGCGGGGGTGACAGGCGTGCACATAGAGGGTCGAACCCGGGACGGGGGTGAAACAAGTCACACGGTTGACCACAACAGCTAGACCCTCAAGTGCCTAGTCTTCTGTTCTTGATCAGTCTAGTTGATGAGTAATGGAGATGTAAATAGCGAAGTACAGTTGAAGTAAACTTCCCAAAATTGTACCTTCTTGAGGTCCAATTTACTCTGTTCATCTACCTTCGAAACCCTTACAGGAATAGGATAAAACAAGGAAAAGAGACTCTCCATCTGTGGTCATTTTAAGACCCCAAATGTTAGGAGACGATGCGCAAGGGGAGGCAAAATGTCCTTTGAAGTTTGTTGTTCAATGTTCATGTACGACGATTGAGCTAAACAAGTTCTAGTTTAGAAACATACAGAAAAGGAAGTGCTCTGCTTTTAGCAATTTCTCAACTCACTTTTGTCATACTTTTCTCTGGTAACATCTTCATAAAGGTAGCTTTTAGTCAAAAAAATTTTCTTTTTTCTTTCTAGTTTAATAGCGTTTTGATATTCCAAATAGAGGAGGAAGAAGGGGCTATAAAGAAGAGCATACAAGGCACACATGAATTAATAGAAACTTTAGTTGCTTGCATACTTGAGGGAAGTCAAGTAACTTTGTCAGTGAGCTAAATTTATGAAGCTACAAAAAAGCTGCTATGCTGCATTCATTGTGCAGAACCTGGTTTACTGAACGCAGAACTTGGTTCCTCACTTTCCCAGTCAGATAAATTTTTCTTTTTCAGTTAATACTTGCTTGTGCCAAGTATCATAAATGGCATGTTTCCCTTCTCAAAATACGTAAACTCCCAAAACAATTAGCTATTACCAAGATGTTTAGGCAACATTCACCTGAGCTTCCATATCTGCTCCAGAAATTCTCCTTGTCAGTCAAACCAATAAGAAAAATCTCCAGCATAAGAGTGTACAGAAAATTGCTGATCAATGTCAATAAATTCATGGAGAGGTTAGCGGTGAAGAATTTTTTTGTGAATGTAATTTTTCAGTGTGAGACACTTTCTTAAAACCTGACTAAGATGGTTAGTTTCAATCAACTAGCTTAAGATAATTCTAGCTAGAGAAATTCTGATAGATAAGCCAAAAAGTTTTAACTTTAGGGAAATATATTAGAATTGGTTTTATAAAATACGTAAATGGGTCTATTACAGCCAAATTAAAAAACAAGATCTACTCATATTTAGAGTTGAGATCATTAGAATTTGTAACCGATATAAGTATTTTAACATGAAACATTAACATATTTTTGAAAATTAATTAAAAATAAATGAAAAATTATTTTAAAAAATATTTAAATAGCAAAAGTTAAAGATTCACACTAAAAATAGCTTTGAAGCTTGTAGGTTCATGAGTTTGAATTTAAGTTTGATTAATAAAAAAATATTTTACTATTAAATTATTGTTTGGTCAATAATTTTTTTAGACTTTAAAATATCTTATTACATGAAACAATATGTTAATTATATAATAAGAACAACTATAACTACTACTAATTCACAAACTATAAACATTTATTAGTTATGAAGATTCATTAATTAGGAGTATTTAATGTTTTGATTCTCGGGTTTTATAAATAAGTGTTTTGTGTAGGTGTAAATGAGTCTAGATTTTTCTTGAATTTTTTCCTTTATTTATTGTTGATGTTTTTTAGATTTGTTTTTTTACTCATTTTTTTCTTAAAAAGCTTAGGTTCAATTTTTATAGAAAATTATTAAATATAATTTATTTGAATTTATTGGATATTGTTTGAAAATGCATCTAAAAAAAACTGTTAGAATTGTCAAGTAAAAGAGGGATTAATCCATCAACAATAAAAATCTAAAAAAATTTTAGATTGAATATTTTCTACAAGTATGCTTAACTAATTTCGATAAAGTTTAATTTTAATAATTGTCAAGATTAGATTCAATCTAAAATTTTTATTCCATTGAATAAATAAGTGTTTTGAGGATTGCTTTTCCATCTTTTACGAGTTTAGCTTTTTGTAAAAAATTTTATTATAAACTAAATAAATGGACTTATCATTTTGTAAATTTTAGACAACAAAATACAAAATGTAAATTTTAGACAACAAAATACAAAATCCATTCCATTGAATAAATGCAATCAAAGAAGAAATGCAATCTTACAAAACTTATCATCTTCAACAAACGCAATCATAGTTGCGTATATGAACCCTACTAATTATATATAGCTATGTATAGAAACTTCCTAATCTCTACTTAATCGGCGACACTTTTGGCCATCAGATTTTTCCTAATTTAGTAAACAGCAAACCCACCATCCAAACGACATGTTGACCGTCGATCATTCAAACAACCATCAGCCTTGAATACCCAAATGAAGGATGGGGAGATAACGGTGATAATGGTGGCACATTAAATATCCCCATGACTTCACCATCCCAGAACCCCTTCCAACTTGACGGCGTTAATGGTTCCGTAGCCGCTGCTTTGACCTCAGTTTCCGGCGAAGAACTTTCCCTCTTCGCCACCTTATTAGTGATCACAGAACTAGTACTTTCCATACTACTCTCTATTTCTTCAATCTTTCTTTTCTTGCTTGAAGTTTCCAAGAATTGTTCAGGTTGCTGAGAATTAGACTTTCCAGCTTCAAGAGGGAAATTCAAGATTGCTTTACTTCCACGTAGCCTGAAAGCAGCACCGTCATAAGCTTTTGCAGCTTCAATGGCTGTATCAAATGTTCCAAGCCATACACGAGCTCCTTTTTTGTTAGGGTCACGGATCTCAGCTGCATATTTGCCCCATGGCCTACGCCTAACGCCCCTGTAATGCCTTTCTTGTTCACTTGAAACATCTGCCTTGATCACCACTGGCAGTACTACTGGTGGGGTCATGTTCAAGGTTGCTGGAGGAGGAATTGCGATGTTCTTGATCATGGATGGTTTTCTCTGGCTTAGAGTGCTTGGAGACTTTGGTGAGGCTTGAGGCTTGGATTCGATGCTAGATTGACTCTGCAGCTTGGGTTGTGGGTGTTCTGATTGATCAAAGGGATCGAATTCTGTTGATTCAGTCTTGACGTAGTCAGTAGTACTACCGGAGCTGGAAGTACTGCAAAGATCATCAAGATTGGTGATTAAGCTGTCCATGGAAGCAAAGTCAGTCAAGAGGTGCTCCCTAATGAGTTCCAAAGCTGAAGCTTCATCAAAAGATGCCATAATTGATAGAGGGGTTAATTTCTCTACTAATTTTCTTTTGTTTTCCGGGGTACTTATTGGAGGAGGATCGAAATTTAAGATCAGAAATAAAGAGTTGAAGCTGCAAAACTGGAAATTGAATTCAAAGAATGGGAGAGAAGTGAAGGTTTGATTTCCTTGAGAGTGGAAATGATGGAGTGAGAAGCGTATATATATAAAGGGTAGAATTTTAAGAAGCAAGAAAGACACAGCGGGGAGGGAGGTTTCGTTCGAGGTTCCTGGCTTGTGAGAGGAAGCATCATATGGCAAAATCCAAAGTGGAATTTTAGAGTAGGAGGTCTTGCTAGGTTGATCGTCTTGTCTTGTAGTGGGCGTTGTAGTATTTTTTTATTGCTCGTAGGGGTCTGTGGTTTTTGTAAACTCTGTTTCCTGGCTCCTTCCATCCACAAGCCGTGAAGCGACAACATTTCTATGGGCTTCTTACTGTGAGGTTCACTGTAACTCTGCTTATCTCTTTAACTCTGTTTTATTTAATATGTGAAAAAGAAAAAAAGAAAAGAAGAATGTAATTTTCCATTCTAACAAATAAATCCATGCTTTTCTATAAATAAAGAATTTAATTGTTCACGAATAGGATGAGGAAAGCCGAATATGCAATTAACTAGTTGTGGGTTAAGTTAATTTTTTTAAAAATGTAAAAATAGATTCAAATGTTGCTAATTTTTTTTTCTAGTAAGAAAATATATTAAATCAAGTGAGGGTTTATTCAATATAACTCGATTGATTTTACTAGTTCAAAAATACCCTATACAACTCACAAAAATAATATTTGACTAAACAAAATTTCAAGATGGTATATTTTCTTAATATTAAAATAACAACATATTGGATTGATCTGGGACAACTCAAGTCAACGTGTTAAATTTATTACCCGGGTTATGAGACTATAATAACCCTATAGAAAGCAAATCAAAATAAGTTATGAAGCCTAATTCTCAATCAATTCAATATTAAATGATAAAATTTTAAAAAAATTAATTAAAAAAAACCTAAAAAAATTACATGAGTTAACATATTAAACTTGTAACCTGAGTCATAAGACCGGGATAATCCCACGAAAGCAAATCAAAACAAATTACAAATTCCAATCCCAAACCAACTCAATATTGAAAGATGAAATTTAAAAAAAAAATTAATTAAAAAAACATAAAAAACAACACGAGTCAATTCACCAAACTCATGACCTGGATCATTAGACTGAGATAACCTTATAGAAAAAAATAATAAAAAAATGATATGATATAATCAAAGCTAACCTGTCAGATCTGTGAATTTGGTTTTGAGATTTTGGTTTTGAGATTGAGATAACCTTATAAAGAAAAAGTCAAAACAAATTATAAAACTTGATTCTCAATCATCGTTGTCAAACTTAATATTGAACGATGAAATTTGTAACAATCTTAATTAAGAAAATGACATAAAAATAAGTCAAGTCAACCCGAGTTAACCTTTAAACATTATTATCGGGTCATGAGACCAAGATAACCTAATGAAAAACAAACCGAAACAAATTATCAAGTCTAATTCTCAATCAAACACAATATTAATTGAAGAAAACAAATCACTATTTCAATAAATAGTTCTTCGCGAGGAAGGGTAAAGTAAAATCCCTCTCTTTTAGTTTACAATTAACAAACTATGAAATTAAAAAATATATTAATAAAAAAATCAAAGAAAAAAGCAAAATAAATACTACTTTGCCAAAAGAAACACAACTCTTTTATTTAAAATTAATGTTCTCGAAGCGTCGTTTTGAATTCTTGGATTGTATAACCTAATGACAACAACTAATTAAGATTAAAAAAAAGAAACTTGTGTTTACCGGTTTAGTGTCTCGTCAGGATTGAATCATAAAAATCTTCCATGTCGACTTGGTTACTTGGATTAATTCAAATCCCACGAGGGGAATTGCAATTTCAAGATAAGAACATTAAAATATTTGATGTAGGCAGTAGTAGGCATGGATACTTTTATCTTTCTCTCGTCCATTGATTATAGACGTCTTCGGAAGCTGTAAGAATCTTTTTTTTTTTTTTTTATTGCCTTTTAATCTTCAACTTATCGACTCTTTCTTTGACGACAATGTTTCAAGACTGCTTTAACCTTGCGTTTGAAGAAAATAAATTAACTTTTATGTACACGTGGAATGAGAAGATGTATACTTGATATTAATTTGATCAAATCACTGGAGAGCACGGAAAATCTTTCCAACTTATCGGCCGAGCGAAGATGACAAGGCTACAATGGAGGAGCTCACACTTTCTCCATTCATTGAACAGGCAACCAGGTTTCCTCACAAAGGGTTATAATTTGCTTTGCTATATATCTCTTTTGATAAAGGGAGCAATTAATGAGGGGATTTCTACGTATTTCTTTTATTTTTTTAAATGATCGGAACTAAATTAATTAATATTATTTCAAGAAACATAAATAATCTATAGAGTCGGTGTGCTAAAATTATTGACAATAATTCATGAAATTATCTACAACCCAAATGCATATGGAAACCAGATTGAGGGAAACGTAAGCTGATCAAAACTGTGGTTCTTGAGACCAAATTCAAATAACCACGTGGTTTGAATATTGACTTTATGGTCACCCAAAGAGCAAACTTTTCAATAATCTTTTTGTTGTTTATGGCCGCAAGCATAGCAAACTTGCTTCCACTTGCAAATTTCTTAGCCCCACCCACATCAACTTGCTAGCAAGTTGGTGTTAAATTTGTGGCCATGGTGTGGACCCTCGATGATGAACTTCGACATGCACACACACACACACACACAAACACCTTTTGTTTATCATTTTTTTTTATTTGTGGCCATGTTTTTTTAAAGATTTTATTCACCATACTTATCTATCATTGGTGTTTTTTTTTTTTTGTTAATAGTGAATATCTAAATTAGTATACCTCAATTAATCCCTCGAGACTCTAAAATTAACAATTACATAAATCTATAATGATCTTGAAATTTATGAAACTCGAACTGGTGACTTCTAGAAAGCAAATTTAGAAGCTAATCAATTAAGTTATATTTTTCAAGGTTAGGATGATGTTTCTTTTTAGCTTAATCGCTAGCTGGTCTGTGATTTGTTTATACCAATACTTGCTTTGCTAACTCATTGATAATGACCCTCCAATCTAAGGTTGCTTAACGTAAGAGAAAATGTTTGATAGTCATGGGGTTGACATTGTTGAGTTGTCGCTCATCTGTCATTCAAAGGCCCAGTTTGTCTTCTCAGCCCAGCCCGTATTCAATTTGAAGCCCATGGCATGGAATACTGAAGTCTATGGATAATTTCAGTCCCCTAAAATAATAATAATAATAATTTGAAAGAAGCCATTAGAGTGTGTGCTAATTGCTGGGCTTCTTGGGAATTTATTTGAGAGGGTTCGATTCCTAAGTTGCTGGGATAAGCTACGTTTGGAGTGAGTTTGATTTTATTTATTTTTGTGTTTAAAAAATTAAATATATTTATTTATTTTTCTTTAAATTAATATTTTTATAGTGTTTTCAAATCATTTTAATAGGTTAATATCCAAAATAATTTTAAAAAATATTATTTTTAAATAAAAAATATTTTAAAAAATAACTATAACTACACTTTTAAATTGGTATTTATTCTGCACATGACTTGTTTCCCTTTTTTCCCGTTAATTAAACTTTGGAGATTGAACTAGGAATTTGTATAAAAACTAGAGACTGAGGCAGGGGAAAGGAAAAGATTGGATGACACGTGTAAAAGACGCGCCAGCACGTGAAACACTCTTAGCCTCCCAGTTGTCCAATCGCCTTTAAACAATGCACGTGAACGACAGATATGGCTCACCTTTAGCTTTAATAATGGGCTTTTTTATTCCTTTTTTTTTCTTTGGTCCCTGTGGTTTGGGCTATTCCTAAACGACAATGTTTTTTCCACCAGCAATGACATCTTTTTTGAGTTAGCTTTTATAAATCAAAATCGAATTTTTTTTTTTGATCGAGTTTTAAATACAATATAAGAAAGATTTTATTTTGATAAACTCATCTTGAACTCAGACCAAGTAATAATATGGAAAACAAACTCGCTAATTACTGGAGCTAATATAGCAAAAGATATATATCTTACATTTACTCAAAATGATGTGATATTAATAGTTTTATAGATCAATTTTATTTTTTAAATCTTCATCTTAAATTAATTTGTAAATAAGTTGCGTTTGCAGGAGAATTCAGTTATTAGTTAAGAAGTGTCCGTTTTTGGGTGAATCGAGAATTATTCATTTCTCTTCATAGGTTCCAGCTTTCATTGAGTAGTTGACTTTAGAACTTTGCGGCACGAGACAACTTATGGAATACCGACCGTGTAGAAGCATTGGTTGCGTGGTTGCTTCTGCTTTCCAACTAATCTACGCAAAACAAATATTTGGTAAAATTAAAAATACAATTTATTTTTGGTGAGGACTGGTGCATTTTATGTTTAAAATGCAGGTTTTATCAAAACAGCTCTTGGCTGCTTTTTCTTCTTCATTGTTTACTGTTTTAAGGGAATAGTTTTTTTTAAAACCGTGTAATAAATTCACTCACATTATTCATTTTTTTATGTGAATAGTTTATTAAAAAAAAAAAAACCAGTGCAGTGAATTAATATTCACTCGCACTGTTCATGTTGACGTGAACAATAATTTTTTTTTTTGAAAAACTAGTTTAGAGTGAATTAAATTCACTCACATTGTCATGTGAACAATATTTTTTTCCTGAAAAACTAGTGTAGAGTGAATTAAATTCATTCGCACTGTAATCTCAATTTTATTCCTGATAATATTTTATCTAATTTTATTGCACGCTTAAAAAATCATGAAAACTATAGTTCTTATTGGATGAATTTTGTACATAATGGAATTGTAGATGGTTTAATGAAATAATAAAAAATATCTTATATAAAGTATTATTTATTTCATGATGTAATAGTAGTAATTAAATCTACAATATTTAAATTTAAAACCATATATATATATATATATATATATATATATATATATTATAACCTCAATTTAAAAGGCATTCTTAAATAAATACATTAAACTACTTTTTGTTCAATCTCAATTTTAACCACAGTTTTAACTAAACATATATAAATATCAAATCAATCTCAACTAAAAGTACTTTTTATAAAATAATTTTTTTCAAACCACAATCATGAAAACTACCACAATACCAAACACACTCTTATGAGTTTTTAATTGTAGTTGATATTGTTAACACATAAAAGCCTCTTTGAGAACGTATTTGAGGTTGTTTTTTAAAATGTTTTTCACTCATAAATGTATTAAAATAATATATTTTTTTATTTTAAAAAAAAATATTTTCTATATCAGCACATCAAAATGATCTAAAAACATCAAAAACATATTTATTTGAAGTAAAATAAAAAATAAAAAAATTTAATTTTTTCCAAAAGTGCTTTTGAAACATAAAAACAAACAGAACCTTATATAACAGGCAGAGTGGATATACTTTGAATTTTTTAATAATTTATTTTAGTACTCAAAGTTTAATTTTTTAATGATTTAATTCTAATTAAAGATCAATTATTTTTTTTCTAGACAAAAAGTGAAATTGAAAGAAAAGAGATCAAAATAAAAAAAAAGACGCTAACATGGATGGCGTGCCAGATATTTCATGAAAAATACAATTAGGTCCTCAAATTTTAAGAATAACACAAATTATAGTATTTAGATCCCTTTAAATTAAAAAAAAATAGTTTTGTTATGAAAGTTTATTTGTATTATTTTGTAGTCCCTCATTAGAGAGAGAAAAGAGAGAGGTTCCCGGATTCCATTCATGAGAGAGAAAGTTACCGTTTAAGCCATTTTTTACTACCAAGATGAATTTTTTTGATGTCCACGGGTTCCATGACATAATAAAGACTTAATGGTAGTTGTTTAGAGCTTTAATATTGCCTGAAAAAACATATCTAAGTCAAGAAAGATGGATCTAAACCAGTTTAATTTTGGATTTTTTAACCCTTTTTGGGTATTTTAAGTTGAGGAATTGGTTTGTGGGTGTTAGTGAGGTGTTTTTGGGCTGAAATGACTTAGAAGTTGAGTTTTTTGAGCAAAATAGGCACTGCTTTGATTTTTCAGCCGCCACAGTAGTGGCCAAAATCTTAGCTTGTCGACTGCATATATTTTTTTAAAAAGAATAGGTCGTTTGTTCCTTTAAAAAAATAAAAAGAAAACTTATCCCAGACACACAAGCCTAGGCTTGAAAGCCGATCTATGTGCCTGAGTTTTTGCTTGCAATTTTTATCTGTGACTTTTTTATCTTGATCTACATATATTTTTTAGTTATTGTTTGTAATTTGTTTTCATTTATTAACACATATAATTTTTAATTTATTTAATTATATATATGCATAAATTTTTTAATTTTTATTAATAATTTTTTTTCCTACAAAAATACATTGAAAAAGTTTGTATATATATAATTTTTTATGAAAAAAAAAATCTCACTCACGGCGAGAATATATATACCGAAACAGGAAGCAGAGGAACTTTTGAATCAAACATCAAGACCATGTAATATAATAAAGATTGTTCAATTTCAAATGTTTGAAAAAAAAGAATATTAATTAATTGCAACTGGCTGTACGTTATTGGCTATCTCACTTGTTTTGAGTTTTGACACGCCAACCATTAGTTTGCAACTTGGAATATTGCTTCTTGTTCTGGGATGTGATTTTTCAAACTGATTTATTATTATTATTATTATTATTAATGATCCATGCAAGGACCGGGGAGAGTCTAAATTTTCAGCTGTGATTTCATGAAGAGAATTTTATCTTCTCGCTTTCAACAATATAAAGGTATAAATAACATTACATGGATAATCTGTCGCCCACCAAACCCATCTCTCGCAGCACCCAGATTTCTCGACGACTAATATTTCAACGTAAACCCATCAATTTGCAATTTTAAAACATGAAATTAGAGTTTCAAGCCTTTTTTTTAGTTATAAAAATAAAAACAAGATCATGTTCTTGATCTACCACATGCCAATTCTTAACAAATCTTCAATTTTCAGCATCAAACAACGGTTGAGTTCTAAAGTTACAGCTCGGAAGGTACACATTTGACTTCACATTATTTATAGTTTGTGTTTTGAAAATTATTACATCATTTTGATTCACTACCAGCACATTCTATTATTTATAAAGTTTGGGTTTTTTAATTTAAGTAAATAATTCGGATCCCACCCACGTCCAAATCCATGTTAATATCAGAAACTATCAAAAGCCCCACCATTCCATTTAGAAACTTTGAGGGTTTTGCCTGTTTGGGAGTATGATTATGATTATTTTTTAAAGTGTTTTTTTACTCGAAAATGCATCAAAATAATATTTTTTTAAAAAATTATTTTTGACATCAGTATATCAAAATAATTTAAAAATATTAATTTGAAGCAAAGAAAAAAAATTTAAATTTTTTTAAAAGTCTTTTTAAAATGTAAAAACAAACCGGGATGAGTGAGCAAATTAAATTATTGAGAATATTAACAAAACTGACTCAAGATTAATTTAACCTAACTCCAAAAACTTGGACCACTACCATCGCCACCAGCCTCTGTGCCAAATAATATAGGCTAAATGATTGCAGGTTGTTACTACTAATATACTAAATTTGATCAGTCTTTTACTGTTGTAAAACACTATTCATCAACCATAATTTACCTATTCATGTTATTTTTTATAGCCATTTTTTCCCTTTTAAGTCCATTTTTTTTCAATTCGGTCATTGAATTTTTTTTTTTTACAATTTCATCCTTAAAAGTGGTGTATCACGGTTTATTTATTGAATTTTGTTTCATATTGCATGCTTTTCGTGTGTGTTATGTGTCCAAGGACATTTTAACGTTAAATTAAAGATTAATACGACCAAATTAAATTTTAGGTTATAATTAATAAAATTCAAAAAAATTGATCAAAATTAACACCTTAAAAAAATAGAGCCCTTTTTAGTTTTTACTATTCAAAAGGCATGAAAATACTCAGTTTAGTACCTAAAAACTGAATTTTTTATATATATATATATATTTGATACATGCTATTTCAAGATTTTACCTTTTGATCCAAAACTTCAATATATTTTCACGATTTAGATATTGTATGTTGAAATAAGAGAGGGAAAGTCATTGAAAAAGAAAGAGGAGAGAGAAATTTGGTCAGCCATAATTTGACAAAAAATAAATATTGATTTTTATGTTCAATTAAGATGATTTTTTCTTTCAAATATGCTAGGAAAATAAGATCAAAGATTTAGTTTAGTTTTTTAATTTTAAAGTGATATGGGGTGTTTTTGGGATAAAGAAAATAAATTTATTAAGGTTTTTGCTTAGCTTGATTTTTTATTTTTAAAGTGACATGGGGTGTTTTGGGATAAGAAAATAAATTTATTAATGTTTTTAGGATATTCTAGAGATAATTTTAGGTGAAAATAGGTTGAGATTTAGGTTTTTGAGATCCTGAAATTCGGACTCTTAACTTTCTAGATATTAGAGGTGGTTGTAAACGACATCAGTGAAGTGAAGGACACATCAACAGACTTGATAAACGACATGTTGTTTGTTTTATTAAAAAAACCCTGCCATCCCTTGTTTTAAAAAGAAGAATAAAACCAAGCACGTATATTACTTTTTATCTTAGCCCAAACACCAGGGCGCATTCTCTCAAGCTCAAGTGCGTAATCTCTTTTTAAATGATTTTTTAGTTTTTTTTTAGTTGATTTTTTGTTTAGATTAAAATTCACTACAAATAAAATAATTAAAATAAGATTTTAAAATTTATCCAATTATTCCATATATTTTTAACAAGATTATACTTCTTATGGTAATATTAAAATTACTTGGTGAATTATTATATATAAACTAACATGCAATTCTTTCTTTAAAGAATACTCCTCATAAATATTCAACGAGAACAAATATTTATTTATTTATTTATTATAGTCTTTAAATGATCTTCTTAGATTAATATTCTTTTTTTTTAACGTGTAGAAATTATAGAATCATGTTTTTTTTATTGATATTTGTTGTATTTTTTCTTAATTTTAAAACAATACCATAAGATGTTTTCATAAAAGAAGAAGAAGGGTTTTCTTAAGCCAAACACGTGGGACATGGTTTTCCATTTTGGATGTTAACATCGTACAGAAACCTACAGTGGTTGTTGGTTACTATTAAGATTGACTTTGGAGCTCTTATCCTCAGGAAGTCGTGAATCATGGCTAGGGCTAATGTACCTACAC
This sequence comes from Populus simonii, assembly GCA_007827005.2. Taxonomy (NCBI): domain Eukaryota; kingdom Viridiplantae; phylum Streptophyta; class Magnoliopsida; order Malpighiales; family Salicaceae; genus Populus; species Populus simonii. The sequence continues at coordinate 17,314,831 of CM017466.2, read as the reverse complement.
GACGTCCCTATCACGCTTTGTCCCTTCCCTTTTGCGATGTACATTCTTTTAGATGAACCAAGTTGCTGCCATTTGTACGGAGCGATATTTAAAGCCAAATGGTCTGATAACGCTCCTACTTGTCCACTGCGGTCAATTCCATTCATCCTACAATATCAACGAGCAATAATTACGGGTTAATATGGAACTGCCCCCATAATCCTCGAGGAATTGCCCCAATAATTATGAGTTAATTTGGAATTATATCTTCAGTTCTTCATGCTTCATTGCTTAGAAACAACCCAGTTCTTACCAAAGTGAAACTTTTATTTGGACATAACCACTCCACCTCAGCCAAATGTGTAGCACAAAAATTCTTTTTCTAGATGACCTCGAGCATGGGTTATGGCGAATGGATGACGTGAGATAATGGCATCACCCTCCCACATTATCAACAAAGGGACAACCACCCCTCTCCATTTGCCCACTTGTGCAATGAAATTTCATCGAAACACACACACACACAAAAAATTAAAAAAAAAAGGCAATTAAGTGCACATTGGCACTAGCAATAGAATAATTAAAATAAATACGACAAAATATCACCACCAACTTGCCATTCACCCCCCTCACCCTCCCCCTCCGTCTCCGACTACATATATATACCGCCCCCTTATCAAATCCCCCATCTTCTTCTAAATTGGAGTCTAAGATTTCTTTCATCCCTTCTCCTCTCCTCTAGCAAAACAATCGCAATTCTCTCTCGCTTGCAGAAACTAACACAACAAATCAATCATACACCTTCTACCTCAATTCGATTGCCACAAAAGAGAAACAGAAATGAACGAGGTTACCTCATTGTGCGAGTTTAGTACTCTGTCTCATCATCGTCAGCATAGAAGTCCAAGCTTTAGTTCTCTCATTTCTTGCCTAACCGAGACATGGGGTGACTTGCCATTAAAAGTGGATGATTCTGAAGATATGGTCATTTACAATTCCCTCAGAGATGCTGTTCGTTTTGGATGGTCACCGTTAGACTTAACTTCACCCACTGCCACCACTGCAACAGCAACAATAACAAGAACTACAAGTGTCGTTAAGGCCGAGCCGGGATATGAGCTGGAGCCGGAAGCCGAGCCCATGAAACTGGTTCAAGAAGCTGGATTGAATGAGGCTGCTGTTTCTAAGAAGGTGGTGGCTAAGGGGAGACATTATAGAGGAGTGAGGCAAAGACCCTGGGGGAAGTTTGCGGCTGAGATTAGGGACCCGGCTAAGAATGGTGCAAGAGTGTGGCTTGGGACTTACGAGACCGCGGAGGAAGCGGGTTTGGCTTATGATAGGGCGGCTTATAGAATGCGTGGCTCGAAGGCTTTGCTTAATTTTCCACATAAGATTGGGTCTAATGAGCCGGACCCAATTAGGGTCACGACTAAGCGTCGAGAGCCGGAGACGGGTTTGCCGGCTGTGGATAGTGGCTCGGCTAAGACGAGGAGAATCTTGGTGGCTAATGGAGATGAGCTGGAAAGGGAGAGGGGATCTAATGTGTTTCAGGTTGCACACCATATAATGCCACTTGGTGAGCAGTTATTGGTCAGTTAGTTTGGGTTTGGGTTTGGGTTTGGGTTTGCGGTGTTGGTGGAGGTCTGTAGTGACAGAGAATGGGACTCTTTGTTGTGAAAAGTACGATTATTACTTTTTTTTTTAATCTCAAATGGAGTTTCAGTACTTTTGGCCATAGTTATTAAACCCGATACCGGGATTGACCTGATTAAGAAGTACTTTTGGCCATAGTTATTAAACCCGATACCGGGATTGACCTGATTAAGAAGCTGAGTCTCAGGTTTTATGGGTCAACTCAAGTCAACTTGGGTCAACCCGGAAAAATTTTAAAAAAATTAAAGTTTTAATATTTCATATGAAAAAATCCATATAAATATAGGTTATACATATTGTAAACAATGAAGTAAGTTTAAAAGAATATTTTAAAAAGTTTTTTATCTTACATTAAAAAGATATTATGTTAAGTTTTTAAGTTGAAATATTTAAACAAAAAAAGTTTTTTTATCTCACATCGAAAAAACATAACTTCTTTCTTGGAAACATAAAGTATATATACTAATGAGTTTCAAATCCCACATTTAAAAAACATAACTTTTTTCATGGGAACATAGAGTATATATACAAAAGGGCTTCAAATCCCACATTGAGAAAATACTATGTTATTTTTTTAAGTTGAAGTATTTAAATCAAAATACTTTTTATCCCACATTGAAAAACATGATTTTTTTTAGGGAACATAAAGTATATATATTAATGGGTTTCAAATCCCACATTGAAAAAACATAACTTTTTTCATGGAAACATAAAGTATATATACGAAAGGGCTTCAAATCCCACATTGAGAAAATACTATGTTATTTTTTTAAGTTAAAGTATTTAAATCAAAATATTTTTTATCCCACATTGAAAAAACATGATTTTTTTTAGGGAACATAGAGTATATATATTAATGGGTTTCAAATCTCACATTAAAAAAATATAATTTTTTTAATGGAAACATAGAGTATATATACGAAAGGGCTTCAAATCCCACATTGAAAAGATACTATGTTATCATTTTAAGTTGAATTATTTAAACCAAAAGGTTTTTTATCCCACATTGAAAAAACATGATTTTTTTCTTGGGAACATAGAGTATATATACTAAAGGGCTTCAAATCCCACATTGAAAAGATCCTATGTTATCCTTTTAAGTTGAAGTATTTAAACCAAAAGGTTTTTTTATCCCACATTGAAAAAACATAATTATTTTCTTGGAAACATAGAGTATATATAGTTATATACTAATGAGTTTCAAATCTCACATTTGAAAAAAAAAAACCGGGTCTCGTCCGGGTTCGACTAGGTCGTCCAGGTTTGACAGAGCTGTTGCCCCAGCCTGTCTTTTAGTAAACCCGGACCGGTCCAGCCACCGGGTCAACCGGATCCCGGATTGACCAGGTCCTCGGTCAACCAGCCGAGCCGGTTTAATAACACTGCTTTTGACGTGGACACATATGCCTAAAAAAAATAATTAAAATTTCTTTTTTCTCTCTTAGCATGTAAATAAATGCAAATACATACACCATAGCATCCAACACACTAAAAACTCTTTATTTTTCAAACAAACAAACAAAAGCAATTATACACGCAGGTACGCTTACGCAAATGCGAGTCCCAGGCAATTTCATCGGGAGATGTTGCGAACGAGGAGCAACATTTATCTATGGATACTTTTTCCAATCAACATTTTAATGATTCAATTACATAACGTGACCGATCTTTGTCAACGGTTAATTACTCTCTCTCTTCAACTTTACATGTTTCCCGACGTGTACGAAAAAGAAGAAAAACAAGAAGCGTATATAATATAGAATTTTATTAAATAAAATCATCACTTTAAAATTTTAATTTGAAATTTTATTATTAAATATTTTATCTTCAAATATTTTATTTCTAGAGATTTGTAACTCCTTAATAAATCTAAAAAATAAAATATAAACAACAATTTTAATCATAATATAATAATAAAAATCCTAAATAGCAAGAAAATTCAAAAATATAAAAATCAAATTAGCCTAAATAACACGCTCTAGGTCTAATTTGGAGGACTTTCGAGCACTGGCATGTTATAGCGAGTCGTCCTCTTGTAAAGTTAGGTATCTGGAACCTCCTAGATAAATTTGAGTACAATTCAATGAACTTATCAAAAGTTATGGGTCTCTTTGTTAAGTCGACCACTTTATGCCATCCAGGTATTTTATTGGGCTTAACCATGTTTCATTATTCTATAAAAAACCTTACTAGGTAATTCATGTAATTTAATTATGAAAGATTCACCGATCAAAACCAAATACATAATGTTCTTTTTTTTTTAAAATCCCGAAGAGATAATTCAATAAATATCTTTTTTTTATATCATGGATACACTCCTGAACATGATCCATAGATAAACGATAACTCTCAAGAGTCAAACTATGAGGAAGAGCCGACCAACTCAAGATTCCTAGTTAATCACATGCATACAAATGGGTTGGGAAATGCAAGTAATGAAATTCAAATAAAAATATTTTTTTCTCCTAATTATCTCCTAAACACTTGATTATTGAGCAACAAATAACTTGTGTGGCACTATGGAGTTTAACAAGAAAATCTGTGCCACTTTATGCAAATTAGTTATCCATTAGAGAAAGCTATCCAACCATCTGTTTAACTGTTCTATTTGAGGTGACAAAGAAATCAAAAAGGGATGAGTTTTGGAAATTGAAGATTTAGATCGCATGAAGTTTCCTAGGTCTAAAGTCTTCGTGGGAACTTTCTTCATTTTTAACAATAAAGCATACAATTAGTCTTTATGAACACCTTGCCCATGTTATTTTCTTTCCCACTTATGAAAGTGAAGGTCAAGAAAAGCAATGAAGAGAGCCATATGAAAGGAATAAAAAATTTCCAAGCCAAGTTAGTCTTGCTTCCAAATCAAATAAAATGTCTTGGTTGTGAACAGATGTTGATCAATGGCTGATAGGCAACTAAAAATTTCTAAAATATCAGATTGAATCCATTCTTCACTCCGTTGAATTCCAATGTGAAAACTTGAATATACTTCTTGTTGATGATGATGATGATGATGAACAAAATTTATCAAATGTGATGTTATACCTACAATAACACCTCACCACTGTTCTGTTTCTTTCTTTGTTTCTGTCTCTCCTGTGCTCCTTTCTTCTTCGTTTAATTTGTTTAACATTAAAAGAGGAAGCAGCCATAATATTTGTTTTGCCCAGAAAATTTTTTTATAAAACCAACTGCTATAAGAACAGCTCGTCAGTTTTGGTGGGAAATCGAAATGGTTCGATCCCCCCTAAAGAAAATAAAAAAACAAATTCACCTACATCTAAAAATAACAAATTAGAGCTTTGATGACCAAGCGGTCATAAGTTCGAATCTCACTATCCCTATTTATTTGATAAAAATTAAACACAAAGTAATATAGATCTGTGCAAGTTTCAAGCTCAAAGAACTTTTACTTGAGGGGGTGTGTTAAAAAATAATATAAATTATATTATGAGACCTTACTTAACAAATATTTTATTTATAACTTAAATTTTGCTTGTGTGCTAAAATCTATTTGTTGAAAAGATTGATGTTTGTGGATTTTCAATAATGTGAAAGGAACAAACTTCCAAGACGTAGTTGTTTAATTCTTGAGCAAGCAACTTTAAATTTCAGTGAAAGGTTCTTTTTTCCACTTCTTCATTAGCTAGGATTGACCTCTGTTGATGACTTGGGTTGGTTGCTTGACTTCCATCTATAGTCGTTGATAATTAACAAGCCAAAAGGGTCGGGCCAACTGGAAATTTGTAGTTCGACTGGAAATTTACAAGCTAACAATGATAGGCTGCTTCTATGAATGGATAGCCCTCATGTAAGCACATCGGTAGAACTTTCCTAATTCAGTCAACCACATGACCAACACTGAAATTCATAGTCGATAAGTGATTTTGCGGTGCTGGGATCAAGGAATCGTTATCTAGTTATTTGATTGACAATCATTAAAAGATTTAAATGAATTGATCTTATTTAAAATTTTAAGGTAAAGAATTGGTCATTGTTAAAGAAAGTATTAGTATTTTTAACACACCTTACTTGAGGTAAGCTAGATTATATGATTTGAATGTAATTTAAATGTGTTGATGAGTTTCTAACAGATGGTCTATATATGATTCAGAACAAAAAATTATGCTTATGGATAAATATGGTATTCTGAATTTATTATGGGTTTGTATACCCAAACAAATTCTTGTGGGAAAAATTCATGTAGGTGCTCTGACAGAGTTTATCTATCGTGGAAAATAAAAAGATTTTTCACAACTCGTATATTATTGTGAAAAATACTCCCAATTAAAATTGATAAATATCCAAAATAATTCTGCTAATTTTTTGGTCAATTTCTGGTATTTAAATACCAGCCTATTTGTAGATCCAATATTTATACTAGAATATTGACTATTAATTCTCATGAATTAAATTTTTTAGGGGTTATTAAAATATTGACCAAGTTTTCATGAATTCAATAAACTAGTTATTAAATCTAAAAGTGCATGCAAATATATTATTTGAATTTTTTTTGTGTTTGTGTGTATATATATAAATACTAAATTATACCATGTATTTTTATATAATTTTTTAGCAAAACATCATTCTTATTTTTGTGAGAGACTTGATCCTATGTAAAAAAAAATAATAATTTTTTTGTATTTTTTAAGGCTTTGTATGGCTAAGTGCTAAAGTAAAAACTAATTAAGAATCAAGGGAAAGGCATTAGTGCATGTTTTCAAAATAACCCCTCGGCCTAAAACGGATTGGGCCCGAAACCCAAGACCAGCAGCCCGGTTAGGCTGGGCTGGCAAACGATCCAACAGCATCTTTTCTCCTTTTTCTTTATATATATATATATGTATGTATGAAGGTGGGCTGGACTGAGGGCCCCGCCCACTTCACGCTTGCAAAAGCTAACAACAGCAGGATGTGAATTAATTCACATCCTGCGTGCAACAAAACTTATTGAGGAAAGAAGGAAGAGGAAGCCGGGTTACTTGGTCTGAGGGAGTCACTGGTGGCGGTGCTCATCAGTGGTGGCCGCTCACGGTGGTGGGGGTATGGTTCACGATAGGGTTGCTGGTGGTCCACGGTGCAGCTGTGTTCGTTGCATTGGTGCTCCCTGTCACTGGAGAAGGAAAAGCTGGTGGCTGTGATACTACAGGAACACGCTGCACTACTGCTGCCGTGAAATGGAGTTGCTCTCGGTGTCAATGAAAGTGGAGCTGGTTGGCGGTGAGTGGCTATGCTGCCGTGTGAAAAAAAAGGTCACGGTGCAGGTGTTGGAGTGAGGAGACGCTGCTGGAGTTGAGGTTTGCTACTGCTGCTGGGCGTTACTGACGCTACACGGGAGGAAGAACCTTTACTTCTCACGGTTGAGAAGGTGAGGAAGACTGTCTTGGGTGTTTGGAAGGAGGAGATGGGAGGTTTATAGGTGACGGTTTGTTGTTAATTTGTTGGGGCTGCCATAGCTGAGGAGTTCGTTGGTTTTGTTGGTCTGATTGGTTGGAGATATGGAGGCTTCGGTTGAGAAGATGAAGATGGCTGTTTAGTGGGTTGTTTTTAGTGGGAGGATGAAGTTGCTGCTGAAGGCAAAAATGGTAGGGAAATGGTTTGGTCGTGAATAGGAGGTGACATGGACATCTGTATTAAAGCTAGAGGAAGGAAAGGTGGAATGGTGGCAGTAGTAACTGGGAAGGGGATGAATGGCTGTTGCTGGTGGGTGAGGGTTTTTGCACTGCTTTTTTGGCTAAAAGAGGAACAGTTTCTATGTTTTTAGAGAGTAACAGGGGCCATTTTCTTCTGTAATTCCCTTTCTTTTTATAGAAAAGGAGAGAATCTTCAATGGTCCCTAAACCAAAAAAATCTCAATCGTTGATATTTCTCCATTTTTTCTCCACCACTGATCTTCACCAAGGACATTACTTCTCTGTCTTGTGGTGTGGCGAAGGAGAGGACAAAAACCTCCAGCTTGTTATTGCTCAGGACCTCCTTCAACATTCTCTAGCTTTGCTTCAACGTGTTTCTTGGAGCAGTAGAGTGAAGGCTGGATTTTTTTTTTGCATATTTTAAAATCTTGGAGGCAAAGAAAGTCTGTTTTTAGCCTTGAGATATATATAAAAAAAGGTCACGGTTTGTGACTTCAGGTGTAAAACTGGCGAAATTTAAAGGCTATTGAGAGGTGGAAGGTAATCCACAGTAATATTCAACACGACATCACATCTTTCTTTCTTTTTTTCCTAATCAAATCAGTCTCTAATCATTTAACATCACGCAATCAACCTCCCAAGGATTTTAAAAAAATAAAATTAGTGATCCAAAATTTGTTTACGGCAAGTATCATGATTATGAGGAATTGAAGCCCAATGGAAAAGGTTTGATTTAGACCCCTTAATTCCTATTCAATGAAGAAAAAATAAAGATAAAAGTCCAGAGCCTTGGAAAAATTGCCCAAGCATGACTCGCGATTAAGGAGATATTTGAACCACTTGTGTGGAATAGTGCATTATCTCGTTTGTCTTTCATTTGTCAAGATTTCATTCTGTGAAAGGACCTGCCATGGATGATGGATCATGCCACTTGTTGAAGCCACCTTTAAAGTTCGACTCACCAAACTTAATTTCCAACATCACTTGTTTCGATAAATTAACGACAACTTGTTTTGGAAGCCACTCTCAACGTTGTCATCATATCTTTGTATCCTGTCTTTAAGAGTTAATGGGAATAAAGAGAATCAAGCAACTCATATGTTGTCAAAAGTTCATTGCAATTGTTTAACTTTAATTTTTTTCAATTAGGAATTATATAGACTTAAATAAGATAAATTAAACAAATAAATTCTAATTGCTTAATTATACATATAAAAATAACAATATCTTAAATAAATGTTTAATATATTTGTTGAATCACTTAAAATGTAAAAGAAATGCATATTACATTGCAAGGATTGTATTATTTGTCTTTCAATCACTAGATGCAAATGAATTCATTGCTATTAACCTCTCGAGGATTTCAACACTACCCCTTTTGGTTACTTGATTAGTTATGCTACTGATCAAGGTTCATGAACTAGAAAATCTGACTAAAATATTTTTTTATAAAAAACTTGAATTTAAACTTTAGAATGATTGAATAAAAAAAACATAAAAAAACTTAAAAAATAAAAATTAAATAGAAGCAGGTAGAAGAGTTATTGCTTGGTGTGCATAATATCTTCTCTTCAACCCTTTTTATATTGATTTTTGGAATCAAGACTCGTGTAAAATTACATAGATTAATTCTCTTTATTTTGTCTTCATTACCTCCAATAAGAAATAAAAACATGATAGTTTTTCACCTTAAAAAACACATATTTTCTTTGAAAATAAATTGTTAAAGGAGAGAAAGGTTTGTTTATTCATGAGCTAGCAAAAAATAATTCTTCATAGGCCTAAAAATTATTTACTATGAACTTAAGACCGAGCCCACACTCAGGCCTCGAGTCCTAGGATCAGAGAATCGGACAGGAGCCTAGGTTTGATCCCGAGCTCATGTCACGCGAAACTGAGTAATTAGTGAGTGAGCGCACGTGGCTTAAGCTCAAAGCCCGCTTAACTTATGACATCTCTCCTCTAAAAGCTTTAGTGTTTTTTTAGTCCAATTTTAACTCTTCAATTTCCATCATATAAGCTAAAATAAAATATTGTAATCTTTCAATATGAAATTAAGAGTTTTTGGGTTTATAAAACATGTTAGCCAAGGGTTTTTTGGAATTAATTTCTAACTCACACATAATATGTTTTAATCAAGCTAATTTCCAACTTTATTTTAGTTTGCCTCAAATATGCCCATTAATAAATTTTTTTAAAAAATAAATTTTTACCAATCCTCGTATGAATGGAAATTGTCTAACCATTATATAAAGACTAAAAAAATCATAAAAAGATAATGACTTAGTATATCACTACATCAAGATACATAAATTTTAGATTTTGACTCTCTTTAATGAAATACTACAAGATTTACTCGGGTGATTTATAAGAAATTTAATTAAAAAAATGACACAAAAAATAAACTAAGTCAATATGGGTTAACTTGTTAAGCACTATTTTCGGGTTATAAGATCGGGATAACCTCATAAAAATCAAATCAAAATAAATTATGAAATCTAATTCTCAATCAAACACAATATTAAATGATAAAAACGAGAAAAAAAAAGTCAATTAAAAAAAACATAAAAGAACTGAGTCAACTGAATTAAATTGTCAAACTCGCAACCTAGTCATGAGACGAGGACAACTCGATAAAAAAAAGATCTAATGTTAAAGGACATGAGAACAAGATAATCTCTTAGAAATAAATTAAAAAAACAACCCGATTTAACTAAAGTTGAAACACCAAAACTCACGACCCTGATCTCAGGCTCAAGATATCCCCATAAAAAATAATTCAAAACAGATTATGAAGCTCAATTCTTAATCGTTCCAATATTAAATAACAAAATTTGAAAAAAAAAGTTTAATAAAAAAACATAAAAAATGTCCTGAATCAACTCGGGTTAACTTGTTAAGTATTATTTCTGGATCATGAGACTGGAATAACCTAATAGAAAGCAAATAAAACAAATCATGAAATATAATTCTCAATTAACCCAATACTAAATGATAAAATTGAAAAAAAATGGCTAAATATGAAGGAAAAAATCCCTAACTAACCGGATTAACTCGCTAAACCCGTGATTTGTTTTATGAGAGTGAAATAACTCAATAAAAATTAAATATAATATTAAAGGATAAAATTAAAAAAAGATTGATTAAAAAAAGATTCAAAGATAAAAAACAAAAGTGTTTTAGTTAATTGTTAATAATAATAATAAATTACATTGAAATGGTGAAGAACATATATGACTCTTGATATGATATGGTGCATGAATCCAGCCTGTATTGATTTGTTGCTTGGAATACTCTTAATTTTTTTTTTATTTAATGTGGGTGTTCGGGTCAGTTTGCGCGTATCTCAACTAATTCTACAGGTCTTGAAGTTAACGACTATGTAAGCCTCCAATAATTATCATATAAATAACCACATAACGCAAACCTAAAATCAGATAAGGATATTGCAGCCACGAGCATGATCCCCAAATAAAAAGGGCCAACTGGAAATTTATAGTTCGACTAGAATTTACAAGCTCACAATGATAGGCTGCTCTAATGAATGGATAACCCTCATGTAAGCACATTGGTAGAACTTTCCTCATTCAGTCAAGGCAGCGGTGTTAGTATCGAGGAATCATTATTAAAAAATTTAAGTTGATTGATTTTATTTGAAATTTTAGAATAAAAAACTAATTATAACTAGAAAAAATATTAATATCTCTAGCACACCTTATCTCAAATTGAATGTTCAAATTGCTTAGAAGTAATTTAACTACAGCACAACACATAATGTCTCAATATTTCAGATAAGTGACTGGGTATACTAAAAGCTGCAACCCTATAGACAGAAATCAGTGGGCATAGAGGTCATCACACAAGCAATCAGCAAGGTTTTATGGTCCGTACAGAATTATTGAAAGAAGAGGGGCAATGGCTTACAAATTAGTGTCTCAATTCACCCGGTCTTTCATGTCTCACAACTGAAGCAACATGTACGTGGGAAATAAAAAAGTGTTTGAAGAGTTACCTACGATGGCTGATGAATCTTCTTTACAACCCCAAACACTGTTGGACCGAAGGATTGTAAAGCATCGCAATCGAGCTGCAACTCAAATCCTTGTGCTCTGGAAGGCTTGTTTCCAGCAGAAGCAACGTGAGAGTTCTTGGAAGAAGTCATGCTCAGATTTCCAGAATCCTCCCTCGAGGACAAGGGCGGGGTTTAAGGGGGGAAATTGTTGCAAGCGTTTTTCTGGAATGAATTAGAAGGGGAAACAATTAGGGTAGGTGAAATTTGAAAAGAGGAGTGACCGTTGGTGGATGTTAAGCGGTGTGTGTAAACACTACTGCGTTTCGTTTTGTTCTTTCTGTTTTTATTTCTCTTGTTAAGCTAGCCATGTGTTGGCTTAGTGTAGCTAGTCTTGTTGAGAGTAATGGGGTATGCAGAAACAAGAATAACAAGCTTTGGCTCCATCTCCCTCTCCCTCTCCCTCTTCTCTTCCCTTTTCTAAACACCTAAACGATAATCCATTGTAATTACTTATCAGAATCTGTAGCTTGCTTAAGTACATAAAACAGCGTGGATGAAATCCAGGTGAGAACAATCGCTATTAAATTAACTTGTTCCGGCTGCATGGCCGCGGAAATATCCCCACTTAAATTATTTTGTTTCAAGAGAACTTCATTCAATGAAAATTCTTGCAGCTATCTCGAGCACAGGCTGCAGAGGGGATGATTATCATATGCTTGGATTCCTTGGATTTAGTCCTCCCAAACCTGTCTGTCTTTTAGTTTCATTTTCATTTCATTTCTCAAAACAACCTCATATAAAACAAAAACCATCGTGTCCTAAAATTAATGCATTCGGGTTGCATGCAACCCTTGTATGACAATCTCTTTGACACGTGCCTCATCTCTCTTTGACACGTGCCTATGGCCTTCTCTCTTTATAACCCCACCTCCCTCGCACACAATGTGTATATCTATATATATATATATTTACCATCAGATTTTCATCTCATAAAATCTTACTTGGAGCAGACACCGTTTGATCCAGCATCGATGGCTGATATTCAAAAATCAAAGCAACCACAGCAACAACCAAGGTCCCACCAAATAGTCAAGGCAACTACTACTGTCACTACCGGTGGGTCTCTTTTAGTTGTCTCCAGTTTGACCTTTACTGCCACCGTCATTCTGTTGACCGTAGCCACTCCATTGCTGGTTATATTCAGTCCAGTTATCGTTCCTGCTGTGATAACAGTTTATCTCTTGCTTATGGGGTTCTTAGCCTCTGGTGGCTTCGGCGTGACAGGAATTGCTGTCATGTCATGGATGTACAGGTACGTACATTAGTTTTCTTTTCGATTTTTGGCTTAGTAAGCGTAATATTTTGAAATGGACCTCTTGAAGGTATGTTACTGGGAGGCATCCTCCAGGGGCAGAACAGCTGGACCAGGCAGGCATGAAGCTGGTTGGTAAGGCAAGGGAAATGAAAGAACGGGGTGAGCAGTTTGTGCTACAAGCTGCCCAATAGACACCTTGAAAGACTTGCACGTCACGATCTCCCTTGTACCCTCTTTCGATGGAAAGAACAGTACTGATATTTAAAGAAGTATTGGGTGGAGATCAAGGAAATTGCTGCGAGGGATATGTGTTTTTGTTGGAGGAGTTATTTACTGGGCTGTGTAATCTCTAATTTTTAGTGTCATTGTCGTTTGCTTCTTGTTAATGAGTCTTTTGTGAGTGTTGATCTTAAATAATTTGCCGTTTGCTGTCTTGTTAATTTTGGGTCTGTAATAAATGATGTCATTTCTTAATTTCTGGTATGTTGGTTTTAATTTGATATCCTTTAATTAACCTTTATATCTTCCTTTCCATTAGTATCTTTCAAGGGAGTTTCTTGTGGAAAATTAAATAGGCAGTAATTATAAATAGATCATGCTTATGGCTAGCTAGCTAGTGGCAAACGCCAAACAATGCTGGCATGTGAACTAACGATGGAGGTGAATGGGGTACGTAGTTTCAGCAGCTTAGTGGTTAGAAATTTCCTTCCCGATGCCACGGAGTTATCACGATATGTGTTTTAATTTTCTTTTTATTTCTATTTTTTATTCTTGATTTTTTTATATTTTATTTGCTATAACTTGAAGTTTCAGCTTTTTTTTTTCTTTTTTTTTATCTTTATATGATCTCATTTGATTTATTAAAAATTGATTTTTAAATTCTTTTCCTGTTTTTTTTCTTCTATAAAATTATACTGATTTTATGTCTATAATCACAAAATTTGCAAGATAACCAAAAAAGTTTTTTTTTTATTTTTTTTTTTCAGTTTCATTCTTCAACATTAAATTATTTAGTAATATAATTGAAGTCAAGTTAGATTTCTTTTGGCTTTTTTTCACTATCAATTTCTTTGTATTTTTTAATTTAAATTACTAATTGAAGTAATAACTCAAGTATCGGGTTTTTTTTCTTTAACATTCGGAGGATGAAAGCAAACATAAGTTGAAAGCAAACATAAGTTTCTAGTATTGAAAATATGTTGTCATACATATACATCCACACAAATATGATTTGAGCATTTTAGGAAAAGCTTGTATGAATTTAAGGGCAAAGGATAAATTACCCAGCTACATATGATTATAAATTAGCTCCATGAACAAACCAAATCTAAATCAGATTACCCATCAAACAATACCTAACTAATTTCCATTGTTAAAATTCAAGAATTTCTTTTTATGATTTTAAAGGCCAGAATCTTAAGGCAAATAGTAATGTCCAATAGGTGGGGACCCAGTTGAGAGCTTGTTTGTTTGGGGATCTGATAGAGAGTAGGATGATGGTTGGGGGAGATATGCGGACTTTTCACAAAAATAAATCAAACATTATTTTCAGTTGAGTTTTAGGTAAAAAGCCTCAAAAGTCCAGAAAAAACCCTCTCAAACAATTTACAAGAATTCTTTCTCTCGCCATCTCCTATTTATAAGAGCACAATCTTTATCTTCATGCAATCTAGAAAAGAAAAAAAATACTGCACAACATAACAACGTAGAGATTAAAAAGAAAATTGTAGAACAACTACTCTAGCAATCAGCACGATCTTAAATATTTAATATAAAACAAAACTTCATCGTGTGGATATTGGTGGTTCTGTGTATATGAATTTAGTAGATCAACAGGAACATAGTATGATGAACAGAGACGAAAGGAAAGGTAGGCAATTGAGCCCCACAATTAAATGCAAGAACAAAATAATAAATGGAAAGGCAAATTTTATTCCTCCTTGTCCATGCAATCTCTAGCTTTTCATAGGATCCAAATCCTGCTTTTGGAATTGTTCAAGAATCATATTACACATGTTCATCGTCCGTGCATCGAGTAGTCCGTGATTCCACAGTTTGATCATAAATAATCTCCAACACCTGCCAAGCCCATTAGAATAAGTGATATGCAAAATTGCTGGCTCTGAAAGTGGGTGAGCCAGAGAATTTCTTTAAGTGCTTTAATTACTGATAGAACATAATCTGCTTGTGTGTACGTATAAGAGGGGAAGTTGAATAGGAAGAAACGAAACAACCAGAGTAGAATATGAAGACATTTCAAATTAAAATTGGTAGACGACTTACCAAATCAGAGCTGGGGCTAGGACAAGGTTGTGTCCATGCAATCTCGTGAATGCCTCGCATGCCCACGGGATATGTCCATCTGCAAGCACCCTGCCAGAATGAAAAGCAAGTTCAAAACAAGACAATTTGCACAATTTTATATCTATGTGAAAACAAATGCAAAACAATGTTAGTTAGATCCAAAACAGTTGAAACGAAGAGAGCGGTGTTGAATAGGCATAATGCCCAATTCACCATGCTTCCAAGCGCCCCCTCCCCAAACTCTCCCATCCATAACTTGCCTCCCAAACATAATCTTGTTCAATACCAACAAACGGATACAAAGATCTACATGAGAAACAAAATACCAATTCAAGGCAGTGTGTAAAGAGAAGATTACCGCTGCTTCCTCACAAATGAGTTCCACAAGTGCATCATTTGCTTCTCATCTTTAGTCACGTCTACAAAATCATCAAGCATCTGCAGCATAATAGATTATTCATGACAGCCTTTTCTATGGTTACATGTAGGCATTATAATTAAGTGCCTTCAAGTTACAGACCATCAAGTATCTTTACTTATTTTGGAGTAAAGAATTTATTTCATCATTTCATAACTAATTACTCCATAATTGTGCTACTAGCAAATGGTGCAAAGCAATTATATTCAATAGGTCTTATTAACTTGAGAAAAGAAAAAAAATATTATTCAGTTTGTAAATTTCATTATGATTTAACATGAAATATTAAGTATATTACCTAATGTACCATAATAATTAATCTTATCATTTTATTATTTAACTAGCTTTACCATAAGTGTGATGATTACAAATGATCAATTTTTCAGATATCATTTATTCCAGCATTCTCGATTGAATGCCACATATCATTTCATATAAAAAGCAGGAATGAATATATTGGCTTTTATATAAAAAGCCATAATGAATGTTATGTGGCATTCAATCGAGAATGCTGGAATAAATGATATCTGAATAGATATCGGATGGATATTGGCTTTCATATGAAAAACCAGAAGATGTAATGTGTGTGGCACTCAAATGGAGTGCCGGAATTACAGGCAACTAATCTAGAAATTCATAGTAATCAAAAAGGGATTACTAGAAAGGATAACATTTGTTGATGGAATGATTGATGAATAAGTGGGAATAATTGACCATCCGGTGAGGATGGTCAAAGTGATGTGGACCATAGATGAGGAACCAACTGACTAATGAGTTTAATGATTGTATCATCACTAATTGAATAAATAGACAATATCTTCTTGCATAAGAAAATTAATAATATTGACATGAAAGAATGTCTATCTTCTTGCATAAGAAAATTAATAATATTGACATGAAAGAATCTTTAGAAGAATCTTTGTTTATTCACGTCAACTTTTAATTGTATTTTTACCTTGTTGGCTAATCATTGCAAGTAATTCACATACCGGTAGGACTTGCTATTCATCAGCTTTGTTTAGTATATGTTAGGTAGTTCTCTTATGTAAATATAAACTGCAGCTTTTGGTATGTAGATGGAAATGTAAGCTACTTTTGAATGGTGCTAGACAGATGTCACTTTTTGTATGGAAATATGAGTTTTATTTTGAAATTGGAAGTAGTGTTGTAATGACGAGTAAAAATCATGTTTTCCACTATATGTCAGATTCTCTGTTTTGATTAATACATGTCTTAATTTCTTTAGTAATTAGTCTATATTTGATTATTTAGATATGATAAATTGACGAGTCAATTGATGGGAGTCCAGGATGATTGGACTCATGAGGTTGACTGTGTTTGTGATCTCAAGTAGTAATGTTGATAACTAATTGTTATTTTAGAGAAGAAAAAAGTACTACATATTTTGAAAATAATATTTTTAAATGATGATAAATTAATAAGTGCTTAAACTTAATGCATCCTAAATCTTATCACTCCATAAATTCAAGAGGGACTAACTTCAGCTCAGAAAATCAATCCAATGGAAAAAGGTAACATGTATACCATATGCACAAACATGTTTCAAAATTGCATCATAAGAGTACCAAACTAGTATTAGGCAACTTAATCATTAAACATACCCTTCGGTCTTCAAAATCTGCAACATCATCATCAACTTCATCCTCACTATCCCGATCTGACATAACTTGCTCAACTGCCATTGGCTTAAGAAAACAAAATGAACATCAATTTCAAAAATTTGTCCATAGAATCTAAGTAATTCATAGATTTTCTTTTACTTTTTATATTGCATAGTTGGAATTAAATTACAAAAACTAGTCAAATTCCATTAGTCAATGAGAACATGGAAAAAAACTAATCTGTGAGTAGCGAAGAGAACAGTACACACACACTTGAGACAGATTCAACATGTATGACATTGATATTCAGCAAAGCATACGGCAACATGCTTGACATTTTAGGAAAACTAAATAAAAAAAGTCAGTTTTTTAAGATTCCCTAAGGAATTCACCTCTATTTTTAATAATCTGCATCAAGATAAACCACTTGATTTTGATGATTTATACTAACATGACAATAAAAAAAAAAATGTATGTGCATGTCTTAACTGTTAGAAGTAGACATTTTAAATAAACTCTCCTAAGACGGGTGCATGGCTAGAATCTTCAAAGGTTTCACATGCATTAAAACACTAACACAGGTATATCCAGTATGCACACTCTCACTAAAGTTTGGAATGCATGACATTTGTCCATCAATAATAAATGCCAGTCACATACTTCAGAAGAAAGCCTAACATTCAATTCATTCAACAACAGGCATGGATTAAGAGTAAAGCAAATGACAAAATAGAATTGTTTATTGAAAGACGGTCATTACTCACCTGAGCTCTATGTGAGTGAAAAAATTGTCGTTTGTGAAGGAGCGTACGGCTGAAGAAAGATAATAGTTAGATTAAACCCATATTTAAGCTTCGAAAAATATTTATCAATCTGACAAATTATAAGCTTCAAGCAATAAACAATGAATAAAGTGACTACCTCAGATTAAATAAATTAGAAAAGTAATTCACACTGTGTATTACAAAACAATAAGCTGCAACCTATAGAACAATTACAATCAACAACAATACTCCGACAAGTTAGTTGGCTACTTCAAGGATACATTCACTCAATAACATTTTAATTTGAGTCACATATTACAGCCTAAACAAGTGCAACAGATAAACTGACCATGCAGCACTTCATCCTTGTTGACCAGACCTAGCAAATGGAGATTCTACTACTCGTGCATTTTTCAATTGACTTTAGAATTAAGAAAGAAGATATGCTACAAGAATAAAGATGAACTGAGACCTACTTTCTCATGTCAGACCGTTCAATTGATAATTTTCTTGTCTTTGCAAATTGTAGCATGGCAGGAGGTGCAAGATTATTCCCAGGTACCAATTGAGCACATTCAGCATCAGGATATGCATGTGCTGCAGAACCTGAAACCCCCACAACATCAGCACCAGAACGATTGTGTTCTCCATACTCTCTGCTACACATGCTAGCGGTTTGCAAATCCTTCCCACCTGAGACATCAGCACTCAAATAAATAAGGTTCTCAACTAACAAACATACAATAAGAAAGTGAAGCATGCAGGCATAAGACACAGCTACAAATAACAGAATTGTAAAATTTGGCACTATGATTACACAGCACAGCATTTGATAAATCTATCGAAAATATCTCATAGTTTCATTACAATAGACCAACCAATTACTAGGTGCCCATTAGCTACATCCACTCCAAACTCTGGCAAGTGTACAAAAAATGCCACTTGCTCCTTCATTTCCTTCCCAAAGCAAAACCTTGCAGGAGTAAAGATAGATAATGAAGTCCTACAATGAATCAAATGGCTCTGTTTTATTACACCCGCCCTATGCTTTCCCAAATTATGTTTTTGGCCCAAAAGAATAATGCTTTGAAATGTGTCCTCTATCCAGTACCTATTATGGAAGAAAGAGGTGACAAATTTTGAAGTTGTGAAGAGCAGAAAAACAATTTTTTTTTCTGCCAGGCTAAGTGCAGGGAGCTGTCATTTTTATGCATTTATTGTTCATCAAGATTCCTAATCATGACAACAAAAAAAAAAAATCTAGCAGATTATGCATTAAGCCATTGTCTAAATATTTCCATAGATTTCGTTACAAGGATGCCATTCATCAGCACAATTCATGTACAAAAGTAGAAAGCACATACCACCAATCTTGTCAAGCAGCTCACCAGCTCCCTGTTGCCTGCTCAGAGTCTTGTCAAGTACATTCTTTGCCTTTTGAACAAGTTTCTTGGGTCTTTTGCGCTTTGGTTTCTTTGAGCTATAGGTAAATATGGACAGACCCATTTCAGTCCATGGTATTGTAATATATCAACAAAATTGACAGAAGATGAATCAATTTATTACTTCAAGCAAGACAAATCTAAGACTTACCAAAAGAAGAAGGTTTGTTGTTTTGGATCAATACCATCTGCAACAATCTGAATAAAAAGAAATTGGCATATGAAATCCAAAAAAAACAAATAGGATATATACCATGCTTTGTACCTCACATGGATGCCAAGCATTTTCCCCAAATTGCATATTTAGCAGTTCACATAGACCACTTAATTTTTCCCATAGTTTTTACTTGACTTATATGTTAATGGAATAAAGTCAACAATGACAGAAATTTTCCTATCAGCCTTAATAATGATAAACTCAGAAACTGGCCTATCATCCAGCAAATCATATAATTTCCAATATTTATGCTCTAAAGCAGACAAATCCCTTAAAGCTCTCAAGGTAATGTAAACAACGTAATGTGTATGTTTGTATTCTCTTTTTATTTTAGTGTTTCATTTTACATGGCATTCTATTAAGCATCACGAGAATCTCCTTCCAGCAAATCATAAAATTTCCAGTATTTATATGTTTATGAGACACTAAACTAAACGATGCTCTAAAGCTCTTAATAAGGAAGCAATATATTTATGTATATGTTCACTTTCAAGTTTTCTGTTTAAAACAAGCAATATTACCCTTTCTTTGTTTTGCTTTATTTCACATGAAAAATTCATAATAGGAGCATAAAGACCAACTGGATATGGTAAATGCTTGTTGACTTTGTAACTTGAAAAAATAACATATAAAGGACAAATAAAAGTTCAAATATGAACTGTTGTTATTGCAAATTGGAAGTAACAATAAAATGCCAAGAAGAATTTATTATAGGAGGAATTATTCTAACCTCAGATCTCCAAATATCAGTTTTCACAAATATATTTACAGCTTGAAATTCTTCCGTTATCTGCAAGACATACACAGGAATAGTCATTATAGTACAAAATATGTAAAGAACCGAATTCAAACGTAAAGAACTGAATTCACCCAAGATTCCTGTAGTTTACCAACCCAAAATTCAAAGTTGAAGAGATCATGTGATGAGGGCAAGTGATATCTCAGACCCTAAGGAGCAAAAAAAAAATTATATGGAACTCAACATAAGAACTCAGCCTGAAAGGAAGACAGTCATGGTTTTGTTTTCATCACAAGGAACAAAAGGATATCAGGAAAAACCTCCAACCTTGAAGCTTGCACATTTTACCAAGCAGAATGGGCAGGAAAAGTCTTCAGTTACTGCGAGTTAGACATCCAACACGTTATAGAAGAAGAGGAAAAGGAGCTTACAGATCCATAAGCCCAAGAAAAAACTTAAAGTGCAGAGACCCATCAATAACAATTGAACAAATATCTACTATCAAGGAATTGAAGAGTTCAAAAGGAAAAATCTGTTCTCTTCAAGATTGAAGCTGTTATAAGTTCTTCCATCTAAGCCAAAATGTGAACCCATAAGACTTAAAATGCATTAAAAAAACAAAGAAAAGAAAATTAATTTTACCTTCAGTTTTCTGCAACTTATTATTGTAATACCTATAGTTGAAAATCACATTTCCTGCCCTCAACCTACATAATACAAGAAGTGAAAATGTTTTATCATACTCATTTAGGAAAACAAAGAATTCTCAAATCAGGACCAGTGCATTAAAGAAAAACAATATCAATTGAAAAGTGTTTGATGCTAGGATGTATAAGAGAGATTACCGAATGATATGAGACAAAGATGAAGAAGAAATGTCACCACAGGTGTATGAATGATAAGAAGATTTTTCCTTAGCCCCAACCTCTTCTGCAGAAACGTTGACTTGCAGCTGTGATGTATTCTTTGGTAAATACAAACAACCAAAACACATTCTTCTGTCAGAAAAGAAACATCTAGCAGTAGATATAATAAATGAATTTGAATTTATCTATCCAACTAAAAGACTTTTGAGAACAGAACAAACCACAGTTTCAGAATTAAATGGAATTTGAATTAAAACACAGTTGTCCTCGGTCAAACAAGTCAACTGCAAGAAGAGAAACACAAAAAAAAAAGCTCTTAAATCTCCAAATACAAATGGAATCTGATGAGTCCTTGAAAATCAGACTGCACAAAACAAATAAATCACATGCTTAAATTATTCAGGTCAAGCAATGTTCCCAGTCATGAGGCTGCCCAAGAAGATGCTAATGTCAGCTTCCAGCCATCACTATTTAATCATACAGCAGAAAATGTAAAGCATTTCTACAGCTGAGAACAGCATGGAAAGTGGAAAGTCTACAGGTCTATGTCAAACTTCGTGAAAGCATGCAAGAACACCAGCAGTTAGTAGCTTCTTTACACAGGCCATTTGGCAGATGATAAAGGAGCAACACCACTTGGCCTGTCAGAGTGATGTGGTGGTGATAAGACCATGGCTAATTTTGTTCTTTGAATAATGAAATCAAACAAAAAAATCAGGCTTAACCCATGACATTGTGTTATAGGCAATGATTAGACCTATATTGTGATGGCGTTTGTAAACTAAGATGAATCAGGTCCAGCCTCTCTAATGGGTAATAGTGTGGAGTCAGTTAGGATGGAGTCTCCTTATTAAAAAATCATGGGTTTAAGAAAAATATGAAAAAATAATTAGCTAACCAGGATTTAAAGTGCTTTACCTTCAAGAAGCAAGCATTCATGTCAACAGGAGATGTCACCTCCACTCGTTGTCCCAAACCCAAATTTGGTGACTTCTCCCAAAAATTACACAGCGAGTCTAATGGTATCTTCCCCAATAGACAGCATCCTCCAACATTTTCTGCCATGTACAAGCAATATTTCAAATTGAAAAACTGGATTTCACGATGCAAAAAGACAACTATTAGAAAAAAAGAAAAGGGCAATTAAAGCCCCATCAGCAAGGCCCAGATTGTGATAATGAGTTGTTTGACATGGCATTTTGTCATTACATTGTCTGGTTCATTACTTTTTTTCTCCATGTAGAATAGAAAGAAAAAATTTTGAACCTTAAAAACATCTATAGTAATTTCTTGGCAACAAAAAATTACAAACAGACCAATTACAAGAAAATAGTATAGCATGCATTTGAAACACTTTCCACGTGACATCATATAAGAAGTAGTTAAGGAACCAAAGCATATCTCACATGGAAACAATTCCATACCCAAATGACCGTTGGTTAAATCAATTCCACGCATAGAACTTTGGGCCCCAGCTGCCAAAAATAACAATGACAGTGAGACCAAATATTCTTATATGGCAGATAAGTTCTCAAGTACCAACCAAACATATGAATGCATACCAAAGCTGACAAGCAAGACATACAGTGAGCCAGATTTGACCTCTGATGCTAGCTTATTCATCTCAGGGAGAACGAAATTTGTTTGCGCTTGAGTACTGCCCTCGACTCCAGCAAAGTTGGTCAAAACACACGGTCGACTAAAGTGATATACTGCAGAATACTTTATAGCAGGGTACAAAAGCAAAGGTGGAACATTAGAAATAGATAACCACCACATAATACTACCTCTAATAGCATTGATATACATCAATCTAGCTAGGATAAGGAAATAGATGCATTCTTACCTCTAAAACCCCAATTTTGGATACAAGCCTTGCCAACAAAATGTACAAGGGAAATAGACTATGTGATTGTACAGCTCCATTTAGAGTAACAGGCATCGAAATTGTCATTTGTATTCTACAAGTTTAATCAAAAGAAACCTGGTAAGCACATCAAAATCATTTACATCCTCAAAATTTAATCAACAAAAATAAGCCAGCATCCTTGCACAACTATAACATGGACCGTATCATTAAATCCCTAAACAACTGATTACAATTCATATAGCTAAACACACACATACAAAAGCTTCAGCAAAAATATTTCACTGATGCAAATTACTCCAAACTTAAAGAACAGTGGAAAGGAACATCATTACCTTCTTTTATTCTTCACCTGTATTTTATACCGCAAGCATCTTTGCAAATACGACGGCTACCTCATAGACAAAAAGAAAGCATATTCAATCAGAAACGCAAAACAAATAACGACATAAAAGAAAAAAACAATCAAGTAAAACGTAAATATAATTACATTTCCAATGGCGCGACGCTGAAGAATATTATAAAGCTCAACAGGCTTGCAATACATCGAAAGACTTTCTTCAGCAGCAATTTCTTCTTCTTCAGTTAAATGCAAACCACCACCACCACCACGTCCATCTTCACGGCACATCTGATCTATCGTGCTTCTGCTATATCTTCCAATAACAATAAAAAATAAAAATATTCACTCGACAAAAAATTTATTCAAATCCAAAAAAATGAGAAATTAATTATTTAAAAAGCACATACGAGGAGGTTTCACGAGTGACTAAAGGAATCCCCGGCATTCTTCAGTTACGCTAATTCAATGTTTTGTAGGTTCATAGTAGCTACCACTAATATTAGTATACGAGCACAACTAGGTTTTGTAGGAGACATAAACAAAAAAAACCTGCAAATTAATTGCAAATTGAGCTGAAAATAAATTAGTGATTTAATCTAAATTTGTAAAAAAATCAAACGATTGAGAAAACAAACCCTAGCCAAACCTGAACGGAGCTGCAGTTTATTTGGTTCGATTGACGGACCGGACCCGATTTTTTTTAGCCGATGATTGGACCGGATACTGAGAGTGGGTGGAGAACAACAGACTGAGTGAGCACAAGAGCGAGTGACAGAATTTAGTGAGGGAAGAGGAGAGAGAAAGAGAGTTTTTATGATTCTTTCTTTCAGGTTCTTTGTGAGTGTGCGCTTTTTTTTCTACTGGGCAGTTGTGTTAGTACTGCGCCGGGAATTATTTGACAGTGCTAATCTGGTCCGAGTCATCCACCTACTCATGGTGACTCATCAACCGAGGCTATGGCTTTGCGTGAATTTTCAGTGTGACCAAGTTGATCCAGTTAATACTTTAAATTTGTTTTTTTTTAATAAAAAACAGATGAGTTTATTTTGTAGAAACAAAACATAAAACTTCATCGTTTTGTACGTCAAACCAATTCATGATATAAATCATTCGGGAAACTAAGTTTGTTTAATAAGTTTATTTCTTAAAATTTATTTTTTATTTAATCATAAATTATTGAGAAAAAATGTATTATCTTTCTTAAAATTGCCTTCTCTAATTCATGTAGTTTTGTTTTGTTTTGACAACAAAATAATTTTTTTAATTGCAGCATAGTTCATTTAATAAAAAATATCTATCAAGAAAAATATGATAATATGGACTAAAAAAGAAAAATATATATATTTAAAAACAACTAATTTTCTTATTTACATATTTTTTCATGAAAACATGTTTTAAAATAAAAAATTATTATAATCATGAAAGCATGTATCAATTAAAAAATCATGAATCGATTATTTCTCTGCAACTAAATGAAAAGGTATGGGAATAATAAATTTAAGAAAAATACATAAAAGTTTTACAATAAAAGATTTTTAAAAATATATATTTTATTTTTATTTGATATTTATAAGCAAATTATTTTAAAAATTCTTCATATTAGACTGATGCATAATTACTCATAAATCTATCAATAATATCACCATAAAAAAAAACTTGATATTCTTAAAAATAATGACATAACTTTTTATCAGTAGTCTACTTTTTTAATAAAAAATGACAACAATTAAAATAAATGTATGTTAAGAGTTTCAATTATTTAAAATAAGTAGAAAAAAGGGATTTCTCTAATTTAAACTTTATTCTTTTAGTGATGCATCTCTTTATTATTTTAACGATAACATGTTTTTTAATCATAAACATTATCTTTTAAATGAAAATTCATCATGGTCTCAAAAGCAAGTTTCAATATAAAAAAATTAAAACAATGTTTTAATATTTTGTGATTGAAAGTAAAAATTAATGTGATAAAATCATGTTAAAATCTATCAAAAAAATAAAAAAAAACAAAACATATATTAAAATTAAATATCCATGAGCAGATATTATTTGTTTGCATGTCATGTATTATTGAAAATTAAATTGCTAATATTCTCATAAAAAAGTAAAATATTATTTAAAAATTATGGAAAAAAAAACTACTAATCTAAATATAATGTCAAGTATTTTATTTATAATGCTTTTAAATTAAAATGAAAAAAAATATTGACAAAAAAACCACATAAAAGAGCACACCTAACTTAAAAGAAAGAAAATCTAGAATGCATTGGGCCTGGAAAGTTAGATCCGCACGTCTAGTCTTTTTTTTATGTTCAATAATGAAAAACATATCATCCATCCTTTTATTTATTTATTTAAAAAAAATAAAGCAAAAAACATGTTATTTTATGGTTAAGATTGCAACAATTAAAAAGTGGTCAGAAAGTCAAGGTCTGGCTTACAGTACCCAAACAAATAATTTTCAAACTTTTCCCACTTGAAAACATTTAAGAGATCTTAATAAATCCATTTTAATCTTAAATCAACATTTAATTAGTTAAAAAATAGAAATTTAATCTAATTATAAAAACTTTATGAGTCTTAATCTTTCTATTCCAATAATATAAAATATAAAAAACACAGTACTCCTCTTATTAAATGGAATCTATTGAGACATTAATCATTTTTTTTATTGCTTGAAAATAGTAAATTTATAGCTTTCTCTTTTCTCCTTCGTCTATCAATAACTTTCTCTCTCGTCTCACAAAAGCATGTACTGAAAAGTAAATAAATAAAGTTTTGGATTAAAATTAAAAGTTCAAAAACTTATAGGACCAGAATAGAAGTTGAAGGGAAATACATGGACAACACATAAGTTTTTGTGCCAGTCTGAGATTGGCCATCGCTGTTTTTTAATTCTAATTTTATCATTTTTCTTTTAATTATCTCTTTATACTACAGATGCAAACCAAACTCATGAAATTGGTCTATAATCAAAATTTAAATCTTGTAAAAACTTTAATAACTAAAAAACCCCCCAAGGATAAGAGATAATCAGCTCACGAAAAATAAAAAACAGCACATGATTGGATGCAATGGGGAAAAAATATTATTAAAAGGAAAAAAAAATCAATATTGTAATCCACAATCAAGCCGAGACTGTGCAAAGTTCAACCCTCTACAGTGTAGCTCTTTTAGTTTTCTTCTTGATCTTGATTTTTTTCTTTTAATTTTTTTTTTATAAATTAGTCCCTAAATTTCAAAGATGCTATCGAGGACGGATACTTTATAATTATTTAGGTATCTCATGTCCATATCCGTATTGGAATCGATGTTTATAAATGCATATCAAATGCTTTTTGTGAATGGTAAAAAACCTTCACGTTGGTAATCGATAAATAATTTGTCATTTAATTAATTTTACATCTACAATTACATGTCACGTTAAACTCTCCGATGACAATCTTAATAAAAACATTAACAGGCAAATAAAATACAGGGAGGTTTCACTATAACCCCTCTCATATTTTATTGTTCATTAATGACTATTTTATCATTTCTATAAAAAATTACACGCCTTTTAACCAAGGTTATTTTAATATTTTCAAGAGATGCATTAATTATTATTGATTTTTTAAAAAATATTTGTGTTTATTCAATGTTTTATGAATAGTAAAATAACTAAAATACTCCTTGAAAGTAAAAAAAATAAAATTAGTAGTATCATGTAGGGGTATTTAGATATTTTTTATTTTTATATACAGTAGAATTATGCATGAACTCTTAGATGCAAGACATTTAGTTTGTTATAGTAAAATGTATTTGAGTCTTTTAGCTTAGTTTTTATTATTAACTGTAAGTTTGGTTGATGATAGTAATGTAATTTTCCTTTTAAATAATGATTTTTAATTGAAAAGTTGTTGGTGCATGCAAAACAAATGTCAGCGTGTTGGAATAGCCGCACATATTGGGCGGCACGTGCGACAGTATTTGTGTTTATTCAATGTTTTATGAATAGTGAAATAACTAAAATACCCCTCGAAAGTAAAAAAAATAAAATAAAATTAGTGGCATCAGGTAGGGGTATTTAGATATTTTTTATTTTTATATACAGTAGAATTGCGCATGAACTCTTAGATGTAAGACATTTAGTTTGTTATGGTAAAATGTATTTGAGTCTTTTAGCCTAGTTTTTATTATTAACTGTAAGTTTTGTTGATGATAGTAATGTAATTTTCCTTTAAAATAATGATTTTTAATTGAAATGTTGTTGTCGCATGCAAAATAAATGTCAGCGTCTTGGAATAGCCGCACATATTGGGCGGCACGTGCGACAGTTTCTGACAGTCAAAAAATCTCTTTTGTTGTCTTAGTTGATTCCTCTTCATCTCCTCTTTTATTATAGGTGGTGTGTGTACTCCAAACGTGGCATGTGTATCGCTTATGATCATTTTTTCCTTCATTTCTCTCTAATACCTATGTAAGTACACCATGTTCCTCATTGTTATTTTTTTTTCAAATTTAGGCATTTTAGTTTTGATTGTTGTTTTTTTATTTATTTTCAATTTAACTCTTGCCTTTTAATTTGTATGTGTATAAGGTATTTTGATTCAGTTCTTCTACTTTTAATTTTTTATTTTTTTTCTTTGCCTTTTTTTTCAAAGTTTTTATGTCTTTCAATTTTATTTTTCAAATCAAGTTTATGAATTTAGTTTTTTCAATAATATTAACGATTCAATTTGGTCCATTTTCTTTTAATTTCTTATTGTTTTTCTTGGCCATTTTATCTAAGTTTTTATAGTTTTAAATTATATCCTTCAAATCAAGTTCATGGTTTTTATTTTTTTTAATAAGAACAATAACAATAATAGTAGCAACAGTAGTAACAATAATAATTGTAATGATGGTCATAGTAGTATTAATAATAACAATGATGATGCTAAAAACAATGATGATGATGATGGTCGTGATGATAATAGTAACAGTGATGATATTACTTATTAATAATTGTTGTGGTAGTGATTTTGATCTTTTATTTTTTGAATTGCTACTCTTTAAAATCCTTTTATATGATTATAAATTTTTTTCTTAATTTCATCATTTAATATTTATTTTTTTAGGAATTGAATTTCGTGATTTTTCTAGACTTGATGCTTTAAGTTTAATGACTAAGGGTCATGAGTTTAAAAAAATTAACATATTTTTTTTAATCAGATTATTTCAGTCACATAATCTAGACTGCAAATTTAATAGAATGCCCCGTGTTGACTTAACTTTAATTAGTGTTTTTACATATTTATCATGAGCAATTTTTTTTTTATTTTTTAACCTAGTTTTAGTATTTAAACATTATTTTTTATTCAGAAAAATAATTCAAACACGGACAAAAAAAGCTAGTTCATGATGATAGTGGGGGATATGCTTAGTTAACAATTAAAATGGTAAATATTACATAAACAAACCCCAAATCTCTTACTATAATTTCTAATTGGAAAAGAAGGATGGTATTGTAATACATTTAACACTTTTATTAGCATCGATCTTGATCCTTCTTCCTTCACTTGTTTCTTCACAACAAGTCTAAATTATATTTTGCAAATTTCACATAAAATAATATAAACATAATTTGAAATAATGGAATTTAAAAGAAATTAAGTGCATTTACCTAAATGTGAAAACGTTCTATGAATTAATTAGATTCCACTTGTCAAACTAAGACACTATTTGTTTTGGGATCTGGAATTGCATTTATGAGCGTTTCAAAAGTATATTTAGCTTGAAAAAAAATATTAGATTAATATTTTTAATGTTTTTTTATTAGTTTTGATGTACTGATTTTAAAAATAAAAAAATCAGTTTAATATATTAAAAAAAACATTTCACATCACAATACCAAATAAACACTAAGATAGAGAGATACTGTACACGGTAACTTCCTTTTATTTCTCTATTTTCTTATTTTTTTAATTGGTAAGTCTCATTTTCTCAAAGTGAAAAACACGTAGGAGATAACAGAAATAACAGACATGTACTCAAGTTTGTAGAAGAAGGTTTATAATCCAAAAACACAGAATATATATTGAAAAAAAAATCACAAAATATGGCATCATATAATCGCTTTAAGCATAATTAGGGTATGCTTTGAAAAAGATGAAATGGTTGATATTTCATATGAATAAGCTGTTTGTTTAGTATTATAGTGTATGTGCTTTTAAAAAATATTTTTCATTTGAAAATACATAAAAATAATCTATTTTATATTTTTATTTTATTTTTTATATTAGCACATTAAAATCATAAAAAAACACTAAAAACATAAATTTAATATTTTTTAAAGTAAAATGCATTTTTAAAACACCCTTAAAAGCAAAAATTATCACACTTCAAAACATCCACTATATCAATTAAAATCTCAACCATTTTAAAGTAACAAAAAATAAAAAATATTTTAAGTGTTTGTTTGGAAGTTTGGTAGAAATTGTTTTTCAGTATGTTTTTTACTTGAAAATATATCAAAATAATATTTTTTTAATTTATTTTTTACATCAATACATCACAACAATTAAAAAATAAAAAAATAATTAATTTCAAGCTAAATATTTTTTTTTAAAAAAAATTACAATTGAACCATAATAACAAACACTAATTGAGATTTTGTTTGTTTGGTTTTCAGGGGAAATCTAATTGTGGTAAACACCTCGAGTTTTAAATATATGCTCAAATCTAAACGAGATTTGAGCATATATTTAGAGGTCTAGGTTTCCTTTACTATAGCAACACGTATCCTGGTTATATATTTGCCAATTTTATTAGGAAAATCTGGTCAGCTAGATCACGTCACCTCACCTTATATCAGGAAAAATCCAAGAACCCAGATATTTAGAATATGAAAAGAGTATCTTACAATTTGAAGTTCAATGGTCTTTCCATCTTGCTCCACGGTGCGAATTTTCTACAGAACAGAAAATCCACTTTATCAGTCACATTCGCAGATCAGAACAACATTTGCGAGCATCAATGCCTCTCTGGTGCTCGCAAAGTCAACTCCAATTGTGCTGATGTAAATGTCCAGATATCAATCATCCTGCATTGGAAAGATAAAAAAGAAGAAGCAAGTTTGCATAAATAACTATAAAATTCAAAAGCTAATAGCACAGCAGAGAGGCATGTAATTCTCTACAACATCTTCTCAAGCTTCCATTTCCCCTTGTTTATGAATAAGAGAATAAGAAAATCTCGTATACCTGGCGTGTTTGGAAATGAATGCAAACTGTATTTTTTAAAATTTTAATTTTTTTTATTTAAAATAATTTTTTTAATATTTTCAGATCATTTTCGTGTGTTGATATCAAAAATAATTTTTAAAAAATAAAATAATTTTATTTTAATGTATTTTTAAACGAAAAACACTTTTAACCGCCATCACTATTACAATCCTAAACACACCCTTAAATAATAACACCATGAAATTGAATATAAACAAGAGATGGAACGTTTCACAAGGACAAAAATCAAAGCAAAAGAAACAGAAGTGTTGCCTCGATCTCAGCTTAGGACACGATACCAACAAAATTAAAGACCAAGTGATCCAAAAGAGGGAGGAGATCTTCACCAAGAAAGAGTCTTAACAAACATATTCATATAGTAGAATATAATCTGATTCACAAAAATTGAGGTAAAAATATTAGCTCGAACAGAAAAAATTACACCTAGTCCAACACATCAAACCTTCACAATTTAATGAGTTCAGGAAAATAAATTATGACTTCCAGAAAATCTCAAAAGCAGACATGATTTGCCACCGCCAGAATCCCCAATTAGCAAAAGCTTAAACAAATAATCACTGTCCAAAAAAATAAAATAAAAAAAAAACCCAAATCATAAAATTGAATAACATACAAAACCCACAAACCAAAATCAATGAATCATCCATATCATTCGAAACCAAAGCCAGGCTGTTCGAGCTTCGTCTTTACGTCGTACGTACCCTCCGTGTCCTCTCATTTTTTTTATCCACCGAATGTTCGTGTCCTGTATAGGACAGTAAGAGCAATCATCATCGTCATCATGATTACGATCTTGGAAAACAAAAGCATTGCTCTTAGGAAATTGAATTTGACGAGAGCTAGCTGCATATTCTTCGATTTTCATTTTTTTTTTAAATTTGTTTATATTCGATCAACAATTATTTCTTTTTAAAATCAACCATAAAATGAAAAGAATATTTGTTTTTGTGGTTAAAATTATGATTGAGATTAAATATAACTTAATTATTAATAAAATTTAATTATAAAAGCTAGTTTTTCTTATTTTTTCTAAATTATTTTATGATATTATATGTCAATGTTAATTTCAACCACAAAAACAAACACATCATAATGCTCCAACCAGGGAAGTTTGACATGTTATTATATAATTCACAAATGATTTTATCAATTAGATTAACTATAAACTAATAATTTTCTTTCTGTGATTTGATACAATAAGCATTGTGTCCAAGCTCATAACATGTTTTTCTCTCCTGTAGAATGATATTGTGCCTTGACCCCAGCTACTGATTGTTTACCTTGGTGCAATTACAAGCAAGGCCTGGCGTCGATAACAGATTTTAGAGTTGAAATTCGACTTTACCATCAATAATTGATTTCAGCTCAATTAGCCGACAAAATCATAACTGATTTGTCTTTTCTAGAAAATTGCCCAAATCTGTTTCCTAAATATTAACGCTCAACTCTCGAAGTTCATACGAGTATATTCCTAAACATAAAGCCAAAACGATGATGATGCATCCATGGAAATGGGATTCCGAACTCCTTTTACCATTGCCCATAAATCAAATGGTGGAGTGAATTAGGCAATCCTAATTTTGATGTATTTAGTTTATTGTGCTATATACATCAAAATTAGGATCGGAAAAAGTCATCCATATCCATTAACTTTTACTAATTATAGAATGTAGTCTATGTGTTTTTTTTTTCAATTAAACTTTATTCTTTTTAATTTTATCTTTTCATATTATGTTATTGATATCTTATCTGTTGATAATTTCCTTTTCTTTTGCATATTCACGTGAATTCTAGGTGTTTAATAACATCTCTAAATTTAATTAGAGATCAATGTAATAAAATTTAATTTAAATTCATATATAAAAACAAAATATCAAATAGAGTCCTTTTCATTTTCGTGTTAAAAAGTCATTTTGGTCCATAAAGTTTCCATTTCATGAATGTTTGGTCCTTGTGGTTTTTCTAATGCATGTTTCGATCCTAAATTTAATTTGCTTAATAATTCAATCCTAGATTTTGAAAAAAAAGAAGAGAAAATCGCTAGGAAAAAAAAAAGTGAGAAAAATAGTTAATTTGCCATATTCTAGCTATAGTTATCAAACTCGATCTGAAGGTTAATCCGGCCAAGGAACATGGTCCCAGGTCAACCCGTGAAAAAAATTAAACAAAAAATATTTGAGGTTTTAATATTTCACATGAAAAAGTTAATAAACAATCTATGTAGATATAGGCTATATATATTATAAATAATGAAGTTTTAAAAATTATTTCAATTTTTTTATTTAATATTGAAAAGATAATATTTTATCCTTTTAAGTTGAAATATTTAAACTAAAAAAATTTCTTATTACATATTGAAAAAACATAATTTTTTTCTTGTAAACATATATTATATATACTAATGAACTTTCAATCTTACATTAAAAAAATAAAAGCTTCTTCTAGTGTTTCTCATAGTCATGAGTTGACTTGATGGGTCAAACAAAATTTACCAGCCAATGCATGCTTGATTTTTACCTTTTCCAGATCCAGTCAGGGCCTTGGATCATTCAAGTACCGGGTCAAACTATCGAACCAGGTCTAATAGCTATGATTCCAGCAAAAAAAAAAAAAAAGTTAAACAGACAAAGAAACAAGAACCAGATTTGCAATTGTATCTAGATCCACCATACTACAATAAAAGAAAAACATGAAAATATTGTTGTATTGCTTGTTACTGCAAAACCAAATACAAGATATATATATATATATATATATATATATATATATATATATATATATATATATATATATATATATATATATATATAGCCTACTAGGTACATTCAAAATATATAATGATAAACATGAATACAATTAAGGACATTTATGAAGTAAAACAATTTTTCAACACTCCTTCATGTGCCAATTCAAGTTGAGCTCCAAAAATTTCAAGCTTAGCCTTGGTTAAGGCTTTTGTAAATATATTTGTAACTTAAGTTGTCACATCCAATGCCCACGGCTTCTTTGATTTCTTCGAACATATCTTTAACCAGTCTCTTCAACCAAATATATTCTTGAACAGCAAGAGAGACAACATTATATTAAGCTTTTATACTTGACAAAGCAACTGTTGGTTGCTTATTACTGCACCATGAAACCGCAGTGCAACCCATGAAAAAAACATATCCTCTTGTCGAACTTCGAGTAGATAGATCATCAACCCAATCAACATCCACAAAGCCATTAAAATATGATATCAAAACGTTTCTTGTACAATAAACCATAAGTAACAACGTTAGAAATATAATAAAGAATTTGTTAGAAATAAAACAATCAGGCACATATGACCAGCCCCTCTCTTGAGCAGTGTTGCCACATATGACTTGATCCCTAAGTTTGTATGCAAACCGGTTTGAAGAGTAAAAGCTGTAAAATGTTAATTTCCCTGTTATTTGGATGTGGACATTGTGTCAAAACCAGGAAAAATATCTATTTTTTTATCCCATCCAGCTATCCATAAAACTAGAAAACGAAAGATTAACTCTTTGCCGGAAAATAATGGAAAGATGTGGATTTATACAGCTTGTAGATTGAAATGGATTTGGCATGTAATGCACCTGTAAAATCAACTAGGCCAAGGGAGTCTCTCTGTTAGTCTGTTGACCATGTGTTAAGCCACAAGCCCACTTGTATTCTACCCTCCTCAAGACTGCTGGCATCGAGGCCTGTTATTTTCTTGACGAGGACAGAGCATCACAATTATGAACTGCTTGATCCAATCGCACACATGCAAAAGCTTGTTTGATATATCTTTGTTGCCAGAAGTCAGGCCCTTGCTTCACGGCTACATCATGAAAATACAGAAATCAAGTATAACCATAAAATGCCATTACATGTTTTTTTTTTTTTTTTTTTATTAACGTGAGTATTCGGGTTAGTTTGTGCGTACTTCAACTAATCTCACAGACTTTAAAATTAATGACCATGTAAGCTTCCAGTGATCATAAAATTAATTTAGAGAATCAAATTGATAATCTCTAAAAAAAACAAACTTAAAACCCGACAATAAATTACTTTTTTAGATGCCAAGTAAGAAGTCTGATTTTAGCCATTATTTTGAAAGACACCATCCACCTTTGTCTGCATCATATGGTCATGGACTGGAATTTACACCTAAAATACTTTATTCATGATACGATTAAGGCTCGAGTCTAAAAAATTAATGGGTTATGGAACGTCCTTAAAGGTCCAAAGCTCGAGTATAAATTACACCTATTTAATCCCATTGGATCTAGGATGTGAGCTAACCTAATTGACTCAGAATCAATCAGTCTCTAAAATAGGTATGTGCCTCCGCACAATTCAACAAAACAACGCATCCAAGTAAACAGACAAGCCTATCAAAAAGCGCAAACCTGGATACAAACATACTTGAAAGCATAGGGCTGGACAGGATAAGCCTATCCTCGAATTAATTATTCCACCTACTTTTTGTATGGTTGATATTTTGTATTAAATGTTGAATATCCTTACAGGACTCGCAAAACAACATTAATTAGGGATGTCCATACCTGTAAATGACTTACATGACATTAATATAGTTTCAACTCAATATTGAATCAATAATCATTAAGGGCTAATATCTCAAATGATTATCATTAAATCACGCATCATAGTTTTTTTTCCCACTCTGTTCAGGATTTTCAAAACCAGCGGTTCATTTTCAAAATCCCAGTCCATTTATGACTTTTGAGTTTTTTTTTTAAAATTTAAAATTTTTATTTTATATTGTTTAATCATTTTAATTTATTAATATTAACAATAAATTTTTTAATATATTTTCAAACAGAACATACTTTAAAACATAAACTCAATCATATTAAAAAAAACCCTTCATCAAGACAGGCTTTCTCACTTACAACATTAATTGCGTCCAGTGTACAATTCATGTCCTATTATCCCTAGAGACTGGAAAATTCTATCAATATGTATGTCTGATGTCCAGAATTGACCAAGTGCATTGTGCTTCCACTTCACATGGCCTAATGTTGGGATATTTGGCCTGGATGCAGCACCTGTCAAATATACAAGCTTTGTTGCACAATTTGTAGATTGTTTCTGATGCACTGACGAGGTTTTGGAAGTTTTTGAAGTTACTGTGTTTTCTACTTGGTCAATTCAGTTTGCTATTTTTTTCAGCAATTTCATATATCATGTGTCTTTTGAGCAATGCATGTGTTATTTTCAGAAGGATTTATACATTTTTTTCATCAAGTCTTCATATCATCATGATCTTAAAACAAGAGTTGGAACTCCTCTGTTTCTTATACTTTTGTATAATTTATTTTGAACATAAAATGTTGATCCAATAGTTTAAACATATATCCATACATGTGGAAAATGCATATATAGAAGCAATTCCCTAATATAACCCAAATATTTCAATGTGTTAATCATAATTATCAGCTCCCATCTCCTGTTCTTCAAGCAATCATTTCAATGTGTTGTGTGATTCGCCGGTAGACATGGGACACAGTAAATTGCGGGGTTGGAAGGGGTTCAACCTCCTCATAACAGTCAAACCTTTCGCTCTCACCCACCTCACCAACTAAAAAGAAAATGAATAGAAATTGTGATCCCATCATGGGTTATGGTTCGACCACCCTCATCGACTGGGGAATTACTGACCATATCTTAGACCAATCCATCTAGCAAGAGACAAAATGTTAAATTAGTGGATGTTATGGAGGGTAATTACAATGTAGTCGCTCAATTCTTAGATTTCAGCTCATCAGTCCTTATACTTTCAACTTGTCATTTTGCAGGTCCTTATCTTCACTTGTAAGTGCATCTGTGGCGACACATGGTAGCCATACAAAGGGACTGGAACAACCATGAACAGAAAGTATAGGGGCTGGTGTGCCTAAAAGAATAGTGAAGGGATTAAAATGACCAAAATATAGAACTTGGAGAATCACCCTGTTCTTAATAGATGGAGCACGAGCGCACGACATTTTTTAAATTAATTAAAAGCTTCATTTAATGTAGGTGGAGGAAAATGCTCCATTCACGTTGAATTGAGTTCTAAAATAAGAAATAAGAATGTCTTTAACCAAATTCTCTTTAGTCTTGTGTCCTTCCAATTTCTTGGAGTAGATGTATAAATTGAAAGGGCAATGGGGAAATTTTATTCCTTCACCCATTTTTTCAAATAAACCATGTTATATAAAATAAACTCAAAAAAAGAAAGAAACTAACACAAGTCACGCAAATTTGAAGTTAGGTCATCTGATCTTAATCAACCTTCACATATATATACAAGCTATAGCTAATCATCTCCCTCTCGTGTTTGCCATACTTGTTCATTTATCAATGGGTAAGCTGGTTTTGGTCTTTTCTCTTGTTGTTCTTGGCCTAGCAGTGACATGCAAGGCAGCAACTTACATGGTAGGTGATAATTCAGGCTGGGACATAAGCACTGACATTGATACGTGGGCACAGGACAAGACATTTGCTGTTGGGGACGTTCTAAGTAAGTCTTTTACAACATGGTTAATGTTTTACTCACCAGAGAAAAAGTAGGAAGAATTGAATGGCTACAGGACTGAATTTTTTTTGTTTTTTTTTTTCCGTTAATGTTTGCAGTGTTTCAATACTCTT
This sequence comes from Populus simonii, assembly GCA_007827005.2. NCBI lineage: Eukaryota > Viridiplantae > Streptophyta > Magnoliopsida > Malpighiales > Salicaceae > Populus > Populus simonii. The sequence continues at coordinate 17,277,750 of CM017466.2, read as the reverse complement.
CATCCCACAGTGTTGATGAGGTAAAGAAAGAAGATTTCGACAGCTGCAACACGACCAATGTTCTAAGAACATTCACTACTGGGAACACAACTGTGTCATTGACAAACCCTGGAACGAGGTACTTCGTTTGTGGCAACAAGTTACATTGTCTAGGAGGAATGAAGCTTCAGGTAAATGTAGCAAGCAATCAAGCAGATTCACCGACCGGCGCGCCACAAGCACATCCAGGGGGTAATATTTCACAACCTTCTTCTAAGAGCAACAACCCTGCCTCTCTTATTCCAACTTCAGCAGGGTCTGTCTATGGCGGAAGGGATTCTATTGTAATGGCTTTTCTTGGTTTTATGGCTACTTTGTCATGGGCAGTGCAAGTTTGATTAGTAAATGTTTGTAATCTTGTTTATTTATGTTTAATATACGGTGAGGTTGATCTCATTTTTGAATTTTTGCTTTTGACAAATCTATGTTGCTCCAATCTTCCTGATATGATCATGGAAATAGTTTTCAAGCTAAGTAAAAGTGTTGTGGCTCTTTGTGATTTGTTAATGGTAGTGATCTGCATTTATAACTTGTGTATTTTGAGTTGCAATGAAGAGAAAATGGCGAGGCAATTCTATTACAGAAAGGAAAAATCCAGTTGAGCCATCAAATGTATTTGACTTCATGCCCATTAGTATTTCTCGTTTTTGAGCCCTATTCCAATGACAAATTGAATCACCTGCTGTAAGGAAAATGACTGCCCCTCATAGAGGCCTGATCTTGAAGGGCAAAGAAATTAGTGAGAGTGCATGCATTTTTTTGAGTCCTGCAACACATGAAAAAAATGGAAGATAAAAATAGCATATATGATTCTCAGGCAAAATATCATCTTTATACACAAAACGGCAAGAAGTTTCAATACAATTAAAATGTGAGAAAATGTGTACGTTATAGGTAGATCGGCAAGGACAGATGAATCAACTGAATAAATGACAAATTTTGTTGAGAAATATTTTACAGCCAACATATGATATGGCTGACATTGCAGCTGAGACATGAATATCATAAACACAGCTATAGCCAATCACATACATCTAATCAAAGGAATATGCTGGACTTTCTGAAGATCTACGCCTTGAAGTCTACGTACAAAGAATCTTGGCATATCTTGAACAACCAATTCATGGAGACTAGTCATGAGTTTCATCTCTGCAGGGAGCATTCTTAGCTCCTTGCAATTGACAATTTGAAATATTTCAAGCCTTGGCAATGCACTTGCTTCTATTTTCAATTCTGTTAGGGATTCCAAGCTGTTGAACTCTAGGAACTCTAACTGAGGAAACCCATTGGCAGAGATTCCCAGTTCTTCTTTGCTGTAAGACTTCGCTTTTAATCTAAAAATCGATAACTTTGGAAGCTTCTCTAGAACCTCTATGGATACTTGCTCAAGATGGGTGTATTCTAATGTTAACTGGGAGAGATTCGGTGGAAACTCTTGCAGACTGGGCAACCGTGTTATCCCTCCTTTCAAATGCAACTTGACAAGAGAGTGAAGAGAGCCAAGTTGACTAAGTGTAGGAAACTCAGCACCTTCAGCACGCAGGTAGAGGGATCGAAGTTGCAAAAGGGCTGAAATGGAATCAAATATTGCAATTGTGTCTAAGCTCAAGTTTCCTCTCATCTTCAATTTTCGAAGACTAGTTAGATGTGCAGAGTTGTTCTGTTTCCATCTGCTGACATCAATCTCTGACAGAGTCTGCAAATGCTTAAGGTTGTCGATTCTCAGGAACCCGCCAGATTGCCCACACATGTAAAGGTGTCGCAAATTTCTCATGTTCCAAATGACATTAGGAACTATCCTAAGGTGAAGATTTCTTGCAATATCAAGAGTTTGCAGGTTACACAGAGAACCTAATGTTGATGGAAGCACTTGTATGTTAGTCTCCTTCAATCCCAAGTAACTCAAATGTATCAGATCACCAATTGTGCTTGGAATTGTGCCACATGATATACCCTCCAACTCTAGGATTCTTAACAGTCTGAAATTCCTGCTAATGTAGTCAAAATTGGCATTTGATAATTCACAAAAACCGTAGACATTTCTACCAATTAAATAACGATAACGAACTCTAGTGACAACTCTAAAGAAGAGGAGGGAACGGAGGTGTGGACTGAAAAATCCCAAGCTAGACAAATGAGAATCAGAATATATTGGATGGCGACGACATCTAGCCAAAGATGTGAAATTTTCATCACCCGGAATCTGAAGAAAATTCTGTGCCTTTGCCTTCGAGGTGGAGAGGTCTCGTAGCAGATCATGCAAACGGCATTGCTTGACCCTCCCGTTGACACTCATTCTTTCTGCTTGAACCATGTTTCGCTGTATCAGCTCGTTCAAGTAATCTTCTGCAACATCCTCCATTCTTTGTCCTTGATGTGGAATCAAACCCTCTGCAATCCATAGCCGAAATAATTTATGGGCATGAATAGAATAATCTTCTGGGAAATGACCTAAATAAAGGAAGCAAGATTTCAAGTAAAATGGCAAGTCATTGTAGCTCAAAGCAAGTATCGCGGAAACGCCATTTGGGTCTCGAGCAAAATGTGCATCCAAGTTGTTAAGAATTCTTTCCCATTCGCTAGGCCTCCTTTTTCTTGATAGCAAGCCTCCAATTACAATAATGGCCAGTGGTAAACCAGCACATCTCTCCACAATCTCTTTCCCAATTTCCTCTAATAAGGGCGAGCAAGTTGTGTCACTGCCATCAATAAATGCTTTCTTGCAGAACAACTCCCAACTGTTCTGTTTACTTAGGAATTCCAAATCATAGGGAGTAGTTTGAGGATCTACATGCAGAGCAGCATTCTTGTTCCTAGTTGTAAGCAACAATCTGCTACCGTTACTTCTATCCGCGGGAAAGGCCTTTTTAAGGCAATCCCAGGCCTTGGTGCTCCAGATATCATCCAAAACCACCAGATAGCGTTTCCTCCGTAAATTTTCATACACCAAGTCCTCCAACTCTTCATCTGTCAAAGCTTCAAGCCTTTCTCTCGGCGATGCAATTTGTCTTATGACTCGCTGCAGAATATCTCTTGCACTAAACTCCTGCGATACATAAATCCAAGCACGGGAAGGAAAGCGAGCCCTAATGGCACCATGATTATATATCTTAATACCAAGAGTGGTTTTACCAATACCGCCCATTCCAACTATAGAAACAGCACTCCAACGATCCCCCATTTGAATAAGTTGCTCCACCAGTTTAGCCGTATCATTCTCCAAGCCAATAATATCCCTTTCCTCGCTGCGAGGAGATGATCTTCTCAGCTTCCTCATTGTCTCACTTGCAGTAGTAGTCCCCTCTCCAATGTTTTGGATACCGTAAGTATCACGGCTGGCAGAGATATCTTGGAGTCTGGAACGGAGGGCAGCAAGACCCTCGGCAATCTTGGATCTTTGTTTCCACTCCTTAACAAGGGAAGTGTATTTTCTGATAAAATGCTTCTTCTTCAGAGGACTAATCTTCAGGGTAAACGTGTCAATGAGATCTTCAGCATCATAAGCAACATTTCTGATATCAGACACCCAATTACACACTCTCTCGTCCACATCTTGCTTTGCATCAGCATCTCTTAAGAAGCAACGCATCCTCCTGAGTTCATCTTGTAACCGCTCTACTTCTCTACGCGCATCGGTATGAAATTCAAGTTTTTCAAGCGAATCAGCGAGCCTTTGTATAACAAAGGAAACCGCTGCTTCGGCCATACATGCTCTGCTTCTTCCTCCTTCAACCTTTACCTTCTTCTTTTTCTTCTTCTTTTTTTTTTTGGAATTTTGGAGGGCCACGTCTATTTTGATAATAGCGACAAAAGTTATTCTAAATTATTTTTCTCAACATTAAACTTGAGAATAATATAAATCACATCTTAGAATCTCATCTAACAGCTTAAGCTTTTAGGTTAAAATGATTCTTTGACATGGTATCAGAGCCTTGATGACCAAGCGGTCATGAGTTCGAATCTCACCATCTCTATTTATTTGATAAAAATTAAACACAAGGTAATATGAGCATGTGCAAGTTTCAAGCCTAAATGGCTTTCACTTGAGGGGGTGTATAAAAATTAAGCACAAGATAATATGGGTCTGTGCAAGTTTCAAGCCTAAAGGGCTTTCACTTGAGAGGGTGTGTTAGAGAATAATACAAATCATATCCTGGGACCTCACCTAATAGCTTAAGCTTTTGAATTGAGATGGTTCTTTGACAAAATTGATTGGGGGTTAAAGATGTGAATTCCAACTCTCTCTCGTAATTAATTTATTTTATATTTGAGAAACAAAACAAGAAAGATCGGCTACTTTGGATTAGATAAAAGATGTAAAATTAGACAAATTTAATTAATCTACCAATTGTATATTTAATTTCTTCCTTCAATATAACAAGATTTGAATTCTAACAAATAATTTTATAAATGAGATTGCTAAAAATCTCAATATTAAAAGGTTTTTTAAAATTAATAAGGTAACTCAATTTTAATACCAACTGTATTAGAAGGAAGAAAAATGTATCTGAATTAGTTATAAATGATTAAAGTCTTTAAAAATCAAGAGCATCATAATTATGAAAAGACTTTCAAAATATTTAAATCTAATTTGCTAAAAATTTATTATAATTTTTTATATGGAAAAAACTAGAATACCCTATTAATACTTGATATGAAAATAAAAATAGAAAAAATATTTCTTTCAAATAAAAATAATAATTAGAAAAGCTTAATAATACTGAAAAGAACTGAAAAGAAAAAAAAAAGGAAAAAAACTCTAAACTAAAATAGAAGAAATAAAAATAATTAAGAAAAATATTTATTTTTAAAAAAACTCTTGTATCATGAGGCTATGAGGTTAGTAACATTCAGCCTAAGCCGCTATGAAACTCTTGTATCATGAGGAAGACGAAGACCATGGTAAAGAGGAAGACCAAGACTTTGTTTTCTACTTGACCCCTTTATTTTCATGGAAACTACAAAGAAGCCTGGTGAGTGGAAAATATAAATTAATTTAATTTGCTATCATAACTAGAATAAAAATCAAGAACATCATAACTATCATAACTAGAAACTTTTAAAATATTTAATTATTTATTTATTTAAATTTAATTTGCTAAAAAACTATTAATACTCAATATGAATACTCTATTAATACTCAGTATAAAAATAAAAATAGCAAAAATATTTCTTTCAAATAAAAAAAACTATAAGAATCTAATAATACTGAAAAGAAAAAAAACTATAAACTAAAATAAAAGAAATAGAAATAATTAAAAAAATATTTATTTTTTAAAAGTTCTCGTATCATGAGGCTAAGAGGTTAGCAATATTGAGCCTCAGCCTAGAAGAAGACCATGGTGAAGAGGAAGACCAAGACTTTGTTTTCTACTCGACCCCTTTATTTTTATTTTTCCGTAGCCATCATGGAAATAACAAAGAAGCCTGGTGAGTGGAAAATTATATACTCTTCAACATTTGGAAAGAATACACCGCACCTGCATCAGCATCAATGCTTAGGTACCTCCATAGTTGGTCTACGCAGTTGTCTATGACTTTTCTCTCTCTTTTCCTCGAATTTTTTAACACGGCAATTGCTTGGAAATCTTTCTGCTCATGGCTTAATGAACTCCCAGGGGGTCCATACCCAATTCTGTGCATTTTCTTTCTCCCCTTCCTCGCATTTCTCTCTGTCCCTACCGTCAACTTCTCTCCATTTTCCCTGTCGGACTAAAGAAGTGTAGGTGTTGTTTCTTGATTTCCTACGAAGCGAAATATACTGATGATGTCACAGAAAACATATTCAAGCCCTTGAAAATGATATTCATTGCACCTTCTTGTCAGTTCTGCTTCCTAAACTAGTTATAGCTTATCGGTCGGTATTCAGAAGGCCTGTGATTTTACCCTCCACAGTTAGTTTTTCCAGACTGTACTTCTATATTTATCTCAACTGACAGACTGACATCCATGAAGGGTACTTGCTTTCTTGAGTTCATCTCAGTCTTTTCGCTGCTGGCTTGCGTAGGAATGGTACTCACCAATAATTCCACCGATCAGACTTCTCTTCTAGCCTTGAAAGATAAAATTGTTAATGATTCTCATAACGTCTTGGCAAACAATTGGTCCACCACTGCCTCAGTATGCAGCTGGATTGGTGTCACTTGTGGTGCTCCGCGCGACCGAGTGAGTGGCTTGAATCTTTCTCACATGAGTCTTTCTGGCTACATCCCCTCAGAGATTGGAAACCTTTCATTCCTTGCTTTCCTATCCATTAGAAACAACACTTTCCATGGATCCCTGCCTAATGAGTTAGCTCACTTGATTCACCTGGAGTATCTTGACTTTGGATTCAACTCATTCACCGGAGACATTCCTCCAAGCTTAGGTTCCTTGCCTAAACTCAAAAGCTTACTGCTAGAAGCCAACTTTTTCTTAGGCACTTTACCATTATCATTATGGAATATATCCTCATTGCAAACAATCAATATCAGTTACAACCAGCTTCATGGTTTCATGCCCTCCAGCATCTTCAGCAGGTCTTCACTGTATACAATTGATCTAAGTTTCAATAACCTATCGGGTGAAATCCCAGCGGATATTTTCAATCATCTCCCTGAATTACGAGGGATCTATTTCTCCAGGAATCGACTCAGTGGTATGCTCCTGCCATTTCTTTTTTAATTTTTAAGCATGTCCTTAATTATGTTGGATATAGACATTGACAAAGATTCTGCAGTAGATGCATTGTGCATCCTATGTAACCATGCTCCAGAAGGTGTTTCATGTCAAATCCTTTGCAAGAGGACTATAGGACTCATAACCTTTTACAGAATTCAGAATTCTTCTTTCAACATCTATTATTGAGATATTTGTGCCTTTAAGTAAATGCACTAAAGTGCACTACAAAATGATATGTCAAGGTTTGATCTTATTATTCACATTGGCCATATCTGATTCTCTAGCCAAATTGTATCCATAATCTGACCAACTCTGTTTATCAATTAGTTGTCCTGCAGGGTCATGGCTCACTATGTCCCTGAAGAGACAATCATTCACTAGTGCCCTCTAAATTTGTTTCTTATCAAGGGAATTGCTTACGAACCTATTGAAATTTATCTCTGAAAATATCTTCAACAGTTATTCTATCAACTCTAGGTGCAGTGCTTGTTTCCATTCTGAACTTGGCAGAGTACTTTAGCCTCTGTATCTGGAATCTGGATTATGACCGTGGACATTGTTAATGAGACTAGTCTTTCGAAACATAACATTATTATGAAACTCAAAATGTCTGCAAATTCACCGGCATCTTCAATATACTGATCTTTGATTAATAGTCTCTCATCATATATTTATCCAGACATTTTCTTCTAGTGCTTGAGAAAGATGGATTTTGGTGAATTTGCAGGAAGCATTCCAAGAACTATTGGGAACTGTACATTGATTGAGGAGATAAATTTCAGTGAAAACAACTTGACAGGTGAGATCAAGCCAAACTGGCCCTTTCTAACTTACCTTGTGTTGACTAGTTCTATTGAGTTTCAGTGAACAAAACTTGATATTGTGTCTTGATATTCTGATCATGGCAGGTGTATTGCCACCTGAACTGGGTGGCCTTACCAACCTGAAAACATTGAGAATCGACGACAATGCTTTAATTGGCAATGTTCCATCCGCGCTCTTCAATATATCGGCAATTGAAGTTATTGGGATGTATGCAAATTTGCTTTCAGGGAGTCTTCCTCCAACCATGGGCCTTTTCATGCCGAACCTAAGGGAGCTTCGTCTAGGGGGAAATGAACTCGAGGGAACAATTCCTAGCTCCATCTCTAATGCATCTACTCTCGCTGTCGTGGACTTATCCAACAATTCATTTACTGGTCTTATTCCTGGGACAATTGGTAACCTGAGACAACTTCAAGTGCTCAATCTAGCCAACAATCATTTGACGAGCGAGTCTTCTACACCACAGTTAAGTATTCTCTCTGCATTGGAAAATTGCAAGAATCTGAGAAGGATATATTTGTCAGTCAATCCCCTCAATACCACCCTTCCAATTTCCTTTGGAAATCTCTCTTCCTCACTTGAACAGTTTTGGGCAGACGATTGCAACCTTAAGGGCAACATTCCTAATACAATCGGCAATTTAAGCAGCCTGATAGCTTTGAGCTTGGCAAACAACGAACTGGCCAGTGTAGTTCCAACTACAGCTGAAAGATTGACAATTCTCCAACTTTTGGATCTCCAAGGTAATCAACTAGAGGGAAATATCACAGATAACCTTTGCCACTCGGACAGCTTGTTTGACTTATCCTTGGGTGGTAATAAGCTTTCCGGATCTATCCCTGAATGCTTGGGTAATCTGACAACTTTAAGACATCTCAACTTAAGCTCCAATAACTTCACTTCCACAATACCCTTGTCCTTGGGGAACCTTGCAGGTATTTTGGTTCTCAACCTGTCGTCAAACTTTCTCAGCGGGTCTCTCCCGTTAGTATTCAGACAACTGATGGTCGCGGAAGAAATTGATTTGTCAAGGAATCAGTTATCAGGTCAAATTCCAAACAACACATGGGACCTTAAGAATCTAGCTTATCTCTCCTTGGCTACAAATAGATTGCAAGGTCCTATTCCTGGGTCACTTAGTTTTGCAGTAAGCTTGGAGTTCTTGGATCTCTCTCATAACAGTCTTTCTGGACTTATTCCCAAGTCCTTAGAGACACTCTTGCATCTCAAATATTTTAATGTGTCTTTCAATGGACTAGAGGGAGAAATTCCTAGTGAGGGACCTTTCAGAAACTTCTCAGCTCAGTCATACATGATGAACAATGGACTTTGCGGCGCACCACGCCTACAAGTTCCACCTTGCAAAATTGGTCACAGGGGATCAGCCAAAAACCTTATGTTCTTTATAAAATTGATTTTGTCAATAACACTAGTTGTGGTGGCATTATACACAATCCTATTCTTAAGATGTCCGAAAAGGAACATGCCCTCAAGCACAAACATAATTACTTATGGAAGATATACATGCCGAGAACTTCGGCTTGCAACAGATGGGTTTGATGAAGGCAACGTAATTGGCTCTGGGAACTTCGGTACAGTATACAAAGGGACGCTAAGTGATGGAAAGGTAGTTGCCATAAAGGTTTTCGATGTGGAAGATGAAAGAAGTTCGAGTAGTTTCGATGTCGAGTATGAAGTGATGTGTAATGCCAGTCATCCGAATCTTATCACCATTTTCTGCAGCTTGAATGGTATTAATTTTAAAGCCTTGGTGATGGAGTACATGGTTAATGGCAGCCTTGAAAAGTGGCTTCATACTCACAATTACCACTTGGATATCCTACAAAGACTAGACGTGATGATCGACACTGCAGCAGCAATCAAACACCTCCATTACGATTGTTTGAGGACTATTATTCACTGTGATTTAAAGCCAAGCAACATCCTACTAGACGAAGATATGATCGCACGCGTTAGTGATTATAGCATTTCCATGATTCTAGATCCAGATGAACAGGGTTCTGCTAAACAAAGCAAGTTTTTGTGCACAATTGGCTATGTGGCACCAGGTAATGCTTCTTGATAGTCTTGTAACACACACACATTATTCACAAACCTATTCCATGTAGATCAAACCAATCATATTTACCTCACCTCTCGGGCAAAGCATGAGCTTATAGTGTTTTGTTAACCTTTTAAATAGATTTAATTTTTTGAACAACAGCCCTGTAACGTCATCAGATTCTACAGTTAACTCTAATTTTACATGCAGAATGTGGACTGTATGGAACTGTTTCTGAAAAATCTGATGTCTATAGTTTTGGCATCTTGCTTATGGAAACTTTCACGGGAAAGAAGCCGACGGATGAAATGTTTTATCGAGAAATGAGCTTGAAGAATTGGGTGGAGGAGTCATTGGTACAAAATCACATAGCCAGAGTAATCGATCCATGTTTGATGGAGAATGAGGAAGAATATTTTGATGCAAAAATTACATGTTTGTCGCTCATTATGAGATTGGCTCAATTGTGCTGTTCAGAGTCACCTGCTCACAGGTTAAATATGAAACAAGTTGTCGACATGCTCAAAGACATCAAACAATCCTTCGTTGCGAGCATTTCCGGAGATATTCATGGGAAATCCAACTTGGAGATCCTGAGAACAGATCGCATCAGAAATAACATGGAGAAGTTTGCTAAATGGAGGAGGGAAAGCCTGTTGGACGCGTAACCTCACGGTGAATGGTTTTAATGGCAGGAGTATATCCTCTAATCAGCTTCCATACCGTTGGCACTACCCACGGTGTTTTTTTTTTAACAAGAAACGTTCTCTATTTTTTGTTTTATTGAACTTCTTATGTGTTTATGACTCTATTGAACCATTTTTCTAGGACTCTGCTCCTTATTTCAGTCATGAGAGAACTTCTGTCTTTGTATCAATTGTCAGAGACTATGATATTATTACGTAATGATGCAGAGCTTAGTTTATGTAATGATGCCATCTTCTTTTGTTTGTTCTTTTAATTCGTTTCATTTTCTTTGAAATTTTTTGCCACCTTGGTTTAGGCTGTGTCCTTCGCAGTTTTTTTTCCCCAACCCTTTTATTCGATTTTGCTTCCTTCTAATATTCTCCATCAAAATTGACTGTGCTTCCTTTGGTCTCTGCCTTTTTTTCCCGTTTTTTGCTTATTGGATTGGTTGTGCTACACCTTTAGCTTGGATTTATATTTCTGTTTGCTTTCTTTTCCTACAGGATTTGCCAAATTTTAATGACAACAATCGACTCCCTTGATTTGTTTTTTGGTTCTCCTTTATGCTGTCCAGGTTACTCTCTTCTCTTTGTTTCAGATTTCAGTTCGTCCTTGTATTGTGCATTTTTTACTCTTATTTGTAGGTTGTTCTTTCTTTTTTTTTTCAGGGTGTAGGAGCGTGTTCTCTACTGGAGCGGATGTTTGCTGCACTGGATTTTGGTTTCTCTTCTTTTCCCAGACTATTGGCCAATCTCTTTGGTTCTTTTCTTTCTTTGCGATTTCTTTCCTTTGCTTTTCGCTTCTCTTTCTGCTTATCTCCTATCATGCTTCTTTTTCTTTTTTTTATTTCTCTCCACTTCTCAGGAGGTTGTCCCTCTCCAAGGGTGGTTCAATGAGGTGGCTCTATTTTCCTGGTATGTTGTTTTTTCACGGGTTTATTGTCATTTTTCTATATACCAATGAATCAATTGATGCATTGATTTCAGATTTTGTTGGGGAATCCGACACCCCATGCGCGGACCGGTGGTGTACTGATATTTGCTCATATGGAGGGGAAGCACACTGACACAATATTTTACGTGGTTCGGCAAAACCGCCTACATCCACGGGAGAGAGTCCATATTATTTAGAGATAGAGAAAGGATACAATAAATACATGGAGGAGGATCACTCAACTCACAGCTCACACACCCTGCTGCATATGGCAGCAGGGCTGCTGCCTTCTCTTTCTCTTCTTCTCTTCACGTTCTCACACACTCTCACTTCTCTCTCATTTGCTCTCCACAAGACATGCCTCTTTATAGGCATTTCTTAGCACCCTTCTCCAGCACATGAAGGGGACAATGGTCCTGAAATCATGCCACTAATTGTGGCATTAGTGATGCTTCCACTAAGCCACAATTACTGGTGGGGTATTGTAACTAAATGGCAATATCCCAACAATCACCCCCTTTGCCATTTGTGTGGGCAATTATTTTCTTGCTTCTTCAGCACAGGCTTGCATCTTGCAGCTCTTCCAAGCTTACCATTCTGAGAGCGTCTTCACAACATTCCCCTTCGAGTGTATCAACCATGCTCGGTCTGGAATGATTTTTCAAGCCTTACACCAAGGCTTACAACACCCCCTCAAACGAATATTCCCAAGTGCGACAGTCATTTAGTATTTCAATGTGATCACAAGCTCACCACTCTTCCAAGAGTCTACTCATCCAGGAGTTGCGCCTGCCCTCTGTTCCACCCTAGGAACCACGCCTTACTTCTCCGTGAGTCTCTCGCTCTTAGTCGTAAGAGTCCAGGTAGCTCTCCGCCTTTAACTATGGGGGCAGCCCATTAAAGGTTGATCCATATCTGTCTTCATACTCTGAGTATTACAATGCCATTACCGAGCTCACCACCTTGACAAGAGTCAACTCGTTCTCGGAACCTGCGCATGTCCTTCTGCTTCTTCATAGCAGCCGCGTCTTAATGCTCCACAAGTCACACACTTATTGTCCAAGGCAAATGTCTTCTAGCTCATTGATCTTTAGCATGGGGGCAATATCCATGAAAGTCAATCCTGCATTTGTCTCCATACTCATCATAGCCACTTCATTGGCTATCCATACACCTGTCCACTTATATCTAGCCATCACATTGGCTTTGGGGTTGTTCTGAACTGGGCTCATATCGTGGCCCACACATCTTCTCTAAGGCGTCTTCGCCCGTTGTCATGGGGTGGTCTGAACTGGGGCTTCTATCACGGCCCTCACACTTTTTCTAAGGTGTCTTCGCCCGTTGTCATGGGGCGGTCTGATCCGGGCTCCTATCATGGCCCTCACACACCTTCCATCTAAGGTGTCTTCACCTTTCATAGGTGGTCGCATCCTCCTTCAACTGAGATGCTTCAAAGTGGCTCCAAAATTCTCTACCACCATGTGCACTATGGGAGAGATTACTGCCACTGACTACATAGAAAAAAGAAAGTTGCGGTATACTCCTCGCAATCCTCCACCTCGATTTCTATGTTTGGAGCTTCTATGTCTTTTTGCTTGACAACTCCACCTACACCAACTCTCTTTGGTGTCTTCGTCTTTCATCATAGGCGGTTGTCTTGTATCACAGGCATTTGCACCCCCTCAATTAGGTGCCTCTGCAACAGCTCTCTTTCCATCCTTGCATGTATTGGAAAAGTCTTCGCTTGTTGTCTTCATTAAGAGCACAAGAGACTTCCTGTTGTACAAACTTTAACAGTCTCTGTTCTGAGCTTCATCTGGGAACACTTCTTCTCCTTGCACCTGTTGTCTCATTACAGTACCTCGTTGAATCTTACGGGTACTCATGCACAATCTCCGTGTGCCCTCGTGCATTTTCTGTTCTCCAGAATTTCTCCATATTCCTTGCTTATGTTTGACAGCAGCTCATCCTGTCACAACACCTGTCCAAGTCAAAATAGGGTGCCAATCTTTATCCCCTTGCTGTATTCCTCTTCCATTATCAGGGTCTTCATCAATTCTTCCCTCGAGAAATCACAGTCACCGAATCTAACTTCTTTGGAGAAATCACCACTCTATCAGATCCTTGAACCTTTGGAACCCAACTGTTCCCTTGTGCCGTCATCCTGCTAGTCTTCAACCGTTTCATTACAAACTGTTGTATATACGAAAATAGTATCGTATGGATAATCCTTCCACTAAGCAAGTTCCTAGGAAAGATTGGAGGGGTCACACTGGTCCCGCTTAAAACCCAACCTCCTAGACAGAACTTCTTGGCCATATCTATCCATCGTACTGCCTTTCCGTATATACAACCATTTGCTAGCTTTGTCCCGGCTTTCCTTTACAAGTGATCTGGAATATACTGGTTTAATACATGATTTCTCAACATCTGGCGAGACTACCAGTGCTTAGATTCGTCAAGATTGGTCTTCATCAGTTTTCACTCTTCACCTCAAATTGTCCACATGATCGGGTGTCCAGAGTGTCCCAATTTTGCCTTCCCTCAAGGCAGTTAAATTTCTCCCCACTTAGCAGTTCAACACATGCAATTGGGTAAACATGTGCGATTTCTTCTTCTTCATCTCCAACGTCCATCATGAAGACCATCGGATGCCTCCTGATCGGGCAATCTCTTTTGTTAATTCACCACCGCCACTTTCGGTCTCAAATCTCAATGATCGGACCGTACCATTGCATCCGGAATGATCACATTAGCTAGAAACAAGTCTGAAATCGTCCAAATCGCATTTCAGACGGCTAAGATTTGATCAAAACAATTCTGGCCTGATGAACGGCCCAAATTCAATCTCAGATCCGGTTGCACGTAGACTCTGCTGTACAAAATATTAACCCTCGGCTCGCGGCTCAGCTCGGCTCCAAAACGGCTCGGCTCTACTCGGCTCGGCTCGCGGCTGGTGACGTGGCAGGTGGGTCCCACTTTGCTGACGTGTCTGATGACTGGTCAATGATGTGGCTGCTGACATGGCATGCCTACTGTGCATGCTGACATCACACTTACATCAGGCTGATGTCATCACTGGCATGCCTACTGGGCAGACGCCTTGCCGGAGAGTGATGGAGAGTGCGGTCATGTCCGACGTCCGATTTTGACGTCGTTTTCACCAGTGGCTTCATCTCGTCCTTCTCTACACAGTGGTATGGTCAAAACACAATTTTAACAACTTTCATTTTTGAGCAAAAATCAAACACCCCTTTAAACCATCAGCTCTGATACCAATTGTTGGGGAATCCGACACCTCATGCGCGGACCGGTGGTGTACTGATATTTGCTCATATGGAGGGGAAGCACACTGACACAATATTTTACGTGGTTCGGCAAAACCGCCTACATCCACGGGAGAGAGTCCATATTATTTAGAGATAGAGAAAGGATACAATAAATACATGGAGGAGGATCACTCAACTCACAGCTCACACACCCTGCTGCATATGGCAGCAGGGCTGCTGCCCATGGCAGCAGCTTCTCTTTCTCTTCTTCTCTTCACGTTCTCACACACTCTCACTTCTCTCTCATTTGCTCTCCACAAGACATGCCTCTTTATAGGCATTTCTTAGCACCCTTCTCCAGCACATGAAGGGGACAATGGTCCTGAAATCATGGCATTAGTGATGCTTCCACTAAGCCACAATTACTGGTGGGGTATTGTCACTAAATGGCAATATCCCAACAGATTTCACGTTTTTTGACCCCTTACAACTTATGTTTTTTTTGGTTCAGGTTTGTTTTTATTTTTGTTTCACCCTCTGCGCTTCATTTTTTGGTTTTGGGTTTGCTCCTGCCCCGTTTTAGCCTGTTTAATGATTCTTGCTTAACAAGGTTGCGATTTGCTTGGTATGTTGCTGTTGTTTTTTGCGTGGTGGTGTAGATCAACACCAGCCTATATTTATCTCTATCTTAGCATCTGAAATGCCTTTCTATCACTTTTTTCTAGTTTTTCATAACTAGAACATTACATCTTGGATGCTGATATTGCGTTGGCTCATGTATTATGACGGGTTCAACTCTGTATCTTTTAGGCTCTTGACATGTTAAGATAGATTGATGCATTGTTTCACTCTGTTACCTGGATTTACTGTTCTTGCATGGAAACATAGTTTTACTCCTGAAGCGATTTGTTTTTTTTTTTTTGCCAGCAATAGAGCAAGCGTTTTCAGGTTTTGATCTCAAAATCCTGAAATGTTGGTATTGCCCCTTGTAAAACATTGCCAGACCCGCTCACATGACAACATTTTCATTTTTTTTTTTAAATTATTAAGCTGCTCTTTTGAATTGATAGCATTGCATGCCGCCATGCCATGATATTCTGCCCATTCCTAAATTCTTCTTCAATGCACTGCTGTTATCTTTTTTTTTTTTTTTTTATCTTCTGTACTCTTACGTTTGTCAATGATGCTTTGATAGCTGTTTCATTGTATGATAACTAGCTTTATTTTTAGGTCCATTCATTGAAGAGTTGGGCAACAAATGGATGGCAGCTTTACCTTAACTTCTGTAAAAAAATTTATTGGCAATAATAGGCAGTGTCACCCATTTAACTTCCTTGCATCTCTGTTTACATTTGCACTCGTTTTTGCTCAAGACTTTGCGACTTGGCCTGACTTAGGCATTGTCACATTTGTCCAAGTTCCTAAAACACATATTACTTAGTCTTTTGTTTTTGAACTACTTTGTTTGCCATGTCTTTTTTTCTTCTTGATGCTATTACTGAACCCACAAGATTTTTTCCATTTACGTCCATCAGTTCCTTGACGAAACTTCATTTACGAGTAAGCAACCTATCTAGTATACTACTACTTCAATAAGAAAAAACAACATGGATCACGTAACTACTATACAATCAACTAGTTTTCACTCTTATTAATTATTATTTTTTCTTCAATCTCTTTAAGCCTTCAATTTTAGTTGTTAATGATACATTTATACGAGTTTATATATAGCATAAACTTGTAAGCAAATCTAAGTTTTAGACACTTGTTTGCTGGGTCACTATGTCCTATTTTTTAGAGATTTGACATGTCAAATACTTGAAACCTGTACCTAAGTCCAAGCAACATAAACCTGAACCGCATTTTGTGCTTGAAAGCCAAGAGCTCCCATGTAGATTGTAAGCATGACCTTATCAGGACTGTAAATGCAATAAGCAGGACAATGCCATTTGGTACTACAATAACTAGATATGAAGTATGACATGACCATAACTTGATTGTCATCTTTCAATTTCTAAGCAAAGAACAAAGGGCTTTGCATGGACAAGAACTAACGACAAGCAGACTCTAACGCTCAACTGTTAGTCTCGTATTGGTAATCAGGCAAACGCCACTCCAGGTGAGGCAACAGGGTTTCCCTCCTCCATTTCAAGAACTTTTTCATGTTATGTCCAATGCGATTTGGATCTAACTCTTCCAAATTGGACTCACCAGGGTTGTCTCCAGAGATATTCCTGAGAAACAATCGTTTGATCTCATCAAGTGTGTCTACTACTTCTTTCATATTTAACCTCTTAGAGGGTGAAAATGAAGTGCACATCAGAGCCAGTCTCATAATATCCGATAAACATGTGATTTTAGCATGGTAGTATTCTTCCTCATTCCGTAATAAACAAGGATCAACTACTCTTTCTATTTCACCGGGTAATGTCTCCATGATCCAACTTATCAAGCTCATTTCTCCTCCAAACATTTCATCCGTCGGCTTCTTTCCTGTGAAAGTTTCCATCAACAAAATACCAAAACTGAACACATCTTTTTTTGTCGAAACCATTCCATGAAAACCATATTCTGCATTTAAATAGATTTAATCATAAGCAGGAGCCCACAAGCTAGCAACATAAACACGGAAGATGATTCATGAAGCAGAAGCATTACCTGGTGCCACATATCCAATTGTGCCAAGAAAGAGGCTTGGTCCTGAAGAATTCTGTTGACCATCTGGTTTTAAGACTTGGGCAATGCTAAAATCACTCAAACGTGCAATCATATCTTCATCTAGCAGGATGTTGCTGGGCTTTAAATCACCATGAACAATAATCCATGAACTACCAGAATGGAGGTGTTCTACGGCTGATGCAGTGTCTATCATTATGTCGAGTCTTTGCAGGATATCTAAACTGTAGTTGTGAGTATGAAGCCACTTTTCGAGGCTCCCATTAACCATGTACTCTATTACCAAGGCTTTAAAATTAGCAGCATTAGAGCTGCAAAAAATTGTGACGATATTCGGATGACAGGCATGGCACATCACTTCACGCTCAACTTCAAAACCCCTACAACTAACTTCGTTTTCAGCATCGAAAACCTTTATTGCGACAATCATCCCATCACTAAGTGTTCCTTTGTATACTGAACCAAAACTCCCCCTCCCAAGGAGATTGCCTTCACCAAATCCATCTGTTGCTTGCTCAAGTTCTCGGTATGTAAACCTTGTATTGGCCAGAATCGGACGAACATTCTTGTTTGGGCATCTTAACCATATGAATATGTACAATGCTGCTGCCATTGTAGCTGCAATTAATGGTAAAATCAATTCCAGAAGGAACACGAGAGTTACTGGTGCTCCTCGGGGAGCATAAGTTTTGCAAGGTGGAACTTGTAGGCGTGGTGCACCGCAAAGTCCATTGTTCATCATGTATGACTGAGCTGAGAAGTTCCTGAAAGGTCCCTCACTAGGAATTTCTCCCTCTAGTCCATTGAAAGACACATTAAAATATTTGAGATGCAAGAGTGTCTCTAAGGTCTTGGGAATAGATCCAGAAAGACTGTTATGAGAGAGATCCAAGAACTCCAAGCTTACTACATGATCAAGTAAATATGGAATACGACCTTGCAATCTATTTCTGGCCAAGGAGAGATAAGCTAGATTCTCAAGTTGCCCTATGCTGTATGGAATTTGACCTGATAACTGATTCCTTGACAAATCAATTTTTTCCGCGACCATCAGTGACACAAACGGGAGAGACCCGCTGAGAAAGTTTGACGACAGGTTGAGAACCAAAATACCTGCAAGGTTCCCCAAGGACAAGGGTATTGTGGAAGTGAAGTTATTGGAGCTTAAGTTGAGATGTCTTAAAGTTGTCAGATTACCCAAGCATTCAGGGATAGATCCGGAAAGCTTATTACCACCCAAGGATAAGTCAAACAAGCTGTCCGAGTGGCAAAGGTTATCTGTGATATTTCCCTCTAGTTGATTACCTTGGAGATCCAAAAGTTGGAGATTTGTCAATCTTTCAGTTGCAGTTGGAACTACACTGGCCAGTTCGTTGTTTGCCAAGCTCAAAGCTATCAGGCTGCTGAAATTGCCGATTGTATTAGGAATGTTGCCCTTAAGGTTGCAATCGTCTGCCCAAAACTGTTCAAGTGAGGAAGAGAGATTTCCAAAGGAAATTGGAAGGGTGGTATTGAGGGGATTGACTGACAAATATATCCTTCTCAGATTCTTGCAATTTCCCAATGCAGAGAGAATACTTAGCTGTGGTGTAGAAGACTCGCTCGTCAAATGATTGTTGGCTAGATTGAGCACTTGAAGTTGTCTCAGGTTACCAATTGTCCCAGGAATAAGACCAGTAAATGAATTGTTGGATAAGTCCACGACAGCGAGAGTAGATGCATTAGAGATGGAGCTAGGAATTGTTCCCTCGAGTTCATTTCCCCCTAGACGAAGCTCCCTTAGGTTCGGCATGAAAAGGCCCATGGTTGGAGGAAGACTCCCTGAAAGCAAATTTACATACATCCCAATAACTTCAATTGCCGATATATTGAAGAGCGCGGATGGAACATTGCCAATTAAAGCATTGTCGTCGATTCTCAATGTTTTCAGGTTGGTAAGGCCACCCAGTTCAGGTGGTAATACACCTGCCATGATCAGAATATCAAGACACAATATCAAGTTTTGTTCACTGAAACTCAACAGAACTAGTCAACACAAGGTAAGTTAGAAAGGGCCAGTTTGGCTTGATCTCACCTGTCAAGTTGTTTTCACTGAAATTTATCTCCTCAATCAATGTACAGTTCCCGATAGTTCTTGGAATGCTTCCTGCAAATTCACCAAAATCCATCTTTCTCAAGCACTAGAAGAAAATGTCTGGATAAATATATGATGAGAGACTATTAATCAAAGATCAGTATATTGAAGATGCCGGTGAATTTGCAGACATTTTGAGTTTCATAATAATGTTATGTTTCGAAAGACTAGTCTCATTAACAATGTCCACGGTCATAATCCAGATTCCAGATACAGAGGCTAAAGTACTCTGCCAAGTTCAGAATGGAAACAAGCACTGCACCTAGAGTTGATAGATTAACTGTTGAAGATATTTTCAGAGATAAATTTCAATAGGTTCGTAAGCAATTCCCTTGATAAGAAACAAATTTAGAGGGCACTAGTGAATGATTGTCTCTTCAGGGACATAGTGAGCCATGACCCTGCAGGACAACTAATTGATAAACAGAGTTGGTCAGATTATGGATACCATTTGGCTAGAGAATCAGATATGGCCAATGTGAATAATAAGATCAAACCTTGACATATCATTTTGTAGTGCACTTTAGTGCATCACTTAAAGGCAAAAATATCTCAATAATAGATGTTGAAAGAAGAATTCTGAATTCTGTAAAAGGTTACGAGTCCTATAGTTCTCTTGCAAAGGATTTGACATGAAACACCTTCTGGAGTATAGTTACTGCAGAATGCACATCTACTGCAGAATCTATGGCAATGTCTATATCCAACATAATTAAGGACATGCTTAAAAATTAAAAATGAAATGGCAGGAGCATACCACTGAGTCGATTCCTGGAGAAATAGATCCCTCGTAATTCAGGGAGATGATTGAAAATATCCATTGGGATTTCACCCGATAGCTCATTGAATCTTAGATCAATTGTATACAGTGAAGACCTGCTGAAGATGCTGGAGGGCATGAAACCATGAAGATGGTTGTAACTGATATTGATTGTTTGCAATGAGGATATATTCCATAATGATAATGGTAAATTGCCTAAGAAAAAGTTGGCTTCTAGCAGCAAGCTTTTGAGTTTAGGCAAGGAACCTAAGCTTGGAGGAATGTCTCCGGTGAATGAGTTGAATCCAAAGTCAAGATACTCCAGGTGAAGCAAGCGAGCTAACTCATTAGGCAGGGATCCTTGGAAATTGTTGTTTCTAATGGATAGGAAAGAGAGGAATGAAAGGTTTCCAATCTCTGAAGGGATGTAGCCAGAAAGACTCATGTGAGAAAGATTCAAGCCACTCACTCGGTCGCGCTGAGCACCACAAGTGACACCAATCCAGCTGCATACTGAGGCAGTGGTGGACCAGTTGTTTGGCAAGATGTTATGAGGGTCAGTAAGATGGGCTTTAAGAGCTAGAAGAGCAGTTTGATCGGCTGTAACATTAGTTACTTCCATTGCACTGTAAGCCATGGAAACTAGGAACAAAAAAGTTGGAATGAAATTAAGAAAGCAAGTTCCCTTCATGGATTTGAGGATGGAATTAGGACAGGAAGGGAAAAAAAAGATGTTGAAAGTAACTGGCAGGTCTTGAATAGCGATATATATACCAAGAGTTCCTGAAGGCCTTTAACCTATATATATATATATGCTATTATTACATTTCTCTTGGGAAGAAGTTAAGAAGCAACAGGAAAGGGTTAAGAGCAGGGGAAGAACGTTCATGGAAGGAGAGCAAGAAATTATTGTCCATCATTTAAAACGTCATGGTCCTTTTCTCATTTCAACATCAATGTTATACGGATGATATCATAAAAAAAGAAATTATTAAATTTGTATATATATATATATATATATATATATATATATATATATATATATATATATAATTCAACGCGATGTAGTTTAAGGAATAAATAAAAAAGTACAAGATATTGGAGAAAAATTCAGACTTGAGAGATTTTTATTTTTTTCGATTTATCGAGAGATTCGTTAGATTTTGCATAGGATAGGCCTTTCTTTACATAATAATCAAAATAAAATAAAGTTATTAGAACAAAAACCTCCTTCCACACAGAAAATTTTCGAATACCATAACCTAAGCCTAACTTTTCTATGTGCCTGCTTACTATTGTGTTTTTAATTGAGTTTAAAAGTATTTTATGTTTGTCTTAAAAATATATTAAATTAATTTTTTAGTATGTTTTTGATGTTTTTAATATATTGATATTAAAAATTTAAAAATATTTTTAAATAAAAAATATATAATATTAAAAAATACTGTGCATTACGTTAACGAAGCCGCCTTGCTTTACGCAACCAATCTACAAGAAATAAAGTTAAAATAACCGCGTTGATTTATGTAGCCAAACTAATGGAATGGGGACGACAAAAAAGCAAAGTCTTCGCTTCATGACATTGACTTTAATTTATGTTGAAATCCATTTCAATGGAAATTCTAAAAAAGACCTTGTGGAGATTTGAATTTCATCTGTTTAATTTTCATAAATCTCATTATAATAAATAGACCTATTGAAGATTGCATTATTTTAATTTTAATTTTCATCTTTATTTTTTATTTTAGATTTTTTGTGTAGATATTTTTTTTCCTTTCATTATTTAGTGTTTAATTTACTAAGAATTATGCTTTATTATTTTTTCATGTATGATGCTTGTTGTTTAATAAATTGAATCACGGATTTAAAAAGTTTATATAAATCAATATCTTTTTTTTAATATTATTTTTTTAAAATTATCTTTGTAGTTTTCTTCATTTTTTTCTTAAATTATCCCGATCTTATAATCTAGATCATGAGTTTTACAGGTTAATCCAGATTTACTCACCTCTTATTATCTAAGTTACATATCTATTATAATATTTTAGATTGACTCAAAACATTTTTTATTTAATTTTATTTCATAAAAAAAGATTCCTAAGATATCACGATTTAAAAAATATTTTTATTATTTATTTTTATGTTTTAATTAAAATAAAATCAAGTTATTATATTAAAATAAAATAAAGTTCACAAAAACCTCTTGAAGATTTTTGAATATATATTTGAAAATATATTAAAATAAAATTTATTTTATTTTTAAAATTTATTTTTAATATCAATATATATTAAAATAATCTAAAATAAAAAAAAAAAGTATGAAATTTGTTTTCTAAAAGAACACACAAAAAAAAAAACAAAAAAAAAAATTACTTTACCGTGTCCTGAGCCCAATTCTTCTAAGATAATGAAGCCGCGTTGCTTTATGCAACCAAACAACAAGACATATTAAAGTTGAAATAATGGCGTTGATTACGTGCCAAACGAATGTCATGGGTAATAGCATATTTCACAAGACATAATGATAGTGATTTTTTAAAAACTTATTAAAATAATATTTTTATTTTAAAATTTATTTTTGATATTGAATATTAAAATAATTTAAAAATATGAAAAAATTAATTTAAAATATAAAAAAATGAATTTTTTTTATAAAAATACCTTCCCATGCAAAAACAAACTAAGCATAAAAAGCAAAGTCTTTGCTTCATGACATTGACATTAATTTATGTCTTAAATCCATTTCAATGGGAATTCATTAAAAGAGACCTTGTGGAGATTTGAATTTCATCTGTTTAATTTCGATAAATCTCATTATAATAAATAGACCTATTGAAGATTTGAGTATATTTACCGTCTCAACTATTATTATTAATAGTTATTATTATTGGCTTGTTGTTGTTATTATTAATTTTTTTTATTAAAAAAAGTGGGCAGTGAAGAAGGTGCCAGAGCCAGAGGTGCCAGGAATAATCAAGAAAAACTGATAGGCTTATCCAAAGGAGAGAGAAAAGGGGGGAGAGAGAGAGAGAGAGGTTGAAGAAGGAAGAGGAAGCATCATATGGCTGAAGCTGCCGTTTCCTTTGTTCTTGAAAGGCTTGCTGGTCTGTTTGATGAACTTGAATTTCACACCGATGTCCATAAAGAAGTTGAGCGGTTACAAGATGAACTCAGGAGGATCCGTTGCTTCTTAAGAGATGCGGACGCAAAGCAAGATGAAGATGAAAGAGTGCGTAATTGGGTGTCTGATATCAGAGACGTGGCTTATGATGCTGAGGATCTCATAGACAGGTTTATCATGAACAATGATGCTCTGAAGAAGAAGAAGAAGAATCATTTTATCAAGAAATGCACTTCCTATGTCAAAGGATGGAAACAGAGGTCCAAGATTGCTGAGGATCTTATGGCCATCCGTTCAAGACTTCAAGACATCTCAGCCAGCCGTGAAACTTATGGCATCCAAAATGTTGGAGAGGGGACTACTGCAGCAGGTGAGACTCTGAGGAAGTTGAGAAGATCGTCTCCTCGCGGTGAGGAAAGGGATATTGTTGGCTTGGAGGATGACACGGCTAAACTGGTGGACCACCTTCTTCAGATGGGGGATCATTGGAGTGCTGTTTCAATAGTTGGAATGGGCGGTATTGGTAAAACCACTCTTGGTATAAAGATATATAATCATAGTGCTGTCAGGGCTCGCTTTCCTTCCCGTGCTTGGATATGTGTATCACAGGAGTTTAGTGCAAGAGATATTCTGCAGCGAGTCATAAGACAAATTGCATCGCCGAGAGAAAGGCTAGAAGCTTTGACAGATGAAGAGTTGGAGGACTTGGTGTATGAAAATTTACGGAGGAAACGCTATCTGGTTGTTTTGGATGATATCTGGAGCACCAATGCCTGGGATTGCCTTAAAAAGGCCTTTCCTGTAGACAGAAGTAACGGTAGCAGATTGTTGCTCACGACTCGGAACAAGAATGTTGCTCTTCATGTAGATCCTCAAACTACTCCCTACGATTTGGGATTTCTAAGCAAACAGAATAGCTGGGAGTTGTTCTGCAAGAAAACATTTATTGATGGCAGAGACACAAGTTGCTCTCCAATATTGGAGGAAATCGGGAGAGAGATTGTGGAGAGATGTGCTGGTTTACCACTTGCCATCATTGTAATTGGCGGCTTACTTTCAAGAAAAAAGAGGCTGAATGAATGGGAAAGAATTCTTAACAACATGGACTCTCATTTTGCTCGACACCCAAATGGCGTTGCGGCAATACTTGCTTTGAGTTACAACGACTTGCCGTTTTACTTGAAATCTTGTTTTCTTTATTTAGGCCTTTTCCCAGAAGATTGTACTATTCAGGCACACAAATTGTTTCGGCTATGGGTGGCAGAGGGTTTGATTCCACATCAAGAACTAAGAGGGGAGGATGTAGCAGAGGATTACTTGAATGAGCTAATTGAGAGAAACATGGTTCAGATGGAAGGAATGAGTGTCAATGGGAGGGTCAAGCAATGCCGTTTGCACGATCTACTGCGAGACCTCTCCATCTCCAAGGCAAAGACGGAGAATTTTCTCCAGATTCCTGGTAATGAAAATATCCCATCTTTGACTAGATGTCGTCGCCATCCTATCTATTCTGATTCTCATTTATCTTGTGTGGAACGTCTTAGTCCACATCTTCGTTCACTCCTGTTCTTTAGAGTTGTTAGTCGTGTTCGTTACAGATATTTTATCGGCAGAAACGTCTATGGTTTCTGCGAATTATCGGGTGCCAAATTCGATTATATTACCAGGAATTTCAACCTGCTAAGAATTCTTGAGTTGGAGGGTATATCATGTAGCAGCATCCCAAGTACAATTGGTGAACTGATACATTTGAGTTACTTGGGATTGAAGGAGACTAACATACGAGTGCTTCCATCAACATTAGGTTCTCTGTGCAACCTGCAGACTCTTGATATTGCTGGGAATCTCCATCTTAGGATAATTCCTGATGTCATTTGCAACATGAAAAATTTGAGACATCTTTACATGTGTGGGCATTCTGGTGGGCACCTGAGGATAGACACCCTCAAGCATTTACAGACACTGACAGAGATAGATGTCAGCAGATGGAAGCAGAACAACACTGCAGATCTAGTCAGTCTTCGAAAATTAGGAATAAGAGGAAACCTCTGCTCAGACACCATTAAGATATTTGATTCCATTTCGGCACTCTTGCAACTTCGATCTCTCTATCTTCGTGCTGAAGGTGCTGAATTTCCATCACTTGTTCAACTTGGTTCTCTTCGCTCTCTCATCAAGCTGCATTTGAGAGGGGGAATATCACAGCTGCCCAGCCAGCAAGATTTTCCACCAAATCTCTCCCAGTTAACATTAGAACACACCCAGCTTGAACAAGAATCAATAGAGATACTAGAGAAGCTGCCAAAATTATCAATTCTGAGGTTTAAAGCAGAGTCTTATAGCAAAGAAAAACTAACAATCTCTGCCGATGGGTTTCCTCAACTGGAGTTCCTAGAGTTTAACAGCTTGGAATCCCTGCATGAATTCAACATAGAAGAAAATGCAGTGCCAAGGCTTGAAAGTTTCCTAATTGTCAACTGCAAGGGGCTAAGGATGCTCCCTGAAGAGATGAGATTTGTGGCCACTCTCCATAAGTTGGTTATTGAAGAGATGCCCAAAGTCTTTGTAGATAGGCTTCAAGGAGAAGATCTTCATAAAGTGCAGCACATTCCTTTGATCAAATTTATATGAATAGGCTGTTAGCAGGGTATCTGATGACATTATTGGTGTCTCGGCAGCAATGTCATAACTTCGCTTTGCAATATACCAAGGGGCGTTGGTTACCCTTTGACTTCCACAACTTAGTTTTTCAGTTTTCCAGATGATTCGTCTAGAACTGCCAGTATGTCTATTGCATACACATTTTCTCTCATTTTAATCTGTAGGTAGTGTATCCATGCTACCTTTTTCATCCATTTTCTGCTTCTTTGGTTGTAGGAATTAACAATGCATACATTCTCACTAATGTCTTAGCACTTGAACATCATAATTACACGAGGGGCAGACATTTTTCTTACAGCAGGTAAATCCAATTTCTTAAGGAAAAGGGCTCACAACCCAGAAATGTCAAGAGGCATTAAGTCTAATACATTTCAGTGCTCGCTCCTTTTGGCATGGAATAACACAATAGCCTCCCCATTCTTCCTCCACTGTGTATCTTCATGTCCAAATGCAGATCACTGTCATGTAAAATTAATCACAAAAAGCTATTATGCTTTTGAAATCATCCAACTTTACTCATGTTAAGTTTTTTTCTTCCTCTACATGATATATGTTGACAACATACAATTGTTTAAAACTTAAAAGGTAGCCCGAGGATATCACCAAACCGTCAAATCACAAAAAAGAAGAACAATTTTTAACATTTTTTTGTTAATCAAAATTGCACCGCCCGTAAAATGTTAGCCTTAAGACCAAGAAAAGCCATCAAAATAAAACCCTTCCACCATTGACAGACCCTCCAGAAGTTGGAATAGCAGAAGCAGGATTTTTGCTCTTTGAAGAAGATTGAGGAAGAGTCCCCCTGGCTGTGCTTTGGGAGCGCTGACATGCAAATGAATAAGGAAGATTTTGACAGCTGCAACACGACCAGTGTTGTGAGGACATTTGGGACAAGGTACTTTCTTAGGGGTAACAGGTTACATTGTCTAGGAGGAATGAAGCTTCAGGTAAATTTAGAAGGCAAAGCTATAGCCATTCAATTTTTTTACAAGGAAACATTAATTCAATATGCAAAAAACAAATACCAAAATGTAAAAACACTCAGAAAATCCCCGACTACAAATTTCTCGTCATGTGCCCATATATCAAGGTCAGTACTTATGTCCAAGCCTCATCACCTATCAACATGATGGCCCAAAATAAAATAAAGAGAAGAGAGGGAAAAAAGGCCCAACTGGGCCAGGACAAATTGAGGAGAGAAGGGAAGAGGAGAAAGCGAAAAGGAATAGGATCAACCGGGTCCAAACCAAAAACAAAAACAAAGAGGAAAGAACTTCAAAGAAGTAGAGGAAGAGAGGAAAAAAACAAAAAGTCCAACCGGACTCAACACCCCAAGCCCAATGTAGCCCAACAACCAGGAAAGGAAAGATTAAAAAAAAAGAGGAAAGCCCAATGTAGCCCAACCCAATTTCTTCTCTCTTTTTTTCATTTCAATTCTTGATTATGTAATAATTCTTCATTACTTTTTCTATTTTAACCCAAACAAACCCAGCAAAAAAGAGAAGAAGAAAAGAAAACCAACCTTGAAAATTGACAATAGCTATTACCTTTTTTTTTTTTCTTTTTCCTCCTCCGGTTGTCTTCCAACAACTCTTCTTTTCTCTTAAACTCATAAACTAAAATTAAAATAAAATAAAGTTTTAGACTAAAATATATAATTGTTACCCTAAAAGGATCGAAAAGGATTTTGGACAAGTCTTGAGGCTAGAAGGGGCTAGCCAATTTTATTTTTTTAAAAGGGTTGTCACTTTCCTTCTTTTTTTATTTTTGGTTCCTTAACTTTAAATCTCTTACAAAAAACAAAAACAATTTTTTTCTGCGCAAAATTGAGCACCAATTCAAAATAAAAATATTTTTTGAGACCATGGTAACCCTAAATAAATCAAATTAAAATAAATTATAAATTTTAGACTCAAATAAATACAATATCAAGCACTATATATAAAGAAATGAATGTTAAAATAAATTAAGCAAAACATAAGTGACTTATGAGAGGATGAAGAATAAAACCAAGGAGAAATTGATTTCTTCTTAATTATTACTATTTCCCTAAAAATTAGTGATATTGGGTTTCATCACATTCTTAATAAAAAAATTAATAAAAAAAAACAATTTACAAACATTACACTCGTAACATCTAATATATTCTTTACATAAATTGGTATGAAAAATAAATTTATTTTTCT
The DNA here is from genome assembly GCA_007827005.2 of Populus simonii. Lineage (NCBI taxonomy): Eukaryota > Viridiplantae > Streptophyta > Magnoliopsida > Malpighiales > Salicaceae > Populus > Populus simonii. The sequence goes on along the minus strand of CM017466.2, from coordinate 17,249,737 downwards.
CTCTAATTAAAGGGACAAAACTCGGACATCGATTTACTTGACTCATGGCACGTAATTTTATGATAGAAATTAAACATAGAAATACATAGATCTTGGTGGAATGCTATTATCATATAGTCTTATATGCTATTAACATTTGGCAGAATTAATGCTAACAATCCATGTATTTCATTATTTAATCTCGATCATTGTATTTAATTTTATTATGTGTAATTATACAGATTAATTAAAAGATCGATATAATGATTAAATGTTTTTTTTTATCTTTTCAATTCAAATCTTAAAGTTAGTATTTAAAAAACAATTTCATTTAAATGCACGCTGATTAATAGATATGCTCTTAATATCTTTTATATATATAAATAAATAATCTTAGACAGTAGGAAGCGGATTGAAGAATAACAGCCAACAAATTGATATCATAATATCAGTTAAATAAATTACTATTTTCTTATAAAAAAAGTAAAATGCGAGGTAGAATGAGATTAAATTAGAAAACAAAGTTCTACTAATTCCACAACTGCATTGCAAAATCATAATTTTATAACAGTTAGAGAATAAGAAGATCATTTTTTTATACCGAAATTAAATTATTTTTCAATGAAATTACAGAAAAATATTTGTTATTCAATGGATATATATATACACACACTAGAAGCATAGAATTCGGTGCCAAGGGGCGGACCTACGACAAGCTTTGGGGGGGAGCTTAATTGGCACCCCCAAGCTTGCTGGAGGTCATGTACCTATGATCATTTCGATTGTATATTCTTGACTTTGAAACATTAACTCTCATTCGCCAACTTCCAGAACATTAGAAGAAGTGGAGTTTTGTTGATTTTCTTGGAACATTCTCTAACTCTAAACATGGAAACTAGCTAGCTAGGTGCGTTATAGATGGTCCAAGTTCACGAAGATGCATAGAATTTCCACTATATATATAAATTTTGTCTTCAAAGCTTTTAAGTTTAGTCTTTAAATCTTCAATTTCTCATAAAAAACATACATTTAGCCCCTCTAAAAAAGAAATATTTGCTCTCCAGCCTTGTAGTTTTTATGACGGTTAAAATTTTCTAGTGCCGTCCATGGTGCAAAGTATCCGTTTATAAATACTCCAAAATCAGCAGTGTTTGAATCACCCATTCAACCAAATTTAGCACAAAAGCACTCACTCCCTCCCTCATATTGCTTCCTTTTTTAGGCATTTGAAAGGATGGTTTCGATTTTTTTTAAAATATTTTTTATTTAGAAATACATTAAAATAATATATTTTTAATTTTTTTAAAATTATTTTTAATATTAATATATTAAAATAATTAAAAAAAATTAATTTAAATCTAATAAAAAAAATTTAAAACTTTTTAAAATATAAAAATAAATAGGCTCGAATATCGATGTTTCTTTCAGACTATTCATAAGACTGGGTGCAGGTCGGTCCAATGGGCTACTGCAGTAGTTTGACAATCATACCACTAGATAGACTTGAGGCGTGGACGTCTTTTTCATTGGAACAACAACAAGCCCACCATGAGCCTTATAATCTTGCCGCCATCCGACACAAACTGGGCCTTTTCTCTTTGCGATCTACACAGTCAAAATAACGTTAGACCGTAAGTGTTGACTATTTTTTTTCTGGCATGGAATTAGCGACCGCTACAGCCCAAAATTGGGGTCTAAATATAAATAAAACTCAAGGTTATATTCCGAACATGAACCGATTAATTGGATAAAAATGTACAGAGTCAAATTGAAGAGTCCAACAAAGAAATTAAAGATTAAAGGAGAATGCGATACACAAGAAAATAGATTAGGATTGCATCGAATAAGATGTACATACAATCAAAATAGTTTCGTAAAGAAATTGATCACATGATAAAAAAAACTTTTCTTTACCTAATCCTGCTCTGTTTGATATGCCAAATCCAATCTATCTAAGAAAAAATAAATCAAATTAGGAAAACTGAAGAAATGATTAACAAATCAATTGGTTTTTAAGTGAGAATGCATCTTTTATTTGGTCAAGCTAGCCATTGAAATGCTTCTTCTTGTTGTTGTAATGGCAGGAATACATTTCTCCAAAACCAGAGTGTGAGCACGGTTCGACGAAGAATCTTATAGCGACCTTATATATATATATATATATATATATATATATATATATATATATATTCACACACACACACACACACACACAGCATCACTGTAAGAAAATTAGTTTATTCTGCTTTCGTTTTCCTTTTTTGTTACATTCCTCTACGGATAACCATTTTTTCTGCAAAACTTCCTCCAAGACGACATCATCAGATGTCCAAGTTGCTTATAGTGACGGTATAGGACGACCAGGAATTTAATGGCAAAGGATGGTATAATTATGGCTCTGAAATATGTACTTGGAAAATAGTATAATCTCGTGACTTTGACTTGTAAAAACAAGCAATAAAGAAATTTGAACTGTGGTTTTTCCTCGTCTTTTCTAGAGAAGTTTATAATAAATTATTTCTTAAATTGAAAATCAGGTGCTACTCGTGGCCTTTTTTTAGTCTCTCCTCGCACGTAATGAGTGGAATTTCTCCAAGTTATACCTCCCCCCACTTATTAGATTTTTTATAGCCAAGATGGGATCTTACTAAGCCCATCGTTGCTACGTGATGATATGCTCGAACTATTGATCAAGGCCTAACTTACTAATCCAAGCACACCAAGCTTTTACATAATTGAAATTTGAAATATATAATAATCCACAAGTCTTCCACTTTTTAGATTGAAGTCTATTTGGGTGAATGGAAGACAATTTATTATTTAAAATACATTATTCTGCTCTATAGCCATACAAATTCAATTTTTAAATGATGGTAATATTGTGATCACGTTACACATTGTAGTGGTTTTATCTCTTAATCAACTTTTCTCCATCCGTCGGAGCATTCCAGTCAAACTTAAAAGATCATTCTTCGTGTTTTTAAGCCATATAATGATAGTTCAATTGATAATCAGCAATACATTGACTAATAAAGAAGCCCTTTTCTTTTAAATTTCCTTGAGTAATTACTAAATAGGTCTGAACAATATCAATACCCCTAACCGATAAAATCGTAAAAACTTCAAGGTTGAATCGAGTTTTTTATGGATGCGTTTGGGTTAAAGTGTATTAAGTACATTTTTTTATGTTTCTGCAAAACCAAGTTCTTTGTCGAAATATGAGACCCTCTAAAACTTAAGTTAGTAAATATAAAAAGAGACAATAATGTATAAAAAAAGAAAAACATAGGAAAAATATATTTGCTGAATAAACTGGAGTGAGATCCTTGGATGAGTTTGAATGACCTAAATATTTTACTCGGTAACTAGAGATATTTATAGATCTTAGTCCTATATTGTAGATCACGGAAAGGTTAATGCTTGTCATTGATTTGTGGTGCTTATTGTGTCTTTGATGAAGAGGTTAGTGCTTCTGCTTTGCAGATATAATTTATATATACATGGATAAAGCTAGCTGGTAGTCTACTCTAACTTATTGAAAATTAAAAAAAAAAGTTTAAGGTGCATGCCTCACATTGCATTGAACATTTGATCGTGCAGTGAGTCGACATGGGTTAAACTATTTGGGTTAACCTCCAACAACTAAAAACCTAGCGATTTGAGTTTCTACCACACAACAAAGTTATTTTTTTAAAACAAAAAAGTATGGATTATCATCAATATTTATGAAAAGGCGTCTCTAAGAGGAATTTCAAAGGTCAATATTAGCCTTACAATAATACGTACCCTTCGAACAATAATACTGTATATTTTTCCAAGGTAGTTTTCTTAAGATAAAAGGCAATATCTATCTATCCCTACCTCAATATCTAATTTGGCCCTCAACTGTAAGAACTCATTTTCAGGATAATTGCATGGGACCTTCGTGCACAGCGGAGACTCAGCTTCCTTTTAAAAATATCTTAATTTCCACAGCTTTCCAAGTTACTTCTGATCTTAATGCCAAGATTAATTAGTTAGGCCTCTTAGCATTTATATGTTCGGTCCCTCACGAAAGACCCATCGACGTTCTTAATTACAGATAAACTTTCCTTTCATTTCCAAATAAACACAAATTAAGCAGCCCTCGCACAAATTAAACCAGAACAGAACCCTCGATGGTCATAAAAGTCAACATGAATCCTGGAAATGTCATGCATCCTTAATTTCATGTTGTTGAATAGCCTTGTGCTGTCTTTCATGAACACGTGGTCTCTCCTCCTTCATCATTCACATTTTCCAGCAACTAGAAATAGCATGGCTTCTTCCATAGAAGAACCCCAGTCACCGGTCAAGATCCAATATTTTCCTCCTCCTTTCATCTCTTCTCATCCCTAATATTAGCGTAGATAAGTCTTAGTACATGGATAGATATATAGGAAATCGTTGATCAATGTAAATTATATGTATGTTTTCAATCAAATAATATTTGCATTAAATTACATCAACCAAATACTTTTTACATTTCTTAATATTTTGAATTCTAATTTTTTAATGGTAAACTGGTTTCATTAATAATAATTAAAAAATCAATCAGTGCTTGTTAAATAATAAATATTTATTTCTCCTAGCTAGCTAGCTATGTGGCGGCCACGCTACAAAAACCATATTTTTCTCAGGTCAGACCAAAAGGCATGGTGTGAGCCATGCATCTTTTTTCTTGATTTGTTTTGTTTTTTGTGAACTGATTAATTGTTATTATTTTTTTCTTATAAAAGAAAGGCGTTGTAGAGGCCATCAAGGAATAATTAATTGCTAATGTATTCCTTGCATAAATATATATAATTAATTGATGATTCCGTGAGTCAAGAGAACTCCCAGCCTATATGTGCCATGCCCACACTCAATACTTCAGTGTCCTCTAGTGCATGCATATTGGCACCAAGGAAATTAACAACGCAAACAAGGGAAAAATATCGAGGGCGGGGGAGCAAACCAAAACAAATATTTAACAGGAAAATTAGGGATATCAAGGGAAAGCAAGCTTTCTTGTCCTTTATGCTACTGGCATTTTTCTAATGCTTATTTTGTAATAATCAGTTTTTTTATTATTATTATTATTATTGAGGCCGCCGACGTCGAGCCCTATTTATGACGTTTTTGAATGGAAAATCACAAGAGTCAAGACAGTACGAATACTAATTGAATATTATAGCGGTCACAGACTCACATTTTTCAGTGGGTGCATTAGAAGATTCAATGAAATGGGAAAGCTTTGAAGTTGCACAGTTAGAATGTCTTTGGAAATGGGATAACGGTGCGGGCAGATTTTTTTTTTCTTCCAGAATTTCAGCCTGGTTTTTTAAATTTAAAATAATATTTTTTTTAAAATTATTTTTGATATAAACATATCAAAACAATCTAATAATATAAATAAATTTAATTATTTTAAAATTTTTTAGAAAACATCATTCCAATCACGTTTCTAAACACACCCTTTTAGAATGTGTTTGTTTTTGTGGCAGTTTCTGCTTCTAGAGCTGACAAAAAACGTGATTCACAAAAGCACAATTGAAGAATAAATAAAAAAATAAAAAAAAATATTAAAGGATATAAAAGAAATTAATTTATGAAACTGGAGTGGGTTAGAGTTTTGAATTAAGGATAATTTATGTAATAGATGATTAGTGCAAATCCAAAATCCAGTTTAGTTTTTTATTCTTTCAACTTCTAAATTACATTAAGTTGCTTTCTGTTTTTTTTTTCTTTCTTTTGTTTCATTAATAACAATATTTTATATGATATAGAAAAGAAAAGGTTAAAAATTTTAGGCATTCAGTTATTGAGTGTTTATTGTGTTGTAAATATAACATCATATTTACAAACACTACTTCAACTGAAGAATTTGCTTGGGCTTCATCTTAAGAAATGTTGTCTAATGATGATGATGAAAAATACTAATAATAAGGATTTTAATCTTAAAAAAGGAAGTGAAGAGTTGAAGAAGGATGACTTACCAAACTTTGTTGAAGATATGAGTAGCATGATTGTCAATGTTAATATTGCAAATAATGATATATGGAAAGACAAAAGTCACACAATAATCTACACAACAGACACCTTTTAACATGTTTTTAATTGAACCATAATTTTAATTATAGTTTTAAATATATATTCAACATCTATTTAAATCAAACTATCCATAACTAAAAAATAAATTTTCTAAACCTATTCGAATCCTTATTTTTACGGGATTGGCTAATTGTTTGCTTTTCATATTAATTATATATCATTAATTTAGAACTCGGATTGAAGAAAATATATATATATTATAAAAAACCAATTGATTTCTCATGAATATATCAATTAATTTTATTTAAAAAAAAGGAATGGAAAGAGACTTGATTGTGCTACAGAAGAGCTGATTCGGCAAATCTTTGACGATTAAAACCAAAGATTATTTCAAGTGATTAACTTCATTTTCCACACCAGTTAGCATCCACAAACGTCCATATTTATAAATGAATTGCTATGTAAAACCATTTCTCATCACTTAGCAAAAAACCAAAATGGGAAAAGCCCATTTTGTCAAACAATTAGCTTCTTGTGGATGCTAATTCGTCTCCATGTTCATATTCTTGTTAGCAGATACTTTTCAAAATGAGCACATCGATCAAGATCGTTTTTCTCTCTAGTTATAAGATATGATCAATTCGGTCACCTTTTTATTATTTTTGGTACAATTAATATTTTTAAAATTTATTTTCTTACTTATTAAGAATTTAAGATTAATGTTTAGATTTAATTTAAAGAGTTTTTGGACAAGTCCAATTAACGTGCAATATGACGAAAACAAGCATAAGAGCTAGAGTCTACAAAGCCTTCAAATTAGGACCATAAAATGCTACTTTTGTTGTTTTAAATATTGTTTTCCAAGTTAAATTTTAATTTTAATTAATTTTTCTACTTAGCTTTGAATTCTTTGGTTTTAACCTCTATAATAAACAATATTTAGAATGTTATTTTTTCATTAGATTGTTTAATTACAATTCTTCTAGAAAATATGGGAGTTTTCTTTTTATTTCTCTACATTTTAAGATTGTAATCCTTCATAATTTTTATTCGTGATGTTACGTAAATATGAATACAAAATCACTAATATTCTTCCACAAGAAATCATCACTAAATAGACGTTGCTTTCTTCTACCATTCAAAGCTATTGACTTGGACCAAAATTCTCTTTTCACACCCTATAAGAAGGTTACATAACAAGCACAATCGAATGACGAAGTACGTATATTGAGTTAACGGAAGGGAAATGGAGTTGGATAGGTTGATTACTACTTCAAAGGATGTTGAAGCAGATGATGATGATATCATGGCCCCTGGGTTTCGGTTTCATCCTACGGACGAAGAGCTTGTAGGATTTTATCTTAAAAGGAAAGTAGAGAAGAGACTTATCAGGATTGATCTCATCAAACACATTGATGTCTACAAATACGAGCCATGGGATCTTCCAAGTATGCACTCTCTTGTACTCTTGCTCCTTCGTTCATTGATTCAACTATTTATTAATTTGTAACTATTTGTATGAAATGCAAAACTGTTATTTGAACACCATCAAATTCATTAGTAGAACTGTAATTTTGCAGCTGCAATTGTTCTTTAATGATGAAATTGTTCTTAACTCTATTAAGCTTATCATCTCATTCTGTACAATTGTTGCACAATTGTTGCAGAAGACAAGCAATTCATGTCATTAAACTGCAACAATTTCTTGATGAATTTACTCATTGCCCTTCTTTTTGTGAACGTACAGAAGAAGCTAGCTGTAGTGCTGGAGAAAGGGAGTGGTACTTCTTCTGTAGAAGAGGAAGAAAGTACAAGAACAGCGTAAGACCTAATAGGGTCACAAATTCTGGATTTTGGAAAGCTACAGGTATCGACAAGCCAATATATTCTGTCGGGAAACTCCATTACTGCATTGGCCTGAAAAAATCTCTAGTCTATTACAGAGGAAGTGCCGGAAAAGGCACGAAAACAGACTGGATGATGCACGAATTTCGCCTTCCTGCTAGTGAAAATACTGCAAATCTCACCAATCCTGACGACTGTAATATTCATGAAGCAGTAAGATTCATTATTCATTCGTGTATATTTTACTATTGAAAAATTGGAGATGCTTAGTTCATTCGGTTTTTGATAGTTTTTATTCCTGTTTCTTGATGTTACAGGAAGTTTGGACTCTTTGTCGAATATTCCAGCGAGAAACTCCCTTTAACAAAAAATGCTTCTCTTCAAAACAGAAGTATGTTAGTGATTCAAGTTCTAGCCCTTGTGAATCAGACAATCGTAGGCATACTGATGAAAGCTTCGAAGTCTCAGCAGTTGATAATAATGTAAACATTGAAAGTAGAGCTACCAGTGATCAATATACCTATGGAAATAATGACCAGTTGTTTGCAGCCCAGCTGAGCTTAAGAAATCAAGTTCCATTTACAACACCATATCTAAGCTTTTCCAGTCAAAACGGAGACCAACTTTTTGGAGATGAGAACTGGGATGAGCTCAGACCAATGGTTGAGTTTGCTCTTGACCCATCAATGCTATATAGTATTAATTAGATGCATAGACGTAGGATAGACTATATTGCTGGTCCTATTTTCTTTCTCTTGCAAAGAAAAGTCAGTCATGGTTTTGGTTTTTGAAACGTAGTGTGGGGAAGGGAAGGGGTGGGGTGGGATTCAACGAACGTACATAGGGTGGCGCACCCCAATGATCCTCCGTTTGACCGAAACGATCAGGCTGCTTCTTTTTATGCTCCTCTCTTTTTATTTGCAAGTGTAATTTCCCATTCACTTTTCTTAATTCCCCACCACACCCTCATTACTCTCTCTCTCTCTAATCTGGATTCGTGTGTGTTGGTGTGTGTGTGTGTATATATATATAATAGGAAAAGCTAAAGCTGCAGAGTTGCAGCTCCTCTTTGTAAATGAAAGACTCGTTTTTTGGAAGGGATGGAAAGAAGGAAGGATGGGAAGAGAAGAGGATGTATAAACTACTATCTATTTAATTATTTGGTTAACAAGGGAAAAAAAATTGAAAATCAAGTGTTAATCATAAAAAAAGAATATAGGATGAGAACAGATCCATCCAAATTGAGAGTGTTGATAAATATAAGGTAAATTAAAAGTATTAAAAATTACATGTAATTAAAGATAAAATTGAAAATATCCCTCCAATCATCACTTAAAGTTTCTACCCTTCTTTCCAATCAAAATACTGAAATAGACACTCGATGACTCCAAATAAACACACCGTGTATTGTCGCCAATTTTCTTCCTTTTCTTTTAGAAAACATACCAGTGAAGAAGCCGCAATTACCTCGTAGTCATGTGACTTTTACAAAAAACTTGGAATCATTAAGCTATATTGATTCATAAAGGAAACCAAGAGATTTATCAAGTATCATACAAATCAATCATAATCATGGAAATAAATCATGAAAATTTAGCATGAAGAGCTATGCAAGTTCACATTGAGCATGCTACTATCTTAGATTAAGATTAAATATTAGATTGCTTTGAGAATAAAAACAATAAATAAATTAGGTCATGGAACTTCGGGTAAGCACATAGCAGAGCTGCCACCAAAGGGGGGAGCAAAGTCGAAAACTTCGAAGTTGATAGCTACTGGCAAGACGCTTGTTTACTACTCATGGAAATGGCGCGGATACGGATCTTCCATATGCCAAAATAACTAAGCGGCATGAGATAATGTGTTAAATGAAAGTTAAATTACATTTTCTTTTCCGACTCAATTAGGCACCATCAAGGTGCTTTACAAAACAATAATATATATTGCTGGGATAGGAAGGAAAATCCAGTCACTCATTTGCTTAAACAAAACAGAGAGTAAACAAAAACCAGCTCCCAAAAAAGCAAAACTGGGGGCAGCATAAACAATTAAATCTATAACCTAAAAACCATTGACAAACCCAATTCTTTTCTTAACCATAATACATGAGAATATTTGCTTAAAGCACTAATCTGTTACCCTCTGAAACTTCATGCTTCCTTCATCCAACATTGTGATATCCTTCCTCTTTTTGGATAACTTGGCTGGATTCTGGAAACCATTTTGCTCGTCAGTAAACTGAGCAGCTGTGCGAGCCCGTAATTCTTCCAAGCTCTCACCTTCCTTCGCTCTCTCCAAAACCTGCAAATTTGAGCAGTAGTAATATATGTTTGCTCCTTGTGTTTGGATAATAAACATAGTTTACTAATATTCAGACAACTCTTACCAGGTGCCGACCATACAGATGGGTGCTTGAGAGTGCTTGAAGTGCGTTCTGTGCCTCTTGCTTTGTGACGTATTCCACAAATGCAAAGCCTCTGTGGTTTCCAAACTTCATTGGCAACCGTAAGCTCTTAATCTGCATTTTACCCAACTTGAATTAAAAACCAACATCAACCTAATCTAATTGGGATAAGAAAGATGATTCATTGCCTGGTGCACAGAAAATCAGCATGAAGGAAGAAATCATAAATGCTAGTTATTTGTATGTACAATTTGATATAAGCATACTTTGTTCAATCATACAATATCCCTTCACTCTTTGTTGCACTGTGTTCATAAGGAGGCAAATGAAGGAAACTGAGACAACCAAAAACTAATGCAAAAGCCGTTGAATAAAAGCACAAGCTACCAACAAATATCCAAACACGGTTTGACAATGATTTGTTTAAATAGTAGAGCTTCTCCCCTAATATTAGTTAACCTTGGTCCAGGACTGGTACTACATGCATTGGAGTCATGTGCACGCATTCCAATTTTCTGAAACAAAATAATCACCTGGCCAAATGGGCCAAATAGCTGTCTCAGATCTTTCTCTGTTGCCTCAAAAGCTACATTTCTGACAAGTAGTTTTGTGGAACTCTTATCCTTTCCAGCCTTTTTCACTGAATGCTCATCCTTCTTGGCATGGCAGAGTTGCAAAATAAGAGCATGACCATCCAAAACAGTTCCCTGAACAAGAGATTGGATAAACAAAGGTGAGCAAAAACAGCAGTAGATTTCAACAAATATATGCTATGTCTGGGTTTGTTGTTACCTGTAGATCTCTGCAGATATTTGTAGCTGTTTCCACGGAATCAAACTCTATAAAGCCAAAACCCATTGAAACATTCTTCCCTTTTTTCATGTGCTTCTTTATCTGCAAATGAAATGAATCCAGCATAAGAGCGACATACAATTTACTGTACATGCAAGGTTACTAGGATCTAGATTGTTACCCTGACACTTTGGATTCTCCCTTCTTTCATGTGTTCACTAAAGTGCTTTTTCAAACTTTCATCAGCTGTCTTGAAATTCAGGTTCTTGACAAATAAAGATCGCGACTGAAGCAAAACAGGCAACAAAACAAAGAATGATAAATATTGAATAAAGTTGGAAGTTGAAACCGCAGAAACAATATCAATCAACGTAGAATCCATATTTTTTGTGTTATTTATATAATTCACAACCTTGCAGTAGTATAATTCCTAAATTGAATGAGAATGATTTGCAGTATCTATAATTATGGAAAAAAGAAGAAGAAAAGAAGACAAAACAAAACAAATGCAGAGGAGAAACAATTTATGCCTCACCTCGATTCTGTCGGGATCAATATCCATTTCAGATATTCCTTCCACACTTTGCTCCAGTATCACCCTCTTGGCATCATGTTCACCCACAGCTGCATCACTTTTTTCATCACTCTTGGAGGTTGAGCTTTGACTAAGGATATTGGCTGGAGCCCACTCCAAATATAATGGAACACCCCTACATCGTAACAAAGAAGTGAGAGTTACATTTCCAACTTAAACTGCAAACCTAGAGAAACAGCTTTTGAGAATTCCAACAAGTCTTCTTTTGAACAGCTTTAAAGTAGACAAAACAAAGATATACTCACTTGTACTGCTTGTATGCTAAACCTTTGAAAGCAGCACGGGCTTCAGATGGTTCAAGGAACACAACCTGAAATATCATGACATGGAAAAATGATAAAAGGACAAACAAAAACAAGCCTAACTAAAACTTAATTAATTCCAATAGTTTTTTTTTTTAATTTTAAGCTCATGCACTGAAAATTAAAAAAAAATTCTTCTAACAACAAAAGGGAGGGAAAGGCTTAACCAAATTAAACCAGGCCAAACAAAGTACCAACAGCACCAACAGTATCAAAAAGTGCTTCCAAACTTTTTAAGCACTATTATTAACTCTTCTACTACCCCAGAATTTGTTCCTGTCAGCCCTGAACGCGTCATCCACCCAAGAAAACTCAGCAGTATAAAACATGGCCAGACAAAGTAAAATGACAACTCAAAATTATCAAGTCAACTGATGAGAACTTAACAGAACGTTTGCAATTTAATCACTGTGCTTGATATCCATCCCAATACTATGCCATTATCTTAGCACAACCAACTTCCCCAACAGTGTTTCCATCCAGCAGTATCTCCAAACCACAAAGCAATAACCTAGACGTACAAAAAAACAAAAGGTTTTGCAAAACAGGAAACCAAGTCTTGCATTGCCTTACTTCTTTCCATCCAACTGCTAGTTGCTTAATATCCTCATTTTATAGCAGACTACATTAGAAACACCATCCGCGTGCACAAATTGAAAGAGGCATGTCCCAGTATACACATGCACATGTAATATCTACACTTCAAGCCTATAGAAATCCTAGCATTGATCTTGTAAGAATGAAGAAGAGTAACAAGAAGGATAAAATGTGGTTCATTAAAACCTATAGGAAAATGTGAAATTCAGAAAAATGTACCAAGGCCAATGTTTTTGTTGGAGGGAGAATAATTTTGTCCAAACTCCCGAATTTCCCAAATTTCTCAGCTAGTTCAACCTCAGAAGAGCCATATGGCAAGTTCTTTACTAAAAGAACATGGTTACTTCTTTTCATGCCATCTTTTTTCCCTGCAGCAATTTCCTCTAAAGCTGTAATGTTGACACCAGCATTTGTGAGCGCCTTTTTCGTCTCTGCAATCACTTGAGTTTCTCCCAAAGCAACACGTACAGCTAGATCATCTGCTTCGCGGTCAAGTAAGTCACTCTTGCTCACACCATGTCTCCTAGCAATGTTTTCAATGACCTGTTTACAGCAGAAGAGGAAAAAACAAGGCGAATTTACATTTATCTCACCCTTTGCTAGTGATAAACCAGGGGAAAATTATACCCTGTCAGATATAACATACTGTATCATGGTGGAAGAAAAAACTATTCCATGCTCTTGTATCTCCACTGGCTTCAGCTGCCTTCTTTTCTTCCTGTCTCCGCTGCTTCAAAGTGTTTGAACCTTGGCTCAGGAGATCGCTGGTCCTACAATGTAAGAGAGGAGGCGGTGCTGACTCAAGCCAATTAATTGGAAAGCAAATTGGTGGTCACAGGAGACAAACAAACATTAATGCTTCTTACTCTTGCTTGTTTGATAGGTTTTTTTGTTTTGCAGGCATGACATGCAATAATCTGCCCTGAAAAATTGAATTGTCTAATTCTTCCAATGCCCTGCATAAGAATATGGATTTATTGATCCAAAAAACTTACCCTCAGGCCACAAGTTCGAACCAGATACAGCTTTAAAATAAAGTACCTTGCTGCAGACTCTGGAAGTGTGTAGTGAATGTATGCAAGTCCCTTGGAACGTTTTGTATCTTTATCAACAACAAGATGGACCTGTGAAATGTTACCAAATTTGCTGAAATGCTCTTCCAGCTCATCCTCACTGTTATAATAAACACATGATAAAACTTAAAATGCAGCAAGTAAGAACTAGCACACACTTTGAACAGAAACAGAACCTTAGCTACTCACAAACAGTGATTTACATGCCCTCTAAAGGAAATTAGTAGTCAAATGCACATGTAAAAAAGGCACTAGCATGCTTACATTGCTGTATATGGCAGATTGCGGACAAAAAGACGACAAGTCTCAAGAATTTCCTCTTTCTCATCTTTTAAAGTTGAAGATGGGTTCTCATGGTCTTCAGCATGGGTATCTTCAGCAACCTCTGCTTGTGCTACATTCCCCCTCTGATGGCTTTCATTAGACAAATCACTGCCTTCATCTTTGTCATTACAGTTGTCGTTCTTGTCGTCGTCGTCGTCGTCGTCGTCATCACTTTCACTTTCAGAATCTGACAATTCTTTCTTCACTCTACTCCTAAAGTAATCCATATCTGAAACAGCCTCATCACGTGCAAGATCATTTGACTCTTCATCTGTATCACTATTGCCTTTATCTATCTCAACTTCCACTGGAACCAACTTCTCCTTGCCTTCTTTCTTTCCTTGACTTCCCTTCTTGCCAACTTCACCATTTATATCAGCCGTGTGAGAAACTATAGTGTCATTTTCCCATAATTTCGACTTGGCACGTGGCTGCATGACCTGAAGAAATTCTTGTAATCGAGGATCATCAATCTCATTGCCCTTTTCATTATCCTTGTTCTTCTTCTTCTCATCTTTAGCTCCCTTGACGTCTAAGCTTTTGGAACCAGTAACATTATTCTCATCTTCACTCAATTTCTCTTCTTTCTGTTTAGAATACCTACTCCATGGTCGAGGAATATCCGGGTCCCCAACTTTACGAGCCATCTATAACCAAAACCAAAAAAAGGGTTTATTTCTAACTCAAATTCTACTCAATTGGACTACTCCTACATCAATAATTCAGCCAAATTTGCACTCTATTAAACTTCAAATTCTAAAGCTACAAACTTTACACTTAACAACTGAACACATATCCAAATAAAACACAGAAAAAAAAACCCACCTCACAAACAATTCTACAAGTATCAAGGTAAGATTTATTGAAGTATTTGATAGCGTCTTCAGCTTCACGCTCTGTCCGGAACCCAACAAAAGCAAATTGCCTGCTCTTACCATCTCTAAAACCCCAAAAAATAAAATAAAATAAAACCCAACATTAAAAAACAATCACCTACAAAACAGTATTATCATTACCATTATTATTCAAAAAACAAAAACTAACATAAAAAATTGAAAAAAAAGGAGTGATAATAACAAATCATTACGCAGTTCTCATAATCTTAGCATCAGTAACTTCTCCTTTCTGTGAAAAAAATTCTCTCAATCTATCCTCTGCTACATATTTTGGTAAGTTCTTCACGCATATTCTTGACCTAAATAAACAAGTTCAATCAGAAAAATTTCAAATTTAAATTCAATTATCAACAAAATTATAAGATGAGAAACTGAATCAAAATCTACAAAAATAAAAATAAAAGTACGAATTACAACAGAAAGAACAGTGCCTACATGCTTCCTTTTCTTTCGAAAGCTCAGGTTTTGAAAAATAGGCGTTCTTTTGGTTGCTAAAGAGCGGCAGCGAAAGAGTGAGAGATAGAGATGCCGGTGGTTTTTGTATTTTAAGGTACGGAAACGGGGCGGGTTATGTTTGTGCGGGTATGAGTCGACCGGGTCTATAATGTAATCACTTGTTGAAAACTACATTTTACTCCCTATAGATTTACAGATGATCTACTTTGTCCTGTAGTTATTTTTTTAATATTAATCCTAATGTTTTTGAAAAACTTAGATTGTTAAGTAATTAAGAGAAAGTATAGAAATTAAGTTGGCTTGATGCATTTTTTTTCTTTTACCTTTTCTTATTATTTTTATTACCTTACAGTAAATTCCCTTCCTTACTATATTATTTTGGTGTAAGTATTTAGAACTTTGATCGAGAATGATGTTGTAAAATTGCAATTACGGGAGTCTAAATGGAATGTTGTAGCGAGCATGTGCCCAGTCCCAAACAATTCCATTATCAATAATTTATTAAAAAACTAAGACGTCCCAAACTAAAAGTCTTTCCGTAAAATTAGGAGTACTCATTTTAATTTTCAGGTTTAATAACTAGCTAAGCATTAATTTTATTCTTGATAAAAAAAAATATTAAAAAAACCACTGATTTTATTGATGAGACCAAAATTCTTTACATGGTAGAGATCTAGGATTAGGTACGAAAAACAAATAATGATATATTTTGTCCCTAATGTGACTATTCAGCACTAAAATCTAGACCATCTTTTGTTAATAACATAATCAGAAACTCTTCCAGAAGCATCAAGTTCATTCCCTTGTTGTGGTGTCCTCAAGCAAGAATTCGCCCATGTTATTTCCATCTTCACAGCAGTATAAGGTAACAGCTCAATCAAGCACACTTCCAATCGATTCTACGCACTCAGGATTTCCCCCGAATGCATCAGAATAGAAGTCATTACATAGATATTCTTCATTTTGTGGCTGAAACATGCTTGTCCATTGTGCAGTATCTTGTTGAGACTGTGGATTTCCACAGAACGCGTCAGAACTGAAGTCATTGTATGGATACTGATTATTTTGTGGCTGAAACATGCTCATCACTTGTGGAAGATCTTGTTGAGACTGTGGATTTCCACAGAACGCGTCAGAACTGAAGTCATCATTGTATGGATACTGATTATTTTGTGGCTGAAACATGCTCATCACTTGTGGAAGATCTTGTTGAGACTGTGGATTTCCCAAGAATGCGTAAGAACTGAAGCCATTGCATGTATACTGATTATTTTGTGGCTGAAACATGCTCATCACTTGTGGAAGATCTTGTTGAGACTGTGGATTTCCCAAGAATGCGTAAGAACTGAAGTCATTGCTTGTATACTGATTATTTTGTGGCTGAAACATGCTCATCACTTGTGGAAGATCTTGTTGAGACTGTGGATTTCCCAAGAATGCTTCAGAACTGAAGCCATTGCATGTATACTGATTATTTTGAGGCTGAAACATGCTCATCACTTGTGGAAGATCTTGTTGAGACTGTGGATTTCCCAAGAATGCGTAAGAACTGAAGCCATTGCATGTATACTGATTATTTTGTGGCTGATGAACCATGCTCATCACTTGTGGAAGATCTTGTTGAGACTGTGGATTTCCCAAGAATGCGTCAGAACTGAAGCCATTGTATGGATACTGATTATTTTGTTGCTGAACCATGCTTTGTGGAAGATCTTGTTGAGGCTCTATGAGATCATTATGACCCCCTGGTAGATTCCTTGTAGTTACAAATGCTGAAGAGACTAGTGCCGGAACTGTAAAAGTAGATGCCGGGGAGACTAGTGCGGGAACGGAGGGAGGAGATGCCGAGGAGATCAATGTTGGAACTGAAGGAGACGCCGAAGAGAACAGTGCTGGTACGGAAGGAGGAGGAGATACCGAAGAGACTAGTGCCGGCGGAACTGAAGAAGTAGATTGCTTTTCATACTTTATGTGAGAAACAACATAATCTTGATCCTGTAAGAGCATAATTAAGGAACAAATTAAGAATGAGATTTTATAATTGATCAACTATCATTACTATGTGTTGCCATTATCTCTATTGAATCTAAAATCAAAGTAAGGGTGCGCATGCATGTTCACACTCACGTACGTATATTTCTCCTGTATTTTTTTTTCACGCGTGTTCTTTGGGCGCCTGTGGCCTAATGGACATACGATTTTCAATACAAACACACTACTATGAAGTTGAACACGTGAGCAATGCAATATGCAAATCTTTTCTAATGCAGCTAGCTGATCTATATATATATATGGTTTAGTACTCGAACTTTTTACTAGAAGTTTATGGATCTTGAAACCCTAGGAAGGATTGGAGTGGGGATTTAATTTTACCCCGATTTAAGTATATCTTGTTGAAGGATAACAATAACCAAGGATAGAGTAAGCTTTGATTGTCCTCGGTAGTTAATTTTCCATGCCATACCACTAAAAACCCCAGGCTAGCGAGTTTAAAATAAATACCAGTAAGCAACAAATTAATTAAACGCATGTATGCATGTTTAACAAGGCTAAACAAAACCGTAACAAAAACTACTTGACAAGAATAAAGAGTGCAAAATCTTACTGGTGATTCGGTGCCGTGAAGAAGGTCACAAGCAAGTTGATATTCATCCATAAGCACTTTGCCATCGATCTCAAAGCCAATGCTGCTCTTTGGCATGAACCTAAAAGCTCTCTTAGAGCCCACCTGCATGTCGTGTCCTCTGCTATGAAGGTAAATCTCTTTGGTCTTTTGGGTTCCTTTCCACGTACCGCTCTTTGAAACTCTATCTTTATTCGATCCTCCATGCCCTTTTTTCTTCAACTTTGTGAAGCAATAAATTTCTTCTGCTTCGCTTTTTTTCAATATTTCCCACCATTCCTCTGTGTTGTTATTATAAAGATCACATTCGATGATTGAATCGCAAGGAAGGGGTTTCCTTTTCACTTTCTTCAACAGATAATGAACAAGCAACTCTATGGAATTGGGTTTAAATCTAAACCCTAATGGGATTCTAGTACTTTCCATCGTGAAGTGCTTTCGCCTTGTGAAAGTGGTTTTTTCTTCTGATTCTTCACTGAGTACGTAGTGGCATGTATATATATGAAAAAAGAGTCATATTCCAGTAAGGATAAGGAATCCCTTTGTAAATGGATCCCAAAAGTGGACTTCATAATGATGCAAACTCACAAGATTTTCCACTCCTTACTGGGCCGGGTCTTGACTAGTTTCACACGTTAAAAAAGAAAAATTATGATAGTTTAAGGAAATTAATTAATTAATTAGTCCATGTAGTATATATCAAAAATAATTCAAGTATCTTTTAACCAATAATGTTGACTATCTATAGTTTAATATATAGTTCTTTGTTTAAAAAATGTGCTCTTTCCTAATCAAATTTCCCTCCTCGGCTACTTATCTTTCATTTTTGCGAACCTTGAAAAAAAAAATAAAAAAAAAATAGAATTGATGAAAGGATTAGGTTATTAAAGGACATCACAACATATTTGGTTTAACTTCAAGGACTAAATTAATTAACTATAAAATAAAATTTGATTTCCTAATTCCAACAATATATTAATGATAAAGAAAACCAATTTTTAATAACTGTTGAATCTCTGTAGCTCAATATGTTAACAACGTACTCTTATTTTCTTATTCATCGAATAATTTTTTTTTTTTTTTGTTAAATTCTAGATTCGGTTGGGAAGTTTTCACGGGCGTTAAGATTGTTGCGAGATTCCTGATGACAAATCCAGATGTCGGCATCTTATGGTTCTTTGGTGTTCTTTTTTTTAAGCTAGGAACCGTCGATATCCTGCTTGATGGTACGCAGGCCTGATCGTGCGACCAGAATCTACTCTTTTTAATCAATTGAATTATTTTCACGGGCGTTAAGGTTGTTGCGAGATTCCTGATAACAAATCCAGATGTCGGCATCTTATTAATTATATATGTATAACACGAAAGAACCAACACTGGCATAATGCTGGAAGTATAGATAAGGATCCAATTGTGGATTTTGGAACTAGTTCAATGTACCAAAATGAAAAATGCCATTTGTAGTCTTATATATACACGTTAAATATATATAATATGATAATTCAAATAAAACAATTGCACGCATTCACTATGATTATTTAGTAACAATTAGAGAATAAAGTATAATAGATGGAGATAGTCATATATTAATTAATTATGTTTCTATTTTATGAAATGAGGATTTAATTGGGGTTGAAAATAAAAATTAAAAAAACAAGGATCGTATTTGATAAAGAAGAAAACCACATACCCCGTTTAGATTTTGGCGTGGAAAAATCCAGTTCTCAACATTCAATTTTTCTAAGTTTTTGGTTACTATTTTTCTATTTACGTTTCCATCCCAAACATTATTTTCAACTTAAAATTGCTAAATGCCCCCTCTCTGATTTTTTAAACTACGTTGTTAAAATTTTTCTAAAATAGTGAATGGCCCTTTTTAAAAAATATTTATAATGCCTCAAAGAAAGTATTATAATTTATTTATATTTTTTTTCTTATATTTTATATAGATGATTTACATGACATATTTATAAAAAAAAATTGTTTTTTATTAGCAATAATAATTAACTTCTAATATAAATAAATAAAAACATTTAAGAATATAAATATTTGTATCTATCTTTTGAATTTACTAGAAAGATTGCTTCCCAATTTATTGTTAACATTTTTTTTAGTTATTACTTAATTTATTTATTTAATGATTAATTATATATTTTTTAATAAAAAAAATATAATACCTGAAAACACATCTAACACAAGCTTTTCTTATTTTTTTTTATTTGTTAGAAATTAACTTTAATATAACCATACCGTAACACACGCATAGAGGCTAATTATACTCTAAATTTGGATATTTCTTATCTTGAGTAGAATATTCTTAATTTAGGTAGTGCTTGAAATTATGATATTGGTTGTTTTTTAAAGTATTTTTAATTTAGAAATATATTAAAATAATATTTTTTTATTTTTAAAATTTTGTTTTTCACATCAATATATTAAAATGATTCAAAATTATTAAAAAAGTTAATTTGAAAAAAACAAATTCAAATATTTTTAAAAATACATTTGAAACACAAAAACTTATACACTTCAACTTGCAACACTTTTTTCCAACCATATCTCCAACCTCTAACGAGTCTTTCAATTGGTCTTCAAATTATATTTTTAACCAGTCCAATAGTTTGATATCCTTCTCCCAATCATATTATAAGATCATTTGAGAACACGGATGAAATCATGTTTTTTTTTTAATTTTAATTTTATTTTATGTTTTCAGATCGTTTTAATATGCTGATCTCAAAAAATAATTTTTAAAAAAATATATAAAAAATATTATTTTAATATATTTTTAAATAAAAAAATATTTTATACCTCAACCGCTATCATGATTTTAAATATAACCTTTAACATGTTGGTTTGTCTAGCAATTTAAAAGAATCAAAATCACCTTAAATTTGAAAGTGAAAGGCTTGATTTTATCCAATTTAACGTAGAGGTTTAATTTGATAAAATATAAAACCTCGATCATGAATGGGTAAACACCAAGTATCTGTTTTTATTGTTTTAATTTAAATTTTTTTTATTATTTGTAGATTATTTTAATGTATTGATATTAAAAATAATTTTTTAAAAATATAAAATTATTATTTTAATATTTAAGAAAAAAACACTTTAAAAATCAATAATTATTTTAATCCCATACACCCCTCTAAACCACTCAAACCGGGTTCGGTGAAGAAGAACATCTTCATCTCCCAAGTACCCAACAACTCACGTTCAGGCAAGGACAGCAGAAAGTCAATGTCTTCCTCGTTCTTGCCATCGACATCTTTTGCAACTCAAAGAAGAACATCCCAGAAATTAGGAAACCCAAAAACTGCCGGACCCCTTGATCCGTGTATAACTCCTGCTCCAAATCCCAGACCCATCTTTCAGTTTCTAGCTTTTGGATTGATTATATTCCTCGCCTTGCTTCAGTTACTACCTGCCACTCATTTTCGAGACCCATTCGACCCTTTTAGAAACTGGGCTCCTCTCCATTCTAATCCTTCTTCTCCAGTTAAGTTCAGTTATGCTCATTTTTTTTACATAGTTGGAAACTTTTTTTGTACTTGTGTAGTGATCATGATTGATGCTTTATTGTGTGTGTTCTTGTGACTAAATAGTTCTGTTTTTTACTTTTACATTTTTTATGGTTATAGTTGAGAGAGTTTAGGGATGCAAGAAATGGTGATGGAGGTGGAGATGATGGAATGGTGCATGTTGTTTCATGGATGGATTGTTTAGACCTCAGAGCTCTTGCAGTTCTGGCAAATTCAACTCTGTCAAGCTCAAGGTTTGTTTCAACTTACGGAAGATGATCCTTCCATTGTTGTCAATTTAGTAACTGATTTATGGATAATCCTTGTATTGTTAGTGTTGAGAAAGGGCTTAATTTAGCTACTGCAAATTTTCAACACGGGATGTTATATCCTTTGCATGTTTATTGTCTGTATCAATATTTTAATTTCATGTTGTGTATTAGAGTTCTTGTTTTGCCTTTTTCATTGGCTTATTCAATTGCTTGTTATTCTTTCTAGTGGGAGTTTAAACTTGGTGCAAAAGGCTTGTTATTATGTTTTGTTGATCTCGTTTCTCTTTTCTTGTTGATGATGATCAGCCATCCAGATTTGGTTTTCTTTCATTTCTTTATTCCTGGAGGGAATGAAGACAAACTGTCTTTCTATAAGTTGAAGGTCTTGTTTCCACATTCAAACCTTGAAATTCATGGGTAATTACGTCTATTACTATTATATTTTCAAACTTAATAATTCACTCGGAGAGGGTGTAACTGATGTTGTGGTGAAATATTGTAGGCAAGAGCAGGTTAAAGAAATAATGAGGACTGTTTTTTCTGGGGGACAATATGCTGAACCCAGTTATGAGGAAATAGTACCTTTTATCATACCCACCGTGCACAATTTCTTGAGAAAATTCATATACGTCTCAGCGAATGTAATTATGAAGGTTAGTTCTATACGTTTAGTAGTCGCCTCTCGTTTTCTGTATTGCTAGTGTTTATAGTGTTTTTTCCCTGCTTTGTTTATCTTTTTGATGAAATGGGGTATTCTTTTGAAATGTAGAAATGAGCACAAATGAAGCTGTAGAAAAAAATAATCTAAACTCCTTGTGATTTTCACTTGGGATAAGTGGCATCAAGATTTATGCTTTTTTTTGGTCAGAGGATAATTCATGATATTATAAACGGCAACAGAGTATGTATCCAGATGATATTTGTCCTGAAAGATCAGTGTCATCAAGTTCCTTTACTTCTAATGCAGGCTAGAGTTGAAGAACTAATTGGAGTTGACTTGAACAACTATGCCATAGCAACAGCTGAAGACTGCTCCCAAAGATTAAAATTTTTTGTGAATTTAGATGTGTTGGATGCTATTCAGAGATCGGCTTCAAAGGCATGGGTATCTGAGACACCTTATGCTAAGGATTCTTGTTTGCCAGACTTCAGCGTACTAGTTATTAATGCGAGGAAATTAGAAAAAGATTTTCTCGAGATCGTCTTATGGTGGAGCAAAGCTCTGAATTTGAGGGAAAGGTTTCAAATTCTCCTCTATTTCAGATTTCCTTTCTACATTTATGAATCTGACATGGTACCAGTTCACCTTTCGAGCTTAATTTTTTGAGCAATGTGTTGTTTTACCAGTAGGAATTTGAATGTTTAAGGGTTTGTGATTATTTCATCAGTTTGTCGAGTGGTGGGATAGAACAATTGCAATATAAAAGGAATTCAGGATTAACTTTAACATTCTATGGAGTGTTGATGCGCTTTTAAGTTTCATTTATGAAAACAACAGGGCTATTTTGGCAGGGTGGTACATAAAATGTCAAACGAAAACAGTGGATAAAGCTTCTAAATGCTGTTATTTTTCATACTTTATTATCACCTGGCCTCATACTGTTTCATTTGTTTCTGATTGCTAGAGAACATATATTATTTTAAGGAATCACTCATCACTTTTTTTTTTCTTTTTTTTTTGGTCTTGGGTTATTTGCAGGACCAATAAAAAAAATGTAGCCGTTGCATTAGCACTCTACAATAGTTATCTCAAGCTTTCTTCATCTTGGCTGGTCAAGGATTTCTCATCATCCCAAGTTAACAACAGTATGATTATCCACTACGATGGGCCCAAGACTAGTTGTAAGGAATCCATCAATGGTACTGCCTCGGAATACAGTCATGGCAATGTCTGGACTCGGTACCTTCCTGCAACCTCAGATCGAATCTTGGGCAGCTAGGATAGGTACCTCTGTAACAATGCAGAAGCAGGGCATGGGATGAAATTCGCCTTGAGATGTATAATAAGGCACTTGATGTTGTAAGTCAGATTGAACATGAAAATCTACATCTTTGAGATAATTGAACATTTAATTATTATTTTTCTTTGCTCTGATGTAATTGATACATATCTAATATGAATGGAAATTTTTTCCACAGTAAAATCGTTCTTTTGTTGTAGAAATTAGCCATTTTATGAAGGAATTTGATTACAAGTTTCTCTCATAGGAGCAGATTAGAAGCATAACTGTTGTATACTTTGGCTCTTATCTACTAGTATCAATTTTGACTTGAGCTGTTGAAGATTATTTGAGATTAAGAATCCTGTTAGTAGCACAGCATGATAGGTCTGAAGTTTCTGGAAAAATATATGTTCATCTGATGGGATGAGATTCTTGTGTGTAGCTAAATCATTGTGCACCTGGACAATTTAATGCTCGGTTCACTAGAGAAAACTATGTGCACCTGGACAATTTAATGCTCGGTTCACTAGAGAAAACTATCTGTCATCTGATTTTCTCATAATTATCTTTCATGATGATTGAAAATCATGTGGAGTTTCCTTGAGGTCAAACAGTAAAAATCAAGACGAGAAAACAGTCAGTCCGAGATAGTAGAGATAAATCCAGGAAAGGAAGCATAGACTGCCATGCAATGTGTTTAATGCAGTAAGAACTTCAGCCTGATTCTTCTGGATTTTTATTTGAGCTTAGGGATTGTTTAATTTTTTTTAAAAAATAAAAGTAGCCGTTGGTTCCAAGGTCCTGTCTTCAATTGTTTTTATTTCCCTACAAACTTCGCAAGTTTTTTCCATTTTGTCTTCTCTTAGTCCCATTGGAATCCATTTCACAGCCGGTAAGCGTGGCCGCAATCAAATCATATTCTAATTTCCATTAAAGTCCCATCTGCTCTGCTGATTTTCGTAATTCTGGGGGAGATTCTTCTTCATTTTCGGTTGATGCTTACCTATTATGTCGTAACCAGAGCCGATATTATAGTGGCATTAAAATAATTCTTAAACAGATTTCTAAAGAAAGTGCAATGGAATGGTAGAAAGAAATGTTTTTATTCAAGGACATAAATAGCATGCTGACTTGCACACTTACTGTCCTACATCCGGCACGATTGACTACAATGTTAAGCTTTGTTTAATAATGCAGCAGCCATGAAATGTATTTATGATGGCTAAATTACTAAACATATCTTGTATTTTGAGCAAGAAAATACTTTATACATATAAAAACATGAAATATTACAAGTTTGTCATCCAACATGTGTTATGATATTATCCAAAACGCTCTTGTTTTATAATAAGATGCCACTTTATTTCAACAAAATTTCTTAGCAGGGGGTGATAAGATGAACTTCCACATGTGGACGTTTATACCGGGAGTTCAACACCTCAAATTCGGAGGAAAGTTTACAAGATCTGGCTCACAGATCTAGAGGGAGTTCACAGTGTACTAAATTAACTAGCTTTCCGTTTTTTTGATAAAGAGGCTAGCATAACCGTGTGTCTTTCTTAGTATTTTCACGTTGTGTTGATCGACTTCGGAAATCTCGAAGGCATGCATAAACGAAGCTGACATTTATTATATTCAGATGAGAGAGTTCTGCCGCACAGGATGAGCCAAAAAACCAATAAATTGATTAAATTAAAAAAAATTAGAAAAAAATAACTGAAAAAATTAAACCGAAAAAAATTCAAATTAACCAATTAAAAAATCACAAAAAAGTTCTGGTTCGGTTTTTAAAGTCTGAAACCGATTGAACTGAACCGAACAGATTCAACCAGGTCACCACTTAAAAAAAAAAAAGCAAGTATAAATAGAAAATTTTTTAACCCTGAACCTACATTCAGCCGCCCCCCCCTCCCTTTGCTCTCTGCTTCTCCCCCTTATCTCTCCTCTCTGATTTTTCTTCAAGCTCAGCTCCACGACTGTTACTTGTTAGTTGTTAAGCTCTTGCTCTATGCTCCTTTGCTTAAGCTCTATGCTCCTTCAGCCGCCCCCTCTCCCTATTCTCTGTCTCTCATCTCTCAAATGATTTAAGTTAAATCTATCTTCTTCTCTTCCATGCTCTATATCTCTATCTCTTCTCTCTCATATCTGCATGTTCTTGGCCCAAATGTTGTGGTTTTGTGGTGCTTGACAGTTTTAGTAGGTTCATCTCTTAGATCATGCTTCTGTTTAATTCTTTCCTTGCAGCGATGTTTGGTAATTGTTTTTAGAAATGCTTCTAGTTGAATCCAGTAATCATGGACTCGATCTGATCTTTAGTGAACTCAATAGGATGAGATTTGGGTGCATGCATAATGCTGGGAATTGCTTTCTATTTGTTGGCAATTGGTAGGCCTGATAACATTCCCTGGAAAAGGAGTGGATTGAATCTGAAATTAGCTCAAGCATCATAACTTTAGTTTGAACCGGTTTGGAAGGGAAAAAAACCGAACCAAACCGAACCGAACCAAAATTAATAGGTTTGAACCGGTTTTCGATTCGGTTTGGTTCAAAAACTAAAAAAAAAAATCGGTTTAGTTGTTTATTTTGATCCAAAACCGGATCAAACCAAAAATGCTCAGCCCTACTGTTGCATAGCCCAGTCAAAGGCCTGCAAGCTCCAACAAAGTCCAAAATTTTGCGTTGGTGTTGTCTTTCTCAGAAAAGATTAGTGATGGTGAAAGTTTAAAAATTTATGAAAAATCTCAATAAGCAAAGAAATGGCTTAATTTAAAAGGCAGAAATTTCCAATTTGATGTGGGATGTTATCAGCACCCACTTGTTCATGTTAGAGTTCTGACAAAGTTTGGATGGAGACAAGTTACACTCACTTGGCTATTAAAATCATTAGGGCTGGTCTTGAAAATTCTGGTTTTGGTGTTGGTGAAATGAAACGGCACTTTATATTTTCTTATAGTTGAAGTCCTGTTTTCTATGTCATTCTGCGTTAACAGAAATTGGTGTAGCCAGAATGATGCGGGAATCATGTAGGAGACCAAAGGGGAAGGTAAGATGGAGCAAACTGTATTCATTTTCATGCTTTAGACCGCAAACAATATCCGATTGTGATTCTGCTCAGGAGTTCATTGGTCAGCCAGGATTTTCTCGGGTGATTTTCTGCAATGAACCTCAACTGCACAAGAGAAAACCTTACAAGCACACAAACAACTCGGTATCAAGTACAATGCTGTCAATTTTCTACCCAATGCACTTTTAGAGTTCCGCAGAGTTGCCAATTTGTATTTTCTTTTGACAGCAGCGTTGTCTATCACTTCTTTGGCTCCTGTTAAACCTGTAAATTTTGATTGCTCCATTGGTATTTATGGTGGGAATCAGCATGCTCAAAGAGGCTGTTGAAGATTGTTATAGGTTTCCGCAGGTAACTTGAAGCAAAACATGGCATGAATTCTGATTTTCTCCTCGCATCATTTGACAGTTCTCATTTCTCATCAATTGTTATCTGTCACTTTATTTTCCATCACCCTGACATTTCAGAATTATTATATTCTTACTCTAAAGTGAAATTTAGATAGATTTTCATGCTCTGATTAAGCTATCATTAATTCTCCGCAGGACTTGAACGTAAACACTTGAAATGTAAAGGCTCGTGCAGGAAATGGCTTATTTGTGGATAAATTGTGGAGTGGACTTTCGGTAGGAGATGTTGTTAAGGTTAACAAGGATGAATACTTCCCGAGTGATCTTCTTTTGCTGTCTTCAAGCTATGAAGATGGCGTTTGTTATGTGGAGACTATGAAACTTGATGGAGAAACGAATCTGAAAGTCAAGAGATGTTTAGAGGTCACACTTGATCCGAATGAGGATGCCAAATTCAGTGAACTCAAAGCTACTATCCGTTGTGAGGATCACAATCCAAGCCTTTACAATTTTGTGGGGAATTTAGAGTTTGATAACAAAATGTACCCCTTGAGCCCTTCTCAACTACTTCTAAGAGATTCAAAACTTCGAAACACCGATTATGTATATAGAGTCGTGATCTTCAGCGGGCATGATACAAAAGTGGTAAGGAATTCCACAACGTCGCCATCAAAGCGAAGCAGGCTTGAAAGAAAGATGGATAAAGTCATCTACCTACTTTTCTCTATACATGTTCTGATTTCGCTGGTAACTTCCGTCAGGTCTTCTGTGGTCATCAAATCTGATATGGGTCAATGGTGGTACCTTCTTTTGGAAGATTCTGATCCACTCTTCAATTCGCCAAAGCCTGTGAAATCAGGTTTTCTACAGTTCACAAGGGCTCTCATATTTCTCTGTATGTCTCCATCGGAGCTGTCAAAGTTCTACAAGCTATGTTCATTGACAAGGATATACAAATGTATGATGAAGCAACCTGCAAGTCTGTCCAAGCTTGAACTTCAAATTTGATTGAAGAACTTCGATAGGCTTGCAGAAAATGGTAGGGCATAGCAAGAATCAACAACTTCACACCTTTCAAATTATGCAGAAGATGGATTTCGAACTCTAGCATTTGCTTACCGAAAACTTGAGCAGGCCGAGTACGAACATTGGAACTCGCTATTTATGCAGGCAAAGACGACAATAGGTCCTGAGAGAAGAATTACTGGATCAAGCAACCGAAAAAATAGAAAAAGAACTAATTCTGTTGGGGGTTGCTTCTGTCAAAGACAAGTTGCAGAAAGGGGTTAGCTTTCTCTCTTTCCGAGTGAGTACATGCGAGGGATTGAAAGTTAAACATTTTGTTTTATGGAACTGATGCATCATTCTTGACTTCTACATTAGGTTCCAGGATGCATAGATAAACTTGATCAAGCGGGGATGAAAATATGGCTGCTCACTGGTGACAAGAAGGAAACTGCAATAACTATCGGGCGAGGTTTATGAACGTTTCTTAAGAGAGAAAAGTCCCTAAAGGAAAAGAGAAGAAATGTGGAGATCACCCTAAAGTGTCTCATTTTTTCTCTGTTCTGCAGATTTTCTCGCAGCTTACATCTGCAGAACATGAAACAGTTTCATGTATGTTTGAGCAAAGAAACCGAGTCCAACAGCCAACCGAAGGTGAAAACTTCAAAGAGAGATGCTATTAACAGCTTTTTTCCATTTGTGCACCATCTCAAAACTAAGAAATCAGTGGAAAAGATAACGTAATGT
Source organism: Populus simonii (assembly GCA_007827005.2). Lineage (NCBI taxonomy): Eukaryota > Viridiplantae > Streptophyta > Magnoliopsida > Malpighiales > Salicaceae > Populus > Populus simonii. The sequence continues at coordinate 17,220,898 of CM017466.2, read as the reverse complement.
CATGCAAACTCCAAATACACTTAATGAGGAGCTCTTTTTTTCCTTGCTGTGTTTTCCTGTGAACTTGGTTGGTAATTGCAGATTTTCTTTGGTACTAACTGATTGCCTTCTCCTAGTATTTATGGCTATGAAAGAGGATATTGTGCATCAGATTGAAAGTTCATGCCAAGATACCATTACAGATTCACCCTTTTGCTTTGGTGGTGGATGGAAGAGCTCTCGAAATTGCTTTGAAGCCCGATGAGAAGGACCAGTCCTTCATTTCTTTCTAAATTTATATTCAAAATTAGTTATACACCATGTTTTAACCAAGAAAAGAAACTATTTTTTCTTCCTTGTAAGAAATAAAGGAAAACCTTGGTATAATCAGTAACCTATATATATCTCCATCCTTAACGGAGTCCCAAAATAAAATATTTTATCAATTTAGTCTTAAATGTTTCAGACATTTCTCAATTGGAATTTCTATCAATGTTTACTTAGCATGTCTATGCACATTATGCTATAAAACGATGCTGTTTGTAAAACTTGTCCAAAAAAATGATAGATATTGATAAAAGGATCCAGTTGAGAAATGTCCAAGACGTTTCTCGGACCTAATTGCTAAATTATTTTGTTTAGGGACTCAGATGATAATAAAGTGGCTAATTTTAGGTTTTTAAAAAATGATTTTTAAGTAGAGAAAAAAAAACAAATTCTAATTTAACGGACTGCAACTGGTCTAGCTGCCATAACCTAAACGCCTCCATTTCCTCTCTTCCCAGGGTTTGCTCGCTACCTCAGAACACAACCACTGCCACCACCCCACCGCCATCTCCTCAACCTGCGGAAGCATCCGGGGCTAAATAATAACAAACCCTCTCACATGGATAACAGAGGAGAAACTTTGGTTGATAACAGTCCCGAAGACATACGCTGGCTCTGTAACCTGTCAGAATCGGAGCTTGTAAGTTAAACATGGATTTTCTCATTTATTTCTTTCTCGTATAATTCATGGTGAATTAAATAGTTTTATTTTTTAAAATTTCTGTTTGCAGGATATGCTTATTACGTTAAAATCATTAATTCTTCATCGGGCAAAGGTACTCGGTCATGATGAACTTGCCAAGAAATTCGATTCGCCGACGCTTCGAGCCGTCGGTATTTTTTATGCTCTTTTTTTCTTTTGTTTTTAATTAATTTTTATCGATTGTAAATTGATATGGAGTTATGGTGAACTGTTGAAAGTTTAATTCAGAAAATAATTTATGTGACGGGAAGTTGCGCTGAGCCAGCTAAGTGTCTGTCCGGGTTTTATCTGACCTGCACCAGAAGGTGTGCGCCAGAGTTTCTCACCATAAAAAAAAAAATATTCATGCATGCGGTGCAATTTTTGCATTTCAGTCGTGTGTGTGAAACATCTGTGCTGAGAATTTGATTCTAACTCGCCACGCATGTATTGTATGCATGGCTGGAATGCGATGCTCATGACATGTGTGACTATTGCTAGTGTTGCTCTGAGGTCTTTCTTGTTAAGTTGTCTTATTTATTTGTTTGTTTGTTTGGTGTACAGGATTCATTTTTATTAGGGTTTGTACTCTGTCTGACTTGTTCTCAATGGCGATTGACGTTAGAACTGGAGTAAAATGTTGTGAGATTAATTTGGTGGCCGCATTGTTAGAGCTTGAGATGCTTAATGTTATGTGGCCCTAACTTGCATTCTAGTGTCATTTATGACCTCTGCTACATCCTCCAAACCCAATTAGTAGTTGAGAATCCACTGAATCTTCTAGCCCTTTAAGGATCACATTGCAGTGCTCGTCTCTATAAGCTTGTGAACACGAACATGATGTCGAGATGCCAATAAAAAAATTGATTATTGTGACCCTCTGATTGTCTTAGGTGTTTCATATGATTAAAAATGAAGGGTAACTGAGCATGATGAAAATTGGTCACTGAGTGGTACAGTTGTAAATTTTTCAGGCTGCCAAGTAACTGCATGGCTCAATTCCTTAAACTGCAATTGTGAATCACTCTTGATCATTTGCTTAGAATCCTTCTTTGGCAGCTCCAACACTAAAAAAATGCCCTTACATGCCGAATATAATAACAGAATGTCTGCATCATTTCCCTGGCTGAATGCACCTTCCTTGTAACTTGAATCAATTCTGTGAAGTTTTCAACTTTTATAGTGGCTAAGAAAGTCTTGTGTTTTCTCTGAGCCATATGCAGGGCTCTGTTTGATGGAATATCTGAAAGGAAAGGTTAGAGATTTATCACATGTTCAAGGCTTGACTAAGCTTGCTGCATTCTCGGATTGTTGCAATCTATTAAAAGGCAATCCTGGGGACGACTCCAGCATTGAAGAGCTGAAGGCTTCCATCGATATTGATGAAAGAAGGAGACCAATCAAAAGGTATGAAGTATCTCAAAGTGCAGTTGTTAATGACTTAAGTTATGATTTATTTTGGTTAGATGCTTGGACCTTGCTGATATTTCTAGAATTATTTTTTTATCAATTCATTTACCTACCCTTCATTGGAAAGTTGGAATTATATTGGTGGTGATGCTTTAAAGGAAACAAGTTATGATTTTTTGCAAGATTTGTACTAAGAACACCATGATTATCATTCTAGATTTAGTATCTAGTTTTTGTCGAAAATTTGATCTCTCTGTCTTTCATTGTGCTTTTATTAATGCCGCTACTAGAACTTTCATCTAAAACTACATCCAATTGATCAGCATCTGGTTCATTTTGTTACTTTGATTTTCCTGAAGGACGATTAATACTTGTTCATTAGTTTAGAGAAAATGCTGATTGTTTGTTTGGTGGTTCCTTGCTGAAATTTGTGGCTATTAAAACAAATGGTATTGATGAAGTTCTACTGTCTACCCATGATTTCTGATACATTTTGTTAATCTTTCTGTTAATCGATTTTTTCACAGAGCAGGTGAAGAGGCAACCAAACAGAAGAAACAGAGATTATGACATTATGTCAGCATATCAAGGCAACACTGTTGACTAACAGCAGTTAACCAATTTCTCAGAAGAAGGCGGGCTTTTTGCTGATGTTGGCTCCAAAGATGCAAAACTGTATCATATATTTTTTCCACGAACTAGTCTTTCTACCCTCCTTTGTGGATCTTGTATGTGAACATGGGAAGATCTATATATAAAGCAATCTAAAAAAAAGAAAAAAATCTCCAATAGATTGTTATTAATTGAGATATTGACCAGTTCAATTTAGAAATGCAATCTTAATTTTGGTGCAGAGCTTGCTCATTGTTTTCAAGCCAGTATTCGTATTTTATAAGCCATTTATCTGAGAATCCTGGTGCAATAAGCTTTGTGCAAACCATTTATCTGAGATGCAAATCAATTTGGATTATAAGCCATATGAGCAACTATGGAAGCAATTCGGGTGAATAAGCAAACACAAAACGCAAGACAAATGCCGAATTCAAGATCACCATGGAAGTCCAGTTATGGTCCGAGTTCTTCTGGGTAGGCCAACTGTTGTCCGAGTTCTGATGTGAAAACTGAGATTGGATTTTGAATCAATATGTATGCCACTCTTGAGCTGCATGGCTTGGTGAGCTATTTCATAATGGGGATTAAGGATTCATGGGATTCTCGGGGTGAGGAGGGGACAAGAGTGGGGATGTGATGGAAGAAGCCACTGAAATACATCGAACAGCCTTTTGAGGGAGTGGGCTTTAGTCATTTCTTCATTCTTTCTCCTGTTGCGACCAGAGCATGATTCTCTTGTTGGCCGCGCTTGTTTTTTTTTGTACCAACAAACGCATGGCAACAAGGGGCCATGAGGGCCCTCCTGCTCTTTAAAGATCTTGAAAGGAAATGTCAAATTCTCCTTTCACGTACAGCAACATTTTTTTTTCCATGTCTAACTATAAAACATTATTTAATATCCCAATTCCTAATCCAATAGATTGCTTCACCTAAAGAAGCAGTTCATAAGTTGAAGAAGTGTTTCCCAACCCTAATGGACACACACTCTGCTTCAACAAGTTAGCGACATTAATGGAGAGCCTCTCTTGTGGAATTTCTATTTGGAAGGGAGTTAGCTCCCTAAGCCAGAAGAATCAATTTCTTCTCTCCAAAGTCAAACTCTCCATCCCCTTTATCCCCATGCTTTGTAACATCCGAAGACAATATCATAAATTAGCGCCATTCATCCAAAGTTTGTTCGAGGCCAAAAGAAATGATTAAAGATACACCACACTGTCCCCCCTCGCTCTCCATATCTTTCTTTTTTCCTACTTTTCCTCCTCGTTTATTCCAAAATTTCACCTACAAGCTTCCATTTCTATATATATATATAAATGGAGACAATCACCGAGCAAGTAGACGCCCGAGACAAGGGTTGATCAATGACAACGCAAGGCTCTTGAAACCATTGCAATTACTTGAATGGTGTTATGATGTACCATCAGGGGGGGGGGGGGGGGGGGGGAAGAAGTGGATAAAAAGCTGGATAGGTCTACAAGCCATGCGAAGGGATCTTATCGTATCATAACCTTGTACAAGATTATAACATGGTGTCGGTTTAAAAACGAATAAACGTACACTAATCACTTTTAATTAGTGGATAATGGACACGGGACCTAAAAAAGATTTACTTAAGCATCAAGGCACCCTCTCCCAATGATGTTATCCTCCTATAAAATTTATTCCCTCCATGAGTTCACCCAAGACAAGAAGATGGCTACTGTCTCGGATAGAAAAGCAATTCCACCAATGAAAATGGAACTTACATTCTACTCTGAAAATTACTCCTATATAGTATTATTAATTGATTAACAAACAAACATGGCCTTATGACTTTGGGCTGATTAGCAGAGGGAGGTATATTTTAAAGGTCAATGTCACCACATCATTTCTGTGATTTTGTTCATGTTAAGCTCCAGGCAGAATCTTTCAATTGAAATCAATCAAGGGAAAATCTTGGTGACAGTGCTAATTCGACCACTCCTATTTCTTTCTTTTTTAATATGAAGCAAAAGGGCAAGGGGATCCCGTCTCTTTCCTGCTATGATTCAAAAGAAAAGTGTAAAGTATCCCTGATTATATATATTACCATTATTTATATGTTATTATTTTCTCCCTGTAAATATTTATTCGTAATATTTTCCTGCCGGCCGATGGAATAAGTTTTATGATTGTATTTTATTGTACAAGTAAAATTGATTTCCAGTAACAAAATTATTATAGGCCTGTCATTATCCTTATCCTCAGGACAAAAGGTAAGAACATGCCAACATAACTTTTTTATTTGTCTGTCTCATTTTTCTTACCTTCCTATATATTTTATATTTCTTCGTGGTCAATTTTTGTTACCTCGTTATGGATGGCACGGAACCTCTTTGGAGCGTGTATATTTTCGTGTTTAATTATTTTTTTTTGTTTTAAATAAGTTTTTTTTTTAATTTTTTATTGTTTTGATGTGTTGTTGTGAAAAATAAATTTTAAAAAATTAAAAAAATATTAATTTAATATATTTAAAAACAAAAAATATTTAAAAAAAGACTACCCAGTTGTTATAATCTTGAATACTACAGTAAAAAAGAAATGCTTAGTGCTTCGTCTTCCTTTTGATACTGTACGGCTTCAAATTAATTTACAGAGGTAGGATGCAAATAACCACTGATCAATAGAGTGTTGCTTGTTCGTTAATCTCAATCACCATTAACTGAATGTTGCTGAATACTAATCCCAAGAATTTTTCTATTAATGTATTGACCAAAGATGTATATAGTTTTGGTTTCAGGACAGAAGAAGAGACAGAGAGAAAACAGCAAATTCAAAACTGGAATCGAATTCTCACGACAAAAACCACTGTTATGCATGGGTTCAAATTCCTGGGATTGCGAGCATTAATAATATCATGATTTGGAGAAGATCTGTACATATCTAGTTTCACCATAAAATTAAACAAACCTTGATATATTTTTAAAGAAATAATGCATAAATTAAACTATGAGCTGACCACTTGCCCTTATCAAACACGCATGTAAACGTATATACATGCAGTGTTGGTGAAGAGTACTTTGGGTGGATTAAATCATAAACTCGATCAAGTCTTCGTGAGAATTAATAAATTATCAGCGGTGGGAATATTTCGGTAATTAAGATGAATATTATTCCAAACATAAATAATTTAAAAGAAAAGGAAGAAGAAAGGGAAACGACTAAGAATTAAACTTATCTCAGCAATTCTTTCCTTGGATCCTAAAAAGTAAAGAGCTGGCTCCAGCCCTCGTGTTTCATGTCATGCAGTCACTTGGCTGGACTAGCTACAGATGATCAGTTACCTTAAAAATAAGTTTGACCAAAATTATTTGTAGAAATTTGTCATTCATGTTACACGATCTTAGACTATATATATATATATCTAACATCCTGTCATTGTACCTTTTGTTTCAATGAGAGACTTTAAGCATCCTTGAGCCTCTTTTTTTTCCCTTTACTAAGAACATACATGCTAGTGTAGGAGTCCTCGATCTTGAAGCTTTATTGGGTGGTCTAGTCAAATATTTACTTACAAATTTGCTTGAAAGCGCAAATGTACGTTCCCACCCACGAGGAAGATTTGTGTTTTCTCTCGTTAATTTTCTTGAGAGAAACTTTTTTTAATTAAAAACAATTTGTTCCCTTTATGATTAAAAATCTTTTTTAAAAAATTGATTAATTAAAAAAATAAGGTTAAAAATAAGGTATTCATGTTACCATTGAAAGATTGATGGAAGAAAAGTATGGCGTTGATTACTCTTCTATTTGAAATTGCAACTTAAATAGAGATTGACTAAAATTAAATTTTACTTTTTTTTATAAAATTAATTTTTTTTTTATTTTTGGATCGTTTGGATGTGCTGACGTTAAAAATAAATTTTTAAAATAAATAAAAAATTATTTTGTTATATTTATAAACTAAAAATATTTGAAAAATAACTATTATTATACTAGAAAACACATCTAGAAGAAAAATAGTGATCTCCAATCACGATAATGCTAAGAATTTGTGTGAGAATTTTATATCAGTACTGAGGGTTGTTTCGGGGCCAAAATAAGAGTATCATTTCTTCTATATTGGGACCCTCTTTGCTTTGAATTTCATGCCTTTTATTGTTTCTAAAAATTTGAAATTATGGTTGCTGCCTCTCCTTTTCTTTATACCAACCGAAAGAGATTGTCGTTTTTTTTTCCCCTTCTTCCAACGCTAGAAAGGATATCTCTCTCTATATGAGTTGACTAAAATGACTATGTATATCAAGGAACATCACTATAGCATCATCACCAATATGCAATATTTCCATTGCTTTGACCAGAAAAACACCTAATTAAATTGTCTCTAAGCGGCGGGTTCTAGGTTTCTTCCTCCATGATAGAATAATTGTTTCACCTAATTTACCTGCCTAGGTGAATTTCTTTTGTTCCTCCAAGGGATGCAAAGGAGTGTAATTGTTCCATCATCCAATTGCGTTCTTGGATGGTGAGAGTTAGTTGAGTGATTGAAGACACGGCTTTGAAATTACACAAGACAATTGAACAATGGCTTACAAACCAACATTGTCGGATTGACATCAAATTAATTAAGACCACTTAATTAGTTTCTTGGGAATTTTGTGTCTGCTCTTTTTCTCGAAAGTACTAACCCCCCTTTGTCATAGCCAAATTAACTCTTTGTTTGCTAAATTTTAGGCTAAATTTGTATTTCAAAATCCTTGATGATGAAAACGATGTTTTGCCCAAAGAGAAAATGACATGGCGGAAAAATTCCATGTTCTTAAAGTATAAATTTTAATTTAAGTTAAACCCGCGGTTACATTATGACAATTAGTAAAAATTTCATGAATCTTCAAATCTTTTATTTATAATGAACAGTCATCTCCCTTTCATTATCTACTTTATTTATAATAATCCCAGTACTCTATATGTTTTAAAAAGATATATAAAATATTAAGAATATAAATAAAAGAATATCTTCACTTGATATTTTTTTGTTTGTATTTATCTATTTTTATAAAGTAGATTTCATTGAATAATTAATACAGTATCACTGATCACAGCATGAGCACCATAAAAGATACTACATCAATAGTTATTCAAATAAAAATTCCTTGATTTAATTAAATCACCGCAGTGTTCTCAAGCAAGACAGTAAAAAGTACATATAATGAGCCTCAGTCATAGGTAGAAAACTAGAATCCATGATGGTAACTCGATTGATTTTGATTAAGTGTGAAAACAATCATATCAAAACCTAATGACGACGACCATTGAGATCATCAAATTGAAGACATTAATTATGAGTTAGTTAGGAAATTATGAAATCCTTGTGTAACCATCAACTTTTAGAAATGTAAGACCGTTTACTACTTTCTAGGACTTGATTAAAAATGATAAATCACCTTGGTTTAATTAATCCTTTGGTACCACCTAGCTAGCTAGCACTGGAGCCCTACATCGATCCTTTCCATGATAGGGATCCTGCAGCGCCTCGCGTTTTGCATTGCCTTTTCAAAAGCATACCATAAGGTAGCGGTTGGTTGCATCTTTAGTTAGTTTTTTGTCATCTCCACTGATTCCTAATGCCAATCAACTTTTTTTTAATTATTAATTAGCTAGGGTTCAGCATCTTTAGTAAATAGTTCAACAACCATCATCACAATTTTTTAAAATCATTTTGTTTGATTTTAAGAGTTTTCGATGACTAGTTGTCTGCTGTTCATGTTTTTGTAAACATAATGAAAAACAAGTTTTATGTGTTTGTTTCTAAGTTTAGAAATAAAAATAATAATTGCCCAAAAAAACCCAAGGTAATTTTACGATATTCATATATAGAGTTACTAATTAGTTATTTTATAAGCTCATTTTAATTTTAAAAAATACAATATAAGTAAGAGGGAAAAAATAATAGATAAAAATATTCTTATTATTTTTAATAAGTCTCGAATCTTATTTTTTTAATGGGTCATTACTATATTTTGTTTTACGTAAATTTCATAAAATAATTAATATGACATAACTAATTATTATTTCATATATATGCATCATATATAAATGTTTTTCCCAAATATTTGTCATTTGAAGTTGTAACCTATATAATAAAATTGTTACGTGGTGCATGGAATGTAATGGGAGGATTCAGAGAAGAAAATTTCATATAGATATGACAGTTTTTTTTTTTAGAAAAAAAAATACCATGAGATTACCTGGAGACGAATTCAATTTCTTGTTGTGTAACTATCCAACCGTCAACCTTTAAGGGGAAAAAAATCCAGTTGAAGATCGAAACCTCTATTTTTAAAAACAAAAGTTCTTCCAGGGAAGTTACTATTCATTAATTGATTATGCCAAAATAAGCAAGCAACACACTAAGCATGCAGTGCCTGGTCTTTATTAAGCAATAAAAGGAAAAGCAGGTTTTGTATTCCAAATTAAGACATGTTGTTGCACTGTTCTCAACTATGTTTTTAGGGTTAGTGGGAGATGTAATTAGTGTGTTCTTGAAGCATATTCATTGACCAAATGCTGGTAAACCCCACAGTTGACTAACACACAATTATTGTATCCATTAACTCAAAAGATTATGCAATTGAGCACTTCATTATGAGTTAGTTTAAACAGGGCCACCTGAGATTGATTTAACGCACATACACATCTGGTTATAGTTTATAAAAAAATAAAAAGATTTAATTGGACCATTTAATTTGTTGTTTTTACTCTCCTTTTTTTTTGTCACTGTAGAAGGACATGGAGACTTGCATGCGCGCGCTACCTAAAGCTGAAGCAAGTTCTTGATTTAATTATTTAATCAGATTTAGATCTCCAAGTTTCGTAATCATTGCTTTGATTTAATTTAATTAATCAACAATAGCTTCTCTTTAATGATATAGATAGCTGACTTTTGAAGAAGAACAACATGCCTTGCTCATATTCATAATTATTCTTGCCATGATATTGCTACATGCCATGCTTGGTTGGAAATTAAAATGCGTGCGTTGCTATATTTGATAAGCAACGCTTCATAGTATTAATTCTATATTAGCTTGACTTTGATATTTGTCGAGTGTACTATATATTATTTCATGGTGTTTTGTATTTATCCTTCTGAAGATAACTACTTGTATGGATTTGATCAAATTGACACGCCTACTTGCGAAATGAGCTACCGACATCACTCGTGTCCTCTTCTTCATTCTACATATTTTATTAGTTTCCAACTACAAAGTTAGTACCCTTGTGTATTGTTGTGGATAACTTCGCAGTAATGTTATTAGACTTAATTCCGTGAGTCAACAATGTGATTTGTAAAAAGAATTGTTGGATGGGTTCAAATTTTAAAGCTGATATAGCGTGGTCTATAGAGTACGTACTACTAAAGTATGTAGATATTGATCTAGTTTGACCTAGATGACTTTAAGAATGTATCTATAAATTAGTCAACCCAGTAAAACCTTGTTTGAATATTATATATATCCAAAAACGACATGCAAAAATCATAATTTAGGTTGTAATATCGAGATAAATCCATAGAAAAACTTTGAAATTAATTACGAAACCAATATTAAAAAAAACTAATGCAGAACAATATAATCGTACAAGGGTGAATTCTAGAAAAACATTAATTACACAAAAGGATAAAAAGAAATGAGGGTGAGAAAAAACATTAATTATAAGTATAAAAATTTTAATTGAATTGAAAATAGCTTTAATAAAAGGAAAAAAAATTTAAAAAATGAGGTTTAAACTGAAAAAAATAGATTAAATGATGAAATTGAAAGAAAAAAATTTCAACAAAAGTGCCAAGAATAAAATTAGAAATAAAAAAAAAGGATTGGAATAAAAAATCAACCATATAAGAAATTGCAATTAAATGACTAAATTGAAAAAAATAAAAACATCTATAAATAGAAAAGGAACGAAATAAGAAATTAATAGAATGAGAATTGAAATTGAAAAGTATATAAGAAACAAAGAGGACAATAGTATACATTACCTGTCATCAAAGAAAAAAAAGAAAAAAAAAAACAAACAATCAGATGTGACAATCCGATCACTGTCAGCTGCCACGTGCCATTCCAAGTGAAAGAGGATCGCTGATACATCTAGGAAGACGACGGAAGGTGAGTTACGTTTACCAGGTAATGTCACACGCATCGCCTGAAGAGCACCGATGCCACCCATGTGTTGGGGCATGCCAACACGTTTCAGCAGCTACAAGCATTAAAAATCTAGAAAAAAAGAGTGAAAATACCAAAATGGGGTGGAAACGGTGATGGTGTTGGATCGACTGATTCTAATGCTGGTGCAAGTTTTACGGGAGAAGATTTTGATGAGACTACTTGTAAAAGTTCTTATTAAGTGACTCTGATTAGTGCAGCCCATGATATTCCTGTGGAAGAGGAGCATGAAGTTATTTGGTTTTAGGAGGAATCCGATGATGATGAGGTTGATCGTGAAGAATGTCCTACTATTCGTTTATCGTCTAGCCATATGAAACGAAAAGGAAAACCTTAGGAACCAACCCTCGTAGTCAAAATTCTTGGGTCGGAAAATAGGGTACAAATTCTAGTCTAATTTAATAAATCAATGGAATCTCAAGAAGGATGTTGTCCTTGTCGAGTTGTGTAACGAGTACTACCTTGCTAAGTATCTTTATGATGAGGATTATAATGACCCCGAATGGTGTCTGATCATATCTTAACGGTCCTGGAATGGCATCCAAATTTCGATCCTTATAAAGCTTCCATTGATAAAGATATGGCGTGGCTCAGAATTCCCAGGGTCCTGGTGTAATATTATGATAAGTTAATCCTCACACACTTTACGAACAAGCTAAGGTGTAGAATTCTGGTCGACGAGAACAATGAACTTAGCACTAGAGCAAGATTTGCTAGGGTTAGTGTTGCAATCAATCTGAATGAACTTGTGAGATCTACTATTAGAATATTGAGGCGTTGAATTTGGAAGGCTGAATATGAAGAAATTTATTTAGTCTGTTTTGGATGCGAAATGCATGTATGGGCATAAAAGGAGAATTGTAGTCATGGTGAGATCGATGATCATGAGCCAAATATGGAAGGACCAGTGCCTCAACCTGCTCATCCCACAGTTGAGCAAACTTTGGTGAGATTCGATCGGAGTTGAATTTTTTTATGAGAAAAAGTAATAAAGCCTAAGAAAGGCACAAACCACAGCCCATAAGGACACATGTAAACAATTATACGATGGGTACTTTATATGAGGACATTACTGTGTCTATTATAGCTGAAACTAAAAATTGTTTTTCAGGAGTGTCACTCCTTCATTTTAGGGTTACGATGAAGACATGTAGTTATATTGTAGATGAGGTGCAACAGAGACTTATCGGCTGGAATATTGATAAGCTTTCTCCAGCAGGTTGAATAACTATTTTTCAATCAGTGTTGACTTCCTTGCTATGTACACTATGCATTCGGCTTGTTTACCAAAGGGTACTTGTGAAGCTATTGAGAAGATTCTTAAGAGGTTCACATAGGGTGATGCGAAAGATATTGCTCGCAAAGTCCATTTAGTTTAATGTAATGGGATTTGTAAGCATGAAGAGTTTTGTGGATTGGGAATAAAAAGGCTTGGCTTTATGAATGGTGCCTCTTATGAAGCTTTGATGGGGTATTTTGTCTGGTCAAAATCATTCATAAACTCAAAACAAAATATATTTGGGAGGATGGTATGCCTATTAGCATAGCTGCTGCTTCACCATTATGGATCAGGGCAATCTGCAAGATCTTGTCTTTAGTTTTGAGTAGTGGTGCTTGACTTTCGAGTAATATTGGGATGACAACTCGATTATGGTATGACGATTTGATAGCAGGGTTTGATTCTAAGCTGGTGGATTGTGATGTTGCTATTATTTCTGAGGAACAGCGCTTAGTTGGACTGTTAGTCGGTTTATTGATGATAATGGACAGTGGAATTGGTCACTGTTTGATCACTTACTTCCGATTGAGGTGGTGTTAAGGGTGGCAGCTACTTTCCTTCCTCGTCATGATCGTTCAAATATGTTTCAGTACCCAAAGCTCCATCTTTAATCTTTATTTTTTTTATTGCATGGTCGGTTTGTTTGGAGGGAACTGGTAATCAGGTATCTTTTAATGCTGGATATTTTGATAGATGGATTTACATGAATCTCACCAGTGATTATGGTAACTAAGGTGTGGGTATATAATATTGCCACTGTGTTTGGAATTTCAGTTTGAAAACGTCAGAAATCGCAAAAATTAACATAAAAAAATGGTTTGCAACAAAAAAAAAATAGTTTTGTTTACTTGATCCTAAAAAAAAAAAAACAAAGCAAGGATATTGAAAGATTGAGTGTTTGTGGTGGCCGGATTTATAATGATAGGACCTTGATTTGTGATAAAATAAGAAGAATGTTGTTTTTTGCATAAAGAAAAAGGAAGAAAAAGATGAAATTTAGGGAGTGGTAACGTGGCAGTTATAATTTAAATATTACCGATGGTTTTCAATGGAAGTTAACAATGATATTTTTTCATCGATAATTCTGTCAATAATATTAACATGTTAGATTTACCGATAGAAATATCAAGGGAAAAAATATCTAATTTTTTTTCATACCTTGAATTCTACTTGTAATTTCCTCGGTATTTACCAATAAAATTTTTTCTATCAATGAATATCAATAAAAATAATGATGTCATGTTTCATTGGTAAATATCATTGTAATTTAATAACAATATTTTTTTTTATTTATATTTCACAATTTTCATATAATGTTTGTTTAAAGCGAATACACATATGATTCTCGTCATGATAATCTTGGTTGTGCAGTTGCAAAATGTTTGATTCATGATGGTGTTATTCTTAAATGAGTCTTGTCGAAATACATATGTTTGATTAAAGGAAATGACACAAAAAAATAGATAACAAATATAATCAACACAAATTCTATTAAAATAGTATCATCATATAAAAATTTTATTATTAAATATTTTATTGAAATACAAGCTAAACAACTTTATTTATATTAGTATTAGGTTTATTTTTAAGAGGACATAAATCCTAATAAATAATGATAGAGTTATTCTATTATTTCTAAACTAAATAGGAAAAATAAAATTATAAAGCATAATATTTGATTTTCTAAACTAAATAGAAAAAAAAATAAAAACACCATAAGTAAAAATATTTTTTAAAACTAAATAGTAATGAAAATAATTAAGGAAATAAATATTTTTTCCTAAGAATCCTCCAACATTAGTCTCCTTAGAGATAATTTGTCCTTGAGTTAATTTGTCCTTGAGTTCAATTTGATCTTGTCTCAATTTTGTGGATATTCAATCAAGATTCTTCAATCCCTTCTCTTTATTTACTCTCGGTGTATAATAATTTTAGATATGAACTTCATTCTTTTCATGTTAAAATTTACATAAGAATTAATAATTAGCAAATTATTTCTCTTCCAATAAATTCTAAAGTAATGAATTGCAAATCTTAAATCTGCTTAATCAATATATGTTGTATATACATAACCCTTGAACAAAGCTATCTTTGTAATAATAGTAAGTTTTTAATTAAAAAAATTTAACATAGCCTAAATCAATAATTTTTTTATTAAGCACTTTTTATGTTTTCATCATTGCTATTAATATCATTATTTATGCTAATCATTATCAATATAATTATCATCAAATTAAACATTATAAATTGATGAATAATATATATATATATATATATATATATATATCATTATAAATAATATCATTAAAATCTTCACGATATTTATCTTGATCAAAAGGCTACTATCTCTGCTCTCGTCCCTAAAATAGGTTTTTAAAGTTGGTCAAAGGTTAAATTAACTAATCTTCCACCATAAAAATTCCAAATAGGAGATCCTCGTTCAAAAAGGAAAGCACATATAAAAAAATTATATATTTTATTTTCCTATTTGGCACCAATTCTACAAATTAACAATATATCAAAACATGTGGAGTTTTTACTGTAGCAAATTTCATTATACACTCTCTCATAAATCATTGTGGATTGAAATAGTAATTTTTTAAAAAAATCAATTTGATTCTTGAATTTATTTTTCATAATTGGGTTTTTTTAGCCTAGATTTGCACCCAATTGCATGTTTTTCAATCTTTTTTCAAAATTATCCCTGTGAGTTTAGCAGATTAGTCTAAGTTAACTCAGGTGAATCAAATATTTTTCCACCTCAATATTACATCAAAATATTATTCAATTCATGGTTAAAATGAATTTGTACTTTTATTTATTGAGAAAATGATGTGATCATGTGTTATATTTGTTTTCTTTTACCAAGGATTTAACCCAAGAATGGTACGATACTTGAATGAATCTTGTTTTTCTATCAAGCAATCTAAGACCAAATTGTGCTAGGAAGAGAGTTTTAATAGGGTTTTGTTTTTTGTTTTTTTTTTTACCATAACTATAATAAATTAAGAAAGCAAGATGAGGTGTCTCGTACATTATAGTCCAAAGACCAACAGCGCTTTGATGGAAAACAAAGATAAAGAACAGACACATCCCATTCGCTAGCTGCATCATGGTGATTCGTGAATCTATTCAAATACGTGCAAGGGCCCACCAGAAAAAAACATCATTGCATATCTTTAACTGTCAAAAGCATGCCTTTAACCATTCCATTTTCTGCCGTATTATAATGACTCATGCTATCATTAAGCTGCTGTGTTCGCTCTCCAAGCTTAATCGGAGGTGGTAAATATATAGGGTTGTTTTCTTTTTTATTTCTCTTAAGAAAAGAAATCTTATGAATATATATATCGATCTAGTAAGAGAGATTTGGAAATCATCTTCGTATATATAAAATTGATGTAAAATAAAAAACCAAAAAAAGAAAAAGAAAAAAGCGCCAAGGGATGTCACGATTCAAGAGATGTTTCTTGTCGACCAGAAAATCACCGCTTCCTTTCATGGGACCCATCTCAGATGGACTCGCTTTGCTTATAAAACCACCGCTCCCTCCCCTCTACTTGACCCCTCCCTCCCCCCCCCCTCCCCTCTACTCTCTTATCCTTATCAGAGCTCTCTTTTGCTACTTTTTTTTTAGCCCCTACCTCTTCTACTCTATATATAGCATATATCCTTGTCTTTTTACCATCTAGCTTGACCTCCTTGTCCTTTCTCTGAGGCCAAAGTACCTTATGCGAGTTTGCTCACAACAGTAAAGATTGTTGGGTTTAGTGTTAACTTGGAAAGGACCTTTGGCACCATGAAGGAGGGTGGCAGGAAACAAGGTGCACCCTCACCATGTGCAGCATGCAAGCTTCTAAGGAGAAGGTGTGCCCAGGATTGTGTGTTTGCCCCTTATTTTCCAGCAGATGAGCCCCAGAAGTTTGCTAATGTGCACAAGGTTTTCGGTGCTAGTAATGTCAACAAGATGTTACAGGTTGGTTCCTGTCTAACTTTACTCTTTAATCTTTATAGCACTTGTAAAGTCTATCTTGCAGAAAATGAACTTAAGGGTGTGTTTGGAAGCAACATCTTGGTCACAGAAAATGACTTCATTACACTTCGATTGAAGCACTTGAAACCAAACTCTTGAACTTTAATAAGAAGTCATTTTTTACATAATTTTGGGGTACCCATTTTCTGCTGAAGTTGCTTCCTTAATTTGATGCCCAGATTGGTGGTCGTTTGTTGATTTTTCAAGTCTCCACAATAAATACTCGTGAATTAGTAATTAGGCTTTTATGTCGATTCTTATAATTTAAAGAAAGAGCTTAATTCTATAGCAATTGAGAGATGCACTTCTTTGATGGAATTAGAAGAAATCTAGAAAAAAAGAGAGGTTAAATGATCACTAATTACAATGAAGTGGGTAATCCATCTACATGATAAATGTGGTTACCCTCCTAATTCTTCATTGGAAGGGTTAGAGGTAATGGTTTTCCTCCTTCCATCTCTCAAATTATTAGTTTAAACTTGGGTTGTAAGAATATGGGAGCACAGGCAGGTTCTCGTAAAACCATGTTAGAGGTGGTTTTGCTGTCTACAAGTGGTTGGTTCTATGTGGTTTTTTTTTTCAAATCAAGACTGTTTCTTTGATTTCTAATGGCACTCGATGATCTTAATAATTGAGGGATGACTAGAATCTGGGATTTCTCAAAATGACCCCCGGGATCTTAAACTCATATTATCATCTACAAGGAGAGGGGCACCAATGCCATTTCCGTAAAGAGGTTGGATTTTTTTTTTTATTAAGGTAAAGATTTATATATATAAAAAAAAAATATCGGTGCACGAAGGAAGCTTGTAATCCCAATAAGAAATGGCACAAAAGTGACAGAGACGGGCACCCAGAAAGAATCCAAAATAGAGAAGAATGGAGCACCTTGTAATTGACTGGATGAAAAACCATAAGAGAAATATACATATATTTACTAATTTCTATGCATACGGCAGTATAAATGACTCCTGCATAATGTAATCATGATATCATGTGCACTTGTCCAATGTTTATTTTATTTTCTTGGTGCAAGAGAGAAGAAAGCTAGTGCCTTAGGAAGGCCACCCTGACAACAGTCAGCCGGCAACAATGACGAATACCTGGAGGGGAGGGGAGCCTGTCAAATCAAATTAACAAGGGCATAATTCAATTGTAAATCGCATCTACCTTTGTTTTACCAAGTCAATAAGTTCATTGAATGATAAGAGAGAATGGAGAAATAATTGCATGAGAAATGGTCATCATGACTTTATAACACAAGATAGTGGATCATGCAGTCATTTCACAGTGAGTCAGCATGATTTATGTTGATATATAATTTAACTTCATGCATTGTAAGGCAGGTTCACTTGATATATTTGCACTGAAATGACTGAGGTTATGCCCATTCTCTTTCCAGGAGAGAAGTAAACGGTCTTCCTTTTCATTTTTCAGGAACTACCAGTGCACCAACGAGGAGATGCGGTTAGCAGCATGGTGTATGAGGCGAATGCCAGGGTGCGCGACCCAGTCTATGGGTGTGTGGGTGCTATATCGTCTTTACAGCAACAAATTGATGTCCTGCAGACCCAGTTGGCACTGGCTCAGGCAGAGGTGGTGCACCTCCGAGTGAGGCAGACAGCAACTCTATCAAACCATGGGCCAACTCCTGCTAGCCCTGGCAATAGTGGGTCGCCTTCCTCTAGGCTCATGGGGTCCCAAATGAAGCCCATTTTTGACATGGAAATGGTGGACCACACCAGCTTGGGAGAGTCAATGTGGTCATGCTAGGGTCTGCATGCTACCTTTTTATGTCATGCCTAGCCTTCCTGCTACTATATCTAGGTTGATCTTGTCTCCTGTGTTTTCAATCACCCCTCTCTCTTTTCCTTTTTTAAATCTTGATATCCTACTCACTATATATCAATATGGATAAAGAGGTATAGACACTAGTAGTGGCGGTGGTGGTAATTACTATTGTGGCGGCGGCGATAGTAATAGCGATGTGGCAGTTGCTTTCAATTTAGGCTCTCCTTGCTTTCGGATTAACTATATTGTACATATAATTTGACTATATATATATATACAGTGAGTAATTAATTATATGCTGGTGCCTGGTTGATTGTGGACTTTGTGGCTACACATTGGATGGAATTTCCGTGTAAGCTCAGCGATATATTGACTTCGGTTCTGCTTTTCTTCCATGGTGCAATGTTCTTTACTCAGTTAGATTCTTAAATGATTTTGCCTTGTGATAATGTGTTTTATAGCTTGTTGATACAGAGACTTGAAAACGACTCAAGCATTGTTGATACAGACAGAGACTTGCTTTATCAAATCACGCTATTAGTAATTTGTACAATTTGTCTTCGTCCTCTGGATTGTTTGCTTTTAACTACTGGTTTAATCCATCATTGTTTACTAGTGAAGAAGGCGATTAGAAGCTACAAAGGCTATAGATGGGCCTCACATTTTATCTAGGGCTTTGGCCCACAGAGTATTTGTCGAACTGCAAGCTTTTGCTGTCGTGGGTTTCCATTGCTCGTAGAAGCAAGCCCTGGACTTGTATAATCCTGTTGTCCAATTTTACCCAAACTGCAAGTTGTTTTTCAAATTCTCTAAATGAAAAAAATAAAGACTTGGTTCATCTAATTTTTTATATCCTTTTCTTTTGTTGTTTTCAATGTAAGTCAAATAAGTTTGTTGGTTTCTGTTCTTATGAATTTATATTTAACGAAAGTATTTTCTTAATTTCACAAGAAAAAACCCTTTTGAAATAATAAAAACAATTAAAATAGAAATTGAAAAACTATGTTATGATCGTAAATACAACCTTATTTTTAGGTTTGAGAGATTTCAAATTTCATACTTCGGTGTAAAATTCACACTTGTCTGGAACTCCCCCTTCTCATCAACAGACTCCCAAGGAATGCACCCCTCTTACACTCCTCTCCTTAGCCTGCCCCTCAAATATATCAGTGCCAAAAAAAAAAACGTGGAAAAGGATTCTCCGTCCATTTCTAATTTCTAAGTGAATCGAGCGTGATCTAAGAGATTATACAACTGTAGGAAAAGAGACTAACCTGGGTGGTAATTTAAACATCCTTGACAACAAGATCACCATTGACTAGCTCTCTGTAGGCAGAAACAGGCCAAGAAAAGCCTCTAAAGACCAAGCTAGTAGCCAAAGGCACATCAATAATGATCTCCTTCATTGCTGGCTTCTTCTCATCACTTGTAGCAATCAAGTAACTCCTACCAACCCATCCAATCCATCCAAAAATGTATAACAACTAAACCCCCGGTGTAATAAACTCTCCCCAATGCCTTTGGTCACCACTCACTATCAAATGAGGCAGCCCATCTGACCCGCATAGCAACCCTTGTTTCCCATAGTTGTCAAATCTTCTTTCTGTCTTCTCAATTGTAGCTTTGATAGCTAAAGCAGGTGCACTGTCAGGTGCATAAAGTTTGAGAGAAGATTCTAGTTTTTTAATCTGCTGTTTCTCACGTTTGGCAAATTGTTTGGACTCTTTGCATGGGGTTAGGCCGGAGATATCAGCAACAGCTGGTAGTGGAGCTGATAAGAGGATGGAAGAGAGCGCGAGTGCAGCAGAGAATGCTTGGAGTGGTGGTGGTGATTTCCCTTCTGTTGATGGAGTTTGTGATGCTGAACATACAATCATGGATCTTGGTTTTGTTGGGGTCACCTGAGAAACCCCAAGTTTTGGCTTCAACATGGAGAGGTTGTTTTAGTATTGTAAGAGACCATTTTTATGTCTCTTTTTTCCCGCTTTCTTTCTTAGGGATCTATCGTTCTTTTTTTTCCCGCTTTCTTTCTTAGGGATGTAGTGCGTTAGATCAGAAAGAAAGATAGTTGAAACAAGGAGCATTGAATGAAGAGTGTGGAGAGATAGCTGAGTAAGGAGGCTGAGGTGGACAGTTGTCATTGGTTAGGAGTGTTTTGCTGTGGGTATCAGCTTCTCTGGCTATCTATCCTTCAATAACTTTTGGATAAGAGACTTGCCAACATGGCTAGTGTATTCGCGTGGTTACCATGAACGCACTTTCACCTACCTATCCGTGCAGCAGCTGATGAGCACATTTCTTTTTAGAAATCCCTTTGGTTACACGTATGAAATTTTCTGGGAAGTCGTTCAGGGAAAAATCTTCCTGTCGAATTAACATCGATAAATTTATTTAATTCATCTTCACTGAGTAGGCAGGACACCTATTTAAGGTTACCGCGGTTCATCAAGCACCATCAAGAGCTAGAACCCATGGTCAATCCCATATATAAACTATCTCAAGTTTTTTCCACGTTGATCAACAACTACGTTGAAAAACCATGGCCTTAGGAAACTGATAGTCAAGAGGGATTGTCAGGGGTTAAGAAGCTCTCATCTAACTTGGGAGGGGGGAGAAAATACTCAGAAACTTGCATATCAAAATTTACAAACCATCCATTACTCGAATCCATAACTGATAGCTCTTGATTTACATGTGGATTATGATTTGGACTTGTTCAATAATCTCGTGTCAAAGCCAACCAAGCAAGTGAATAAGAGTAGATCAATCAATAAACCCAGAATGATATGAAGCAGCAAACAGCATTTCCAGACTTCCAGTCTAAATGTCAACATTAAGTGAATAAATATGACAGCTTTCATTTCTTTCTTTTTCCTTTCCTTTCCTTTCCTTTTTCTTTTTTGGGAGGCTCTGCCATTTTCAAAATTTGAAGCGTCCCGTTCATTATCATGTATGAAGACATATGCCATACAGGCAATCCAAAATCAAACTCATACAAAGCAGTGTTCAGCCAAGATCATGCTGATCACATAACCAAAATACAAAGGGAGCTTAACATTTACCTCACAAGTGATTATCTTGAGAATGCCTTCTGTGCTCCCTGTCCACATAACCACTTTTGCTCATCTTGTGTCCATCTTCTATGGTATCGCGGTTGTGATTCGGTATATAATCATGCCGCCTCTTTCCCTCAGACTGCCTTTCTGCTGGGCTCCCTTTTCTTTTTCGGCCATTCAGAACGGGAGAAGCATCATCTAACATTTCCCCTTCTTCTACATATTCTGCTTCCAATCCCCGTGATGACTGCCCTTTCATGATCATGTGGTTTCCATCCCCAATTTCTGCATGATCATTATTAGACCAGCTCTGTCTTCTCTCTCGTTTGATTTTCTCATCCTCAGCTGCCAACTCAACCCCATCTTCTAGTTCCCTTTCAATAAGATCATCCTCATCCATAATATCCTTTTTTCGTGTCGTCTCCCCACGAGATTTCTTCCTTTTCTCAAGTGCTGCCTTCACCTTGTCCTTGTCTATCATCTTAATAGCATCTTTAGGGGACTGGTTAACCGGGCCTTCTCGAAGATCTAAATTTCTACCAACTATGCAGATGGACTTGCGCGATACAGCATCATCCCTCCACTCTCCAGCTTCTGCACCCTCGTTTCTCCCTGCAGTTCTTTTTTGGTCTTCTTCCCCTATTTGCTCTGCCTCATACCTGACCTTATTGGGGTCCTCTCTAGTGATTTCCTTGTGGGAGACATGCTCATGGTGCTGATTGTCTCTAGTTTCTACCTCAACCTTGTGATCGGTAATAACACTCTCAGTTTCTCCACTCCCATTTTCATTATTTTGAGTATGGGTGTTTCTTGGTGGTGCCACATTGATATCTTGGCACACAGGTTCAGGGGCTGCTCGTGACGATGTCTGCTTTGAAACATGGTCCTCACTTACAGCTGGAGTTCTAGTCAGCAGTCGATGCCCTGACCCACCTCCAGCACTTCCTTCTACCTCACTCCCCTGTGATTGGGGCACTCTGTTTTGCTCATATAACTCCAACATTTGATTGCTAACCTCTGCAAACAAATCAACCTTAATGATACAGCAAAATATCCAAATGCATATTGAGTAAATAAAAGACTCAAGAGGACAGCCAATCAACACCAGCAGTGACCGTGGTGGGTAAATGGGCAGCCTACCTATAGCCTGCCCAAACTCCTGACCCTCATAAGAGCAGCCCATAGTCTCTTCTGGTTACCATCAAAGTAATTGCATAAAAAGAGATACCTAAAATCATCTCATCAGGGTCAAAGCTAGAATCATCCGATCAGGATCAGTTCTAGCAAAATATCATGGGTCAAAGTGCTGCTATGATTTTGTGCAGCACTAGTAGTGTCATGAGGTTTTTTGAAGACTGTCCAATTGAGTCCATACAAGTCTTACAACAAAATTAAGGGGAGGGAACCAACCCTCCAACTGGCGCGGGGTGACATCAAATTCTTGCCACCAGACCTTCTCACCATCCGATGGAAGCTTCACTTTGAGGAACTTGGCAGCAAGGAAAATGGCACCTGCCGCAATGTGATGGGGCTTAAATTGCAGGCAGAGCGAAGTCCTCAGCCTGCAAGCCGCTTTCCAGAGTGTGAAGAAAAGAGGAGAAAGCATTGCATTTGATTATTAAGAGCTCAAAAAGGACATTATGCATACCCGTCATTGACAAAATTCCATGCAACTTGAGCAAGGGCATTTTGTGCAACCTTAAATTTCTTTATTGCTTCAACTAGAGGTTTGTAAGGGTGATGAACATTGAAGTCAAAACCCAACGTGGCAAGTACTACCCTCTCCCCAATTAAAATAAGCTCTTTCTGTTGCTCATATACTTCCTGCATGATAAACGTTGATCAATGGGTAAGCTTTAGAAACTCCATAGTTACTGAAACCAAGAAGGAAAAATTCAAGGAGCATACAAGGCAGCAGGGAGATTATTTGCCAATGCTCAGCAAATGAAAAAAAGAGGATTCTGAGCAAGGTTTTTAATTCAAGAGAAGCATGGTGATAAAATTCTGAAAAGATCTGTACAACACCCACTAAGCAACTTTTGCCAAGTAATTCCATGTACTTTGGCAATATAATTCACCATGTGTCATATATGATAAACCAGTCTTTCAAATGTGAACTATAATGTCAAGGTACTACTCACTAACAACCATGTTTGGTTATCTTATATAAAGCATGAAGTAGAATTAGAGGGGTGAAAATTTATGTTCTAGAGATGGGGGTGAGGGGGATGGACAGCAACAACTAAGATATGGGCAGAAAATGCAGTGAAGAGAGACTGGGGTTGTTCAGAAACATAGTAATACTCCAATAGAAAAAAGAAAAAACTTTTCCAGTATTTCAAATTTCTACTAAGTTTGGAAAACACATTTTAGAGGTTCTCTGCAGTTTTCCTTTACAAGTTTTCCACTGTTTTCCAAATAAAGAAAAAACATGAACAATACAATTTTTCTTTTATATACAAGCACTTTTTAGCAATGTAAGAGATTCAAATTATTTTTTTTTTAATTTTCATATTTAGGTAGTGTCACAAATTTTATTTTTATTATAAATCTAGTATGATTTTCTTTCTTTTTTAGTTTACAATACAACTTTTCATAATAATTTTAAATTTGAATGAAATAAAATTAATATTCTACAATTAGATTATCACGAACACAAAATATTAAGATGACTATTATAAATTATTATTTTATTTTATTATGAAAAATGAGAAATGAAGATGTTTTCCATTATTATATTGAAAAAAGAAAACTAGAATAGGAAAAGAAAACTGAAAATGGAAAAGGAAAATGACAATAACACCACAACTTGGTAAGAATCAGAATGATGCAGTGCACAAATAAGCTGGTCAAAACACCACTAAAATAAAGAAAACCTTTTGTTTGATCCTCTGGGCTGCAGCGGGATCTTTTTTGTGCATTATCTCATAGGAAACTACAATAACATCCTTTAGTGGACGAGGAGTCTCTTCCACCTTCCCAGCAAGGAACATGCACACAGTTGCTACGGTCTGCAGAGTAAAAACAAAAAATAAGAGATGGATGGAACATGTGAACAAATCAGTATGAATTTCAATTCACCGAATCTTTTTTTTTCCAGTCATTTTCCTTGAACTGGATTGATCTTGTTTTTTCTTAAATTATTTTACAAAATACATTCGCATCCAAAGGATCATTTGCAAGTCTCCATAGGTCCACATCTATCACATAAGAAAACGACCTAAGGTATTACCAACAATTTTCTAGTGAAAAGCTTCTATTTCAAAAGATATTCTCACAACATTACTTTATGAGTCTCTATGACCTAAATCTATCACCCTTAAATTTCTGTAAAGACATACAATTCATATAGAGGTACAAAAATATCAGATTCAACAATTGATTCAATGCAAGCATTAAAGGTTCAAATGGCTTAGAAAGCATAAGCAATGTTAGTTTGAGCATCAATTGACTCACCCTTCTATCATTATTTGCATGTGATTGGCGAATGAAGAATCTGTGACAAAATATTATTGCTGTGGCTATGGTTACCTGGGGCCTGCACAAAAACAAAATGTTAGTTTCATTTTCCAATTGTTGTCTAGATCTCTTGTGCTAAAAAATACATGTGAAACAGGTATGCTGGACACAAAGTAGAAACACACCCCCCCCCCCCCCCAAAGAAAAGGAAAGAACGAATGAAAGAAACACAGTTCAGCTAGGTAATCAATCAATTTCACAAGACAATGCCCCACCCTAAGAAACAGATGAAAACATTCATTTTGTAGCATAACTATTAAGTGGTTTTATTTGCGCACGCTGCTGTCAGCTTTCCTTTTTTTAGACAAAATAAGAAACATAATTAAAAAAAAAAAAAGGAGCAAGTAGTTACAAATTTGGGGCAAGCCATTCTCAAAAGAAGGATGAACAAGACAATAACCAAATTCAATTATTAAAAAGAAACAGCCACAGTTACAAATTCAGGAAACAATTCATTCTCCAAAACAAATACAGTAACCAAGTTCAAAAATGGAAGTGCACTCCTTACCTAGGAATATCAGTCCCCTAAAAACACCCACCAAAATGCTTTCAAGATAAACAAGAAAATGCTTCACTTTCAAAACAGTAATTCTAAAATTCTAAGGATAACATCAATGCACAACTTGGTTTGCAAGCACATAAATATACAACCCTTGACAGATCAGAGATAGCATTTCAATCTATCAAGAAAGCAGTTGATGGGTCCAGTATATAAAGCAATAATTGAGATTATCAACAGCATGGATGAGTTCTCCAAATTCTATTCTCATAATTCCTTTCACCAACATCCCTCCATGCAGACAAAATGAGAGTTCACTGATGAAATCATTGCAAGCAAGCAATGGCATCAATAATGGAAGTGACAGGCAGGAGCATGCAAAGGGAGGTGGTGTAGGTGTTTGAAAGATCACATTGCATCAGAAAGGCCACGATTTCCCATTCAAAATTGTAGGGGTCATGATTATTGATTCAAACTTCTTCACTACCACCGCCAGTGCAATATTGTAATGACATCATACCACATTGATCAATTAACTACTAAATGGCCCTAAATCGTGTGTGAGTGCACGCACTTGCCCTTCATTGTTTCAGTAATCCATCACACTCTCCCCCCAACTAATTTGCAATCGAAGCTCAGTGCTTGTTGTATCACATCCTCTCTCTCTCTCAATAAAGTATGTCATAAATAAGAGTTGATATTTCAATTGTCTATCACATTCTTTAATTGCAAAAGATTTCAGTATCTTTAACAGGGAAAAAAAAGAACAAAGAAAATTTTCTCCCATGGATCTTCCTAACAGCACTCTACACCAATACATCAAATATTACCCCATATGTCACTTTCCATAACATATTTCCATAACCTCAACAAAATCGTGTGACAGGATTTCATTCCTAAAAAAACCTTCACCAACACGTCCCACATAAAGTCCAATGATTATTGAGTGATGGATAAGACGCAGATCATTAGAATTCCACTTCCCCCTATATTTCTAAATGATAACCATCTCTCAAAGCATTCCTTCTTTCTAGAATGCTCAAGTGACATGTTACAGTCTAAACCTGAAGAGTGCTCATATGCCTTGTTATTATATACATTAATTAAAATTAAAGGATATAAATATAGTGCTTGAGATAGAAATTCTTGAACCATGATAGAGCTCTCAGATTAACCATGATGAGAATTTCCCTATGCACATCAGCATCAAAAGTATCCTACAAAGTATAAATTTACAATTTAAAAATTCGTTTTATTTTAAGAAAGCTAACCAATTAACCATTTTAAATAAACAAAATCATTAAAAAAAATTCAAAGGATTCATCTATTCTTAATAATCATGCATCAACAATCTAGAAGCACCAGGATTTACACTTGAGCTAACATATAAAATCATCAAACATGATAGTACCCTGCATATGGTCAGAGGTAGTGCTAAGAAATATCAAGTGAATACTAACAAGAACTAATATCCACTTGCGTTATCGAATTCCAAGTTTTTTTTTTTATTTTATGTATAGTAAGCAAAACAGAACACTTTGCATCTCCCTCGATGTAAATGATGGTGCAAAAAGCAAAATGGAATGGAAATTGACTGCAGCATCAGACTAGATTAGAACACTACCGAAAAATTTGTCAACAAGTCAGTAAAAGAATGAAAAAAACAACAATATACATATATACATGAACTCACACTTTCAATCTCATGCCAAGATCCTGCAAAAACGTGCAATATGATTTCCGTAGATATGTCTCTTTCTTCAAGTCAATATTATCTCTTCTTGATGGGGAATTCTCTTCTATTTCTTTCCTTGAAAAATACCAACGATCCCCTTCCTCTGGCCTTTCTTGAGAACTCCTGGACGGCCCGCCCTCGGAATTCCCATAATGTGAAGATTCCCCAGGTAACAATAATCCAGCCATAGGTTTCCAATATCAGGATAAGACAAACAAGATTCGACTACTATGTCGAGAACTAGTCTTCTATCACTTCATCACCAGCAAGCATTTTATAATTAAACCCTTCACAAAAATTAAATCAGTTCCAACCCCATGAACAAGATACACAACCAATACCAAAAAAAAAATTGAAACTTTTCTTGAGCTAAGCTACGACGTAAATAAATAGCACTTAATAAACCATATAAAAATGCCTCGTATCGTATTTGTGGAAATTTTATGTCTTCTATCCTTCTACTTTCTCTTCCATTTAACCTGTTGAGAATTCCATGTGTAATAACAAAAGGAGAAATTTTGCAGGCGATTTGTATTCTTACTTCTTTTTTTATCAACTAATTCAACATACATTGTGACAGAGACAACAGATTGAAAAAGGCAATGTCGCTTATAAACAGTGTAATTATTCTTACTTCTTTTTTGATCGATTGATTCAGCGGGTTGTGACAGAGACAGCAGATTGAAAAGCACAATTTCGCTAATAAACAGTGTAATAGACACATAGCAACCCCAAAACCTAAAAATTGAATATTTTATTGAGTTTAGCAAAGTAGACAAGTGACACTTGATGAAACAAATAACAGCGACCCAATATGAGCTTTAATAGCAAGAGATTTCATAGGTGATCCCAAGTTAGGGTTTGTTGATCCATTTTAGGTGAACCCTAAAAAATTCAACAGATTTGAACTCAACACTTCATTTTGCAAAACGTAATCGTAATTTCTTCAGAAAAAAAAAGACGAGGCAAATCAAGATCGAACTAATAATTTCTAGGGTTTGAAGAAGGAGAGAAGAAAAGGGAAATAAATAAATAAGATACAGAAATTCGACTGACCTGCGAGAGGGAGAGGGAGGGGAAAAGAAAGCCTTGCTTGCTGGAGCGACGTCGTTGGTGGCGTTCTTCGTCTTCCTGGCTTCGCGGCTTAGGCTTTTTGAGGGTTTGCTTGTGTTGTGTGTGCGCGTCTAGTACTGTAAAACGTGGGAGAGCTTGGGGGAGCTAAATGATGGGATTTTTTATTTTGGGATATGGATCTAAGTGCATTTGTTTATTTTCATTTTAGTCCCTATACTTGTTTTTCTTTCCAAAAAAGGAGGTTTGTTATTTCCATTATAGTCCTTGTAGTTTTTCCTTATAAAAATATATGCTCTGTAGCCTGTTCCTTTTTAACCGGATCATCATATCCACAGTGGCTTTACTGATACAGTAGCAGTGATGCATCTTTTAGCATTCTTTTACGCTTTTTTTTCTGGTTGAAAATACTTTTTTATGTTCAAGATAATATTAGTTTTTTTTTTCTCTGAAAATACTTTTAGTCATCTTCGCAGTTCTGATTAAATACACAAACGAGGATTCAAATCATTTTTTAGAAAATGATTTTCAACGATTGAAGATTTTAGTAACCAATAAATCACTTATAAATAACGGGCTGAGAGAATGATTACAATGACATATTGTTTAGAAATTAAAAAAAAAAAAAACAAAATATTTATAGTTTTTCAAATTTCGTGAATTTAAAGGCAGGGCAAAGAAAAAGAATTTGCTTTCAGATTTTATCAATGCATCAAGGACAAATGCATTTTAGTGTAATAATATCTGTTTTTAGAAGTATTTTTTATTTGAAAATATTTTTAAAAAATATTTTTTAAAAAATAATTTTAGCATTTAAACATTAAAACGATTCATAAACATAAAAAGTTACAAATGCGTTACAAGACCTCTTCAAAGGCCTTCCAATTCCAAAGGCAGGGTAACAGTAAGCACACTTAAAAATATGAACACAGTGGACAACCGTTAGATGTAATTCAATGGAATTTCTCAAACTTCAAAGCAATCTCGGCTCTAACCAGCAGGCAGATAAGAGGAGATCAGTAAAAAAATATTGTGACATCAACAAAGTACACGAAGAGCAATTTATTACAACAAGGTTAACCAAACCACTCATTTTCTGAAAATTGGAGACCACCTACCTTTAACTACCAGGGAGTCTATATAGAGCTCTCCATTAGGCAAACTACAAATGAGCTTCATCATTACCTACTTCCTTTACCAGGAACGAGGTTTTGTAGTTCAAAGAGCATGTTCCTCCTATACGAGAAAGCTCCCCACTCCTCAACCCAAAATGAAGGGAGAAGAAAAGGAGCAGCTGCAATGACATCTGTGTCTCAAGTCAGTAAGTATGACTGTCAAGAACAGACACCACCTTCGTAAACCATCTTTCTATTCTGATACACAAAAACCATTTCTAGATTAGCGTGTCACAAGCCAACCTGACTTGATCAGTGGATCTCGCTTGAAGTCATGACCTGTGACAGAAGTGGACTCTCCCAGTCGACGAAAACACTGCAAATATAGCATGTAGATTATAGGTTATGTTATCTTGCTTCCAAAGCCCCCATGGAGTTTTTTTAACGAAAAATATATCAATGACCAACCTTGTAACAAACAACAGTGTCATCTGGGTACATTGCAAACAGTTTGGTTCCTAACCGGGCATGACAAGAATCACAAAGGCTCTCATCATTTATCTGTACATGCCGCGATCTTTCCTCCAATCTTGCAAGTTTTGCGTCAACATTTAGAGCACGGGACAGATTATGAACAATCTGAAAAGTTAAAGAGAAGTTTAGACAATATAGACAATGGAATGTAGAACAAACCACAAAACGTTGTTCTATTCTTTTCTGAGACATGTTCTAAAGGGGGGTTCAGTAGAATATAACACAGTGTGGTATGCTACCGTGCTATTTGACTCTCTGCGTGACTAAGAGCATTACATGTTTTCAGATGGGAGTGGTTCAACCAAGCTAATAGATCCAATAAAGCAACTAAGAGAGAGAAAAAAAAATCCTGAAGGCTCATGTTGGAAAAGGCTATTTGAATAGGTTTTTCAGTAACTTTAAGTAAAAAATCTTACTTGTCCTTGGCGATGATGGTGAAGCCGAGCCCTCAACATTCTTAGTATTGTATCTGAGGCAAGTTGGAGGGGCATGTCTGGGGACAATGTCTGCAACAAAAATTAATCTCTCAACAAGAAACAACAATGAAACAAGAACTTTACAATCAATCCTACAATTCCAGCCAAGGAAATGGGTATCACATAATGCGATGTTGCAGCATCTCTCCATAAAAGGGAATAATATATCAGTAGATCCTGAAGAGTATTGATTATGATTTTATTGTGGATCAATAGGTCTTTAGTTAACACAGGCTTGGAGACCAGAGGAGGTCAGAGAGACAACCCAACAGGAGCAACTATATTAGTATGACAACAAATTAGAATTCACTTTCGTTATTTTAAATATATCCAGACTAGATATCATTCATTCCCGCATTTAATGGTAGCTGAACATTATATATATATATAGCTCTGATAGAATTCTTACACGTGGAGGCAAATAACAGATATAAAATATAAGAAAATGTGAACATCTTAATTATAATGTTGGCTTTTCTCCCTGCTAGAGTTTCAAAATATTGAGAATAGCTTGCTTAAATTTTTAAACTCGAAAGCAAGCCATTAAGTAAAAGTTGTCCTAGAATGCATGTGCTGCAAGAGAAAGGAATGAGGATAGGTGGATTTTCTACCTCTAGAACTTGCAAAGGATCCAGTAATTCTCCATGATTATGCAGAAGTCGAACAGCAGCGTTAAACATGGGCTCTTTACCATTTTGTGGATCCAAATACATATCAAGTAACCTGAAGAGATCACATCACAGAAAGTGAAAGGCCAGTAGTAAGAATATTTATGTGTATCTGTTGGGGAAAGAGGAGAAAATAAGGAAAAAAGAGAGGAGCAAAAAGAAACTAACTGCATATAGGCATCTGGTCTTCCAATCTCTGCACAATACTGTTCAGCAGCTTCACTGTCCTCCAGCTTCCTGAGAGGGCAATGAACGTTATTTAAAATACACACAATTTACGATCAACCAAAGCAGCAAGGAGACAGAGAGAGGAATCAGTGAAACAACAGCCTCTTTAATTCAATTTAGTAATGAGCGGCTAATAATCAACAAAAACCACGAGAACCATGATATATATTACACATTTTTCTTGCAGAAGAATATTTGAATAGTAGAGAAATATATAATGAAACCACTATTAGTGAATGGAA
The DNA here is from genome assembly GCA_007827005.2 of Populus simonii. Lineage (NCBI taxonomy): Eukaryota > Viridiplantae > Streptophyta > Magnoliopsida > Malpighiales > Salicaceae > Populus > Populus simonii. The sequence goes on along the minus strand of CM017466.2, from coordinate 17,189,468 downwards.
TGAAGAAGTTTTCTCAAAGCCAATACATATATGTCAGCTGAAAACCCTCTGATTCTTCCCTAGCCACATAAATTAAGATTTGAAAAAGCTGGCAAACAGTTCCTGCCAGTAATATTCAGAAAGTAATGTGCAGGCTTACAAGGCCAAAATTTGCAGCACCAAAGTCTCTTGCCCTAATTTTCTGTATAGAATCGCCTGTCAAAAAAAAACAAATCTTAAATCAGCAACTGATAAGCAAAACTTGCTCTTTCTGCCATATAAAAGCATTGATGCCATTCATACTTTCCTTTTTGGCAGAAAGATATAAATGGCACAAATACTTGTAGGGGGGGGGGGGGGGGGGGGGGGGGGGGGGGGGGGGGGGGGGGGGGGGGGGGGGGGGGGGGGGGGGCTTGATAATGATCAATTAAGTACAATTAAAAACCATGTGACAAGAGATCCAACGACCTTTTCCAGCCAAAGCTCTGATCCCTCAATCAAGTCAAGAACCTCTTCTGGATCATACAAGTCTGATGACTGTAAGAATATCTGCAACCTTTCTCGTACAGGACTTTGAAAGATTGAGTTTCCTCCAGGATCAGAAATTTTTGTTTCCTCCGGCCTTCCATCATCAGGTTCCTGGGAGGTACTTTGCACTTCAAAGGTTTCAATTGCTGACTTTGCAAGTGAGAGCGCGTATAGCGTGTGGAACTGTGTGTCACGAGAGTCTTGATCTTCAATCAACCATTGGAGATACCTGCCGAACGCAATCCAAAGGCAATTACAGGTCATATGACCTACCAAAAACCAATCATTTGCATAGCTCTGGAGCTGTAATTTATGGAGTATGTGGTGGGCATACCTTTGGAGAATTTCAACCTTTTTTGGATCAATGGCAGCAATTATTTCATCTGCAATGAAAGAATTGAAAGGGCGGATTCACTTTAGGAAATATAAAAAAAAATAAAAATAGTAACTATCATGAACTTTCTTGGCAGCATAAAACTTATCAGCTTCATATCAAGTTAAATGGCATAATATACACTGATCCATGCCATTGCAAATTTACAGGATGTTAAATCTATTCATTTTACAAAATGTTTCACTTATTGCAAGACAGAAAATAAATTGAGTAACATCACAAACTAAGTGGACTGCAAGAGCTACCTAGTATATGAATAAAACCTAGAAATCTGCTAAAATTCAATTAAACTTCAAAGCTTAGAATACATTCATGATGGTAGTAGATTCACCAGTGAGATGCCATAGAGTAAAATAAGCGAAATTCTTAACTAGCAAGTAGTAAAGACCCAAAACTCACAGTGAGAGTATTCTCTGAAAACCAAGGCCTACCTGGTGAAAGTTGATCTACTCTTTTCTCTGATGTCAAAACTTGAACTGTAAGTAATGGGTTAACATCTGCAATCTAATAAGATTTCACCGAATTGTGAATTTAACTGTCAGCTTCAAAATTCTGTAAAAACATAAAACCACCAACTTCAAATGCTACATACCCATCCAAGATGTTGCAAAACCAAATCCTGATCAGACAGCTCCTCAAGAATTTTTGATGCCTCAGTTGCAGCAACCTCTCTGCCAGAAATAACATTTGTATTGCCATCCAGTAACTCATGCTCCCGAGCAGGATCTTTCCATAGACCAGAAGAATAATTTTTGCCAAAATGCGCCATATGGTAAGAGCCTTTGAGCTCAACCCTTTACTTGCATATAAGAAGGCGAGAGTCCGTAAATGCCCAGATTCATCTAACAGGGTTTCTAACTCCTCCTGCACTGCCCATGGAAGTTGTACGGTCATCCTTCAAGCAAGCTCCTGACAACAGCCCCTCTGTTTTGCAATGCATTGGAATACTAAGATTCCGCAGACTACTATTGACTTGAGGCTTATGAACTATTTAGTTTTGACTTCTAGCTACCAGTTATAGAATTTAAAACCTAAAGCAATTGGCTGGTTTGACTGTTGCCATCAATAGACTGCTCCTTTTACAAGTTTTATATAGTTCCAAAATATCTTCCATAAAATACACCTTCAGTGTAATCTATAAAAATCAACCAACATTGACAAAAACAAGACATGAGACTGTCTACTTTGAGAGATGAATTACACCTGACTTCATCTAACAAGTAAACTTCAGAACAAAGAAAAGATGCAAATATTTTCTTCACTTAACATTTTGTTAAAAGGATCAACATTGAACTGCATTGAGGAGACATACATGATCCAACCAGCTAACTGGAACTGATGCTTATTTGAGTTTAAATGAATTCAGCTGAGAGATAGGCCATGCTTAAAGAGAATAGAGGGAAAATAGAGTAAAGAAGAATGGATCCCGTGCAACTACATAAAGCTTTTTTTTAAGATTCTTAATATCGATTCAAATTATGACTTCTTCTACCTTAATTATACATCATAGGAGTAATCGCGAACCTTAAAGCCAAGTGGTAACTCTCTACATTGATTTAAAATTTAGTTTATGCACACGACAGTAACTGATTCATCTGATCATCTAAACAACCCATTACCAGTATAAAAAAAAAGAGTAAAACCTTTGTAGGGCAAAATTATTTTTTCAACTCCAGCAAAGAGAAAGTGGAGCATACCACGATACAGCTGTTTCCAGAAGATGCAAGCTTTTCCATATCATCAATGCGGTTTAGGGCTCTATAGAGGTACATTAGAAGTGTGTCAACTCCCTCTTTCACTGACAAAGTCAATTCTTTTTCACGAGAAACCTCAAGATATCTGTAGTTACAATAGGAGGGAGCAGAAATTGAAAGTTACAAGCTAATGACAGAATGCAAAAGCTATAACATGTAAACCTTTCAAAGCAATGTCGTAAACACCTGCTCATATTTTTTATTGCCAACTCGAGTAAATCAGCTCTAGTTGGTGGATTCAAAAGAAAATCTTCATTGACTGTAGTATCTACACCTGCCTTTTTAAGGAAAATAGCTCTTTGGATAGCCATCAACCCATCATCTACAACATCTTCAAGAGGAGCAGGGGGGGGATGCAAACCCCAGTATCGGTTCCTAGGAACCTGAAAGGGTGAGTTCAATGTTATGATTTCAAAAATGCAGACAATTCAACATAAGTTTAACGTACTCTGCTCAAACAAAAACACAATAAAACAGGACATATACACAAATATACAGTCTTAGAATCTATTGCAAATCCATACACAATCTTAGAAACAATTGCTTATTCATTTAATATCACAATCAAATGATAGCATGTCACCATCCTGATCAGGTATACCCAGTCACCAGCTAACCAACAAGTGTATGGTTCCACAAATGCAAACAAATATTGCACCATTTCAAGATTCCACTTCCAATCCTTTTCACTCAGTATGCTATTTCTTTGGCTTTAGAGGTTATGGTATATATGGTTCCTAAATTCAAATTCAGTGAACTACTTAAGGCACAGTTACCATCTTACCATCAATATTCATTTTTTGCTTGTGGCTACTCATATAAAAGAGTGGAAGGGAAGAGGACAAAGTTCAAGAGTTTGGCATCTGAAGAATGCATAGTATTCTAAAGGAAATGAAGAAAGATCTCATGGCTGATAAATGATTTATCCTTGGGGCCATGGAAATTAATGAAACTAAAGGTAAGCATATGATCCATCTCTTGTCAAATAAAAAATACTGACAAGGGAATAGGTCTTGCAAAATGAAACTGTAAACACATACCAGCAGTGACCAGCGATTTGGGTCTCGCATTATAAATGGAAAAACTTCAGAAGGTTGCATTGTCTCTGACTGCAGAAAGTGGTTAACAGCCTCCTCGAAATGCAAGTCAAAAAGCAGCAGGAACCCTATTTGAGCATGAACGAAGGATAGCATTTCATTAGATATTTCACCATCGCTCTTAAGCTCCTCCACCAAGGAGACGGCTTCCTTAAAGTTTTTCTTTCTCAACAGATCTTTGATTTGTTCTTCAGTAGGTACTCTCCGGTAGAAAATAACCTGGCAATATTTAAGATGAAAGAGCATAATCAATAAAATTTCTTTTTAAATAAACCTACATCCAGAGGCATATGGATTGTTCCTAACCAGGACACAAAATATTTAAACAAGTATTTTATGCCACCAATTTCATAAATCTCTTAACAATCAGCTTGAAATCTAAACAACTCGCATCTTAAAAATGTACTAGGCATGCAAGAACAACATCGCTTACAAGAAAAGAAAGCCTCGGGGTTACTTTTGAAGATGCTTTCTGTCCTAAGGTCCAAATGATCAGCTAAGCATTTAACTCTGAAACTCAGCTCAACACAATTAATCTATACGAGCACAATGATTAACAGTCCACAATTCAGCTTAAATAATTAACAAGTAAACCTGCCAAAGAACTAAGAAGCAACATGCATAAAACTAAGGTTTGTGTCCAGACATCAATAAAGATGCAGTGATACAATATAATCAAAGAGATAACAAGTTCACACACCTTGGTGGGCGTCGCAACAGCAACAAGTTTCCCATTTCCACTTTCCTCATCCGCAACAATACATGGCCCAAATCCTTCACTACCAAAACTAACATTCTGTACACAACCACCCAATTTCTTATGATACAACTCCATCTTCCCATCCCTCACAGCCATTACATAAGAAGCCAACTCCCCAACAGAATCTGGACCCTTCCGAAACACCAAACTCCCTCCAACTGGCTGCCCATGCGCATCAACAACAATCCCAACATTATCCACCAACAACAACACCTTCTTTTCTTTCCACAACAACTTGAGCAATGGCAAACTAGACACATCAGGCAATGTAAAAATCACCCCACTTTGGCCCGTAATGCACGAAAACAAACTATACCCGATGACAGTGCCAACAATTATGGAATCATTGATCCAAACTAATGTCTTAACACCGTCAACACACTGCATTTCTTTCAAAACCATAAAATCAACTTCCTTGTCATTCTTACCAACTCTAAGCTCTATTAACATCAATTTTTTACCAACCACAGCAGCAAAAACATAATCACCCTCACTTTTTTGCACATAATCTTTAACACCATTAGCTCTAACTCCACCTCCTAATCTGCTCAAAATTCGAGAACTCGTACTCGCACCCTCCAAACTACTAAAACCGAGTAAATCACTACACTCCGAATCACTACTCTTAACTCTCTTAGTGATAAAAGAAATCCCTTTCAAAAACCCCAGTTTCCTAACGGGTTGAACCAAGCCCGAATCCGTCAAGAACAAAAATCCATCAGAGAGAACAATAACCTTTCCAATCTCATCAAGCAGAAGAACCTTTTCTACAGCCGAGTCACCAACAGAAACGGATTTTATGAACGAAACGTTTCGAGAAGGAACATCAAAATCCAAAGTCGAATTCGGATCTTTGGTGGAGGGGGTTTTGTCATTTGGGGTATCTGGGTTTATGGAGAGCAAGAGAAGGGAACCAGAAGAAGTGCCTAGGTAAATGAAAGATTGAGAATTCGTTGCCATGGATTTTATTGAAGTATGAGAGTGAAGGGTGGGATCGAAGGTGAGAAGTGGTTCAAGGACAGTTCGGGTGGTCGTAGGATCGGTGTTAGTAGTAGCCATGGAAATGGAGGAGGAGGAGGGACGATCTGTTTTTACATTTACAGAAACAAGTTGATATTCTTACAAGTTTGTTTGGTGACTCCCTAGCAACGCCATACCATCCAGGATAGAGCACGTCTGGTTTAAAGTTTCAAGAAAAAAATTGAAAGAAATTGATTTTTAAAAAAATTATATTTTTTTATTTTTAAATCATTTTAATATATTAATACTAAAAATAAATTTTAAAAAATAAAATAATAATATTTTTATATATTTTTAAATAAAAATCATTTTAAAAAACAATCATTTTACAACACTAAACGAATTTTTTAATTTTTAGAATGAAATAGTTTTTTTTAATATATCAAAATAATTAAAAAAAATAATTAAAAATTATAAAAAATTTTAAATTTTTAAAAACTCACAAGGTTAAATGGTCAGGTGTTTAGCAGAGTTTTATTTAAAAAAAATATTAAATTAATATTTATATTTATATCAAAAATAAAACAAATAAAAAGACTATTTTTAAAAACATATTGCACCCCAAATCCATACATCTCTTGTATTGTTTCCTTGTTTTTTTTGTACTGTAGTGCAAAGAGATTTTAAAATTAATTAAAAATATATTAATATTTATGTTTTTTAAAAGTTTTTTTAGTTAAAAAATAATTTAAAAAAAAATGGAACATGAAAATAGACACCCACTTCATCACGATAAACTTCTAAGTTGTTTCCTTATTTTAATTTTATTTTGCCCTTTACAACAAATATTTTTTTGAATGAGTCAAACATTAGAAATAATAAAATATTTTACAAAATTATATTTTGATAGAAATGAAGATAAAATTTGATAGAAAAAAATTCAAGAAAGATAAAATCTGAAAAAAAAAGATCTAAAATAAAATAAATAGTAATAAAAAAATTTAATATCAAATTTGAAATATTAAAAAAATCATAATTGATGAGATTAAAAAATATTTGTAATTTGATATATTATTTATAAATTAAAAAATAACAAGAAGGTAAATTAAAAAATATTTGTAATGTTATAGCTTATTATAAAATAAAAATAGCAATTAATATGATAACGACCAAATATAAAGAAAAAGAAAATTGAAAAGGTTGTCATAAAATTTGAGGGACTAACGTAAAATCTAAGAAAAAAAGAGAAGGAGAAAGAAAAAAAATGGTTATTAACATCAAATTAAAAATGATCATAGTACATGTAACATATTATCATGTAAAAAACATCGAGATCTTACAAACACTACCCCTATATTTGGTATCTAAATGACTTAACACAAGTTACTAAATAACACGAGGTCCATCCACAATAATATTCTTGAACAATTTTTAAATATATTCTAAAACCAGAATAAAATGACCAAGAAGCTTCTATAAGAGAGGAATATTGTTTTTGCCCATGAGAGTATCGGGGTAATTATATTCTTTTGGAAAAAAAAATAAAAGGACTAGAACACCATGAGTAAAAGACATTAGAATTTTTTTTTATCTTAAGATTAAAATGTTAATTTTACTAATAAAAAAAAATAACAAATCTAACACCATACAATATAATAAAGATAATTGTCTAGTGGCAAAAAGACAATCTTGTTTTCAATGCATAGTTAAATATTTTTATTTTTCAATAGTAAATATATATTTACAATATTACAATGAATAATATTTCAAGTCTTGTTGTACAATAATCTTTTAAAGAGAATTATTATTTTCGTTTCTAAAAATATTAAAATAATTATATTATTTTGAAAAAAAAAAAGATCAGAAGATTCGGGCATTATATTTTTTTATTTTAAAGCTAGAATAATAATTTTTTTATTCAACCTTGTCCTGTCACTAGTAGTTAGTTTTTTTTTTTTTCCAAGGGCAACTATGTATTTATACTATTACAATGAACTACTTCTAGTCTTGTTGCACGTTATTTATCGAGGAGAATTATTATTATTTTTTTAATGTTTTTAATTTTCACTGATAGACACGTAATCTTTTTTTTTAACTGGAGAAACGCAATTGATAAAAAATGAAAGTTAAATTACTCAATTATAAAAAAAAGACGCTTAAATATTCTTTATCTCAAGTGAAGGAGAAATAGTAAGCAAGAAAGTATGTAACACAGCCAGTCTCTAAAACCCAAACAATAAATACAAGGTACGAATCCCTCTAGCTCTCTCTCAGGATTTCCGTTTATTCTAAATCCATTCCAATAATCTATTTCTCAGATTCTTAGGTTTCCAGGGTTCAGGGAAGATTAGGGTTTGAGCTTGGTGGTTAGAATGGATATAGACTGGTCTGAATTAGGCACGAGCGACGCGAGGAGAGGGATGATGTGGAGGACGAAGATATGGCGGTGAATGGAGTTGAAAAATCGAGTAAGCATTCTAGGAAGAAGAGCAGCAGAGGAGATGAGAGGGAGAGGGATCATAGCTGTAAGACAGATGAACGGTCGAAGAAAACCAGCGGTAATGATGGGAGTAGGGACAGTAAGGCGAAGGATAAAGAACGTGATCGAGAGAAGGCTAGAGATAGGAAATTGCGGGGGAAGGAGAAGGAACGGCAGAGGGAGAAGGAAATGGAAAGAGAAAGAGCGAGGAGAAGGACAAGTATAAGGATAAAGAGAAGGACAGGGAAAATGATAAAGACAGGGAAAGGGGAAGAGAGAAGACTTCGGAGAGGGAGAGAGATAGGGAAGTGGATCAGGATAAAGAGAGGTCCAGAGAGAAGGTCAGGGCAAACAGAAAGCCATGACGAAGATTATGATAGGAGCAGGGATGGCAACGATTATGAACAAGTCTAATTGAGATTAGAGGTAAAGTGTGGAGTGTGGAATGACCCCAATGTTACTTGTCGCTAATTGAGATTTTCCTGGTTTTGCTTTTTTGTTGGTGTCCTCCATTGCTGTATTGGGGTTAAATTGTGTTACATCTTAGCGTTTTGTTGATTTTGATGATGTTCGTCTTATTTTTCTGATATTATTCCATTTATAAGTTCATCCAGCTTCGTGTTATTTTTGTGTCCTATTTATCTTTATAGTTTTTTTTTTTTTTTGGGCTCAGGATGAAGGAAGGAAGAAGACTGAAGTTGGTTCTGATGTTTTAGCATGGGTCAGTAATAGTCGTCAGATTGAAGAGAACAAAAATGCTGCAAAGGAGAGGGCCAGTCACCTCCCAAAGATTTTTGAGGAGCAGGTTCCATTCTTTACTGTGTTTCCTGTATTCTCACTGGCTATCATGATTTTTTCCATGCAATTTTGATTGTTAATACTATTATGGTTTAAATTTCCCCGGGACAATATTGGTCAAGGTGATGGTGAAGATGAGGAAGCAGACCAGCATAATGCTTGTATGATCCTTTCTGCATATTTTTGTCCTCTATCAATGACTAGTCATTTAAAAACAAGTCTAGATTGGATGATACATTTGTTTCAACTTGGTAGTTTTCATAATCATCAGAGCGAATGAGTTGGTTATGGTCTTATTTGTTCATCAAAAATTTCATTAAGAAATGAGATATTCAAACTCCATCCGAGCTCATTTAACAGCTAGGTTTGTTATTATAACCCACCAGTTTAATTTCTTGGAATTGTAATTGGCAAGTGTAAGGTCATTTTTGTGGAAGCCAAACCATAATGATTTGTATTTGAAATTTTGGGGGCTATATATTTCTGTTTCTGGCTGATTGAATCAGTTATATTTTAGCAAGGAGTTATGGTTTACACTGTAAGATTGTTTTATTTTTTATGGTGGCATATTTTGATAGATGTTCTTGCTGGAATTAAGGTTCTCCATGGCCTTGACAAGGTAATGGGAGGTGGAGCAGTTGTTTTGACACTCAAAGATCAGAATATACTCTCAGATGGTGACCTTAATGAAGGTATAAATAGTTTGGTGTTTCCTTCATATACTTTATGTCCAAGTTTCCTAAAATGACGAAGCTTTTTTGTGTGACAGAGATTTTTGATATGATATGGAGGTAGGCTGGCTCTCTTTATAGAATAGATTCAGAAGATATAAGCGGTGTATGTTAGCATAACTCTGATGAAGTGAACATTCATTTATTTCTCTTTTTCTCTTTTGTAATATGTCCAGCTCTGCAGAAGGCTATGAGGTGATTCCACAAGTAATCGCTTAGAAGATCTAACTCATCTGGAAAGAATTCATCAGATTACTATACTCATGAAGAGATGCTTCAGTTTAAAAGGCCAAAGAAAAAGAAATCATTGTGAAAGAAGGATAAGCAAGATATAGATGCCCTTGAAGCAGGAGCTGTGTCAGCAGGGTTGGGTATTGGAGATCTTGGTTCTAGGAAAGATGGGAGAAGGCAGGCCTTAGAGAGGAACAAGAGAGATCTGAGGCTGAAATGAGAAACAGTGCTTACCGATCAGCTTATGCTAAAGCAGATGAGGCATCAAAATCACTTTGACTAGAGGAGGAAGAGGAAAGTCTAGTGTTTGCGGATGATGATGAAGATATTTATAAGGCATTGGAAAGAATAAGGAAACTAGCTCTTAAAAAGGAAGAGGCAGAAGCATCTGGTCCTGAAGCAATTGCTCTCCTTGCCACCTCCACTTTGTGCGGTCAAATTGCAGATGATCAGAACCCTGAAATTGGAGAGTCACTAGAAAAAAACTTGTCTTCACTGAGATGGAAGAGTTTGTCTCAGCTATCCATCTTGCTGAAGGTACTTTTTTTATTATATGTTCTTTTGTTTTATAAAATATTACACAAAAAAGAAAGAGTTCTGATGGGACGGAAACTTGTGTTGCATTCAGATTGCTGATAGCATAATAGTACACGGACCAGAAAATCTTGCATATACTATATACTATGTTGAGCTGCATGACCATTTCTGACTGTTCAAGGTTTATGCTAGCTCTCGACCTTGTATTATTTGGTAAATCAATTTTTCTAGTTATCATAGTCATGCTATCATGCTGCTGCTTTAGTCACCTATAATCTCCCATCCATTTGACTGTATTATTGTTAAATGTGAATGTGACCTATTTGATGCTCGAGATCAGCTGGAAATCACACATTTGACCTGCTATGATGCCTGAGATCGGCTCGAAATCCTAGATCTTCTGCTTTAGTATGCACACACACACACACACTCTATTTGTTACTGATTTTTCAGTCGTCCTTAATTTTCCATAACTAAAAAAATCACCATTGCTTGTGTTGAAAAATTCAAAGCAGTACTTGTGCTATTTCAGAAGTTCATAAGACTGATAATGAAGATGTTTTCATGGACGAAGATGAACCGCCAAGAGCTTCTGATGAAGAACAAAAGGATGAGGCTGGTGGATGGATGGAAGTTCAAGACAGTGGTAAAGATGAAAACCCTGTCAATGAGGATAAGGAGTAGACAGTTCCTGATGAAACCATACATGAGGTTGTGGTTGGGAAAGGATTATCTGGTGCTTTGAAGTTACTCAAAGAGCGAGGTACACTTAAAGAAAGTATTGAATGGGGTGGCAGAAATATGGACAAGAAAAAGATTAAGCTTGTTGGCATCATAGACAATGATGCTGGTAATAATAATGACAATAAGTTCAAGGATATCCGCATCGAGAGGACAGATAAATTTGGGTGAATTGTAAGCACTTCACATGATCATCCGATTAGTTTGTTTTACTGTTGAGTTAGAATTCCTTAGTTTTTATTGCTTATTTTTTTTTTACCATTATGCACATGGTGTGGAGATGGGACCTCCAATGGAGCAGGTTCGATAAAGGAGAGTTTGTAGGCCAAATTTCTATGCATATTATATCTCTTGATTCATTGCATGCTTGACCATTTTATTAGCCTACTCTGTAGTAATTGGAAGATGTTGGGCCTATGCTGTGGAAGTTGTGCTCCACAGTCTGACTTGCCTCTGGATGCTAATCAGTGAGCAGTGGCACTGTTTTGAGGGGTGTTTCATAGCTGCTACTGTGCAGTTGGTGGGTGGGTATTTATTGTTTTTGTTTGGGGGGGGGGGGGGGGGGGGTGTTCTTTCTGGACTGCTTGTTTCATAAACTAGGGTCTAGGGTCTGACCTCATGGCAGAATCAAGATTGATTTTTATGTTCTCATCTGTTTAGTGTCCAAAATGAGAAGTGAAAGATTTAGTTATGCATCTGGTTATAAATTAGTGGAAGAGACTGAACTCTGTGATGGCCTTGTACCACTGTGGAGTTTCTCTGAGGTAGCATGCCTCCGACCTACCATGATCTACTTTCTATTTGCGGACATGAGTGGCTGATGTAGCTTGCAGCAAAAGTTTTTATTTGCTGACTGATCTAGCATTTTTTTATATTTTGGGTTGTTTCCTATATTTAACAGGTGACTCCGAAGGAAGCCTTGTGTATGATTTCTCATAAATTCCATGGGAAGGGACCTGGTAAAATGAAGCAATACCAGGAAGAACTGAAGTTGAAGCAAATGAAAAATTCAGATACACCATCCCTGTCTGTGGAGCGGATGAGGGAGGCTCAAGCTCAGTTAAAGACACCCTACCTTGTTCTCAGCAGTCATGTTAAACCAGGGTAAGATTTTTGTGTCTAATTTATATCTCAAATATAAGGTGTTACTAATTAAAGCCTAGGAAAATAGTTTGAAGTAGAAAAATGTTAATTATCAAGAACGAGTTATTCTCCAAAAAACATCTGTTAAGAGTATTAAAATGTTTTTGTTGATTTATGATGCAGTAGCCATTCATTTGAGTCTTTATGATTATTTTCTAGTGATAAATTCTTAAAGTTGAAAATATTTCTCTCTCTGCAGTTTAAATGAACTCAACACTGTAATTTTGTTGAAATCTTGGTTCGCATCATGCCTTGATACATTTCAAACTAAGACCTTACTAGTTTTAGAAAGTGACGGATTATAGAATATCATTTGTTGTGCATTTATCTTTCTACAATTGGTTTGATCACCCTTTTTCATGAATTTCATTTGCAGGCAAACCAGTGATCCTAGAAGTGGCTTTGCTACTGTTGATAAGGATCACCCTGGAGCCTTAACACCCATGCTTGGCGATAAAAAGGTCAGTTAGATTCTTACAACAGTTTACACTGGCATGGTGATAATGATGCAGAAAGGATGCTTTGTGCACGTTTCATTAGGTTGTGGATGCATCATGCAAGTTGTGAAAACTGACATGATTTCTCGTACAATTCGTGGTGGCTTTTTGATATGAACTCTAAATATTAGTATCTGGTGTATTAGTTTGGAAATTTTCATCAAGTAGATTGTTTCACTTTATAGGAACATTCCCTGTCCTTTCTGGAGCATCATTAGCCTTCTCCCTGATCCTATTGCTATAGTGGTTGCAAAGCAGCAGCCTTTTAGTGCTACTCATTTCTTGCATTATTGTCTCTCTCTCTCTCTCTCTCTCTCTCTCTCTCTCTCTCTCTCACCCGCATGCACACACACCGTCACTGAAGAAAATGAAACTGCGTTATGGGACAATAATGAGTATCATGATTTGCTTTAGAAGCATGCATACCTGGAATGACACCTTTTCTTCTTCACAACCCCCCTCCCCCTGCCCCACAAAAAATCCATCTGATTCCCCAGTACGGTACCATTTCTGCCACTGCTGTGATTACAATCATTTTTAATCCCAAATGTTTTCCTAGCAACCACCAACCCCTAGTATCTTAAAATCATCTATAAATTCCTACATTTTTTTGCTTCCCAGAATCTCCTGACACCAAAATCTTTGACTCCAGCAGTCAAACAGCCATTGTGACCTCAGCTCATTTACCATGTCGCCAGTGATACTTTGTCCAGACTCCAGGAAGGTTGGATTATTCTTGTGTCAAGGAAAGATTTAACTTTGATAAGAAAGTTGTCAGATCAGGTTCATCACTTTATGTTGAGCGTCTTGTTCAGAATGGTTGTGGATGGCTAGTTGCACTGTTAGGGCCCCTTACAATTCACAAGCCTCACCTATTTGTTCTTTTACCCTTTTCTTAGAGGGAAGGATTTGCTGACTTTTAAGACCCTTTCATTTTTATTCCATAATGTATGCCTGCTGATATATTGCTTTGCTTTTTTCCTCCCAGGTTGAGCACTTCTTGGGGATAAAGCGGAAGCTTGAGACTGAGAACTCGAGTGCGCACCAAAGAAGCCTAAAATTTGAAAGTGTCGTTGTTATTTTCTGCTGGAGGACGCATGGCTCAAAGAGAGATTCTGAAAATTTGCGAGCACATTATTCAGTTTCTTTGACGCTAAAAGGGACGCATTCAGATGGGTATGGGTATTTTTCCATTTGTTTTGGTACGGTATAAATGAAGATTTTCTCACATTCTCAGGTGTGTGTTTAGTTAGAGCACTAGAACGTTGTCTCACTCTACCAGGTGGGATCAAATTTTTTAAAATGTAAAAAAAAAAAAAGTCCAGGCGAAGTGTTTTTTTCAAGTATGCGAGGGTTAATTTAGTGTGACCAGATAGATTTGGCTAGTTAAAAATCTATAAAAATATAGTTTGATTAAATAAAAAAATTAAAATAATTTATATTTAAAGTATTCTCAGATTAATTTGTTGAATTAATGATTATAAGATTGTGATAGCTCGATAAAAAAATAAATTATAAAGTTTAATTTTTAATTAATTAATGAAATTTAAAAAAATAATAAAAAAATTAAGTTTATCTTTATTAATCTGATAAATCTATGACTTTTTTATTATAAAACTAAAATAATTTTATAGAAAATAAATTATATGATCTAATTAAAAATGGAATTAAAAAAAAAACTCAGTTAATTTTGATTAATTTTCATTAAACCAGGATGCCCTGTTTTAACAGTGCTTTTGTACTATTTACCTTTTCCAGTTTTTAATGCATGTTGTTTCGTCTCTCATCTATGCATAACATGGAGTTTTCCTGCGCCGATTGTATCATCATTGGTCAGTTAGATTTACAAGTATAATTCACTGATTTGTGACCCAAGCGTGTTGACCTGATGGAGAATCAAACCCAGTTGCCCCATATGGTTAGAGCTTTGGTAACATTTTGCAAGAGATGTCTCGAGACTTCAACTGGATCAAACTCTCTTGCAAGGCAAGTTATACTGTTCAAATGAACTGTCGTTGTCGTTGGATTACAAAATCTCGTGCATTCGCAAAAAATAATGTCAACAACGTGGTTTTGTTCAACCAAACATAACTTGTCCGTCCTATACTCCATTATCCGATTCAAACAAACACTAACGAAGCAATAAATCATGTACAAATTCCAATCCAATCCACACAATGATAAACCAAACAACAACAATAATAATGATAAAAAGAAAATTAGAGTTCAAATCCCTAAATTGATTTCATTAACCTACCAGAGAGTTTCTTCCTCGTGTTAGTAGTAGATGCAAATCAATGCTGATCATTCAAGCTGGAAGGCTTTAAGTTGTGGGTGCCAAAACTAGTCTCTGGGTGCTAAGTTGAGAATCTGTGACTTCAATACCATGCTAGTCATAGATGGTGTTTCATAGCTAGTGGTAATACTCGTATCTGAGTTCCCACCTTGTGATAGAATTGTTGTGGAGTGACCCCTAGTTGCAGCCCTTTGCCATGAATGAGAACTCATTCCCGAGAGAACATATGCGCGCCCCGACCGTTCATATAACTCCCTAGTTTCCATTCTCTCCCTAGTTTCTTTCAACTCAGCTTCGAGCTGATTACATAGATCATCTCCTGCTTGGGAAGAAGCTGTAGTTAGAAGAGTGGATAGTTGCTTTGCCAGCAGGGCCTGTGCACCCTTTAAATCTCCCATTTCAGCCATCCTTTGTGTCTTGGCAATAGTTTCTGTCACTAGCAAACGATTTCTTTGCCTATCAACCTCCAAACACAGCACCCGATCAACTGGAGATAAAGTTGGAGGTCGTCGAATCTCAACTCTCTCACCTTCTAACTGGACTGTATCCACTGACACCGAACCTTTGTGGAAGCACGAAACTTCCACCAATGATGTGTTTTCCAATCTTTCCTCACCATCAACAGCTGAGGATACAGGAATTGAGAGGAACACCAAAAATTCCTTCTCCTCTTCTGCATACAAGTCTCCAATATCAATCACAGCTTGGTGTCCTTGGTCAAAAATCTTATTCTTGTGTCTCCCAGAAGGTGTTGACAGAATTTGCACTCCTGGTGATGCTGACCTAACTTTGAGTTGAACGTCCCGAGCCACAATACTTATAAGACCACCAATGCATCTTGCAAAAGCATCTTGTAAAATGTTAAGTGACTCAATGAAGGAAAATGTGCCGCGGGATGCATCAGATATAGCATGCATTGCAGCAGAATCATGATCCGATCCAAACCCAAATGTGTAAACTGGGAAAGTTGGCTGCTTAGACTCCTCTCTAGATGTATTACTGCTAGGAAAAATTGAAGTAGGTAAGAACTTTAGATAATCCAATCTATTCTGCGCATTGTGACTTTGTGTATCACAGCCATCAGATAAGAGGATAATGGTTGCAACTGAATTATGTTGACGCCGTTCTTCAAGAACCTGAACCCCTTTCTTGAGCCCTGCAACGATATTAGTTCCACCAATTGCAGAAATAGAGTCGACAACGCTTGTGGCATCTTCACGGCCACTTCCAGACATTCTCCTAAGTGGTAACACTCTTCGAGCTGATGAAGAGAAAGTCACGATCGAAAGTCGATCAGAAGGGCCTAAGTTTTGTATGATAAAGTTGACCGCACGCTTGAGAAGTATCAGCTTGCTTGCCATGCTACCGCTAACATCCAACACGGTTACAACATCAATTGGTGCACGCGCACGGTGATGAGGGAGAGTATTATCAAGTGGTGGTGCCAGAATACGGACAAGAACACCAAACTTGGAGAAGGATTCTGATGCAGAAACAGCAGGATATTCTGTAAAAGTCTTCACAGTTATAGCATGGGGTCGAGAAGAAAGGGATTGATCTGGAGAGACATCTGAGAGTACTTCATCATCTGAGAAGTGTTCCGCCTCAATTTGAACTGGTGGAACATTGTAAGGAGATATATGAGCATGCAATGAACCGGCACGTTGAAAATTGGGGGCATTTCTTGGCGCTTGAAAAGGCACATCTTTCCATTTTGAGCGGCAAATAGGACATTTGAGATTTCCATGCTTGGTATTGTCAGCAATGCAATTGAAGTGGAAAGGGTGAGAACACTCAGCATAGAAGATGGCTTGGCCTTGCCCTTTTCTCAGACTCCCCAAGCAAATGGCACATTTTTTCTGTGATAAAATAATAAAAATATTATAGCGAAAAAAGGTACATTTCAACAACTTTCAATGTAGACCATCAAATCAAATGCATGCCAATTTTTTTCTTCTTCTTCTGCACAAGTTCCTCAACTTCGATTAAGTAAAATATCCAACAAACCAAAGACAATAATAAACAGATAGGATTTTTCACATTATCTTTCTACGTACTCTCACCAAGTCAAGAATAATGATGGCTATTCAAAGGTGTTCGAAATACAAAGCCAAGCAGGCAACCAAGTTTATGGCATTTCAACACCACAATCAAAACTCGAAAGGCTCTTGAAAACATCCATCTATGAGCCAATATATGGAGAGACCGTCTTTGCCTAAACTTTGAGATTCAAGTTTCTCACCAATTAATTCATGAACTAAAAGCAACCTAAGCATCTCATCAATTTACTATCACATCAAGAAAAGCAGAAACTTAATCAAGCTACTTTCAATTTTTTACGGAATAAAAAATCACAATCAGGAATGACATTATTGTGACTTAATTTTCAACTAAAAACTTGCAAAGCTAACACAACATTCCACTAATTCTTTAGTGTATGTTCCCGTTTCCCACAAGAAAAAGACGGTTCCTTTCGAGCTTCAGCAACACAAGAATAGTATTGCCCGCAAAAATATGCTCCTTCGAAAGTCAAGCCTAACTTCCACACGCGCACACACAAGAAAAGGAGAGGATTTGAATCCCGATACAAACTACAAGCCCTAAGGAAACAACCGCATATTTTAACCTTCAAATCCCCACTTAATCCCCTACATTCTACAATAAACAGCAAGACGTCATGTTGTTGGCTACAGCGATGACCCAACATATCATGTGCTTGCTATCCTAATTTTCATGCGAGACCCTCGCAATTGAGAAAACAACAAATTACTTTTTTATTACTTATTGGTTAGATTTATGATCTTAGTAAAAAACGAACAACAACCCGTTTATCAAATCGTTGGACTTCTTGAAGCCTCCTATAGCATAATCAAAATAAATGCAAATTTCAACTACCGCCAACAGCTCTACTTCAATGCTATTCCATTGCTCCATGCATTAAAAGCATCGCCTGATCTTTCAAGCAACCTTCACCCACTTTTACCAAAACACCCCTAGTCAAACCAAGAACAAGAGAACACACAACGGCATTTTCGTGATTACAGTCGAGCGATGCCGAACTCACAGAGATACCAAGTCAGGTTTTTACGCGGTAGGTAAAAAAATAAATAAAACTCTGCTCGCCGGGCGGTTACAAAAATAAATCACAGCTATAAACAAAACAATGTAATTAAGATTTAAGAAAACATAAAAAAAGAGAGGGGGGGAGTGATTACAGAAGAAGAGTGGAGACTGAAGCTACGAGAGAGACGAGCACTGAACGAAGAAGATGATGATGTTGGGACTGGTGGTGGAGTGGCGGTGGTGAAGCGGGCATTTTCGGTGGTGAAGGTTGGGGGATTGGTGGGGGTGGGGGTCGGGGTCGGGGTGGGGGTGGGGGTGGAGTTGGAGAGAAAAGAGAGCTTTGACTTGAGGGCTTTTTTGAGCTTGCGCCATGCACTAGAAGCCATTGCTTTGGATTCAGAAATGAAACGGACAAAAGGGCATAAAAGTTTAGTGGGGAGAGAGAAAATGTTAGGTTTATTAGCATGAAGTCCTTTTTTGTAGGAGGGAGAAAAGATGGAATGCCTCCGAGCGAGATTTTACATATCAAAACGCAATTATTTTTTACGTGTGAGAGTTTAGTCAAAACCATGTTATTTGATACTATTCTCTCTTTTTCTATTTTGGCACCTTTAGGTAATTCAATCTGAGATTGTCTTTGATACTGTCCTAGTGGTTTTTTTTAGAAGTATATTTTTATTTAGAAATATATTAAAATAATATTTTATTAATTTTTAAAATTTATTTTTAAAATTATTATATCAAAACCATTTAAAAACATAAAAATTTAAATTTAAATAAAAAACAAATTTATTTTTTTAAAAAGCAAGGTGCCACCACAGCGACAAACATACCTCTAGATCATTGATCATTGACTTACGTTGTGGATTGGATCAAGATTTTTTAAACATAAAAAAACTATTTAGATATTGCTAAATAAATCACGAAATCTAATTTCTAATCAAACCAATATTGATAAATGAAATTGAAAAAATAAAAAGTCAATTAGGAAAAAATAATTAATTAAAGTCAATTGAATTAACTTGTCAAATCCATGGTCCGGATCATGAAACTAAGATAACCTCGTAAAAAGTAAATTAAATAAAATCATGAAGCGCAATTCCTAGTAAATCTAATGTTGAAGTATGAAATTGAAACTAAACAATAGATTAAAAAAAGGATACAAAAAAAGACTCGAGACAACCTAAGGTAATCTGCTACTCGTGACGTGATTCATAAGATGAGGATAATCTCATTAAAACAAACCGAAACAAATCATGAAGTATAATTTTCAATCAATCTAATGTTGGGAGATAAAATTGAGGAAAAAAAAAAGTCATTTAGAAAAAGAAGAACAAATAAAACTCGAGTTAACCTATTAAACTTGCAGTTTGAGTCATGAGATCGAGATCATCTTAAAAGTAAATTGACTTTTTTAAAGTTCAATCCACAATAAATTTAATATTTAAAGATATTATAAAAAAGCAAAGAAAAATATTATTATAGTAAATAGTTTTTTGTGTGGGAGTTACAACAAAACTCTCATTTTAATTTTTAATTTTTTTTGTTAATTAATTAATGTTAATGAAGACTGTTGCTCTCCATCCCATTGCATCAATCACTTGGAACGCCCATGAACCACAATTGAATGATAGTGTCATTCGTCAGTACACGTGGATCATTCATGATCCAAACTACAATTATTCATATCTATTTTTTAATTAAAGGGAAGATGATTTCATTTCCTAACATGGGTTAGGAAAGCACTGTCAAGTAATGTGATATGCAAGCAGAAAGACGACTTAGTGCTTAAGATTTTTTATTCAGTATAAAAATTTATATTAAATTTTAAAATGGATGGAAAAGTCAGAATAACTGTTCAATCAATAGGGCATTTGTTTTTTTTTTTCCTAAATTCGAATTTTAATATTGATATTTAAAGAATTTATTCGTAAAATATATTATACATGGAAAAAATATATTTTCAAGATTGTATAGAAAAATAGTTTTCATCTAAACAAGGCTAATCCTGGAATATCCTACCAATAGAGAAGAAAATCTCAAAGATTAAAAAAAAATAATAATTATTGCTAGATACAAGGATCAAGGAACTTTATGATATACTTATAAAACTTAATCTCCACAAAATCTGGGCCATGAAGGATTGATCTAAGTTAACTTTTTAAATATATAATGATATTTTGACAACTTTTTTAAAAATTAATTAAATTAAGAATTAATTTTTAACCTGGGCATGATGGATTAACAAGTCAGCAAAATTTTTTATTTTATTTTATTTAACTTGGACGTCTAGATTGTCTAAATTGAGGAGGCCAGCATGACAACAACACACACTCTAGTAGGTTTGAATCATAAATAGTTGCAAAATGCTTAAGATCTATACGTGTCAATATCTTGTTCGTTCAATTAAACCCTTTTTTCCGGGTCAATTTTAGGAAATTTATTGAATTTGGTGCAATCTTATTCTAATTACACTATTGAATAAAAAAAAGAAATAAAGAGACTTGGGACTCATGTATTATTATAAAACTGCCAGAAAGGGAAAAGACAGGGTGCAGTTTTATTTGAACATCTTTCAATGTTGCTTTTTACATGTTTATTAACTCGGTTGACTGAGCCTACCATCTTTGACTTTGTTTTGTTTTTCTATTTAATTTTGATGGCCGGATCCATTCTTTCAAAATACAATCCCCACCGAATCCCATGAGAAATCAAATTTTATTTTGAACTCTATTTTGTCAAATCTTATTTGATATTATTTCCGATTCCGGTTTCCTATATAATTAACCAATTAGATTTATTAGATTCAACTTCAAGCTGGATGATGTGTTTTTATGTTTTAAAAATATTTTTAAAAAAATTATATTTTTTATTTTTTTATTTATTTTAAATTAATATTTTTTTAGTGTTTTTAGATTATTTTGATATGTTGATATTAAAAATAATTTTTAAAAAATAAAAAAATTATTTTAATACAATAAAAAATAATTATAATCACCCTTCCTTTGGAGTCCTAAAATTCTGCTTGATGGACTGTAATCCATTATTATTATTATTATTTTATTGTTGTTGTGCTTGAGTGTGGCCGATTGCAATTAAATTTTATTTTTTATTTTTTCTAAAAGAAACGAGTGATAGTTGAAAAACATCACAAAAATTAATAATAGGTCGACACATGGACCGGCACCGTATGGTACAGTTAACGGGATATGGGCCTGGATTTATGCTGGGCAAGCATATGACTGGCCATGAATCGATACAACATTATAACCGGTCTATTTTACAATTTGTTGTTTGATCTGGCATACATGATGAACATGTTTTTTTTATATATAAAAAAAATTGTTTTTTTAATTAATTATTTTTAGTTTTTTTAAAAGAAAACTCGAATATCCTTAATCTATAATTAATCTTCAGGATTTAATGTAACCTAATAATTTAAGAAATACGAGGTCTTATTGTTTAGAGCAATAAATATACATACTATCCATATTTTTTATTTATTCTTAATAAATCCAATGAATCTTAAATTAATAAATAGAGATACACGGATAAATATAATTAAATTTAGCTCAGTGTATTTTAATTTGTAAAGTTTTAAGTTTGTGTTTTTAGAAATCACCAGTGCGAGTCCTATAAACCTTAGGGTTATTGAAAATTTATATTGTCATTTATTTTAGGGCCCGTAAAATTAATCAAGATACACATAAACTGATCAAAACATCTATATTAATTAAAAAAAATTAGCCCATGAGAATTTAGCTAAGTGGTGAAGAGGCATGTATTTTTTTTATAAAAAAAAAAAACAAATCCTATTCAAACAGTATTTATATATGTAGAGAGCCGAGACGTCTAATTATCATGAATGATCAAATAATTAATTAGTTAAGCAAGCAGCAGTTATGGCACATGTGCATCAGTTTTCTTGAAATATCATGGGCTGTGCAAAGAGGAAAGCACACGTTCTCTTTCCCTAATAGTCTTAAAAATCTCGAGTTAACTTTTGTTTGCAATAATTAAATTAATCCATCACCGATCGTATCTCTGGCTTGTTTGAAGATTTATTAGGGTTGGTCGCACCCCAATTCACAGGTATCATCAATCTCCATGTCTGGTTAATTGATCTCCTTCGCATGTCTTTTATTTTGTTTTCCGGCGGCTATAGAATTTCTTAATTAGGGTTTCTTTTGAGGTAACTGCTATGCTTTTGTCTTTTTACTGTAAGATTTATCCTCCGATTTATGATTTTTAAGTTTAAGAAACTATGCCATGATTTGCTTCGTATGACCATGAAGAACAGATATATATGTGTGTGGAGAGAGGGAGAGGGAGAGGGAGAGCTTGCGAGTTGATGGAAACAGTAGAAATTAGTTTCTCCAGTTCCTTTACTCAAAACTTTTCTTTATTTTATATGCTGCTTAAGAATGAATTTGAGACTTCAGTGCTTGCAGTTGTTTTTGGATAAAGGCTTGCGATTCAATCACTTTAAGAAGCAACACACCAATTCATATGCTTCTCATTAGTCTTGCCTCGCTCTAGATTTAATTGCATATTAAGTAGGGAACCAATCGAATGAAAAAGAAAAACCTCTATTTTTTTCCTGGCAATCAGACAAAAGCCATCATCACAAGGAATGCAATATTTAGTTTACTGACATTTCTTTATCTCTAGTCATTGAGTTTTATTAGATTCAGAATGTTCTCTTTTTCTCAGTATGCCCTTCTTGTTTGCAAGACCAGGAATTTTAGGTCCCTTTGCTCCACACCATGGATTTACTGGAGAATTTTGACAGCAACATGGTTTTTATGGAGAAAGCAGAAAACACTATGGATTTACTGGGGAGTGTGGATCTTCTGGTTGAAAATTTGTGGGAAGCCGAGAGAAGTTACTATCAGCACTTTGATCTCAACTTTCCAGTTCCTGTTGAGAACAATTTACCTCTTTGTGGCCCGTGGTTACCTGCCCAACCACAGATTATTCAAGCTGAAGCATATGGATTGACACGACAACATCAAACTGCACGAGATGTTGAGGTCATTGATGATGATATTGCTATAATCTCCCCCAACACATTTGATCAAGTATGTCACTTGACACAATGTTTATGGTTGTTTGGCTTGTCTTCTTCAAGTATCTGATTCTCTATAATTAAAATGATCCTCCTTTTAGCAGGCCAGGAAGAAAGCTAGGAGAAATCCTGATGCAGAAGTAAGGGAAAATATAAATATGGCCAATCAGGTTCATGCTGTAATTCACTGCTATATCTTCTGTTTCATGTTCCTTTAGTTTAGCTAATCCTTCACCTCTGTGTCTAGTCCTTTATGCTATCAAACTTCTAGTAATCATAAGAAAACTTAAAGTCTTACCAACGTCATTTGCTTTGGCAGGCTGGGAGTGTGCCCCAACTCCCTGGATCATCCCAGGCTGTGCCACCATCCCAGTTCCCTGGATCGTCCCAGACTGTGCCACCGCCCCAACTTTCTGGATTGTCCCTGACGGTGCCACCGCCCCATTTTTCAGGATTGTCCCAAACTGCACCGCCGCCACCAGCACCAGTGTTTTGTTGCCCTATTTGTATGGACGAGATGAAAGAAGCAACATCGACAAAATGTGGTCATGTTTTCTGCAAGAGTTGCATTGAAAAAGCACTAGCTGTTCAGAAGAAGTGTCCTACTTGCAGGATGAAATGTATAGCGAAATCCATCTTCAGGATCTTTCTTCCTGCATTTCTTTAAAAAATTCCTTTATTTGTAAGCGTAGACTTTGATTTAACTTAATTTAAAAGACTGCTAAATATCTTAATTTTTTTTTTATCGTAATGTCATAGTTCTAAGCAGTTTTAACAGAGGCTTTCACTTAATTTATCTCAGGAAGGCCCGAAATCATTCTGATAACTGCATCATGAACTCTGTTATTGACATCAAATTTATTTGATTCTGGAAGATTGACTTTGTAAAGTCTCTGCGATTTTCAAAATTCGAATGCTCAATTTAAAGACTCGGTATGATTTTTCTCAATTCTAGGAGGTGCCTATATTTTTATCTGTCAAAGAGTATTAAAGAATTGATTTTTTTCTCAATTCTGGATTGATTCTTGCAAATACCTCATTTGACAAACAAAAAATACTCCTTGGTCTTTGCATTGCTTCCATACCAAGAAAATATCTCATTTTCAAGATTCTCATAGCAAACTCATACATTATAGAATTTTTTAAATTCAACAAGCATATTCTCATCATTTATCATAAAAATCAAGTCATTAACATAAAAGGAAAACAATTAGAATTTTACCTTCCTTCTCTATTTGATGCACAAAGTATGCTCGCACCTCTTGAAACCTTAGTAAAATATGACTTTATCCGACTATATCAAGCTTGTGAAGCTTGTTCTAATCCATATAAAACCTTCTTTAATCTGTACTTTTTTTTGTTCATGACCTTTCTTTTCACAAGCAGGAGGTTGCCCAACGAAAATCTTTTCACTAAGTTCTCCATGAAGAAATGCCAACTTTATATTTAGCCAAAATAAATTTTTTATTGTTTTTGTTCCAATTCCAGCTGATGTCTTATTCAAACACTACATCTTTACTAATTAAATCTTCTAAAAAAAAAAAAAATCTTCTAAAAAAATAGAATCATACAACTTATATGCCTTTAACTCCTCACCGACTCTAAGTAAAATGCTTCTTATACTCTTTTCATTGACCTGTATCCATTTATAATTAGGAATACAAACATGAGAAACACGCTCAAACACCATGAAGTGATCCTCTGATGGTTTGAATTCACTCCAAGCTTTTTTTGAAGTTCTGTTCTTCATTAATTAGAAGAGTTGGGATTTTATTGAGAACATGAAATGTCCAATTCAAAACTTTAGGTTAAAATACTTTGGGAATCTTCTTCCTTGATTGCATACTTTGAACCATATTCATAATAATTCGATTCTTCATTTTCACAACATGTTTTATTGAACGGTATAGACAATAATTAATTATCTTAGAATTCCATTCTCACTACAAAAATTAGTGAATTCAAGTTATGTAAACTTACCCTCATGATCAGTACGAAGACCTTGTATACTCTTAACTTATCTCTTTTTCAACATGATTCTTATATTTCTTGAAAATAGTATATGTTTCTAGATTTCAACCAAAAATTAAACCTAAATCTATAGTCATAAATAAAACTAATCATATACCTTTTGTTCTTGTTGGACATGGGGCTGATTGGTCCATATATCACAGCATACACTAGTTTAAGAATTTAAGAAGCTCTCTATATGTAGGTCTCTTTGTTGCTTCTTTACCAGACAATCTTTATATACATTAGATGAGATTTCAAGACAAGACAAATCCCTCACCATTTCCTTTTTTTAAATAATTTTTAGACCCTTAAATTTTAAATAACCATATCTACAGTGCCAAAGTTAAGCGGGATCTTTTTTTTAAACATTCATACTAGAAATGTCTAAGCTTATAGTAGTTCTAACATTCAACGGTGGATTTGTTAAGGCTATATTTGCCTCCTCCTCCTATAATTCCACGACGACCTCGTCCTCTTTCTCACAAAGACTCTTCAAAAGTAACCTTCAATGCATGCTCTTCCACAACATGAGTTTTCATACATTGCTCATGTACTAGAAGATTATTTTGCAACTCATCAATGGTAAGAACATCCAATTCATCTGATTCGATCCTCAATACAACACACCGCGTGATTGTACTTGGTTGTCATAGATTTCATATCTTCTTAATCACCTTTTCTAGCCTGCTTCAGTGAGTTGAACTTCTTCTATTGTTGCATGAATCCCATCCTCCACCCTGCTCTAATATTCTTTGACGAGAATGAAGAAAACAATGTTGTATTAGTTATGGTTTTTGAGTTTCAGGTTTATGAATTTGGTGTAATTTTCTTTACCCTAACTAGCACCAATAAACTGAATTGATCATTTGTATAAACTGTTTATGTATATAAGCATAAAAATTCATTTTAAAATTATAGTTTATTTTATATTTATATTTTTTAATTAAACATGTTTCTTTCTACACTATCTCCATCTAATAATACCTTGTATACGAAGATAGATTCATTTTTTTTTGTTTAAATTTAAATTATGTGGTGTATATATACACAATATAATATATGAAATTATATTTAAAAAAAAAATTGTATTTAGGGAAGCAGTATAGAAGTTGTCTCAACTAAACTAATATGTTTGAAATCGTATTTTTAAAAATTTTAAAACTTTTTTAATATAAAATAAATTTTTATTTATATTTTCAAATCATTTATTATCTTTTTTCTCTGTTTTTACGGTAGAGGATAATTATAAGAAAGACAAAAGGGCCGAGGAGAAGGAGCAAGGACAAAAACTGCTTTCTCTGCGGATACCAACGACATCTGGGCAACCATTCACGTTGTCTCTCTCTTTTTTTTTGTTTGCTCATGATCAATATTCTCCTTGAGCCCAACTTTTTGCAGAAGATTTTATCCATTTGATTTGTTAAAACTAAGTTATTCACGTCAAAACTTTGTTTTTTTCACAATCTGGTGATTAAGGGGAGAATATATAAGATATTTTAATTCACAAACCAACTCCCTTGTGTTACAATCCACACGGCATCGGATATGATCCAGATGTTCATCAAGAAGCTGAAGAGCAGCAATCTGTATCCAAGCACTTGCTGTTAGAGATGCACTGTGGGCCATCATAATTGTTGCCCCCGTCCTAAATTATTTTTAAATTAATATTATTTTAATGTTTTTAGATTATTTTAATATATTATATAAAATAACAATTTAAAACATAAAAAATACATTTAAAAATTAATTACTATCGTATTTTCAAACGTTATAGTTGTAGATTACATGGAGAAATATCTTCGATGGCTTTCTACGTCAAGAGAAGCGTGCACATGGAAAACTCGAACCAGCACTTTCAAAGAAAACTGAAGAATCTGACCTTCATAATTAAAAAAAAGAAAATTAGAAAAGAAAAGAATGTCTGTGCTGCCAATGAAGAAGGGCCAGAGAGCAGCTCTTGAAGGCGATGGGGGATCTCAAGTTGCGGAGCTTACATCTCATGTCAATTTCTTAATGATGTCCTACTCTTCTCTTTTAGTGTTTGGTCCTTAAAATTTTACTCTGATTCTTGTATTTTATTTTCTTGTAAATAAGTTCTTAATTAATTTTATTTTTATCCTCGTATTTTATAATTTATAATGAAATTCAGTCCCTTAATGATACTTTTTTTTCTTTTAAGTTCCTGCATGTCAAATCTTAAACTTGGTCAAGATTAGTCAAATGATTTAAATGGGTTATAGGACAAGATACGAGCTGAGGAGATTTAACAAGGTATATATGATTAGATGCAAGTTTAAGTTTTATTTTATTTTATTTTAGTTGGAATGCAATCATCTTAGATCAACCTACATCTTATAAGCAAGATTTTAAAGACTTATACGATCATGGTATATCAAAGAAAATAAATTATGTTAATTACAAAAATATCCAATTCTTATTTTTTGCACTCGCCTAAGAAAGTTTTTGAAACTTTTCTTTTATAAATATTCCAAGCTAGATATATGATTTACGTTATCGGGTTAAATTTTTTCTAACATAAAAAAGAAAGTCCAGACGATAATAATTTGGGTCAACTTATGTTAACTTGATTAACATGTAATTAAGATATGAGATCGAGATAACACACATAAAGAAAATTAAAAAAAGTATTGTAAAGCTCAAGGTTTAATAACCTAATGTCAAATGATGAAATTATAAAAAAATTTTAAAGTAATGTCGAAGAAAAAAACTCGAGTTAACTTGACTAATATGTCACTTGCGATATGGAATTGAGATAAAAAAAACTAGAAAAAAACTGAAGTTAAATAAAGAACACTAGAAAAAAAATTCGAGTTAACTTGATTAATCCACTACCCGAGATATAAAATTAAGATAACCTTACAAAAGAAAAACAGAACAAATAATGAAGCTCAAGGCCCAACCATTAAATATGAAAAGATGAACTTTAAAACAAAAATTAATTTTTAACAAAGGACCTAAAGAAAAGATTGAATTTAAACTGAGTTCGGATTATGAGACTGTGATTATCATATAGAAAGGCAAACACGTAAAAAACCACAAAGTAAAAATTCCAATTATAAAAAAAATAAAAATCAAAATAACGAGGATCGAATCTAGTATAAAAAACTAAATTGAAAAATAAAATAAATTAATAAAATGATAAAACAATAGCAATAAAAAAATAGAACCAAAGTTGGAAAAAAAGGTTAAATGAAATAAAATGTAGAGGAACAAAATTGAAAAAAAAATCAATAAAAGAATAATAAAATATTAATTAAAAGAAAGATGACCAAAATTGGATAAAATAAAATAAAATGATGAGGGATGAATTAAAAAAAATCAAGAAAATAATAAAACACAAAAAAACAATTAAAATAATGAAATTCA
Source organism: Populus simonii (assembly GCA_007827005.2). Classification (NCBI taxonomy): domain Eukaryota; kingdom Viridiplantae; phylum Streptophyta; class Magnoliopsida; order Malpighiales; family Salicaceae; genus Populus; species Populus simonii. The sequence continues at coordinate 17,161,012 of CM017466.2, read as the reverse complement.
AATCGAATAAAATAAAATAAAATATTTAGAGATGAATTTGAAAAAAGATTAAATTTTAAAAAGTATTAAAAGAAAAATAAATAATAATAAAAAAATAAAGATAAAAACAAATAAAAATACAAACCGGAAAACATATTTGATTCCTGGTAGGATTGACACTGATTTCTAGCTTAGACGAGAGAAAATAAAGAGGGAAAGAAAAAAATAAAGTCACCAAGCCTAGTCGCTCCTTCATCCGTGTGCACGTGACCCACCAAAACGAAAGAGATGACATGCCGCTCTAAATACCGTCTTGGATGGTAAATTTTGGTAACTGGAGAGCTCTACACCCGTTGTCTGAAGGTCATGAAAGGCGAAAGCTGTCACACACTGATGCTTGTGTTGTTAATCATTAATTTTTTAAATAATATTTAATTTTTTAAAATCACCAAACAATTCCTAAATAAACCTAAAAATAATAAAAAATCACAATAAAAAGGCTAAAATTTCCTAGAAACCAACCCTACAGTTTTTTTTTTTTAATCTATTTGAAGAGCGATTCTGTCACTTCACTGTTAAAAAAAAATAAAAAGACAAAAATGCCTGTTTGAGCGAGTGTAATGTTTTTTCTCTCTTTAATTTCTGAAACCTGGGAGTCGTTATTTGAATTGTTTCACTTTCAATAAGAAACAACCTAAAATCAAAACCAACTACCAAAAATTGAAAGGAGAAGACAATTTTCTCAACAAAAAATAGACATTTTGGCGCCATTTAAGAAAATTCCACCGGCCTTCCTTGCCAAGTTCTTCGCCTTTTTTTTTTTTTCACTGTTCAGTGTTGCAGTGTCAGTGCTTTTTTGAAAATCTTTGATTTTGTTTTTAAATTTAATTTTTTTAATATAATAATATTAACAATAAAAATATTATTTTAATATATTTTCAAATAAAAAATATATTTTAAAAAACCATTTACAGTTTCCACTGTACTTCCAAGTAAACGGGAGATATATCTTTGAAGGATCCATTTTTGACTCACTTCTCTCTCTAGAAAGTATCCATTTTTGACTGTCTTTTCTCTCTAGAAACTAGAAACTACACACACTTCTCTGCTCCTAGCACTATTTAATAGCAACTTTATTGTAACCCGAAAAGGGGAAAACAATAAAACCATCTTTAAATTATCTTCCTCTTTCTCTTTATGGACTCTAAAGAAAACCCATTTCAGCTTAGGATTCCTGAAGGTTTTTTGGGGTTTCAGTTATTTTATTACTGAAACACAGAAAATAAATGGAACTTGAATCCGGTTCCACGAACCGGCAATCTAGATTGGTAAATTCATGTTTTTTTCACTGCAACGTTTGCTTTTTTGGGGTGTTTTCTCGTTTTTTTTTGGTATTGCAATGTTGGGTTTTAAGTTTGTTGTGTATTTGCTGTTTAGTTGCCAAGAAAATGTAGCAGAATGAAGGAAAATTTCATGGTCAGTGTAAATTTGGAAACTTTTCTTTGGTTTTTTGACACCCATTTGACTGATTGGTCCTTTGTATGTGGCATCTGTTTGGTTCCCAAGAAAATGCTGCAGAACGAAGGAAAATTTTCCTGGTCAATGCAAATTTAAGAACTCTTCTTGATTTTTTTTGACACCCTTTTGTCCGATTAGTCTATCTTGTTAAAATCCGCCCCTTCTCTTTTAGTTGGTTATTTTTATACTGTTTCATTCACGTTTAGTCGAGTGAGTAAATTTAGAAACTTGCTGCGATTTTCTTGACACCCTTTTAGTTGCTTGAGCTAATTCTGTTCACATTTACCGTATCTATCATTGGTGAATACTTTCTTTTAAAAAATTAAGGTTTATTAATCTTGCACGTGTTAATTATTGTTTCATTCACGAATTATTTGAAAAATAGTAGTGATGGTATTGAATTGAGGAAAAAGGTGTGATTTTTTGGTGTTTGTTAATCTATTTGCAGAAACTTTATAAAAGTACTTTGATTCTAGCGTACCAGAGTTTTGGTGTGGTATATGGTGACCTTAGCACATCACCAATTTATGTCTACACAAGTACCTTTTCGGGGAGATTGAGACTTCACGAGGACGACGATGAAATTCTCGGGGTACTTTCTTTGGTTTTCTGGACTTTGACTTTAATCCCTCTCTGCAAGTACATTGTATTTGTATTAGGGGCTGATGATAATGGCGAAGGTGCTTTCAAAGACCTGCTTTTGTGTTTGTTTGCCTTTCTAATTTAGAGATGTTTCCGTACTTTTTATGTGGATTGTTGAAGGAGCCTCAATGTTACAGGAGGGACATTTGCCTTGTATGCATTACTTTGTCGCCGTGCAAAGTTAGGACTTTTGCGTCCTTCCCATTCTACAGACGATGACATATCTTCTCAAGACTCTTGTCTATTGATCAAAGAGACTAGGGCTAGTTCTCTTTTGAAGGAGTTCTTTGATAAGCATCATAGTTCTCGTGTTGTACTGCTGCTTATTGTGATTTTAGGGACTAGCATGGTTATAGCTGATGGTATCTTGACCCCATCAATGTCAGGTATGTTTCTTTCCTAGTTTCCTAGTAACATAGATTGACTTCAATTTGTAAAGATGTAGACGTATGGCCATTGTTGGTACACAGTTTTGGGTTGTCGCTAATCAAACAAGACCACTGGAATGGTGGCCATTCAAAAGGTAGATTAAGGATTCATACTCTTTTGACCTAAATTGCATTCAAGCAATGGCCAATTGTTATGGCCATCCAACAGGTCTTCCTCTGGTAGATCAAGGATTGGTAGTCTTTGCATCTAAATTACTCATTCAAGCCATCGCTGATTGTGTTGTAAAAGACACCTCATACATAGACCAGTTGTCCCAAATAGAATATAGTGCTCAACGTTTTGGTCTTTGTCAATTAATTCAAGAAGGGCTTGTCACTTTTATATTCTCTTAGTGATTAATGAATGATGATTTTATGGTTCTGCTACTATCTTTGCTATACAAATATATTTTAAAAATGCCAAATATTTTTAAAAAATGCCGTCTACTTCTTGAATTATCAATGAGCTGTAACCATTGAGTAATTTTTTTTCCCCAGTCCTTTCGGCTGTATATGGCATCAAAACTAAGGCTGGAGGTCTGCATGACAGTAAGTAAATGTATCATTTCTTGTTTGTCCTTTCTGACAAAACAGAAGTAGAACTTGTTTCTCATTATAATGGTGTAACAGACTTGCTTTGCGTAATATATGCCTACATACTTTGTTCCCAGGATTTAAATTCTCATATGATTGTTATAACATTAACTAGAAGGCTCAGAAGAAAAGTTGAATATAATTGCCTTTGGAATGAGTGAGCAAGATATGGAGCATTTGTAGTATCTTTTAGTGATACATGCTTCTACAATTTTCTGTGCAGGTTATGCTGTTTTGATAACCTGCCTGATTTTGGTGGGCCTCTTTGTCCTTCAGCATATTGGGACACATAGGGTTGGCTTCCTTTTTGCTCCTATCATCTTATTGTGGCTATTATCCATTAGTGGGGTTGGTATTTACAACATAATTCAGTGGAATCCTCGTGTTGTGAGTGCTCTGTCACCATATTACGTGTACAAGCTGTTCAAATTGACAGGAAAGGATGGGTGGACTTCTCTTGGAGGCATTGTCCTTTGCATTACAGGTTTGTTGGTTCCCCTTCATTTTCCCCTTTTCTGCCAAAGATTATTCTTGTGAGAATGGCTGAAAAAATGAACTTCTTAATAAGGTGCGGAGGCTATGTTTGCTGACCTTGGTCATTTCTCTCAGCTTTCAATCAGGGTAAGTTTCCACTCTAGTTTTATGAGTATGGCCAAATTTCATGACTATGTTTGTGCCTGTATGCTAGGCAGTTGTTTTGTGGTCATTTTGTTTGTTTAATGATCTAAATTAAACTTTTCCAGGTCATGTACATTGATTTTTCACATCATCAATTTATTTCCCTCTTGACTTTTTATTTTTATTTTACTTACAAGAGCAGATTGCATTCACCGCAATTATTTATCCTAGCTTGATTCTGGCTTATATGGGTGAAGCTGCTTATCTCTCTAAGCACAAAGAGGACCTTCAAAGAAGCTTCTACAGAGCAATCCCTGGTAAGATCTTTTTTTAATTTCTTCTCCCAAATCCTATTTATTTGTTTGTAATTATATCTGCAATTCTACATATACTAGATCCTAGAATATTAATCTTGGAACATAGATACTGGAAATAACTAAATTTGAATTATTTTGAGTCTAGAGGGTGTCAGATGTGATTTCATATAATTGTGAGGTTGTTCCATGTCTTTCTTGATGTCAAATGAGATTGTATGGTCATGTCATGAAAGGCTTGTGTTTTCTTTTATCTGCTGCTAATATGAAAAGTCAATTTTTGAACTTCCAATTTTTTGCTCCTGAATGGCAGAGACCTTCTGTTTCTTCTTAATATGATATTCAACATGCATTTTATTTTCTGATTTTGCTAGATTTTTTTGGATTCTGTGTACAAAATTTTGCTCCAAGTGTAATTTATTTCTCACGAGGATCAGCTCTATCTTACAGAAAATATTAAACTTTATCTGTAAGTTGTTAATGGTTCTTTAAAGCACAATTTTCAGGTTGGGACCTTTGATAGGGCTGGCCAATGTTTACGTTCTCATTACCAATCTTTTATATTGTGCACGATTTACCATTATTTTGGGAAGAGGAAGCATGGTGCTGTTTAATTTTTCAGTTTGGCTCACCTTGCTAGCTATCTGCAAAGTGTTTTTCCTGCTTAGCTATATCTAATTTTTTATTGCAGCATACTCTTATGGGATTTTTTAAATTCCTTTTCCATTCAGAGGCTGTATTTTGGCCAGTATTTATCATTGCAACTCTTGCAACAGTGGTGGCAAGTCAGGCAGTCATATCTGCCACTTTCTCGATTATCAGCCAGTGTTGGGCACTGAAGTGCTTCCCTCGTGTTAAGATAATACACACATCAAATCAAATGCATGGGCAGATATACATACCGGAGGTGAACTGGATGTTGATGGTTTTTTGCCTTCTTGTTGTGATCGGCTTTAGGGACACAGATATGATAGCCAATGCATATGGTACTTGCCTCTCCCTCCCGTCCTCCCTTCCTCTCCATCTCCGTCTCTCTCTCAATTAAGTTAGCAATTTGATCAGTTTATCTCTTTGTACCAGGTCTCACAGTTATCATTGTAATGTTTGTTACCACCTGCTTGATGTTTCTTGTCATTGTTATGGTCTGGAAGCGGAATATTCTGGCAGCATTTATTTTTGTAACTGTTTTTGGATTTGTAGAGTTGCTCTACTTGTCTTCTTGCCTGGCCAAAGTGGCCAAAGGTGGCTGGATCCCTCTCATTTTCTCCCTAATAGTTTTGTCTGTGATGTACATCTGGCACTATGGGACGTTACAGAAACAATCATTCGAGTCACATAACAGAACATCTTTGGATATGCTTCGTAGTCTGGGCCCAAATGTTGGTATAAATCGTGTTCGTGGCATTGGCCTAATCTATACAAATGTGCTCTCAGGGATCCCGCCAATGTTTTCACATTTTGTCACCAACTTTCCCGCCTTCCACCAAGTCCTCATATTTGTAACATTTCAATTCCTGATAACTCCAAGAGTTTCTGCCAATCAGCGTTTTATTGTAAGTCGCATTGGTCCCGCAGAGTTCCGTCTCTATCGGTGCATTGTCAGGTTTGGTTATAAGGATGCAAGGAAGGATAGTTATGCTTTCGAGACTGACCTGATTGAAACTGTGAGAGTGTTCTTGCAGCACGAGAGTGATGATGGTGATGCTAGAGACTCAGTAAGTGAAATGCCTGTAAATCAGCACGAATCAGACTGTCTACGCCTACGGGATGATGTTAGCATGAGAGTTGAGAATGGTTCTGGGGCTGGGTTGACTAGATGCAAGAGAGTAAGATTTTGTGGTGTCGACAATAGTAAGGAATTGGAGGACCTGGAGGATGCCCGGGAAGCTGGTCTGGCATATATGATGGGCAATACTTGTGTCTTGGCAAGGGAAACATCATCATTTGTGAAGAAATTTGCCATTAACATTGTATATGGTTTCTTGAGACGGAACTGTCGGAGCCCATCAACAGCACTAGGGGTTCCTCATACATCTTTAATTGAAGTAGGAATGGCTTATCGTGTTTAACATCAGTGATTGATTGATATTCTGAGAAGGGTAATCTTGACATGGTTTCTGGAAAGGATTGCGGAAGGGTTTACCCACTGTAAACTAAATGTAACAAATAGAGGCTCAAAGAATCTGAAGTGGCTGATTCAATTACACTGTTATAGGAACTTGCATAAAGATTCCTCAGATTTAGAGATAAGTTTCAGAGTGCACAGGACTGACTCTTGTAGTCAATTCTTTTGTATAATAGCATAATTTTCTTTTCTTTGTTATTTTAAGATGTCTTGTTTCCCCAGGGGGGGCTTGTTCTCAATCTCCCCCGCTAGCATGAAAGGAAACCTGTCTTTTTTCTGTTCTTCTCTTGACGGAGGCATCATTTGGAAAGATGCCAAGCACTTTTGTGGAACAAAATGAGCTGAGACTGACAAATTGCATTCAAGAAGAAATAAATCAACCAAAAAGTAAAAATACAAATCTTTATCAGTTTCATTCATATGACAACCAATATACAATCGCCAACCCATATATTACAGCTCAATTCAATACCTCAAAATTCATAGACAAATAATGCTCAACAACCACACCACACATCTCAACAGCATAAAAAATCACTCTCTACACCCCATGTAAGAAAGTGCAAAGTAAAGCAATAAAGGGAAAGAAAAAAAAGTCTAAACATTCTCCAAGTTTCCTAGCTTGGAATGAGGTGGAGGAGGTGGTTTACTAGCAGTACCAGGTGGTGGAATAGGTACCCCAAAAACTTGAGCATTTGTACGGACATCTTGTCTTCCTTTGTATCGCCCCAAGTAGTAGCATCCAAAACCAAGAAGTAAGCAGAAGATTATCAGAGGCAAAGAGATCACCACTACCATACCCATTTTCCAATATTCCCTTCAAGGCTGTTTAGAGAAAGAGAGGAGAGTCGAAGCAGGTTTATGCACTAGATGAGAGGGAAGAGAGACACTGCAGGAAGGTTTTCCTACTTTTCTTTGCTGGTCTCATGAATGAACTGGAGGATTCGGATAGGGGATTTTAAAGAACTTGGTTTGTAACGGGAGGCTTAACATTCAAGCTTTTAACGGTTACTTTTTTTTGGTGGGCCAACATCATGCTCCATGTTTACATTCTCATGGATGGATTATTAAAAGCTCAGAATTAATTGTTATAAATTATGTAGGATGTTGAGCTGTCTTGTCTTGGAATTTTAGCTTTTGTGTTAAAAAAATTAAAATGGACAAATTTCCATGGGCAGGACAAAGACGTTGCCATTGAATCAAAGTTTTATATTGTTTTGATGAAATTAAAAATAAATTTTAAAATAAAAAATAATTTAAAAAATAATTCTAAACATCCACAAAGCAAATAAGCTAATATAGAACTTCATTAGACATTCTTTTGACATTTCACTATAGGTCGGATTAAATATTTTTTTAAATAAAAAATAAATATATAGATGTTAATGTGTTTTTTATATTTAAAAAATAATAATTGTGAAATGAAAACATTATGCATACATTTAATAAATATAAATTAAGAATCTTTTACATTAATAAATATAAAAAACAATTGTTAACGCTACACTGCCGATAAGATCCCAAATTAATTTTTAACATAACAAAAAATATGCTAGTATTTCATATATGTTTTATTGTATAATAATTTTTTTTAATCAGAAAACATAAAGATGTTGTTCACATTTAATGAAATAAACTTAAAAATATATGAATTAATAAACTAAGAAAGAGTTATTAATGTTAATTAAATACTAAAATAAAAGCTAATTTTTTTCATCAAAGAAAAAACATATAAGTATTAAAAATATTTAACCTCAATTTTTCCTTCTAATTTATATGTTTTTTTTTTTAATCTTAGAGGTATCTTTTCTTACCAAGAAAAAATATTTTTTTATTTGTATGAAAAAGTAAAAAAATAATTTTAAAAAAATAAAAGAGAGGATATTAATCTAAATGAAAATAAAAAAATTAATGCAAAGTAAAACATATATAAAAAGAAGATTATTAATTAATTTTTTAAATAATCAAAATTAAAACAAAAAATGAAAGAGATCAATCCCACGCATCTAGCCTGCTACCTAGAAAGCAAAGCATACCTGACCCATATACCTTGGACTTGGAGTATTTTTTCAACTCATCTCACTCTCTCTCTCTCTCTCTCTCTCACACACACACACACACACACACACACACACACAAAGGCGGGTGGCATGTCATCGTCTTTCATAATCTTTCTTTCATAATCTTCTATGATTGAAATAGTAGGCTCCAAGTTTTGAAATCTTAAAAACTTATATTTAATTTATTTTTATTTAAAACTACTTAGATAAATATCTTTAAAACTTTAGTCTGATTTTTGAACCAAAAACACCTATAAATTGGTTTAAAAATATAAAATTAAATTAATTTTTTTTCTCAACTCAGATTTATTTTGAATAGCTAGATAAAGGGTAAAAAATATTTTAATAGAACTCATCTCGTCAAATAAAATTCATTGACACATATAATATTTTTATTTTATTTTTAAAATGTGGATATTTAATAATTTTCTCTCTACTTTTCTATTTTTTGGTGATTTTTTTCTTTCTTAAATTAAAGACTTAAACGTTAACAAAATAAAAATTTAGATCAATACGCATAATTTACAAACTAAAAAGTTAAAAAATAGAAATTGAGAAAAACCTCAATGCATTTCCCCCAAAAAAAAGCTTTAAATGAACAATGCTGAGTTAAAAAAAGGGTTTTATTTTTCCTTTACTTTTAATTTTGATTTTCTTATTTTTTTTTGCACAAAATCAAATATCAATCCAATATCAAAATTTTTTTTACAGCATTTAACCTGATAAAAAAAATTAAAACAAATTATCAATTACAACTACCAATCAATGCAACTAGAAAAGATGAAATAAAAAGGTTAAGATCTTATTAATTTAGTTTCCATACTTCCTCTTAACCTTATGAGATCATCTATACTCATCTCAATATTTTATATTTCTAATAATTTAATTATAGAATATTAATTTTATTTCATTTAAATTAAAAATTATCATGAAAAAAATATATTATTAACTTAAAAATATTTACATTTAAAAATTAAATTTATGACACCAACTAAATATGAAAATGTAAAAAATAATTTTAATCTTTTACATTACTAAAAAGTGGTTATATATATAATTATTATTCATGTCTTCTTTCATATAAAAAACAATGAAAACTTGTAAAAGAAAACTATGAAAAATATTTAAAATATGTTTTTCAAACTTAATATAAATTTAAAAATTGGAGTATTACTCAGTACAAGTTCTAGATAAAAAAAATATTTTATTTAAATATAAAATATTATTTTTCTGACTCTATTTTTTTTAAAACTAGAATATTACCTTGTTTATGAATACTTTTAATGTTTTTTTTCTCCTCGGAGGCAATAAAGTAATAGAATATAAAGATAATTTAGGAAATACTTGTGTCGTGGCACATATGAAAATACAAATCATCTGGACCATTGAAAGTTTTTTCTTACTACGTGTCATCTATAGAGAGCCAAAGGTATTCTAAGGCGAGCCTTCATAACAAAGGCACTCTTGAAGCCACCGTCTAATGTTGTATATTCTATGAATGCAGGAGGAAGACGTACTGTTAATCATGGCGGAGTGGTATTAAGCGTTCGTCGCAAGCACATTTTACTTGGACGGTGGGCAAGAAGAACACTTTAGGTATTGTTTGCTTGAAACTTTGTTTGTAGTATGTAAATATAATATATAATGTTCTTTCACAAGTGTGAGTACTTGGCAAGAGCTATGACAGGATGATATCATTTTTATTTTTTTTTCATTTTCTGGTGACAATATCATTTCACATATATAGTGCCACAGATTCCTTGAACATTTTTTGTACAAATGTTGGTGTTTAAAGCTTTTCATGTCTACAGCTAATCATACAACTGGCTAGAAAAAGAAGGCATAAAGTGCTATATAGACTCTATTTGGCTGCAAACTATGCAGCTCTGTAGCAATAATTAACCCCTTACCTTCCATCCCCAATGAGGTCACTCAGCCTTGGTTCAGTGATATTTAGTGGAGAGTGTATTTGATCACCTCCTGGACTAAGATCAATTGAATTATGATGCTGCCTTTTATTCTTGCTCTTGCTATCATCAGTTGAAGCGGATGCTGGAGTGTTTTCAGTCGAAAAGCTGCCAGTTATATCCTTAAAATCCATATCAGTCAAGTAGCTTGGCTTCGATGTAACAGTGCTCACTTCGATATCCCCTGTAAACATTGCCACAACTCTTGACATTGTCGGCCTCATTGCTGGTGAAGCTTGAGTGCACAAGAGAGCTACTCCTATAACTCGAAGAGCTTCATTTTCATCAAATTCTGTTACACTTGGATCCATCAGTAGCAAACTTTGTCTACTTTCGTACAGAGTCCATGCCTAGAAACATTATACGATCAATTCACAATGAGAAGGAATAAATTTGTTAAGAAAGATTCGCCGGCCAAAAAAAAGGGGTGTTGTTTTCTTTACCCATTCAAGAAGATAGACCCTTTCATCATCCAAGCTATAGTCAGAATTTGCTCTCCCACTTATGATCTCCAAAGCAACCACACCAAAACCAAAAACATCAGCCTTCTCAGTCAGATGTCCACGCATTGCATACTCCGGTGCCAAATAGCCACTATAAGAAAATTAATGTGCTTGGTGAAAAGGTTTATTGGGAATACATTCAAATAATCTCCATTGGTTTTTACATATGGCTTCTATACGCCGCACTGTTGTATAGACTACAGCACAGTTCATAGTCAGCAAATTACGAATGCTCCGAGGAAAAGGTAGAAGGAGATCTTACATGGTTCCTGCAACTCGAGTGCTGACGTGAGTTTTCTTGTCGTCGTATAGTTTTGCCAATCCAAAATCTGATATTTTGGGGCAGAGTTCTGCATCAAGCAAAATGTTACTTGCCTTGACATCTCTATGTATAATCCTTGGACTTGACTCCTCGTGGAGGTAAGCTAACCCTCTAGCAGTTCCCAGGCATATATTGAAGCGGGTAGGCCAATCAAGATGCATTCCATCTTTTCCTGCATAATAAGTAGATGCATGCTTAGTACATAATCTATTCCATAACCAAAATGGAGTCTGAAATCTGAACATATATCTTATTGAAGTACAGTTATTTGGCCATCCACGATGCCCTTTTTTTTCATGTACTTCAGCCACCAAAAGTAACTTGTGTCTATATATTTTGATCATCTGGATGGGTATAAAGAATCAAGTTTCTATGGTTACTTAAGGGAAGCAAGCAAAGTATTTTGGGCATCTTCATACCAAAGAGATTCTTATCAAGGCTTTTGTTTTCAAGGTATTCATAAACCAGGAGGCGTCTATTCCCTTCGATGCAGCATCCGTACAGTTTCACCAGATTACAATGTTGAACTGCCGATATGGTGGCGATCTCAGTTATAAATTGGCTCATGCCCTGGTTAGATGCAACTGAAAGCTGCTTTACAGCCACTGCCCTCCCATCAGAAAGCAAACCCTGAAAGGTACCAGAATTTAGTAACATAAAGCATAACTCTTGCTAGGTAAACTAAAAAATCTTGAATCACAAGCTTGTCATTTTTTTTAAAATAAAATTTAGAGCAGTCATCTTGCGTTTCTTACCTTGTATACAGCTCCAAATCCCCCTTCCCCAAGCATATTTGAAGGACTGAAGTCATCTGTGGCCGCTCTCAACTGGGCATAACTAAAAGTGTTTGGTCCAGGGCCCATCCCAGAAAACACTGCATATTCAAGTAGAAAAATTGAAGTGATTACTTAGGATACCTTTCTTTATCTAACATATAAATTTCCATGCAGGAAATGGTGAATTATTCAAGTACAGTTAACCTACTCTAAGGAAATTACATCCCAGATTCGAGGCATAAAATCATTTTAGGTTGCTACAAGAAAATCAAGGAAATTTTGAAGGCCCTTGGCAGCATATCAAGATCAAGTCCATCTTCACTCATATCAGAGAGATGAGGGCTTGAGGGGAGCTGCAGTTAATATTGGAATCAACAAGGCTTGGATCGGATAAACTATAACGAGTACAAGTTGTATCATTATTGTGATGATCTTACCTTCCTCATCTTCGCTGTCTTTTTTCCTCATGATGTAAACAACTGCAAATATCAGGGTCAGGCACACAACTCCAGCAGAAACTGAAATACCAACAACCATCCCGGTCCTGCTCTTCTCTTTCCGAGTACCGGGTGGTATCCCACTAACAGTTGGTGTAAAACCTGTGCAGTAAATACGGTTACAAACAGCAGTGAGAACCAGAGAAGGAAAACCTTGACATACTAAGTTCGATTGGTGAGTTATCACATGTTACCTGGAACAACATTAAGGGCTGAGATCATTGGTCCATAGTAGCCTTGTACAGGGGTACAGCAGGTCCCCTTACCAGCCCAAAACAAATGAATTTCCAGATGATTTTCTGACACAGTAACATTAAAAGTCCTTGTAATTGATCTCTCAACCCCACCTGCCTCCTTTGATATGTCAAAGTCTTTCAATTGGCGACTTCCCTATAAAACACAAGAGCGCATAGAGAATGGAATTACAATTATAGAAGTTCTGTACTGTATGTATTTGGTTTCAAACATTTTCTACCTGAATATAGATATCAAAAACACGCCGTCCTAAACTCTCCCAAGTTTGCGAGCTTCGATCCGCAAATGCAGTTTCGGCAAATAACAAATGTACAGTATAAGGCCCATTCTCTAGACCCAGGCCGAAGTACCTAAGTGAACCAGGAGATATCCTTGAAGTCTGATAGAGCTCTGGGGTATTAGTGCTGAGAACTTGTGTCAAGGTATTTTCAACATAATCAGGACTTCGTCTATCAGCAAACAAGCCCACATTGCTCACCGCCCATTTCTCGGTACTAGTTACACTGAATGATGCTGCACTGAGAGATGAGTTTTCAGCTTCATAAACTGTGCCATCAGCGGTTCTCATCTCTGGACCACCACACTTGATTGAGAAATTTGCATCTACAACAGATAAAAAGAAAGGAACTGAAATAAATTACTCTCTACCACATTGATGAACGCATGAAGCCATTTTCACCTATACATGTAACCAAGTCCTCGAAGCCTAGACATATGCTGTACAGTACTAGGATGATTACTGGAAGGGTCTAGGAAGGCGCATTTCATATTGAATCAGACAGTGAAAAGTTATATTTGGAACTAAATTACTGGATGAAGAAGCGTACAGCGAGGAGTATCCCGATTGCATGGGAAATTTCTCTGTAGACAGTTCAATCCTGGCAGAACACTACATAAGAAAACAACTCTTATTGCTTATCAAAATTGGAAAATAAGAAAGAAAAAGAGGAGGAAAGAACTGGTTCCAAATACAGGTAATTTGCACCAGTTTTCCTTACTGCGCACACTATTAATTACAACGGCTTTGAAAGGAAATGTCACTTCACCTTATATTTGAGTTGTCAAAAGTGAAGTTGTTGGCCACTAAATTCCTGCATAGTTCCACAAAGATTACCGGTAAAACTTAGTAAAGATTCATGATGACAAAATACTGCGACATTGCATCTTAAGAGGTAGTAATTTATTTCGTGTTTAAGAATATTAATTTAGTGATAAACTCAGAATAATGATGGATGAAGAAAGTGCCCTGATCGGGAACACATACAATTGTACATTTGAGGCTACCCATGAAGGAAAAGTTTCTGACAGATAATTGTAAGATAAATCTCTGCATACAAAAATATATCAAAGGGGGTTAGTAAGCACATGATAAAAAATGAGTTGGAATAAGATGAGATTCTGACTAGATTCAGATATAAAAAGAAGGAAATAATGATGGCTTCAGAGTATAGTCCAAAGAAGAAAATGGAAGCATGATACGATCTAACACCTACTTCAGAAGCTGCTATGTAATCGCTGCTTGGGCAGTGCCAACAGATTCAATTTACAATATTCTTTGTACGAGGACTTACATTGTCTGAAGTGTATCGCTCTTCTGCTCAGGGAGGGTTCCTGATAGACTATTGTTTCCAAGAAACCTGGCCATTACAGTAGTATGGAAGAGAAAATAACAAGGTGAAGATTTCACCAAGAGTCTCCGAACTAGAAAAAAAGATAAAGAAATTGATCAAAGCACTACTATTGAAAGGTTAAGTGATATTTACAAGTATTCAAGAGAACTCATCCTGAACAAAGCACTTGGAACTTGGCCTGTTAAGTGGTTAAAACTTAAATCCCTGAAAAAATTGATGAAAAAATCACAAAAGAAACATACAGGCATAATTAGATTTCATGGATGGCTTTGGCGTTTCAAGTTGAATGTACTGAGATCTTACAGTCTATTTAAAGTTTGGAGCTCTCCAATATCAGATGGAATACTACCATTGATCAATGCATTCCTCAGATTCCTTCAAAGAGAAAAATCAAGTAGCTAGTGCAAATTCATATGCATATAAAAAAGAATGGATAGACTAATCAACTACTTACAAGTCGGTCAAGTTCTTCAAGTTCTTGATAAAATCAAGGGTAGAGCTGATGTTGCTTAAATCGCTGATTCTCCTGTATAGTTATGTGCATTTATTACTGAAACTAGTTTTCTTTTGTATGCGGATAAACATATGAATGAAAGAGAGATAATCATATATATATAAATAAACAAACTCACAGAGAGTTCAATGAGGTCAAGTTGGAAAAACTGAGTGGTATAGGACCTTCAAAAGAATTCCCTTGAAATCTCCTGGACAAGCATTCCACAAACCAATCAAACAAATCATTCTTCTCTGTAGCTGTAAACATACTACTGTCGCATCTAACAAATGAAAATATCAGACGATTCTATGATTTACAATGATGTAAGCCCTGTCCAGTTGCCTATGAAGTCAGGTATGTTGCCTGTGAAAGAATCATCCGATGCCCACCTGAACATATACAAGCCAAGGTAAGCCATGCTGGGGTATAGTAACCTTGGGTTTTAAGAGGAACAAACTGCAGTAAACTTATAGAACGTGATTTCCTTACAAGACTCTCAATCTTTGAAAGTTGGCAAATGTTGAGGGAATTTCACCACCCAATCCACAACTATTAATATAACTGCAAAACACACATAGATGTCAAAATCTTGTTAACAACATGTGGCAGTGGTACAAATCCTTACAGAGCGGAGATTGTTTACATTAGAGGGAACATGTTGCTACAACTTACAGCTCCTCAAGATTGACAAGATTACCCAGTTCTGGTGGAAGTGTGCCTGAGAAATTATTTACACCAAAAGACCTGTTGAAAATGCAAACATATAGGGCATTTTTCAGAAGATATCATCCGAACAAGCTTTCCCTATTTGCATAAAAGTTGTATAATACTTCAATCTTATAATCTGTCCATAACTTAAAGGTACCAGAATGAGGATGTTTGTGGAAGATATCTTTAACAAAGTAAAATTTAATTCAAAAGAAGGCCAATCTTACAGCAAAGTTAGCTCCTTAAGATTGCCAAGCTCCTTAGGAATGGTCCCAGAAAATGCATTGTGGGCAATTGACCTAGTCACATAAACAAAGAAAGGTCACTGAGACGCCATACTTAAAATTTCTGGTAACAGAAATTTTCAAACGAAACAAAATGTTCTGATAGGAAGTACTTCTTTACTTACAAACCCTTCAATGCTGATAAATTTCCAATAAACGCAGGCAATGGACCAGTGAAGTAATTTTGATCAATTTTTCTACAAAATTCGATCAGCAATGTGAGCTAGAAAGAAGCCTTGAATCTTTCAACAAAAAATTTATAACTTGGGCGTGTTTCCTTACAGAAAGGTAAGATATTTCAAAGCTGTAAGTACTTCTGGAATCACCCCTTTTTTGTTCAAAGCATAAACTCTCCTGAAAACAGTTTGAGAGTTAAATGCAGATTAAAATATAGGAAAACAGCCCGTGGATTTTTTGTAGTGTCATGCTAAAAGTCGGAATTATAAGAAAAAAGAAACGAGAAAGAGAGACATACAGTTGGGTAATGTGACATGTAGTCTGAGTACATTCACATTTGATGGCAGGGTTGTTGTCAGGGTCTTCAAAATCAGTTTGGTCAATGGCAGATCCGCTGCATGGCTCTCCACTCAAGTTCCATAACCCCACAGCTTGTGCGTCCCATTGTTCAAATAGCGAGTTCAATGCACTCACTGTCTCACCATCACAAAAACAACTTTTAGAAGCAGTGCTAATTCTAATCCTCATTAAGATGCTTACACATGCTCATTTTATGGAGAAATAATTTTCACTCAATGGTGATTATAGGTAGACTTCCAAATCAAATTGCCTTAAAATAGTATATTTTAGTTGAGATCATTTTTTAACGGTTTTTGTTTTAGAATTTTATTAAAATAATATTTTTTATTTTTTAAAATTTATTTTTAACATTATTAATTTTTAAAATGCTTTTAGAAAGTAAAAATAAATAGACTGTAAAACTGAATCTTAGCCAAATACTGGACTGGACATAATACCATAGCACTGCTCTTATGGCCTGCAAAAAATTGAGCCAGGAATACTATAGCTTTTCAACCCGCAGTAAGAAGTTGCCCGTGTTCTTCTTTTTTCCTAAAATATTTTTTTTATGTATATAATTAGGATATCAATCAGCTAAAATCCATCGTCTGATTAACTAAAACTTTATAATTAACAACATATTAGTGAAAGTGATGTTCATGCTCATATTCTTGGCTAGTAAAAAATCCACGCTATGATACCCTTTTCTTCAGTAATTTTTGAAATGAAAAGCTCATGTAATCAACTACGAAGATATGGGCAGGGACACCATATTAAATCTACACTTCACTTCTTCTTATGTTATCTAAAAGAGAATCTTCGAAAAAATCATACTACTCATTTACATATGTTTTTAAGAAAGTGTTTTTAAGGTAATGATTATATAATATATGATGATGTAACAGTCCAGGAAATGTAATTGAAGAACCACATGTGTGCCGACCAAAAATATAGTGGGCATTGATTGTGAGCTGTGACCCTCTACAGACCACACGCATCCACTATCTCTTTCAGATTGCTATCATTCCAAGAAAATATCAGGAAGCTTAGCCATCGGTACGAGCATTGGTGAAAAAGATCACATTATACTTTGGCTACCAACTTGTGATATTAAGGTCTTAGCTACTTAACGAAAACATCATTATATACACAGGTAGCTTCTTTAATTTTCTTCTTCTGCTGAAAAAGCAATTCCGATCAGCATAAATATGAACGAAAAACAAACCCAGAAAGAAAAACAAGACTTTCAGTCTGGTTTTTCATGTCGTACAGTCTATATATATATATATATTCGACAAACAAGGTAAACAAAAAACATTTTAATTGGTAAAATCATTTGAAGCTAAGATCTTTTTTTGATACATCTCCAATCTGTAGTTATCAAAATGGCTAATATATATATATAATCTGACTTTGCATCCCTTTGTGTGAGCCTAAATTCCTAGTGATAAAATAAGAACTCTCATAGCTAAAACGATGCCATGTACAAGCAAAGGTTTCAAAGTAAGAGAAAAACAAATTAAGATGCAAGAAAAATCGATATACATGGTTTATTTTGGTACCGTTTGGACCTCAAGAGGATTCATACTTGTACTGTAGAATTCGAGAGATCAGGGAGAGGTACCTTCAGATGGATCAGTAGTGGCGTTTTGAGCACTGGACAGGTGAAAGGTTGAAAGAAGAACGATGAAGAGAAGAAGGCAAAAGTAGTAAGCAAGTGCTGAAGAATAGAGCAACTTCACACTCAATTCCATCTTCTCTCTCACACTGAGAAACAGAATGCTTCCCTTCAGACCTATACAAAGTAAAATAAAAGCTTGTTTATAAATACAGAGAGAGAGTGAAGAGGACTTTCAGCTGGTGAGGTTTCTTTCTTTCTTTCTATTTGGCATAATATTTGAAGTTCAATCTTGAAAAGTCAGGGAACTGTAAAATTCTGTCCATTTCATTCATTCATTCATTTATTTATTTGCTGTGTGTTTCTGTATCCTCGTAACTTCTGTCGCATACTTGAAAAAAACTCAGCTTTTTAATTTGATTGAAATCAAATATTCAAAGCCAGCCAAAGACAAGAAAATTCATGAGAATTTATCTCACCTCCTCTCCCGGGGCTTAAATTCAACTTTTTTAGGCTCTTTGGTTGCAAACCTTTATAGCATCTACACTGATGGAGTTTCTTCCTACGTCAAAAAAAAAAAAAAATTGTTAAAGAGATACAAGTATTTTTTAAAAATAAAATAAAAATAAAAAATTTTAATTTTAATATTAAAAATAAAATTAAAAAGAATTGAATAACACGCAAAACTTGTAATCCGAGTTATAAGATTATAATAACATGATAGAAATTAAATAAAAAAATTATAAAATTTAATTAGTAATTAATCTAATATTAAAATATAAAAAAATAAAAAAATAATTATAAAATTACGAGATAATTTGTCTATTCACTAGAAACGGCAAAAGGAGAGAATATCAAAGATTTAGGCATTTAGTATGTTAGTCAAATATACTTAATGTGAAATAGTATCTTTATGTGAAAGCTTTCAAAGTAATTCATTGATTTTTGGGCTTTCATTATCGATCGAGAAATAAAAACTTAAAAATAAAGCTCGAAAAAGACATGGGAAAATACTTTATTTATTATTTCATGTTTGGGCGGAAATTTAGTTTACAAACACGGAAGGGAACTTTGACAGCAGGATTTTGACACTGAATAAACCTCAAGTATGTTTGGTATTGTGATAGCTGTTGTGGTTGTGATTTTAAAAAAATTATTTTGATTTTAAAAAAAATACTTTTAGTTGAGGTTGGTTTGAAAAAATAGGTGTTTGGTTAAAACTGTAGTTGAAATTGAAGTTGAAGAAAAAGTAGTTTAATGTGTTTGGTTAAGAATGCTTTTGAAATTGAGGTTGTAAAATAATTTTAAAAAATATATATTAATATTGATAGTTTTTAATTTAAATATTGTAGATTTAACTATTTACTATTATATCATGAAATAAATAATACTTTATATAAAATATTTTTTATTGTTCCATTAAATTTTTTAAGAGCGCAACAACATAAGTAAAATATAATTAGAAATAAAATTGAGATTGCGATCAAATTCTGCAAATATTACGTCATCAAACGATCTCTGTCTAACTTATGTAGTGTCATTGAATAATGTTTAACACTATTTTTTTGAATAAAACACAATTAAAAATAAATAATATTTTTTTATTTTGTTAGATCGGACCCGGTTCAATATATTTTTAGCGTTGAACCGAACCAGTTCGGCCGGAACAGTGGAGCATGCTCCACTGTCTATGGAAAAAACCCATGAACAGTGGAGCTAGCTCCACTGTTCAAGCGTTTTCCAGCTCAAGAAGCAGCAAATTGCTGCTTCTTGCAAACTTGTGGTCATGCCACAATTAACGGTAGACCCCACCAATAGAAATATGTTGTGGAAGCATTACCAAACGGGGTAAGTTGTCGTGGTTACTTCAAACGCAGAAGCAACCACGCAACCAAACACCCACTAACTCAATTGATTTGAGTTATTTTTTTTAATATTAAATTAATTATTATAATTTTTTAATTTATTTTTATAGAATTATTATAGTTTTATGTTTTGGTTGCAGGTTAGGTAAGTTGACTCGTTTTTTTTTTAGTTGAGTTTTTATCAATCTTATCCTTTAAAGTTGAGTTAATTAAGAATTAATTTTTATATTTTTTTTTAATTTTTTTTTAATATTGAATTGATTGAGAATTAAAATTTATAATTTTTTTATTTGTTTTCTATAGAGTTATTCTTGTCTTTCAACCCGGGTTTGACAAGTTAACCCAAGTAGACTATAATCATTTTTGTCTTTTTTTATTTGTTATTTTTTTCTATTTAATCTTTCAATATTGGATTGATTGAAAATTGAATTTTATAATTTATAATTTATTTGTTTTTATGGGGTTATCACGGTCTTATGACCCAAGTCGTAGGTTAGGTCGGTTGGGAATTAGACTTCATAATTAGTTTTGGTTTTCGTTCTATGAGGTTATCATAATCTCATAACTCAGGTAATGAGTTTAATCGGTTGACTTTGATGGACTCAGGTGGTTTTCTGTGTCCTTTTTTTATTTGATTTTTTAAAAAAAAATTCATCCTTAACCATTGGATTAATTGAGAATTAAGCTTCATAATTTTTTTTATTTGCTTTCTCTAGGTTATCTCGATCCTATAACTCAAGTTTAATGGTTTAATTTAGATTGACTTAACTCATTTTTTTAGTTGATTTTTTTTTAATTTCATTATTGAATATTGAGTTGATTGAAAATTAAATTTAATAATTTTTATATAAAGTTATCATGGTCTCATGACCTGAGTAGTGATTAGACAGGTTAAACAAAGTTAATAAGAGTTGATTGTTGTTTTAATATTTTTTTCAAAATATTAGCTTGATTTTTTCTTTATGAATCTATATTTTTATCCATCATTCCAATTATTATTTCAACTTTCCATGTCAATCATATCACATCAAATTTCCATATATATAGTTTCTTTCAAATGCTAGCACCAAAAGATATTTGCCACCTTATTTGTTCATGAAATAAAGCATTTGGAAATACTCTAATTTGGCTGCTTAGACTTTCTAAACTCAAACCATACAATATAAAGACTGCACTAATTTTCCACGAGTAATAATTTGCTGGGGCCTTGCCAATTGGCGCCTATTACCTCCTCTAACTCCATATCCACCATGTTCTTTGCAAGCACGACACATGCTATTTCTATTTCTTCTTAAATATTCCTCGATCTCTTCCTGATTTATTTCAAATTTCATAGAATCATCCATCATCTCTAGTCTAGATCTAAGAAGCTTTATTAAGCGTCTTTATGGCAGACTTTTCCATATGCTAACCTATGATTCGAGCCTATTGAATCTGTAATCTGACCTTTTCCATTTATATTGAAGAATATATATTATATATCTGCTTTAATTATTTTCAAAGTTCTTACCCTCTGACAAAATATTTAGTTTTAATGCTATGTATTTTGGGTATTCAATGATTCTCAATCATGGATAATAGTTAGGTCAATTATGTTTCGCGATGCTAACATCGGATTCTGAATTTCTGAGGTTGAGTGTGGATTTAGGGTCCAATCTATTTGGTCTAATCACTAATATATGAACTGGCTTGAAGGATGAAATAAGAATCTGTGTGATCATGGTCAAATTTCACCTCTCATAATACACAAAAATCCCTCTTCCTCAATCCTTGTGACCATCAATCATACTCATAAATCTTGTTTCAATTCATAGTCGTATCGAACTGACTATACACATATTCTAAGTGTTTTTTACCTATACACAAAAAGGGCATGGGAGTTTCTCATCTTCACACACACACAAAGAAGAAAAAAAGAAGAAGAAGAAGAAGAAGAAGGAGACGATGCGTGAAGGCAATATTGCTTAAGATGACGAGAGCATCCACGAAAACTAAATCCACTGTTGTTCGGTGCATCGAGCTATATAAATTAGCAGTGACATTCCCACTAGCCTTTTATATCACCATATGTGACCTCAGTCAAGTGCTTGGGACCTAACTTCACTTCATAACTCTGTCCATTCACTTTCATTTTTTAGCATTGCTTCATCTCCAAGAAATAGAAAAGGGGCAATATTAATATCCAAAATGATATAAAGATGGCGTAGAAATGATCATAATGGAGGTTAAAGGACTCAAAAGGACCATTAATGAATATGTCAAAATCTTACAATACAGGGAAAAAACAAAAATCTGCGTTGGCATGCCTCGGTCATATATAATCCTCAGCGTAGCGAAAATCATCCTCTTCATTTTCGAAATACAAATCATTATAATAGTCGCTATTACCCGCATCAGTTTCTCCAAAATCATGTTCATACACGATGTTTTCTTCACTAGCACCAGAACTGTGTTCTTCAGGGATGCAGTTCTAGTCCACAAGCTGTGCGCATCAGCATAATAGGCATTAGAGAGTGTTCACTGTCTTCTACGTTTCTAGGAACCTCTTCCTGTGATCATACAGCATAAATTAATCTATGCTATCAGGGATGGAATCTAAAGAAGATAAAAGCACTGGAAGTATGCAGAAGTGTGAAAAACATTAACAAGAATCATTGATGGTAACACAAAAACAAAACCCCACCAATAACACAATCATGCAATACAGATGAAGGCCATGTTGCTCAGACCACTTGGGTGTGAGTGTCAGACACTGGTAAGTCTGGTATGGATGCAGATGTCGAACTCGCTAAATTATAAAGACACCGGAACACGGCTAAAATTAAAGTGTCTGAATTTCGGGCTCGGGTATGGAAGTCCTTCAATTTAATATATATATATATATAATATATATATATATATTATATATATATATATATATATATATGTATGCGCAAATTTAATACATTTACACACACCTGGGTTGAATAATTTACATGGCCCAGTCCAAAGCGATGATTTAAGACTTAAATATAATTTCAATTTAACAGGATCAAAATATAACCATTTAAGTGGTGGTCTAGTGATAAAAGCTTGGAATCAAGAAGTTTATTCCCTCTGTGGTCTCAGGTTCAAGCCTTGTAGTTGCTCATATGATGGCCACTGGAGGCTTACATGGTCGTTAACTTCAGGGCCCGTGGGATTAGTCGAGGTATGCGCAAACTGGCCCGGACACCTACATTAAACTAAAAAAAAAAAAAAACTTGAATATTAAGGGCCAAATTATATCTTTTAAAACAGAGCCTATGTAAAAAGAGGCTGGATATCTATATATTTTATCCTTTCAGGTAATATATGTCCCCATTGGAAAATATTTTTGTAAAAGTTTAATTTTTTTTATATTTCTAAATTATTTTAATGTATTTATATTAAAAATAAATTTTAAAAGATAAAAAATATTATTTAAAAATAAAAAATTTTAAAAAACAACTATTCTCATTTAATAAAAAAAAAAACAATCATTTTCGCATTATCAAATGAGATATAGGTAATAAACAGCGTCGTCTTCTTCTTCCCATTTGGTCTCGGCGCAATCAACCGTTTCTTTTTCTTTTTTTTTTCTCACCTGATTTCTGTCACAGCCGTGTCCATAGTTTTGGCGTGCTGTCAGACACGTATTCCATACCCATACCCATACCCATACCCATACCCATGTCATGTCGACATGGGTACGAAGCGCTGATGAAAGTCCGAGCAACAGAGAAGAAGGTAATATCATGTGTTATAGCTTGAATGATAGGCTTAAGTTCAATTTGGTGCTAAATTTTCGTATATTTTTTCATAGTTGATTTCAAATCCCTCCCGGGTTGGTTTGTTTTCTAATACTTGACAAATGTCAAATCTAGCTGAGAGCATCCCCCCTTCCCATTATCTTCCAAAGGATCTTACTCCTTTTTATGCATGTCAATATCAACTGTTTGCATCAAAAGTCAAGCATGTGCAACAGTGCACATTGATAAGATGCCTTCATAAAATAAAAGATAAGCCAGCCCCTTTAGTAAGGCTTGGACAGATCCAAAGCAACCCTTTTCTAATTTCATGGCCTTCAATATTTCAAGTAAAACTCATATACACATCATCAATACTCACTCTCTCGACACTAACAAGCCCAGAAAACACTACTCATTTGACAAAACAAAAATCAAGAAGATAATTGACAGTGATTGCAGATTAAGAGAGCACAAAAAACTAATCAAACACAAAGGGAAGTGAAAAATAACTAGTTACGAAACAATAAGATTATTGGATCTGATGGGGCTTTTTTGTTTCAATAGAATCCTTAGCTGTGCCTTTTGGCACTCCAACTTTGTGCCCCGATGCTTGTTTTTGGACCCTATTGCTCGAACCACTCTAGGGAATTCGACAAACCCCTTCATCCCTCTCTTGATGTGAGGATTCTCAGGTTCTGGTGATGCTCTACTTCTCTGAATTACCATTGATGAAATGCTACTAGTGTTATCATTAAATGATGACTTTTCACTCAAGATCGCCCCTGTCGATTCACTGTTGTCATAACAGGATTTCTCACCCAAAACTAACCTGTTTAACTGGCCCGACAAAATAGCTGTAGTCTTTAAAGGAGTTGCGATTTCAGGTTCTTTATCTTCTTGACTCTTCTGTTCCATTCTGAAGTTGAATTCCGGTGAGGCTCTGCCTGTGTAGTTGTTCCTACCAATTCTAACAACTTCTCCTCAAAGAGCATTTTCGCCTCTGCAAGCTTCATTTGAACTCTTTCTTCTCTTAAGACCTCAGCCATTCTTATCATCTCTCTTTCCTCTCCCATTTCTCTTTTCATGTGATCAATCTCCTCTTTATCAGAAGAGATTTCTCTAGCAAGCTCTTCACAAACTCTCTCAAGTGCTTCCCTTCCTCTTCTTTCTTCAGCCAATTCTTTAGCCAGTCTTTTACTCATAGTCTCCAACTTCTTTCGTGCCTTACGTTCATATTCAAGTTCAGCTTTCAATTCCAGGATCCGGGCTCGAGCGAAATCTAGCTCAGTGTCCATGATAGGTGTAAAAAAGGTGAGATCCCAGAAAGAAGATGTTTTTTACTTTGAAAATGTTGTTGATGATGGATATTATGTTGTGAATTATAAAATGGATTCTCGTACAATTCCCAGCTTGTGCAAGTGGTGGTGGTGGTGGGGTCTCGAGGATTGGATTCACTCGTGGAATTGTCTAGGCTGCTGATTGATCATCATCACCTTCACTTCTCGAGATATATTAAAATTAAAATGTTACGACACGTTCTGTTATTATTAATTATTTGACAATGATATATTCTATGATCTAACTGGCTACATGTTGGATATGTTTACACTTGTAAAAGGTCTTCTTCGAGTTCTAGTCTTGCTTTTACTGTCCTAGACTCCCAGGAACTAAAAAGAGTGGCGAGAGAAGAAATGAATCTGGCTCTTTCATTGAAGAAAAAACAAAGTGAACGATGAAAATGGCTTTTTCTTAATTTTTGAAAATAAAAAAGGTTGCCGCCTTTACTTTATTCTATTCGGACTCCGAATGCAACAGAGTTTGAGCTAACGAGGTATACCACAAAAGAAAAGAAAAATAATAAAGCAAGGTGGCTTCTGTTGATGGCAGAGCAGTGAAAAATTGATACCAAAAAAGAGTGCTATAAATAGCAGAGGCAGGGTCAGCAAAAAAGGCAGGGTGAGAGAGAAAAAAAACATGAAAAATTAATTAAACCAAGAAAATCAGAAAAAAAAATAACTAAAAAAGCTAAACCATGAAAAAAACTAATTTAAATTTTGAAAAAACAGTCAGTTTAATTCAGTTTTGGTTTTATAAGCCTGAAATTGAAAAAACCGAACCGAACCCAAACCGAAAAAACCGAGCCAAACTGGAAAAACCCGAGCCAAACCGAGCAAAACCAGTTTGAACCGGTTTTTATCCTAAAAAACCAAACAGAACCAAAACAGGTCGGTTTGTACTGGTTTCGGTTTTTTAAAAAAATTCAATTTGATTACTTTTTTTTTTTGATAAAAACCAAACCAAACTGAAAATTATTACCCCTAAATAAATGTATCTCGTTGACAATGCATTGGAATTAATATTTACATCATGTATTTAAAAAAAACGTAATAAACAAAGAAAACACATTAGAAAAAGGCTACTAATATTCCTAAAACTTCCAACTTAATGGAACAAAAGTAAGATTAAACTATATTTTAGTAACGTCCATTCATTTATATACAAGTATCTTCCTAATAAAATCAAATACAATAATAAATTATATTACAAAAAGTTCTCTAAATACATTATCCTACTAAACAAAAAGAACACTGTATATCTATTGCTCTAGTATGATATGTGAAGGGCCTGTAATATTAAATCATATTAGAAAATTTAAACAATATTTAGAATAAATTCAAATATAAATCCATCATTAACTTTTTGCCATAACAACTTTGAAAATCTTAAAAATTATATATTTATTCTCAAAACTTGAAAGCATATAAAAATTTAATAACTTGATTATTAAGTATTTTGATACTACAAATTCTATTTAGGCGATAGTCTAAACAACTATCCCGGTTATATGTCATATAAATGCCATTAGCTTCAATTAATTTAAACAATTGTACTGGTTTCAGCTAGACTAAACAATTTTTTTTCCATAAAATACATTACAAAGATTAATACACATTTAGTGAAATTGCAGATAAGTAAACAATTAATTCCTATAAATAATATTTAGGTGTAGACATATATAGCATAAATCACTATTGAATGAAAACATATATAGAATTAAAGAATAATAATCATCGTAGTCATAGTCAAGTTGGGTACAAATTTTTCCGTGGGAGAGTTTAGAGACCTTAAAAACTAGAGGTGAGCAAAAAAATCAATAAACCGATTAAACCGAGAAAACAAAAAAAAACAACCGAAAAAACCGAATCGAAAAAAAAAATCAAATTAACCGATAAAAAAATCACAAAAAAATCCGGTTCGGTTCTGTTTGGGTTTCTAAAGTCTGAAACCGATTGAACCGAACCGAATCAGTTCAACAAGCCAGCACTTAAAAAAAAACAACTATAAATAGAATGTTTTCTAACCCTAAAGTAACATTCACCCATCAGCCGCTCCCCCTCCCTTCTCTTCATATCTCATTATCTCTCACTTTACTCTCCACGTTGATTTTTCTCACCTCCCTCTACTCTCTATGAGACTTTTGTCTTGCTGTGGCTTCTTCCTGGAAAGCATGGGTTCTTGAAAAAGCAGAGATTAATCAACAATGGCTTTTTTGTGAGAGATGTGTGTTTGTTTGTTTTTGTTGGATCCTGGTGGATGAAACCCCAATCCTCTCTCTTCTTTTCTTGTTGTTTCTTGTTCTTCCCCTCTCTGGTTTTTGGGTTTTCCCTTTCTCTGGTCTCTAGGTTCCTTTCTTTTCTGTCTCTCTGGTTTTGTGTCTTCTTTCCCCCTCTGATTTTATAAGGCCAAACCTCGAGAGAAATTCGATCCTTATCTTCCTAGGATAGTAATTTTGTATGCTGATAATTATTTTATTTTTTTTGCTCTGTGTTTAGCGGGATAAGAACACCAACAGTCCTGCCATTGTTAGACTATTGGTGATAGAGTTTCCTTAACATTAATGACGCATCGTGGGGTGAAGGAAACTGTGACAAAATGAGATTTGTAGTAGACAACCTGGTTTACAATGTGGATTGGATTTGGTTGTATTAATGGTTCTAATAGAGGCCAACATTTTTTTTTTTTCAGGCGGGTTCTTCTATTCCAGAGAAGGAAGAGGATGAACAATGTTGGTAGAGGATCATTGGGTTTGAACCGATTTGAAAGGGAAAAAAACCAAACCGAACAGAAATTAATCAGTTTGAACCGGTTTTTGATTCAGTTAATTTTTTTTTTTTAAAATTCAGTTTGGTTATTTATTTTAATTTAAAATCAGACCGAACCGGAAATGCTCAACCGTATTAAAAACTAATGATCTTAGTCGTTGACAAAGATCAAATGACAATTGCATCCCACTTTGATAATAATGCCCATTCAATCAGACTAAATGAGTGTTTTTTTAAATAAATACCTTACCTAATAATTAATTAATAAATAATATATAAATATTGTAAATCTATACATGTACTAGTATTTTATTCTGCTTTGAATAATAAATAATATTTAAATAATAAATATTTATATGATTTGTTATCTGATGAGTGGAGTATATAAATATATAAAAAACTTTTGGCAGATAGTAGAAAACAATTATGGAAAATTCTACAGTTTAGCTTTTCCAATTGCGTAAGTTCGGAAAAACATGAAAAAATTGGAGAAACCACAAGAGATCCAAATCTCTTCAAAGTAATCTGAAGCTCTTTGCAGAAGCTCTAGAAATCATGTAACCCACACCCAAACACATGACCCAAACCCCAACATCAATAGCCCATCTGACAACCTCCACTTCCATCTCAACCTCTGCACAATCTCGCCCGCACCCCTCTTCCAAATCTCCACCGTACGAGAATCCCCTCCCGTCACAACCACAATAACATCCACCATCCGATTCATCCGAAACGACCTCTCTATCCTCTGGAATCACCTCCAGCCTATCACAGCCTCTTTTGCTCTTCCTTTTCCTCGTCATCACCTTCTCAACCAAGACTACCAATCCCTCCGCCGCCACACGAACCTCCACCACCCTAGCGCCTCACCGCCTCCACCGCCACAACACTCCAACTTCCACCTTTCCAAGTCAGCATCTCTTCTAAAAATCCCCTCCAGCACCCTCTCTTCTCTTAAATAAACCTCAAACCGAACCCCTTCGTTGACCCGAACCCGTTCTCTTGACCCGAACATAACCTCTCCATCTCCTTCCTTTTTATCCAAATCCACAATCCTGTGAAGACCTAAGAACGCTTTAGTCTCGGGTCGAAACTTGGACCCATCACTGACAAGATCATGAGCACGAGGGAGATAAACAAGAGTGAGTGACTCGGGTACCGGTTTGTTATTGGGTCTAGGACCAGTGAACCGGACGTAAAAAGATTTAATCTTCAAGTGCTTTTCTCGGGTTCTTGATTGCAGCCCATGAAAGTCCGTGGTTCTACACATTGTAGACTCGCAGCAAACTACAAGAATGAAATGAAGTTGCGGGGTTGTTCAAAGAAAGATTTTTATGGCTTCAATAGATAAGGAGAGAAAGAGAGAGAGAGAGAGAGAGGTATTAACGGCAGCTATGAGAGCACGCGGTTTTTATGTTGTTGAAAGACAAAATCTTTTTCTTTCCTGCAAGCGATGGACTTGCTACGTGAGAGGAAGCTGCTTGTTTTGGTGTGCTGCATTAGAGGAGGAGGGGAGTTGGTGGACAGCCGGGTTTTAATCACCGTTGATCTAGTAGAAAATGTGTGCCGTGTGGTGACTTTTCGTATAGATATTCAAATTATATCTTACTTAATTTTATAAATCCTCAATTAATTTTATAAATACTTTTAAAATTAATAATCATATAAATTTTTAATGATTCTAAAATTTATAAGACTCTAAAAAACAATTTTAAAACTTAACCAGTTAAAAATTTTATAGTCATAGACACCAATACTAACATAGAATCTGAATCTTTTATTCATTGTCAAATTAGATTATAAGTTTTTATCAAATAAATCTTGGCTTTATTAATTAAAATCAATCTGACATATATAATTCTTTATTATTAGATTTCAATCGTAACAGATATAATTTCTTAATTGTGTATTCTGAAATTATTTTGATAAAAACATTTTACAAAGAAAGAAAACCTAATCTAGTCACGAGGCCCGGCAAGAATCTTGATTGCTCGACAGTACCCGAGTTGACTAAGCTATGTACAGAAATGAGAAAGAAGAGAGCGCTACCCCAACCTAATAACTCTTGGACGATATTTGGAATACAGCTCCAACATGCATATAATTCTGAACGAAGAAAAATACTCTTAACATAGGATGATCATCGCGACCATTCTCCGGCTCATTGACAATGGAAGAGCCAGTACGCAGAATAGTCAACAACTAACACCAGCATGCATCTTGATAGCTAGAAGGTTACCGACGATTCTAAAATGACATTACATGGCAGGCATATTCTAAATAAGAATTCCAAGTAAATATATATCAACATCAAGATTCCCGTGTTATAAACTAGCCTATACGTAACACTCAAAACAAGAGGTGACTCCCTCTCTTCGAATTGTCTATATAGTGAGAGCATGACAAAAATCCCAAATAGTTAAAGCATAAAATGCATTATAAGCAACAAACCATTGCAAC
The DNA here is from genome assembly GCA_007827005.2 of Populus simonii. NCBI lineage: Eukaryota > Viridiplantae > Streptophyta > Magnoliopsida > Malpighiales > Salicaceae > Populus > Populus simonii. The sequence goes on along the minus strand of CM017466.2, from coordinate 17,130,984 downwards.
CATTTCCATATGGATCAATCTAACAGAAATGCACTGAGATTGTCCAAGAAACTAAGTCCAACAAACCATTACCACCGATCTAAGGAAACAAGAATTCATGGATCAATTCAAGATTGAAGGATTGTACAAATGTTTTTGTCAACAGGAAACAGAAAGTAAATCAAATAGCTACTTGGCATGAACAAAGGCTCTTATGAAAACTTTATTATGAAACAAGTTTTCTATTACACTAACCAAGCTATCATTCTCTGCCTGGCAAGTACGAAAAAAAGCTTGTTAGATTATATGAAGCAGGACATTCTTTCACTTGGAGGTGTAATGCATAAAGCTCAAGAGATATATTGGAAGTTCTACAAGATTGATATAGAAAGCAAGATTACCCTTTCTTCATTGGCTCTAAGCATTTTTCGTTTGAAATACTACGATGTTTCTAATTTTCCAATTCACATTCCAAACAAGAATGAAGATACTGTTATAAGGCGTGCCTATTATGGTGGTCATACAGATACATACAAGCCATACTCAGAATTCAAAGACAAGCATGCATCTAGCTGAACACCCACCAAAATACTATGTGCAAGACAAATCAGTCTCAGAAACTGGTGTTGCGTATTTCCCTTAAATCCACCAAGATTCTATCATGTAAGAAAAATCAATCTCCAATTTTCAATTCCAAAGTGCACAGATTCACCTAAACTCAACACTTGTATGCTACTTCACGCAAAAACACACACAAAGGAATCAAACATGAAACATTGTCAAAACAGTGGCCAATTTACTTCAAGAGCTTGTACATAATGTTGAATATCCACTTTCACGGAGATACATGAAATTTATAAAACTATTCTACTAACCCAAAAACCAAATTAAAGCACATCAACAAGAAATTAAGAAAACCACACAGTAAACCATCCAATGTAAGCAAAGTTACTGTGGCAATGTTCAAGTATCTACCTCGAATTCTTGACATGTCCATCTTCTTCGAACTCCAAAGTTACAGCTCAAACTCATCTTCTAGCTTCAAAGCCTCAGCTGCAGCCTCTTCCTCTTCATCATCCACAACGAAATAAGGATTATGTGCTTCTGGCTTAAACTTATACCCAGTAAAGACATAAAATGCCAAAGTAGCCAATTCTCCAGCCACCACGCTCGTCCATAAATACTTATAAGAAGTAATTGTCTCCAACGCATAAACCACAACCCTTGTAAAGTAAATATAACAAATCACCACAATATAATACTGCCTAAACAGAGTCAGCTTCATCAAATTCACCGCCGCCTTTCCATCCGTCCTTGCAGCCTCCCTCAAATTCTTAATGGACCAAACAATCGGAAACAAAACAGCGCAACAACAAACAACATCAACCAGCAAGAACACTTGTTTCCATGTAATCCAATCCTGCCCATACGGTCCAGTCTCATCAATAACAACTTGGGCAATATTGGCAACAACTTGTAATGGAATCACAATCATCAAAACCTTCTTTTCTTTATCTTGTAAATACGGTTTCAAAAACGACCACCCAGTACCAATCAAAACAATCAAAGTAAACAACGTAATCCCCTTCAAAAAACTGAAAATGTAAAACAAAACATCCCATCCATGGGCATAACCCGTTCTCTTAATGTAACTCTTATCCTCAGCTTCGCATAACAAATTCACTGTCTTTAAGATTACCACAGCAAGCATGAAGAAATGAATTCGATAAACAGTAAGCCGTTTCCTATATAAAACATAAATCCAAACACCAACTAAACCGAAATAAATCAGCGACAATAAGTAATAAACCCGCGGCAAAATAGTTTTTCCCGCCGACAAATAGTCACGAACTTTACCGCCTCTATCGAGATTATACATGACCGACTTGACGTCCATGGAGACTTTCAACGACGTCAAGCAATTGGCGAACACAAGCGTGTACTGATCGGCGTCGTTTTGAGTTACAATTTTGGAGAGGCTGTCATGGTCTTTCTTGAGGTCGTTGAAAGTGAAAACGGGCTTGATAAGATCCGATTGGAGAGCGCACGTGATTTCACCATCTTCGAGTTGGTTAATAACGTGAAGCCAGGAATCACGAGTGCAGAGAAAGAATCCGATTTTGGATCGGTCGAGATCGGGGTTAGGGTTAGAGAGGCGGATGTTTGTGACGTTGAGTTCGAGTCGGCCGAAGTGGGTGAACCCGAATTCGTCGAAAGGGATAATTTGACGGTCATCGGATCGGATATCGGAGAAACGGATCTCGGCGAAGGAGAGGGAGAGAAGAAGAGAAGTGAAAAGGGAGAAGAGGGTGAAGCGAGTAGCCATGGATCTGAGAAAGAGGGAATTCGATTCTCAGATCTGGTGGAACCTGAATTAATTTTGATCTGTATTTTATTTATCGTTTGCGTCGTGTTGGTCAATGCTTGAAGCTGAAGGAAAGAATACATATACATACATACATACATACATACATTTATATTTATAATTTAGGTGTGAGTTGCTCTATTAATCTTTGTTTGGTACTCGTTACGGCCTGCCACCTCCTTTCTTTTCTACCTTCTAGACCTGTGAGGCTGTTCCGCCAAATCTTTTATCATATTTTTTTTTCCTAATATCACGTTCTTAAAGTTCAAATTCAAAAACCCAAACAATTACACAAACTTTACTTTCTTAAGCACCAACCATCTCGAAGGGTTTCGATTTTTTTTATTCTTCGACCTTGATTGATATCCAATTAGATAAATACAAGTCCAGATATGAATAAATTGAAATAAGATATAACTTCGTCACGAAGGAGAGAGGGGGGGAGAGAGAGAGAGCTTGAGGGAGGAATCTGGGATCTAAAGAAAGAAGATGACGGAATCACAAACAATTATTAAGATGGGAAAGTCTTGAGTGAGATTAGGAGATTGGGTTGGGGTTTTCTTGTAATTACCGATTTGACATCCAAGAAGGTTGCGTGAAGGAGGGAGGAAGGGAAAAGCCTGGGGAGGTGATAATTCAATGGAGTTTCTTAAGAGATAATTTCTCGATTTGATTTACGTAACAAATCAACTATATGCAAAATTTGTTTTTTATTTTTAAGTTTTGAAAGTTCCAAAAAGAGATGTACAGAGAAGATAAGAAAATTCAAGTCTTGTCGGTGGCTATATTTGGGCCTTGGTTTAGATGTGGATTCCTAGGTTGAGACTAAAGGTTTTGGTTATTATTTTAATGTAGTTTTGTACTCTTGTTTATCGTTCCCAGCTCCTGATCTCTCCGCGTTGTCCGATTGGCTAATGATTTTCTTTTTTTTGTTATTACAAAAATATCTCATCTAAATTTTATTTTTTATTTGTATTTTTATAAATTACATTTTATATTCTAGATTAATAACAGATCCAAATAAAATGCATGGTTGAAATGTAAATTGTTATTAATTATATAAACTACAAGATAGAAAATATAATTTATAAAAATATAAAGAAAAAATAAGATTCAAATCAATGAAGATTTTTGTAATTATTATTTTTTCTCTCTATTTTAGATTAACTAATGATTTTTTTTTATTATCATTAACAAAGGGTTTTTTTTTTTTTTTTTTTGATGTTGTTCCTCTTTTATCATCATTGTTGGATTTTAAGTAATCTCATTTGTGGTTACTAATAAAATAAAATGTACTTTTATTTCTGTAATATAATTGGTTGATTGGTTGTGTTAGAAAATGTGTTCTACCTGTGTTTTTAAAAAAATTAATTTATTTTTATTAAAAATTAATTTTTTTGTATATTTTAAATTGTTTTGATGTGTTAATTTCAAAAATAGTTTTTTAAAAAAAAAAATATTATTTTAATATAAACAACATTTTAAAAAATAATTACAATTATATTTTCAAATAACGTATAGCGATGAGCATGTCTAGAGAAAAGTAACAAAAAAAAAAAAAAACAGTTAGAAAAGACTTTGTTTTTCTTTGGAAAAAATATATCTAAAATCAGTCCCTAAACTACTATCAATCTCTAGAAAGACAATTTTTTCAATGTTCAATTTTCTTTCTTCATCTAAGTAGAAATCGCTAATTTCTTTCTTTATTCTAATTAGAAATTTTTATTTTCTTTCTCGATTCTCATCATAAAATTACAATCTCCTGTTTGATTATTTATCTGATTGTCTCCAAGTTTTTTTATAGCTTTTGCAATTGATTTTATAGTTTGGTTTTGATTGATTTTGTGAAATCTTTCATGTCTCTCTTTCTGTTTATTTGATTTTTGGGTGGTTTATCATGGTATTTACGTCTGAATCTCTGATCTTTGTGGGTCTTTTTCCTTTATAAATAGTTTATCAATAATATTTTTTTCAAGGACTAAAATGATAATTGTTTCATAGTTAAGAGACCAATTTGAGGTTTCTCTCATTGATTAATGGCGATTTCTAAAGCTTATTTTGTTAATCTTCCCGTAAATCTCGTTTCAACAAACAATTTTCGATATTGGCAATGATTTGTTGCTCCTCCTGTTTTAGTGCCTAATGATCCTAGCAATAGTTCAGTGCCAATTTTGATGGGGAAAATAGGATTAGGAAGAAGTATACAAGGCCACTGAATTATGAAGATCGGAGGAAATAGATTAATGGAAAGTATAATGAACGGAGGTTTCTCATTGCTCTTGCCTCCTGGTGTGGTCCCGTCACAAACTGGGAGGACCCTCAACTCAGAAAGTTGCTTACTAGTTTCCAATCCTGCTTACCCTATCTTGTTAAATATTCTCATGAAGTTCTAGGTAAAATATGCAGCAATTTCTGATGGATTTAGCAGGTAAGTAGTTGCCTCAGCTTCTTAAAAGATCACAAGGAAATTATATGGCCAAATCTAGGATTCAATTCGGTATGTTCCGGAACTGAACTGACAAGCATGATACCACATCTCAAATACACTAAATTTCTCTCTAACAGCTTTCTTGTGAGAATGTCTTTTCCGACATTACATCTATAGATACTACTAATATGTGGATAATAGAACTGCTATTAGTTTTTGGCTGAGAAGAAAGCAAGAACGCCAACAAATGGTGCATTGATATATGTAGCTGGCTCGGATTGCTGATAGCTGTTTCGATCATCAGCGAAATGGTCTCTGTTATCAGGACCGCCTACTATGGCTCCAACAAGGACATTCGGATTGGGAGAGCTGGAGTAGAGGTACTGAAACCCATCGTTACAGGAAATGCGGTTCGGGTGTGCATGTATAGATGGCACCGATGAACCCCTGTGATGCACATGTTGTGGATACTTGTTACCGAATCCAACCATGTAAGACATCTTTGCTGGATTATCACCTAAGATATAGTCCACTTGCTTCTTCGCCTGAGCGATGAGTGACTCTGCTGTCACGGTTGAACCACCGCATTTGGCAACTCCTCCATTTGAGCCAAGATACTTAGCATACGTCAATAGAAGGAAAGTTGTGGAGGTTACATATTGCAAATTGCTTTCGGTTGCTTTATAAAAAAGCCCCCCTGCAAAGCACATGGAAATGCTGTCATATTCACTAGCATTAAGTTTTCTTGTTAGTATCACTGAAATAATGAAAAAATTGCCCACCAGGAGTGTATTGGGCCTGGAAACTAGAAGTGCCTGGAATTAGAGAGCATATGTAGTTGTCTGAATGCGATTTATATAACTGAAATTCTTCAGTAGTTTTCTCCAAGAATTCCTGTTGAACCACAAAGTTCAAGCTTTATATGGTTTCTAATATTTATGCAGGTGAAGCAGGAGATCTGTATACAATAGAACCTTGGAAAGGAGAATCTTAGTCCCGGGTCGCTTGTCATCCCAACTAAAGGAGTAGTCATCATCATCGGAACCCATTGTGTGACCATTTGACTGGATGTAAGCCAAGTATGTTCCATTCAGCGAGGCTTTATGAAGCCACGATGCACCCCAGAGAAGCTCATCCTGAATCGAAAAACTTAGGTTAAGATCTATGATTGACTTCAGAAAGCCAAGAACTGAAGACAATCTTACTTGGTATCCAGAGTACGAGCAGTAAAATGGGCAGACTGCGGAATTGAGAGAGTCGCTGTAAGATCCTCTATATCTGTCTGCAAAATTGAATACCTGCATAATCACAATTAGATATTTTCTTGCAAGTGCAGAAGCTGACAACTAGTGAACAGTCGATTTAGTTACAATGGATGCCTACTTTCATTGCTGCATGAAGCAATTCGGTGGAGTAAGAAGGGTCAGACTCTTTGAACACAATTGAAGCTGCAGCCAAGGCAGCAGCTGTCTCAGCAGCCACGTCGGATCCTGGGTTCTGCGTGGTTACTTTGTACACATTGCGTGGTGTGTCCATGTCTTCTGGCCTCTCCCAGCACCGGTGATCCATGTTCGGATCTCCAACCTGCACCATCCAGCGTACACCTAAGTCCCATTTCAAGTTATCAAGAACGCAGAAACCTATTGTGCCTACTGGCCCCTGCTGTTATCCAAGAGTGCAATTTTCCAGCTGCTGTAACGCCATTTCGCAAAATTCTTAATTTATTATTTGAGGGTAGTGCGCATTTCTCTTGATGAATATGGTTTTATGTGCAAAATTTACAGAATTTCATTATGCATGCTCACTTGAACATATAGTGTGTCAGGGGTGGCAGTGGCCGCTTTTAAAAGGTAGTCAGTGCTCCATCGAATGGCTGCTTCGGCATTCGTAATCTGATTCTGCATCGAGCTACCGAATTCAATGACACTCCATGCCAACAATGTAGTGGTGAAGGCCATTGGAAGGCCAAACTTGACATTATCACCTGCATCGTAGTATCCACCAACTAGGTTCACCTGAAATCCACAAAATAGTAAAACCAGGATAGTCAGTCCTGCTATCTTCATTTTATTATATTCATGAACAGGAAGTTAATTTATAGCAGAATTTGAAATAGTACGTGATAAGCAGAGCCATCAGACAACCCAGAGTCCCCCCTCCATGTTAGCCGTTGGTTCAATGGCAGTTTTCCTGACCTCTGACCCTCAAAGAAGAGGATGGATATTTCAAGAGCATCAGCATAATCTTGAGAAGTAAAGGCAGTGCTGAAATAGCTACGACAACAAAAAATAATGAACAAAATCTGCAACTTCAGTGAAAATGCAGTAGCAATAGCCATTTTCCCACAAGGCTCCACACTATTGAGTCTGTGCTATACTTACTGCAATGTATAGGATTCTAGAGCTTGTGGGTCTGAGCTATATTGAAGAGGAGCTGCCACTTTATAGACAGGAGTTGCAGGAAGTTTGAGAGTTCGTTGGTCGTTAAGAGAGAAATTCATGCTAGTCACGGGATCAACTGCGCAAAATTTGGACATTTTGCTGTAGAGACAACAGCATACGCAGAACTTATCCAAAATGCTTAATACAGTAAACCTGAAAGTCGTTGACATGATATTCAAAAGAACACAACAAAAGGCAAAAATTCATATTTCATACCTTAAATGACAGTTCTCGTGCATTAAAATAGTGGGGTTATCTAGAAGAAGAGAGTAGATAAATATAAATCATGCCAAGGTCTTACAGACTGCTCGGATTTTTGTGACCTTGGATACCGTAATTAATGGCTGGAGGGTGGAGTGTGGTACTGGATTTTGGTGGACATGTATCTTGTCTTTAGCAATGAAGTCACGGATACGTATAGAGTCAAAATCACATGAGACTCAACAGAGCCAAGGTGAGGCTTATCAGTTATCACACACGGGTTGGTTACCAGCCATCTGTATGAACAATTTTGTTAGTTAAAGGTCAATCTAGTCCAACAATAATTCCATAACTGATCTGATTCGCCTTACTGTCTGGTTAGAGTGGGGGTGAATATTGATTTTCCAAGTATTTTTTACTTGGAAATACTTTATAATAGTTTTTTTTTATTTTTTAAAATTTATTTTTAACATCAACATATCAAAACAATTTAAAAATACAAAAAAAATAATTCATTTATGATCAAAATTTAACATAGTTGGTCAAAGATTTTACAATATTGTGGGTAGGAATTACCATGTTGTTTGCAATATTAGCGGCTTGATTTGTGAAGTCCTGATAGGACAGGAGCCTAAAGATTGGACTCGTTCAGAGGAAAACTTTTTGAGTTAGTAATTTGTGTGCTCGAGGGTCATCTTTAGATAAAGAGACAACATTCTTTGAGTAACTGCTGCTGCTCGAAACTAAATATTGGTTCCAGAAAACGTTTGAGGCACCGATTGAAGATTCACATGGAAGCCATGTAAAGTATAAAAAAGAAAGGGAAAGGTGCAAAAACACTAAATCGAACCATAATTAGCTTTGTCAAAGTGGATAAAAGCGAGAGGTTTTGTTAAAATATTTGTTAAGAGTATTCAAATCAACCTGTACTTTTATTCTTCATTATGTAATTATTGTGAACACTTAGCTTGTTAGCGTTTGCCTTCATTCATTCAAGATCTTCTGTTAGAAACTACGTGATCAACAGAATATCTGCAAGGCTAGGCTGTTTTCTACTGGATCCTCTTCAAATGGGGGTGGAACTTGTCCATAAACCATTTCGAAACCCATGTCTTCAAGATCTGGTAGTAAAACAAATCCATAGACACATGATACAGAGTTTAGTGTTTACTTCAAATTCACCACTGTTTCAATTGATAATGTGCATAAATCTCAGTTTGAAGGGGCTAAACAAAGACTTACCAGGAATCATAGTTAATGGAAGCCCAAATTCATTAGCGAAGAAGTCTTGAGCAGGAATCTTGCACATGTTCAAGCACATTCCTACACGTCCACTATTCTCAAACCTCTGTGGCGAGTTTAATTCTTGGATTTTCACTAATGTTCTTATGAGTTTTATTTCTTTTCCGTCTATATTAATGTTGGGAATTTCAGAAGGAAGGATGTGTGAAGGTTAGAGGAGGATGTGGTTGGCTGTTGTTATTTGATCATGAGCTAAATATGGAATAGCTATAACACAAAATCCAGAATAAATACGGAATTAAGGGAAAGTAGCTAAAATCTCAAGCAATCTGGAGTGGTTCTATAAAAATAAATTATAAGAGATTAAGAAATAGATCTTTTAAATGGATTTTGATCTTGTAATAATATCTAATAGCTCTGCAACCAACGCTTGTAAATCAACTTTTCAAAACCTTAAAAAATATAACTCAACTGATTAGTCTCTAAATTTACTCCATAGAGATTATCAGTTCGACTCTTATAAATCTTAAGGCCACTAAAAACTTACGTAATCGTTAATTTTAGAATTCTTATAATTAGTTAAGATATATACAAACGAGCTCAGACATTTATATTAAAAAAAAACACTTTTAATGCGGACTATCAAAACAACAATGCTTATTTATGCTTAGAAGGCATTTCTCGTGGACTTCCTTTATCATAACATGATGTAAGAAAATAAAATTTCATACATCGATCACTAATTTAAGCTTGAATCACCAACAGCAGAATTCAATAAAATATACAAAATAATTGAAAAATAAAAATATATAGATAGGTAGCGTATGTCCTCAATGAAGAGGATGCTCGTCGTGTTGATACAAGTGGCCATTGGATTCCAGACAAAAAGGACAGCAATTGCATTACGGATAAAAAGAACTTATCAAAGAAAAGATAGCAAAAAAACCAAAACAAAAAACAAAAAATCTGCTTTTCTATGGATAAAAAAATTAAAGAGCCCTAAATAAACATAAATAAATAAAACGTATAATAAATAAATAACTAAATAAAAAGAAAGAAGAGAAAAGAAAGTCGAAATGTTAACTGACTTTGTTAAAAATGCTAAATCTTATAAAAAAGATATCATGTACCGAGGAACATCGTTCATTGAATGAGAGGTCTACTGATAAACTTCAAGTTGAGATTTGTAGAAGATGTAATCTCGAGAAATTATTATTATTATTATTATTTTGTAAGATTAGCAATATTAAGGAAGAGTTTCAGCACGAGATTATCTTCTTCGGCAGGGATAGTATTGAATATGTTTGTGGGCCAGTGAGCCCAATATCCAATTTCCTAACAACCAAGTAGCCCAGCACAAAATCCCATCTTGACAAGAATTTGGCCTACAAACATTAGCACAAAGACCCACAGGCAAGATCCATTCAAAATTGCACTTTGATCTCGTTGCCACTTTTCAAATAGATCATCAATTGTCATAGTGACACGACAAGATTAATCATTCTAAATAATAATTAAAAAAATAATCATGATAACATTAATTAATCTCTGTCTGGGTTTGCAATAGATGAAATTCTGCCAAATACCAACTTCTTAGTGGAACTGTTTGTTGATATTAGCATTAAACAAATAAAAGGAAAGGAAAAATGACATGTTTATGATCCAGGTAGATAGAATTAGATTTGAAATGAAATTTGTGAAGAAATCTGGATGTGTTAGATATGAAACTTGAAACTTGAAGAAAATCTGATAATAAAAATTTTTGATTATTGGATCAGGTTTAAATAAACTAATTGTTTTTTAAATAAATTCTACGATTAATTTTCCCATAAAAAACTTGTTGGTATTCTAAAATTTTAATTAAACTCTAATTTTATTTGTTTTAATTATTATTTTAGTTATTTTTAAATTTTATTTAGTTATTTTTCTAGTGTTTTTAGTTATTATTCATACTTTTATAAAATATCAGGTATTATTAGAGCTTTAACTTCAGGCTTAGTTTTTTTCTTTGCTCTATTTGCCCACATGCCAATCTCTTGGCTGCATATTCCTGGCTACCTGCTAACCACGACATGCAAAAAAAAATGCACAGGTGTGACAGCTCACATCACAAGAGGCAAAGCATTACAGATCGCATGCAAAGATTAACAAAGTAGATGCATCTCACATGGTAATGGCTCAAAATTCAACACTGACTTGGATCTTAATTTTACAGAAATCCATATCCTGTTGTAGGGAGGGGCATGCAGACTGAACCCCATATATACATGGTTTCTTTTAACACTCAACATCTCATCTTTGCTTTCAGTTTTTTCAATGGAAGGAAGTCAACTTTGGAACTCGAGGGATTCCAAAGAAAAGAGGGACAAATCAATAAATAAGAAGCTTTGGGAATGCAGAATTATGACAGCATAGATAGTTATGGGTCATCAGAACAAACTTGAGTTGGGCTTTTGACTTTTGGTCTCTCTTGCACTCAACTCTACTCAGGACTGATCAATTCAGATCTAGTCAGCATATATATATATGTCTTTCTTTTGTAGTGATAGCTTCATGTGATGGTGGTAGTTTATAAAGAGAATATTGAAGTCAATTGCAGAGAGTAGTGCTAGTCATCTTTGTTTTCTTATAGGGAAATATAGTTGGCATAGAAGGCGATGAATTCATTGATTCTGTGATCTTTATTATAGCAAGACAACCAGCCATTGCAGGGATGACCTGCAGGTTGAGCTAGCACGGTGATAATAAATGATAGGAAAACTCTAAGATGATTCTCTTGAATTCATATCTACTGCTATGAACAATGTGAGTAACTTATTATATAGTTCTTAGCTATTGCTCTTACAAAGAGCATGTAGTAATTAATCTCTTAGCATTTTAGAGTTTAAAATATTAGAAAAGATGGATCAACAGTATTGAAGCGAATTATGAAGCTGTCCGTTCATACACAAGGCCATACAAATTACTTGGCACAAGAGATGTTAGGGAACTGCCTTTGGGACTTGGAGATGATGTCTATCATTATATGTAAAACCTCATATACACCAGCCCAGTACGAATATGTATCTCAAGGAACACAGACAACTGCCTAACAATAGAATCACAGGTTAAAAATAGCACACACTAGCTGATGAATTATGTAGGAAGTATAGTGGTGGAGCTGAAGCATATTAAGAGCTTATGCTTCCATTATTATTGTCACACCCGAACATCGCGGCGACCAATTAAAAATTATCTGGATAATGGAAAAAGAACAGATATTTAACATCTTGTTCTTTTAGGGAAAAAGGTCTTGTTCAAGGAGTCGCCACCTAATATTATGGTCATTAGGAACTCTAACTGGTCAACAGAGATTCTATGGTACGAGACTGGTTATGCAAAAGGGAAGATGCTATCACCCCTTAAGCGTCCTACCTAAGGCAGGCTGCATTGCTGGTTTTGACTAAAATTGCTAAGAATTTGTTCTCCTTTTTTCCTTTTTTATTCTTCCTTTCATGTTCCTGACTCTGGCGTCAGTGAACAATTCCTACGAATATTTTCAACTATGGCGTTGGTAAATATCGCACAAATCCAAAAAATACGATACTCTTGACTCTGGCGTCAGTGAATATTTTCGCAAAAAATGAATTTGAAGAAGAAATTTTCTATGTCATTTTTTCTTGTTTATCCTTTATTATTATTTGCTCTTTTTAGATGGAAGTAAAAAAGAAACATTGCACAACATATTTGCATTTAACAGTAATAGTCCACAGATTGAGCGCATTTACAAAAAATACAAACACAAAGAAAAAAAATAAAACAAAGTGTGAGGGGTCCACAAATAAATCAATGAAGGCCCTTAATATTTTTGGAATTTTGCCCACTTTTTTTTCTTTTTGGGTTGGATCTAGTCCAGCCATGCGTGAAAGGTTCACTCATGCATGCAACAGTAACCAGTTAATTATTTTAGCAAGGAAGTAAGGAAACTTACCTAGACGTGCAGCTGCTGGAGGCGAAGTCGAGGGAGACTGAGCTAAAAAAAGGGTTGAGGGGGCGGCGGCTAGTATAGGGTTCGTTGCCCCCTTCTTTTTTTATGTTTCTCTCCTTTAGGGTTTCTGGTAATGGCCACCTCTTGGGGTCTCTTCTTTTAGGGTTTCTCTCTCATCGTCTCTCTCCGCCCTTTTCTTTCATACCCCGAGGTCTGTATTTATAGTGCCAGAGTCCCTTTGCGTGTGAGAAACCAAGTTTCAATCAAACTCCTTCTCTTCTTTGAAGTTTGAATTTGATTAAGAATCAAATTTGAACGCGGATAACTATCATTATCTTGAAGGTAAGGATTATCTTGAAGGTACGGATTATCTCAAAGATAAGGATAGAATGACAAAAGCACATTGTAGTCCTCAATTTTCATGCAAGTTAACAAATCACACTTTTTATCGAAATAAATCTCTGATCTTTTAATTTTTTATTTTAAACCCTATAAAAAATAAATTAAAAGTCAAAGAGTCAAAATTGGGTTATGACAATCATCAAGCAATTCTTTTGCAATGATAGTATTAGCAGCTTTTGTAGGGTGATGAGCATCTCAAAGCAGCACATACTTGGATCGATCATCACATAAAATAGATTGTGAGCTTTCATTAGCAGCCTTGAAGCAAACAAATGGGGGAAAGTGTCCCCCACAACATGGCTCATTTGCGTTCTCAAATCCTGGCACATTAGCACCCATGTGACATGTAGAAACTAGCATCATTGGGAGAAAAAATAAATTTTATCTACAAGAAATTAAAGTATCTGAAACCATATTGAAGATAATTTAGGATGACCTTGAAAGCAATATCACAAGTGTTAGTATCCACAAAAATAGATTGAGGACCCATCTCCTGATAAAGTCATCGAGCATTATATTCAGTTTCTTGTTGTAGTCTTGGATTAATTCATTTATTTCTGCCAAACAATTTCCACTTGGTAGTAGATTGATCGAGAGGACGAACAGACGGTATGCAACCGAGCGTTCAAAGTCCAGCTACGATGAACTTTCTAGCTCCTAATTCATGGAGTCTTTTATATACAAGCAGAACATAAAAATATCAAAAAAAGGATTAAAATTGTTTATTTAAATAAAAGCGAATGATACTAATTAAATACATAAAATAATTATTATTTTATATGATAACGTTTTAAGATGTTTAAATAAATTCTACGTAAAAAAAACTAAGCACATAAATTCATTAGAAGAATTAAATGATTATTAACAAATGTGCTAAGGGCATCCATTAGCCTGGCCAACATCTTAACTACGTACTTATTATCTTTTTTCTCTCTCTCTCTCATTTAATCCAAACCATTAATTTTAAAACTAAAGATGGAATTGAAACATGACTAATCATGTTCCTTTAAAAATATTAAATATCTTCTACTAATAATATTTATATTTTTAAGGACAGAAGCAAATTGGTCTTATCTTTGGTTTGTAAAAATTACAAACATTTTTTCTTTGTTGATTATTTTATTTTCCAAGATTACATCTTTTGATTGTACTTTGCCTATAAGCAATGTAACTTTCTTCGCTTCGTATTCGGGTTTAGACTTTAAATTAATGTTTATATATTTATAACCATACTCATAAGCCATAAGGAAATCGCTACGTACAGAGAGATCGAGCCAGTATTTGATTGAAGTTGGGAGGTTGAACAAACATCCCCCGATCTCTAAGTACAGGTTGCAAGTTTTTTTTGGCTTTCTGGTTTTATGAGATGGATCCTGGGGTGGATTGGTGGAGAGAAAACTTGCTTGACATGCACAGGGAGTTTTTCACCTGGATGGTACGGACCTTTTTTGATTGGCGGAGATGGTTGATGGGGTTCCCTATGTTTAGCAGATGTGAAGACTTGCTCATGAATGCAGGGCTAATGAGCTTACTAGGGGATCACTCATGGAGATTGATCACGTACGGGGATTATTGATAGAGACAATATCGTGATCTCCAAGGAAAGTCGGATACAAAGAAAGAAATTTATTAGACTTGAAGATAACTGGAGAAAATCTTATATAGGGCCGGAGATATGTACACTCGCACTCACACATGAGGGATATTAATAGAGATTCTTATGGTGACATAGATAGAAATAGCAATTGAGATTTTTATGGATACAACATTGGATATAGAGATACCGTGAAAGAATTTAATGAAGACAGCGAGATACCCATGGATAATTTCATGAAAACTTGGAGATGACCATAAATACATGCATGAAGATAACCTGGAGACATGGAGATATCGAGATAACCATGAAGAAATGGACAAGTAGAGATATCCATGGAGAATTTTATATAGATCTGGAGATGTAAATGGATATATGGAGATACCCATGAAGAATTTCAAATATACTTGGAGATATCCGTGGATCAGATGTGAAGGAGTTCATGGAGAATTTCGAGTACTAGAGGTATATATGAAGACATTGGACTCTATTATATTTTTATAAATACATGGAAATAAATAAAGGAGACATGCAAATAGGAAAACAAAATAGAGGGATTTATTTACAAAAAGAATATTTTTTTTTTAATTTATGACACATTATTAGAGGTACATTTTAGATGGAGTTAGTGCCATATACAAGGGAGGTTCTTATACCATTTGGTCTTAATTACTAAAATAATTTTTTAAGATTTATTATATTTTAGTGCCAGCTTACCTTTCCTTTTTAGGTTGTATATATTGCTTATAACTCCTCAAAACATGATCATTGACCTTGAACTACCTAGCTATTTTTTACCTTAATATTATGCATGTATGCTTTATGCCTCAAATGAGTTGTCAATCATTGTCCTCTAATAAGTTTAGGTTAGTTTAGAGTCCTTCATCATTCTTTTCAGGGGAGTATTAGAGTACTATGTAGCAAGGGCATTTTATTCTTGCAAATGTAATATTCTATGTTCCATAAGTGAGAAGGAATGAGGTCTCATTGGTGAAGGATTTTGGTGTAGTTTTGCGTGTTAACAAAATTTCATCAAGGTGCTTTGCCCATCTTTTTTTTTAGCTTTTAGCTAGTTGAATACCTGCGTTACATGACGGGTTTATTTTTTATTTTCATAAAAATTACTGTAAAAATTTATAATATAAAAAATAATATTTTTTTAATATTAATAATAATTGTTTTATCAAATTTATTAATTATTTTATTAATAATTTTAATCATAATAAAAATAATAATATTTATAACACAAATGATAATATTAAGAATTTCAAGGATGCTTACAACACAAATAATAATATTTTTTATATCAATACTTTGAGTTATAAGAAAAAATAATAATTATAACACAAATAATAAACACTTTAAATTATAAAAGAAAAAATAATATTTATAACACACATTATTATATTAACACACATGAGAGTGTGATTAGGCTCTTAATTTTATTTAAAACTCAAGTTTGATTATTTTATACATTTAAAATCTTTATCATCCTGTTTTTATAAAGTTGTCAATCTTTTTGTTAATTTTTAAAAAATAAATTTTGAGAGAAAAAACTCAAAAAGAAATCATGAGAGCTATAATACTTAGTTAAAAAGGATTCTTTTTGCTATCGAAAATATCTTTGTGGATGAGGAGAATCTTGATTGATTTTTTGTACCTTATAATTTTGTCCATTGTTTTCCAAGAAAATAGACTTGTTTGCTCGCGTTGGATACGTGCAGTGAGGTTGAGCCTTAAGACGTTCTTGTGCGGCCAAGGGGACTTCATCAAGAATTCTTATCTATTGTGTTAGCTACTGAAGATCTAGAGTTGCAAGTGGTGTCCAATCTAAAACCCTCTCATGGGCAAGGGTTTCTAAACAATATACCATGAGATATTTTCAGAGATTGTCCAAGTGGAAGGGGTGTCAACTAGCTTTTAGTTTATGATCCCATATAAAAGGTGCCAACTAACGAGGCTTGATCTCGTCCAGAGGGCTTTGGAGGGGCTGCAAGCTTTTAATAGGCGGGATGGACTTGTTGAGCCTGCATAATTCTACAAACAAATATGTTGAATGCACAAAGTACTTTCTGATATTTAAGTTAGTAAAACAGAAGGATAGATGTTTTTTTATTATTATTATGGTAATGGAGTTAATATATAAAATTGATTGAGAGAAATCATAAGAAGCTTTGAACGTAACAGCTTAGAATGTTTGTATTTCAAGGTCGGTTTTCTTTCATGTTGATCTGTTCTTACCTCGCATCACAGTTAAACATTTATTCTTGAAAGAATACGTACGTCCACTTGAATAAAGGCGGAGGGCACAAAATACATTACTACCTCGTCTTATCATGGGGCACTCATAGACGTCTTTAGCTTCTGATGGGTAGCAACGCCCTGTTTAGAGTGACGTTGTCACCTCCACCGTCAATTTATGGGGGAGTTGGGTATGACTAGCTAGCTAGAGTTGCCACGTGTCCCCTAGTTCTAACATGGTAATGGGGTGGTGTAGGAACATGTTGCCCTCCTTCGAAGTAGAGTAGATCCTCGTGTAAACAAAACCTTCGGGCAAAGCGGCACATAAAGGCTACCGGTAAGCCGCCATACTTGAGCTTGGGTTACATCGATGAAGACTTTTTTATTCACAATGCGGTCACCGATGGTGCCTTGCCTATTTTTAGGTCTGTCAAAGGAGCTAGGGGCCCTCGCCCCTTCAATATTGCACTATTTTTATTTTTTAGCACCCAACTAATATTTGTGATGCATTTCGTAATTTCAAAGTAAAAATTAATTTTACATAATACTTGATCCGCAGGTCGACCAATCTATCCAAGACTCTTGGGTTATTAATTTTGCGTTCAGTAATTTTGAATTTCGAGTTGAAAGTACTAGACTAATGACTCTATGTTTGGATCAATCTCACAGGTTGGGTTTTTATTTATCACATGCAATCACTTTCATCAGTTCGAATAGTGATCATTTAGGTTGGGAGATTAACATTTAAGGAGAAAAATGTTATGATGATCCCACCCATTAATGACTTTTAGTGAAAGAAACGGGCTCGTCCTAATGACATTGAGTGAGTAGAACTTGAACCTGATTAGTCTTACCAATTCTTAGAATAGTTTACAAGGTAGTTAATTAATGTTGACACCTTAAGATTAATGACAAATTGAATGCTATATGTTTCTAACCATAGTCAATTTGTCATGTTTCATCGTAATACATATGGTGTGGTTGGGTTTGAACTGATAAGAGATCAATGCTATGCATCGTTTCTCTGGGAAAAAAGAAGAAGAAGAAGAAATTAAGGTCATGTAAGGTAAGTGTGAAGAGATCAATGACTCTCACTAGATTTAGCTGTATGATTATCAATTGCTTCGGGTATTTTTTTAGTCGGCATATACATTATCGGACATGGATATGTGAACCTACACCGTGTGTATATGTGCGTGTAAATCAACTGAGTAAAAATATTTTTAAAGCTTTTTTTTTTTTTTTAAGTGTGAGGGTATATTTGAGTCAACTTTTATAAAACAAGACTCAATACATGTTTCAATTCTAATTAAAGATAGTCGCTATCCTTATCAAGAGTTGAAAATAAAAAAATAAAATAAAATTCTTGCAATCTAATTTGAGGTTTGAATTTACTATCCCTTAACCATCAAACTAACTAGGTTGTTGAACTATTAACACTATAAATTGATATGTTTGATATTTATATATAGCATAAACCATATAGATGTTTGAACTTGGATATTAATCATATAAACAATATGAGCGATCAAGGACAGGACACACCAACTAATGACATTTAAAAAGTTTGTTTGGAGGTTGATGATTAGATTATGAAATGTGGTTGATAATTGATCAGTACACTTGGGCAAATTTATTAGTTCATCCCCCCCCCCCCCCCCCCCCCACTCCCCAAAAAAAAAAAAAAAAAAAAACTTGGTTGCCATTAATTCATTCCCTTCTCATTTTGAATGAAGATATAGTGATCAATTATGATTCACTTAATTTCACAATCCAAATCCCACGTCGAAGTGAAAATCCTGCCCCATCTAATTACTTGAATGAAGCTGTCATCTTCTCATTTTTCTCCTACGAGCCTTATAACAAGATGACCTCAGGAATGAGGACGGTGGTGGTGATCAGGAGCATATTAATAATCGGTAACTAAGAGGATGGAAGTCCTGTGGGCAGGCAAGACAGCCTGCAATAAATACGAGAGGTTCAGAGAGAGCTGTTCAATTTTGAAAAAGAATGCTTACATTAATGTGTTAGGCATATATTTCTGATCAGGGTTAACAAAGGATGAGTTGTAACATGGTGGATGAGAAAAGAAGTGACCTAGCTATAGTAGTATTTCGCATGTGCAAGAAAGAGATCTTTTCTTCTCTACGAAAAATTATTTACCTCGGTTTTTCTTAAGGAAAAAAAATAAAGAAAAGACTTGTGTTTTTAAGTTAATGGTCTAGTTAAATATAATAATACATTATATCATCTGAAGTGGGACAGCAAAGAAACTTAAAAGCAGTCTTAATATTTCCTCAGAAGAATTGTTTCTTTTCCTACAGAGGAGAGGTTCAACTACCACCTAACTTTTTTTCCATGGCCAACAAACAATGTTTCATGAAACTATCAATTCATTTATCTGCTATCTGTAATTGTGTGTTTCACTCTCTTTACCCCCCCCCCCCCCCCCCCCCCCCCCCCCCGGCCCCCCCATGTGTTTCTCTCCCTCCCATGTCTCTCTCTCCCCCCCACTCTCTCCAAGAAGTTTTAAGAAGGTAGAGAAGTAAAGCCCTCACGATTTCATCAAGTGAGGCACTTTTTGGGAGTGGTCAACAAGTTAGGGCAACATTGTTTCCACAACCATTTTCAAGAACTCTAAATCAAGAAACCAAGACCAAGAAGAGGAATGTGTGCTTGGAATATTGACATTCTTGAATAGGAGCAAATAATTTCCTTCAAATTTTCCTGGCATAGCTAGCCACTCATTATTCTTTCTTCTATACGTCCTTGTATTCTTCTCTTTGGGGTCTAATCAACTATTTTAAGTGAGGAGCACTGATGCCTTCTAGTGAAATGGCTGTAATTGGAAAAACCATAATGATTTTAAGGCTCACAGGCAGGGTTTTACATGATGCAGTGAGCTTCATTGTCTTCTCTCTTCTAGACATCCTTGATCTCATTCTATGTTTTGCATTCAAAGCTGTGGACTTCATCATTGAAGCTGAATGGAAACCTTGTTATTGTACCTCAGCTAAAGAAGCCATCACTAGTAGCGGCAAGATCTTGGTCTCTGAACAAGGTGAGTCCAAGATTGTTTTCCTTACTTCTACCAAGTTAGGGTTAGAAGAGATCTCAGACACTCTTTACACTCGTCCTTCATTAGTGTCTGAGATTTCAAAATCAACCGTAAATGAGCTCAAGAGATTCAAGGTGGAGGATAAGTCCAGTACTGTCACTGTACAATCATCCGAGAAGAATATCAAGAAAGGAACTACGAGATCCACATTCACTGTTAACTCTACCATTGTTGGAATACTTCGAGGGAAGATTGGAGGCCAGCAATTATATCCCACTTCAAGATGGTCTGATTGTGATTGCAAGTTTTGCACCTCGTGGACAACTTCTAGCAAAGAAACCCTCTTCGTTAGAGCTGAAGGACCTAAAGGTAATTAACTAAAAACACACAAGTCTCCTAGCAGCATATGCATGTACACTAATTACTCATGTATTCATTATAATTCTAACGTGTCATGATTAAATTATGGTTTGTAATGTTCGATCAGATAAGGCAAAAGAAGATGTCCTCTTCGTTCATGGATTCATTTCATCTTCAGCATTTTGGACGGAAACATTATTTCCGAACTTCTCAAATGCAGCTAAATCAAACTACCGACTGTTTGCCATTGATCTACTAGGGTTTGGGAGGAGCCCTAAGCCAGCTGACTCCCTTTACACATTAAGAGAGCATCTGGACATGATTGAACAATCCGTTCTTGAACCATACAAAGTCAAGTCCTTCCACATTGTTGCTCATTCTTTAGGCTGTATTTTGGCCCTGGCACTTGCCGTAAAACACCCTGGCTCGGTCAAGTCCCTAACCCTCCTTGCACCGGTAAGTTAGTTTTTATTTCTGATGTTGTTTTGTAACTGTTTCGATTATCCATGAAATGATTCACAAAATCGTTCAAAATTCCTAATGCATTAATTACTGTATAACTGGTTTATATATGTGACCATGGCAGCCATATTACAAAGTACCAAAAGGTGTACCAGCAGCACAGCATGTGATGAAACAAGTGGCTCCAAGGCGGGTGTGGCCACTAATTACGTTTGGTGCATCAATTGCGTGCTGGTATGAGCACATCACCAGAGCAGTTTGCCTTGTCATCTGCAAAAATCACCGGCTGTGGGAGTTTCTTACAAAACTAGTCACACGAAACAGGTGAATTCTCATCAAACTCCACCACCTTAAAAACTGTCCTAACAATTCAAGTGCTGGCACTAGTAAAACTCAACAATCGAAACTTCTCGTTTGGTTCATAATAAAATTTTCTTCATGTTTTTTGTGCTCAATTTCATAACTACCCACCAAACCTAATATCGTATGGGGTGGCTTAATTAATTTCCTTTATTTTTCTGCCATAAATATAATATTTAATTAAGCGCTGTATTCTTTTAATCTAGTTTCTCTGAGAAAAAAGTAGGGATCTTCGGACTTAAGCTACACGACTTATCTTAATTAGTAATTTTGAACCTACTGCTAATTAATTAATATATACTTTTAGAATAACAAGAAATGAAGGAGACCTGGCATTGCACAAGCCAGTCAATTCCCTTACACAAAGACGATGCATGACCCCTAAACCCCATTCAAATTAAATACCTGTCCTTTTCTTCATTAATAGCGGGACAGATCCCTAAAATCTCTCCAATCCATTTACAGGGTCCATTTTGGGATAATTGGCCAGAAATATTTGTTCCTTAGATTTTGAGTATTCCAATAATTAGAAAAATAACATTTATGGTAAGTACTAACAAGAGATTCTATGATGTTTGTAACTATTAATATTCATTAGTTGTTTTTAGATTTATTTAAAAAAAAAATTAAGAGCATGTGAAAATATTTTTATTATTTTTAATAGGTTATGTATTTTATTTTCCCTTCTCTTTGTGTTTGTTTAATTTTTCAAATAAAGCTTATAAAATAACTAATAAAATACCATTAACCATTTTCTAACCGATATAAATTTTTTTTATAGTGAGATATTATTAGTTAACTAGTAGTATATTTAGAAATTTTATATTATTTTTAAAATAAATATCATTCGTTATTCGATGAAAAAAAAATTTACTTTTAATTTCATAAGAAATAATAAACATATTTAGATCGAAGATAAAATTTTAAATTTTTTTTCTTCTCTTTTCTTATATCTATATCTTTTTATGTAAGTAACCGTTACACTAACTTGTAGAATAACATATGGCCTAAATCCAAGTTCCCGAGCCCCCATTATAACGGGGGCCATGGTGGACCACAGCACAAATGACAATTGTCAGATCCTAATTGAAACAGTTGCTTTCTCGTGGTTATTGTTGAGATTAATGACAGACCAGCGTAAGAGTGTCCCACCAAGATTTAGGGGCTTAGCCCATAATGTTTTGGCCCTTAAGTGGCTAGCTAGATAATCTTCGGCTGCTTTATGGCATTGGTAGGCTTTGTAAAGATGGCTAACCTGCGGTGCTGCTGGATGATTTGGTAGACCTCCTCCACTTGTTCAAACAGTGAAATTGTAAATTTTGGTTTGACAAATGATGATTCCTCGTTTTAAAACTTGCAGATAGGAGATTTTAAAATCACATAGGTTAAAAGTGTGGTAATTTGTTCACACTAATGCAGTATGGTCGTAAAATTTGTAACTTCCTAAATCTTTTAATTAGGTTTCTAAATTTATTAATTTTGATGGCAACTTTGGGAATTCGTGAATCTTATTTTAATATAATGTCGGTTTTGAGCAAGCAAATCCAAGAAAGAGCTAGCAAAAATCCTTCAGAAGGACAAAAATAGTAGTAATTAACCATTAAATGTAATACACAAGCGGTAGTTGAATCGTTCAGTTTGGAAGTTACTCTGGAAGGCGAAAACATGTGCCGAGTGATGGGGACAGGTGTCTGGTGCAGAAATAATCCTGTTTTTCTCATATATTTTTCTTCATATGCTCTGCTTTAATTTACTCCATGCAAAATGATCTCCGATCCCCTATTGACATAAATGCAAAACTTTGACAAAAAATGTATAGGATGAAGACGTTCTTGATTGAGGGGTTCTTTTGCCACACCCACAACGCTGCATGGCATACCCTACACAACATTATATGTGGCACCGGCAGCAAGCTTGATGGGTACTTGGATTCAGTCCGTGACCACCTCAAATGTGATGTCAATATCTTCCATGGCAAAAATGATGAGCTTATCCCAGTTGAATGTAGCTACAATGTTCAGCAAAAAGTCCCTCGGGCTCAGGTTAAGGTGATCGACAATGAAGATCACATCACAATTGTTGTTAATAGACAGAAGGTCTTTGCTAGGGAACTGGAAGAAATCTGGAGGGGAGGAGACCGAGTGGTTAATTAAGACCGTCGTCTTGCTCAAGCTCGATCAAATTAAGTCGCCACATAAATATTTCCTGTCAAAATTGGGTATAATTAAATTCTCTAAGATTGGCAGGTTCTACATTTACTGCTACTTCAGGCACTTTGAAGTCTCTCAGCTAGCGTGATGCATGATCGTTATAGCGAATTTGATGAGATAAAGGCAAGTGAATTAAATATCTCTTGACAACAAATCTTGTTGTTGTATGTTGCTTGGCAAAGTTCACATTCTTACAAGATTTAATTGATTTCTTTTTTCTTGGTTGTTCCTTTCATAAATAGTGTTCCATAAATTGTATGGTCAATCCATAAATTATTCTCTGTCAGTTTATCAAAACTAGTCAGTATATATAAAAACAAAAATAATTAAATAGTATCTTAATTGATGTTAATCATCCTCAATTTAGCAGTTTTTTTTATTTCAAAATACTTTTTTTCATAGTCAAATCTTCTCATCTCATATAATTCTCTTTCTTATTTTATTTATCAAGAAAAAAAAGTTGAAATCGAGCATGGAATTAATAAAAGAATTAAATTATACACAAATCTAAAATTTTATGGGCTAAATACATAGTTTCTAACACTACAAGGATTAATTATTTAACTTTACTAAACTACAAGGTCTAATTACTCTTTTGTTTTTTAAAAAAAATTGGAAAACCATTTTCAGAAGAATTAATTGATTGGTAGAAATAGATCCATGGCATTCTTAAATGAGATATCAAACACATTCACCCACTCACTACTAACCAATATTTAAATAATTAATACATGCACTTATCCATCAACTAATCACTATACAAGTAGATATTTCTTACCAATCCCCCGCAAACCATCATTAATAACTTGTTCTGATGTATGATATTTACGTATCTTTCTACGACTTGGTCTTGAGCTTGCCATACAATGTTATGAAATTGGAAATACTCGGCAGTGGACAAGTTAGAAATATTATAAAACTTTAGGATTGTTGTTATGAAATCTTTTGGGAAGTCATAGCTCCCTCGCTTCTGATCGATGCTCTGTCCATCAACGTAACACAGCTTATCATGCATCTTGCCGTAAGTGTCAATGAAAATTAATACACCGCAATGCAGGTGAATTAGCCTTCATTTTTTGAAGGTTTATATGTATCCTAGCAAATGCTACAAGTCTCGAGCGATCCACAATGCATGCCTCTACCCCAATTTTTTTTTTTCGGAAAGTCTACCAAAATATTAGAATTCAACAATAACGTTGAATATGATGGCCACTTCGCGAGAAATTTCTCCTGTCAAAACCACCTGCAGTGGGAGACAGGATGTGGTTAGAGATCTTCATGACCTCTGTCTAGTTCCAGGAGACTTGTGTCCATCTTGCCATTTAATTTCTACACATCCTGATCTTTTGCATTTAAAATTACAGTCTGTTATAGTTTCAAAGAGATTTAACAAATAGCAAGTGAAATTAAACCTGCCCCCCTCGCAGATCCTCATATGCCATTTTCTAGAGTTGATATAATTTTAATTACTCGATTATAACTTTGACTAGCAAGTTTACTAGATCACGTCGAGATAACTTTTCACACGGTTTAATTTTAAACCTGAGCTAAAAGAAAGTTGTCAAAGAACCATCTCAACCCAATAGCTTAAGCTAATAGATAAGGTTCAAGATATGATTTATATTATTCTCCAACACACCCCCTCAAGTGAAAGCCCTTTGGGCTTGAAACTTGTACAGGCTCATATTACCTGGTACTTGATTTTTATCAAATAAACAGGGGTGGTGAGATTCGAACTCGTGACCACTTGGTCATCAAGGCTCTGATACCATGTCAAAGAACCATCTCAACCCAATAGCTTAAGCTAATAGGTAAAGTTCAAGATATGATTTATATTATTCTCCAACAAAAGTTAGGTCTAAAGATTTTTTTATCAATTTTATCTTTTTTTTTACTTGTTATTCTGGTTGCTTTTGGATTGACCAAGTCGACTAGGTTTTATCAGATCAACTTCTACATAGTTTAATTTTGGATCCAAGTTACACAAAAAGTTTGGTTATGAGTATTTTTGTGTCAATTTCATTATTTTTCTCAATTTAATCCTCAAACTTTTTTAACAGTCAGTGGGTATGTCTTTGAACCGACCAAATCAATCGGGTCACATGTGAACAACTTTCACAAGGTTTAATTTTAAAACTAGATTAAGTAAGGAGTCAGATCTGGAGGTTTCAAAGATTACTTATTAGATAGAGTTTAATAAAAATATCAAATAATTATCTACAACTTGAATATTCCTTGTTGCAATGAAAAATCTGTATGCTAACCCGCAACGGAACACGAGCCTTTATATTAGTATTATTCTACACATTAAAAAAATGTGGGGTGGAAGCACTACCACCTCAAGTTTTTTCTTTTTTTTTTATTAGATCCTTTAAACTTTTTTTTATCACCTCAATCTTTTTTTTTTCATTTACATCCATTTTTTATTAGATCTTTAAAAAAATATTTCATTTGCATCCTTTTATATATATATATATATATATATATATATATATATATATATATTAAAGAACTCTAAAACGCGTGGGGAAAGCACTGTAGCTTTCCCCACGCTTTTGAGACTTTCCCAACTTTCCCTATATTATATATATATATTATCATATTATAATGATATTATTATATTATACAGATACCTCTCGCTTGCTTTCCAAACGATACACACACACACACACACACACACACACACACACACATATATATATATATATATATATATATATATATATATATATATATATATTAATTACTTAAAATAATATAACCTGTACTTATATATTATAATTATAATTATAATACTGTAACTTATATAATAATAATAACATATACTAACATACTCTAAGTTCTCTTTTTTTTCTGTTTTTATTGATTTTTTTTGTTTTTTATGTCTTTATGAGTTTTTTTTTTGCTTTTTTCTTTCTGTTTTTATCTTTTAATATTTTTTTTAATTTGGTTTGTTAATGTTAATTTTTTTTTATTTACCTGGTTTGACGGGTTAACCCAAAATTTTTTTTTGTTTTTTTTAATTAATTTTTTTCGTTTAGTTTAGTTTGTTAATGTTAAATTTCTTTCTATTTAATTATCAGACTTTCATGATACGTATCCCGGGCTTGACGGGTTAACCTGGTTTGACGGTTTAACCCAATTAACCCATCAATTTTTTTTTTATTTAGTTATCAAACTTTTATGACATGAATCCCAGGTTTGACGGGTTAACCCAGTTAATTCAGATTTTTTTCCTTTTTTTTAATTAGTTGTTTTTCTTCCTGTTGGTTTTTTTTCTTTTTCATTAATCTATTTAATTATCACATTTTTATAACATGACCTTACAGCCAGGCCCACATCCAAGGCTATTGGGTCTGGTGTCTAGTGTTGCAGTTAAACTCACTTAAACTTAGGTCATGCAAGTTTAATGTTATTATTAATATTATAAATATTACTTTTGGGTTAGGCGTTACAATCAAACTCAAGACTCTTGGATATAGCTTTAAAGAAAGACCTAACACTTTTAGATCTTAGTTTTTTTTTCTTTTTTTTCTTTTTAATTAATCTATTTAATTATCACACTTTTATGACACGACCTTATAGCCAGACCTACATCCAATACTCTTGAGTTCGGTGTTGCAGCTAGACTCACTTAAATTTAAGTAATGTAAGTTTAATATTATTATTAATATTATAAATATTATTCTTGCGTCAAGCGTTGCAGCTAGACCCAAGGCTTTTGGGTATATCTTTGCAGAAAGACCTAACACTCTTAGATCTTAGTATTTTTTATGCAAGAAAAAAAAATTAACCCGTGGCGTATGTCTTTGCTTTTCTTTTTTTTTCCTTTTTAAGCCTTTTACTGTGGACTGCACGGTGCAGTTCACAGTGAAAAAACTTATGCCTTTAGTTTATTTTTTTCTATAGTTTCTTAATATTAAAATTTTTCTGTTTAATTATCATGCTTTCACGACACGGATCCCAGGTTTGATGGTTTAACCCTGTTGATTCAGATTTTTTTCTCTTTCTTCATTAGTTTTTTTTTCCTATAGGTTTTTTTCTCTTGCTTTTTCCTTTTTAATTATTTTTTTTTAATTTAGTTCATTAATATTAAATCTTTTTTCTATTTAATTATCACGTTTTCATGATACAAATCCCATGTTTGACGGGTTAACCTGATTTGTCAGGTTAACCCAGTTGATTCAGATTTTTTTTCTTTTTTCTCATTAGTTTTTTTCTTCCGATTTCATCTTTTAATATTGTATGCAGTCTACAGTGAAAAGGCTGATACCTTTATTTTTTTATTTGCTTTTTTTTTCTTTTTATGCCTTTCATTGTGGACTGCACGGTGCAGTCCACAGTGAAAAGACTGATGCTTTTTTTTTTAATTAATTTTTTTAATTTAATTTGTTGATATTAAATGTTTTTCTATTTAGTTATCAAACTTTCATGACAAGGATCTTAGGTTTGACGGGTTAACTCAGTTAATTTAGATTTTTTTTCTTTTTCTTCCTTAGATTTTTTCTTCTTATAAGTTTTTTTTCTTCTGTTATTTTTTCTTTTAAATTAATATTTTTTTATTTAATTTAGTTCATTGATATGAAATTTTTTTCTATTTAGTTTTTGGTTGATGCCTTTTTTCTATTTAATTATCTTAGCTTTGG
This sequence comes from Populus simonii, assembly GCA_007827005.2. NCBI lineage: Eukaryota > Viridiplantae > Streptophyta > Magnoliopsida > Malpighiales > Salicaceae > Populus > Populus simonii. The sequence continues at coordinate 17,103,028 of CM017466.2, read as the reverse complement.
CTAATTAGAGAATTTTTTTTTCTTTTTGTGGTTTTGCAGTTTTTATGCTTTTGACTATGGACTGCATAGTGCAATCCATAGTGAAAAGGCTAATGACTTTTGTTTGTCTTGGTTTTTTTCATTTTAATTAATTTTTTTATTTAATTTAGTTTGTTAATATTCACTTTTTTTTCTATTTAGTTATCAAACTTCCATGACACGGATTTCAGGTTTGACGGGTTAGCCCAATTAATTCTGGGTAACCCGTCAATTTTTTTTTCTATTTAGTTATCAAACTTTCACGACACGAATCCAAGGTTTGACAAGTTAACCTGCTTTGAATAGTTAACCCAATTATTTCTATTTTTTTTCTTCATTAGTTTTTTTTTTCTGTTAATTTTTTTTTCTTTTTAATTAATCTATTTAATTATCACACTTTTATAACACAACCTTGCAGCCAGACTCATATCCAAGGCTATTGGGTCTGGTATTGCAGCCAAACCTACTTAAATTTAGGTCATGCAAGTTTAATACTTAATACTTTTAAATCTTAACTTTTTTTGATATTTTTTATGTAAAAAATAGACCCGCGGCATCGCGCGGGTCATGTAGCTAGTATATATATATATCAGGTCCTTTTTTCTTAAGACCAATAAAAACATGATAAGAGGCCTACTTTCATGTACAATGGACCGACAACAAGGCCTTATTAGTTGGAGTACATGAGGAGGGCTTCAACTTCTTGTAACGAATCTGGCCTCAACTTATCCTTGGTTAAAGCCTTAATTAATCAGGAAGTGAATGGGCCTTGACTCTGCACCTTCTAAAACGATAGAAAAATAGAATTCCATCCGTATCGATTAAGATATGGATTTATGGACAATTAGATAATGATGCCGTGATGATTCGAATCACCATTTCAATAGGTTTGAGCTTTGCTTTTACAGCTTTCCTCGTTTGTCCTTACTGCCAAATCTCTTAAAGTGCCGAGAAAAACCACGTCACCCCATGTGATTTCTTAGGGAGAAATCACTCAGATGCATAAATCATGCTCTTAGCTGCCAGTATAGCACACAATTTTCTGGTCCACAAGAATCACTGTCCAAGACATCGATCCAAGATAAGTTTCTCCATCCTGCGGGAGATATTAGGCAAGAATCACTCCCCTGCACAAATCATGCTCCTAGCTGCTTGCTAGAGGTTCACAACCTTCAACTCCTCAATCTTAGCTGCCTGTACAACAGATATTAGCCGTTTCATCGATCACCGATACAACAGAAACCAAAACAAACTCGTTTCTATTAATATAGTCGACTAGATACCACTAAAGCTAGCTCCCATAAATTATTGCTCATGGAAAACGCAATTTGATGTGCTTCTCTATGGGTACGATTTTCATGGCTACATTTACAAGCCAAAACCTTGTCCACCCTCAAAAGTAATAATTGATGACAACAAAGTCTTAAACTCAGGCTTGGATGGATGAGACAAGACAACCTTATTCTACTTGGCATTATTAGCTCTCTTAGTCCTAAAGTCATTTATATTATTCGCTTTGATGGATCATTGTACTATATATCTATACTCGTATATATGTGTGAAATGTTTGCTTAGAAGTGCATGATTAAAAGAGCTAAAGTCAGGTAATACCCCCCAACATATTTAGACCTGGTAGAATATCAATCCAAGATAATATGATTCAAGCCTACTTTCAAATCTAATATATTCAGGTTCAGCTATGTCGATACACGACGTTGGGCGACGGCTCTCGCTTTTTTTGCTTATTTAACAAAAAAGGTTTTTTCTCAATTGGAAGAAACAAAGATTTTATTGGAGTCGCCATCTAGTAATTTGAGGGAACTAGAAATCCCAAATTAGACACTGGTCCCAGAGATTCGGGTACGGGGTTAGTTATGATTAAGGGAAGGTAGACACCACCCTTAAAACATCCTTTCAATAGAAAGGTTACCCTTACTTGTGTGTTTTTTGTTTGATTCAAATGCGATTATATTTTGGGCTTATTTGTAATTCTTTTTTAAATGATTAACGTCGATCCCTAAAAATAGGAGACACGTTAAAAATGACATCAGTCCCTAAAAATTAGGAGACTCGTCTGAAAACTGACGTTTTAACCCTAAAAAGGAAAATTAAGTCTGGGTTACCAAAAGAAATAATGGACATAATCCATATTTGGTATTTACATTTTTGACATCGGTCCTTTAAAAAAAAAGAGACGTGTCGACTTTGGTTTTTGTATTTTTTACAACATGCAAGAAAATTTACAAGCATTTATATATATAAAAATACCAAAAATACCAGTAAAAACCCAAAAAATTACCTGAGTGTCACTGTATAGGTAAAAGACTTAAATACCCTCGGATTTCTCAAAAAATTACGAAAATGCCACTGGCGGCGCGTGGGCACACGCGCGGTTACTGTGGGCGGCGGCGAGATTTTCCGGCGAGATTTCTGTCCAACCGACGGTCGATCCTGGTATATCTGATGTCTAGGATTCTGATGGCGGTGGTCTCGACGGCCGTTGATGGCTGACGAGGGAGAATCGTCGGTTTGAAGCTTCGGTGGCCGACGCAAATCGCAGCCCTTTTCCAGCCAGATGAGGCGGAGAAAACGATGAAAACCACCGGGGTTTTTCTTTACAGCAGGGGAGAAACCTTTCTGTGGTGGTTCGGAGGCTGAAAACGGCCGGAAAGTGGAGATCGGATGGGAGAGAGAGCGTCGCCGGCGAGTGGAGAGAGAGGCTCTGAGATGTGCTATGGTGTAAACGCGCGCACGGTGCACCGGTGCAGCTGAAGGCTGTCAATCGTTCGATTTCCGTTGAACTGAACCTGCGGCTGCGATTGGCTGGATCTGCAAGTTGATCGGACGGTCCGGATGAACAGAGGTGAGATCGGGTGAGACGCGGTACACCGAAATCTCGGTACACCCGGTGACGTGGCGCAACGGGATCAAAGCTTAGATTATTTCAAGGGCTGAGATGTGTTTGATTTTTAATCTAGTGTGTTAAGCCCTATTGTATCCTATTAAATCTATTAAATCAATGGTAAACACCTTCAAATCTAACGTTTAGGATATATTTGGTATTTTTCATATTTCTTTTAATAAAAATCAATATCCTACTCTCGTGAAGAAATAGTAAAAAAACGTGAATAGTGTTCACAATTCTTTTCTTTCTTTTTTTCTTATTTCTCTTTCCTTTCTTCCGTCCTCTGGCGCACTGTCAGTGGCTATTTATAGCCAATGACAGGGTACATAAATCTTAAATTTCCACAAATCTCAGCATTTTTTAATCACCGTTTGCTTTCGGCGCAACTGCCCGTTTGACAAAAGTTTTTTTTATTTTTTTTTATTTTTTATTATTGTCGCACGTCGGAAAATCCGCGCGCGGCATCAGCTGGCGATTCTTTTCGTTTCTTCTCGTTTTGGTTTGGTTGGTTCGTTGGAGTCGCCACCTAGTAATTGATTGCGGGCTACTAGGAAACCGGATGTACTGGTCTTGTCAGAGATTCATTGGTAAGGGACTGGTTGTGGTTAGGGAAGGTATTAGCACCCCTAACGCACCCTACCTGAGGTAAGCTGCTTCGTGGACTTGATGTGTTAAAGAAGTTTTAAAATTCGGTTCATTCATCGAATTTTAGAAAATACAACTTACACTTACATGTAAGTTCGTAATTCTTTATCCGTGAGCAAATCAGAATATTAAATTATTCTTTATTCTCGCAATTTTATCCTAAAAAAAAAAAACATTCATAAACAAAATACACACCACACATTTACTTTCAAGCTTCGTGGACTTGATATGATTTAAAAATAAAATTTTAGCCCAATTCTAAGGCTTTGATAAATCAGTTATTAGTTCCCAAAATATATGTAGATACATGTTCTACATTTTTATGGAAAATACAACATGATTTTTATCTGTCCTTTAGATATTTGTGCATATAAAATAAAACATTAAATTCATTTTTTTTTCTTTTTGATTCAATAACATACATAAAAAAAATACAAGCACACAAACATCTCTTTTTTTTATTTATTATTATTTTCCCTTTCTTTTCTTTTCTTTTTTTTTTTCTATTTTTTTGCTTTCATGTTTACAAAATACAAATTACAAAAACTCAAAACTAAACAAATATTACATTAAACAATACTAAAATTACAAAACAGCCATGCAAAAATCCATAACAGTGCTGGGACCAGTTCTGCGCCGCCAAGGACAGCAGGAACAGTGGCGGCGCGTGGGTTCACGCGCCGCCGCACAAAACGCCGGAAAAAGCAGGGGCCAGTCACAGCTTCCTCTCTTCTTCCCCTCCTCGCCGCTAGTGAGGAGTAACGTCACCTGCAAAGAAGAAAAAAAACGCAAGCAAAGTCTCGGTTCTTCCCCCTTTTCAAATCTGTTTTTATTTTTGCTTTCTCTCTGTGTTTCTGTCTTTCTTCTTTTGGTTTCCCCTGCTCTGTGTAGCTGCCGACGACTGGGAAGCTGCTGGCGGTTGTGCTTCTGTCGTGTCTGGCCGGCGGAGCTGGAGGAGGAAAGAGTGTTGGCTGATCGCCGGTTTCGGTTGGAAATGGCGCTGGATCTGTGGGCGCCGCCGTGTGGGGGCTGCCGCTGGAGGGCAGATCTGCGGTGTGCAGAGGGCGACGGGGAATCGGTGGCCAGTTGAAGACGGCGCTGCTGTGGCTGATGAAGTGGACGACGCTGATGGGATGAGGAGACGCTGCTGCTGAGGCGAAGTGAGAAGAGAGCTGGGTCTCCGCTCGGTTAGTCTCTTGCTCCTGCAACTGAGAGGGAAAAGAAGCTGTTGTGGTCCACAGGCCAAAGGAAAATGAGGGCTAAGTTGGGAGGAGGACGATCTAGTGAAGGGGAGCTGCTGGCTGGGTATACGGGGAAGATGATGGTCGGGTCTGTGGTTGAAGAGAATGAGGGATTCTCTAGTTTTGGCCAAAAGGGAGGAGAATGGCCCTCTGTGTGGCTTTCGGTTCCGGCTGCTAAAATGGCGATGGGGAGGAGAGAAAAAATCAAAAAAAGGGGGGGTCGGGGGCTGGCGGCTGCTGCCGGGTGAGGGAGAAGAAAGCCAAGCTTTTTAGGGTTTTTTTTCTTTTTTTGTGTTGTCTCCCTTTAATTGCAAAATTGCCCCCCCTTTATGTGTGTTGAAGGCTGCTATATATAGGCAAAATAATGTTTGAACCTCAAAATTAGTCCCTCAACTTTCTCTTTTTTTGTAAATTCTGATTTTTCTTATTTTTTTGTATTTTTTTGAAAACGAGCAATATCAACGTCGACTTAAATGAGGAAAATCAATGATTTTAAAAATGACGCGTGAAAAGTCGAACGCGTTCAAAAACCTTTGAAAACTTAAATTCTTTTTTAGACGACGTTGAAAATGCTAAAAACGATGCAAATATATTAAAAACGTATTTTTTTGGATTTTCATTGTTTTTCGCTATTTTTGGATTTTCTGAAAATTTTATCAAAAAGGGGTCAAAAATTGGGTAACAACAGATGCCCCCTCTTTACAATGCTTACGAAGCAAAACTCCTCGATGTTTCGCATAGTAAGCTTTGTAAAGAAAACAAAACGAAAATAATCTCATTATCTTGGATGATTTCAAGGGCGACCTGCCCACACACGCTCACAGTGGTCTATTTTCAAGGGCGGCCAGCCCACACAAACTCAAAGTGGTCTATTTTCACGGGCGACCTGCCCACGCACTCACACTGGTCTATTTTCACGGGCGACCTACCCACATATACTTACTTTGGTCTATTTTCAAGGGCGACCTGCCCTTTTGATTGGGTTTACCTGAGATCCCATCTGGCGATCTACCAAGAACCAAAATCGGTGTATAGCTCGGTCAACCTGAAATCCCATCTAACGATTTCCTTTACCCTAAGCTAAATTCTGCGTGGTTAGGCTAAACCGAGATCCATTCACCGATCCCCTTTAACTTGAACCAAAATCCTTTGTACGGTTAGGATAGACTGAGATTCCTTTCGCCAATCCCCTCTAACCAGAACCAAAATCTGTGTGGTTAGGCTGAACTGAGACCCCTTTGCCGATCCCCTTCAACCAGAACCAAAACTCCTGTGTGCGGTTAGGATAGACTGAGATTCCTTTCGCCAATCCCCTCTAACCAGAACCAAAACTCCTTTATGGTTAGGATAGACTGAGATTCCTTTCGCCAATCCCCTCTAACCAGAACCAAAATCTGTGTGGTTAAGCTGAACTGAGATTCCCTTCGCCGATCCCCTCTAACCAGAACCAAAATCTGTGTGGTTAAGCTGAACTGAGATCCCTTCGCCGATCCCCTTCAACCAGAACCAAAACTCCTGTGTGCGGTTAGGATAGACTGAGATTCCTTTCGCCAATCCCCTCTAACCAGAACCGAAACTCCTTTATGGTTAGGATAGACTGAGATTCCTTTCGCCAATCCCCTCTAACCAGAACCAAAATCCTTTGTAGTTAGGTTAAACTAAGATCCCTTCACCGATCCCCTTTAACCATAACCAAAGTCTCTTCGTGGCTAGGCTAGACTGAGATCCCTTCGCCGATCCCCTCCAATCAGAGCCAAAATCCTCTGTGGTTAGGATAGACTGAGATTCCTTTCGCCAATCCCCTCTAACCAGAACCGAAACTCCTCTGTGGTTAGGCTGAACTGAGATCCCTTCGCCGATCCCCTCCAACCAGAACCAAAATCCTCTGTGGTTAGGATAGACTGAGATTCCTTTCGCCAATCCCCTCTAACCAGAACCGAAACTCCTCTGTGGTTAGGCTGAACTGAGATCCCTTCGCCGATCCCCTCCAACCAGAACCAAAATCCTCTGTGGTTAGGATAGACTGAGATTCCTTTCGCCAATCCCCTCTAACCAGAACCGAAACTCCTGTATGGTTAGGATAGACTGAGATTCCTTTTGCCAATCCCCTCTAACCAGAACCAAAATCTGTGTGTGTAGCTCGGTCAACCTAGCAAAAAGACTTGGCAAGCGAAGTCCTGACAGGATAAGGCTGACAAACGGCGCTTCCTGGTTGCAGGGTTGACTTGAAGACTCATCTTGATGACAGGGTTGATCTTCTCGTTTCTTTGAGATTCTCCTACTAGCAGGGTTTATCCCATTCTCTTCTCGTTCCAGGATCTAAACCGGTTCTTTGTTATCATCAACTCAATGATTCTTTCTTTGTCCACAATCTTGCTGGACTTCATTGAGGATCTTCCTGTAACAATCACAAGTATGTGCAGTGCTTTGAGGTTAGATGACATGCATGCATCCTTACCTGATTTGAAATATAAGTCCCCCCCTCTTTGATGATCCATCGTCATAGGGTGCCTTTATTTGCATTCCAAAGCTTTCTTTGTTCTTTCGATGCATTGGCTCATTTGCGTGCTAGCCTTCCACTCAAATGCAAGTACGATGCCCATCTTAGGTTGTTCACGACGATTACTACTCTCGTTGTTGATCAAGCTGGACTCTGCCCCCAAGTGTGGTGTTGTTTGATTCATCATAAAGGATTTTCTCTTTTGGACTCCTCTGAGAATTATCCTCTGATTGATTGTGTGCCTCATGCCAACACCCATCAAGATTGTCAACTAGTCATGAACTTGCCTCCATTTGAAACAATACTTTTCAAGTATATGTTATCATCAACCTTCTTGGAAACTGCCAGGTCATCCGGACATGCATCTCATAGCTTGCAATAAAAAACTTATCGTTGTAAACTCAATGTTCTTCTCCATGGATTCCTCTCAGCTTGTCAAATCAGATCATGAAAAGAAATGTACTGGCATCATCAATGATGTTCATCATCCATATTCATGCGGTGAAGTGCGCATTTGAGCTTCAAAACAAATGGCCCCACAGTCAGTCTTAGTGGGTGCAGCCTTCCAACATTCATTCAAATGCAATTATGCGATAACATCATTCAAAAGTTATAGCCATGTTGGACATGATAAACCAAGATGAAGATATGAAAATATCTTTCAAGTGCAGCGTTGCCCATCAATTGCTGCTGAAGTTCACTAAATCATGGATTGTCTTTGAACAACATTGCCCCCAATATGATCTGAACATGCTCATTCTTCTGTCTATAACCAAATGGTTTTTTTGTGATTGTCAGGAATGACTTTGATGGACTTCGCCAACTCATCGTTCGATTCTTTCTTTGCCCCCAGCTGATCTGAATACCTTTTGTTTTCCTTCTCAGGGTCCACTGTATTACCCCAGGTGGTCAACTTTTCAAGGAGTGTCAAGAAGTGTTGATGTCATTCTTGTCAAGGATTTTGCAAACTCGATCGATATTCTTCTTGTTTGACAATCTTTCTACTATGGAATCAACTCTCATACTTCAAAGATCATGTCTATTCAAAGTCTAGTTGTTGAAATGAAATCAGAGATGTCCTTTTTTGAAAAGACCTTTTAAAAATCAAGCTTTTTTTTTTTTTTTTATCAAAGATCCAACACACGTTATTCGAAATATACAGTCCTTTGATTGTCATGCATTTTGAAAACAGAAATTGACCCGTTGTAAGACTAAAATAGCTTTTTCCATGGTTCTTTGTATCAATTTGAATCCTTGATATTGGGTATATCATATGATAGTCTATGATGAGGTGACCTTTGCGTGAATTTCAAAAGTAAGGCACCCAAGTCAACACTTAGGCTTTATCAAGAAAGGTTATTTCTTTTCTTATCACTTATTTTATCAGCATGCATAATAACCAATAGCTTAATTCATGAAGTCACGACCCCTATTGGAAAAGCTCTTCAAGTTTTGAGAGCGCCATTTATCGGTTCAAATTGCTTGCTTGATTAAAAAGGGCTTTTAAAAGCACGTAATGCCGGCTATGGTTCATGGCTATGAAAGAAAGGGATTTCACAAGCTCAAAAGGTGTTTGAGGGTTTCAAAGACCTAGGATCAACATCAACTATTCATCAACTCTCTTTCTCTTGTGGTCATTGTAGAGAAGTGACATTTGACCTTATTAATTTCAAAGATCAGAATTCTCTTAACATAAGTCATAATGCAAATCCACTTTTTCTTTGATGAATAATCAATCTAATCTCTTTGAAGACATTAGAGGCTTTATAATGGATACCAAAAGTCACGTTTATAGCTTAGTCTTTTTTCTGCTATTGACTTTTGTTGTGCCTTTCCTTGATTGAAATTTCTTTTGCTCTTCAAAGACTTGATAGGCGTTCTCCTTCCTTTATCTTTGACTTGTCTTTAAGTGAAGGCAATTTCAACTTCTTCTTTTTTCAATCTTTTTTTTTTTTTTTTTTTTTTTTTTGCTTTCTCATAGCCTTCCTCAAAATTTTCTTATATGCCCTCAATCTATGGCTTTTCTTCTTCTAGCCCTTTCTCAATCATTGGACTTTTGTTCTAAGCCTTCCCTTTATCCATTAATGTCTTCAAAATATCTCTCATTTTCCCCAGTATGGGGTGTGATCCTAGTCAGGGTTTTTATGAAAAATATTTTATTCAGCTCAAAATGGGACCGCAAAGGATATAATTTTTAGAAAGTGAAGGGATATCAAAGATGGCCTTTTCTCATTTCAAGCAAGGTCGGTTAGAACCGATAAATTTTGACCTCATCCAGTGTAATGATTGGGACTTGTAAGAATCATGACTCACGAGTCCATAACTACCGAATCCGCTACATGTCATTATGCATACTGCTAAAACTAGCTATATGATGCGTGGTTCGGTTTCAGGAGGTATGAGCTCAAAATTTGTTTGGTCACCTCATGTTATCATGTCATTTCAACAATCATCGAGTCATTTCTGTAATCAAAACACTTTTAATCTTCAGGATCGATTAACCTTTATCGCATGTTGGAGTTTGATCAAAATATTTTGTTAGAATAAAATACTAAACATCTGTTGATTTCAAAACAATAAAGAGACAAAAATAAGGCATGTTTCGTTGAAGGATGAGATGTGATCCCAAAACAAATTGCAGAATCCCATAACAATATGATTGATAGTTCATCACCATTCTTGAATCAGCTTTTCTGGCAATATCCGTGTTTTTCCAAGCACTTTCGATCACATGTCATTCTGAAGATGTTCGAGGACAATATAGCCAATGACACTCTCCTTCACAGACTCCACTTGTCTCTTGCCCACCAACTTCCAGACTCGCTTCTTGAAGTTATTACAACTGTTCAATTGAAATGGACGAGGACTTCACCATGACATCACATCTCTTGTTTGGATTATACCGCCTAGAAAACGGTGGTTGCATGGGATTTGTAGGAGTAAAAAAATCTGGAATCTGGCAGATGCTGGTAAATAAACTCACATGACAACTGTTCAATTGAAATTCTTGCAGCAATTCCATTGAAATGGCCGAGGACCCCACCATCACATCACATCTCTTGTCTGGATTATACCACATGGCAAATGAAGGTCTATCTTTGGCAAAGACATTGGAGTAGTCGATGATACAACGAGACCTGGCTAGACCACATAGTTAAGGTTTCCCACCGTCAGAGTCATCCTCTGATTCATCTCTCATCACTGTTCTGGAATCCGTGCCAGAACCTTCAATCTTTCCCCTCTTCATAGCTTGTTCAATTCTTTTTTGGCAATCCACACAACTTCAAATCAATCTTCCAATGTTGTTGTTGTTGTTGTTGTTTTAGGATTGTTGGAACCCTCTCAATAGCTAGGTAATCTTGGCAGCGCCTAGAAACTTGCAGCATTGCCACCGCCGACGTGTGGAATCACGCATTGTCTTTATTGGAAGAGAACCTGATGAATTTAAAACTCCTTTGTCTCCTCTTCGATCCCTCACTGACAGTGCAGCAAACAGACATTTGTAAAGGGAGTTCTGCTCCATTGAAGTTTCAGTCTTATTCCCGTTTTTTAGCCCATGTTTGTCTCTTCTCCCTACTTTTGTGTTTTAATTCCAACATTGGTAGGAGAAAATTGTAGACGATCTAAAACTACTGCATCCCTTCTTGGATTTCCCACTTGCAGATTTACCAACAGATTCCTGCCGAGAGAGCTCTGCCACGTTGAAGTTTGATGTCTGCTCATATTTTTCAAGCCGGGTCCGGCTCTTCAACCTACTACAGTGTTTCGGTGCTGAAACTGATGAGACAAAGTTTTGTAGCGTATGAAAGTACTGCATCCCCTCTTGCATTCCCCACTAGCAGATCCACAAACAAATCTCTACAGATAGAGCTCTGCCACGTAGAGGCTCAGTGTCTAATCATGTGATGCTGCACTGGAATTGGGCTCACAGTGGGGGTAACTTCAAAGAAGGCTAATGCACCATGCACAGAAGGCTAACAGTTATTTGGTGCCATTGGAAGATGTGAAGGCGATGAGCAATTAACAATGCAACTGAACAAAAGGTTGTCATTAGTTGATGACTGAAGGCATTGCTGTTGTTGTTCATGACTGGAAATGGGAGGTGTAACTTCCATAGGACGTGGACAAACAGTGTTCCCACATAAGACTGTGCAGACTTCAATTTGATGCTCAACACTTGTTCAAGCAGATCTGAGTCTGGCTGCTTCACCTTTGCTGCTCTCAACTTCATTTTGACATCGTGCCTCTCTAACCCCTTTCTTTATTATCCATCTTTTTCCATCCAGTGCAGTAAACCTCGGATAGGGGAACCTATTTTTCCTCCCGGTACATGCATGATAAATGTATGAACATGTAAACTATATGATGAACTCGCCCTTCGAGGGGTGACATATGGTCGTAACTCTTGTATGATGAAACAAGAATCTTGATTCTTGCCCAAACTCTACAATGATAATTTTCTGAGTGACGGCCATTGGGTCACCCACAAGTCTTGAGTTCAAGATGCTTCAAGAAGAGTTTGCCCTGATGCTAAACAATGTATACGGAGCATACATCCTAAAGGCAGGTTCTAATCTTTTTAAGTGAGACAAAAGGTAGGTTTACTACTTGGTCTCTAAAAAAGGTCTCTTGTTGTCCCAGTGATTGCCCTCGTGGAGGCAATATGGGGGCTTGTAGGCAATGAGATGGCACATGTCCAACTATTACCAATCTAAGCACTCAACGAAGAGTTGGGGTTTACACAAACTTAAACCTTGACTAAAAGTCGTAAGGTAAGCTGCTAGTCCCCCTCCTAACCTGAAGCTTGTGTGTGCTTTAAAAAATTAAAATATGTGATGCATGAGACAATTCTACAAAATGCATGAATAAAACAAGACAAAATGCAAAAACATAAACACATCAAATACACAAAGCTTAGTCCAATAATGTCGAAAAGAATACCTTCCCCAGTGGAGTCGCCATTCTGTCGCACGTCGGAAAATCCGCGCGCGGCATCAGCTGGCGATTCTTTTCGTTTCTTCTCGTTTTGGTTTGGTTGGTTCGTTGGAGTCGCCACCTAGTAATTGATTGCGGGCTACTAGGAAACCGGATGTACTGGTCTTGTCAGAGATTCATTGGTAAGGGACTGGTTGTGGTTAGGGAAGGTATTAGCACCCCTAACGCACCCTACCTGAGGTAAGCTGCTTCGTGGACTTGATGTGTTAAAGAAGTTTTAAAATTCGGTTCATTCATCGAATTTTAGAAAATACAACTTACACTTACATGTAAGTTCGTAATTCTTTATCCGTGAGCAAATCAGAATATTAAATTATTCTTTATTCTCGCAATTTTATCCTAAAAAAAAAAAACATTCATAAACAAAATACACACCACACATTTACTTTCAAGCTTCGTGGACTTGATATGATTTAAAAATAAAATTTTAGCCCAATTCTAAGGCTTTGATAAATCAGTTATTAGTTCCCAAAATATATGTAGATACATGTTCTACATTTTTATGGAAAATACAACATGATTTTTATCTGTCCTTTAGATATTTGTGCATATAAAATAAAACATTAAATTCATTTTTTTTTCTTTTTGATTCAATAACATACATAAAAAAAATACAAGCACACAAACATCTCTTTTTTTTATTTATTATTATTTTCCCTTTCTTTTCTTTTCTTTTTTTTTTTCTATTTTTTTGCTTTCATGTTTACAAAATACAAATTACAAAAACTCAAAACTAAACAAATATTACATTAAACAATACTAAAATTACAAAACAGCCATGCAAAAATCCATAACAGTGCTGGGACCAGTTCTGCGCCGCCAAGGACAGCAGGAACAGTGGCGGCGCGTGGGTTCACGCGCCGCCGCACAAAACGCCGGAAAAAGCAGGGGCCAGTCACAGCTTCCTCTCTTCTTCCCCTCCTCGCCGCTAGTGAGGAGTAACGTCACCTGCAAAGAAGAAAAAAACGCAAGCAAAGTCTCGGTTCTTCCCCCTTTTCAAATCTGTTTTTATTTTTGCTTTCTCTCTGTGTTTCTGTCTTTCTTCTTTTGGTTTCCCCTGCTCTGTGTAGCTGCCGACGACTGGGAAGCTGCTGGCGGTTGTGCTTCTGTCGTGTCTGGCCGGCGGAGCTGGAGGAGGAAAGAGTGTTGGCTGATCGCCGGTTTCGGTTGGAAATGGCGCTGGATCTGTGGGCGCCGCCGTGTGGGGGCTGCCGCTGGAGGGCAGATCTGCGGTGTGCAGAGGGCGACGGGGAATCGGTGGCCAGTTGAAGACGGCGCTGCTGTGGCTGATGAAGTGGACGACGCTGATGGGATGAGGAGACGCTGCTGCTGAGGCGAAGTGAGAAGAGAGCTGGGTCTCCGCTCGGTTAGTCTCTTGCTCCTGCAACTGAGAGGGAAAAGAAGCTGTTGTGGTCCACAGGCCAAAGGAAAATGAGGGCTAAGTTGGGAGGAGGACGATCTAGTGAAGGGGAGCTGCTGGCTGGGTATACGGGGAAGATGATGGTCGGGTCTGTGGTTGAAGAGAATGAGGGATTCTCTAGTTTTGGCCAAAAGGGAGGAGAATGGCCCTCTGTGTGGCTTTCGGTTCCGGCTGCTAAAATGGCGATGGGGAGGAGAGAAAAAAATCAAAAAAAGGGGGGGTCGGGGGCTGGCGGCTGCTGCCGGGTGAGGGAGAAGAAAGCCAAGCTTTTTAGGGTTTTTTTCTTTTTTTTGTGTTGTCTCCCTTTAATTGCAAAATTGCCCCCCCTTTATGTGTGTTGAAGGCTGCTATATATAGGCAAAATAATGTTTGAACCTCAAAATTAGTCCCTCAACTTTCTCTTTTTTTGTAAATTCTGATTTTTCTTATTTTTTTGTATTTTTTTGAAAACGAGCAATATCAACGTCGACTTAAATGAGGAAAATCAATGATTTTAAAAATGACGCGTGAAAAGTCGAACGCGTTCAAAAACCTTTGAAAACTTAAATTCTTTTTTAGACGACGTTGAAAATGCTAAAAACGATGCAAATATATTAAAAACGTATTTTTTTGGATTTTCATTGTTTTTCGCTATTTTTGGATTTTCTGAAAATTTTATCAAAAAGGGGTCAAAAATTGGGTAACAACAATTATGTATAATAATATATATTTATATAGGTAAAATTAAAAACTCAATTCAGTATTAGAAAAAAAACCCCGTTTCAACCGCAAAAAATCAATTTTAATGACCGAAAATAACAGTTTTGACCCAAAACGACCTGAAACTCATTTTTTACCCTGGTCGACATGGTTGGACCCGTATTGACCTGGTGAACTCGGTTTTGACCGAAAATGACGGTTTTGACCCGAAACGGTCCGAAACTCATTTTTTACCCTGGTCGACATGGTTTGACCCATATTGACCTGGTGAACTCGGTTTTGATCAGAAATGACGGTTTTGACCCGAAACGACCCGAAACTCATTTTTTACCCTGGTCGACATGGTTTGACCCGTATTGACCCGGTAGACTCGGTTTTGATCAGAAATGACGGTTTTGACCCGAAACGACCCAAAACTTATTTTTTACCCTGGTCGACATGGTTTGACCCGTATTGACCCGGTAGACTCGGTTTTGATGGAAAGATGCGGTTGACTCGAGAAAAATATATTTTTGAATTTTTAAACTTTTTTTTTTTAATTTTTTTTGGATTTTTATAAAGAATAACAGAAATAAAATAACATTCGAGAAAATCTTGGTGGATCCAAAATTGGGTTACAACAAGCTACGTGCTAGATCCAAGTATATGTAAGTCTGGCGAACTGTCAAGTCCATCCTTTTTGGATTCAACTATGTGCTGAGCCCAAATACATGTAGGTCTGATAAGGTGACATACCCAACATCCATAGGTTTAGCTATGCCCTGAGCCCAACTAGCAAGGTGTCAGATCCAACACTGTTGAATTAAAATGAATGTGGGTATGGCATCAACATCTTTAGGTTTAGTTACATATTGAACCCAAATACATGTAGGTCTAACAAGATGTCAAAACCAATATTTTTGGGTTCATCTATACGCTAAATCCAAATGCATGTGAGTCTGGTAAGATAGCAGACCCAAACACCTTTAGGTTCATTTACGTACTGAATCCAAAAGCATGTGGGTTTAGAGAGATGCTAGACCCAACATCCTTAGGTTTAGTTACATGCCAATCTCAAATATATGTGAATCTGAAGAGATGTCACACTCAACATTTTATGGTAGGATTCTACTGTGGCAGGATTTACTAGCCCACGATCTTAAAGCTACGTTGCCAACTTGTTTCTTAAACGATCTAGAGCTCTTGCTTCTTAAGTAACTAGGGTAGGATTTTACTTGCCCACAGTCTTAAAACGACGTTGCCAACTTGGTGAAAAAATACGATCATTTAGAGATCTTGTTCCTCGGGTCACCCACTACAAGATTTAACAGTTTTACCGACGGAATTTTTCCGTCGGCGCCAGACACATATTCCGTCGGTAATTAATTTACCGACGACATCACCGACGGAAATGCTCCGTCGGTGAATCCTTCATCGGTAATTTTTTATTCGTCGGTAAATCCGTCGGAAATAAAAAAATAAAATTACCCACTTCATTTCGTCGGTATATCCCTCGGTAATAATATTTTTTATTACCAACGGATTTACCGACGAAATTACCGATGGAATTACCATCGGTAATTCCGTCGGTAATTATTTAAAAAAAATTAAAAAAAAATTCATTTTATAAAATTATAAAATAATTAAATTAACATAAATCAACACTGTATAATATATACTCAAAATGCTTGAAAAAAATAAGAAAATCAACTCAAACAAATTTGCAACAAATAAATAAAATGAAAAAATAAATTCAACTAAAAAAATTCATATGAAAAAAATGAAGTTGCAATTGCTAAAAATTTAAAAATCCTATAAATAAATCAACTAAAAATTAATCTCATATGAAAAAACAAATCTCACAACAACATTTATACAATTATTAAGAACAAAAACAATTAAAAATAAAATAAAAAACAAATATAAAGGGTTAAAAAATCATGAAAAAAGAAGAAAAATCTTACCTTAATGTAGTTGCAAGTGAAGCTAATGAGAGAAAAAAATTTTCGTAAAGCATATTAATTAAAAAAAACTAAGAGGATAAAAGAAGAAAGAAGAAGAAGACATACCCGAGCATGGAGAAAAAGAGAAGGAGATGAGGAGAGAAAAGAAGAGAAAGAAATATATATTGATGTTTTTTACATATAGTGAAGAAGAAGAAGAAGAAGAAGAAGAAGTAGAAGTAGAAGAATAAGAATAAGAAGTAGAAGAAGAAGAAGAAATAAGTCTGTCTCTTGTGAAATAAGGGATTCGGGCTTTTTATTGTGGCGCGTTACCGACGGATTTACCGATGGATAATTAAATATTAATATTTTTTAATTATTCCGTCGGTAATTCCATCGGTAATATTTAATTTAAATTTTCAATTTCGTAAAAAGTTTTCAGAAACCGCCAACAATTACCGATGATTTTTCAGTCCGTCGGTGATTCCGTCTGTAATATTTAAATGAAAATTTTAAATCAATTGAATTTTTTCAGAAAACCGCCAAATAACACCGACGACTTTTCAATCCGTCGGTGATTTTGTCCGTAAAGAACAACAATTAACAGTGCAATTAGAACGTGAATAGTTCTGGAGCTCTCCGGAAAATACCGACGGATTGTGTCCGTCGGTGATTCCCTTTGTAATTGACATGATGAACAGTGTAAACAATTTTACCGACGGATTTTACCGACGACTTTTCAATCCGTCGGTAATTCCATTGGTAAATCCTGACACGTCATCATTTTTTTTTACTTTGTTTTAATTTTTTTGTCCCTCCGTAATTCCTGTTGCTACCCAATTTTTGACCCATGTTTTAATAAATTTTCAGAAAAAATCCAAAAATAGCGAAAAGCATTGAAAACCCAAAAAATACATTTTTAATACATTTGCATCGTTTTTAGCGTCGTCTAAAAAGAATTTAAATTTTCAAAGGTCTTTCGAACGCGTTCAACTTTTGACGCGTTAATTTTAAAATCATTGATTTTCCACATTGAGTCGATGTTGATATTTGCTCGCTTTCAAAAATACAAAAAAAAAATAAGAAAAATCAAAATTTACAAAAAAAAGAGGAAAAGAGAAGGAAAGGAAAAGTTGAGGGACTAATTTGAAAACCTAGCAAAACTTTTCCTATAAATACCATGCTACACTGAATTTTCAAGGGGGGGAGCATTTTGGTAATTTGGGGGAGACACCACAAAAAAAAAAAAACCCAAAAAATGACCTAAACCTATCTTCTCAAGGGGGCCGCCGCCGCCCCCAGCTCTGATTTTTTTTCCCTCTCCCGGCTGGTTCCACCTCTGCCCCTCCATTTTCCTCTGCCAAAAAAAAACCTCACCATCTCACCTAAGGCAGCAGCCGCCAGCCTTCCCCTACCCCTGTTTTGATTTTTTTTTTCTCTTCTCCCTCAACCGACCCTTCACCTCACCAGAAACCAGCCCCCCCACACTGCCTCCTCTCCTTTACCCTTCACCGAAGCCTTCCCCTCAGCAGTGGCTTCTTCTCCTTCGGTCTCCATCAACGCCGGCGTCCACCAAGCCAACAGCAGCAGCCGATCTCCTCCACCACCAGCTTGGGAGACGCCATCCTCAGACCAGCCACCTGAACACTCCATCTCTGAAGTCGACAGACCCAGCCTTTTCTCCTTCAACCGACCTCAGCAGTGGCAGTTTCTGCCCACACAAGACAACCCCTCACCCTCCTCTCAGTCGGTGTTCACCGCCAACCGCAGCAGCGCCAGGGCCACACTCTTCACTTTCTCCATCCGGCGCCACGCGACAAACCCAACAGCCTCCAGCGGCGGCCCGAACACAGCGACGGCCCGAACACAGCGGCACCTACAGATCAGCAGTCATCCTTCCTCCTCCTGCTAGCTACCCGAAGCAGAGGGAAGATGAAAACCCCTAGAAGAGCCGATCTGCAGTGAAGCAGATCTAAAGGAGAAGAGAGGCAGATCCGAAAACAAGGAAGAAAAAGCTTAAAATCAACTGCCATTTGTTGTGTTTTCTTGGATTTGCAGGTGACGGGGTCCTAACAGGCGGCAGGAAAGTGAAGATGGGAGGAAGGCATTACAGCACCCCCCACGCTGTTTGGATTTCACGGCGGCGCGTGAACCCACGCGCCGCCAGTGGCGGTGGCGCGTGGGGAGACGCGCCGCCACTGCTCCTCCGGTTCCAGAAGGCTTCCTGACACTGTTCTGGGATGTTTTGGGTTATTCTTTTATTTTTAAAGTGTTTAATGTAATTTTTGTTTAGTTATTTTTTGAATTTGTATAATTTGTATTGTGGATGTAACAACAAAAGAAAAGAAAGAAAAAATATAGTGAAAGTGTATGTGTGTGTTTGTATTTGTTTTATGGATGTTTTATTTTTGTTTAAGATAAAATTGCAAAGATTAAAGAAGAATGCAATATTTTGATTGGATCACGGTCAAGATTTATTAACTTACATGTAAGTTGTATTTCTAATATCCGTTGAAAAGACAATTATTAAAACTTCTTTAACACATCAAAGTCGTGAAGCAGCTTACCTCAGGTAGGGTGTGTTAGGGGTGCTAATACCTTTCCTAACCACAACCAGTCCCTTACCCGCGAATCTCTGACAAGACCAGTACATTCGGTTTCCTAGTAGCCTTGAATAAATTACTAGGTGGCGACTCCAACGAATCAATCAAATCAAACGACAATGAAAAAATTGCCAGCCGACGCCGCGCGGATTTTATGACGTGCGACAATTCCCTCGGTATATACCGAGGGAATATGTCCGTCGGTAAAATTCCTCGAAAAATTACCGACGGAAATATTCCCTCAGTATTTCTGTTTGTATTTATCGGTTTTCCGGTACCGGTAGTGAACACGGTACAATTCTACTGGCACACAGCCTCCGATAAAATACCTTGCAACAATATGTGACATTGTTAAAGAGCCGACATTAATTGGAGTGCCAATTCCAAACCATTATCTCATCACTCACATTCTCAGTGGTCTGGGTGCTGAATTCAAAAAACTTGTTGTACTATGAGCGCGAGATACTGCGATCAGCTTTGATGAGCTTCACGACAAACTCGTTGAACATGAGGCATTTCGCAAATGAGAGGAGCTTCGATCCAGCGGAAGTCTTGACATGATTAATTAATATCAATGCTGCTCGTTTTCCCTTGTTCAAATTCATCGAGTAAAAAACATTTTTGACATAAAGGAAATCAAGATCAGCGTTTCCCCGATTTTGGCAACTACAGCTATAGCAACCAACCTTTGAAAAACGATCTAGTGTTATTTGTCAATTTTGTGACAGAAAAGGTCACATTGCCCGTGGATGCTATACTGTTAGAAGGCTATTTTCTTCCTCGGCAACACCAATTTCTAATCCCAAAACCTTACTTCTAAGCAACCTTATGAAGGACCAATTGATATTGTTACTAGTGATGGTACATGTTTAAATATTACACATATTGTTAACTCTACCTTTTCTACCTCATCCCACTCCTTCTCTCTATTTAATGTCCTATGTGTTCCAACCATGAAACAAAGCCTAGTTTATGTTTTGTAATTTTGTAATAGTGAATTCTTCCCATCCATTTTTGTGTGAAGGATCTTACCACGGGAGCAGTACCTCTCGCTCAGAGACATAGCAAGAATAATATTTACGAGTGGTCCAACATGGGAGAGACTGTGATACTGAAACAAGCTTGCATGAGGGTCAAAGTTTCTCTTCATCGATGGCACGATAGACTTTGGGCACCCTTCATCCAAAATTCTGTCATATTGTTTCCCCATCTGATCTCCCTGTGTCATCTCCTTCACTTTTGTCATCTTTTTATTATTCCTATCAGTGCAATAAAAGCCATAAACTCCCATTTGGCACTTCCACTCTACAAAGTCGTCATCCATTAGAGCTTATCTACATTGATTTTTGAATGTTTATGTTCTCCATGGCTTTGTCTAATAATCTAACCAATTAGAACTCAAAGTTCTCCTTTCTACATTTTAAAAAACCGTATTTCTTTATATATATATATATATATATATATATATATATGAACCACCAATCAAACCCACTTATATCATTCGAATCGACTCGTTGTATATCTTTTTTTTTATGTCCTATCTTACGCAATAAAAAAATAAAAACACGAGATTGTTCTCATAAAAAAACAAAAATGGGTTCTTCATAGTGAAAACATCCCCTTTCATTCTTAAATGTGATTCAATTAACGTGTTAGAGATTTTTGTCCTTTCCCAAATTAGACGAAACTTTCTCCAAAATTTTCAATTCTTAATTTAGTCAGTTTCCATCAATAAGACGCTCTGCTAAAGTGGTGGACCAACAACCTTTGACAATGAAAATAATTATAAATGCCTGTATATCTTCCATGATCATTTTCCTAACATTGTACCTGGTTCTTTTTCTTAATTAATTGATTTTGTCGTCCCTGAAAACTGTATTGGGGCCCAAAAGTACCATCGAAAGAGAGGAGCTAGCTAATTATATTATATATCAGTGCAGCCTAGCTTTTTCTGAATCTAGCAATTGATTTTTAGTTCGGAGATGCATATTCATGCAAGAATCCCTTTCAGGTCACCCAATCCTCAGTTATCACTAATTGAAACTATAATCACGTGATGAACTCAGCATTTAGTCATCTTGAAATGGGAACAAAGACCTGACCGTCCCAGCACACTCTTGGGACCATATCCAATACTGTCGTGAAGCTTGCTAGCTAGGTATCCAAAGGTTTCAATGAATCTTGCCAATACTAAATCTTTTCCATTTTCATGTATGATCACTTGGAATTACGTGATAATCTATGTCTTGGTTTTCAATTTTTAGTCACGTGCTATATCTTCCCAGCAAGGTTCTTGGAATGTCCTGCATCTTTTGGTAATATTCGAAATGGAATGTCCTGCATCTGTCTCTCTCTCGGTACGACTAGGACAACACCACATGCATCACACGAGGCAAAAAAAAAAAGGGGAATTTCTAAGAAGCATCTTTGACATAAGAATCTAAAGTCTGACGATGCGTAATCGTGATTGATGTTTTTCTATATATATGGCTTCGAGAGTGAATTTTGAGCGAAGTCGTTTTTGTTTTTTTTGTTTTTATGCATTAAATAAAAACAGAAATGATTTATTTAATAAATACTATAAAAAAAAATCATATATAATGTTTTATTTAATTACATTACTACTACTACCATGTTTTTTTTTTTTTTTAAGATAGATCTTTTCTAAAATAGAAAGGAAACTCGTATATCTTATATTCAAGTTATCTAAATTAAATAGATATTTTTTAAAAGGATTTAGATACCATAATACAAACTTTAAAAGCATACAAAATATATTTTATGCGATATAAAATCTGATTGAAATTAAATAAAATACTATTCTATAAGAGAAATAGATACTTTTATTTTCTAACAATTTATCCTACAACTCTACTATTTTGGAAAATCTTTCTCTTATATACTTATACTTTGGCTCAAACAATCTAGATTCCAAACTACCAAAATTTTAAATAAATCTCCATTATAACATCATAAACCTATGAAAAAGATGCAAAAACGATAAAGATAAACAAAAACAAAATCCTAAAAAATAATAAGAATAACAAATAAAATAAATGTAAAAAGACCATCAACTATGTTAGAGATTTGTTTTAATTAAAAAAATTATGAGTTAATAAAAAACTAATCTCAAATAACTCTTGATTTTTTCTCAAACTTTTGATTTTTCTTGATTTATAATAGCAAATTAATAGTTGATAATGAGAGAAACTAATTTTTAAAATTCATTATAAAAGGAAGATAAATAAAGAGTTTCTAACTTGAAATTTTCAAATTTTACACTCTTTTTCATTTTATTTTTAGTGTTTTTCTTCTCCCTTTTAATTATGCTTTGATTTTTCTCTTAAATCTAGAGTTTATGTTCATCTTGTTAAGAGATATTTGAATTACATAATCTTTATTTCAAACACCTTGTTTAGAAATGTATCTAAACCAAAGTGGTGGTATTAGAATTTTATGAGGCATATTGTAAATATCTTAGTTGCACAAGTTATGAGTAATAAAGCCTTAAAGAAAAATTATTCATCTTTGACAATAACAAAATTTTCATTTTTTTAAAGTGTTTAACAAGTATTCATGCTAGGACTTTGATTTTCTTGAGTTCAAAGCTCATGATTTACAAGTGTAGACACATAAAAAAAAAAAAAAAACATAGAAGACTATATTACTATCTACAATTATAGTTTTTAGGCCTGATTTGTAGACTGATCTAAAAAAGAGCCCTAGTTACAAGATTATGGATTCAATTTGTAGGTCATCAATCAAATCATTTGATTAATAACATACTACATTAAAAATGATTTAGCATGATGAATATAAATATTATTCAATTTTAATGCAACTTCTAACCTCAATTTCAACATAAATTTTACTCAATCTAAAACAATAAATAATAATTTAAAGATTTAAAAGTTAAAATTACAAAACATAGTTCAAATATCCAAAATACAAGCCAAACTTAAAATCTTAAATATTAAAATGATAACAACCACAATCTATTATTAAAAAAAAAAAAAAACCAAGCTTCTTTTTTATATATTGGATAGTATTACTATTTTTTATTTTTTTACTTATAATTAATCTAGTCAAATTTAAATTGAGTTTGATTGAATTATTGGGATCATTAAAAACCTACTTGAATTGAATGAGTTTTAGCTTGTGAAAGTCGTGTGTTTGGTTTGGAGGTGTAATGGTTTTTCTTCAAGAGTACAATTATCTTAAAGCATAAACAACACCTCATAAAAGTTAAAAATACATGTTTTTTATGTAAGTCTAAAAAAAAAATAACCACATTTTCAATCCAAACACCCCATTTCAGTCAACTAATAACTTGGCTATATTGAATTTTTAGCATCAACTCATCAATCAACTAACACCTAACCATCTAGGTGGTGGCCCAGAGGTAAAAGCTTGGGACCAAGAGATTTGCTCTCTCTGTGGTCTCAGGTTCGAGTCATGTGGTTGCTCATATGATGACCACTGGAGACTAACATGGTCGTTAACTTCAGGGCCCGTGGGATTAGTTGAGGTGCGCGCAAGCTGGCCCGGACATCAACGTTAAACTAAAAGAAAAAAAACAAGATATTACAACTATGCCCCAGACAGTCTTGGGTGAAAATATCTATGCTAAAAGTCCAAACAGCTGCCCCCCTAATAAGTGCACCGTCCACCGCCGCGGCCCGGGACAAAAGTTTACTAGCTAGAAGGAAAGAGACGGCAGGAATATTAGTTCCTGGTCACAACAGCTCCACCTTCTTGACCAATATCTTACCCCTTGATTGCTCCATGTGAAACGAAACAATCAAGACATGAAATGCATGGAGAAAAACAAATTAAGCGAAAGGAAATGATGTGTATATATAGCAAGAATATCGAGTTCATGGAAATGAGGACCATTGCCGATCGACTTTGCGGAGGAAACTTCATTTTCCACACAACTTTATTACCACCCTAGTTTTTGGTTTCTCCAAAGCGAGTTTTCCCAAGGAAAGAAAAAAAAAATCATGGGACTGAAAGCATTTTGAAAATATAGGTCAAACTAAATGAATGCCAAACCAACGGGCACACGCACGCATGATTGTAAGGTTTACTTGGTCAACATTCAAATGCTCGTTACTGTTTAGAGTGTGCAAATGATCATCATGCAAATAGAATAGCAGATATAATATATATAAATCCACCAGTGCAAATATCTCAAGAATGAAAACAATTCTTAATTAATTAATTTGTAGTCCTGCAATTATTGTTCTATTACTTAATTTTATTTTCTCACAAAGGAGGAGTGCTTTTTTATTATTATTATCTTTCGAGGTTTTTAGAATAATGATTAAGATTGTTTCTTAAAATATTTTTACTTAAAAACATATTAAAAAATTATTTCTGATATCAGCTCATCAAAATTATTTAAAAATATATAAAAAAATTAAAAAAATAAATTTTTTTATAAACCGGCCGTCCGTGAGTACACTACTACCCCAAACACACATTTATTCTCTAACCTTTTGTGAGTTTAATATTTCTTAATTGCATGGATTTTTTCTAAAATGCATCGGGAAGGCATACCTTAAACAAACTTACCTTCTTGTATTTGCATTTCTATTTTTTCCACTTCTCTTTCGCATTTTCTTTTCAAGTCCTTTTTCGTTTTTGAGCATTGAAGAATCCATTTTAGACTTTTCTCTCATTCCATTTGTTTTGAAAATTAGCACGTGCTTAAAGTCGAAGGCTGACCAAGTTTAAAACTCCAAATGCTTAGTATTAATTAATATTTAATTGAAAATAAAGATATACATTCATATTTTTATTCTATAATTATAGAAAATGATGAAAAAGCAAGTTTTGTTCATTTGGTTTTATTTGAAAAAATAAAATCACATTAAATTTTAAATAACCAAATCGAATAAGTCAGTCACTACTATACTTCGGCTTCGGCTGCAAGGCTTCTTGTATTTTATTTTTTATTTTTTTTCATTAATCTTGGATTTAATATACTTTTTACGAGATCTAATAGTTCTTCTCGCATTTGTCCAATTTATCTAACATTATACTTGGGTTAAAGCTTAATCTTAATTGCTTGTTTTTTTTCTTGTATCTTATGTGTCTTTGGACTGCATTGAAAATTTCATGTAGATTGTTAATATTTCAATCCTCAAATATTTTGGTAAGAACATGTATCAAGTAAAAATAAAAATAACATAGATATTAGTGAGTTTCTACAAAAAAAAAAAAAATGCTAGTTGTCGGTCTATTTGTGAAATAATATCAATTTCTTAAATCTGGATCTTAGATCGTTAGTTTTCTCTATAAAATTTTCATTTTATGTTTTTTTTTTACTTACTTACAGTTAAATGTTAGTCCATTTCACTTTCTATGAAGAGAATTCTATTATATTTAGGTTGATCGTGTTATTCTTGTATTTGATTTAAAAAAAGAGATACAATATAGGAAAATCACTAGCTAGCAGTTACCTATGATGAATCAAAACATTAAATAACGCCCGAAAGAGAAGAAGTGATCAGGTCTTTGAAGTTCTTATAAGATGATGCACAATCATTGAAACATTTAATCACCTACACTACTGATCATAGCTCTAGTTCTTTACGGACCATAATTTCAACCTGGGAGAAAATTCTCTAGCATACGAACATAACACTTAATGAAGTATCCATGTGCTCTAAATATTAAGATTCAACGATTGAAAATATGTAATATTCATAAGATGAGTACTTCCAAAGCATATATATCAAGGGAGGAAACTAATAACAAGGACTAGAAAGATTGAGCAAGCAAGCAATTGACGTGCCTGCTTCATCAATAAATTAAACTGACAACATATATAATCTAACTTATCACACGATCGAGTGGGATAAAGCAAAGGAACAAGCAACTTAATTCAAGTACATATGCTAATATCATTTTATGTTCCTTGCGATAGGAACTTCACCTTGGAGCTTGCGTGATTTCTACGACGAAATTGAACCGTTTCTCTTACATCTGAGAGCACCAAATCATCATTGTTAATTAGTTGGCCTAGTTCTGCATTCTTTGAAAAATAGCAGCCCTCATCGCCTCTTCAGTTATCAATCCATCATCAATCCTGATTACAACATCTTGCAGCACCAGCTCCTTGACCCTAGTCACGCTCAAATGATGAACTGGAAATTCTAGCTCTCTAAGTGCATCCATCAATCTTGCAGCAGGAAAATTAATATCTGGGGACTGTACTCGGATCAGACCTTCCGATCCCAAAATCTTCACATCCACTTCCACTGCATTATTGGACATATAATTTGGAGGAGGCCTTATGTGATTCACCATGGTGCTGGTGCTGGTGCTTTGATTGTCATAAATGTTTGCACAGCTTGAGATTGTTGATTTCTTGGATACTACTTGTAGATTTGCTTCCAATTCATTAACTTTTCTCTTGAGCTCTTTGATATAAGTGACTGCATCTGCAAGCAAAGAAGCTCTGTCCATTTTTGACACATTTGGAACCACAGATCGAAGTGCGTAGAATCGATGATTAAGCCTCTCTCTTCGCTGCCTTTCTGCTTCCACATGGTTTAGAGGTGATTCCTTTCCACCTGGCTTTCTTCCTCTCTTCTTGAACCCGATATGATTCTCTCTGAATCCAGCATCTGAATCAGAACGCCCCGAGTCGGAAGATGATAGGCCTTGGCCGAAGACCTCTTTTTTATTCTCTAGAGAAGAAGTTCTCTCCGTTTGAGGACTTGAAAACAACCCAATATCAAGGAGATTAGAAACATTACAGTTTGAAATTTGAGGTTGAGATTCATGGTTGGACTGCTTTGGAACCGGATTTGCATTAATTTCTGCACCGAAAATTGATTTGGCTAGTTGCACTAGGCTCCAATCTTCGCTGATAAAAACTGGGGAACCCAATTCAAGAACCCCAGATGGAGTTGAAACACAGACGAAAGTCTGAATTCCATGCATCCGAGCTTCTGTAACTCTTTCGCATTCGTAAATTTGTAGTTCACGATCACCTGTCAACCAAATAGAAGAACCAGAAGTAAATGCTCTGCCAAGAATTCCATCTCCAATGGCAAATACTCGTGTTACCGATACTGTGTAGTACCATTCAACAACATCACCATCAACCAATCTCTCCAGGTCCATATCCTCATTGAAAAGAGACTTTCTTTCGATATTGAACCCGAATCTGGGATGGTTTTGCTTGTTGCTATCCTTGCTTGAGTACTTTTTATTGCCGCGGAAATGACCATCACCCCATGACAAAACAGGGCGGCCACTAGCATCCTTTGATGCCTGCCAGAAGATTGAGTAAACCCACCATTCTGGCCGGCTATGAAGGAAGAATTGGAGGCGTTGTTGAAGCGTTGAAGAGGTTTCTTGAGCAAATGAGATGAGTGAAGAAGAGGAAGAGGGGGACAGCATCTCTTCCATTGATCAATTTTGTTTTCTTTCTTTCTTTGGGTTTTTTTTTATTGGCTTCTCTGCTCTACTTCACTGTGTTTGATAGAGTGTGAGAGTGGTGGAAATTGTAGAAAGCCAAAAATTAATTAATCGTAAATGAAAGAGAAGTGCGAGGTTATGGACAAGAGATTTCTGCTTATAAATAGACTTCCATTCAAGCAGTGTCTTTCGTCATGTACATTTTTCACTGTTTGTCAACATTATCACGGCAGTTTCTTACAAATATGATGATCCACTCCATTTGGTATAAATTATGTTCTGGTTTCATTGAATGTTGTCACATCTATTGCATAATGATTTTGATTGAGATTTCTGGTGACGTTTAAGGGGCCATTAATTCTGTTTATGATTTAACCCTTTTTAAGTACTTTGCTTTGATACGAGGGAAGATCCATGACCTGATTTTTTTATTTTTTTTTATCGGAAGTGTTTGTATATATACTAACTATAACTAAAAAAAAATTGATTTTTCACAGTGAATTATACTGTGTAAATCCACAGTAAAAAGCAATACAAGGTCTTTTAATTATATTTATTTTTTTTAATTAATCTGTTTTTATCTAATTTAATTTATTAATATTAAAATTTTTTCTATTTAGTTATTACACTCTCATGACATAGATTTTAGGTTCGGTGGGTTAACCTAGTTGATTCAGATTTTTTTTTAATTAGTTTTTTTCTTTCAATTTTATCTTTTAATATCAATTTAATTGAGAATTAAACTTCATTATTTGTTTTGTTTACTTTTCATTAGATTATCATGATCTCATAAGAGGATTTTACTGTATCCCTCCTTGTAAAGCACTATTCATTAAAATAGCGCTTTGCTTTGTTTTTTTCTTTTCAATTAATATTTTTTTTAATGTTATTCTTTAATATTAATTTTTTTTCTATTTAGTTATCACACTTTCATGACATGACTTTGCAACCAGACCCACATCAAAGGCTCTTAGGTCTGGTATTGCCACCAGACCCAAGATTTTTGGGTTTAGCTTTGTAGATAGACTTAACGGTCTTGGATCTTAACTTTTTTATATATTTTTTATGCCAAACAAAATTAGCCTGCGGCGTAGCATGGACCACCTAACTAGTATATATCAAATCTTATCAGCCAATGAGTTGCGGTACAACTGGTATTATTAAATTAAATTATTAAAAAAAATAACTGAAAGATAAAGGGTTTCATTGTAACGTTTCAAAAAGTATTATTTATTATAATGAATCAATGATATCTTTTCTTTGATTTTTTTATTAATATTTTTTTATTTGATTTTTTAATATTAATTTTTTTTATTGGGTTATCTTACTCTTATAACAGGAATTACGGGTTAACATAGTTGACTTGAGTTTTTTTCTTAATTAACTTTTTTTTTCAATTTTATCTTTTAATATTGAGTTGATTGGAAATTAAACTTCATGATTTGTTTTGTTTGCTTTCTATTAGGTTATCATGACCTTATGATCAGGGCATAGTGCTTAACAAATTAATTCGAGTTGACTCGGCTAATTTTCTGTCTTTTTTTAATTGAGTTTTTTTTTCTAATTTTATCATTTAATATTGAGTCGATTGAGAATTGAGCTTCATAATATGTTTTAATTTGTTTTCTATGGAGATATTTTGGTCTCATGATCAATCAGTTTTTGGTATTTTTATCCCAGTTAAATTGGGTTTTTTTTATGATTTTTTTAAAAGTTGTCTTGATTTTATGATCCAGATCACGGGTCTTTCAACATTGGATTTGCTTTTATTGAGTCATTGTCATGAATTACCGGGGTCGCGAGTTTTGGCAGGTTAACCAAATTGACTTAATTTTTTTTAATTAAGTTTTTTTCTTAATTTTATCATTTAATATTGTGTTCAATTAAGAATTAGACTTTATTATTTATTTTGATTTGCTTTTTATTATACTATCTCGGCCTCATGACCCTAGAATGGTGCTTAACAAGTTAACCGGAGTTGTCTTTGCTTATTTTTGTGTCATTTTTTAATTATAATTTTTACAAATGTTATCATTCAACATTAGGTATGACAGGGTCGATTTGGAATTGAGTCTCATGATTTGTTTTAATTTACTCTCTATGGGGTTATCTTAGTCTCATGATCAAAGTCGTAGATTTAACAAGTTAATATAGGTTAAATCAGATCATTTTTTATTTTTTTTCTATAAGTTAATTTATCTCGCTCTCATGACCCGAGTCATGGGTTTGGCAGATTGATTCGAGTTGTTTTTTTATGTTTTTTAATTCATTTCTTTTTTAATCTCATCCTTAAACATTGGGCTGATTGAGATTTGAGAATTGAAATTCGTACTTTGTTTCGATTTGCTTTCAGTGAGGTTATCTTGATCTCATGACTCGAGTCGCAGGTTTGACAGGTTAACTAGGGTTGTTTTTTTAAGTCCTTTTTTTAATTGATTTTTTTTTCAATTTCATCCTTCAACATTAAGTTGATTGAGAATTAAACTTTATAGCTATCATAGTTTCATAACCCGAATCACAAGTTTGACATGTTAACTCGGGTTGATCCAAGTCAATTCAATATGTTATTATCTTATTATTAAAAAAAATGTCATCTTAAAATTTTTTTAGTCAAATTATGTTTTTACTAGTCGTTTGGGTTGCTTTCAAACCCGCAAAGTCAACATCTACATAGTTTAAATTTTTTTAACTAGAGAAAAAACACAGGAACATCTAAATATTTTTTATATTCAAGAAAAATTCATCCCAACCCGTAGCGCGGAACTATTAAATAATCTAGATATTATTCAAGAAGTTTAGAATTCATTTAAAAAAGAAAGAAAAATATAGTATTCTCGCACTAACGGGGCTGTAGATTTAGCAATAGCAACAATTCTAATGAGGAGACGTACGAGTTCAGAAATATAAATGCAAGTCAATCTTGGTTCCTAAGTACGGAAATTTTAATTTGGCCAGAATGGTCGGTTTACTGAATTATTCCTGGTTCCAAAGTCAATTCTTCACACTCTTGTAATTGAACTATAAACATTTTGATAATTAACATCAAATATTAAACCTTTAATTTAGATAAGTGATTAGCTTGAAACAAAATTTAATAGAAAAGGCAAATTAATTATTGCCTGTAGCCAATCATAAATAATATGGGACTAGGTTGAGAGCTTGTGATGAGTTCGTTAGTATAGTTCGCCCACTAACAAATTTGAATGCAAATACCATAAAAATCTATTTGAACTTGGGTCGAATTAATCAGCATGCATAAGCTTAGCTTTGATCAATTAAGATATATTGTTTACTAATGACAAGTTCTCCAACATTACTTTTTTTTTTGGATTTGAGAAAACTCTATCTCTGAAAAACATATTTTATGGACTCAGGTGAGCGAGTAAAACTGCAACATTACTTCACAACGTGTAAAATTTTTATTCAGCTAAAATTCAATGCGATGATTCTCAAATTCGGACATCTATATTGCTGGCGTAACTTGAACAAACTTAGCAGGTGTAACTTGTAGAAGTTGGCAATTGACTTGTACTTAATTATTAAAAGGGTAGATAGTTTAAGATTAATCTCCACCCCAAAGACAAGTCTCGAGCATAATTAATATCCAATGAATATAGTTTTAACGAGGATATTTATGAATGAATGCATCCTCTTTTTCCCATGTTGACTAACTAAACCAAAGTGAACGAGCACCAAGGAAAATCAAAATCATCCCACGTGTGCTAAAATTAACTTGACCCTCCTTAGAAAGTATTGATTTGAGGCTTTTCAACTTGACAAACAATTTTAAGTAAGTTAATTAGCGCATAAATATACATATATATATATATATAACATAATTACAATGTCTTAATTATTAATGAAAACTTATTAGTTCAAAGCAGTTTGATTAACATGGTGTGGATATATAGTAAAGCTCCTTGGCGCGTCACCGAATACATCACCATTTTTCTTAATTTCAATCTGCCGACTGATTAGTTTAAAGCGGTTCGATTATCATGGCGTACGTGGGTAGTAAAGCTCCTTGGCGCGTCACCGAATACATCACTATTTTTCTTAATTTCAATTCGCATGCCACTGTCTTTAATAGAAGACCTTAAAAATGGGAAAATATATTGGTTATTTTTCTTGTGCACACTATGGCACATGAAACACGCCCTCGAGTTGGAAAAATTTTTGTTTTTTCTTTATTGAAGACAGGACAATCTTATGCATGCATTTGCTCTCTCTCTCTTTCTCTCTCACCCGCACATGATAGCGTCCCTAGCGAGGTGATGTAAGAGCCTGCCTAGGTCTCATTAGATATTAAATCTGTTTTTGAGTGTTGTTATAATTATTATTTTTAATAATTTTTATTAAGAAATATATTAAAATAATATTTTTTTTATTTTTTTAAAATTATTTTTAAGAATATTAATTTAAAGTAAAAAATTAAAAATATTAAATTTTTTAAAAATATTTTTGAAATATAAAATCAAAGCACCTTGAAAGTTTATGTGAGAAACCAATTCTTAGATACAGCAGATAAAGTGATCGTACAATGAAGAATTAGCCCACCAAGAAACAGGAAAAATAAATGGAAAAGGGGAGAAAGAGAAAGAAAATAGCTTCCTGTCGTGAATATCATGGTTATGTTGTCCTCGTGACTATGGGTACACGGTTTGCCTCTTGTCACATGTCCTTTCCTGTTGTTTTCGTTTTTTATAGCAAATACATTCAGCAAGGCATGGCTAGTGTAATTGCTATTTAAACATCTCAAAGCTCGTATTGAGTGGATTTATAGTTGTTTTTTAAAGTATTTTTTATTTAAATATATATTAAAATAATATTTTTTATTTTTTAAAAATTATTTTTGACATCAGCGTATTAAAATAATTTAAAAACACCTAAAAATATTAATTTGAAACAAAGCAAAAAATAAAAAAATTTCATTTTTTTTCAAAAGTGTTTTTAAAACGCAAAAACAAATGGGGTATATTTCGAGGTTTTATTTAACCATTTAAGTTATTATATTATAATGAGTTTTTAATATAATTTTAGAGTTTTATTAACTAAACAATTACAAGTTTGAATTTCACAATTTATTTTTTTCTAATTAAAATTTAGTTAATAATACAAAATAATATGAAACTTAAGTTTCAAGTTTAAAAATTTTTCATTTAAAAAAATATAAAAATAATATAAATTATATCTTGAAATCTTTATTTACTGCTCTCATGATTTAGTGTATTTCTTTCAATTGGATAATCAGACAATAAAAAATAAAATTCACATTCCAGACATAATTTTATTATTTTAACAAGAATGAACAATTGAACTTAATAACCTCCAATGATAATATGACAGGTCAAATGATTTGCTCCGTAATATTATTGCAATTTTTCTTTCTTCTTTTGGTTTTTTTCTTTTGATAATGATATATCTACATATTTTACACATAATTTGTTTGATTAGAGAGTTCCGTAAATACAATGGTTAAAAGTAGGATGATGATCTATCATGTATATATTTTATAAAATATCAAGCCTAGATAATATCGATCTAGTTTTATTTTTAAGCTTAACATCTTAATTCAATTACATACTAGAATCAAATGTATATGAGTTTGACAAGACGCTAAATATAACATCTTTGGGCCTAGCCCAAATATTTATAAGTATGGTGAGGTTCTATACCAACTTTTTAACTGCTTTTTTAGTGAACATTAGAAGGGGATTCGAGAAGTTGACATAGTTTGTTCACAATAATAAAACAATGGCAGGGCGAGTGAGAGTTGCATATTGCCAAACCGGCCCCTGCAGCCCTCCTATAATCATATGGATCCTACAAATATAAGGCCTGGTCTTTGACAAAGGGGATAGGGACTATGCATGAGACACAATCAACCATTTTAACTCTTCCCAAAAGACTTTTGCAAGTAACATTTCTGAGAGAGAAGAACTCCTTTAGAAGAATTATGTACTTAGGTCCTTGAGAAATAATAAAGCTGAGAAATAATGATGGGATGATGAAGGGCAACATGTGGCATATACATTTATGAACGGGATAGATAAAAAAAAAAAAAAAAAAAGGTTGGGAGAAATCTAAACGCTTTAAATATACAATCTGACAAAAATAATTATAAATTTAAATTAGATCCGATAGATGGATTAAACTCAAATTAATTATAAGATTTTACAAACTCAGTTGTACATGGGTTTAGTTTGTTGTAACTAGGCCTAATTCAAATGAGGCTGGAAGATGTTGTTTTGCTATTTTAATTATTTTCCTAGCTAGTTTTGAATTTTAATTCATTTTCCTATTTGTTTTTTAATTATTTTGGTAAGGTCGGTTTTTATCTTTGTATAAACAATCAATATGTGATTTTATTAATTACTGATTTTTCAAAAAATATCATAGTTTTTTCTTACAATTTTTCTACAATTAAGTAATATAAACATAGGGTTTGAGAACCAAAAATCCCAACTTTTTTCCGCGATATATGTTAGGAATCCCCCTATAGAAAACTCCTTGCTGATTGCTTGAATTATAGTAGCAACCATAGACGTATCGTTGCCATAAATAAGCAATTCATCAACATATA
Source organism: Populus simonii (assembly GCA_007827005.2). Taxonomy (NCBI): domain Eukaryota; kingdom Viridiplantae; phylum Streptophyta; class Magnoliopsida; order Malpighiales; family Salicaceae; genus Populus; species Populus simonii. The sequence continues at coordinate 17,069,061 of CM017466.2, read as the reverse complement.
TGAGCATATAGATCCTCACTTCCTTCTCCTGGTAAATAAATAATGAGAAGTCTGTTTTGGAAACAACAAATCCAACGGAACAGTACAAAAAAATGAGATAACATCTGATCAAAACAAGCTCTAGGAGCTTTTTTGAGCCCATAAAGAGATTTTTCGAGTTCGCATACCAAGTCAGGTCTTTGTGTGAATCCTCGAGCTCCTTGGGTTGTAACATCTTCATCGAGTGTTCCATTTAAGAAAGCATTAGAGAAAACTTATTGCCTTGGACACCACTGATTCGAAATGGCAAGTGCCAAAAACGTACGTATAGTCGTAGTCTTGATTGCTAGACTGAAAGTCTCTGTAAAATCAATGCCGCGCTGTTGATTCAAATCCTTGCAATTAATCTAGCTTTGTACCTCTCCCTCTGTATTGTGATCTGCAAGTAATTTAATATGGTATTCACACTTGTTGCCAACCACATTTGCTGCTATAGGTTTGGGAATCAAATTTTACTTTGAATGTATGGTTTTGGTTGTTTTTTAAACTGTATTTTGTTTAGAAATATATTAAAATAATATATTTTTTTATTTTTTAAAAATTATTTTTGATATCAGCACATTAAAATAATCTAAAAAGACCAAAAAAATATTAATTTGAAGTAAAGAAAAAAACAAAAAAAATTATTTTTTTTCAAAAATAATTTTAAAACACAAAAACAAAACAGGAATTTCACAACCACACTAGCCAAGAACATGGGAAGGCTTTGAGTGATGTTGTATGTATACTTAATCTTAATTATACCATGTGTTTCTCTTCAGTTTGATGTACCAAATAAAGTTTGTACAAGCAAAAACATTTTCTACGATCACTTGTATATCTTTGAAAGTAAAGCATTTGTGTATCTTTGAAAGTAGAGCATTTGGGCATATCCCTAAATGAAAGGTTTAAGCTTGATATGATTACCTAACAATGCATTTTTCTTAGTTATGGTCTAGATGAGTTTGGCTATAGATTACATGTTTAGTTAATAAGAAACTAGTAAGAGTCCAAGACATTGTGTACAATGAATATCAAGTTATGCAAGATATTGAAAAGATAGAGAAAGCATTGTTTCGGTGCACTTTAAGTCTAATTAACTTGGGTCCAGTGTCTTTAACAGATTTTCCAACATGGATTAAACATGATGTTTAAGATAACCAATAGGGTCTGAACGATGCGGATGCTCCCTTATAAGATAAGATAAATGATGAGACTACTAGCAGTAGAGTTTCCACTAGCTAGATGTTCCACTTCCACTCAAGGGGTCGACCAGATATTCTATATACGAGGATGTGTTAATGAGTACTGATTAACGGGGGAGAGCCCGAGTGTTATGCTATGCTGAAGTCATGAAATTAATTAAGATGAACATAAAACATAATAGCTGATGCCATGTAAAACGAGATGCCGTCATTACATGATAATCACTTTTTTAAGCTGGCGAAGTTGACTAAAGGTAAAATAACTTTGAAGAACAAGGGGGTTTATTGGGTGAAGCAAGATGAAAACACTTCATGACCATGGTATATAAAGCTGGAGTTATTTTTTAAGGATTCAATAAAAAAAAAAAAAGTTGATTTTTATGACATTTTCTCTCCAATTATAAAAATGTCTTCTATTATTATGGTTCTTAGCTAACAGCTAGCTTGCCTAGACTTAGAGATTGAATAAATGGAAATAAAAACTACCTTTCTACATGGTGACTTAAGGAAGAGATTTACATAAAAAAACAAAAACAAAACTATATTGTTTTAAGGTGAATAGAAGATAGGATTACACTTCTTAGCTAAAAAAAAAAGAAGTTTATATGGTCTAAAGTAGGCACCCAAACATCGATACAAGAAATTTAAGTTAATTATAGGACAACAAGTATAAAACCCAGATTGTGGCCTAGAGGTTCAAAAGGCCTAAAGACAATTAGTGATCCCAAAACAACTCATAACTCAAGTATTGTATTTAAAAGAACTCTTTTTATGAAATAATAAAAGAATATCACCAGTTATATGGTACAGTAAAGGAGAAACAATATTTAAACAAACAGTATGACTTTTAAAGTTTTCTTTAAACAATTCCTCAAGCTTGGAAGTGGAGGCTTTTTGGTTTGGGGCTCCTTGTGGGACTAGTAACAATGTAAAATTATCCCTAACTCTTTAATTTTTGGATTATAAACAATAATTTTGGCATGAGCTCAATGAATGAATTTGGGATTAGAATGATTTTGATGTTTTTCTATAGAATCAATTGCAGAAAACTTGTTAGAATGTTTTATAATATGTATATGAACTCTTTGGGGTTGAGATAAAACTACTTTGATGTTGTTGAATGTGTTGTTGAGATTGGGTATAATCAAAACAGACTACAGGTCATGATTTTCTAGATTCTTGAACAAGCGGTTAATTGGTTGTTGGATATAAGATGTGGTCGACTGTTTAAGTTATAATCGATTCACCGGTTGGAGAAATAGTAGTGAGACAGTTCTATTTTATTTCAGACAGTCAACCGAAGGAAGCAGTAGTCGATTGGTTGGGTTGGCTTGTGATGGTTGACTTGTTGAGGAGGTGGTCAACCAGTTAATTCGGATTGGTCAACCGGTTCAAGGGGTTGTAGTGTTTTCATTTCTATTTTAGTATGTTTAATGTTTAAACTTCTTCTTAGATCTGTTTGTTTTTTAGTATCTCGTATTTATTCATTTAGGTTTTATCAATACTAATCCGGTCAAATCCTAGTGATTTCATTTGCCTATGTTTTGAGTCTTTTGTTTGATTTGTTTTTGTTTTCCAGATAAGTGAGATAATTTATATTATGCATTTTATATATATATATAAATATATATATAAAAAAAAAAACTAGGGACAAGCTAAGACATTGGGTTTAATAAAGATAAAAATAATGAAATATCAAACCATGCAAGATATTGATAAGAAAGGGAAAGGGTTATGTTTATGTATATTGAACTCACATAAATTTCTGTACATGTTGTATCTTTATACAACTCAACAGGCTTAATTTTAGGCATTCAAAAATATGTAACTGAAATGAAATTTACAATTATAATTAATTGCAATATTTACAGAAATAGAAAACTAATCCTAGAATTATTAGAGGCATAAATTCTGGTAATGTTAATGGTGACAGCTAGGCTTGAGTTGGCACTTTATTTGATTTCTTCAGTTTCCTTGATAGGGTAGACATCAATGACTCCGATGCCATGTTTCAGCATAATAAGAATTGAGTTTTAGCTTAAACTCGTATTGTTTTATATATATATATATATATATATATATATATATATATATATATATATATATTAGGATAGAAGTCTAGATAACAGAGGTTTTCTATTTGTTACAACAGCTTAATTATATACGATATTGACTACAATTCCAAATAAAAGACTGGAATTAATAATTGTCTCTAACAGTTGTGTAATATAATTATAGTTTGAGTTTGGTGATTGAAAAGATATGTTTTTTTTCTTGACTTTGTAAATACAAATTTTAGGGTTAGCATTCATAGAATTTGTTAAATTCTTCTAAATGTACCAGGGCGTTGATGTTTCCTTACAATCATATCCAAGAAAAAAACTAACTTTGGTTGATACACAAACTAGTCTGAAGATACCCAAACCATTGGATTAAAAAAAATAGTTCGAGTTTGATACATAAAGGTTATTTTCTTACTTCATCATTACTACCGAGGAGGAATATATTAGTGTTAATTCACCATTACATAAGAGGTCATGCACTATTTTATTAGTTTTATAAAGTTTGATGGCTAGAGTTTAATCTCACTGAAATCTCAGCGGACTATATTCAATTAACACTTTCATTGGGACATCTCGAATCGTTTGTTGTTGTTCCTCCTCCTCCTCCTTCATCATCATCATCATCATCATCATCATCAGTGTTGGTATTATTTTCCCATGAATCTCCTGACTTTAAAGTTCAAACTTTCATGCACCTTCGAGCCTTGGCTTTTTTTGCATAAATTTCTATCAAAGGTTGTTTCACTAATTCTTTTGGAGAGGACCCTTGTATTAATGTCAAACATTGATCATAAGGATAATCAAATGATAGCGCTCGAGAGACAAGTACAGGTTCACACATGATCAACGTGGGCTGCTAAGCGTGCTCAAATACAGCGAATATTGAATCTCCTTACACCCATGTTAGTTATCCAGCTTGTCAACTTGTTTGACATTCCATGCCACACTATAGACCATGGCTATGGCTACCAGTAATGTGCTGACAATGACTTTGTAACTTATTCGTGTTTTCAAAGCCTTTTGGAGAAAACACAATACCATACAAACGAATAGTGAACTACATAAATCTCAGTGCATGTCAACAGTTTATTATTTGTCACTTTGTACGAGATTTAGTAAAATTTATTTGTTTGTAATTAAGTTGCTCTCAGTTCCAAGTTGATATCCAGATACATTCAAGCATTTCAGGGGCATCAAGACACGGTAGTGAAGTTCATGCATCCTAATAGGTATCCGAATCAACAAAGTGCAGTAACCATGCATGTGCTTTCGCTGTGTCCTGTAAAGGGAGCCAGTGCTGTCTTTCTTTCTTTGTGTGAGGAATCGTAAGGGTACATAAATGAGAAAAGGAACCCTGTTAGTTCAAAATGGGTTGGTTTGTCTTGTAGTATGATATTGGTAATTGTAATTATCTATTTAATCCCGAAGAATTTTCACTTATGATGATATATTAAAAAATAACATAAATTATATTTTAATAAATTATTTAATAATATAAATTATTGGGTTGAATTAATTTTTTCACTATAACTTCATACGACAATGATATTTTAATAATAAAATACTATTTCAGAATTTTATATACAAAAGAGATTTCAGAGGGTTTTTTTTTTTTTTTGAGAGAGAGAGAGAAAATAAAGTTATTAGTATTAGTTGAGTTACATTTTATGTCAAATGTAAGGGTTATTTCCATCAATATTAATGTTGTGTGATGGATGTTTATTTATATTTATGTTTTCAAGAAAAAATGATTCTCTACCATTTCAGCAAAACAACAAAGTTCAAGAACTATAAATATTCTATAGATCATCCAGGTAAAAGGCTTATATTTTTTTAATTCTTTATAGTATTTGTATTTTTATTTTTAGAGCATTTATGATATATAAATAAGAATAAATATTTTTGTTATTAATTAAAAAGCTCATTCTCTTATTTATTGCAATCCTTTATAAAAATTCATTAACTTCATCATCGAAGGGTCTCTAATTAAATCCCATAAAAAAAAACTGTTTTGCAAATGTCAGTCTTTTGTTATCAACCAATAATTTTATAAACTCTAAAGAAGAAAATATGAAAATGAATGTATGATCATCTCTTATCCTATCACTTAATATTCTCACTCTTTAAGTATAATGAATTTTTTTAACATCATCAATGCGAGACACCATCAAGGTGGTGGTTATAATTGAATAATATCGTGATTACAATTAAACTAAAGCATATATATATATATATATATATATATATATATATATATATATATATATATATATATATATATATAGTAATTTACAGTACTTCAATTCGAGGATTAGTAATAAAAAGAAAAATTCAGTATTTCTTTTGTTTATGTAATTATATTCTTTTTTAGTTTTTTATATTAAGAAATGATCACAAAAAATTATTTATTCGAAGAACACCTTTATGTCACGAATGCAATACTATTTTCAAAACTTTAATGTATAAGATCTCAAATATTAGAAATTAAAACATATGAACTCAAATGAACATTCTTATAAAGTACATTTTTGAAAAATATGTTTATCTCTAACCAACATTATTATTATTATTATTATTATTAAAACGAAAGGAATATAGGAATGGTTTTCATTATTAAAAAAAAAAAAAAAAAAAAAAGGGACCGTAAAGGTCCCAAGTCAAGCATAGGACTGCAGCTTGAAGGGGCCCGAATATAAGAACATTACTATTACTAATTCAGAAATGAAGAGAGTAGACGAAATAGTAATTTCTGAATTAGTAATTGAGGTATAAAGCCCAAATAGTGCATGGGCTATTCCCGGTAGGATACAAGCCCAAATACAAAGAAAATTACTAATGGGAACTAAAGCCGAAGCGTAGGATACAAGCCCAACAAGATTATTACTAATGGATCGTGAAAGAGAAAGTTTGTGCTTAATATCATTTCCAGTAATATACTTGAGAGAATTATTTGTTTTTTCTTTTTTTTGAAAAAAAAAAAAAAAGAACGATCAATTTCTCTTCTTGTGGCATGCTGACATGATCAACAAGACTATATAATAAATTTCCCATTCTTTTCCTTAGGACAACCGTACCATAATAAATTCTCAATTCAAGAAGCACCACTACCACGACATGGACCCTTGTCCAGGAACACCTTCATGATCAGCTGAATGTATGATATTGTCTTCTTAGATAAATTTGCAAAGGCAAAAAAAAATAGAGGGATCAAACTCAATGGCATTGTAGTAATCCATAGTGAAGCTAAATCATAAACAACAATAAAAGAAATAGTAAGATATTGTCTTCTTTTAGTTTATTTATAATATTAACACTTCGAGTAGTGTTTCACCGTATGTCGTATATTTTTTCTTTTTTAAAAAAATTGTTTATACAAAATTTTACGTGTTTTTATATATAAAAAAATTTCAATTGCAATTCAAAAAATTTACGTACGTATCTAATTAAATAAATTAAAAATTATTTATGTAATAAAAAATTTAAAGGTGATTAAAAAAAAATCAAACTAAAATAGTTTATATTAACTAATTAATATTCAATCAAATATTAAATAATAAAATTATAATTAAAAAATAGAGAGAGAAAAATGCAACTGTGAGTCTGTGATGGATATATATATATATATATTAAAAAAAAAATTATTTTCGAGGGGGTACGCAAATGATAACTGTACTTTCAAGGAACCATTTCTTTTTAGTTGTCTCTGCGACAAGCACTGCCAAGGCATCAATGTCTTCGCTTTGCTGATGGGCTACAGTGGACGTAACTGGATCAGATCAGTTTAATTTTTTGCAACTAATGGGCCACAAGGGACGTTGTCCTGGCAGCTATACATATCTGTTCAATAGCTAGGCAGTTTTTTTTATTATTAATTTAACTTCTTTTTTTAGATTTTTTTTAAAAATTAGTTTTTATATCTTGATTTTGTATGGAAGTAGAAGGCTAGCCAAGTGAACTCAGATTTTTTTCTTTACTGTTTTTTAATTTTATCATTTAATATTAGATTATTAGTCCTTGAATTTTATGATTTTTTTCGACGATTTGTTATTTGAAGGATGAACAGAATTTGTTTGGTAATGTATTACAAGAGCTAGATTAAACACTATTATCGTAAAATAAAAGGTGTATCTAATTTAACTTTAACATTCGGCATTTTACTAAAAACCTGTGTGTTTTGTTTTATTTTAGCATGAATTTTTCTTTATCCCAACTACAACTATCAAAACATCACAGGATATGTCCAAAGGTAAGCTGGTTGATCAAAGAGATTTGCTGACTCGTTTAATTCAAATCTTTGAAAATCTATTCTCTCAAAATTAAGCACCAAGTGCACCTTAAAATTGTTGAAGAGAGAACTTAAGTTCAAATGACACTTAAGCTAATCCAAGAACAAACTCCGACCATTGAAAAAAAATAAAAAAAAAAGATACGGCAAAAGGTAAGCCGAGTGATAGGAGGTTTGTTTACTCCTTTAGTTCAAACTTCGAAACCAACACTTCAAAAATTTATTCTCTTGAATGAAAAACAAAAGCCCAAGAATTTCCTAGTCTGATGCCATGATACTTGGGGACTCGAGCAGGACGAGTTGAGAGTGACAGACTGTTTTGAGGTGTGAACAACGAATCTTGAAGAACCAGATTACATGTCCTTGGCATTAAGGGTTCCAACGCTATATTTCAAAACGAAGCCAACATGTTTCATATTAAGCATTCACGTGTCCAAAATTCCAAATAATTGTTTAATGACGATAAAACCCACAACTAATCAGTGGCCACGTTAATACGAGGAAAGAAACACCTACAACTTTTCAAAAGAAAAGGATCATGTTGAAGGGGACCCGTTCTTTTGACCCCTACAACTGTGCTGTTAACCATTGGTTCTTGAAGGACCGCGGGACAGCTTTAGACTAGTCTTTTATCTTACGGCCAAAGCTGCCATTTTCATAAGGAAATGGCTTCTGTATCAATGTGGCAGCCTAAGACTGTAATCCCATGATGTTTTTCCACCAAAAAAGGACCTTCCTCGGTCCTGTAAATTAAGAGATTATGATAAATCATCGAAAGGATGATCTTAGGACTCTTGATCATAAAGCAGTTGAGAAGGGTATTCAAAATCACATATACGATAGATCATTTAGGACATATCGCCATGTGGGCTTGATTGACAGGGGTTGAAAAAAAATTCACAAACAATAGTACAAATAGATCAACAAGATGCTCTTCTTCAAAGAGTACACATAATCTCTCCCTATCAATTCAGGCTCACCATATGGATGCGTATATAGACACGAGTTGCCTGGCTATTTATTAAATCACATTCCCTTCGCAAACAAAAACTCATCAAAGCAGTTAACAAAGAGATAAAACACCCCCAGCAACGGCAATAGTAAAATTATCAGGCAACAGATCGAGGCATGCATTCTTTATCAAGTGTTCAAAAGAAGGTTCAGCAATGAACAAATAAAGTTCCTGGAAACTATTTTTCGAGTCAGAATCAAAGACCAGAGTTGGAGATAAAACAACAGCTGGCTAATGAAATTGGACTGGAGCCTCGCCAGGTTGCAATATGGTTCCAGAACAGAAGAGCTAGACTGAAGACTAAGCAGATTGAGAAAGAGTATAGTTTACTGAAAGCAAATTATGAAGCTCTAGCTTCTAGATTTGAGTCCTTGAAAAGAGAAAACCAGTCATTGCTCATCCATGTACCTTTTTTTTGTTGTTCGACTATAAGCAGTTTTTTAAGTGTAAAGGTACCCTTCTGACTGAACTAAGCTGTCTGGGATGCATGCTGAATCTAACAAGAGCTTCAATTTTCAACAGTTGCAGAAACTGAAAAACCAAAGTGTAAAGCAACATGGGAATAGACACCAATCTCTGAAAGCAGCCATGATGGCAGATTTGAGGATAAGGGTACTGACTCAGAATCAAAAAGGAAACCCAGCTTTCAACTGGAAGGTAATGACCGTAAACAAGACAAGACTTCAAGTGACAATAACAGTAGAAATATTGAGTGCACGAGGGAAAAAATAGACATTTTGAACCAGACCGAAGATGCAGTCGACTCAATGACATCATCCGACTGGCAAAGTTTTCAGTCTAATTGCTTTCTTGACGAGTCGAGATGCAGTTCACAGTGGTCGGAACTCTTGTCATGATCGTTGGAACACTACTTCAAATGAAAAAAGTATGAATAAACACAAACATGTTTAGCATCTACATCATGGAGAAAAAGTCCACTTGCATCCAATACTTCTAACTGTCTCTTCAAGCAATCTTGACAAATTATTTAGTTCCAAGTAGAAGTTTAATCAAGCATCAAATATATCCACTTTCAATGTGTGATAAAATTGAGGATATTTATCCTTCCGAGGTACTAATGGGAAAAGTGTCAATAGCACTATATCACAACAATCTCCAAATCAAAGCATGCATAAAGAGAGAGAATAACATTTAACATTATACCATTAGAATAGATCATAAGTTGTCACATTCACAGATTTAAGCAAAAGGTGATGCTAAATGGAACAAGTGTACAACGTAACCCGGCATAGACTGACTCCTGATGCTACATGGTGAAGTCACGTTGGTGTAAAACAAAGAATCTGATTCACAGTGGTGTGGCAATAGATCATAAGTTGTCACGTTCACAAATTTTACATGGAACAAGTATATAACGTAATCTGGCATTGACTGACTCCTGATGCTACATGGTAAAGTCAAGTTGGTATAAACAGAGAACCTGATTCACAGCGGTGTGGCCCCTTAATGCTCTGGTTTTACCTTCACATCTCCGTTGGGTAATGAGCTTTGTGATTGAGCAAGCCGTTTTGCTTCCTGAAAGATGTAAGGAGTCTTAAAATTATAAATTTTTCTTGGGGAAAAAAACAAAGAAAGAAAAAGAAAAGCTTCCATGTTATTGTTATCTTTTGAAGCATAACTTGCTTCTCCAACAAAGCAACTGGGTTGTCAATCAAAGATCCCAACTTGCAGATGTTTAAATTTACAGGCTAAAAATGTGTTATTTTAAGATTTTAATGCCAATCTAAGCTACAAAGAATATGTATGTTTGTTCTTGATTCTTGTTGTTGAACAATGATGCTCGCCTACTCCATTCATAGGTCAATTAGCACATACACTCATCCACACGTTTTAAGGGTATCTTATGACAAATGATATCTGCTACAGAAAACTTAAAATGCTATTAGATAAGCCTAGGCTAGTTGGCACCATTTTACATGAAACTGCTTCCATGCACCAAATTCGGGCTCCTATACAATTTTGACAGGTGTTATGTAAATAATTCTCATTTCTAAAACTGGATGTCAACAAAACTGCCGAAGCTACACCAGGATGTAGCAACCATATTGAATATGATAAGGTTAATGTGTTTGAGACCACTGAGGAGGCATAAATTTCAGTTGCTGGTAGGTTAATAAACACTAGCTGCTTCAATAATTTCACTGTTCATCATAACAAAAAACATTAAGGATTGTTGTTCCCCACCATAATAAATCTCATGCTTAATAAATCTCATGCTTAAGGATTTGTATTGCTGAGAAATCCATTCAACATGTCATAAATATAACTTACAGCAGCAGACAATGCACGTATCTCCCTGTATGATTCAACTTCGTCTGGAAAAGTCTGTTCAAGTTCCTCCAGTAGATGCTTGCGTAAACTCTATAAAATCAATGGTTATATAATAAATTTTATCAAATGCACACAAAGCAAATTGCACGCATGAATATCTAATGGAATACATATTGCACAAATACATCCAGAGAAAACAGCATATCATAGTGGGAATCAAAGAAGTACCTTGAAGCCATCAGTTTTGCCTTTGGTGACTTGATTTTTTGTGATGCAGCTGTTTATAACACCCCTTGTGAATTCATCTGGATTCTTCCCATCATCAATCAAACTAAGCACAAAGCAATAAACTTGCTATCAGTTTGCCAATGCCAACAAGCTGGAATTGGTTCATCTCAAATAACAAATCACAAAGATACACTCACTTCAAGACCTCCATAGGAACCTGAATGTTGCACCTTTCAGACAATTTAACCATATTGTCCAGCTCGGTAACAAGACCATTGCTGAAAAATCACACCGTTATATCATAATACAAGGCATCGAGTAACAAACCAAAACAAAGGATTGATAGAAAAGTACAGTCTCTGTAGAAGAGGAAGCTGTGAAGCAGTGTTGAATGAAGAGACTGTTAGGTAAAGCTGATGGAGTTGACCAAGAGTCTTCTGTATGGAATCAATAACTTGGTTCAAATTCTGCTTCGGATCATCCACTGCTGCTGCTGTATCATTCAATGGAGTGGCCAACATTCCATTACCTCCACTCCCCAACACTGTATTCTGCGACGAATCCATTTTGAACAATGCGCCTGTCCAAAGAAAAACAATAAATAGGCCATTGAACATACAGTAAAGAAATTGACAAAATTAAGCAAACAAATGATCAACCACGGCATATACAGAATATAGGGTCCCCTCAAATTTTGTCAAAGCTTCAGAATTCATCCGACAACCTTAAATTAAAATTCCGAGCTATACAAATGAAACAAATCAATGAAAACATGCATATATGTTCAGAACATTAAACAAACACTAACGTTTTCCAAATGCATCCAAAATCCTAAAACTGAAAACCCACCAAAAAAAAAACTGATAATCTAGCTCCATAATTCCATTACTATATTACAGTTAGCAAGAACCAGATCATAAAATTTAAAAAATAAAAATAAAAAACAGTATAGTGAAAATTAATGAGTTCTACGCGAACCCTGATTGTAAAAGCAAACAAATGACCAAAAAGTTAACTTTAAAAAATTGAAACTGGGATTGCTTTACCTGTTGAAATTGGTAAGGGATCTCTGTTGCTTTACCTGGGTTTTCAGCAGGGAGAGCGATCTCTGTGGAGAAGGAAACAAAAGTTAGTTCTTCTACTCTGAACCACACGTTGCTCATATGACTGGGTTTTGGGCAAACCTCTTATAAGTCCCTACCCTTTGTGGTAAATCTTGATTAGCTCTCCATCCTAATTTTCATCTCAATTAGCTCCCTCCTAATTTTCATCTTGATTAGCTCTCCATCCTAATTTTCATCATATGACTTTACACAAAATTTAAAAACTTCTATATTAACCCATGAGCATAATCAAAAGTATAAAATTAAAAAAAAAACTAAATTCATTCAAATGATTTGCGGCCTCATTCATCTTCTTATAAAAATATGTGTATAGTTTATAGAAAAAATAATATTACAAACATTTAAAATGTAATTAAAATCTCCTTGGAAGCAAGTCTCATGATATTGTTTAATTTTCCTTAATTCAAGTAAGTGATGAAATTAAATATTCCACAATTCAACCTTTATAAGATGTATAGAGATAATTAATATTTAATTGAAGAGCTTCTCAAATTGTCAAAACGTCACTCACATTAGATTTCTTTATACACATAAGACTATCAATGAGGATTCACCTAATAACCAATAAACTTTTTAGTTAAAGATATATATATATATTTTTTTTATAGACCACTAGTTCGCGTGAAAATAATATAAAATTTATTTTGCAATGCATAAAAAAATATATATATATTGTGAAGCTGTAAGCTGGAGATACCATTTTTAAGCCCCATAAGTTCGAACTTTTTCTTGAACAAGGTTGATGCTTGTCTCGTGAATCCAAGCGATCAAGTTTTACTCTCTTTTTTTTATTTTTTGGGTTTGATCGGATCCTGTTTTAACATTAATCTTTTTTTTTTTTTTTTCAAGTGATAGAATTATCAAGTTTTTTTTATTCTATCAAATTTATCTTGTTATCCGATTAAAAACATGTTTAATATTGAGATAATATTTTTTTTAATTTTTTTTATTTAAAAATATATATTTTTTATTTTTTAAAATTTATATATGATATTAACACATTAAAACAATTTAAAAACATAAAAAAATTAATCTAAAGTAAAAAATAAAATAAAAATTAATTTTTTCAAAAATATTTTTAAAATATAAAAAACAAACCGGCACTAATAACACTAAAAAGAATACTAAATGATAGAGTGTATGGAGGTTTCGGTAACGTGGTTTGTTGAAATGATTTTTTTATGGTTTTATAAAAGAATGTAAAATCATAAAGTGCTTTTTTTGGATTAAATAAAATATAATCGAGAAGCACTTACAACTGCATTATTTGATGTCTTGTGAGACCACATACTTCAAAACTGCTGGCGGAGAAAGCCCGAGGAGATTCCCTTCATCGGTTTCGCGGGAGCCACACAGCACGTAGCTGGAAGTTAGAGGGCCTCAGCCTGACTAGCTGCCTAACCTTTCGCTCCGAGTGACCGTAAATATTTTGGTAATAAACTGATGTGTTGCCGTTGACTAAAATTACTCGACTGTTTGATAATCTATTATTGTGATCTTTGAATTAAAATTGCCATTAAGGACATAAATTAAATCTTTTTCTTAAGAAACTAAATAAATTGCTTAAGAAATAAATTATTTCTTTGAAAAACAAACAATTATAAAGAAAAAACATAAGCAGAAAAGAAACATAAATATAAACGTTATATCGTTTCTTTTAGTAAATAGAACTTCTAAAGAATGTAATAAGATATATTAGGGTAAACTGCATATTTTTATAATTTTAATATATTTAATATTATTTCTGTTTTTTTAAATAAAATAAGTGGTTTATTATTTATAAAAAAACATTATTTCTTGTTATTAAATAATAATATAAATTATATCTTAAGACTTTATATAAAAGTTTAAGTTATTGGGTTGAAATGGTTTTTTAATATAGTATCAGAGCCTTAATGATCACGAGTTCGATTCTCGCAATCCTTATTTATTTGATAAAAATTAACCACAAAGTAATATGAATCTGTGTAAGTTTCAAACCTAAATAGCTTTCACTTGAAGAGGTGTGTTAGAAAATAATATAAATTATATCTTGAGACCTCACCTAAAAACTTAACTTATTGGATTGAAATGTTTTTTGACACTTGTATTTTTGAAATGGAAGCTAACATACATTTCACCTATTTTTTTTTTAAAAAAAATTACATTTCACTTTTAAATTTTAGACAATTGGTTTTTTTAAAACTCCTTACCAATATTTTTATAATAAATAAAGGTGATTTTTTTTTATTATGATTCAAAATTTATCGAATGCTTAATTCAATTAAAAATAAGCAATTCACGTGTCATAAAGTTACATTGTGAAGAAGGGGGCAAACTGATGATGCTTTTGTAATGGAGAATAATAATAATAATAATAATAATAATAATTCACGTGCTAATTAATATATAATATGTGCAGAAAAATACTCGAAGATACTCTCTTGGTTACTGAGGTTTCAAGGCTTTATCCAGTCTTAATCAGATTTATTTGCACTCTGTTACAAGATCAAAAAGCAAAGTGAGTGTGGCGGCCTTCAGTGCATTTCTGAACATTCATCAAGAATTTTTATTTTTTCCATCTGGATGCCAACACACATATATGCTTTGGAATATATAGCAGATTTTCAAGTTTTTTTTTTTCCTTGGAGCTTTCTAGATTTATGTTGATTTTATTCTTATCAAATAGTATAATATTAGCTAAATTATATGTGCTCCGGCGTGGTCGGATTAAAAATTATTTTTAAACGTAAAAAATAAAAGTGCTAGTATTGAAGTCGTTTTCTAGCTTGAAGAAAACTTTTCATTATTTTTATCATAGTGGTTAATTATTGTTATTAAAATCAAATGATTTTTATTTTTATACAAAATTCATATAAATACAGCTTATTTATATAAAATACAAGAAGAAATTTTTTAAAAAACAAATCAAATTAATCTCTTCAAAATATCATACAACTAAAAGACAATATAAAAAGATCAAATACTATCTAAAAATAAAGTTGATTCAATTTATATAAAGAGAGATATGGCATAAATCAATATTAAAATAGAAATAATTAATATAAAAAAGAGACCAAACGTTGATGAGCTTGGCGTGCATGGGTCGGGAAGCCTAGTGCTCCTATATTTTTTTAAGACAGGTGGCAGGCGACATGCCGTTAATTGATCTTTAGGTGATTGGAAAATTAGTATCTATATTTTTTAATTTAAAAACTCACCTTACAATCTATTTTTTACTTGAAAATATTTTTAAAATACAATATAAATCTTGAAAAATCACTTAACAATTCCACAACATTTTAAAATCACTCTAAAACATAAAAATCAATGAAATAAAAAAAAATCAAACATAACCCGATTCGTTTAACTTGTCATGTTTGAAGAAAAAAATTACATTTATTAAACTTCTCTTAGGAAAATTAACCTTTTAATACAAAAATCCTTCCTTTTTATGGATGAAATGTGGGCTAATAGTAACTTTTTCTTCCCATTATTTTCTAATAAGTTTTTTTTTCTTGTCTCAAAATTAAAAATAAAAAAAATAAATTTTTAAATAGCAAGGGAGTAGTTTTACTTTTCATGTGAATAGTGAAACTGACACTAGGATATTTAGTAATTTTTTTTAAGATAATTGACTAATTATATTCTGGATATAGCATAAAGGTTTCAGAAAAATCTAATTAAGAACAAGTTTTGTAATAAAAAGATTTTTATCCTTTTTTACTTTCAGTTTAAACATTGAAATTAATACTTAGAAAATTTATTAACTCGAACACATCAAACCAGTATTAAGATCACATCTTTGAAATCGTCAGTGAAAATTTCTTAACAACAAATTGACGTAAGAAAAGTAATGACCATCCACTTGAAAAAAATAAAAGAAACCATCCCATCAAACAAATGATCCTACTGCAACATGATTGCCTTTGTCAGGGGTCCCCTTAATTGCCCGTGGTTTTATACATGTACAGTTCACTTTCTGTCCTCGAATGGAGCTTGAAGACGTCAATATTATATATCACCACCTGATAACCTTAATCCTGGATCGAAATCTATGGACGTTTGCAGTTATACATAGATTTGTTTCAAGTACAATCGAAGTCTCTGTAAGATATTACAATGTTTTATTCAAGTTTGACTGCAACTTATGATTACAATCCAGTATATGAAGTTGGATAATTCTCTATGCAGTAAGAAAAAGAAACAAAAAAGAAGAATTCTGGAGCACAGTTGTATTATGAAACACGGTAATGACACTGCTAAATGATCATGGCTAGGGTTCCTGCTTGAAGTGAAATACTCGTAATCTGATTCCAACAAGAATCTTTGATTTAGAAAGCTAGTGCCCATTGATTGACCGGTGTGGATAAGCTAAGATTTGATAATTATTTTCTTTTAAGCAAGCTATCAGATATCTAAATTAAGTCTCAGACGC
This sequence comes from Populus simonii, assembly GCA_007827005.2. Classification (NCBI taxonomy): domain Eukaryota; kingdom Viridiplantae; phylum Streptophyta; class Magnoliopsida; order Malpighiales; family Salicaceae; genus Populus; species Populus simonii. The sequence continues at coordinate 17,052,417 of CM017466.2, read as the reverse complement.
AAAACTTCGATGCTACGCTAGCTCTACAAGATCATAGCATGGGCCCAGATTAGAGAAAGCATCAATGTGCAATGCTTTAGCCAGCTAGTGAGGTTCATATTAGTGCTTGTGATCTGGACTCTAAGAAAAGAATTGGCTTAGCTGATCAAATCTCAATGCAATTAAAATACAAGATCAAGTTGTCTCATTAAATCAATATGATAATAATCATTCTCATGAATTTGGTTAGTGGCATTTTCACTGGTCCAGCGCAATATAATTGTGATTTGCTATCTTTCTTGATCGCAACTAATTAGTATGATGTAGACATGGCCAGCTTAGCCAGTTGTTTGTCAACAGCCATTCATAAACAAGATTATTAATTAGATGAAGGTGGATATGGTGCCCAGGAGGGACTTACTTTGAGCTTTCAAGTTGAACATAATTTAAATGCTGAAGCCACCTTATCTTCCATTGGCCCCGTTTTCTTCCGTGTCATTTCATTATTATTACATACCTTTCATAGTACTTTTCCACCAATGAACTTCTCCAGCAATGCATCAATGTCTCTCATCGAGCTGGACACCATACGCGTGGCAGGAACCACATTTTTAATTGTAGAAGACAGCAGCACAAGTCAGAATCACTATTCTTCAGCCAGTATACTAACGGGGTACGTAATAATCCTGGTGCTGTGAAGAAGATAGGTTGCAGGTTCTGTCCCTCAAAACTAAAGTTCTTAATCACTAAAAAATATATATAATTAATTCAGCCAAAATTAAGATGAGACTACATGAGATCGAGCGCATATTTTTAAGGAATTATCTAATTAATTTCAATTTAATTATACATGTATATGTATGTATGTATAATTAAAGTGTTGAAATAGAGTTCTTGAATCATGGGTCAAATTGAATGAAAATGTTATTGAAGAGTTACTTTGTTTTTATATTTTATATAAAAGTAATTTAAAAATAATTATTTTTTTATTTTTTATTTTAAATAATTATTTTTTAATTATTTAGATATGTTGATATCAAAAATATATTTTAAAAATTTTAAAAAATATTATTTTTAATTCATAATGGCGCCGATAACAAAATCTAACAGCGTTCAAAGATTCACATTTTGAACAAGTTGAGTTAATATAGACCTTCCAAAACCACCTTTAATCACAATATATATTATACTTAATAGATTTAAAAAGGAATCCGATCATCTCGTGTGCTTTAATTAATTAATTTGCTAAAGTGGAAAAGACCAATCAAATCCACTAAACGCTAATTAAATCATCAAGCTAGGAACTCATAAAATGCGACCAAAACGCTATCTGAGTTATCCTTGACGAACCACTCTCATTCCTTTAGCATCAAATTTACCATTCTAGATCATATAATATGCATATGTTAGAAGTTGTTTTGTAAAAACAATGATTAATTTGCTGAATAATAAAAATATAACCAAGAAAATAACATACACACAAGATAAATATAAGATAAAAAACAATACATGTAAAACACTTGCGGAATTCAAATTAAAACAAGAAAGTAAAACAGTTGTTGTCAAAGATGATGATGATATCCTCTTTTTAAGAATAAATTACCCGTCAATTAGTACAAACAGTCTCAATACAAGTAACTTGTCGTAATTCCAACAATAATACCTCAAAAGAATGAATTTTTTCTTAACACAAGGCCTGAAAACTTAAAAAATACAAGTCTGAGCACGCGCAAGTGTTTTTAATACAAAGCTCACATCTCCTGGCCCTCTCCTCTACGGGTCCAAATTTCACTTTTCTAGACACCGCTGCAGAAACCACTAGCAAACCTATAATCTTCTAATATGGGATTTGGCTTTTAGGTTTAAAATTTTGGACAACTAGCTAGTAGATTAATAATTTGATATTCACCTACAATAAGTTTTGACATGTTAATATTCTACATTATATAATTTATATTATAGAATATTTTTCAATAAAATCCTAATCTTAATCTTAAATATGAGCAAACTCTATATATTTTCAATTTAGTTTCAAATATCTTAATTAATATATCATGTTAGCCAACTTCCCAATAATACACACACACACACACACGATGACAATGTGCAAGGTTCTTGATCCCTGGTGTAATCCATATATCATCAAAGCAAGAACCTCTCTCTGTGTGTGTTCATGGAGAAGGAATCTAGCTAGAAGTATGTTGCTCGATGCACAAACCAATTAAATTAAGAAAGAATTAAAGCAATATTGATCAGCTCTTATGTCACCACTTTATATATATAAATATATGTGTGAAAGTGTATTGTATCGATCGAATAAGATTTGCTTTTCATGTTCATAACTGCACCTTCACTTAATCAATTTCTTTTTATTGCAGCTTAGAAACCACTAGTGTGGCGATTGATATTATTTATTTCTTACTCTGGCACTTGCAATCAGTGACGACTTTGAGCGATGATCACGCTGACTTATTAAATTAGAGCGTTAAAATTAAATAATATAAATTGAAATGATTTTTTAATATATTATTAATTAAAGGCGAAACTATTAGCTAATCCAATCCCGCCACTTCATTTCATCCAATCAAATTAATTAATAAAATTAAGTTCAAAACGGTCATGGTCTATATAAATCTTAAGTTTAATAGCATTTCACTTGAGCAAATAATGTATATTAGATAAAAGTTTTGAATTGAAATTGTTATTTCAACATAGAAACACATCTAAAAAATGCCTCTTAACTATATATTGGATTCATGGGAATTTTGTCTTCAAAACAGTTTTAAATACAAATACAAAGGATCGACTGAGAATATCCATATATAGGGGTTTCAGTTCTTCATGTTTTCCAAACAAATATTATACACGAAAAGCCTGTTCTTGGGGCCGGGGGAGTGCAGAATGTTGTGAAAAACTGTTCAATATATATATATATAGTGGTCTTGGTTATAGATACCAACACGTATTTCCTTAGTAACTATTTGAGCGTACGCACAGCCTGAAAACCATTAGCTGCTGCACTGCATGTGCTCTAGGAATATCATTCTTCCTAGGAATCAAAAGGAAGTTGACAATTAACTAAAAATATCTTTGGTGTAACTAGATATGGGAGATCCATATTTGGGGAAAAAAAGAGAAAAGAAATGAGAGGTATTAGCACTAATCTTTGATTGGGGATGACACTTGTTGCAGCTTTACGCAAGGAATATATGAACATTAAGAAATATAATTTGGAATAAAAGTATAAAACAAAGTGAGAGCCAGATTTGGTTTGTGTGTATGGATTTATTCTGATGATGTCATTTTAGATTCGATTTTAAAATAAAATTAAAAGGAAAGAATTATTGTAAATTAAATAGCTCAAACGTGAGCAATTCATCTAAAATGCAATTGAAAAATTCTTGATAGGTGAAAGTTAAAAGATTAAAAAACAAGAACCCTTCATTAATTGTTTATCTTTTACTTCATTTTATAATATTATGACAAAAGCTAAAAGATAATGGCCTTTTTCATAGCATGATACTGTGGATTGGCAGTCCTGTAATCTTTATCAACTTTTTTTTATCTTATCTTCATGTATATGTGGCATCTTGCTCCTCTATCAAAATATCAGCCTCATAATTTCTTTTTAGAAAGAGCGCATCAACCATATTATTCTTTTAACCTTTTCAGTTTCTGTTCTTAAGTCATGAGATGCTACCTGACTGCCTTTTTTCTCCACACAACAGTGTTGGGAAATTAAGTCTAATCGAACCTCCCATCTGAGGAGGATTCAGAAGAACGGCATATTTCACCATTGAGACTAGAAGAGGCAACACGGCCAGCAGTGAAGTGCCAATGGACATTGCCACCATCCAGCACACAAATGGATTGTATTTTGCTGTTGTTTTCTGGCACCTTTTCATGCTTAAGTAGGGCTTAGTTCGTGAAAAAATATGTGATATATAGTCCTACTCAGAACAATTTTGTATTTTCATTCAAATCTTGCCATTTGCACCTGATAGAGACCTTATCACTTTTTTATACAATGTGATTGCACGTTTAGTGATAACATCCTTCTTCTTGATGTTGCGCAGGGCCAACAAATTTTACAAGGCCACTATATATCATATTTTCTTTCGAGAAAATCATTTTCTGTTAAAGTGTTTTTTAATAAGATCACTTTAGTCGTGACCATTGTTTTACCCTGCGTTTGAGTTTGCTTTACATTGCGAGAAATAAGCATGGTTGTCCTACACATTACTTTGTTCGCTCTTTTAAAACATAAATTGGTGATAAAATATGTTGTGTAAGAACATGTTTAGTCGGTTGCCTACACTCTCGCACTATTTTGAATTTTTTCTTACATATTATATGTTAATTATTGTTTCATTCATTTCGACTTCAAGTCTACATGCTATCATCACTCCTACCAGTTTCTTTTCGTTGTTGCAACAACCATAGTTGAGTTGGGACTTCTTTTTGTGCATGTTGTCAACATTATCTACATGCGGATGTCAGTCTATGTTGTGCAAGCCCAACCACATTCAGTGCTCTTGCTTTTCTTTCATTATTTTTTAATCCAACAAATCACACACTCATCGCATCAATGTGTTTGGTGTTGATTTTATAAATATATTGTTGCTTTTATTTAGCTTAAAGATACAGTAATCATTGGCCTCTCGACCATCTTTCTATGTTGATTTTCCTCTGATCTATTCTCCTATCATGCTTGGATCTTCTTTTTATCTTTATCATGCATGGTTCCCTGCCAAACAGTTGCTTTTTAACCCTTCATATCCATGTATTTTTGTTTGCTTTGTTTTTCCAGGTTATAATGATGTTGTTTGCTTTGTTTCCTCCTCCATTTATTTTCTTTATGAATCCTTAATTTGGAATTTGGTTGCAGGAACAGTCAGCAAGTGGCCACAACTCTGCAAATTGATATATATATATATATAGATCTTCGTGGAGGTTTTATTAGACCTTTTTTGCTCTTCTCCAGAATCCTTTATCAAGGCCTCTTCTGCAGATTCAGATGAAGGATGCGCATGACAATAGCTTCATTGTTTGTTTCCTTTTTTTAATTTTCCAAACAAGACTTGCGAGGCACGCTAAGAAAATCTATGCTTCTTGAACTACGATCGTCCTAAAAAAATGTATTGTTTATGCATTTACTGCTGGTTTTGGCCTTTTTCTTGCTATGTTTGTTAAAATTCTTCTTCCCATAAAAATTCATTTTTAACTGACCTCATTGCTTTCATTCCAAACCATTGTCGATGAACTTTATTTCAGTTGCCTTTCGATTTCAACCAACCAAAGTTAATGAACGATATTTCAGTGCCTCGCTACATAGCGCAAGCGCAAATCTAGTTATAAACTAAAAGACATAGGCATTTTATTATACTATGTGCACGGTTTACCAAGACATAAAACACCATACAATGCGTTGTTCCCTTACAAAGCAATTTTTAAAAGTTCAATTTTCTTCCTGAAATTTTTCAAAAATTTAATTTGGTACCTAAAGTTTTTTATTTTTGCATTCTTGGTCCCTGTAGTTCAAGCTAGTGCATATGTTACAATTTTTTTATTTTGTAACCTAGGCATGCCTGAGTTTCATTCTCTTGACCCTTAATTTTTTATTTTTTTAAAATAAAATTCTCTTTTGATAAATAATTATAATAATATTTTAAAAAATGATTCAATTATATCATGCTCTTTAAATAAGGTTAGAGCTTTTTATGGTAATATTTTTCAATTACTTTATAAATAATTATATATGAATCTAATTAATGTGTAAAGTTAAAAAAAAACATATTCGGTAGTTTATTGCACCTATGTTATTTTAATTAATTAGGAGGACCCTATATAGCCTATATTTATAAAATATTTGTATGTATATTTATTTTTTGCTTCTTATTAGAAAAATCAACTTCTCGTTTTATTTTTTATTTAACATTCACAATTATTTTTATAATTTATTAGTTGACATATTTTTAAATATTCATTATGTATGTATTATCTTTTTATTCTTCCATTAAAATATTTCTTGATACCAAAAACTACCTCACTAACATAAACTATTTCATTAAAAATTAACTTAAAATACCATTGATAGCATCACGTGGATATCATAATTACTTAGATTTGATATCGTGATAATAGTTGTTTTTCAAAATACTTTTTATTTAGAAATATATTAAAATAATATTTTATTTATTTATTAAAATTTATTTTTAATACTAACATGTAAAAACAATTTGAAAATATAAGAAACTTAAAGTAAAAAAATTATTATTTTAAATACTTTTAAAACATAAAAATAAAAATAAACATAAACATGCTACTATAACCGAAACTAAACTCCGAAAAATAAACCACGGTTTTGACCTCCTGGGACCAACAACAGGACCCAATTGCAATGACTATGACCAGACTTGGACTATCCTGTGGCCTCTCTTATTTTGTCCAATATGTCAACATGACAAAAACAATTATATCCCTCCACTTAACGGCAAATGATTAAGACAAATCGAACATAATTTATTTTAAACAAAAGAAATATAAGGATACTTTCACCATTCAGGCCGCTATCATGGCTAGACGCGTGGTGTATTTCACAGAAGCCTGGGGGAGGCGGGACGCCGAATTGTCGTCGGCAAACTGCATACACTGCATGCTATCATGGCGGGTGGTAATGCATTCTCGACACTAGCTACCTGCTACCGTTGAATAGGATAATTAATGTTCATCTTTCTCCAAATAAAAAAAGAGTAATGCAATCGGATTCACAACAATTATTAATTATTTTCACGGAATATATATATATATATATATATATATATATATATATATATAAAATAAAAGAATAATTTAAGTGTTTTTAATAAAATACCAGTAGGACACCCTAAGCAATAACATTTATTCTTCTAACAAAATATATGATATGAATGATGAGGTAAATGCCTCTACCTCTCATACGTGTGGTTTCACGCATCTTAGATGAGAGTGGGGCTGAATCCATATATATACTAACTATACTATGTTTTGATTTTAATTTTTCAGCAGCAGTTTATATGACTGGCGGCGGTCATTGAATGCTTTCGTTAACTTCCATTGAATTCTCGGTTATAATAATATCATAATAATTCACTATTTTTAACCGTTATCAGAGGTACTAGTTGGTATTTAAAAAATAAAAAATAAAAAAATAGTTTATTATATTCCCTTCCCCCTACCCCCATCCTTCGATCTTTCTCTATATAAGCAGCCCCTCCACTTCATGGTTTAACCCAAAAGAGGAAACCCACAATAAACTCACACTCTTAAAAAACTCAAGTTTTCAGCCTTTTCCTCGTCTCCATGGAAACACAAATAGACAGCTTTTGGGTATTGGCTCTAGTTTCCAAATGCAAAGCCTTTTCTTCTCGAGACCCCATCTTCCTTCTTCTTTCTCTTTTCTTGGCTTGGCTAGCCATTGCTTTGTGCTACTGGGTTTACCCTGGAGGCCCCGCCTGGGGCAAATATTGGCTCAAAAGAGCAACCTGCTCGAAAGCCAAGATGATTCCAGGACCTAGAGGGTTTCCAGTGATAGGAAGCATGAACCTCATGGTAAACTTGGCTCACCACAAGCTTGCTGCTGCAGCCAAGACTCTTAAAGCTAAAAGACTCATGGCTTTTAGCATGGGAGAGACTAGGGTTATTATCACATGCAATCCTGATGTAGCCAAAGACATCTTGAACAGTTCAGTATTTGCTGATCGTCCAGTTAAAGAGTCTGCCTATCAGCTCATGTTTAATAGAGCTATTGGTTTTGCTCCCTATGGGGTTTATTGGAGAACTCTAAGGAGAATTGCAGCAACCCATCTTCTTTGTCCTAAACAAATCAGCTCTACAGAGCCACAGAGGCTCGATATTGCTTCTCAAATGGTATCGGTAATGGCATGTCAAGGTGGAGATTACTTTCGTGTTCGAGACATACTGAGGAAAGCTTCACTGAACAACATGATGTGCTCAGTTTTTGGTCGTAAATATGATCTAGGCACATCAAATAATGAAATTGAGGAACTTGGAGGACTTGTTGATGAAGGTTATGATCTTCTAGGGAAGCTTAACTGGTCTGATCATCTACCTTGGCTTGCAAATTTCGACCTTCAAAAAATCAGGTTCAGGTGCTCCAATTTGGTTCCTAAAGTGAACCGGTTTGTGAACCGGGTTATTCAAGAACATAGAGAGGACCAAAGTGGCCAAAGAAGAAATGACTTTGTTGATGTTCTGCTCTCTCTTCATGGACCGGACAAGTTATCAGACCATGACATGGTTGCTGTTCTTTGGGTAAGCAAAAAACTTGCCTCAACAATTTTCTTTCTTGATGCATGTATATAAATATATGCTCAAATTTAAGAGATTCTGATTTACATAGAGAAATGCTATTATCATTCATACATGAGTGGCATATCTGCGAACAAGAGATTATATACTGTGTGATGATGCAGTATCAGTGCGGCATATATATGTAGATGCAAGACATTAATATATATTGTTTTCATATATATGGATCAAAACTTAACTAGTTTTTACATGAATATATATTCTGTGATGTTACCGTAGCACCACAAGATTCGAGTCATTAAGTGGTACTCTTTATATATATTTATCAGAATTGTTGTGTCAGCCAATAAAATCTACATCACTTTTCATTTATATATATTTCTTATATGTTTTCTCTCGCGTGACGCTTTTTTTTTATTTGCCCTCAATGATGTTGGTTGTTTTTCTTCTTATATATAAATAGGGCAAAGAAAAGAATCGAAGGTGGAATCTTAGCTGAATTTGCAAGCTGCTTATATTCCTTCCTTTCTTTTCTTGGATTTAATTGTCGATCCTACCGTATCGCTATGTGTGCTCTTTCATTAATTAATTTCTTTAATTATATCGTCTGATAATGCAGGAGATGATTTTTAGAGGAACAGATACAGTGGCAGTTCTGATAGAGTGGATACTAGCGAGGATGATACTTCACCCTGATATCCAATCAAAGGTGCATGATGAGCTTGATCAAGTTGCGGGAAGATCAAGGCCGTTGATGGAAGCAGACATACGATCAATGGTTTACCTGCCGGCGGTTGTGAAAGAGGTTCTAAGGTTACACCCACCGGGGCCACTCTTGTCATGGGCGCGTTTAGCAATCACGGACACTGATGTTGATGGATATGATGTGCCAGCGGGGACCACAGCTATGGTTAATATGTGGGCCATAACAAGGGACCCGCAAGTTTGGGTGGACCCACTAAAGTTCTCGCCAGAGAGATTTTTGAGCAAGGAAGTCACTGCTGACGTGGAGTTCTCTGTGTCAGGGTCTGACCTCAGGCTGGCTCCATTCGGGTCGGGTCGTAGGACTTGCCCGGGAAGGACACTGGGTTTGGCCACCGTCAGCTTCTGGGTTGGGAGTTTGTTGCATGAGTTTGAGTGGGTGCGGTGTGGCCATGAGCCGGTGGACCTCTCTGAAGTGTTGAGGTTGTCTTGTGAAATGGCCAAACCACTCACAGTCAAGGTGAATCCAAGGAGAAGATAATCATCGAGCATCGTCGTCCGATTCGCTTGGAAATGGATGCAGAAAGGCTTACGACAACGAAGAAATGTTATGATGTGATGCGCCTTCACTAAGTTATAGATACACTTTTTATGGCCTATATATGTAGGTAATTATGGTTCGGGTATTTGCTTGTTAGGATTGATGTGTGCTTTCGGTGGATGATGAAGAAATAATATCCAGCCTTTTCCTTTGCTAGGCAAACAGAGGAAGAAGATAAATGGCATTGATGCATAAATTAATCAAGAGCATTCAAGATTCATTTCAATGGCGCACTAACGACTAATATATAAATGGGCACTCTTCACAATTCGATCTTCTTTTTTCATTTTCAATACTCAGCGTATTAGCTTCCGACAAATCATTCAGTATTCATATATAATTCTATATGAATTGTTCACATCTTAATTAATAATTAAAAAAAGAAGAAGATGTACTTTCCATGAATATTTTATTCTACTTCTTATATAATACTATTTATTATAATAATATTAAAATATTATTAGGGATTGAACTTTTTTCAATTTACTTTTTAAGGATTATTTCAATCTTATTATCATGATTATAAGTTTGATGAGTTCACAAAATTGACTTAAGTTTTTTCTTTTCTTTTCTTGTTTGATCTTTTTTTTCTTAATTTTATTATTCAAAATTTGATTGATCGGGAATTAGTCTTTGCAGTCTATTTCGGTTTACTTTCTATGAGATTATCCTCGATAATTTAGGTCATTTGATCATCAATGTTTTGACACGCTAGGCTAATCCATATCAAAGAATAATATCAATAAAAAAAAATATGCTAATAAATGAATCTCAGTAAATAGCTTTTATGCTAGATAAGTGGTTCATACAATGCTGCGGCAAATTTTTTCCATCATAACAAAAGGATGTTAAGGCGACGTGAGTTTTTTCAAAGAAGCGAAAACAAATCGAGACTCAGGTCATTGACTTAATTAGATTAGATAAGCCCAAATAACTTCAATAACATGAATAAAAAATGCAGCAATAATAAAGAAACTAGAAAAAAAACTAGCAAAGAAAAAAGCTATAAAAAACCCGAGCCCATCTGGGCTACTATACCAAATTTATGACTTGGTCGTGATACTAAAATAATTCCACTAAAAGCAAATTGAATAAATTAACAAAGTTCAATTATCAACCAACCCAATATCGAATTAAACCTTGTGAAACTCCCAATTTGTTATCTTTTATATTGTACTGTGGAGGGCAAAAACATATACTGCAATTAGTCTTCATCCACAATACATTACTGAGCCTCCTAGGCTTCTTTTTTACACACACACACTTATGAGACATATTTTTTTATTTCTCACTTGTCACCTTAAATGGACTAAGATATATAATAATAGAAATAAAGAATTTGTCTGTAATTATTATATTAACTAGTTGTGCACCTGTATTAGCGAGAGAGTAATTTATATGTAAAAAATTTGATGCGAGTTAGTAATAGTAAATCTCGTATTTTTATTTGATGCTTAAATAGTCTCCTGGAATTCTTTCAATAAAAGTTTGAATATTTTTGCAATCAAATAAACATAGAGTTTTTCAAAAGAATTTTCCATATATGATAAATAATGTATGTTATCCTGAGTTTTTTTGAAACTTTCTTTCTTGGGTAATCCACATATAAATTTTAACTAAAACATTTTGGTGAAATAATATATCTTTACTTCTCATGATTTAAAACCGCAATATATATTAAATATTGTATTTTTAAACCACAACAATTAATTAATATCACGGTTTAAAATCATTACATGAATTAAAATTAGGTTGAGCACTTGAGGGCCTCATCAAGGCTGCCTTCTTCTTCTCCTGGTATGAACTCGCCACAACCATCTATTGCTTTCCAACAAATAGTTGCTGCATGGTTTTTAAGGCATTCCTTGTACCTCACCACTTTCTTGTAGGGTCTTTTGATTCTCCTGCTGGCTTGAAGGGGAATGTCCATTGGCGGGGACTTGAGTTGCAGTTGCTGTTGCTGTTGAAGTAATTACAGTGTGCTCGTGTCTAAATTTTTCTCTCTATTTTATTTCCCAAGAAAATGGAAAGAAACTAAAACAAGTGACTTGTGCATAATTTAATTACCATGTGGTTTGTGAAGCGGGAGATGTTAAGTTGTTGTTTTTTTAAAGTATGAGAAACTAAAAATATGTTATTTTATTATTATTTTTAAATGGTGTTATTCTGCCAATTTATGTTAATTACTGTGCTAATTCTTTTTTTAAAATCCCAATCTAATTCTTTCTTTATCTTTTATGGGAATTTGTTTGTTTTTTCCTTGTTATAGGTTTAATTTTTTCTTCATGATTAATCATTAATTAGTGTATTTACAATATCAACAACATACTAGATTAAGTGTAATCCTTTGAATGCAAGATATCTTGTTATGATAATGATCATGTCTCCAATAATCATTAAAACAAAAGCAAATCATAAATAATAATTAAATAAGATCACTTACTAGCCTACATGCATCCCCTTGCAATCAAAATCATGAACCGTAATTAAGTGAGTGTATGTGTCAACCTCTAAAAGGTCAAAACACACATGGTAGAGCCCATTTTTCCTCGGTCCAAATAATTGAACAAATCATAGTTCTAGGTATCATAACTACATGTTTTCGCATTTGTTTTACTATATTATTATGTTTTATGACATTGCTGGGTATCATTTTCAGTGGCATTTGATTGTTTTTGTGGGCCTTGGGCCCCTCATTTACCTTAAAAAAAAAAAAAAAAAAACTATCTCAGGACTATGTTTAGCGAGTAATACTCTAAAATACGTGGAGAAAATATTATTACTTCCTCATATTTTTTTATTCTCCATTAGAAGGTGTCTATTAATCTGGGTTGTAACATCATAGGCTCCAATCTCTCTGATTTGTCAAACTCCAATTTATTTTTGGCGTCGTGGGTCTAGCACTGCTTTTTGATTTACTTTGTTCAGTTGTTGAGATGAGTTGTCCTAGAAGACAGTACCTGGATGAACCAGATTCAGATGCTTAAGAGTATTTTATTAGCATCCCATGACAGTGATATTGTTCAAATCCAGCAGAGTTTTTTTTTTACATGTTTTTTTCTTTTTTTCTGTCAAGATTGTCTTCTTTTTTTCTTTTTCTTTTTTAATTTTTTCCCATATTTTTTTTGTTTTCCCCCTTTTTTTGAGTTTTACATGTTTTTTTTCTTTTTTTCTCAAGATTGTCTTCTTTTTTTATTATTTTTTTTTGTTTTTGTATTTTTTTAAATTATCTTTGTTAATTTTTTTTTAATATTAAACTGGTTGAGAATTTAGTTCCGTAGTTTTTTTCTTTAAAATATTATGGATTTTTATAATGTTTCCCTACATGTTTTTTTATGATTTTTTTTTCAAAGTGATCTTTGTCGATTTTATTTTTTTCATATTGAGCTGGTTGAGAATTTTGCTTCGTAGTTTTTTTTAAAAAAAAAACACTGTGAATTGCTACAATGTTTCTCCACATAGTTTTTGTTTTGTTACAGTGTTTCCCCGCATGTTTTTTGTCAAAATTATCTTTGTCAAATGTTTTTTTAATATTAAGCTGGTTAAGAATTTAACTTTAATTTTTCCTGCATGTTTTTTTCCCCTTTTTTTCATTTTCTTTTTTCTTTTTTTTCCAAAATTATCTTCTTTTTTTTCATTTTTTTTCCTTTTTTTTGTGTTTTTTTTAAGAATTGTTTTTGTCGATTTTATTTTTTTAATATTTGGCTGATTGAGAATTTAGCTTTATAGTTTTTTTCTTTATAACACTGTGGATTGCTACAGTGTTTCCTCACATGATTTTTTTTATTTTTTTCCAGAATTGTCTTGGTAGATTTTATTTTTTTCATATTGAGTTGGTTGAGAATTTAGTTTCGTAGTTTTTAAAAAAAAAACACTGTAGATTGCTATAGTGTTTCCCCATGTATTTTTTTTGTTATGATTTTTTTCAAAATTATCTTTATTAATTTTATTTTTAATATTAAACTGGTTGAAAATTACAACTGTAGATTTCCTCATGAAACACTATAGATTGCTACAGTGTTTTCCTGTATGGTTTTTTTTTCCTTTCATTTTTTTTGTTATGATTTTTTCCAAAATTATCTTTGTCAATTTTATATTTTTAATATTAAGCTGGTTGAGAATTTAACTTTGTAATTTTTTCCTTGAAAATATTGTGAATTGCAATAATTTTTCTCAATATGATTTTTTTTATTTTTTTATGATTTTTTTCACAAACCTGTAAAAAATATACAAGTATATTATAAGCCCGTGACATCGCGCGGCATGGTATCTAGTTACATGCTGATTAGTGTTTTTTTTTATCTCCTTTCTACAAGTGCCCATGTTACAATTATATATATATAAACACTAAATTGTATGGTGGTTTTATTCTTGGTATGACATTACGGACACGAACGGTCTTTCATTATGCATTTCAATAATGATTTTTTTCATTTTAATCACCAAACTTCTTTTTCAATTGCATCTTGCAAGTGTTGTTTGTGGTGTTTCATGGGTCTTGCAAGTGTTGGTTGAGTGTTTCTTCTTTTTTCATATTATTGAGAATTTAAGGTTTTTACCATATTTCAAAGCTTGATTGAGGGCAAATTTAATTAGAAATAGTTTGAACTTGTATTATAAAAACATGATTGAAAGAAAAAAAGATGAAATTAACAACTAGAAAAAACTGCTTAGTCAATTTCAAATTCTCATGAAAAAATATGTATTCATCCAAGATTTTATGTTGTTCACATTTTAATCTTTTGAGTTTGAGAAAGAAAAAAAAAAAGTTGTCGGTTAGCTATATTTCAATAACAAAAAAACCAATCATAGTGTCAATATATTTCATTTAATAAAACAAGTGTCATTGAAGTGTTTTTGATCATTCATGTTGCAGAAAAAAATAAATTAAGGTTTAATTTTTTTTTATTTGGGTTAGTTTAATTTTTTAATTTTTGATTGATTAAAGGCTGATTTAAGATTAGAAATGAATATATTGTGGTCTCTATTATTTTTTTAAGTGTGTTTTAATGAAAAAAATTTAAAATAAATTTTTCTGGCATATATATATATATATATTCACTCATTTACATCACACAAATTGAATGTTCCGTTTCAAATCCTTAAAATGACATTCTAATTATCTATCCAACAAAATAGTATTAATAAAATTAATTTCCTTATCCTACTCGAAAGAAAAGACTGATTTATTTTTTTTGGCTTTACAAAGTCCAACAATATGATCTTGATATCTATAAACAAACACTAGCTAGCTTTTGTCTTGAGATCCTTTTCTGGACCCTCCTGATCACCTTAAATAAGAGAATCACATCTCATAAACACGTAGCTGATAGCACATGAAAACAGGTGGGCTGAAGGACATTGATACTGCTCGGTGAAAGTTCCATTACATGGGAGGAACTCCGACCATAGTTGGCCCAAAACAAAGGTGTGATCTAGTTATGTTCCACTGTATCTGTAAGTTATATTGTCAAGCCTCTATCAGTACTTATCAGTCCTAATATGAACAAGTCCTATGCCTATGAACTACATGAAGAATCCAAACATCTAGCCTGACCACCCCATGTCTTATTGGTTTGCTTCAATGTTCAATCACATACAGATATGTCTGTGTACGTTTTCTGCTTTCAAGATTGAGCTAAGATTTTCTTACGAAACTTATTTTTTTGGGGAGATGCTTGTACAATGTGTTGATGTAGATGTTTATATGACACCTGCTTGTGCATGTCTCCATCTGGTACCAACAACTAAATCTTAGTGGATTCCTTTTGTTCTTCGGAGATAATGCAAGCTTTTTTGCTCCAAATTAAAACCTATAATCTATAGAAAATCGACAGCCTCTAGTTATTTAGTACCTCCTCCTAGTTCACCATCCCCTGTTCGATGCCTGTGCTTGGTCCCATACTCTTATATCCAGGACAGATTATTACTATATTGATATATTAGCCTTACAACTAACAAATGAATGTCATCAAACACTGAATTTTAATTTGTGTAACCCTGAATCTTGCAGTTCTGAAAAAGCCTTCTCAAATTGGCTCCATTTCTGGGCCAAAGTTCCAATGAATCCCACAGACATTCTCACCAATCCTGGTGAAATGCCAGCAAGTGCCTGTTCCTTTCACTATTAGTGCTACTACCAGAGCAAGGTATGAGGAATCCTCTCTGACAATTCAAAGGCAACCTTGGCATTCATTAGGCTCCTTGCTGAAGATCCATCATTGAATTCACGAGTTTGGCTGGACCACAGACAGCACCTGAGGATATTCCATTGATGCATTAGCAATAATTCTTGTTTTAAGTTTTGGAATACACCAGAATATGGCTATTGTTGGAATCAGTCGTGTCTACCGTGTGCTAAACCTACTAGCATATGTGGACCATCGGTAGCCTGCCCCTCATAGCCCTCCAAAACCTCTTTTGTTTTCGAAGCAGAAGAGAGGAGAAAAGTCCGATCCGCAAAGAAACAAGATAAGGGACACATCACACAAACAATCACATGAGAAACAGAAGGAAATATCAAACTCAAATATAAGAACATCTTATTGAAATGTCAAAAACAAAACCATAAAAAATATTAAGAAAAATGTATGGTATGAATAATTGGTAAAGTTGGCATGCTCATCTTTCACGAGAGGAAAGATTCCATTACTTCAGTAAATTATATCCTTTTTATTTAAAAGAGATATTTGTAAGCCTAAAAAAATCCCCTCAAATTTTGATTCGCATTCCTTGTTTCTTTTCAAAATGAAAAGAAGAATTACCACTCAACGGTACACTTTTTAAATTCCATTGCCACAAGTTAAAGACTTTTTTTCCCCCTTTTATGGCAAGTAAATTAGCCAAATTCCACAACATCTTCACCTAAAAAACAAGCATGGCATTGCTCATCAAACGCCTTTCGCGTTGGACTGCGACAAATCATCTTTGTTAGGCTGCCAAATATGGAAATACATTAATTAAGAAAGTTGGACTCAAGTCTAGCTGGGGACAGAACCATTGGAGCAAAAGTGTTGTCCACAACAACCGCGACCCCTTTATCATGGGCTATTCTGCTCAGTTCAGGGATGTTAGCAACCATCAAAGTTGGGTTAGACATGGACTCAAAATACAAAACTTTCGTCTGTTCTTCAACTATTGCATTTTTCACCATCTCGTAATCATTGATGTCCATAAATGTTGTCGTTACGTTACACGCCCTTGGTAAGAATGGGTGAGTAATGCATGGATCCCTCCATAGAGAGTCCTTGATGCCACCATGCGTCCTCCACTACAGCAAAGTTGTAGCAACACTGATGATATGGCAGACGTACCTGTCCAAAATTAAACCATTATAAGTTCATGAATTTATATACCAGTATATTACACATTAATTTATATGCCTTCTCAAGTGACGTAATTAAGACAATTTGTGCAATTAGGACATACAAATCTTGAAAGGTATGACCATTTATAGCATATTTATCAATAGGAATCATAAACAGACCAGATATCTTATTAGAAATATACGCCAGATCATGCATAAGCTGGCCGACTGTGAACCAAAAAGAAAAGCGCTATTCTTAAATCGTAAAATTTAATTTGCCACTAGCTGTACATTAGGCAGCCTCAGTGCCTTCAAGAGCAGCCATCTGACGGCCAAGATTTAAAAACTGTGGGATTAAAGTGTCGGCTGTATATGAAGAAGTCACGGTCAGGACCAAGCTCGCTGGAAAACATACGGCGCATGGTTTCAGGCTCCATGACAGTGAAGGTGGCAGAGGCCTCAATGGACATGTTAACACCACCATGTCACCAAATTCATGCCTTGAGGTACGTAGCCAATGCTGCAGCTGGATCCTCCCACGTGGAAGGCATGCCTGTAGATAACATTGCTTTCTTATTGGCAACAATACAATCATCATCACCATCTTGCCCTGTTGATGATCTTTTCTTGCCAGCAAAAACAAAGCCTTGTTGGTTCTTGGTTTCAGCCATGCCAACACCACTAAAGAAACCAAGAAGAAAGAGATAAGCAGAGATGGGTTGGCGAGGAAGAGGATTTATGCTGCTATATATAAGAGAGAGAGGGGTTAAATGTGTGTGGAATTTTATTGAATATATTGTTAAATAATACCATAAAAAAAAGAAAAGGAAAGAAAATATTGGTAAATTGTGATGAGGTTATAAGTTAATGTGGCTATAAGATATTGAATTTAGACTTGTTTTAGTATAGTGAATGTAGACAATGTAGGCACTTGCTGGCATTTCACCAGCATTGGTGAGAATGTCTGTGGCAGTTAGCTGTATTACATCAAGTGAATTTTTAGAAAACCTCCATTCGATCCCGTTGGCATATGGCAAGACAATATTTTTTGTTTTTGTTTATTTATTTATCTATCTACTCACTCCATATTTATTTATTTATTTATTTATTTATTTATTTAGAACAATCTCAGCATTCCTTAAAACACTCATAATCCTCGTTTGTAATTTTAACTTTTGTTTATTTATTTGTGTACTCACTGCTTATTTATTTATGCAAACGTTATCGGTGAAGAGAACTAACTTACTATATGGTAATCATTTCAACTTTAGCAACAAACTTAGAGTTGGAAGGATTAAAATGTGGTTTTCAAAACAAAAAAAAAACTAGAGACCAAAATTTAAATTCTTAAACAAGAAGCTATTGCTCCCATGCAAGGTCATGAGCAAGAGCGATGACAATAGCACAGAGTAGTTCCTGCATTATGAAAGGCAAAGGATAAGATGCAAAACAACTTTTGTGGGCTTGTAGCTTAGAGTGCCACAGAAAGTTGAGACTTGAATTGAACATCTAATAGTGTGAGTGGAGACAGCAAAAATCTGAACCGATTTCCAATTTTTTGTTAGGTCTCTTTGATGAAGGTGAATAGCAGCTCAGTGAGTTTGTTCTGTGCAAGTGATGATTTACTCTAATGACAGGAAATTTCCTCATTAACCGAAGATAAAGAAATGTGGAGATGACATTAAAGAAACACAAGAGAGTGATAAATTTAATTGTCATTTTTAGGAGGTATATAAATATCACAGATTCATGATCTGAGAATGCAACATTCTGAGATATCAGAAAGTTCAAATAATCGAATTTTTATATTTCCAATTGTATACTGAAAATGGTTCCATAGCCAACAAATACCAACTGTTGGATAGCATGGATGTGTCCTGTTTGCTGGGCTATACTTTTAGGTGATGCATGGCCTCGGTAGAGTGTTGCACGCCTTCTGTGCCGCTATGCGATGCCGGGGCTTTACATGCACCACTTTGTAGATATTCTAGGAAATCCATCACTATTGTATCAGTCCAAGGAGCCCCAAGTGGAGCTTCACTACCAGCAATCCACCCTAGATGGCCACCTTTGGGTGTCACGATGAGCAAACAATTTGGATTTTCCTGTGACAGCAAGCCATGTACTTGTTTAAAAGTGGACGGACAAAATGATTGGATGCACAACGAATCAAAGAACATTTAGGTTTGCCCTGGTGGTGATCAATTGTGCCGTTTATGGTTCAATGACATTGTTGTAGAAAGTGAATGCAGACTATGGTAGAAAGTATTCAGTTAACTAGAAAATCCTGAGCTGCCCTGTACCACTAAAATTAGCACCGTGCATCTTTTTAAAGATTTTTTTTAAGAAAAAATTTAACACTTTTTAAAAATGTTTTGGCAAAGTAACACAGTTTGAAAAAGTTTTGACGAAATAAAGTTTTGAGGAAATAGCATTGATACATGTATACGAAATGTAACAAACTGTGTTATTTCACCAAAACTTTTTATACTTACATTACTCGGCAAATATTTTTTTCAAATGGTGTTAATAAGCAAAAATACCCAAAATCAGCAAAGTTGGGGCATGCCACAGGTTGGCTATTTTTAGTAAACTTCGAAACTTGAGGACCAACGAGAGAGTTCCTAAAAGCATTTCAAGTCAAACAATTCGGACAGGATATTTGATAACTTGCTTAAAAATACTACTAAAATTTATTCTGGACCAAATTTAAATTTTTATAGATATAGGAAGGATCAACATTATTCCCAACCTAAAAAAAAATTCCCATCTAAAAATGGCCTTTGTATACTTACTAAGAAAAGGATAAACCATTTGGGAAGGAACGTCAAGATGAAGAAAATCAAACCGTGGTTATTTTAGGTATCATGACTTCTAATTTTAAAATGGCATATAAAACAATTAACAAAGATGAAAAATGGTGGATGAAGACAAGGGGTGACCATTGAAGAATATCACAGGATCAGGTAAAGAACACATGCAGAAATAATGAATTTATTATAGTGTGCTAACAATTGTGACTTTTGATGAAGCTAAAAGTATTTAGTAGAACCAGAGTACCTTACCTGGTTATGCAGAAGTAAAAAATGTGGCACAAATAGCTATCCAGAAAGGCAAGGATATAGAAGGATACAAGATAGGGGGATGAGAGCACTACATGACTTCTAGGGACAGAGCCCTGCATACCTTGATATCTTCAAAAGGAATTCCCCGGGCTGGAGCAATTGGATCATTGGCGGCCTGCAAATCAATTACAAGTAAATCCAAATCTGAGCCAAATCTGAAAACAATTTCACAACTTTCTGAAATCCAAGTATCAAAGAAGGATCGCAATCATTGGCAGCCTGCAAATTAATTACAAGTAAAACCAAAGCTGAGCCAAATCTGAATACAATTTCACAACTTTCTGAAATCCAAGTATCAAAGAAGGAACGCAATTCAACGCATGCAAATCTATTTTCCTAAAAAGTCTTCGATGTATCATGGGAATTACAATGCTTTCAGCACCTTATAGTGAATAAAAACAACCAAAAGTCAAGTCCTCAATTGCTTCAGGTAAGTAAGATTGCGAGTATATGTTAGAGAAACATCCACGCTCCCAGTAAATCCTTCACCCAGAACTAAATAAGCAGTCATACAAGGAGCCTAGTTGGTATAGATAAGACAAGACAGAAGTTCCAAAAATATCACATATCAATGTAGCTCGACCACGGCTTCAGCAACAAAATATGACCAAAAGTTCAATGCCCAATTAATTCTCTACAGCACAGTATCAGACAAGATGTTGATGTAATCTGCAAAATTGGCACAGATGCATACCTGGATGCAAAGCAAAGGTGTGCGAACGTGTTTTATGGAATCTGAGCTGCATGAATTAGAGTAGTAGTCATCCACCGACTTGAAACCAAATGAAACTGCCCAGTGAAGTTAAAAGTTGTGTGAGCTGATGGCATACCATAATAACCTCCAACACAACCATCATAAAAGAAAAGGAGGAATTGCATCTATGAGGAGCATCTACCTCGGGTTAGTCCTTCATCAAACTCCCTGACAGACTTGGCATTGGCAGCCAAAGGTATATTATATTCACCACCCATATCTTCAAAGAGAATAGCATGACTGCACAAAAAGGAGATTATGATATCATCTCTAAGAAGAAATATTGGCTGTGAGATGGAAGAACTTTATTGCAGAATTACTTCTTAAGAATTTTACGCAGAGCATTTGTGAGAGCTTTGTCATAAACAACATTAAAGCCCTTACGGAAGTCCTCATCTGCAATGACCAAATTGAAAGGATTACACAATGATACAGCACCGGTTATTGTTTGAGATTCCTGCAAGCAAAAAACAATGAAAAATAAAATAAATAAATAAATGCAGTAGTGCAAGAATATGGAAGAGGAAAAGGAAGCTAAAATAAAATAGACGGTCCTTAAGAATACATCATCAACATACAGTAAATTTATATTCATAATTCAACGTAACAGAAAAAAAATTCAGCACACAGAAAAATGAAGTACTTTAAAGTTTAAACTGAACTCAACCTCGACGTCCCGATAATGCCTAAAGTAACCCTTCACAACTCAACTAAACTCCAATCTCAAACTATCAGCTCCACTAGTTCTGTTTCCTTCATTGAATGTGTCCATGGATCTATGTTGGATATGGCCAAACCATCTCAAGCATCACATAACTTCCAATGGATGCACCCATTTCACATTGGTTCCTATGTTTCCACATCTACATCAAAAGTAATCATCTCAACATTCCAGTTCTTGATGGCTATCTCAAGTCAAATACTTTTCATACCTTATACTAGAACCTTCAACTTTAACAGTTTTTTTTCTGAGTTAGAAGAGGATTACAGCATCTTTTCCATAAAAGTTCCACGGACTTGAAAGGTGTCAATTGGTTGGAATGAGCAGAAAATATGTAAATACTATAACAATATGCATCACCATATTCTCTAGCAAGAACTACAAATTATCGCGCGCAGGTATTTTAAAAACTAAATTAACATTTCCAGCGAAGTCGTTATACTAAATAAAGCAACAAGCAATGATACTTACCTGAGCCAAATAATTGACAAGAATGTTGGCACCAAGAGACCACCCAACAGCATACAAATTAGCATTTGGATATCTAGTCCCAACTTGTGCCACCACTTCATGCATATCTCCTATAAACGAAGCCGAATAGAACTGCATCATCAGTCCTTTACTTGGTAAAAATGATCACATACTGAAACCAACTCCTTCTTTATTCCGATACCAAATCAACTAGAGATTAATACAATAATCACATAAAATGTACCTGAGGAGTAGTGACAGGGCTGTTTCCACATCCTCTGCTATTAAAAACAACAACACGCCACCCTTTATTTCTTGCTTTAATTAACATATGCCTTACATATGAATCCCCACTCCCTCCTGTTAATCCTGGCTGCATTATAACCAAATCCAAACAACTCTCTTAATATATATATATATATATATATATAAAACCTTTATTTCCTTTTGCTTCCAATCTATAATGTGCATAACGCCCCCACTACGTAGACTTAGGTTGCGTCTGGTTAATATCCCCACAACAGAAAAGAAAGATGCAAAAGAGATGTGTTTTGGGTGGAGGGACAGAGACAAAGACATAAAAATAAATCTATGCTTGAGACAATTTTGGGGTGAATTTATGTGTTTTTAAACAGAAAGACACGCAGACATGTCCCTTCTTTCTCTTCTATATCTTTTTTTTTTTGTTCCGAGATAGTGACCAAATGACAGAGTCATACCAACAAAAAACAAACAAATTTGATTGCTCTAGTCGGTGCCTTTATCAGTATTTTTAGTAAGACTGCTGAAAAGGTACCGGTTGACAATGTTTGATGAAACATCTGTTCGGAAATTGTCAATGCAGTAATTTCTCGGTGTCTTTGAATACACTAGGATTGCGTTTGGTAATGTTTTTGAACTGCATTTCAAAGTGGTTTTTAATGTGACTTTTCAGCTTTTTGTTCGAATGTTTTCAGATGGTTTTGATGATTATATCAAAAGGTCAAAAAAGAAATCACGAACTTCTCACCTCGTTATCAATTATAAGCTAAACAAGACAACTGCTAGTATACATAAACAGAATCTATACAGAAAATTTATCCACAGAAAAATTAAAAACACAGTTTAAGAAGCTTTATAATAAATTCATACAGACCAGTAAAATGAGAACAGGAGAATTTGGAGGCAAGATTTGGTGGTCACCGGAGACCCAATCAAGAGCGACAGCACCATCATCTTTTGTACGGAGGCACTCACGTTTAAGCCTGGCATCAGGGGTGGCACGAAAGAATGAAGCAAAAATGGTTTCGACGTGACGGTTATTGCCGAGAAGAGGGAAAGGAGTGTAAGGACGGTGCAAGGAATTGAAGGCTGGGAGAAAGAGGTCACGTGCGCCACCGATTATCTCGAGGGAAGGGTGGGGAGTGTGTTGGTCAGGCATGGTGTTGGTGGTGGTGGTGGTGGCGGCGGCGGCGGTGGCGGCGGTTTGGATGGAGGAGTGCGGTGGACGATGGCGGCGGACTGGAGAGATGAGTGTGGATATGGGGGTTAAAGAGAGTTTGGCCATTTTGGTGGTTAAATGGGAGCTTGTTGAAGGGTGGACGGTATGGTGTGCGATACAAAGGAGTAGGTGTCATTGGATGGAACAGAATATTCAAATTGATTGGTTGAGATTATAGGTGGGGAAAATATATATAATCAATTTCAAAGTTTACCCCTTTTTAATGTTATAATGCAAGAGTTTTTTTTTTTTTTTTTTAGAAATAAGTATTTTCATCTGTTCAGTTTTGGTTTAGAGAGTATTATAATTGGTTTTGTTTTGTATTTGATTAATTATTATAATTTTAAAAAAATAGTATTTAGTTGGTGTTTAATTTTACTATTATTTATTTTTATTATCAAATAATTAATTATAATTACATTACAAAAATGATTATAAAAAACACCAAAAGGTATGAGAATTATAAGAATTATACTATATATAAAATATTGTTCACCATCTCATATTTTATTATGGATTAATTATTCATGATTTTTCTTTTTCTTTTTTGTCTTTTTATTTTATTTTGATTCTCAATTTTATTTTTTCATGATTACATCCTTTTGAAGCCAAGATGAAGTACAATTAATTCAATTTTCTTGAACAAAGACAAGAATGAAAGAAGATGGACCAATATGGAAAAGGCACCGAAAATAGATGGGGGTTTAAAGTTCTTATAAAATGTTCAATTTAGTTCTTAAACTTCCAAAATCATACTCATTCGGTCTCTTAATGTTTTTTGCAATTTAATTTTGATATAAAAATTTATTTTTTAGTTTCAAAAAAAGATAAGAGAAAGAGGTCGTCGAATCTCGGTGGTACAAAGAGAAGATCAGTTTTGACACTTATTTTAGCAACTAAAATGGTCGATCTTGATGTCAGCGAATTTTATTTGGTGAAGGGAGTTCCACTTAGGTTTTTTCACCTAAAAAAATCTAAAAAACATTATTTAACATTATAAAGATTTTTTTATTTCGGGTTGATTTTGTGCGATTTTTTAGGTTGTTTAAGACCATTTACTAGATATCAAGGTGTTTAGGGTCTTTTGGGTTAAAAATGGGTTTCTAGGTCAAAAAATCATAGATCCCGATTTTGATGGCCAGAATTTGAGGAAAATCAGACAATGCATCGTAAGGAATTTTTTTTCAAAAAATATTGAGATGGATGATATGTCGTCCACCCTAATTGCATTTAAAAAATAGGTTCCTCGCACAAGCTCTTTCTAAGTGGGCCATGTACAAGAACTGGAGGCGTCTAACCTTTTTCTATTTTTTTTGTTTGCTTTTCTATAATTTTGCGTTTTATACATGTTCTGTTGAATGATTTTTTAGTTTATATTCAAATTAATACTCTTTTTCTCTGATTTTTTTATTTTTTTTGTATTTAGCTTTTGTTAAATAATGGTAGTTTTTTTTAATTATTGTGTATATATTTGATTTTTGAAGAGATTATTCTAACTCATCTATATATTTTTATATTTTATATAAATGAATTTTATTTTTAAAAATAAAAAATATTTATTTTCGGATAGTATTTCTAATAAGTGTAATCTTGTGTGATATTTTTTTCCTTTGATTTTATTTAATCAATTTCATGTGTGTGTCTATTTCTAATATCATTTGATTAAATAAATAATAATAATTTTAATAAACAGGATCATTAAATACATCCAAGTAAATGACTCGTGTTGTGAGATCAAATATCTTGATCTACATTTATCTTTTGACCTTTTAAGTTATTTATTTAGTTATCATTAATAATTTTTTTCATTTATTAACACAAATAGTTCTTGATTTTTTTTTAATTAGATGGGTGCACAAGATTTTTTATTTACATTTAATATTTTTATGTAAAAAAAATATCAAAAAAGTTTGCATGTTTAAATTTTTTATTAAAAAAAAAAATTTGGCCTGTGCCAATGGCGAAGCATGGGTTAAAATTTAAATAACTAGTAAAAACTAAAGGGTTTAGGGATAATACTATTCACGCACACCCATAAACAATGTGGATTACAATAGTAATCCATATTGTTTTGTAAAATTGTATTTTTTGTGTTTTAGTTCTTTTTTTGCTTTGATTATTATTTTTTATTTAATCATTATATTATGTGTTTATTTAGTCAAATAAAAAATATTTTAGAAAAAACCAAAAATTTATGGAGTCAACAATCTAATTTATGAATTTAACTTAACCAAATTTTTTCAACTTGTGAGTTTTAGTCGAGAGCTCCCCCTCCTCGTGTACCCATGTTGTCTCCTGTTGTGCTAGTTTTTTTAAGGGAAAAAAAGGGCTGAAATTTTTGGGATTTGAATGCTGGAAATCCGAGGCTTTCATTGTGATTGCTGGAAATAATTTTGAACAAGGAAAGCTATTAATGAAAAAAAAAAAAAAAAAACCCATTTTCATGCACACAGTTATTAGAAATATGCAAAGTGCATTAAAAAAATTGGGGCGTTACACTTAGAACCTACTTTCATAATCACAAAATATTTTCATTTTCTAGGTAATAATATTAATTCTCCGCTCTAAGAGAAACAAACGAATTAATTGAACTCTTATCTCTCTTCCATGCTTGTCAACACAAGCCATGTGAAGATAACACAACATGTATAATTTTTTCTCCCTATACTTATAGGAGGGTATAAGTTTTTCAACCATAAAAGTTTAAAAAATTAGGTACAAAAAATGATGCATTAAAATTTTTTTAAAAAAATTGTTTAGGTTAGGTTCAAATCGTCTAACACCTTTCTACCGGACAACTTTCCTGAACTATTTGGTCCATGAAAGCATCTTTAAAAAAAATATTATTTTAAAGAATTAAATTTATAAAATAGTATTTTAAATAGGATAAATATAGCATTTTATCATATATATTCCAATAAAAAAAACTATTTAAAAACCAGTTATATTGAAGTGAAAAAAACGAGTGTACTTTTTTTTTAATAAATCTGATGTTATTTTTTTTTTACATGAATATATTTAATTGATTTATTTTTTTGGTGTCCCCAAAATAATATTTGTTGGAGAGAAAAGGCATTTTAGAATTTTATTTAACATTTCCTTCAAAATATTTAAAATAAATATGAAAGAGTAAAAATAATATTATATAATATTTAGCTATTAATTTAGCACACTCGTTAAAGATACTCTGACTAAGCCTAAACTGGTTGTCCGCCATGTTGACCCAGTAGTAACTAGATTCCCAGCCACCAGCATACATCACAATACAAACTAACAAGCTCACTCTTCTCAACTTGCTCCTTAGCATGATACCATTAATCTTTTCTTGCCATAAAATAGCACTTATCAGCCACAAACCTCTCCATTAATAGCATAACGAGCCACCATGATCAAAAACAAACATTAACTTCTCTACCAATGAAACAATGACCAACAACTCATTTTTCTCTACTTATTATTACAAGGCAACTTTCCATCATTATACTAATCTCAACGAGCTGATAAGTCTATTATATAGCCAAGGTTTATAAATATTAATATTTTGGGTCTGAACAGTTTAGAATAAAACCATTCAAGAACATTCTCAAGTTCATTCGCCACCTCGCTCTCCTGTCACCACCTCATGGTTATTACCACCTTCTGGTCACTTTCATTTCATGATTACCACCACCTCTTTGTCAGTACTACCTCCTGATCACCACCACCTACTGTTGTTCACCACGTTATGATCACTACCACTTCGTGATCATTACTGCCTCTTATCACTATCACTTTCTAGTTAACACCACTTGGCCACAACTTCTTAACACCGTAAGCACCTCCTCATACCGTGATCACTTGACCACCTGTTCACAATCATGACCATCTCCTCACACCTCGTGCTCTTTCTCTCACACCTTTTGCTCTCGTGTAGTATTGTCTTCCTATGTTTATTAACTTAGATATCAAAGGTCCTATATTCTAAGACTTGTTTTTGTAAGAAAGCTCATGGTGTCATCCCGTTACCTCACCAACTAGTAGTTTAACCTAATCAATCCAATATGAAAAACCCAGCCTGGTTTGAAGTTCATCAATCCCTGAATTAAATTAAAGGATTGATTAAAACGATATGAAAAAAACAACTGAGATCGCACAATACGATTTTTTTTCTTGAGGTAAGTAACGACATGAAAAAAAATCATGGAAACTTGAACAGCAGCGTGTTTATTGATGAACATAATGAAAGACTACAGCAGTTAAAAGAATTGATGGACTAGATTTCATTCATGAACTTCCTCCAGCTTTTCCTGCTGCTCCTGCTTCTCCTCGTCAGTCATGAAAGCAGAGACAGGGAAAGACTTGCCAATCCCCATTGGAGTCTTGAAGAGAATTTTCTTGCTCGAAGGATCTTCGATGCTCATTTCAGATATTGGTACCCATAAGAACATCTGCTTGCTCTTAATCCCAGTCATTTTCTTCATCTTGAACTTCTCTACATAAGCAGTCACCTCTGTGGCATAACTTACTTTTGTGTTGGATCCGACAAAGAAGTGCTCATAAGGAGCCTTTTGTTTCATCCACACAAACCCGGTTTCTTTAACCCTCCCACACTCTTCAAGATCTTTCAGAGGGAGGACACCTTTAGGGAATCCTAGCTCTTCAAGAAGCTCTATGGAGTGGCGATGACACTCTTCATGACCATGCACAATTTCTGCTCCTGCACGTTCATCTTCTTTCGACCTGATCAAGCCTGCCATTTTTATCAGGAATTGGCTGTGCGTTTTAGAGTTTTGAATGATGAAGGATATAAGAGGCGTTCGGGTATAGATAAATGAGGAGGAAAGGACAGGGTAGTTGGCTTGAGGTTGATGATATTCGGCAGATAGTTCACCTAATTGTTAATAATCACATCACATTAATTATTATTGTTGTTGACAAAACTCAATTACGTGGAAAAATACTGTAGTTTTTTTTTTATATAGAATAAAGTAGATTATTGTAGTTTTCTCCACATTGACTTTTTTTTTATGTATTTTTTAATACATGATTTTTTTTGTTTAATTTTTTTATTATGATTTTTTAAAACTGTTTTTATTGATTTTTTTTAATATTGAGATGATTGAAATTTTTTTTATAATTTATTTTTATTTTTATTTTTTAGATTAATGTGGTTTGCAGATTTGTCTAAATAACCTTAATTTTTTTGCCCTACTTTATGAGTTTTTTAGAATATTTTTTTTAATTGAATTTGATTTTTTTATAGTTTATTTTTTTCTTGTATGGTTTAAAAATTAGTTTCAGAGAAAAATCATGTTATTAAATTTTATAAATTAACAAAAATTAAAAAATGTTGTGAAATCATTATTCACCTGTATCCATTGCATTGTGGAATATTTTGCTTTTTTTAAAAAAAATTGTTATGATTCTTTTTTTAAAATTTTGTTTTTTTTATTTTATCTTTTGAAATTAGAATAGTTAAAAATTTAGCTTTGTAATTTATTTCTTTTTATTTTGTCTTTATATTATATGAGGTTAACATAGTTTGTAGATTTGCTTAGGTAACCAAGGTTGTCCTCATTTACAGATTTGGTGGGTTTTGTTTTTTTAATTGAACTTGACTTTTTTATAGTCTTTTTTTTTCCTCGTATAATTAAAAAAAATAGTTTTAAAGAAAAGTCATGTTATTAAACTTTATAAAATAACAAAAAATAAAAGGTGTGCGAAAATTATTGTTTTCCAACACTAATTGCATTGTAGATTACAATAATAATCCAAGGTGTTCTGCTTTCTTTTTCTTTTTCTTTATGGATTTTTGTTATAATTTTTTTTCAAATTTGTTTTTATGTATTTCATCTTTTTAATACCAGGATGATTGAGATTTTAGTTTCATAGTTTGTTTTCTTTTATTTTATTTTTCTATAAGATTAGTGTGGTTTACAAGTTTGTTAGGGTAATCCAGATTGTCTTGATTTATGAGTTTGGTGAGGGTTTTTTTTTTAATTGAACTTGACTTTTTTTTTATTATTTTTTCTTGTATAGTTAATAAAAATTAGTAATAGAGAAAATTAATGTTATTAAACTTTATAAAGTTCATGGACCTATATACTAGTTTGATCAATTGACCTAGTTCACAGGCCTGATAAGTTTAACTTTTTTTAACTATTTTTTTTTATTTTATCCTTAAAAATATCTCGGTACTGAAGTGTTTGATTTTGCAATCATTTATTTTTGTTATCGTATAGTAAAATAAAAAATACTTTCTAAAAAAAATTATAATCCTAGTAGAGTCCATAACTCAGTTCACATATTTGATGTGCTAGCCCAGGTTACTCGATTCACAAGTTTGACAAGTTTACCCACCAACCGGGTATTTTTTTTGTCTTTTAATTAATTAATTTCATCCTTCAATATTAGATTGATTGAGAAATAGATTACATTATTGATTTTTGTTTGCTTTTTATGATGATAATTGTCTCAAATAAATGTATTTTTAGGTTGGTGCTCAATTTTATAAACATCTATTTTTATTATATAATTAAATAAAAATAGTTTATAAAAAAAGATATTAAACCTAATAGAGTCCATGATTCAAGTTGCGAGGGGACTGAAGTAGATTCAATCTGCCATTGTCTTATTATTATTTTTTAAATAGTTGTCATCTTTAAATTTTTTAAAAAAACTATGTCATGTTTTTATAAATCATCACAATTGTATTTTGACTCATGAAATCGATCGATTTAAGTCGAGTTAGCTCCCATGCGGTTTAAATATAAATTCAAATTAGATAAAGAGCTAAGTCGAGAGGTTTTAAAATTGACTAATTTAGTTAGGTTTAATAATACTATTAAGAAATTCTATGCACTGTTAATATTTTTTTATATTTAAAAAAATTGATCTAACCCGCAGTAAACTATTGGGTTCTTATAGTTGTTAAGGAAGAAAAAATATATTTTAATTCCATAAATGTTCATGTTGCTTTTTGTGTCTAATTTGATTTTTTTATTGAAGTAAATAAAGATGCTAGCGTCATGTTGTGCTTGTTTATTTTTTATTTTAATATATTAAAAAGATTTAAAAAAATAATTTAAAATATAAAAAATCAATAATTTTTTGAAATACGAATAAACCACACTCCCCAAAATATTCTTACTTGGATAAAGAACTTGTTGCTTTCATGGGTGGATGGTTGAGTGTAACTAAAATAAAGAACTCAATTTTTCCAAGCAAGCAAAAGAAGGTTTCAATTAATTCATCGGAATTTATTCCATGCTTTTCAGCTATCATTTGCTTTTTCACCTTTTCTCCACTTGCAAATTGATGAGCAAGCAAGATAAGTGATGAAAAAAACCAAATTCCCAGGTGATGTTAGCACGGCAAGTCTGGGAAAAGGATGGCATCGTCAAAATCGTTTTACCCCGCAACAATGAAGTTGATTATGCTCGGGAGGGTAGAACGATTTTTATAATATAGTTTTAAAAATAATTAAATAGTCCCTATGTTTTTAAATGCATTTGTAATTTGATCCTTTTTACCCAATTCATGGTCCTTTCAATTTGTTTTGTTTCAAGAAATAGAAAAAAAATAATAAAAAAAAGTAAATAGATAATATGAAAATATTGGTGAGAAAAGAAAATATTCTCTTACAAAATAAATATTAAATTAAGCATGGTCAATATCGGTTAAGGGTGTAGTTAATAAACTAGAGGAACTATTTAATTTATTTTTCAAAACTAGAGGGACTAATATATAATTTACTCTTTATTGGTTTGATTTAAAGTACAGAACCAAAAAAATGTTTGGGTTGCTTAACTTTTAAGAGTGAAAACAGATTTTTGTAATAAAATCAATTTAAAAGTATATTAACCTTCACCTCAAAAAGCATGTAAAGTGATTTTTTTAAAATGAAACATTATTTATTTATTGAAAAAAAATAAAAATGACTTTAAATATTTTAAAATTAAACAACGTCAGTCATTTTTGTTGTACACAGTAATTAACTAATATTTAATTACAGAGTTTATATTCTTAAATATTTTAGAATTAACTAGAGTGTATTAAAATTCAGCTTTTGTGCATCTAAATTAAATTATTTAGTAGTTATATTTTCTAAAAATAACTATGCAATATGATTATTATTTCTTTTGTATTTACATTTTTTTATGATATTTATATGTTTTTCATAAAAAATTTCTTAAAAAATTCAATTAGTTTCTTAAAAATATTTAATTTATATAATGATAATGATAATTTATATAATTTTACTATATTATGACATAACAATCCATTATTAAACCGAGACACAACACAGAACAACTACTGCAAGGGTCAAACAGGCCCATAATCGAAGGTTAAATTGTGAATTAATTGACTTTCCCTTTTCAGCTCGGCAATCTCTTGCGGCAAATGCTGCCTCGTACTTTAATTCATGAACCGCCAAGCGGGTCCTGTACTGTTAAGCGAGCGTTTTTAGCCCAGAACGATTTGTCAGGGAAATAGAATAGGCTCATTGGACTACAACTGTGCTTATAGGTGTTAAAAAATATTAACTAATCAATAATATTATTTGTATTATCTGATTCAAATAAAAAAATAAAATAAATATAACAGATTGGGACATGAATTTTAAATAGCCAACTTTATATTTTAGAAAATATTTGTATAGATAATCTTTTTCTTTCTTTTTGTTTAGTTTTTTATCTCTTACTACTCTCAATCCGTAACCTCGAACTCTCCTAACTACCATTTTAATAAACTAAAACTAACAATCTCTAACCTTAAAAAAAATAAATCAAAACCCTTGTAATATAAACTAGTTTATACGAGATGATATGCCCACGCGCTGTCATGGGCTTATAAAACAAATATATTTGATAGTGTTATAATTGTGAATGAACGCTAGATAAGTAATAGAAATTAAAGGTATGATGGAGCAAATATTTCATGACGAAAAAAAAGAAGTTGTGTTGGTGATCAAAAACTTAGAGACTGATCAAAATGATTTGTGGCAATCTACAGTGTTTTGTGAGAAAAGATACAGTGCTTTCGCCACATGATTTAACTTTTCAGTTAATAAAAAGAAAAAAAAAATTACAAAGCTAAATTATCTACCAACTTAATATTAAAAAAAAAACCAACAAAGATAATTTTGGAAGGAAAAAAACCCATGAGAAAAAACGTTGTAGCAATTGACAATATTTTGTGAGGAAAACCATAGCGCCTTTCCCAGTAAAATAAAATAAAAAACCATTTAGAGAAATATTATAGCAATCCACAGTGTTTTGTCAGAAAAACTACAACGCTTTCCTCATATGATTTAGCTTTATTGTAATTATAATTCTTAACCAACTCAATATTAAAAAAAAATCGATAAAGATAATTTTGGAAAAAATCATAAAAAAATCACATAAGAAAACACTGCAACAATTCACAGTGTTTTAAAAAAAAAATTAAAAAGCTAAATTCTTAATCAGCTCAATATTAAAAAAAATCGACAGAGACAATTTTAGAAAAAAAAAAATCATGTTGGAAACACTGTAGCAATTCACAGTGTTTCGTGATGAAAGCTACAGTGCTTCCCCACATGATTTAGCCTTATTTGTAATGACTTGTAATTGTAATTCACAAACAACTCAATATTAAAAAAATAAAATTGAAAAAGATAATTTGAAAAAAATTATAACAAAAAAAACATGCGGAGAGACACTGTAGCAATCCACAATGTTTTATGAGCAAAGCTACAATGCTTTCCCCACATGATTAAGCTTTATTACAAAATTAAATTCTAACCAACTTAATATTAAAAAAAAAATCGACGAAGATAATTTTGGAAAAAAATATCACAAAAAAAGAAAACACAAAAGAAACTGGAAAAAAATCATGTGAGGAAAAACTATATCAATCCATAGTATTTTGTGAGCAAAAACTTGTATTTACTTGTAATTGCAATTCTTAACCAGCTTAATATTTAAAAAATAAAATTGATAAAGATAATTTTAGGGAAAAACATAATAAAAACAGAAAAAAACCGTGTGGGAAAAAACACTGTAGCAATAAACAGTAATTTTTTAGGAAAGTTACAGTGTTTTCCTCACATATTGTAACTGTAATTTTTAACCAGCTCAATATTAAAAAATAAAATAAAAAAAGATAATTTCGGAGAAAATCATAAAAAAAAACCATGCGGAGAAACACTGTAGCAATCAACAATGTTTTAAAGAAAAAAAATTACAAAGCTAAATTCTCAATCAGCTCCATATTAAAAAAAATCGACAAATATAATTTTGAAAAATAAAGAAATAAAATAGAAAAACTATGTGGAAAAACATCGTAGCAATCCACAGTATTTTAAAGAAAAAAAATTACAAAGCAAAAATTTTAACCAGGTCAATATTTAAAAAGTAAAATCAACAAAAATAAGTTTGGAAACAAAAAGAAAAAAATAAATGAAAAAAAAAGAAAAAATAGGAAAGTTGAAAAAAAAAGTAATTTAAAAAAAAATAATTTTGAAAAAAAAAGAAAAAAGAAAAAAAGATAGCAAAAAAAAAAGGAAAAACACTGTGGATTACTGTTGTAATTCACAGTGTTTTGTGTGTAAGGGAACAGTGATTCACCTACACGGTTTAGAGTATGTTGTAATATATATATATATATATATATATATATATATATATATATATATATATATATAGTTTATCATCACAAAACATCGTAGCAATTCACAGTATTTTAAAGAAAAAAATTACAAAGCAAAACTTTTAACCAGGTCAATATTTAAAAAGTAAAATCAACAAAAATAAGTTTGGAAACAAAAAGAAAAAAATAAATGAAAAAAAATAGGAAAGTTGAAAAAAAAAAATAATTTTGAAAAAAAAAAGGAAAAAAGGAAAAAGTTAGAAAAAAAGAAGAAGGGAAAACACTGTGGATTACTGTTGTAATCCACAGTCTTTTGTGTGTGGGGGAACAGTGATTCACCCACACGGTTTAGAGTACGTTGTAATATATATATATATATATATATATATATATATATATATATATATATATATATATATATATATATCATCATCATCATCACAAAAGCATGCTAAACAAAAAATATTCAACAAAAACGTAGAGTTTATACTTGTTTAAAACTACAAGTATGTAAAACAGTAAAAGCATAACCAATAATAAACATGCTTTCAATACAAAAATAAAAATAAAATACTAACATGCATACTAAAAATGTATTTAAATTTGTAATTGATATAAGATAAAAAAAATCTTAGCATGCATACTATCAATAAAATTAACTATGTTTAAATTAAAATAAGAAGGGTATTTATTTATTGAAATATTTTAAAGTAATGAGCCTTTTGTTGTTGTCAATAATGAATGTGTTGTCCTTAAACTCTAGATTTGAGAGGAAAATCAAAGCATTAAAAAAAATATTAAAATTGAGGTGAGGAAGAGTAAGTGTGTAAAATCTGAAAAACTCAAGTTAGAAACTCTTTATTTACTTTTTTTTTTAAATAAATTTTAGAAGTTGGATGCTGAAGAATTAATTACTATTATTACTAGTATTCAATTAATCATAATAAATTAAGAATTAAATCTAGAAAAATCAAAGATTATTTAAGATTAATTTCTTATCCATCCATAATTATTTAATTAAAATAAATTTTCTACACCAACTATATCCATAAACGCACGTAATTGTACTCCAAACATAATCATTTAAATCAAAGCTACCATAACAACCACTGATCTGGAGGCTGTACTCCTAACTCGTGAGGAGATTTCACCTGCAAAATGTAATTAGGTCTGTTATTACTCTTCACATGTTGGTAAGGTCATGGGTTGAAGGCTGGTGAGTATTGGCCATGGGGAGGGCCTGAAAGCAAGACCGTGGAGTTCATGAGTCCATTAGAAGCTACGTTTCATCTTTCTTGTTATTCAGGCAACATATACGGAATTTGAGTTTCTTTCTCATTTTCCGGCCAGGCTAGTGATCAAGGGACTCTGTTGACCGTTGGCTTCATCACACGAAGCTGTTATTTTTAAACATGGCAGTGAACGTAACTTGTTTCGAATTCTCAGCTGTGTGTCCTTCGTTGTCAGACAAATTTTTTTGTTGATTTCTCGCAGATAGAAATTCAGTTGATTCTTGATATTTAGGAACTGGGATCAGGGTCATTGCCTTTCGCAAACATCATGATTACATGTAGGCCCAACCCATAACTACTGGTGGACCCATTGGGTGATGGTGGCTTACCTCTTTATTCTTTATGGACCTTCGAAGACATTGACAATGAACACAAAACCATATAATTTTAAAAATATTTTTGAATTTTTTTTTGTTTAAAATATTTTTTTATATAAATTTTTAAAATTTTTTTGATTAGTTTATATTAAAAAAATAAAAAAATATTATTTTAAAACATTTTTAAATAAAAAATATTTTAAAAAATAACTATTATTACAATATTAAAAATACTAATCAGACTTGTAATCATGTGTTTCTGATAATTAAGTCTATGATCACTGCTGAGATGCTCTTAATGTTTATTCAATATCTAATAATTAAGAATAACATTAACATGTTATAAGATGGCATAAGTTAGTAAATCTTATATATATATATATATATATATATATATAAAGAGCAATGTATCTTTAGATACTATGTATATTGAAAAGAACAAAAATAAAGCTCCATCCATGTGACTTCTTTTACACTGGAGTGCAGGGCAAAGCAAAGGCATGTGGTCCGGCATAAATGGGTGTCTTTGTCCCCCCCACGGCCTCTCTCCTTCCTTTCCTCCACCTATTTTGTGGTGCCATGGGTGCTAGAATCCACTTTTCATTTTGCCCTACCATAAACATGATTACTTGCCTTTGACTCCTGTTTTTATGCTGGGTTTTCCATCTTTCCCTCCTTTTTCTTTTTGCTAACATGTTTAGGATGGAGAGGATGTCCTCCTCCGTTAAACGCTCCGGCGAGAAAATCAAACCCATGCATAAATAAAAATGGAAGCACTAAATCAACAGCGTTGTCTCGTCCGAAATAGATGCCACGTACAGTCCACGCAGCAAGAGGATAAAAATGATTCTCAGGCAGTCCTCGCTAGTGATGATGACTAACTAAATCCTCATGAGTAAAAAAATTAAAAAATTGAATAAATCGAGAAAATCAGAAAAAAAATAATTGAAAAAATCAAATCGAAAAAAAAAACCGATTAAATCGATTAAAATTTTGAAAAACCCGGTCGGTTCGGTTCAGTTTCGGTTTTGTAACCAAAAAACTGAAAAAACCGAACTGAAACCGAAAAAACCGAGCCAAAACGAGCCAAAACCGGAAAAACCGAGCCAAACCGGAAAAACCGAGCCAAAACCAGAAAAAACCGAGCCAAAACGAGCCAAAACGGAGAAAAACCGAGCCAAACCGAGCCAAACCTGTTTGAACCGGTTTTTCCCTAAAAAACCGAACCGAACCGAAACCGGTCGGTTTGACCCGGTTTCGGTTTTTTTTTTCAAATTTTTTTTTTTTGATTTGGTTATTTTTTTTTGATAAAAACTGAACCGAACCGAAAACGATCACCCCTACTCCAATGAGGTCTTTCCACAGGTGATCACCAGACCAACACATGCCTCTGTGTCTTATACCCGCCAGCATCGTTGTAAATCTTATGTGATAATGACCAGCAGAGATCATGGTTTGGCGTGCTCCCATAAGTACACCTGGAAATTGGAAAAAAGAAGAAGAAGAATTACTTAACTATCAATCCTCCCTTTTCCGTTTAGAGTGGTAAATATATTTTCACAATACTAACTAAACTATAATATTCAATAATATTATTATAATTATTGTCATCATCACACCACCATACCATAACTACCGCTCTAAACATCATTTTATTATTAATATAATTACTATTTTATCAACATCCCGCAATAACTTTTCATTACCCGTTAACCAAAACATTTTTATATTAAGTCGAAACACCAATATCATTTTTACACCAATAAAGAGAGATTGTTGAAGTAGAGAAAGATGTTGAGAGAGTTTGTTGAAATAGAGAGAGAGAGAGAGTATTTTCTTTTTATTGATATTATATTGTTTTATTGATTTTTTTATTTTAAATTATTTTTTTTTATTTTTTAAACTTATTTTGATATATTAATGTTAAAAATAAAATTTTTTAAAAATATTATTTTAATATATTTTTTAAATAAAAAACATTTTAAAAAAATCAACTATTGAAAAAACACTGCCTATAATTATTTACTTCCTTTCATGAAAATGAGAGCTGAGCACTGAAAAAGCAATTAAAATATCGAGAGAATAAAATAAGGAAAAAAAAAAATAAAACACTCTGAGAGAGAGAGAGAGAGAGAGAGAGAGAGAGGCCTTTAGGCCTTAAGAGTCTCTTCACTTTGGAGATGGTGTTATCGAATCAAAAGCCGGGACTCCTATTACCACCATCCCTTAAGGTCATCTCCGTCATTTCACTGTTGATGCTCTTCTCCTCCTCCGCCGCCGGCGGTGCTTTTTGGAAATGGATCGTGTTCGCCGAAGCTAGCACCGGAAACACTGGGACAGGGAGGAACGGCTGGGTCGTTGGTGGCGTTGGCGGTGGTTTATGGGGCGCCGCTACGTCTTCTTCCAATGTTGGTATAGCCATCGCTGTCACGGCCATGGCCGGTATCGCCTTGGCCGCCACCGTCGTCTATTCTCGTAGGTAAAATAACAAAGTCAACAATAAAAAAACCCCCGAGTGTTCGAATAATTGACACTCTAATTCAAAACTTAGATTAACCGTCGCCAAAGAAACCCTAGATATATATATTTAGATGTTGATGCAACAGAAACCGTTAATGAGAGCCTTAAGGCGAAGCCATACTCCTTTTTCCACATCTTCTTCGACGTCAAACTCCTCCTCCTCACCGTCATCGTCATCATCATCATCGTGGATATATTTGAGATCAGTTTTATTAGTAGTTGCCTCCTCTTCGTTGTCCTCATCATCTTCCTCCTCACCAGCTTCTACTAATCGGTGAGTTCTTCAATTCCTTTCTGTAAACTTTTCGTTTTTTTTTCCCAAATCCAATCTTAGTCGTCTAAAAATGACCCCCTTTGCGCTCTATGTTATTCTATCAAGCTAGTTTCTTATTCTTCCTGCTCTTTTACTTGCCTTTTGCTGTCTTGTTATTAGAATTTCGGAACAGTTCTTGAATCTTCGATGTGCAATTAAAGAATAAATTCGAAAGTGTTTAGGCCTCGTGGAAGAATACTGTCCCTCATAGAATTAGTTGTTCAATGTAGACTCCCATCTAAGAAGGTAGTGGAAGCAAATCGTTAATAGTATCTTTGGATGCCATATGGGAAAAAAAGAATTTTGAGTTGTAATCGGTGGTTTGGGAATTTTGTTTTTGTAGATGATTATCATTGAATACCTGATCTTTTGTTTCTTCTTTTTTCTTTGGTTCAGGGGTAGTCTTAAATCGCCTTGGTCGCGTAGGAGAAGAAAACATGCGCTTTTACCAAAGCAATGGAAAAGTTTATTTATGCCTGATGGGAAATTGTGTGATGGTGGTGTCAAGTTTCTGAAGAAAGCCCGAAGTGGGGTATGATGCAGTCTCCACTGTGACTGATATTTTGACTGTTTTGTTTAGTTATTCATTAAGTCTTATGTTGTTATTTATATTTTGATTCTGTCTTTCTAACTGCTGAAGGAGTGTTAATTTTTCTTAAACTCTAATGCAGGGTGTTGATCCAAGTATTAGACCAGAGGTTTGGCCATTTCTCCTTGGAATGTAAGTTCTGTTTTAAGTGGCAGTTTGTATTTGATTTTCTTAGTATTTATATTCCAGCTATTTTTTTTATTTAGGTCTCTTATTTACTTGAGTTTGCTTTCTGAGGGTATATTTATAACCAAGCAAAGTAGCAACTTTCCATCAGTGCATTTTGTCATTGAGTTTTTTGGGCAAAATCATGAAAGGTAGGCCAGGAACAACGTGATTGTTGGCGACACATTTGCTAAATGCAAACATACTCATAGCAATGTCCTTGACATTTATAATTTTCCTATTTGGAATGTGTGCTTGCATTATACGCTATCATTTTTCTGATTGTCCATCCTAGGAAGCTTGTCCTTTTTGTTTTGTTTTCATTTATTGTGATGATGTATGAGCACTGCTCTTTGTATTGATGTTGAGTTCTTTTCAACAGCTATGATGTGAACTGTTCCAAGGAAGAAAGAGATTGCATTCAAGATGAGAAAAGGTATCATAATTCTCTTCCTGTACAGTTTTTAGTTATGGATGAATGCTCTCTTTTCCAAATTCCTTGTAATCATGTATTTTCATTTCTTTCCCTAGTCAAGTTCTTATATATATTTGCAATGCAGAAAAGAATATGAGAATCTACGGAAACAGTGCCGAAGACATCTCAGATGCAATGATAGGAGTTTTAAGGCCAAGCAAGCTGTTGGAATCAGCAGCGCTGAGGTTAGCGGGGACTCGAGTCAAGTTATGGATTTTCTTGGATTAGAAGATGTTAATAGTACCAGGATGACACCTTCTGCTGAGCAAGGCAACTTATCTGCTGAGGATTCAGATTTCCCTGATGAAGCTCCTCAGGGCTCTGAATCAATATTGGAAGGAGGTGATGATAGGAGTGTGGTCACCTATGAAGATGGCTTGGCTGGAGACATGGAGTCAACTGATTCCGATTCCTCTGAAGAACCAGAAATTGCAGAATCTTTTCTTGCAACTGAATTTACAGGTGAAAATGATTTTGATTTGCCTTCTCAGGAGAATTCCTCTCCCTCTGAGACAAAAAACAGGTTGAACTTGCAGAAAGATGAGGATTTTGCCACATGGCAGAGAATCATGCGTGTTGATGCAGTGCGGGCAAATGGTGAATGGATAATGTACTCTCCATCTCAGGCAGCAGTATCAGAGATGAAGGCACGACGATTGGCTGAGAGTATAGGGTTGCAGGACTATGATCACTTGGAGCCAAGCAGGATCTTTCATGCTGCTCGCCTCGTCACTATCCTCGAGGCATATGCACTTTATGATCCTGAGATTGGTTACTGTCAAGGAATGAGTGATTTACTCTCACCCATTATTGCAGTGATGGAGGAGGATTTTTTAGCCTTCTGGTGTTTTGTGGGCTTCATGAAGAAAGCTCGGCACAATTTCCGTCTCGATGAAGTGGGAATCCGGAGGCAACTGGGTCTTGTTTCCAAGATAATTAAGTGCAAGGATAGCCATCTCTACAAGCACCTGGAGAAGCTTCAAGCAGAAGACTGCTTCTTTGTGTACAGAATGGTGGTGGTTCTTTTCAGAAGGGAGTTAAACCTTGATCAAACACTCTGCCTCTGGGAGGTGATGTGGGCTGACCAGGCAGCAATACGGGCAGGGATTGCCCAGTCTGCCTGGGGGAGGATGAGGCTAAGGGCCCCGCCTAGTGATGATTTGCTGCTTTATGCAATAGCAGCTTGTGTGCTGCAGAGGAGGAAACTGATCATTGAGAAGTACAGCAGTATGGATGAGATCATGAGAGAATGCAATAGCATGGCCGGTCAGTTGGATGTATGGAAGCTTCTCGATGATGCACATGACTTGGTGGTCAACCTGCACGACAAGATTTAAGAAATAATTCTTCCTTTTTCTTTTGCTCTTCGTAGATTTCCATTTCGTCCTTGTTGCTGTGCGCAGATCCCTTCAAAAATAAGGGATCTTCGGATCACTTCAACTCCTAGCTAGAAACAAAAGCAACTGATAGGCAATTTGTTTAACGGGGTAAATTATGGAATTCTGAATGCTGTGCCCGCACTCTCCGTGAGTGATAGTGGCATAAATGCAAATTTAGCATTTTGATCTTCCTTTTCAACTTGGCTCCTTTTCTTTGCAGTTTTTGTATCTTTCGTTTCCAAAGATACGGGCAGACAATTAAGCTCAATGCTTAAGCTCCTTTATGAATGCCTTAGGATCACTTCTTGCCCAAGATTGTTGGTAATGTGGATCTTGGGTGACGCAGACAGAAGCATAATAAGGATAGTAACAACACAAAAAAGACAAGAGTTTTGGCAGAAAATAGGATTATCACAACAGAACCCTTAGTCAGTTTTATTTCTGAATTGAACTCAAGTAAGTTCTGCCTCACTAAGCCAAAAGTAAAACACAATTTGGCATAAAATCTAGAAAAATCAAGAAAAAATAATAAAATTTGCTCAAATAGTATCTTTGAGGTCTAATTTAGGGGTCTCTTGGAGCTTGGTTGGTTACAACTAACTAAGCCTTCTATAAAACTAGACCTTAGGAATCTCTTAAAAAAATTGAGCTTCATTTAATAGTCAGAGCTTAATTTAATAGTCAAATCAAAAGTTATGATTTTTTATCACTAATATGGTGGTTTGGCATAACCAAACCTCTTCTTAAGCTCAATCGTATCTCACTGATCCATAAAAACATCTTCTAAGCTATTTACATTGTCACACCATAACAAATACGAATCTCATCAAAATTAAAGGGAAAAATAAAAATATGGAGTCGCCATGTAATAATTAAAAAAAACTAGGAGTTCTAAAATGGACAATAGTTTCATAGTTTCATGTGGTGGGTTAGTTGTGTTTAAGGAAAGATTGACGTTGCTTTTATTGTATCCTTTCAAATGAAAAGTTATATTTGCCATATGTTTTATCCTAAATTTATTCTACACATACTATTAATTGTCTAAATTCATTTCTAAGCTTATTCATGATTTATTTAAAAAAATAACGTCAATCCCTAAGAATAAGAGACTCGTCAATAAATGAGAATTTTGACATTAATTTCTAAAAATAGATGATTTCTTCGATTTTAAGAAAATTTGGACATTAATCCCTAAAAATAAATGATTTTGTCGATTTATAAAAAAATGATGTTAATCTTTAAAAATAGATGATTTTGTATATTTTTTTGATTTCTTTCTTTTAAAAACAAGATTTAATTTCGATAAAGTCTAAGATAAATCCAAAACATAAAAATTTGATTAAGCTAATTCTTTTCTAATCAACAAACCTAGATAAACAAATCAAACCCTAAAAGAAAAGGTTTCAAGCATCTTCTTATTCATTCATGATTCATTTAAGTTAACAAAACATGCATATAATCCATGATTCTTTGTGTTTATTATAATCAAGGATATTTAGCATAAACTCTAATGAATAAAGCAAATAAAACATGTACTATTTAAATTAAAGCGATAAGAAACTCTAAAGAAGTGAATTTTAAGTCTCCAAAACATATATTTTCAAGTTAAACATGACATCTAAAAAATAAAACCTCTAAATTATAAGAACCCTAAATTGTCATATTTTCCCAATTAAAGGACACGAATGTTTTCTAACCACAATAATGGACTGGAAATCTAGAAAATTGACATTTTTAGGATTTAAGAGAATCGGTAAACATAACATTTCATATCCAAACTTCATTCAAAGAAAGAAGAGAAAGCTTCCATGCCATATTTTCTCATGGATCAAACATTAGCACTTCTTTGTTAAAAGGTGTCAGCTTCCATAAGCATGATTTACTTCTAAAAGGATTATTTGGCTTAACATAAACATAAAAAGGTCTTCATTATTGACTCATAACAACCAAGCTTAGTTCAAACCAACTAAACAAAACTATAATCATCCTTTTTTTTTTTATGGTTTTCATAACATAAATAGCTAAGGAGCTTTCATGTTTTATGGTTGTTAGTCACCCACCACCTGATTTTCAGACATCCATAACCCATATTAACTTAAAAACGTGAATAAAAAATATCAAATTCATAACCATAAGTCAACCTTTAAGCAAGGTCCCTTCAGTAGGCTTTTACCCAAGATATTCTCATGTTTTGAATACCTTAGTGTTTATTACTCAAGTTTCATTGACATTCAACAACTAAAACTAAGACTAAATGAGATCCATTTAACCATAAAAAATGGTTAGGAACTCATATGATTGTTGTTGTTTTTACATGATTGACTTCATATACCAAGCCACCACCACAAATTAAAAATGTTACTAGAACCACTCATGGTTTCTATCAATCCTTGAAGATGCTACTGTTGTCCCAGAATTACCCAAACCATATATAATCCTATAAGATCGATCAACATAAAGGTTTGTTGCTTTAAATTTTGCCCTTGTTGTTTTACGTGTCTTTTTTTAATTATTATTTAATTAAATAAGATATTGGTTCCCATAAACAACATTACTAAATACAATTGAGTCTATGACTTGTGTTATGAGATTAAATATCTTCATTCAAATCTATCTCTCAACTTTTTTTTTTATTATCATTTAATTAAATAAGATATTGGTTCCCATAAACAACATTACTAAATACAATTAAGTCTAAGACTTGTTTTTTGAGATTAAATATCTTCATCCAAATCTATCTCTCAACTTTTCAGTTTAGTCTTTGATTAAATATTGTTTAGCTTTTACTTGATTTTCACATAAATAAATAAAAATATTTTTTTCTAATATGTGCAACCTTACATGATATTTTTTCTTTGATTTTGTTTAATCGCTTTCATGTATGTGTCTATTTCTATTATTGTTTGATTAAATAAAAAAAAATTATAATAAATAAATTTATTAAACATGATTTAGTATATAACTTATATTGTGAGATCAAATATAGTGATCTACATCTATCTCTTGACTTTTCCTGTTTAGTTTATAGTTATAATTAATGATTTTTTTTTTTACATTTATTGACACAAATAATTCTCGATTTATTTAATTAAATGCATGAATAAGCCTTTTCAATCTATGATTATGATTTTTTTTTATGTAAAAAAACATTTTGGAAAAGCTTGCATATTCATTTTCTTTGTTGAAATAAAAGATTATCTAACTCGTGGAGATGGATCCATTAAATAGCTATTACTTGATGTTTGCATATGAAATTCTTGGAATGGTTTTTTTTGCTTAATTTCAATCTCCCACATGTGGAGTGTGCTACTGTTTCTGTCATTAGATCTTATTTTGTTGGTGATAATAGTGTGCAAAGTTTTTATTGTTATTTTTACGAGTTGTTGTTTGTGGAGAAAG
Source organism: Populus simonii (assembly GCA_007827005.2). Taxonomy (NCBI): domain Eukaryota; kingdom Viridiplantae; phylum Streptophyta; class Magnoliopsida; order Malpighiales; family Salicaceae; genus Populus; species Populus simonii. The sequence goes on along the minus strand of CM017466.2, from coordinate 17,007,908 downwards.
AGGTTGCAATGACGGTTGGAATGATGATTATTCGAGGAGAAAATAGAGGAGAGTATGAGGGTATTTTTGGTGCTGGACTATGAGAAGTTGGGTTGTGAGATGAAAATTATAGTCTCAATTTGAAGGATGATGAAGATGAGATTGGTTATAGTGTGGTGTGGAGAAGTGAAAGCTTGAAAAAATTAAGGAAGATTGATTTGTGTGTGAATATTTTTTTCTCTGGACAATGATCATAAATTATGTTGTGAGATGAGAGGATTGATGCTAAGTACAATGAAGGGGAAAATTAAAAAGGACGCTAGAGTTGTTTGATGAATATAATGTCTATGGATTTGAGAAACAAGTTTGGTCTTGAGTGGAAGAGGGGCTGCGTTTGCTTGATTAGTTTTGGAGATTATAATGTGAGTGATTATTGTTTATGAGTAGATAATGTTGTTCCTGATTTCCAGTATTATTGATTAATAAGCGTTGAAAAAAATTTCTAGTGCCAGTGGTGGACCGAAAAGGAAACTATTGGTGAAGGGAGGTTTTTTTTTGTTTGGATTTTTAGGGTTTCTATCTTAGATTTTTTTTTTTTAATATCTTTTATTTTTGTAATTTTAATGCTACAATGATTTTTAGTTATTAATTGAAATATAATAAGATTTTTATATAAAAATCAATATATTTTTTTTGTGTAAATGTAAAATTTTATGAAATTATAAATATAAAATTTAAACTATATTTTTTAAAAACTAAAATAAAAATAAAAAATTAAAAATAACTAAAATAGAAGAGTGTCATAGTAATTTTACTCTCATGTTCGAAGTTTAGACCGGCCTCGCTCGGTGAGCCACACATGCCATAGAAGTGAGGAATCTATTCGACTAGTTTATCACTATTGGGCTTAGTTTCAATTTTTTAAAATCCCATACCCTAAACAAACAAAATCCAAAAATTCTGGAGGCCCATAAAAGAATAGTCTAATTTTCTTTTTCCTTTCTTCTCTTCTCTACTGTCCCCCCACCCTCTGTCTCTCTAACACCCCCCCCCCCGTCCGAACCCACATTCCACTTTACTTAAACAAAACATCAAATCCTTTGAACCACGTCCAATGACTCCCGAAGAACCCGAATTGAAAAATGGACTCGAACCTAAACCCGCAACTGAACAAAAACAAGATCCGGAGCTAGAGACATTGGCAGCACCGGAATCAAAGCCAGCACCTGAACCAGAACCAAAACCAGCAACAATTCACGTCACGAGCGCAGATCCTGAGGCAGAGGAGCCAAATGAAACCGAGATCCAATCAAACGAATCAGAGAAACCTGAATCGAACGAGCAAAATGCGAGTCGTCCTGCTGAGCTACAACAGAACAGAACATTCACGATGAGAGAATTGCTCACTGAATTAAAAACCGAAGAAGGCGACGATGCGGCAAGCACTCCTCTCAGGTTCGGTTCGGTTTCTACGATTAATACATTTCATTGTCAAACGTTTCAATTCTTTCGCTTTCACGCAATACACGTGATTATTGAGATCAGATCAGATTAGATTAGATTGCGTGTTATTTTAAGTGTCTTTCTAGATCTTACCGTAAGATTCTGTAACTGTATCATGCCTGGCAGATTTGAAATTTTGTTAGACTTCTTAGCGTGTGATTTTTGAAAATTTGTTAACAGTCAACAGGGCACACAGCAGCAGCAGCAGCAAAATAATGCGGCAATGGAATTGATTGATAGTGTTACCAGTACTGATGAGGAAGGTCGGTCGCGTCAACGTGTTCTCACATTTGCTGCCAGGAGGTAATAAATTCATTAATCAGCCTTGTTTTTTGAGATTTAGATGCCTTATTATTGATTGTTGTAGAATTTTGCTATAGGTATGCGAGTGCTTTAGAGAGAAATCCAGACGATTATGATGCTTTATATAATTGGGCATTGGTTCTTCAGGTATGTGAAAAGAAAATGCTTCTATGAAATAGTAGTTATCTTAAGCATATGGAGATTTAAAAAAAAAAAATTAGAATCTAGATTGATTAATTGTGTTGATGTGATTGGCATCTTGGTTTGCAGGAAAGTGCAGATAATGTTAGTCTGGATTCTACTTCACCTTCTAAAGATGATTTGCTTGAGGAAGCTTGTAAAAAATATGATGAGGCTACACATCTTTGCCCAACACTTAATGATGTATGTTTTAAACCTATATGCTAAATGATCCTTTTGAATGTCTATAGATCAGGTTATGATGAGGATTCTGACTTCCTGAAATGCAAAAGTGAGATAATAAACTGAGAAAAACTTGCTGGCTGCTTTGAATTCTTGCAAGTGATTATATTTAATATCTATCCATTTGAGCTGGTTTCCTTTTCCTGGCAAAGAAAAGGAATCTTATTAGATAATGAGTAAAATATAATTGCTAAAATTGAGCATTTGCATGAGGGCCATGTGGTAATGATTACTCGTTACGGATACTTCTCAGATCACTTATGAGCCTACACACCATAGTGGGTTTGGAAGATATTCGTTAAGATAGCATTTATTCAATTAAATTATTGATCTATTTTATGAATATATGGATTGTGTTAAAGATTCAATTTTTTTTATTTCAAACTCTGTATCCATGTTTCCTGAAAAAAAAAACTAGATTTAATTGCATCTATGTATCATTTGAACACGATAATATTTGTGGAAAAAGATGTGATTTCAAGATTTTACTCACCCAAAAGTTGTGTTATGTTTATTGACAGGCTTTTTACAATTGGGCTATAGCAATTTCTGATCGGGCCAAAATGCGTGGTCGTACAAAGGAGGCTGAGGAACTGTGGAAGCAGGTTGGTATATAATATTGTTTCACCAATTCAATTTTGTTGGTTCTGCTTTTGTGTGTGCACCAAGTGAACATGCATCTTTGTATCCATTTTCCCTTCTACGAAATCATGCTATCATGTGATATGATAGGCAGTCATTCAGGGTATGCGACCTTTATAACTTGCCAGGAGCCATTTATACTCAAAGCAAATTCCATTTTGCCTTTCCACCTAGCCTTTCCAAGCATGCTTGATTTTCTTATTGCTATGTCCTTCATTTACATGCAGCTCTGCTCATATTTTCCTTAAGAAAGTTCTTTTTAGAGAAGTGAAATTTACAATAATCTGCTTTTTGCAGGCAACGAAAAACTATGAAAAAGCTGTCCAACTTAACTGGAACAGCCCCCAGGTATTTTTTTTTAATTAAATTCTTGAAAGTTCTTTGTTGTTTCATCTGAAACCAAGGTCCACAACTTTCCCATCTGTTTGTAACAACCTTCTACTGCTGATTCCAATTGTTTATGAAATCCATTTCAGGCACTCAATAATTGGGGACTTGCTCTACAGGTATTTTATGTCTCCTGATTCAACACTGTTTATACTTCTTTTCTTCCTGCAAGAACTTTTGTTGAACTTTTGTTTCTTTTAAATTTTGATACTTTGAGATGTTCTGGTACGTGTGGTTGTTCTGGGTAGTTTAATTTGATGCTATATTGAATTTTGCAATTTTAGGAACTCAGTGCAATTGTTCCTGCAAGAGAAAAACAAACCATTGTGAGAACTGCAATTAGCAAGGTACAGAAAGTCATTTGGAGATGTTAGAGTGCTTGGATGAATATATAGGACAAGCAGCAAAGTGATTTTGATTTTGGTATGTCCTAGGAATAGGTCTACTTGTATCTTCTGTCCTTATGATCCCTTTTGCTTGTTTCTAATGCAGTTCCGTGCAGCAATTCAGTTGCAATTTGATTTTCATCGAGCAATCTACAACCTCGGAACTGTTTTGGTTTGTTTAATCCTTTCCATCCTCATCTGTAATATCATGTTTCAACTGTGATTATATCTGTTTTCTTGCTTTATTTAATTTGTAGGTTAAGACAAGATAATTGACTGTCTTTTCACCTCCTCCCACAAATCAGTGAGTTTAAATCCTAAATATAAATGCTTTTTTTTGGCAGTATGGGCTAGCCGAGGACACATTAAGAACTGGGGGAACACCCAATGCTAAAGATGTTTCCCCTAATGAGTTGTATAGCCAGTCTGCTATCTACATTGCAGCTGCTCATGCATTAAAACCAAATTACTCGGCAAGTATTGCACAGTTTCATTTTTATTAAACGTGCTTGTTTAAATTCTGTGATACAAAAAGCATGTACCCTCAGAATTATAATTTCAATTAGCCAAAGGATTATAATTCAAAGCTAAAATTTATTTGATTCTTTACAGGTATATAGCAGTGCATTGAGGCTTGTGCGTTCCATGGTCAGTATTGCATTTTCTGAATTTATGGTTGTTATTTTATCCTAAAATGCCTTCCTCATGATAGCTAACTTCTTTCTCAGTAGTTATGGCTTATGAGGTCTGTGTTGTCTTTTCTTAGACTTTTGATATTAGGGTGGGACATGTTCTGTGACTTATGTGAACTCTGTTGTTGTCTTGATTGGTTGACCATTTCCTAAACCTTGGATTATCTACTAGTTCTTATGCTTTTGGTTTTTGCATTGTTGCCCAAATCTGTGGCTTGACCCCTAAGCTGCTGTTTCAGGTTAATATGGGCACATAAAAAACTGAACTTCATATCCACCCTTTTCATTCCATAATTTTGGATTCAATCAATACCTCCACACTTGTATGTTGTGTTTGCCAGATACTTTTTTTGATTTTATCAAAATACATATTTCCATATTGCCCAATATCTTTTCTGCCTTATTACTACTTATGACTGGAACTCCTATAGCTCCCCTGATAAAATGCAAGGCATTTTGACTTGAAAATGAATTTGTTTTCATAGGTCTTTCTCTATATATCTGAATTTTAAACTGGGTGGAGAAATTGTTCTTTACAAATTAAATCTGATCAGCCCCAATTTTTTGACAGTTACCTTTACCATATCTTAAAGTTGGATATCTAACTGCTCCGCAAGCAGGGAAACCAATTGCACCTCACAATGATTGGAAGAGATCAGAATTTGTTTTGAATCATGAAGGGCTTCAACAGGTAAAATCTAATTTGTTTTGTAATTGTGGATGTCAAAACAAATTAAATGGATCTAAGTCATCTTACCTCTCAGAACATCACAAATAAAAATCATGGCTTTATTTCATTAAGAAGAATTTCCATGTCGGTTATCCATAATGTTGCCAACTTTAGTTCCTTGGAATACATTTTCATTCCTGAGCAGATTAGCAAATCAGAGCAAAAACAAGTTCGCCGGAGCCTCTCTGGCAGACCATCAGATGTATCGAATAGTGACAAAAAGGCTATCAAAGTCGAGGTTCCAGATATTGTTTCTGTATCAGCATGTGCTGATCTGACTTTGCCACCTGGTGCGGGCCTCTGTATAGATACTATTCATGGGCCACTTTTCTTGGTAAGCACCATTTCTTTTTCATTTTTCTTTGAAATATGCCTTTACAATCAGATGATTTTGACTTGCTTTCAGTGTTCAAAATAGTTAATCTTAGCCCTGGAGTGATCATGTAGTGAGATTTGCTCATTTGAAGAGCATCTGTAGCTCTATCTAGTATCTCCTTTAATATAGCATCGATTCATTTGGCATCTATGGTTTAGGGAATGGATAATTCAATAATTTAAACAAGCTCAGTTGTCAGCATGATAGATTATAAAAACAGGACAGGACAGGATATAGGTGACTGGGATATAAATTGGTCCTCTTCTCAAAATTCTTTTCCTTTTCAGGTTATATTCACGATTATTAGAAAGAATTTTATTTTTTTCAACTTTACTGTTCTTCAGTGAACTGTAATCATTTTGAGGGTCTTTTTATCCAAAAACTGGGGATAGAAGTCATAGTGTTTCACATCAAGAACCCATGTTTAAATTCTGCCCATTGATCAGGTTGCTGATTCATGGGAATCCCTGGATGGATGGCTTGATGCAATTCGTCTGGTGTACACAATCTATGCACGAGGCAAGAGTGAGGTCCTAGCAGGTATCGTAACAAGCTGATTGCAGTTATGAATTGTCTGCTTGAACGATGCAACCTTCTTCTGAAGATGTATGTATGATTCATGTATTGAAATTGGGATTTGGTCATTTTGAAATAAGCTGTATATGATAGAATTTGTCATAGAGATGCACTTTTGTAAAATTTTCTCTGCATGATCAAGTGTTGCACATCAATTTTAGTTTTGGGTGGCTGGTGAGTAATTTTGATGCGTAACATTACATACTGAATGAGTTGGATTCGTTGATTTATGTTAGGCACGTGTTTTGTTTTAATCATAACAGTGGCACTACAAATGTTTTGAAATATAATATCCCAGTATATTGCATTTTTCTGGCAATTCCAATAATGATGTAGAAATGAAAGCATACCATGATTCATCGAGTCTCTTAATTTACAGTGCAATATTCTGCCTGAAGTCTTGGATCCTATAGCAAGGGGGAGAGAAATTTGGAAAATTATGGAGATCTGATTGATTTCCGTGTTTGATTTAGAACTTCACCATTCTGTAGGATTAGTTTTCAAAGATTAATCTTTGGTTTGATGCATAGAAAGCTGTTACCTTCATCACACGCGTGCGCTCTCACGCACACATCTATCTTTTCATGTGGTGGTGCGTGAACATAAAATGGGTGCTGCCATTTACTTGTTTGGCGTCTCCTGTGTTTGAGTCTCTTGATTGAAATTTTTTTAAAAATTATTAAATTGATTTTTTTTAGTGATTGATGTATTGGTGTTAAAAATAAAAAATATTATTTTAATATATTTTTAAATCAAAAACACCTTATTTGTTTTTGCGGTGGTAAAGTGTTCTTGCATAAAAATAAAATATTTTTGCTTTAATTTATTTAATTTTGATTTTTTTAGATTGTTTTGGTATGTTAGATTTTTTTAGATTGTTTTGGTATGTTAGTGTTAAAAAAATATATATATATTATTTTTATATATTTTTAAATAAAAATTATTTAAAAAAATAAAAACTAGCAATATCCTATTCGTATTTAACAAACTCAAAGTTCATATATAGAGCAAGTGTTTTTTCTAGGAAACTACAAATATATTGCGAATGGGTGGCTTAAGTTGGGCCAAAGCAAGAACAGCTTCAGCCGAGGCGACAGCTGGAACCTTCAACTCAGCTTTCTTGGTGTTTCGTTTATGGCATACGAAAACAATCGAACTTCCAATACCCATATCTACTGCAGCTAACGATGGGAGGGGTGATATTGCTTAATATTGATTATTTTTGTATAGATAATGAAACGGGCTAGTATGCCTCCAAGTACGTCTTAATACAGCATGAAATGAAAATTAAATTAAAATAAAATAAAATCTAAAATTATGGTTTAAAAAGTAATATTATTTTATAAGTGGACAAACTTCTTTTTTAGTAATTTTATTACCTTAAATCTTTCATTTGATACTCATTTTTTTCGCCAAGTCCAAATTCTATCCAATCTAATTATCCTTTGCATTTTATGGGAAAATTAAAATCTTACTTGTAAGCATATACTAGCAAATGCACCAACATGTTGCCCCAAAGTCATTGATATATTTTTTAAAAATTGCAACATGTTGCCGCGAAGTCCTTCGATATAATTTCCATCTCTCCACGTGATGGCTAGGCCTGCACTTGTGCGTCTAGGCCAAGTGTTCCAAGCTCGGCCTTACAGGCAAGTCAGGCGAGATGTTGTTGCTTGTCTTCTTCTCCAGCAATTTTAAGTCGCGAATCTCTAGAGCTCTGTCCCCAAAGTCTATTTTTGGTACTTTTTATTCATTTTCAGCCAAATACACATTCCAATTATCCAAATTAACAAAAACTAGTTTAGAAGATATTTTCACGGTAGTTTGTGAGCGAAATAACTTTTTATTGGTACCGTGGTTTCATGTTTTTGCTCCTCCACGTAAAAAAAAAACCTTAATACTACCTTCCAAGAATATTTTAGTATTTTGTAGTTTACTACAATCTGCAGAACCACAGAAACCACTTAAAGATCATATCTTTTAACATCTGGTTCACTCTCCTTGTTCTTTCTTAAAGCTTGCCATGTTTTCTTAATCTACCCTGAAGCATATCATCGTCATACTGGTTACGTGCTTTGATTCGGTCTTTCCTTATCCTTTCTTAACAATTCTAAAACCGAATTCTTATCTCCCCTGTGACTAAAGCAGATTGACTGGTGTGCTGGAAGAGCCGTGCTAGTCATATACTGCAATCTAGTGTCTCCAGAGGCTTCGTTGCACCAGCCTTGCGTATTCAAATTATTAGCAGGCATCACACGTTTGAGGCGTGATAAGATGCGCTCAATTTTGAGTACTCATGATACCTAAAGGGGTTATTGTAATTTACCCAAGAAAAAAAAAATTGTTCATGTACTGCAGAGATAGCAGGACTGAAAACAATGCGGTTTCTATTTTCAAATCCAAGCAGCAATAATCACAGGGTTCTTACCAGTTAAGCTGTTTTTTGGTAGAACGTAGCCTGGGTCATTTGTGCTCCCGTCGAGGTCCAAATTTTAGCAGGATAAATCGTAAGAGAGAGGCCTCTATTCAGCTTAGCAATTACCCAAACATTGAACCTTTGCCATGGTCACTTGTGAACAATTCCCAGAGGGTTTAGAGAACTAAAACTTCCGTCCGTTTGCCATTTATTTACGCAGTAAGACGCTCTTTTAAACAGTCCGGCTGCCATCATTTTAGCTGGTAATTTTTGGGTGTCAAAAAAATGATACTTGCGCTCCCCCAGATGCAGAAAGAGTTGTTCTACTTGAGCACAAATAGTAACGACAGATTTAAAGAGCCAGCAACCTTCCCAGATGCGGAAAGAGTCGTTCTACTTGAGCACAAATGATAACGACAAATTTAAAGCGCCAGCAACAAGGTTTCTCCTCCACTTTTTATGAATGCAAACATAAAAAATGCATAGTGTCTACCGCTTCGACCACAAAGGCATGTCAGTTGGGGACAATATCATCCAGCCAGTGTTTTGTTCATTATTGGAACGATTTGTCATTTAAGTCGCAAAACAAATTTTGTCCCTCTGCTTTCCTAATTCAAAACATCAACATGGGAGTATCTCTATCTTTTGATCTCATATCTAAGGCCAAAATATGTTTCCAAAGTAGTGTGCTGTGAGGGAACAGGAACCATGGCCGTGCTATCAAAAGAGCATCTATTTAACCAAGTCACATTAACCATGAAGCTGTTGTTCTATTGTTTCCTCTGCTCATCATCATCATCCCAACCTCCATTTGAGTGCGCTCGATTTTCTGGGTGGTTTCTTGGGACTCCTCTCTGCCGAAGCTCATTTCTTGATTGCTTGTCTGCGGATGGCAGATTCATGTGTTCTCCTTCTCTCTCCTAACATGGAAAGTGAGAAACTCAACTATAATCTCACAGATCATTAGAAGAATGAAACGAAAATTAAAAAAGGACTTCCATTGATTGATACCTCCTCCAATGGTTCCTGATGCTCCCTCAAAATGATATCTTTTTTTTTTCCCGGCAATGGAAGAAACTTGGCTGCTTTGCTAAATAATTGAAATCCCTGAACATCTCCATTTTTTATGCTTGCTTCTAGCTGCAAAAAATTAGCGGCACAAATATGAACACTTTATATCTTGGATGACGGTAACCAAAATCATTAAGTTGGAGTTCTTGCTCTTATTTAGTTCTGCTAATACTTCACACATTATGTTTCTGTCAGAGTCTATCTTCCATAGTTTCTTCTACTGGTCTATCATAACGATGTGAATACGTAGAGAAACCCCAAACCAGAAGGTAACCAAAATGGTTTTATAGATGTTATACCTGAACATGAACAATTCCAAAAATAATGCTAGCAATAGGCAGCCAGCTATCCTCGGGAGACAGAGACATATTTGATCTATTGAGCCAGATAAGAAAAATTACATAATCAAATCCATGCATCCAATCCATAATCAACTAACATGTTCAAATTAACTGTAATTAAGCAGGCACTGTAGATTATCCTTGATAGCATCAGGCAGTGTAATATATTAAGCCCGGAAATTGTTTTACCACACACTTACCTCTTTAATAAAGAACAAACTGATTCACATTATAAGTCCATCATCAATTTATCAATCGAACTAAAATATATAGCTTCTAATCAACATTAACAAATTTGTGAAAATCTTGAATGAATACCCTGTAAACTCCAACTCAAAGTTCACATTTTGCATTCAACAGTCATGACCAAACTAGCAAGACACAACATATGTGGACAACAAGTCCCAAATGTTCACACTCCATAATCACTTCCTAACCAAGAAAGACAACCTACACTACAAATCAGCATCTCTTATAAAACTTAGCAAAGCATAAAAAAAAAAACTGGATGCCATATTAAAAAATCAGAATAAAGAGAGATAATGTAAGCATGGTACTATAAAACAAAAGGGGAAAAAAAAACCTCAAATAAGGGGCCAAGTAAACAAGAGAATAAATAGCATATCTCCTTTTCCCAGTATCAAGCCAAGCAAAAACCCAACTCTGCCAACAAAACAACAAAAGATCAGAACTTTATCGAGACACAGATTCCAAAAACACAACAAATACAAAAATTTTAAAAATCAAACACAGACCAACACACTTACCAACCAATTAAAGTAGGGAATGAAACTGATGATACCCATAACAGCAATTCTCGTATCAGTAGTAGTAATCCCCGAATCACTCTCCTCCTCCTCATCCTTAGTAGCTGTGTTTGGTAAAAGCAAAGAGCTCAGCATACACACACTGATAGCAACAGCAAACGGGGTGTCGTCTGACAACGCTGCCCTGCATATTCCCCTGTTAAACTTCTTCCTCTGTATTAACAACAACAAAAAAAAGTTCAAAGGGGAGTAAAAAAAGAAGAGAATTTGCAGTGTTTTGTTTTGTTTTACCTTGATGAGGGTTTTACAGTGGTGGTGGTGGAAAAAAGAGGGTTCTAGTTTGATGAGTGGCGAAGTTAAGTTAGGAGGTTTTAGGGAAGGAGAAAGTGAAGCGGTGGTGGCCAGTGTGATCATTGAAGGGAGGAGATGGAGAATGGGTTTTAAGGAGAGAGTGTGATCAAAGGTAGGAAGGAAGGAGTTAAGGCAGAATCTTGAGTTTCGTACTTCTTGAGAAGAGTGTGTGTGGGTACATCATGGTCATACATGTTGACAGCTTCTCTCTCTCTCTCTCTCTCTCTCTCTCTCTCTATATATATATATATATATATATATATATATATATATATATATATAAAATCGCTATAAAAAAATATATTTCCTACCATTATTATAATAATCATTTTACTCTTATCTTTATTATTTTTATAACTATCATCCTTAATAAAATTACTTTTTAATTATTATTTTTATATTTTAAAAGCAAAGTATTAAAAATTTTAAATTTAATTTCAACTCTTCATTGTTATTTCAAATATAATATTTAAATTAAAATGTCTTTCTAATTCCTTAATTTTCATGCCAATTAGCATACCATTGATTGACCTCAAGGGATTTGTTTATATTGTAAAAAAACAAAAAAACCAAAAAAGCCTCCAACTTAAAGAGAAAACCTCAATTAAATCCCTAATATATTTTTCATCAAGAATTGAGTCTCCAATCTAATATAATGTTCAAGTAGTAATGAGAAAATCATGTAATTTCTCTTTATTTCATTAAGAACCCATAAATTTACTAAAACTCTTCACATCATGCAATAGAACAAATTATACAAATAACTGTGAGAGTTTTATGTTTTTATATAAAAAAATTATTTATGACTTGAGTTTAATGTGATTCAAAATGAGGATATTTGAGAATTCACTTATTTTTATATTTCTTTATGTATAAGAAAATTTAGTGTGGACTTCAAGTGATTATTTAACAGTTTTATAGATTAAAAATAAAAAAAATGATTGAGAATTCATTGTTAAATTGAGAATCTAATTGAGATGGAAAATAAGTTGGAGATTTAATCGAGACTAGCATCAAAGGTCGGGGACTTTTACGAGGTTAACAAAAAAAAAACTCATTCAATTTGACATTTTAGAATCTAAACATGTCACCACAGATTAATCATATTAGAATCCAGATTTATATGGTGGAAATTGCTCTAAATATGGGTGGATTGAGAAGGCTAGGTTTCTACTATGTCTTGTGTAAACACTCATTAACAGTGAACCAACTGCCTTCTTTTTTTCATTTTCTAACTTTGTTTTTCAATCAAACCCTCGAAAAGTATAAAATGTAAAGATAAGGGACTAAAATGTAAAACTCGAGAAAATATGTGGCTAACCCATTTGAATTGATTTCATCCCATTTGTTGCTAAATTGGACTCTTAATTCAGGATGCCTTGACTTCACATGAAATGGAGATGCACGTGCACCTCTGACAATGAGGCCGATAGCAGTATAACAAGCATCAAACAAAAAATCCATAAAGAGGGAAGGGGAAATTTATGGCTCTCCATTCATTTATTACCATTCTCTAATAGTTGTGAAATCCCCAAGTGCGTAGTAGTAGTAGCAGTACAGGTGAAAGTTCTACCAACATGTACAAGATCGAATATGTATGAACAAAATAATACATTTGAATAACCTGATCAAGTATCACGACGTACATATAAACAAACACTCGAATCTTTCTACTCTCTCATGGCAACTGATTCAAACAAACGGTTAAAAAGGAAATTTCTGTCAACTTGCAGATACACTTCGCCTGGCACAAGAAAAGATTGTTTCCGCTTGAACTTGATATGGTATGATCTTCAAAGAACTGTTTGTAACGGATTTGCAGAAGATACATGCAAACCGTACTTGTCCTTTGCAACCTTCCTCCGTAGCCGTACTCGAAGATGGTTCCAATCCGGCCCATAAAAAGAATCACAAGCACTTATCTGCATGATGTACAGCTCTTGCCTGAATTTACAAGGATTCACTTTACGGTGATAAGAATTAAGCTTTCAGGAGTCAACATCACTCCTTTCACCGTTCTCTTCCCCACCAGTTATGGCTTTCAGCTGCTGTTGCAACTGTAAAAATGACAACATTCTCAACTTAATTCACCTCAGAACTGGGTATAAATGTTCTACATATTCAACTCTTGTGTTTGGCTCATCATGAAAGAAGGGGTGAGGCTCCTATTAGAAATCATCCTACTTCCCCAAGCGCATGATAATATAAAGCAGGGCAAAGACAGCAAAATCAATCCTCACAAGCAACTTACTTGCTCATATTTTAGCTTTTCAGAATTTAGTTCATTGGTTAAATTCATCATCCTGCAACAGGTGAGTGAGAAAATTAAACTTACATATGTATAAAGACCAGAAAGGAAAGGTATAAAGACAAGTAAGGAAAGGACAAATGATCAACCTATTTTGAAGCTCGGTGATCTTTATCAATAATGACCTCTCCCTCTCAGAGGATGCTGATTCAACCTGTGAGAATGAGTAGATCAGAATTTGGGAATATTCCACAATGATACAGCAATCACAATGGTCACTATGAAGTAGACTCGGTAATTTGAGGAAATGCAAAAGAAATAATCAAAAAGCAATTTTCACAAATAAGTGTCCTCTTGCAAAATGTAGAATCAACACAAGTTCAGTTATATGACCCTGCGTACCAAGTCCCAATAAAACATCATCACCAGAGAAATACTTAGATCTTAACAATGGATATGCTTGTATACAAGAATTGAAACCCAAGAGCTGCATTATAGATAGAAAATCTGCTCACACTTCCATTATTCTCTGAACCACGAGGCAGTGGTGGCAACTTTCCATTTTGAGCAGCTGAAATAAAACACCCACGACTTGTTCAATTGCTTCACCCCTAAAATCATACCAAATAGCATGCGGTAACAGATTTGTTACTCACCTTCTACAGCCTCGGCTGGCTGCAAGCTATTCAATAAATTCATAATAATATCCTGGAATTAAAAAAAAAAATGATTACAAGAACGACTGGCTTTAGATTTTACAGAATTCAAGGCAAACAAACCTTGAAAGGAAAAACAACTCAACTGTAAGTCTTTACCTGTTGAATTGAGGTCTGCTGAAAAAGATTCTGAAGATGAGGCAAGAGTAATGCAGGTACAGTATTGTTGTTAACCTCTTTTGGAGGCTGATTATTCACAGGCTGAGAAAAAAACACGAGAATATTCAGAGTCAGAGAAAAAGTATGAGTTATATATATATATATATATATATATATATATATATATATATATATATAAACTAAAATGCATCAGCTTCTTACTGTGAATTACATAGTGCAATCCACAGTAAAAGGCCGATGCCTTTTAGTTATAGGTTTTTTTTCTTTTTAATTTTTTTTGTTTAATTTAGTTCATTAATATTAAATTTTTTTCTATTCAGTTATCACACTCTCATGACATAGATCCCAGGTTTAACAGATTAACCTAATTTGACGGGTTAATCTAGTTGACTCAAATTTCTTTTTCTTAATTAGTTTTTTTCTTCCGATATGTTTTTTTGTTTTGTTTTTTTCTTTTTAATTAATCTTTTTTTGTTTAATATAGTTCATTAATATTAATTTTTTTTTCTATTTAGTTATCATACTCTCATGACATGGATTTCAAGTTTGACAGGTTAACCTAGTTTGGCGGGTTAACTCAGTTGATTCAGATTTTTTTTCCTTTTCTTAATTAATTTTTTTTCTTCCAATTTCATCTTTTAATATCGATTTGATTGAGAATTAAATTTTATGATTTGTTTTGTTTACTTTTCATTAGATTATCGTAATCTCATGTGGGGATTTTACTATACCTCTCCTCGCAAAGCACTATTCATTGGAATAGTTCTTTGCTTTATTTTTTTTTTCTTTGTTTTTTCCTTTTCAATTAATCTTTTTTTTCATTTAATTTCATTCTGTAATATTAATTTTTTTTCTATTTAGTTATCACACTTTCATGACATGGCCTTGCAGCCAGACACACATCTAAGGCTCTTGGGCTTGATGTTGTAGGTAGACCCACTTAAACTTGGATCATGCAAGTTTAATATTTATTAATATTAAAAATATTATTATTTGTATTATAAATATTACTATTGATATTATAATTAATATTATAAATATTACTCTTGAGTCAAGCATTGCAGCCAGACCCAAAGCTCTTGAATCTTAGCTTTTTTCGATATTTTTTATGCCAAAAAAAAATTATTCCGTGGCACAGCGCGGGCCACTTAACTAGTGTTTATATAAAAGTAAGACTTGATAACAAATCAAGTCATTCTTTATCTTGAAATTAAGAGCAAAACTACGCCTAACTTGGTTTCTAAAGCTATTGACTACGTGGACACTTTAATTCCACCACCTTTCAAAAAGAATCTCATAAACTTACAAGGTATGTGGTGATAAATTTGTTTGATCAATATCAAGAGCTACATACATCAACAGAAGGTCAAAGCACATACCATTTGTTTGGGTTCAAACATCCATTCACCAACACTAGCAGACTTTTTCAGTGGAGACTGAAAATCACAAGAACAAAACATCAAATGAGAAGTAGACAACAATAGTAGTTACTAAAAACTACTGGGTAAAGATGAGCCACTTACTTGGGAAGACCGGCGTGGAACTGTACTTAATGGAATATCCTAGGGCACATTCTTTAGTTAGTGAGAGTCAGATAATAAGATAGCATGCCATAAGAATTGAGTGTTACCTTTACAAGATCTAAATTTTCTGATGTAACTGAGAACCTCCCCTTTATTTGGACTAGATTTGTCTTCGGCTTTTCATCCAAAGAATCTCTAAATCCTATTATTGGAAACAAGTAATGATAACAAATTCATAAGCTATGTTATAGGAATGGCGACACCATTTGATAGCTTTAAGTTCTCACTCTTTTTGGTGATTATGATGGTAATAACAAAAAAGGGGAAACTAAGTAACAATAGTGATAGCTGTGGTAATCTTTAATACAAAATGTATTTTTGTACCTCCTGAAGATTTTATGGGAGCTGAAAAACTGTTTGCTGAAGCTCGATTTGGAAGAATTAGAGGACCGCTAAAGCTTGGAGCTTTTCGAATTTCACGGGTGGCTCTTTCAGCTGTTGGCTGTCTTTCATTCTCAAACCTATTAACCAACAGACAAGAGCCAGATAATTTCAATTTGGAGCTTACAGAAATATAGAGACAGCAAAGCATACACTAGTTTCATAAATTTGGGCAATAACATTCAAGTTCAAATAAATCAGTGTTTACACAAACTAGTTTTCCTCAACAAAGACATACAGAAGGGATTGGACATTCTATCCTCGTTTCTATACTAAACATCAAAATTCAACTCCCAGAAAGCCACTATACCACATCTTTCTCTGCTAACTTTTAACTAAGGTTCTTTGGCTGCAAAATGTGAAAGAGAATGTAACACACGAGCATTATTTCTGTTAACTTTTTAATGAAGGTGCTCTGGCTACAAAATGTGAAAGTGTGTATCGAAGAAGCATTAAGTAATTGAAGGCTAATCAAATTTAGAATTCGTGTAATACATTGTTTTTTAATTGATATCTTCTTTCAATATCCTATTGTAAGAAGAATGTTGTGTCAAAAGTATAAAATGACAAATTGAACTTTCATAAAATAGTAATGAAGCTCTTACTCAGGACCTGGCATTCTTCAGTTCAAGAAGGATTGTTACAATTTATTACAATCAACTCATGCTCAACAAAGCACCAGCCAATTTATAGTATCATATCTTAAAGTAATTCCAAATGCTCAATAAACTACCCATTCAACCTAATGAACTACCTTCCTTTTGCAAGTCTGGGAAGCAGGCTAGAGTTATGTCAAGTACAGGGAGCAAGGCCTTTAAGTACCATCATTAACACAAGTTACACAAACAAAACCACCACCCATGAAACATTATATTTCAAACAGCTCTAGTTGGCGCATAGTTAATGCTGAAAGACAAACTAAAAAGAAAAAAACAGACCTTTCAGAAGTGCGCCCCCTTTCTGACAATGAATGAGAAAGTACCGTACCAGGCATGAGTGGCCCGCTAAGGGTTTGGCGACTTTTCACTGTTTTGGCCTTGGCTTGCATCACATCATTTTCTGAGGTTGACGCCTTTGCTTCGGTGCTTGATCCATTTCTCTTCCACCCAACTTTTTCCTGGCTACTGGTTTCCAGCAAGTCACTTTCTGGTAACCTGCCCTTTCTGTTTAAGTTATCCACCCAAGGCAATTTACCACCACTTAATTGTCTGCTGTATTCAGCCTGCTGCATTTCACTCTTCGAATTTACATTCAATGAACTAGATTGGGAACCAGTAGTGACCTGCAAACAACAAACAAGCTCATTTGCTTGAGAACCAAAAAATTCCTAAAGCAACAGAGGTATCTCAAGCAAAAGTAAATATATAAGTCCTGGTGACAACTTCAGATTAATAAAAGAAGTCTCCAGTGACAAATAACTCATCTATACCTTATCACCACCAAATTTCACACTTTCATCTTCTTCCCTTGTCTCTAGCATATCATCATCATCATCTCGCACCTAGAAGAAAAGGCACAATTATCTCCTAATTGTATAACCAACGAGAAAAATACTACCAAAATGAAGAAAAAATGCAGCCTCATTAAACAAAGCATTTAGATGGTTAGCTTACTAGAGATGCTTGGGCTTTCAAATCATCAAGGTCAAAATTCCAGGCACTAACTCCTCGTTGGTACTCGCTCTGATGAGGGTAAGACAAGTCATTACATAAGAGGTCAGAAAGAAAGAAATAATAAAGTAGGTCGGGGTACAAATACATTTGACCTATAAATGTTGCTTGTCCTCAATTATACTTTCAGTTCTTAATACTCCATACTAAATACCCTGGCACAGTAGATACCATCACCCAAGAATTTAAATGATAACATTTTCTAAATCAGAAGAGATTATAACTGTTATTATTGGCATAAAATTAAGATAAACAGGTTTTATTGGAAAAAGAATATGTGCTTATATTTGTCTGTACTGTTGGCTTGGTTCTACAGTGGGATTGAGTAGCGAGAGCAAGTCAAGGAGCACATTTTGGTGAAGAAAGAAAAAGAAGTAAAAGAGCTATAACCTTGTCACATAATACTGATCTTATGGCATGGATTGCCAGAAAGAAAGTGCAAGCCAACATCTCTTTCCATTTAGCTGGTCAAGCAAATACCCAGTGTTTTTTGTTTCAATTGAACCATTTCTTTTATTTAAACAGGGTCTATAGTTAAAAGCTACATGATCATATTTTATTTTATGAACAAATGGCTTCTTATGGATTATGATCTCTGGTTTAAAAAATTCTAAGGGAAAGCATAAGAAACATTTTATTGGTCAACTCATTCAACAGTAAGAAAGAAAAGGGATATTCAATTATGGGACCAAATGACACTGGTCACTGTTTGTCATCTGTTAGTGTCTTGATAAGCAATAGACATCTGTAGAACCCCCAAGCGGGGATATACTTAAATGACTCAAAAATATAACCAAAAATCAGTGTCTAAGAACAGCTGAGGGTGCTAAAACGAACATTAAACTTATGTAATCTAACCAAGCAAGAAAAGGAATAGGAAGAAATTAATGAAGAAGTATTTGCTAGGAAAGCAATGTATGATGACCTTCTGCAAGTGCATCAATTAAACAGATGAAAAGCATCTTCTTATGACGTTGAGAAGTGTGCTAACCTGTGACAATGCCTCTTGTTCAGCTGAAGGCATTTTCTTTAGAGCCAGCTGTGCAGCATCTTTAAGCTGCAATATCTCAGCAAGTTCATAAAACAGCACAACCAGAAAAACATGAGGCACAAATCAAGCATTGTACCAATATGATCGCTAACCTGAATTGCTTTCACACGATTCCAAAGTGGGGGCAAGTCCGCAAACAACTTCTTCACAGAAAGTTCTGGAGGCTTCACATGCTTGAAAAAGGAGTGCTTCAATAATTTCTCAGCAGTTGGCCTCTTTGTTTGATCTTTCACAAGGCACATTGCAACCATTTCTTTAAAAGACTGATCACAACTGGAAATCCTCAAATTAGAACCTTAATATACATTGGAAAAAGAAATCAGTGATGAGAGCTATACTAGAAGCCTTCCGACATTCTTACCAGGCCAGCAAAGAAAATGGTGCAATTTTTCTTATATGTAAATGCAATTTCAGAGTAAATCAATTGTTGTGAAAATCTAGCGAGAAAGAGTTTCAATACCTTAGAGAACTTTTTATCACGATCATAATCAAGACCAGGAGGAGCATTCTGTATGGTCATGAGAAGAACCTAACAGAATGAAAGATAACAGGAAAAATAAAAGGTATCTCAGTAAGCCACTTAAATTAAAGCTTCCCTGAGCTCAAGCTGTATCTCAGTGAACATTCTTGTTGAATACTAATAAATGGAAATACCTTCATTGGAGGATATTTTGAGAAAGGTGCGTGGCCATGCGCCAACTCAAGTGCCGTTATACCAAATGACCAAATGTCAGCCCTGAACAGGAAGAAAGAAGCAATCAAGCAACAAGCTTATAGGAGTTTTCTTTTCTTTCTCAATTTTAATTCACAGTCAGTTTCTTCAATAGATAAAGGAAAAAGTTCTGCCTAACCATCAATTAAAAAAAAATGATATCAAAAGAAAAAAAGAGCAGAGAGTGTGAGAGAGTTCCTCCAAGGAAAGAAGTGAAAGTATCATGAGAACTTCTGTCATCCAAAAACAAGACTAAAAAGTGTAGCCAAACTTATTTACAAGGCTTGCACACACAAGAATGCATATATACACTCAAACCCAAATTTGGAACATGACAAGTACTGCCAAGGGTTTTAGGGAACACAGGAAGTGGATGTAAACATAGCTTAATAAGTTGCAATCAGGGAAATCTAACTTGACAAATTACATTAAAAAAAAACTCACTTGGAATTATATCCACTTCCTGGCTGCAAAACCTCAGGTGCCATCCTGCAATTTGAAAGTTAAAGAGCGCGGAGGAAAACACTTTCTAGTATAAATACATCTCAAAACTTATATTACATATAAATCATTACTGATAATATTTACCAGCATGGAGTCCCCACAAAAGTATTTCTAGAACGTTGTCGATCACCTGCATCAAACATGCAAGCTGAAACACCAAAATCAGCAAGCTTTACATCTCCATTTGTATCCAGTAGTATGTTTCCAGCCTGCAAAAACAATTGAAAATAAAAGTTAACATGAGACATGGTGTTGAAAAATAAAAAAGAGAAACTTGGACCATCTGGTGAAATAACTGTGCCATCTTAATGCTTTGCTGACCTTAACATCCCGATGAATATGCCCTTGTCGATGCAGGTACTCCAAAGCCTTGAGGGTTTCTTTTAGAATAGAACCGATAGCAGGCTCCTCAAATCCATCAGAATATGCTATCTTCATGAGGTGCAAACAAGAACCCTCAGCCATGAATGGCATGACCACCCATAGATTATGGTCAACAACAAACGAACAATATGCTCTAATAAGATTTGGATGATCTATCAAACTCATGGTTTGAGCTTCCCTCCTTATGTCATCCTATATTAAAAAAATCCATCAAATAGCCACTTAAATAAACAATGGACATTAATGAACAGCTTACACAGACAAAATCAGTAAGAAGAGCAGAGTTTAACTAATAGAACAACTGAAAATATCTACTATCAGGACAAATGCACAAACCCAGAGCAATAGCCTTTCAAATATTCAATAAAAACTTCCAAGCACATTCCTTTTCTGGGTTTTATATCACTACGATCAGAAAGCTAGCAGTATCTGAAATCCATTCACCAACATATGACTGAATTTGCAAATTCTTATATCCAGCTCCAAAAGGTTAGTCCAAGAGATACCAGCCCTTTTTGTAACTTCATTTCACTAACTAGTGCTGTGACTTGTAATCGGTGCTTTATTAATTATTCCATTCCATAATTATAAGTATGCAACAAATATGATAAAAGCCAAATCACCATAATCCGAAATGTTTTCTTAACAGCAAGCGCTGCACCAATCAGTATGAGTTAGTGAGCATTAAAATTCAAAATACTGAAATTGATTTTTATCAAAAATATTATTTTCACCTACTGAATTAAGAAGGCAAACGTGTAAGCATACATAATTAGATATGAAAAGCATACTGCAATTAACAATTTCAAGTCTGCCAAATTTTTCCACTTTGATCCGATATAAACTAAAATTCACATATGAGTCTCGAATTCATTAAAAATAATTTTACAAATGCAATAAAGCTTAAAAACTCTGAAATAAAAACTTATCGAAAATTTTACCTGTATCTATAATTCAAAGTGAAAAGTTCATTGTAGATAAGCAATCCTATACTATATCGAATCAAGACCGCTAAATTAACAAAAAAATCATAAATCAAATTCAATAACAATCACAGTCACAAGAATGAACCCAATTATCACTTAAAATCTCAATCAATCCGCTTCTCTGCTGATTATAACCACTCAATAAAAGTTCATTCAAAGCTAAAAACACCAAAAAATTCACAATTCGATCAAATCAAACACGATCTGACCTAAAATCACAGTAAAAATCACTTCAAATTACAAGAAAAATCAAGTAAAAAATGAGTCAAGACAGTAAGAAAAAAAGTACACGAACCAGATTAATGTTGCAACGATCGAGATCCAAACACTTGATAGCGACGACTTCATTGAACGGAATATAGATCGCTCTATAAACAACGGCACTCGCTCCATATCCTACTTCTTCTAGTAACTTGTAATCAATTGGATTCACTGTGTATGTCTTTCCCATCCTGCCCATCCACCGTCGAGATAGCGAATCTTCCACCACCACCACTTCCGGTAGTAATCGACGGTTCTGTAACTCTCTCTTTTCTTGGTGAGATTAAAATGTTGCCGTTTTAAGGGATATAAGGGCGTTTTATTTTGATTGATTCGTTGACCGCCGATAATACAAAGAATCTGGAGAGAGTGGAGACTAGAGAGAGGGAGGCGATGACGTGGAGAGAGTGATGTGTTAGGATTTTGACACGTGGAAAGAGTTTATATTGGATGGCTGGGACCTACTTCGTGCTTTGCTGTTTTTTTTTTATATATATAATTATATATAGTTAAGGGGTGTGTTTAGTTTTTTGGTTGCTGAAATTGAGGTTTGTGCATGGCTCATGAGTTTCGTATATAACTGAGTTATATTTAATTTCAATTTAATCTTAATTATAAAAATAAACACATTTAAATTAGATTCACGCCTCGAGCTGGATAAAAAAAAAATTAGAGTGAAAAAGAAGTTAACAGTAGTATTTTTTTAAAAATAAGAGAAATAGAAATGGGTTAAAACTCAATTAATTTGATGATATGATTAAAAAAAATAAATGCCAATAATAATAAATAAAAAAACAATATTGATCTAGATCAAGCTAAATTAATGCGTGAAACTTGTGACCTATCATATATAATCGGGATAGCTCTATAAAATCATAAAAAATTAATTGTGAAAAAACCTAGAAAATCTAAGTTAGCCTGATTCAATCTTTTAAACTCATGACCAACAAAGTTAGTAAAATTTCAATCAATAAAATATTAAGGGACAAAATCAAAAAAGAAAATTCAAATAAAAAAAGATTAAAAACAAACAAATAGAAATCAAAAAAATAAAAACCAAACTTGACATAAAATAAAATAAACTAAAATATTGAGGGGTGCAATTGAAAAAATAATTTAATTAAGAGAATGGTGTAAAATATTGGGAAATGCAATTATAAATATAATTTAATTAAGAAAATGATTAAAAAAATCATAATTAAAAGAATGTTGACCAAGTCTTTACTGGTAAATAAAAAAAAAGAGGATTAAATTGAAAGAAAATTCCAATGATATGGATTATTTAAAATAAAAAATATAGGGATCAAATCTGAAAAAAAAAATCGAAGGGCTGCTTTGAAAATGTGCATGGGAAGGCTCTAAAACCGAGAAAAAGAGAAAAAAAAAAGGAAAAAAAAATAATCCATGCAAAACCTGATATTTTTTTGCCACGCATGACAACCTAAGAATGGAGGCGACGTTGTGAGAATTAAAACATCATCATGAAAGCTGGAGTTTGACAGTCAAATGACACTATAGTACTATACACGTAGTCTGAATATCACAGGAGGCTCGTGTGATTATGTGATTGTCGCATGCAACCAAGTTTTTAAAATAAAATAATATTTTATATATGTCAAAATACTAAATTACCTCTAATTAGATTCAATAATTACAAAAATAACAAAGCTAGAAAGAAAAAAAACCTTGACCCAAGGCAAAGATAATTTTAATCCAATGGCATTAAAGTCATTTCACTATATATCTAAAATGAAAAGAAAAAAAAAACCATCACACCATCATATTAATTTTTGTCTCGAATGTCATATAAGTCATTTCACTACATAAAAATAAATAAAAGACTAATCACAAGGCCAATTATGTTATGTTTATAAATATAAAATCATCATTTTACCATTCAAATACATAATGTCAATGATTTTGTGGCTATAATGAACAATGCTACAGAATAAGTCGGAGCCCTTTTAATTTGTGAATTTGATGATTTTCAGCTAATATTTGCAAGTATGGCAACATAAAAAAAAATTTCTTTTTAATGCATTAGTTAGATTGTATAGATGATAGTAGACATGGGCTCGTGTTACACTAAGGGTTTGTGATGTTTTTTTGGTAAAATATTTAGGTATTACAAACACATTTAAAAAAAAATAAAAAAAATTCAACAACTCATATCATAGTCTTGACCAACCAAATAAACTGATTTTATTTGAATTAGACAGAAAAAAATAGAGGTGATGATAGCTAAAAAAAACAATCACAATCACTCGAGTAAAAAAACCATTATCTAAGAGAAAAATAATGATATTATTTAATTTTCAACCAATTAAATATGGAAGGACAAAATAGAGTAAGAAAAAAAAAAAACAGTGTAAGTCAATTTAAGCTAGCATAATAGAATGTAATATGGGGATTAAGGGGTGAGCTAGTTCGGGTTAACCCGCCAAACCTGCATCCTAGGTCATAAGGTTGGGATAACTCGATAGAAAAAAAAACTAAAAAAAAAACACAAAGCCAATTTTTTTAAAAAATTCAAACATCAAAATTGAAGAAGAAAAAGAAATAAGCCAAAAAGAAAAGATGTCAACCGGTGACCCGAGTTATCAGACCAAAAATACCTTGCATGAAAAAATTACGAAGCACAATCCTCAAGAAATGAAATGCTTAAGGACAAAATCACAAAAAAAATCACAAAAAAAGATTCAAAATAAATAATAGCAATTAAAACAATAAGAGTTAAAATTGAAATAAAAAAAATAAATTAGAGGGAAATAACAAATTTTAGATTTGGGGATTAAATTAAAAAGAATAATAACTTTAATAAAAAAAAAATCAGGATCAAATTATAGAAAATAACATATCATAAATTTAGATTAAATGATGAAATTAAAAATCAATAAAATTTTTATATAGAAAAACTAAGAAAAAAAATCATAAATCAAAAGAATAAATTTCAAATTAAAAAAAAAACAAATGTCTAATTTTAGTGTGAGTGTATGAAAGTTAATGTAATTATACTATTATCAGTAAAACAAAAAAGAAGAGTAGATTAAATTACTTTTGAGGTGGATTACCCACCGCCTGTATAGTTACTCTAATACATCCATACAAAAAATAATTATAATCCTCTCCTTGTAAAAATAAAAGCAAAGCTTATTGTTCAATTAAATTTTAACAATATCTGAAACAAATTCCTATGTGATCCCGACACAAATTTTTAACCATAACTTGTTGATTTAAGACGTGAGGTATTGGCAAATTTGAGTTTTGTTTGGTAGTTTTTATTTGAGAGAATCACAAAGATATTTGAAGTTATGATTTATATATATATATATATATATATATATATATATATATATATATATATATATATATATATATAGTCATGAAAGATTCTATTTAGAATCAAAATAAATGTAAAATTAAATTAAAATTTATATATGATTTGAATTCAATTGATAACTTATTATAATTTTTATACTTAAAATAAAATATTAAATCTTATAAATGAACTCAATTATACTTTTAGAATATTTAATTATAAAATTGAATTGACTATTTTATCTTTGATTTAGAATTACATTTGACATATTTTCAGTAAATAATTTGATATTAAGACCAGTGGTATTATGTGCAGTGACCTCCTCAAGTTTTCTGGTGTCTGAACTTACTATTCAGAGTAAAAACATGGTCTGTAGATTGAATGAAGAATCTGTTTCTCTTTTCTTGATCAGATTCAATGGAGAATCCCCTGAACAAGAGAAGGGAAGGGAAGAATATATCTCATTTTTAATATATTTTTTTTTTAAATATTATCTCAAAGCTTTTGCAGGTACGAGTAAAGCCACCTCACAACAAACTATAAATCTTCAGAATTTGCCAAAATTATAGAATAGTTTCATATGTTCATGCCCAGAAACCTCCAAGAACAAGTAAATGTTAAGAAACATTAACATATAAAACTGATGTCTTTTATAGAATACTGTTTTCCTTTTCAAATTCAACCTCTCAAGTGCCTCTTTTGTTCTTTTACTAAGCTCCACTAGTTGTTGCAGGTCCAGCAGCCTGCATAGAAGCAAGAAAAAACCGATCAATCCACAAGAGGGCCTTTCCCATTACATGGTCTCGAGAGCATGCTTGGATGTATATTAATTTCACCTATTGTAACAATCGTTTTGCAGAATATAGTGTCTTTAACCAAAATCTAGTGAATGAAGCGAATATCACAAAACAGACTAGCAGAGCATAAATAATCAACACTCTCGGCACAAAACAGGGAGAAGGAACTAGTAAAAAGTTTGAAATGCTTACCGATCGATTGACAGGAGATCATGAATGCATTGCAGATTAAAAAAAGTTAAACTAAAAAAAAGGCCACGTTCATGAATGGTAACCGGTCACATGCACAAGGATGAATACAAGATGAACACGCGAGTAATTCAAGAACGAAGAAAATTTAAAGAGAAAACATCCCAATTCATATCAATCCCAAAGAGCAGTTAAGGAGATTAAGACATGACCTGTACCTCTTGCTACCGAGTCTAGTTTGATCTATCAAGTAAAGCGAGACTCTCAACAAAATAATCAGCGTAGTCATCAAGTAACACCTCCAGCCCCGTATCATGAATTTCCTGTGTCTGAGGATCACATGAAACTAACTGAGAATTTGCATATCCTGCCATTAATATCTCTCCATTACTCCTAAAAACCACCGGCCTTGCTATATCGAGCATTTCAATCCGGTATTGTTTGTCCCATGATTCCCTCGTACCATATTGGCTCATCACCCATACCTCACAAACATAATTTCCGCCGTAATCCTTAAGGACATTGAAAGAAAGAGAGTTCTTGAACACTGAAATGGACAATATCGCTGCTATCCGTTCCGTCGGATCGAAACATTCAGGCAGCATTAACTCTCCGAATGAATTATTGCTTTAAATCAAAGGATAGTGCCAGCATACCGTTATTTTCTCTAGGATGTAGAAGCCAGTAAATGACCCCATTTACAATGGCCGGGATTGCCAAAGCCATGGAGGGTGATGCTGCGCAAAGTATCTTCATTCGCAAGACTACTGCTGACATCAGCGTTTTCATTCCAAGATCCTGAATTGAGCGAGTAAAATTGAAAAGCAAATGGACGCTCGTCCTCATATTCTGGGCTTTTTAGCCTCACAACCCTGGCAACCTTATAGTCGTCACTTTGTGGATCATAGCCAAGGCCCAATAAAGTCTTGTCAATAGCAGCCCATGAACTCGGAGCTGGAAGATCCAAAGTTTTTCTAATTGATGGGTTCCACAAGACAAGTCTTCTGCTGCTATCGATTTGGAGATATTGACTCGAAAGACATGCAACGCCATTACAACAACCAATAAAATCAAAAAGACCAGCTTCATTCGGAATAGGAAACTCCAAACGTGAGCGCATATCTACACGATCATTATCAAGATGCAAAGAGTAAGATACTACAGGATTTTCGGTTCGAAGGAGAAGCAGTTGTTTGGCTTTGTCCAGATGGTTCTTCATGAAGCCAGGGCTAGTGACGAGGGAGTTCCATGATTTTGATGCACACCTGAATCTCAACATGGATTTGACGGGTAATTTTAAGAGAATCTGCATCACCATATCTTTCGTAATAGAATCCTTCGCCACTCCTGTCATCTTGATGTCTATCTTGGATGGCAGTTGCTGCTCAGAGAAAAGGGTTACAAAATTGTGAGATAGAAAGAGAGAGAAGTTTTTAAGGATGAAAATTTAGGGTAAGCTTGTTTAAATATAAGAAAAATATTCTAATTAGTAAAATCTTAATTAAATTAAAAATTCTAATCTAAATAGAAAAATAAATCCAAATATAATAAGGAATTTGAGTTCCGTTCAGTTTCGATAACCATGTAAATTAATCCAATACATTGATTTTGTAAGGAGATATACAGCGAGATTCCAGTCTTTTATTTGTATTTTATTTCGACTATATCAATACAGCGAGATTCTAGCGTTTTATTTCGACTATATCAAAACTCTAATAAAATTATACTTGTAAACCAACAATTGGAAATTTGTAATTTGGAACTAAAAAACTCCCTTTTAGGATGAGCTTGACGCTATCCTTTGAAAAAAAGAAAGAAAGAAACAGAGAGCAAGGCTTTTTTTTCCTTCAATACAGTCTCTGTCACTTCCTCCTTCAAAAGTTAACAACAGCGGATCGGAGAATTGCTTGTGAACGAAGACTTGTTCGCAGCTAAAGAGACAGAGGACAGGATCAATAGCAGAATCAGGTCGATGCCATGCTTCATGCTTTTCGGGTAAAGTGGCGGCAAGTACTGGGAAAAAATGGTTTTTCCTTTCCCTGGGAGAACGATAGTGTAATTAAGCTCTACAAAATCCTTTCAATATCTTCGCTGGGAAGCAAAGTGACGTTAATGTCGGCCTTTGTCATTCCCTCCTGCTCTTGCTTGTTATGTGCAGGTACCATGCATGCACTTGAAGGTTCAAAAAAGCAGGGCCCGAGTGGAACTGAAGGCGCTCTATTCTTACTAGCCTAGGAAGACTGGTCCTTCCACCATGTGATTATGTTACCCAAGCCCTTCCATCTATCCCTTCATACCCTAAACATGGCGCCGCCCTTCTCATACAAATCTTCCATGCATGTCAGTTTAATCAATATTATAGGTTTATCACTGTAAGCAACAATATATAGTTGTAGAAAAGCCCGAGTTTGTAGTAATGGTGACTGGCTTGGAGTAAAAAGTGAGAATGCTCACAATGGAAGGGTCAATGTGACAAAAAAAATGAAAGTAGAGGTGCATTTCGTGATTTTACCTCTTATAACAAAAGGGTATTGACTATTGAGCACTTGACCTTAGAAAATCTTGAGAGGGACATGTTGGCACTAACAAGAGGGTTTAATCTCAACTGGAAGCTTTTCTCCAACTCCAACCTCTCTAAAACCCTAATTCCTTCTCTCATTACACTCCCTCTCATGGCAGCCACGCGTCCTTCAGTTTCTTCTCCTACTTACTCCACTGGATCTCCTGTTAACGTGCCCTTAAAGCACGTGGGCACACACAATGGCAGCTTTCACTGTGACGAGGCTCTTGGCTGCTTCATGATTCGCCTCACTAGCAAGTATTCCAATGCTGAAATTGTACGAAGCCGCGACCCGCAGGTAATAATAAAGCAAACCCATATATTTTTTCCGATAGTTTGATGCTCTACACCCTGTAAAGACTCAAAATTTGGGGGTTTAGAGTAGGGAAGGTTTAAAAATTTGACGGCTTGGATTTGTCAGTACTGCAAACCCAATTTCTGTTTTGTTGCCTAGAAATAATAGATACTGAAGTAATTGAAACCTTGGGCGGTGTAAAGTAGGTAAATATGAGAATTTAAAGGCGTGGTTTTGTTAGTGTTTTGGAGGATTTTGGAATTTACTTATATTTTTTTCTCATTTCAATTTGCTAGTCGTGCTAAAAAAATGCAGAATGATGTGCTGGAAGGTGAGCATTGTTTTGTGAGAATGGGAGTTTGCATATGGGGGTTGTGGGATTTTAAGTTTTCTAGTTACTCTTTGCATGTAGATTTATTGTCAGCTAATAACAGAGCTTGAGCTTGTAGTTTGGTTGTGTATTTATGTAGGCCGCGTGTGAATTGATTTGGGGTTGTTTCAGGTGTTGGAGGGTCTTGATGCCGTGCTTGATGTTGGAGGCGTTTATGATCCAAGTCGTGATCGGTATGATCACCATCAAAAGGGTTTTGGGGAGGTTTTTGGACATGGGTTCTCTACCAAGCTTAGCAGTGCTGGACTTGTGTATAAGGTATTCATTTGTTTAATTGCAAATGAATGCATGTAGTGTGGAATTTAATAGAAGTTCTGTGTACAATTAAACTATGGCAGTTTAACTATTTTCTTGATTATCAATCTGATTTTTACTTTCTTTCTTTAGCACTTTGGAAAGGAGATTATAGCCAAGGAGCTTCAAGTGGATGAAGGTCATCCAGATGTGCACCGCTTGTTCTTGGCTGTTTACAAGAGCTTTATGGAGGTGCTAACTTCTTCATATGTTTGAGAAATTTAGGTTACAATCCTTATTAATATAATGGATGGTGTTCAGAACTGTTCTTGAGATCTTGCTTTGTGCACCAAAGATTCTACTCATGCTCTTTGCCAAAAAACCATGGGTTATATCAGTGTCCTATACTATACTTCTTATTTTGATCACGTCAAAGTTTTCAAAAGATGATGCTGCATTTTTCAATGGTATTTTAGATAACTTTGGGCATGAGCATCTATGTGTGGATGTTTAGGTTTGCAAACAATTATAAGATGAACCACTCATGAACTTAGGAAGTATAATCATGTCTTCTGGATAAAAGAATTCTGCATGAAGCTTCAGTATCAAGTGAAACACTCCATGCAATGTATGGGTGGTGCTATGTGGAAAGTTGGGCTGGGCTGGTCCCATTCTAACATTGATATTGTGTGAACTCAACAGTCCTCATTTCCTTTGTCCACAGTTTTATGATTGTTATTTGTTATGACTGTAATCTTTTAAATAGTGTGATTACCAGAGCTTTATTGGTTTTCCACACCATTCCTGGTTTCATTCAATTGCATTGAATTACCACAGGACCAACCTGTCATGTTTCCTGATGTCTTCATAACCTGAAAGTTTCGATTCAATCTGGATGCTTGTTTCTGTTGCTCATCTTGTTTGGCAGTGGTTAACTTTTTTTATTTTTATTTTTGTTATCATTCAAGAAATCCTTGTTTTATTTGCTGCAGGCAATCGATGCCATTGACAATGGAATCAATCAATATGATACAGACCAGCCTCCAAAATATGTGAATAACACACATTTGTCTTCAAGAGTTGGGAAATTCAATTTGGATTGGACAGATCCTGATCAATCATCTAAGAAGGAGAATGAGGCATTTGAACGAGCAATGGCTCTTGCTGGCAGTGAGTTTTTAGATGTGAGTTTTTACTTTGTTTCAAGAGTTAGGTTTTTCAACAAACTCTTCAATAGCCTTTTTTTTTTTTTGCTATCATTCATTTCCTTTTTCCTCCATTAGCTGTCTATATTGTGAGAATAAAGGGTTCTGACATGCATTTCCTGGTATTCATAACCTTATAGTCACTGACCATATCTTATTTACAGAATGTTCGCTTTCATGCAAAATCTTGGTTACCAGCTCGATCAATTGTAATGGAATGTCTCGCAACTAGATTTGATGTTGATCCTAGTGGTGAAATTATGGTCTTGAAAACATTTTGCCCTGTAAGTTAATATGTGCACATGCTCTTGCACTTATGTTGACTTCTGTTATTCTAGTGATACCTTGTCTTTATGTGCTTCACTGCTGTGTATATGTTACAAATGATACTGGTTTCACTATTGCCTTCGTGTATCATGATGGGATTGGTAGTGCTTTGATAATTGCTTGAAACCTGCATATTCAACCCTCAAACCTCGAAAAATGAAAGAAGAAGAAGAGAAAAGCAGTTTGCATTTATGCAATAGAAATAATTGGCTGCTATTGTAGTCCTTAAGTTGGCACAATTCTCTCATGTGATGGTACTATCATCTTGCATTAGGAACTTATTTTTGTCTGGCCATATCTTCTACACCATGGATGAAAAAAAGATGCAGCTATAAACTCTAATTTCTAGAGAATTCTGATTGCATTTTGTATCTTACAGTGGAAACTTCACTTGTTTGAGCTCGAGGGTGAACTGAAGATTGATCCTTTGGTTAAATATGTTCTCTACCAGGTACGCTATGCTTATGCATAGCTTTGTTGGTTTCATTTTCAGATTATTATATTCTGTTTAAAATGAAGAACCATTCTTTGCAGTCCCTATCATTAGAATATATGACACGCGGAGGAAATTTCAAGGGTGGTTTTCTCTTGTTGGTGTTTTAGCATGTGTAGATTAAGGTTAATGAAACTCTCAGATGTGTTTGGTTCCTCGACCTTAGGGTGAGAAGCTACTATAGAAATCGCCAATCCCCAACCCTGACACACATAACAAAGTAAAAATAAAGGAAAAAATAGAGGTTGTCCAGGTCTAGCTGTCAAGTTTATGCCTGTGAAATTTCAGAATACTTGTATTTTGCAGGATGACAGGAGCAAACAGTGGCGAGTGCAGGCAGTTGCGAAATCACCTGACAGTTTTGAGAGCCGGAAGGCTCTCCCAGCTCAGTGGCGAGGTCTGAGGGATGATGACCTCTCGAGGGAGTCTCAAATCCCTGGTGGTGTTTTTGTCCACATGAGTGGGTTCATTGGTGGGAATCAAAGCTTTGAGGGGGCTCTGGCCATGGCAGGAGCTGCATTGAAACTTTAAAACACAGAAGAGTGGTTTTATAAAAAAATTAGAGACATCACTTAATTCTAGCAAAGATATAAACTCATTAATTGTCTTCATATTTGAAATCTTGTCTCTGATTTTAGTTGGCTTTCACCAATATCGGAACCCATGCTATTTTATTAGCACTATTTATTTCACAAGTTTTGCTACTCTATTCTCAACTCTTCTCTATTTGTTTCCAATAGCGCACAATTTGCTGCTGTCTGTGTGTGAATGTTCCACCGTCCAAAATATTGCAACAAGGAAGCCACATGGTCAACGGGGGTTTCTTTTTCCTGAATCATAATACAATTCCTCCAGGTGCGAATTTGAACATGAAGGTTTTAGGATTTCTTCTGTTGAATTGTTTTAGCTGAAGTATTTTAATTAAATGCCACAGCTACTCCAAACATAACATAAAGCAATCTTTAGTTAAACAAGGCTACCTAAGAAAATCTTTTCCATGTTAAGTAATCTTCCACCACAAAATAGATGTCGCTTGGTACTTGGATATTTCAACTTCAAACGAGTCGAGCACGCAAGTAAATAAACAACTTTTCTGCACCATCATCTCGAGAAATAAACTCTTGCATTAGAAGATTGGAGAAATTACTTTCGAAGGAGTAGATCATGTAATGAAACAACTTTTCTGCACCATTACGTGAAATAAACTCTTGCATTGGATGATTGTTTAAAAATTTAAGTCTAGTTTACAAGATTCACTCGAGAATACTAGTTTTTTTTTTTAATTTTATTCTCTAGTATTGGCTTTATATGAAATTTATCTATCTTTCAAAATAACAAGGTCTTGGACAAGTTCCACGGATACTCAACATGACATGAACAACCATAGCTATACAAAAGCTACCTCTAACGTAAGAACAGACTTTAACATGAAGAGGAAAAACAATCAAGGCTACTCTTCCACCACAAAATCTGTTGCTTAATCGGTATCAATCAATGCCAAAGCGGCACAAAGGACAAGATGAGCTGTCGTTGAACCACCTGCGAGCGCAACCTGGATGATAGATGTGCGAACATGGCTGCTCAAGTGCCGGTTCTTCACCTCCCAAGCTTTCCAAACAAATGCTGCACTGTTCCATTGAAATACTTTCCAGCTTGATTCCCTTCATTAGCTGCCCAGATGAAAAATCAACTCTAGCTCCTCTCTCCATGAGTCTACCCACATAGCCTGCTATAAAATGCTTGACTATTCCTGGATTGTATTGTAGCCACAGATCAACTTTAATTTCAACAACAACAGGCACTATGCTCCGACGATTAAAACTAGCATCAAAAGCCATCAACACTATCTCGGAGGAGAATCTGTTAGTAATATCCTCAATCCCTTGATCCACAGGCACGCAAAAGACTTCGAGAGCTTGATTAAAGAAGCGTTCTGCCTTGTCATGGGAGAGAAACTGGTGCTGTGGGCAGTACAACGTGGTAGATATTTGCCCTATTTTAACTGGTTCAAGGAGTTTGCATATCCGTGTTTCTACACCTGCAAAACGCTGGAGTTTTCTTGTCGGATACAACACATTGATCGAATGATTAACACAGAATTTGATCAAGAAAGCTGAAGGCCATGGGGGTGTTTGGTTAACTGGCAAGATGCTCTCATCTTCTTGAATTTCTAATTCAATACGAGGAACAAAAGACATTATTTAATTCACCTCTCTCTCGATGAAACTTCTTGATAATAATCACAATTCACACCAAATACTCTCTCCCTCTCTCTACTTCCCCTAGGGATTCAATAATCTTGGAGAAGACACTAGAAGCCTTGTTTATACTTTTTCTTTGCAGTGTCCGAGTTTCATTTGGATTTGCAGGTGCCCTAGTTTGATAATGATTTGCTGTCTGAAGGCCATGGGGGTGTTTGGTTAACTGGCAAGATGCTCTCATCTTCTTGAATTTCTAATTCAATACGAGGAACAAAAGACATTATTTAATTCACCTCTCTCTCGATGAAACTTCTTGATAATAATCACAATTCACACCAAATACTCTCTCCCTCTCTCTACTTCCCCTAGGGATTCAATAATCTTGGAGAAGACACTAGAAGCCTTGTTTATACTTTTTCTTTGCAGTGTCCGAGTTTCATTTGGATTTGCAGGTGCCCTAGTTTGATAATGATTTGCTGTTTTCATAAATTGAAATTCTCCTGTAACCATATTAATGAGATCTTCTTTAAAAAAATCAAGAAATATAATTACAAGATAGAAATTCTAAATAAAGATATCTTTATTATTTTTAATGTGTCATAAACTCATTCTTTTTTTTATATCAATCATTCTTTTATATATATATATATAATATATATATATATATATTATATATATATATATATATATATATATATATATATATTTGTTTTTATTTTTAAAAAATAACTCAATTGAGTACGGTAAATTAATCTATTAGTCAATTAAAAAAAGCAAATAACATGAAAATTAGTCTAATCTTCTCTCTCCCCTCCCGTAATTCCACCAACAAACAAAACCCCATAAATATCACACTCACTACAGTCACAATCCAGACTTCAAAGTTCAGTCCTATCTAATATCGCTAACCTCAAAATCACCACCGCCATGCCAACCCTCACCCACCTCGCCACCTCCTCCACCTCATCCCTCGCATTTTTAAATAACCAAAAACCCACAACAAAATCCCTAATCCCCCCCTCTAATTTAATCAAATACTCCCTCAATTTCAAAACCCTAAATCCCCCTAAACTCTCAATCAAAGCTAAATCCTCCTCCTCTTCAAATCCCTCCATCGTCAATGGCGCCTCTGCCTCCTCCGCGCCCGATTCCCTAAAATCACGCCTCCAAAACGGCGAAACTCTCTATGGAATATTCCTCCTCAGCTTCTCCCCAACCATTGCCGAGATCGCTGGCCTCGCCGGTTATGACTTCGCCGTCGTGGACATGGAACACGGTCCTGGTGGCATCACCGACGCTCTCCACTGCCTCCGAGCTCTCGCAGCGACTCGAACCCCGGCGATCCTACGGTTGCCGGAGAGTTCTCCAACTTGGACCAAAAAAGCCCTCGATCTAGGCCCGCAAGGGATTATGCTTCCGATGATTGAAAGCCCTCAAATGGCTAAGAAAGCGGTGTCGTATTGCAGATTTCAACCCGAGGGTATTCGCGGATCGGCTCATACGGTAGTGAGGGCATCTGATTACGGAATCGATGAAGGGTATTTGAGTAATTACGCGGAGGAGTTATTGATCATGTGTCAGGTAGAGAGCGAGGAAGGTGTGAAAAAGGCAGAGGAAATCTCAGCCGTGGATGGGGTTGATTGTGTGCAAATGGGACCGTTGGATTTGAGTGCTAGCATGGGGTATTTGTGGGACCCTGGGCACAAGAAGGTTAGAGAGATGATGAGGGTGTCCGAGAAGGGAGTTTTGAAAGGCGGGGCCTATTTGGGTGGTTTTGCTATGTCACATGATGGACCCATTGATCTTAAGGCACGTGGATATCATATGGTGTCTGGAACAGTTGATGTGGGGCTATTTAGAAGTGCTGCTGTTGATGACGTGAGGAAGTTCAAAATGAGTTTGATTCAAGGGTCTGATGACGAGGCGGAGGATGGTAAAGATGGTGATGACAAGTACTGGAGTGAGTGAGAAAAACAATTTTTTTTTAATTGGAAAATAATAATTGATGCTTTTAGTTGTTTTCTTCTTTCCGTAAAATGTGTAGTGAGTTGGGTTTTTCCCCTTAATTTTGTTTAGAATTTTGATAGGAGATGGGATTATCAATTAGTCACGTGTGTTTGCCAAATCCCAACTTTAATTGATGTTTGAATGTGATTGACAAGTGGATTTTTAAAAATTAATTTTGAGCCAAAGGTTTTTTGAGAAGGCATTGTGATAACCCAATAACAGATGGATGGATTTCACGTTCATACTCCACATCCTTGTATTTAAAGACCTAGCTTGTTTCAAGCCTAACATTCTCATGAGCAGAGCCCAAAGTGGAGGTAAATTTAAAAGAGTTGTTAGAACTAATGTTTTTTCCTATCTAAGCAGTCAATGGGTTTAGAGAGTTATCTAAACTAATGTTTTTAGGTTAAGTTAATGCAATGAGCACGGGTTGCAAGATTCAATATTTTTAGGTTTAGCTATGTAGTCAGCCTAAGCAGTCATGGGTTTAGAGAGTTGTCAAACTCAATTCTTGATTTAGCTATCCGTTAAGCCTAAACAGATATGAGTCTAGCAAGTTGTTAAATCCAACGCTTTTAGATTTAGCTACGTGCTAAGCCCAATCGAACATGAGTCTGGTGAATTGTTAGACTTAACGTCCTTGTATTCAATTATGCATTGAGCTCCAGCTAATTTGGATTTAACAAGTTGCCACACCCAATGACTTTAAAATCAACAACGTATTGAGCACTAGCGGACATGAGCCTAGGGAGTTGCTAGATACAATATTCTTGAGTTCAGCAACGTGCTTAGCTCAAGCAGATATGAGATTTGACAAGTTACTAAACCTAATGTCTTTGGGTTCAACTATGTTATGAGCCCAAGCAAAAATGGATATGATGATCATTATAGATCTAGTGTTTGGCCATAAGGCTTCATTTAATTATTTTTTATGACTTTTAACATAAAATGTTAATGTTGAGGGTATTCATCTACCTACACCTCTAGGTGTATGAAAGTATTCTAAAAACCTACCATATTTTCGTTGTCATTAATATTTTATAATAGATATTGTTCCTTTATTAATATTATCAAAAGAAAATGACTCTTCAACACTTCAACTCTAGTAAAATGACAAGATTTATGAGTTATAAATACAATTTAAATCATCTCAGTAAAGAGTTCATAAACTATATTCTTTAAATATTTATACTTTTAAATGTAATAGCATTTATCATACTAAGACAAAAACAAAACACCCTTGTTCTTGAAATTTGAAGTTTGTTATTTTATTTATAACAATCACTTACTTAAAAGATACTGATTTTATTATCTTAGAGTCTTTAAACCTCATTACAAGGAATTATTTTGCAGATGTTAGATATTTTATCATCAACCATTTATTTTTCGAGATTTAAAAAATATAAAATTGATATGTATATATAATTATCCATTATCCAAACACTAAATAATTTTATTTATTAGCATATTAAATTTTAACACTAAATAATTATATAATTATCCATTATCCTCATTGCATATAAATTATCATCATCGTTAAAGCTACAAGTCATTTCTCATTGCAACAAAAATGCTGCAAGAGATAGGCAAGAACCCAAGAAAATGCCACGCCAGTGGAACAAAAACAACTACCACATGAAGAAAACTAAAGATAATTATGGAATTAGCTTCCTAATTATGCAATTTCCAAACGGGAGATTTAGATTTTTATGGGCACACTTGTTAAAACTCATATCAGCCAAACACGATCTCTAATTTTAGCCATTTAAGTTTGTTGATGCATCGAGAGTTAGTGGATAGTGTTATTTTATTCGGTACTGTGGTAATAATTTTTTTAAAGTATTTTTTATTTAAAAATATATTAAAATAATATTTTTAATTTTTAATTTTTTTATATAAGAAAATCAAAATGATATAAAAATATAAAAAATAAA
The DNA here is from genome assembly GCA_007827005.2 of Populus simonii. Taxonomy (NCBI): domain Eukaryota; kingdom Viridiplantae; phylum Streptophyta; class Magnoliopsida; order Malpighiales; family Salicaceae; genus Populus; species Populus simonii. Next base: position 16,970,397 of record CM017466.2, on the reverse strand, counting down.
TTAATTTGAAGTAAATATAAAAATATTTTTTATTATTTTTTTAAATATTTTTAAAATACAAAAACAAATGTTATATCTACCACTAGTAATTATTATATATTTTGTGCATTGAATTGTTTACATCGAGTTTGTTATTGAATTAACATTATGATAATTCACTTAAAAACTTGTCAAATAAAAAATGCTTTTAATTTTTTTTATTCAAATTCTCTAATCTAATGTTTTTTTTTATTCTCCAAATTATATTTTAAAAATCCAAAAACAATTCCTAATTTTTCAAAATATTTTGAATCTCTTTTCATGGGCAGATGCATTTTATTTCTTTTCCAACCTACCTAAAAATTTACTTTTTATCTTAGGCGATTCAAGTTTCCCTAGAATTCTTGAACCCTTAACTAATTTTTTTGAAATTATTTCATTACTCGAATTTTCCTTTCTCCAAAATTATTCAAATTTTTTTATAAAGACAATACATCATTTATCTTGGCCAAAAAACTCATTAAAAAAAAATATTTGAAAATGTAACAGTAATTATAATTTAAAATATTTTTTTCTTAAAAATGTATCAAAATAATATTTTTATTTTTATTTTTTAGAAATTACTTTTGATTCCAAAAATCAAAACAATTTAAAAATATAAAAAATAAAATTTAAAATTTCCAAACAAGCATCATCACACCCACGATCCATCCAATTGGAGAGCGAATGAATAATTATGTTTTTTGTAGGACGATTCATCATTCATGAACACAATATGCTGTGAGGCTTATGTAGTTGGGGGCATACATGAACATCGAGAGATAAAAAGGTATATGCGATTCAAAATAATGTTTTACTCAATTCTCAATTCTATGATTATATACAAATCTTAATGCAATGCTAAAATAAAAAATTACTAATCAATCCCATATTTCAAAAACTTCTCATTTGGGTCCTATTATACATGCTAATTATCAACTTTTTTTTTATCAAATTTTATTCAAGAACCATTTTATTATTGAAATATGTAAATTAGACGAAAAATATTAACAGAAATTGACAAAATATCCAATCGAGAAATATGTGAAAGATTGGGATCTTAATTGATAAAATATATCTAAGATGAAACTAAAAATTGGGTACAGAATTAATTTCCTAAAAACTTTGTAGACAAACTGAAGTATCTTTTATCATTTAAAGTTTTAAACTCTCAACCGGGTTCGGACCTCCACTTCCAACCCGACCCGTTTGAAAAATTCCCGGGAAATCATGAGCCCATGAAAATTTCTTTAACCCCCCTTCTCTCTCTACATGTGTGTGTGTAGATGTATGTATTTTCTTACCTTCTCTAATCAAAGCTTAAAATGCTCGATTTCATAGCTTAACAGCAACTTCGCGCTCTCCCTGTTAGATCCACAAAATAGCAGCAAGAATGGAGATTTTTTACTGGATGGTTTTTGGTGGCCTAGCTGCAGTGGTAGCAACATTGGAGTTGAGCAAAACAAGCAGAGATCGAATCAACACATCCTCTGCTTTCAGTTCTTTTAAGAATAATTACCTTGTTGTTTATTCACTCATGATGGGTACATTTTAGATCTGTCCGTTTCTTCTTGTTTTTGTTTAAATTCCTATTGCAATGTGGTTTTATGATTGTTTTCTGGTTTAGAGTGGAGTTTAATGCAGTTTTTTTTATGTGGATTAATATTATTTTGTGCTAACATGTCTTGTCTAGATCGCATGAGTTTTATCTTCTTTTTGTGGTTCAAGTGTGATGGCATTTTGGTTTTGTGTTTGTGTATTGAGACGAGTTTGATTAAGAATGGAGGTTATTGCAGTATTTTTATGTGGATTAATGTATTTTGTAGTAATATGTTGCCTAGATCTGTTACTTGTAACTAATTTAACGGTAGAGATCTGATCTTGAAAGAGAATGTGGGGATTTTTTGTTTGTCTTCTGCATTTGATAATAATTATGTTACGTTTTGTGGAACTGATTAAATTGATTTCTGGAAACAGCTGGGGATTGGCTGCAGGGTCCGTATGTGTATTACCTATACAGTCAATATGGTTTTGGAAAGGGAGATATTGGGCATCTTTTTATTGCTGGTTTTGGATCTTCTATGTTGTTCGGGACAATTGTTGGATCGTTAGCAGATAAACAGTGAGATTGCATTTTGATTGATTTCAATGTTTGGTTGTTAATTACTGATCACATTTAGGATTTCTGATTGTTTTTCTGTGTGAGTTCAGGGGTCGAAAGAGAGCATCAATTACTTATTGCATAACTTACATACTGAGTTGTGCTACCAAGCATTCTCCCGAGTACAAAATCTTAATGGTGGGGCGTGTATTGGGAGGCATTGCTACTTCTTTACTTTTTTCAGCCTTTGAGTCTTGGCTTGTTGCTGAACACTTTAAGGTGGGTGATGAGTTGCAGCACTGCACACTCATATTCTTTCTCTGGATTTGACATTCAGTTTAAATTAACTGATGTCCTTTATAGCATTTATAAGTTTCAGAGTATATACTCCAATGAGAGCATTTATAAGCTTCTGAGTAGATACTCCAATGGATTTTACTAGCTGCTTTCAACTTTGAACCACTCCACATTCTGCATTTAACTGAACATTCTCATCATAGGAATGAGGACATTTTGAAGTTTAACTTCGACATGTTAGGGGGATTTCTGCGTATAATATTTTATCTTTTCTACCACTCTCATTAATCTTATTGTCTGTGTTCCCTTTTTTCAGAGGGGTTTTGATCAACAGTGGCTATCAGTGACATTTTCTCAGGCAATATTCCTTGGCAATGGTTTAGTTGCCATTGTCTCTGGTTTGTTCGGGAATGTACTAGTAGACACCTTGGCATTGGGTCCTGTTGCTCCATTTGATGCTGCGGCATGCTTTCTTGCTATTGGCATGGCGATTATAATGTCATCATGGACTGAAAATTATGGAGACCCTTCTGAAAACAAGGACTTGCTCACCCAGTTCAAGGGTGCTGCAGTTGTCATTGCTTCTGGTGAATTTCTAACCTTGTAGTTCACCTTTTAGCTCAGTAGATGCTATGGCTTTATCAAATTCATGTCAACTGAAATTTGCACTTTCACCTTGCCATTTCTGTTTCAACCTCCCAGATTTAACACAGTTGGTTTTGATGGAACATTTTACAATGTAAGATAAAAATGGAGTATAAGATTAGAGATATGCATGTCCCTTCTCATTGTTGACACTTTGGCCCTTATTATAGTGTGTGAAGGACTGGTGTCACGTGAGTGTTCCACGGATCTTCTTCCTCGCTCCCTTTGTTTTTTCCTTTTTTCATGCCTTGTGCATTTTTGTTGATATTATATTTCTTGTGGAATATAGATGAGAAAATCACATTGCTTGGTGCCATACAGTCACTATTTGAGGGTTCAATGTACACTTTTGTGTTCCTGTGGACTCCTGCTCTGAGCCCCAATGGTGAGGACATTCCTCATGGTTTCATCTTTGCAACTTTCATGTTGGCATCTATGTTGGGAAGTTCCATTGCCTCTCGACTGATGGCTCGCTCATCTCTTAAAGTTGAAAGCTATATGCAGATTGTTTTTTTTGATATCTGCTGCTGCTCTTCTCCTTCCTGTTATAACAAGTGTATGTAGCCAACTCTCATCTTTATCAATATCCATCTATCAATTATTAATGTGCAAAATAGGCTGATAGTGGACAAAATTTAACCGTGGTTTTGGAACAGTTCTTGGTAGTGCCTTCCGGAGAGAAAGGTGGAGGCATCTCCTTTTCTGGTTGCATCCAGCTTATTGGCTTTTGCACATTTGAGGCCTGTGTAGGTATTTTCTGGCCATCTATCATGAAGATGAGGTCTCAATATATTCCTGAGGAGGCTAGAAGCACCATCATGAATTTCTTCCGCATTCCTCTCAACATATTTGTATGCATTGTGCTGTACAATGTGAGTGTCATGTCTTGCTTATATACCATGATTGCCTTTTTCTGATGATCACTCTTCCCTCTGATCTGGTTTATTCCTTTTCCTTTTGAAGGTCAACGCATACCCCATCGTCTTCATGTTTGGCATGTGCTCTGTTTTCCTCTTTTGTGGCATCTCTTTTGCAGAAGCGGCTCAGGTTCATTACAGAGAGCCAAAGATCAAGTAAGTTTTTTAATTGTCTCACTTACAAGCATTGCATGTGGACGGTAAAGCAGTACATTGTAAGCATTTGTGTTTTAATTTCAAATTCCTGATTATGGTGATCTTTTCCGGGTCCCTATCAGTTTTTTTCTTAGTTTACATGTCTGATCAATCTTGAATTATGAATATTTTGTTTCAATGTAGGATCACAAGAGTGGACAGCAATGAAAGAGACAGATTCCGAGGCAGAGCCTTTAAATATCTGATTGAATTTAGACTAATAAACCTCTGGAACTTCTTAAATGTTGTGGCAAGCCACCTTTTCTCCCTTACTTTCGACAGTGGAGCAGCAACTGGGTTGGCTGTTTGCAATCCAATCAATAAAGGAGGATCATGGATTATGTCCTGCTTGCAGTTTACAGTAAATGTTTTCTGGGGTTAAGGATGCAGTTGACAGTATATTAAAAGAAACGTTTTTAGGTACATTGGGTCAGAAGCTTGCTGTCTTTAGATCTTTATCGTCTACGATTATGTGAACTAGTGTTGAACTACTGCTCCTATATCTTCTTTTTAGATATAAATGCTGGAAAATTTTGGTGTTTTAATATAAAGGTTTTTGGGTATCTCTTATTTAGCAATCTAAATTTACAGTCTTCTTGTGCAATCAGTTCATAAATAATTACTTTGGCAATTTCGTTATGTATTTTAGTAGCCTCCAGCTTTTAATTATCGCAAATGTGAGTTTGTTTTTCTGCCCATTCCACTCTATTGTACCATCGGATGGAAGAATTTTAGTTCAACCCGTATCTTTTACATCCAGAAGGAAATAAATCTCGCAAGGACTGGCCTCTATTTGAAGGCATACTGGATGTTTTACTGAGATATTGTGGCCTTGTGGGTTTTTGACTGTTCAGTTGGTAAGCTCATATCAATGGAGGTGACCTATTATGTATGGCATATGCAAAGTTCAAAAGTTCTAATATCCCACTTCAAAAAGGAAAAAAAGCAGAGCATCCCACTTGTATTAGTGGAGTAGACGTGTTACAAGCAAAGGCTCCATCGTGGAGAATATATTGAGCTCATCATTGATCATGGCAGACCCCTATTAGAAATGTCATACAATCTGAGAAAGGTTCAGCTTCATGATCTAAGATGTAATCATACAAATCATTTTCAATGCACCAAATATGTTCATTTACTCTGTACAAAAGTTGAAATACCCGCTCCTATCTGTCAAGTTCAAGCCTTCATAAACATGATTGTGTGTCTAACAGTCTTCTGATATATCTCTAGGTAAAAACCGGGCAGCCTTCAACAGAGACTCCTTTAGCTGTTGGGCAGGAAGCCAAGGGACATCCATCAAGGTCATTTCCCCACCAATTAATGCTAATATTCTCCAACCCCAAGCAAAAATATAATAGCACCCCCATGAAGGCAAGACCAGCATCTAATGACCCAGAAAGGACATAGTTGTATCTTTGCCACAAGTCTGGCTTATACCTATACACAACAAAGCCTGATAGGAAACCGACAAGGACCCAAGTTGTGTAGTTGACTGCAGTTGCCGGGGGCATCATTCCTGTGGCGCCTATTAACACTGGCATGTTAATGAGACGAATCCACTCTTGTTGTGGGAATGCCTTAGCAGCTAGCCATACAAGGATAGGCGCAATTGCTCCAACTAGAAAGAACCAATTCACGGCTTCATATGTACCCAAGTTTCCAAAAATTCGTCGCGGTCCGATCAAACCCCAAATCACAGATGCATCGTAGAAGACATGGTCACTTGGACATGTCCATACGCTATCAGACGCTGTTGAGTCACAAATATCAGTAATTGTTTCCAGTAACCACCATGCCGTGCCCAAGTAGGTAATGCAGGCTATAATGGTTCCCACGACCTAAGTAAATTAGTTAAGAAACTGTAATATTAGTGACAGTGTTGAAAGAAAATCGAGAAATTACAAGGACAAAAGGCTTGATATAGGAATGTAAACTTACCTGTGCCATGAACATTGTTCTAGGAGGGATTTTCATGTAGTGACCAAGTTTGAAGTCTTGCAGGAAAGTTATAGCCTGTGTCATGCTTATGTACCCATAAACCTTAAAGCACATGTTAGCAACTGGATATCCAGGATAGATGTACCCAATTATATACTCTGTGATAATGTTCAATCCTGGTGACTGCAATCAAATATGTAATAAATGGGGGTATTTAAACTGAGTTAGCTCCAACTTGGTATTGAAAATCATCTTTGATTTTGCTAGAAGAGAATACCTGATTAGTAATGGCAGTGATGATTCCGATTGGAAGAGTGAAAGTTATGGCAATTCCACAAGCTAGTAAGACGCCCCACCAAGGCAACTGAAGCTGATCTTTGTAATACTCACAAGCAAATATGGTGAGTGCAATATTAACCAAAAGGATGCACACAAACCACCACTCGGGAACTTGATTGTACTTCCTCATGTGTCTTGTGTGTATGTCCATTGTTTTCTCTTGAAAACTTGCCATGCTTTGCTCCCATATTTCCCTACATTTCAGAACTACACCAAGTTCACAAAAATAGTGCAACGATTCTATGGACTACATCAAATCTTAACATGATGCAGATGTTGTTATCTAACTTCAAATTCAGTACCTTCCATGAAAGAGTGCAACATGCACAATCGTAGCAGTGAGTGCAGCAAAACCAACACCATAAGTCACAGCAAAAAATGTGCTAAGGTAAAGAGGTCCTTCGCGGTCGTAGGCCGCTAGGTCAAGGTGGAAATTGGAATCAATAATAGCTGAGATATTATACTCTTGACCTGTTGCTGTGAAGAGATCATCGGAGAAGATAGGGAAGGTTTTGGCCTTGTAGACATTAAACCAATAGCACAGGGGAGTCAAAACGTACATGACAAAAACAAAACCTGCCGCAACATTAGCTGTGGCAAACCATGGGCTTGCGAGTGGGCTTCCAAGGTAGGAAGAGATAGTGGACCAATCAAGCCCAAAAGCACCAATTCCAAGCCCATAAAGACCTGAACCTAGTTGTTGGGCTAGGATTGATTTTGGGAATATCCAGCATATCCAAGAGAGTGAAGTTAGCATTTCAAAGAGGTAGCCTGGGAAGACATAGTAAGCGAAGCTGCATGTGAAAGCTACGAGGAAGAATTGGGTGCGTGTCACGCCACCTTTGGACCGTTCTTCTTTCTCATGCAGAGCCCTGCACAACAGCATGTTTTAGTCTGGATTAGTTTAAACATAGTTTTCGCATAGAGTGGAGTAATCAATCAAAACGACTCAAGAATTAAGTTCCTTGGTCAAGAAAGTAAACATATCAAACATCATCTCTGTACAAGAAATGTTCTCCCATGTCAAAATTAAGTTCCTTGCACGTTTCTTTCATCATCTAACAGACTTGTCTAATTTTAGCAAGGAAGATGTAATGTCCCGAACCTCCTTACAGAACGGAAATTTCTAAACTCTTTGATGATTATGGGTTGGTCCCTGACTGGATCCTGAAGAGTTCTGTTTGCTGAAGTTAACCTTCATCAAACCCCTCTGCTCACAGCCATTAGAGAGCTTTGGAGCTTAAAGGGCCTGAAAAATGACACCCCCTCTTCCCAGGATCCAAAAATAGTCAAAGAAAAGAAATTCTGATTGTTGAAAAAATGAATTTAAGGAGAAAAAAGGAGGCCGTCTCAAAACGCACCAACCAGTCAAAGCCAATCACCAGCGAAATTCATCACAAATTTGGCAAAACATAATGGATTTCCCAAAAAAAGTAAACAAGAATCAAAGAAAGAAGCTTTACCAAATTCAATTACCTGAACAATGAAACTTGAACAAGATTTGCTGGCCACCACATAGCAGCGGGTTCCACCAAATACCTTCTAAATATCCCAGCCCATCCAAACCCCAACACCTACCATTCAAACAAACCCCATCAACATTAACAAACAACACAACAACCTCGAAAAAATAAAATAAAATAAAATAATTAATGATCGAAACAAGAACTGATTACCAACCTGGGTTGTAATAATAACAATGAATGACACAAAGAATGTAATATTTTTCTTATAAAATGCCTTAACAACAGTTACAATATGAATGGCATAAACACTGCCAGCTCCAGAATTGGCAAAGATAGTGATGAGAACATGTTCTTTAACATTGAAAGGTCCTGGATTCAAGGTGAATTCCCATCGAGTTCCTTTAAAGAAGATCCGGTCGGTGATTTTTGCAGCCATTAATTGACCAAGAGGCACCACAGCAATCTGAGCAGATATAGCTGTTATAGATAAAGGCTCTGTCCTGTACCAAAAGAACTGGTTGAGAAATGATAGTAGGACACATGATAAAGTGCCTAACACCCACATTCTGAAAGTGAGGACCGGTAGAGAAGGGTCATCTGTTGTAGGTACTGTTAAAGCAACTTGCTTGACAGGTGAGTTTTCTTCATCATGAGCTTGGTTAATCTCTGAAGTTTGAGATTTTGATGATGATGGGAGGTTGTTATCAGTATTATCTTCATCTTTCTCATCCCTGCTCACTGTAATCCCAAATAACGACACAAAAGATCAAGAAACAAGCCAAGCGAATGAGTCTTTTGTTCGGAATTGGAGATTGAGAGAAGGGAGATACTTACTCAGAGGAGTTCTGATGCCATGATGTGTGGTTTCTCCATGGTTTGAGGTTTCTGCTCTCTTTTTTCTCCTGGGGTTTCAAACAATTGTGACAACTTTGTTAGGCAACATTTAATTTGTAAGGTTTGTGGTCAAATGAACTAACAAGTGTTATAAGAGAGGAGAGAATCTAGGACCATGCGGTGGTTAATAGTAATGTAACTGTAAAATTTGTCTAGTTGAACTAAAAAAAGAGATGCTATTTGCCAAAGATCATTAGGTGAGCTGTTTACGGCTGGTACTTAATTTTCTTCCATGACAGGTAATCAATTAAAGAACCAATAATTATTCCTAATCCCCATTTACTCAATAACTATCCTCATTTCTTAGCCTCTTTCATCCTCAGAAATTGCTAGAGGAAATTCAAGCTGTTTTTGCACAGATTGTTCATTGCAAACGGGATGGTTTAACAACACATTGGATTACTGCACAAATTAGACCGTAAGCTTATGATTTTCTTGTCCACAATTTGAGCTTAGCCAAATCAACTAACTTGACAGTTGTACCGGTAAGTCTAGACTTGTATCCTTAGACCTTTTACCTTGTTGGTTGGGATCTGAAGAGGAGCATTAGAAGTACAGATTCCCAGCCTCGTTTCTATTTCATGGGGTATTACTTGGAACCACGTTGCACACAGATCTACCATTCAAAACTTAATTCTTTGGTCAAGATTATTGCAGAACCTTCCCATAATTGAATGGACTGCTGGTCATAACTTTTGGTTGGTAGCTCAAACTTGGATCTTGACATCTTTCTCATTATGCCTCCATGCATGCTTGTCTCTTTGGCAAGCTGACCTTCAATTAGTAGAATCGTGACAGCATTGCAAACAGTGACTGATCAAATTGGTTTTCATGTGCAAAAACTATGCAAGCTTTTTCGATCACGTCAAATACAAATAATTCTGTGAGCTTGCTACTTGGAGAAACTAATAATTTTTAGAAAGAAATTTATCTTTCTAGAAAGAACGTGGATGTGAGTTCAATTATAAAGAACGTCATCCTATTACTTGCGAATTAATTATGTGCTAAAGGGGTTAATTTATTGTGGAAATGCGATATTTAAAAAGATAGCGTGATTCACAGAACAATAATTATTGATAGCTCCAGTCAAATGGTAGAAGCAATTGGAGAGGCGTAGCGATTAAAAAACAAAATTGAATCTATTGCTGGTCCCCGGATAATAATAATAATAATAATAATAATAATAATAACAATATGCACGGGGACAGTCTGTAGAGTAGAGGAGCCCACTTGCTCTATCTGACAAGAAATGATACAATTAGCCATGAATAACGACTGTTAGGCCAATATGTAGGCAAAAGATGAATAATAAGTTTCCTTGTCTCTATCATCTGAGTTCGAGCCTTAATGTGTATGCTTGTTACTCTCGTAATATTTTACATGTCTATTGGGCTTGCAGGATATTCAGTGAATTCGAGAATTAATTGTAGTGCGCGTAAACTGGCCCGGACACTCCAGATTAAAAAAAAAAAAGAAAAGAATAATAGTAATAGTACCATAAATCGCAGTTCATCGAGATTAATCACAAATTAACTTGAATATTTTTATTATTAAAAAAAATAATAATAATAAAAGAAGAAGAAGGATATATGTGGCAATGAATGGATTGGACATTTATGGAGATCTTGAAAATTACTTCCTCTGCTACGTAAAGATCCTGATTGAATCTTCTTGCGTAAAAAAATATTTTATCTCAATTGACTTTTACATTTCATATCTGTTAATTATTATATATTATACTTTAAAACATGGGCGATTTTCACTACGATTTTATCATTGTGAACTTTTTTTAATTTGGTCCTCAAACTTTGTTTTTGGATAATTTAGTCCTATTTAAGAAGTAATTGATTTCAAATTCTTATGAAAATATAAGATTGGAAGAGGAATGAGACCGAAATGAAAAACACGACAAATATAGATGTCGTACTATAAATTTTGAAAAAAATACACAATACATTTTGGTTTTTCAACTTCAACAATCAAGCAAACTATATAATTTCAGTCCCACAAAATTATTCTAATTCCATTATGGTACAAAGATTTTTTTGTCCCTAGTCAAGAGAGGAGAAAGAGAGGGGTCTCCGGATTTTAGTGATAGAGAGAGAAACATATTGTTGACATTAATTTAGGCCATCAAAATGAGAGATATTTGTGTGAAATTGTTCCATTTGATGAGGAAAGTTAATATTATGTGTTTTTATACCTTAAAAGTTCATGAAAAAACAGATTTGAACTCGGGTTGAATTTGGTTTTGGGGATGGTTTTTTGAGGCCATGGATAGGTTTGTCATGGTTTTTAAGATGTTTTGGGTTAAAAATAAATTGAAAAACAGGGTTTTTTTTTTCCTCGATTCTTTGGCCACCACAATGGCCCAAATTTAAGCAAAACAGGTGACCTGTCGTCTATTTTTTTTAAGAGACAGATGACATGTTGTTCATTCCAAGCGCAAATTACAAAAAAAGGGGGGGGGGGGGGTTACCTGGCCAACAACCCCTTGCCTTCTTTTCCCTTTATGTTTTTTTTATTACAATTGATGTTTTTTTTTCAAAAAAATTAATTATATTTACATTAATACCTATATTCTCTCTTTTATTTTATTTAGAGAGCTCTTTTAAATAATTGTGATTTTTTGGTTATACATTTAATTTTTGAAGAGGTTTTTCTTATTTATCTATAGTTTTGTTTTTATCTTTTGTATAGATAAACTATGTTTTTGAAAATAACAAATATTTATTTTCAGATGATATTTCTAATATGTGTAGTCTTACATGTTATTCTTTTTTATATTCAATCAATTTAATATGTTTGTCTATTTCTATTATCTTTTGATTAATTAGCAAACATGATCAGGTAAATGTTCTATCTTTCGAGATTAAATATTTTAATCTACATTTGTCTCTCGGTTTTTCAAGTTTTGTTTTTAGATGTCATAAATAATTTTTATTTATTTATTAGCGCACATAATTCTCAGCTTATTTGATTACATGTGTGCTTAAACTTTTTGATTTGTTAATTTTTTTGAACTACAAAAATGTATTGAAAAAACCTACATATATAATTTTTTATAGAAAATAAAAATATTTGACCTGCTAGGGCGCAAGTCATGTAACTAGTGAATTCTTTATTTGTTGTAATTCTCATTTTTTTTTGTAAAAATAATTTCTTATTTTAGAGAATTTTATTGGAAAATAAAAATAATTTTCTTGTATTTCATTAAAAAAAAACAATCATTCAGGACTCTATATATAGTTATCAAGCTTAAATTATAACAAAACTAATTAAACATATTTGATTTAAAAAATATTAACACATTTTTTTTTAAAAAAAAAACTATCACATATGAAAAAAATATTTTAAAAGATAGCATTGTTTGATAAAAACTGCAATTCCCAAGTGCGGAACTTTAAAATATCATACTTGGAAAGTGTGGTATTTTAATTTAATGAGAGAGATATATATATATAAAAAAAAGGCATCGGAGTCACATTGAAACTCTGATTGACCGGTCTTTAGGCAATGTGTGTAGCTCACGCCAACCACTGGTGATGACTTTCCTTGATGTTCATGAATTTTTTTCATCAAGTTCTTTTCAATGATAGTGAGGGTGTTGAAATCCATTAAAAGCTGCTATCTCATTTTGATCAAAGAGTTAAGCTTTGATCACTCTATGTTGAAATTCATAAAAAAAAACTTTAGAAAAAACTCTATGAATACACATGGTGTGAAAGTTTAAAGACCTAACATAAGGTCTAACAAGCTTTAAAAAGAATAGAAAAAGAAAAGGAAAGAAGAAAGGAAAAAAGAAGAGAAGCAACACCCTCTAACTAACAAGCTTGAAGAATGCATAACTATGTAAAAACTTAAAAATGGAGTGCATGTGTTCTGTTTATTCATGCTTTTTTTAATGTTTAATGATATTAATTTTTTATTTTTTTAATATTATTTTTTATTTTAGTATTTACATGGATTGATAAATAAAAAGGTTGATACGTTGCTTAATCCTATTTTGAAGTTATTGATTCTTGATTCTCGATGCAATCTTTAGTACAAATAACTGTGAACTGGTTCCCTCTTAACTAAAGATTTGATCTTTGCACTCGCTTTCATTTCTATTGTGTTTGGTGCAGATTTCTTGTCAAATAAAAGATGGTAGCTTCTCTTCATATCGATCGTTTTATGCGTTCTTGCTTTTGATTTTGTTACAGTGAATTAATATTTTTTTTGGGTTTTTATGGATTCCCAGAAAGGATCTTGATCTCGGGGTACTGGTTAGCTGGTAGGTTTTGTTTAGTGATTTTCAATGGCAGAGGTGGTTGGGCCAAGGTTGTACAGCTGCTGCCATTGCAGAAATCATGTCGCTCTTCATGATGATGTCATTTCTAAGGCTTTTCAGGTCAGTGAGAGTTTGGAAGAATCGGTAAAGAAAAGTTAAAATTTATTTCGTCTTGTATTAATCAGTTTATGCATGTTTGTCCTTGTTGTGCTTTGATGGTGATTCAATTTGCTCAAAGCATCTGATTGATATTGTTCCGCCATTATTGTATAATTTGAGGTTCGTGAATACTTTTTTCTGTTCTTGCATCTGATAGCCTATTAAGCTCTTAGTTGCAGGGAAGACATGGTCGAGCATTTCTGTTCTCTCATGCAATGAATATCATGGTTGGGACCAAAGGAGGATAGGCAGCTAATGACTGGCCTTCACACGGTTGCTGATGTCGATTGCTCTGACTGCCGTGGAGTGCTTGGTTGGAAATATGAACGAGCTTACGAGGAAACACAAAAATAAAAAAGGAAGGGAAGTTCATTCTTGAGAAGTTAAATATTGTCAAGGAAAACTGGTAGCAATTGTGCAGCCTCTTTATATATATATATATATATATATATATATATATATATATATATATATGAGATAACTTAATAGAAGATAAATTAAAATAAACTACGAAGCATAATATAAAAAAAATCTAATTTTAAAAATAAAACTAAAAAAATTATCAAGGTCATAAAATTGAGATAACCTAATTGAAACAAAACTGAAGAGAATTATGAAGCTTATTTTTCAAAATAAATAACATTAAAGGATGATATCTAAAAAAATAAGTAAATAAAAAACACCTTTGAAAGAAGGTGTTGCCTTGTGTGGAAGGACGCTTCATCTATTTTTTATTTATTAAAATACTAAATTGTTTCTTATTCAAATTCATTATAAAAAAAAACCCAGGATGAAGAAATGAAAGTGTTCTTGGATGTTAGTTAAAGTTCCTTTGCTTTTAAAGATAATTTGATCATTTAATATTGGCTTAGAAACTGAAATAAACCAAGTAAATCTGAGCGAGTCTCCTGAACCCAAGTTAATCTTTAACCCCGCAACCTATGAAATTCTAGATTCAAGCACAACCAAAAAACTTAATTTCTAACAATTTTAATATTGAAGTATGAAATCAGAAAAAATATCAATCTAAAAAATCTACCCAAGTAAAATAAAATAGCAATTAAAAGAATAAAAATTAAATCTGACAAGAGAAAAAAACTGAAGGAGGATGAAATTGTAAAAAAAACTCAATATTCTAAATTAAAAATAACAGTCAAAAGAATAGAGATCAAATTTGATAGATGAAAAAAATCAAGGAGAATGAAATTGAAATTTTTTAATAATTTTATAAATTATTTAAAATACTAACCAATAGAACATGAATCAAATCTGAAGGAAAAACTAATTGAAAGGCATCTTAAAAATCTGGAAGGTCATTATGATTTTTAAGAAGGAGAGAGAAAAAAAATGATTATCAACATCAAAGCAGAGATAATAAAGTTACAAGCATTGTTCAGGGATGAAGGGTTGCTAAGAGGATTTTATCACCTCTTTCGAAGCCACTATTTGATCACCCAACATTACCACACATGCCATCAGAAAATTATAGTATCCGCAAAGAGTTTTTTTTTTTCATTTAAATAATATTATGTATTTATTAAAAGATATAATTGTTTCCATGGTAAATTGATTGTAACCGAAAAAACATAAAGAAAATAAAAAAAAAATTGTTAATGCATGCCAGTTTATATATATGATTATTTTTGCTTTTAAATGTAGTTTCATCAATTTACTGTTTATAAAAATTGAAAAGACAAAAAAAACTCTATAAAAGCCTTTTTAAAAAAAAGTAAAAAAGCCATCTCACTACGCTAAAAAAAAAAACGTGCAGACCAATTTTCCCTTATCAATTTGTTAATCTCCAATGAACCCCTTGTAAAAGATAGTAATACCCAACAAAAATATAATTACATTGTTACAATATACACAGTGTTTTGTGTCCTAGTCTACCGTAAATACTACCCCTTTTCATTTTTTTGTTAATGGTACGCAAAAAGAATTAAGCAAAATAATCATCATTGTGATCTTACTCGGACTTAGTTAGACCATTTTGTTTGTTCAATTCTAACATAATTTGATCACTTAAACAGGTTTTGCTACAAATTCCATGGATCATGCACCGATCTGCAGACTATTCAAACACCTAAGCTGCTATAAATGACAAAGAAAGACAATAAATCAAAGAAGTGAATGAGCTCATGCCATTAATCAATGAATTCAACTTAGTACCCCAATTCTCTATATACACAAAAAAAACAAACAAATGATCAAAGTTAAATTGAATGATCAACAATCAGCCAAGACGAACAAACCGGATCTGCCGAAAAAAGAACCAAACCCCAGTCACAATATGAAAGGCAACCACCATAGCAAAAGTAAAAAGAAAAATAAAATCTAAATGTGTGTCTAATCATCACATAACGGATATCTTCTTTGTGATCCCCCTTTTCTTGGCATTTTCTATGGCTTCCTCCCTCATCTTCATGAGTTCTTGGAGACACTGATTATAATGTGAATCAATGGAATCAAGCTCCTGCTTTAGTTCAGAACCATCTTTGTCTGCTAGGGACAGAGAACAAATGCTAGACATACTTGCGTTTCTTGACATACCAGAGAATGAACCGGTATAGGAGTCATTGGAATTTCTGGTAGATTTGTTATGTTTTGATATACCATCTTCAAGCATCCCAAACTCCAAATCATACATATTTGATTGAAGACAACAATCAGAGGATCCCAAAGACTTGTTAGTACCGGAATCAGAGGCAATAGCCATATTATATTCAGCAGATATGTCTGAATTGACGGATTGTTGAGTCTCAAGATCTGTCATGTTAGTCAATGGTAAGAAATCAGTTTTTTTCACTGCCTCAGAAGTTGAATGGTTTTCCAGTTCAGAAGAGCCATTTCGTACACTTGGTGAAGTATTCCAGCTAGGAACGAGCTTCACTATCAAGTTATCAATCAACTCAGCAATGACAGCCACATCTTCAGTTAACAAATCAAGTTGTTCAACCATCTCCTCAGCAATCAAAACCGCAGTATCCGAATCAAGATAAAAGGTAAAATGGATATTCCTTGCTCGACCTGTTACAGCAACGACATTATTTAGACCACAATTGAAAAGAAGAAATAAAAATGATAAATGTTAGTTTGTACAACATCAATTCTCACCGCATGGATCAGCAATGCGCAGAGTCAATGAAACTGTGTTATCATTGTTTTTCGCCCCCCTCAATCTGAATTCATTATTCTCAGTGAACCTACTGAGTTCTAGAGTTGAAAACTGTGGAGATTCATTGATGCTTTTTGTACAAGAGCCCACTGAAAGTTTCTTGCAGTCAATGTCCATGAGATGGGATTCTGATTGCAGCAAGTGGACTTGTCTGGAAATAAGATTTGGTAACTGTAACGAACTAGAAACAAGTTCGTTTGAATTTTCAGTTGCTAGGAATGGATCTTTCAAGAGCTCTATTGCAGGCAATCTTGTAGATGCTGGAACTAAACACTTCTCTATGAACACCTTAACCTGGTGGTCACTCACCTTACCGAGGGAAGCAGGCTTTATGCCCTGCAATAGAAGTTAAGAATGATGACTACATGAGCACTTGTATGTAAATTCAAAGTAAATCAAATGCGGCAAATGGACTTAAACTCACCGAGGAGACCTTCTTGTATATCTGCGCAGGATTTTTGCATTCACTATATGGGTATTCACAAGTAACCATCTCCAACATGCACATGCCAAAAGAATAAATGTCAACAAGCTCATTGTATTCCTCTTCATATAGCTCAGGAGCCATGAATTCAGGTGTACCTGCAGAATAAAGAATGAATTACAGAGTTCCAATGCATAGAGATATGACCAAAGTCATAATGGTTCAGAAACTGAAGCTGTTACCTATGACGCTTCGTGCAATGGGCTGTTGCATGACAATTGCTAATCCAAGATCTCCAATCTTAACTTCTCCAGTGTTTCCATTAACAAATATATTGTCACATTTCAAATCACGATGAATGATAGGAGGACTGTGAGCATGTAAATAGTGTAAGCCTCGAAGGATTTGCCTTGCCCAGTTTTTGATGGCTTTCATGTCAACATTCTTGTGCTTCTTTCGATACCTAGATCCCAAAATAACAATAAATTACACCAACAAACTTGGAAGACAAATGAAACATAAAACATAAAAATCAGATATAGCAAATGAAACTCACTGCCTCATACTCCCAGAGGTGAATAACTCTGTGATGATGTTTATAGTCTTATTCTTATCATCTACCCAAGAGCCATAAAACTTGATGATATTTTCGTGTTTCAAAGACTTCAGCAGATGAACCTCTGAATACAATCTCTCAAGCTGCTGTGATGATTGCAAGACATCTTCAATATTCACTTGGTTCCAAGCCACTTCAATCCCATCAACTTCATCAAATGCCTTATATCTGCCCATAATAACAAAAAAATCCAAACCAGAGAACGAAAATGTCAAAAATTACCGCAGGTTCTTCATAAAAACTTCATAAAGTACGTGATCGACAAGGAAACTAAAAGATATAGATTTAAGAGCCATACACAGTCTTGAATGCTCCTTTCCCCAGAAATTCATCATTCTGAAGCAGCAAAAACAAAATAGAAATTAATATCAGATATAGCAGGCAAATAACTCAATTTTCAACAACTTCCAATTTCGTTTGATGCTGATACATAAGAAAGTACAGAAAAACCTATCAATTTAGCATCAAAATCTGTGCTAAAATGCCATATTCATAACTTAAATATCAATTTAGCGGCAACACTGCTAAAACACCTAAATTCAGCTAATTTGAGAATCAAATAAAAATGCCTTGCCAAAAAGCCCTAGTTATTGAAAATGAAAATTTCAAGCACAAGAATTCACACCCGAATGTACCGACCGGTCGGATCTTTCTCTGCGAAAACACCACCACCATCTTCACTTAAAGAACCGAAATCCATATCAACAGAAAACACACGAGATCCACCAAAATGACGCAAAAAAGAAAAGAAAAGAAATTGACTTTATGAACAAAAGAAAAATTATCAAATCAGCTTAATTGGATGGAAGGAGGAGAACTGAAGAGAAGAAACTTTTTTCAGAGAAAGCTTCACAAGCAATCGAATAGGAATCGAATGGAGAGCGGAATTGGAATCGGAATCCGAATATGAAAAACATATCAGATTGCTCTCGTGATTCCAATTCCTTGCGATTTCGAATCGATTTCCTCATCATACATGACCTAGATCCACCATATTTCTATTGCATGCATATTTTGTTTTTCAATTATCTCTCTTGGTTAGAGCTTGAAGAAACCCTAATTCTTTTAGAGAAGAGAAACCCTAATTAGTCCAATTTGGGGAAAGAATTTATCGAGAGAGGGGCGCGTGTATTTCACTATGATGAGGGGGCGTGGGATTAAGGTGTTTGAATTCACGGGGATTTTGATTTGGATTTGGGCAAACCTAAATCAATCCCTATATATATAGAGAGAGAGAGTCTGTAACTGCGAAGTTTATCAATTAAGTCCTCTATCTATCCACCTTTCTTCAATCAGATCCTTATGTTAGAATAATTGAGAGAGATTCACGTGTTATTCATTTGTTATGAAACTATCCCAATGACCAAAAAGCCTTAAACACAATCTATTATTTGTGTAATGCTCAGGAGAACTAGATCTAGTTAGAAAACTCTTCGAATAATAGGTGTAATATTTAACACCGTCTTGAACTGTTGTCACTGAAGAATCCGATTGAAGAAAGGTAGACAGATAGAGGACTTAATAGATACAATAAGTAGTTGGGGGACTAATCTGAGGATTTCCCTTGTGATTTTCCTTTTCCTTTTCCTTTTATTTATTTACTTTGAAAGGAAAAGGGAATTCTGGATAATTGTTTTTCCTCACGAGATAAAGAGGGATGGAGATGAGGAAATAAAGGCCAAGTTGGCCTGTGTTCCCGTATTAGAACTTAGAAGTCTTTGTTAAAGTGAAGATATGAGGAGTCATAAAATAACAATTTGATAATAATAATAATAATAAGCATTTTTCGTATAAAAAAAGAAAAAAAAATTACCTCATCATAACCTTAATCCAAGAAGGTTATGATATTTGAATGATATAAAACGTTATATTTAATCAATCCTTTTATGTTATACATCTTAAATTACATTAATATTTCAATAATTCTTAACAATACAAAATATTCTTAAACAAACTCTAAAAATTAAATTAAAAAAAAAATTTTAATCAATTTTTTTATAATAAAAATATCAACTCATTATACTTACCAACATTATCACAATCACTATTATTTTGTCGCTATTTTACTGTAACTTTTCACCACAACGACAATGATATCATCATCAATATCGCCCATCATCATTAATCTTGATTGTAGCTACCATTTTATTAATAATATAATTATTATTTTATCATAATTCAATATTATTACCGCCACAACACCAATTTATTATTAAAGCAATCATCATTCTTTTGTTATAATTAATATTATCATTATCACAAATACTGTTATTATAATTATCATTTGTGCTTTTACCATAATAATAATAATTATTATTATTATTATTATTACCCTTATTATTTTTATTAAAATATTGCAGTTTTTCTTAAAAAAAAATTTAATACATCTAACAATGAAAAATAATTCATTTTTCAATAAAAATATATTTTATGTTACCCTGAGAAAAAAAAACCGGCTGTTTCTTGACTGATCCACAGCCCCATTTTCAATTCATTACTATCATTCAAAAGAAAAGATCTCACTCGGGCAAATAGAAGAAGATTAGTGTATTTGTCAAATTAGGTGCCACGTCAACAAAAGACATAAAAATAGTTAAGCATGAAGCTGCCTGGAAAAAAAAAAAACAGCAATTTCTCAGAGTCTCACCAAAGGACATTCGTTAGTCTTGGAGTGAAATTATGAGTCGACAAAATGAAATGGATGGATTTCCTTCTCTTTAGCTCCAAATAAGCTTTAGCTAATCTTGTTCAGTTTTCTGAATCACTGCTCGTCAAGAAAGCAAAAGAGAAAGCATGGCGCGTCCCATCTACCTTGGAAAGGGAAATGACGAACCTATTACTTTCCACCATTACAGAATACTAATTCTTATGCAAAGAAGGTGAGACAATTGCCTGATCTTAGAGCTGTTCTTAAGAAGAATGTAACCATTACCGAGAGAAGGAAAATTCTTATCAGGAGGACTGGTTGTGTTAATCACAATGACTACATCAGTTGCCAGCTTCCTGATGATATTCTTCTCACAATTCTCTCTTCTCTCAATCTAAAAGAAGCTGCGAGAACTGGCGCCCTTTCCAGAAGATGGGAGATACCTGTGGTAGGTTTCTGGAAAATTTAAGGACGCGTCGTCTAGTTTTTGGGGGTGGGGGGTTAACATGTCGTCTGCCCCTTAGTTCAACCAGAAAAATATCAGGGACCACGCGCGTAGCATATTTTGACAAGCCGCATGCATGGCTTGTTGTATGTGAATGGGTTAGGCCACCAGGCCCAATCGCTTGCCCTTTTTACATAAGTTATAATTATTAAATATATGTGCTTCATACATGACCACGTGGGAATTCGATTTAAACTGAGCTTAGTTAACTTAAATAAATTTCAATTTTTATATATTTGTTAATAAAGTATTGTTTTTTTTCCTAAAATTAGTAGGCATCCTTCGGGCCCTGCTTTTTTTTTTTTATTCAATCACTTTTCTAATATATTTATTATTGTTTTGGTTATATATAAATCTATTTATAAAAAATAAAATTATTAGATGTAACATAACCGCTAACTTGTTTTACAAGATTAAATATCTTAACATTCATAAATCCCTTAATTTTTTAATTTAGTTCTTGATTAGAGTTAAGAACTCTTTTTATTTATTTATTAACACATATAATCATCAATTTATTTAATTAGATGTACACATCAACTTCTAGATATAAGATTTTTTTTCTTCATAGAAAAAATCATGTTCAAAATGTCTTTAATTTTTTTTTTCCATTGAGAAATACTTTTGTCTAGGTCCATGACATGGGAACTTTCTTTAATATTCTTGGCATAATAATATTTATTGCATTATTTCATTAATAATTAAGATTTTTAGGTTTTGAAGAGTTTAAAAGGAGTCAATGATGCAATTTGATAAATTAAGCATAAATTTTAACCTAATCTTTAAATTGAACTAAAATTTTGATAACAGATTTGGAAGGTCATATTTTTTATTGGGTTAAAACTTCATAATGATCAGAGATCTGAAATACCTTCAAACAATACTTGAAAACTACTATGCAAGATTTACCTTATTGCATTTGGATGGTGGTTTTCTATTTAACTTAGAGCTTTTAATTTAAATAGTATTTTATTATTTAGGAATCCTAATGCTAGATGAATTCTATTAGATAAGTTTTAATTAGAAATTATTTCATATAAAAGATTTCAGGTCAAATTAATATAAATAAGAATATCTAATTTATTTTAAGAATATTCAGATTATAACTATTATTTAGATTTTATAAAATACTAAAATATTTTCCTCTAAATCTCTTTACAATTTAAGTTTGTAATTTTAGGGCTTAAGAATTTTAACTTCTATTCACATCATACACTCCGATGATGGATGAAGAAGGTAGCACCCCATCATGAAGTAAAGGCTCTCTAAGGCATTGTACAAGCTCAGGAGCAAACTAAATCGTTTGGTGCTATCTCATGAACAAATTACTTATCCTCCTCTCATTGAAACAAATAGTGTTTCTAATTTTGTTGGTGCTTGAAACAATTTTGTGCCAAGGTCTAGGACTCTAGGACATTTAGTAGTCTCAAGCATGAACATGGTGCTCTCAGTTTACAATTCAAGTCAATTCCTGAAACAGGTTTCCCAAGTAAAACAGCAGGCATTTCACAAGTCTTGCATTCTATCAACAGCACATGATAAAGCACTCAAGTGAAATTTCAATCCACTCTTGCAATCAATGTCGATAAGCTCCCAGAAATTTCAGATCGAGATATGTGCAAGATCAATATCATTATTTCAACCCTACTTTCCACCTTGACTCCATTTGTTTGATTGACATTTGCAATTGAAAGAAAATGGAACATCACAAAGAGACCAAAGTAGCTATCTTCTCCTACTATCATTGCCAATCAAGTTGAATTTGGAAAGAGAAATACAACAAAGTATCCTACTTGATGGTCCTGCTTCTGACTGCTCTTGATAGCTCAACTTGGCATTACATTGCTCTAGTTCAGCTCCACAAAAAGGCTGGCTTGAGGGTGCAAACCTGCTTCTTTTAAAGATAGAGAGAGCTTATCTGTACCATAGACAACTCGGGGAAAGTTTGAGACAAGACTGTAATTCTCAACATCTAAGCAACCCAAAGAATCAACATAATCATACAGGGACTGGATAGTGGCTGTACTGTGGAATCTCCTCTCTTTGCGTTCTCCAGTTGGAAATCGAACCAAAACCTGATTAACAAAGTTACATTTGAAGTCATAGATTAGTTCCAAAAGATTCAAATGACAACTCTTCATAAAGACACTATGAGGGTTAGGAAGTCCAGTAGATCAAAAGCTAAACGACATACAAAAAAAAAAAACACACTTATGAAACCAAGTCAAGGCTACATAGAGTACCAATGCTTGTAGTACAGAAAATTGAGTAATCATCCTGAAGTCCTAAACAATAAAAGATTACAGATAACAGCATCATTAAAAAAGCAATAAATAAAATAAGACACGTTACTTGTGTAACATTAGGTCCCTTTTCAGGTTCAGCACCAAGCGACAAGGCTTTCTCCTGCCGCATTCTTGCCAGAGCCGCCTCTTTTTCTGCAGCCTCACGTGTTGCTCTCTCCTGAGCCTCTTCTTCCTCCTTGCGCTTTCTCTCTGCCTCAGCAGCCTCCCTTTCCAGACGTTCTTGTTCTTCTCTCAGTTGTCGTTCCCTAGCCTGAAGCATAAAAGAAAAAAGAATACAAAGGCAAATAGAAAATCATCACCACCATGCAAAAAGAAAAGGACCATCACATCTGACCAACAGTACCAACATGATATAAACTAAATGCTCAAGTAAAAAAAGAAAAAAGAAACAAAGGCATACTTGATCCGCTTCCAGTGCTGCTCTGTATGCAGCATCTTGCTCCTCCCTCAAACGCATGTTTGTTGTTCTCTCCTCCGCTTCAAGTCTTGCTGCAACAAGAACCGGGGCACTTTCTTCAAGAACTCTCTGTAGTGTCATGAGCATTTCTTCAGGAGATTTTGGACCCTCAACCTAGATCAAGAGAAAGATGCACATAATTGTCAGCAAAAAGCTACTAAGCAACAACACAATTAAACAAGTTGAGTCTATTTAAGACCCAGAAACCTCCAAACTAAATTCCAGCGAACTCATGAATTGGGTAATACCTAAATATTCAATTAAATGCTTCAGCAGTTGACACAGATGACAAACAAGTCATTAAAGGCTCATCGCCCAAACCAGAGTGTTTTTGAAGGAAAATTGAGCTATATTTGAAAACGAAAAAGATATGGAAACTTTGGTGCATATGTAAAAGGGTGGGATAAACCCATGCTATTGCAACAAATGTTGAAAAAGCTCGATATGCGAGGTGGAGAGTGCGTTAATTGCATTCCATGGAAAAAAGAATTTTCATGAAAAAGATGCACGCAAACCTACCATCACAAGGAAAATACAAAATGAAATCTACAAGTAGGATAGAAAACAATAGAGTAAGACACCGTAAATCCAACAACATCAAGTACCCAAGAAACTATACAGAAAAAAATAAATCAACCCTATAGAATAATACCGAGGTTTCAATGCAGTAACTATATTTAAAGAAACAATCACAATGTACCAAAGCTTAATATCTCTGATGGCCCAATGCCAAATTCAATCACCTTTAACACTTTCCCGTGCAGAGTTGAAACAAGGTACTATCCCTTCCCCCAACAAACACAACCATCTACTTCATAATTTGCCTAGCCAAATCTATCCCTGCAAATCCTAATTTCCCTCATTCAATAATCAATTCAACAACAACAACCATAATCAAAATAGGAGTACATATAGCTCATCAAAATCATTCAACATCTCAAATTAAATCACCACACACCGAAAAGAATTACCTGTTGAAGCAACGCAATCCTCTGATTTGTCGCAGGCATAACAACAGCACAAAACGGAAACCTTGAAGCCTTCAAACTATTACTCATCTTAAACCCCTCACTCCCTCTAAGACTCCCACCCCACGCAACAAAATTCTCATTAACAAAAGCGCTAAAAACCTCCGAACACAACGTCCCCTCACAAAACGCCGGCGTATCAGGATGATCCGGGGAATGCAAATACACAAATAACAACTTAAAACTATTCCTCGACCTCGTCAACGCATCCATAAATCCTTCACCAACAAAATTCGGCCTACTAGAAGAACCAGAACCACCATAATCCCTCTCAAATTGAGCAATAAACTCCAAGGCTTCTCTCGACGCGGCGGAAACAGTTACCAATTGGGCCGAAGAATCCCCACCCCGGCCAGAATTCGAGCCAAACCCAATAAAACCTAATGAATAAGAGAAGATACTACCAGCAGCCCAAAATCCAAACCCAACAGCACCAGAAATTAACCGTAAACTACCAGAAACGATTGAGATTGGTAAAGTAATTATTTTCCAGCCCAAACCAGGAGAAGGATCAGCCACGGGAGCGATGGCGGTGGAATCAGAACGATGAATGGATGAAATGGGTGGTTCGACGACGGTGGATGTGGTGGCGGTGGCGGTGGCGGTAGATGAGGAGTAAGAAAGGGGGTCATTATTGTGATTAGAGGTAAAAGAGGAGATGGCGAGTTCGAGGTCCCAATTATGGGCTTGGAGGATCTGGGTGCATAAATCGGGATCTTCAAGGCCTGTAATTGCTTGAAAATACGCTAATTTATCTGCTACATCAACCATTATTGAATTACTGTAGCTTTCTTTCACTCTGATTTTTTATTTCAGAGTTTTCTGGAGGAAGTTTCGATCTTTTTTGAGGAGAAATGGGAATGGAAGGAAAGAGGAACACTTATTTTTAACTAGGAGGTTTATGGCGATGACCGACAAGGAATATTGGCGTGCGTGCGTTCGTTATGTATTCATATGGTTTTCCGTATTATGAATTTGGAATAATTTTATAAAATTATAAAATTTAATATTGAAAATTAAAAATAAAATTAATAAATAAATAAAATATATAAAAACACTATTCTAATAAATAATATCATAAAAAAATATACATTAAGAAGCCCTTCTCCTTTAATTTTCTTTTTAATTTTTGTTTTTACGGTATATTATGGACATGGTTGCCTTTTAAATTACAATAATGCCACAGCCCCCCCCCCCCCCCCCAAAAAAAAAAAAATAGATCCACTTTTTAGGGCCGTTTAAAAATGCGATAAAAATTACATTTTAAAATGTTATTTAATTTTAAAATATATTAAAAAATATTTTTTAAAATTCATTTTTTATATACAATTTTTAGAGAAATAATATTTTGAATGCACCGACAAACACGCCCTTATTTACTAGACAATCAATGATTGTGCAACCGTATTGAATTCTTTCTTGACCAGGCGACCAAAGGTGAGAGCTGAGAAAGCGATGACGTTTTATTCATGAGCCAACAGTTTGGGAAATCTTACATGTAACTCACATGTTTGTAGATCCCACAGAGTGAACGATGTCCCAACTCACTCACAGGGATTCATTGTGGCTGAAGACGGATATCATTGCGAAATCCATAATGAAGAGAGAGCATAAAGTAGCAGCGAAATTATGCCAATGAGCTCCAAAGCCCGAGCTGCAACTGAGAGGCGAGGGGATGTACTCTCGAGGACTTGGTTGCCAGCCAGCCAGAAAAGCAATTGATGTTTACTGCCAGGTCTGCTCGGAGATCAATTTCAGAAAGACAACTACGTATCCAACTATCAGCGAAATCATTTCACTTCCTTCGATCAAAAACCTCTTCCATAGTTTGAAATATACAAGGGTTTTTACATGTCCAGATCATACAATAATCACCAACTCATTACAATTCCTCTATCAAAACCTTTCCCTTGGATTCTGTTTTTAGTTCTGCTATCTGGGGATTTTTACCTGCTCTACAATCCAAAGCTGAACTTTTTTCTGCCCTTACGATGGCAGCTAGCGAGGACCAGGCTTCCCCTGGCTGCTCATGCACCCAACACATTATGAAATAGACCTTCTTCTCCGCAAGCTTCAGCTTACTCTTGATTTCTGTCTTCGACTTTCTCTTTTTCTCAGCTTTCAGCTCCTCCTCTCCAGCCTGAACCATCCTCTGTAGATCACAGAGCAAGCAGATTAAAGCAGGGCCACCAAGTGACAGAATGTGTAATACATCTTCAACAAGACCCAATCCAAATTGCAATCCACCCATGTTTCTATACTCTGGAGAGCAAGTTCTCTCCAAGCAATATGACAGAGCTTCCAGGACGGTTTCGGGCTGGCCGGCTTGACCTAAGACAGAGGAGACATTCAATACCACTGTTGCTGACCCAATGGCATCTGACTGCCAATCTCCATTGTAGAGGCGTAGTGTTAAGCAGTAGCTATATATAATGTCAACCAAGTGAACGGCTAAGAAGGGTGATGGCTCTCTAGAAATAAGCTTCCTTACAGGAGGTAATGGAGCATCAGGGCCAGGAGGAATCTCACTGGGTTGGTCCCCTGCACCATCATCTTGACGCGATGACAATGCTTCCTCTTTGGCAAGTGGGTGGATAAGTCTGGTTCCTTCCTTGCTAAGAGAGATGGTTCTAGCAGAAGACTTCAACCACCATGGATCCCATGCTTCGATCAACTTGCTGAGTTCTCCAGATGCCACAGCTCTTTGGAAACGTTTCTTCTCTTCTGCTGATAAATCATCATAATTGATTGGACCACCTGCAATGAAAAACAATACATGAATTCCATTAGCTTCTAAAGTTAAAGCATCAGAACACACCATTAAATAACACTCTAACTACAACCTAACGAGTGAGAAAATTCAGATTAAATGGAAATGAAAATATCTGAAGTACTGAATGACAGGCAAAGAAGAACCAATGAGAAGACATAAAAAAATTTACAAGAAAAAAATAGAAAATACATAAAAACACACCAGACAACACCTTCTGAACAGTCTCCTCAGAAAGAACAGAATCTGTCAACAAATAAAATATGAGCAAAATCAGGTCAAAGCCCTTCCATAACTAATTATAACATTTCAAAACATCGCACTAGTTATGCACAAACCTGTCCTCAAGAGTTTACAATCTTATTTCACTGAAAAACAATTGCATGAGAGAAAAATAAAAACTAATAAATTCTCCCTTTTAACAGTAGAATGCCACAAGGATCTCAGTAGCAAGAACCCAAAATAAACAGATTTCCTTACAATCCAATTCACTAACTTAGAGTATGCATTGCAAAATTAGACAAAAATATGAATAAAGGTAGAGTTATAACCATACCATCCTTCCAGGACTTGAACAAATTATATATAAATGCCACTTTACGCACCCCCTTCCTTCACGACCAAAAATTAACCTCATTCACCAATCAATTTCTAAATTCCAAAACTAAAGCTAGCATTACAACAAACTGAAATTGTCACATTTTTCAAAGTTCTCCACCAACACAATTCTCAATAATAATAATAATAATAAAAAACTTTTCCACATATCATCATAATTAATTGAAAATTACCATCCTCAGGATCGTCGTCGTCGTCATCCATGCTATCATCCATTCCTTCTTGCTCCTCAGAATGAAACCGTTTCAGAATATCAAGCATTTTCCGCTTCGTTTGCTCATCCGATTGCATCAGCTTCATCTCTTCCATCACATTTTCTCTCATGAACGACTCTGTGCACCTCTCACTATGCGACTGCACACACCGCGACAAAACCAAAATTAAAAAAAAAAAAAACCCAATCATTACTCGCATTGTTATTTTACCTTATAGCAGTGAAGAGAACAATAGCGAGAATTGCATCGAGGACACGTGTACTGTGAAAACTGTTTCTGGCACCTACACAATCAGAAATTAAGTTAGAATAATAAACAACTTAATCACAGTGACTGGAGGAGAGATTTAAGAGATTAAGAACGTACACGTGGCAGATGAAGCGAGAAGGAGGATCGAGAGGGGAAGGATTTGAGGGTTTCTCTGAGGTAAGGATTGTGTCTTCCATTTTTAAGTATAATTACTAGCACAAAATCAAAATAAAACCGAGAGGGGGGGGGGGGGGGGGGGGGGGGGGGAGAAACCCCTAGAAATCTCTGGGATTTTTTATTATTTGTTTTTCTAAGAGAGAGAGAGTTTTGGATCTCTGGGGTTTCACGGTGAATTTGAAATTGTTTAGAAATGGATCTGAGCCCATTTATAAGTGGGCTAGTGTGAGGCTGAAGTTGGCCCTCCAGAGGGCTGAGATGGACAGGGTCTGTTATTTGATTGGGCCCTACAAACACAGGTTAAGATATCCGTCAAATTGAAATTAAAAAAAAAATATTAATTCAATTAATTATGTTGTTCGAGGAGGTAAACAGTAAAATCTCATCTTTTTTTAGTTTTTGGTTAATTAATTTTGGATAGTTGAGTCAAGTAGGCTATTTGGAAGTGGTGCAGCTCATCCTAAGAATTAGACGATGCGATATTCTCGAGCTTAAAGTATGCAATCACTTTGGATCCGCTAGTACTTTCCATGACCCATTAGCTGCTGGGCTTGGATCTGCCTCATGCGTTGTGTCACAAGCATGGTATTTAAGGTTTAAATCTCGAATCCATTAGGCATTAATAAGCATCATCAACCTCATAACTATAATTAAGAAATATTCAAAGTAGTCCTGTGATCTCACTAGCTTTTATTTATTTATGTCAATTGCTACATTGATTTTTACAGTGCATCCAGCCTGTCTAAATTGTTTCTTCTCACTGAAAATATTTGAAAAAACTAATATGGAAACTCAGACCCTTTCAAGAGCCTTCATGGTTTGCTGATCATCATTTTGTTGACTTGGTACAATTCTATTAATATTGGCTTGCTTTTGTTTGGCCTTGTCATCAACTTCAGCCTTGAATTCTGCTACGTTAGCTAGTTCTTCAACCGTTTTGACAATATCTTGGATCCTTGACGAAATATCTATCAGCAAAGAAGCTAAAATTACTACTGGAAGAACTTCCAGGAGATGTATTGTGGAGGTTGTTTTCTCAGTTTCCTTGCTCCCAGGAAGTAAAAGTTCTGCTGGGCTAAGCAGATTTGAAAGAGATTTTATTTCGTTTTGGAGATCTTGCACTGCACTGCTCATTTCTTCAACTAAGAAATCTATGGAGGATGATTTTTTCAATGTCTTGATAGTTTTTGCTAGCTCTTTTATAACACAGGAAGAGTTGGAGCTCACTTTCAGGCAAACGTTGCTCATGTGCTTCTTTATGAACTCAGGGGCCTGTTTTCAGACATAGTAGTGTAGGGAAACAAAGACTTTGTCAGGACAAAAATCACAGGGTTAAAAAGCATTAAGCGAGAGTATAAAGAAAATTTGTCACCTGATTTTCTGAATCGATGCAGCTATTAAGAGCCTCAATGGAGTAGGCACAGCTGCGCATTGATGCACCGATTTTAAGGTATTGTTGCCATGGATGCTTGAAGTTGAAGCGACCATGAGCAGGCTCCAATCTAGCAAAATTGGCCTGTGTCAAAAACAGTGTCATCCACAACTTCAGTCAAACAGTCTGAGAAACTATTATATAGTTCGATTGATTTTATTCGCAAGTCCTGTCACGTACCATGGATTCCTCTGTGGTCTTGGAATTGAGCACACATTTGTAACCAAGCAATTTCTTGTCAGGATGTTTATCGCTGTCTTTAAGTTCGCCATTATGATCGAAATACTCTTCTACAAAACCTGAAATGCGATGGATTTGATAAATTTTTTGCGAAACTGAAAATCTTCATTCATAAGTGTCTGCATGGTATGCCACTTACCATCTAAAGAGCAGGCAAGTTTGTCCATGTTGCGACAGATAAGAGCATGCAGCTCCTGACCAGCCCAGATGGGGCAAATAAACATGGTTACAAGGATGCATAAACAAGTTCCGATGATAATCGTAGATATTCTTTGATGAGCCAGGGCAAACAGTTTATCCACTCGATAACCAGAAACAGCAACCAAGCTGAAAGTGAGGATAAAGATCAAGGCTCCATAATCAAACCGAGCTTTCACCGAGGGAATAAATCTGGAGAAGGTTGCAGCAGAGGCTGAGGAGAAACGTGATTAATTAACACTTGATTAGATAATTGTCCCCTTTTTTTTCTCGTAAAACAACTTCTAGTAAAATGTTAGTTCAAATTATATTAGATGCAAACCTAATAAGAAAACTGAAGCTCCAATGATTAGGGGCTCAAATTTCTGTCCTGACTGACTAGCCACCCAATGGACACCAAAGGCAAGAAATCCAGCAAGAGTTGTTCCAATCACTCTATTCAAACTTTTGGATATTGTTGCACCTGCAAGATAATCAGGTTAAGTCTAAAGGTTAATGTAAAATGCTTTAGCCTTTTGGGCCACTGGCTTAAAGAACATTCCAGAATTCATTAAAAAAAAAAAAAACTTGTTTCCTTGTTTTCCTGTGATGTTTGATCCTCAAATAGTGGGGAGGACCAGTGACCATGGATGATGACATTTTACAGAGCTTTGGACATTGATTATTTAATGTTTCAACAAATTTGGAGTACTTACCTACAGTATTTTCAAAGACTACCACAACTGTCATAACAGCCCACATAGCATTGCCACCCACACCTTCATACAAAGGTCTCGTGAAGTAAACGAGGGAGACAATAGTGAGTGCCATTCCTGCTTTTAGACAATGGATCACTTTTCTGGGGTCATCCACCCCTATATCCCATGCTTTGTTTAAAAACTTCCACACTTTCAAAACCAGTCCTGCCATCAAACCCTTTAGCCCCATCCAAATTCTGCTGATAGGCCCTGTCTCCGGGACCAAACTCTTTGATGACCCATCTCCCAAAGTTATTCTCCACTCCAATCCACTTGTTTCCTTCTCCTGATGAGCCATATTTTGCACTTTACAGTGGTCACAACTATGTAGTATGTGATGGGATACCTTGGAATGAGATAGACAAGATTGAAGATATCAGAGAATTCTGCTATAAAGACTTGCAAATGAGTTAGTTACCAAGCACCCTATGGCCATGCAATGGGAAGGTGATGCTTGGATTGGAAGACCAATGCTGAATGACTATTGAAGTGAATATATATAAAGGAGGTATATGTTACTTTGCACTGAGATTTTGTTTATAATAAAAGGTGTTATCAGGATAGAAAAAATAAATATAAAATCCAATGACATGGAAATTCTAGAGGATCATTTTAAAAAAATTTCTGGTAGGTAAAGCTGTGATTATTGGGCAATCTCTCTCTCTCTCTCTCCCCCCCTCCTGGGTTAACTATAATGTAAGGGATTTTATTTAATCTATTATAGACAAAATCAGATCCGTAACTCATCCTTGTTATCTTCATAAAGCCATTTCTGCTATGCAGACAGACAGGACTCTTTTGTGACCTAAAAAAATTAGGATACCAGTTGACATTTGTGTCCCCAAAAATGAAAAGCTGAACGTCATTTCATGACGATTTGGATCATAGGAACCTCAAGTTTTATGTGTTCTACTGCTCAATATTTCGTCTAAGTGGATCATCGACCAGACTCCTCTCTGATTTGTCTCCTATAGATAAGAAAATTAGGACTCAGCACCACCCTAAGGTAAATCATTTCTATATATACAGATATTTCTGATGTGGGTATCCTGATTTAACAATTGCCATTGTGGTCCTATGCTACTGACCTACCAATGCTTTTTTGTGGCCCTGCAGTAGTTTCCTTTCATATTATGTAAAGGGCAATGCGTGTGCTCTGTTCCAGCATTTGTACGGATTCTTGTAAGATTGACATGAAAATTATGGTTGTTTGTTTTAATTGAAAAATAGAGCATAGCAGAGGAGTCAAGATTCATTGCCAAGATAAGCGTAGCAAAGTATTGATCTTACAAGGAATTGCAAGGCAATAATCTGCATGCTATTTCAAGTCCAGAAAACTAGTGTGACCAACTTGTTTCTGTGCAGTGAGTGCGTTAGAGTGTCATGTTTCACTTATTTTATCCACTTGTATACTAAATTAGCGATGGGAAATGACTTGTTAATGCTTCTGCTTTTCAGAAAGAAACAAAGAATGTATCTCTGTCACACTCTACATGACCAAATTGCTTACAGTTCACAGAAAATGTAGGTAAAATCACCAGACTATTTTTATAGGTCTTCTCTTACGTATGCCATAAGCAGTTTTTCTATGCACAACGTACAGCCAAGGCCTCGAATCTTTTCCATTTTGATCCACAGGAGAACATAACAGCTTCTCTATCTCCTACCACTTGAATAGCATGGTGAAACCATGAGTACGTACAAAAGGACAGGCGTGCCTGCATAGGTAAGAGAGAGTCCTAAATCCTTTGTGCTTGCTGTGTTAACTCCCTTTTATTGGCTTTCAGCTAAAGTGGAATGTCCAACATGAATGTACAGACTCTAGTATATCATATCATCTGTCAAGTGGAAGAGGACAAATGCAGTGAGTGGTCTTGACATGCGTTTTGAAACTGCAAATTGGTTGCAGCTGTTACCACTCGTTACAACACCCAGCAAATCTCAGTTTATGATAGTCTTCCAAATTAGGTCATGACTAGGACTCCTCAGTTTTTCCCTGTTTATAAAACTTGTATATAAGGTAGAAGGCTTTGAGCAAGGTTTCTGATTGGCCTGTGCTGATTTCAGTTGAATGGAAGACGGAGCACTTATCTTCTAATGCTGGGAGCTTTCCCTGTCCACAAGTGCTCTGATTTGAAAAGCACACTCAGCTATCAAAAGTTGCTTCTTATTCCAAAGTGTTAACTTTTTTCTTATGCTCAATTCATTAATGATAACAACAGTATTAGACTTTTATTCATCAAGGACAAGAATACCTAATGTAGTACCTATATTAGCATGGAATCTTTTAGTGCGTGGTGATTAGTTCACTTACAACGGTCTATGTTAAACTATTACGACTGCCACCGAAGGTATGCAGACGTCTTCAAAAAAATAGTGATCATGAGGATGATGAGAAGGTATTGATGTTGAGAGAAATGTGCTAATGTATTAGGCACTTGGCATTCATAAGAAGGGAGGGAAAAGGGTTACATTATGATGCTTGACTATAAATTAAAGAAAAATAAAAGCTGTGAAAAAAAGAAAGAAAAATTAGGAAGATGAGAGAATTCAAAAGAGAAATATTATGTTATTTTTATCAAATCATAAAACATTGCTCATAATGTCAAGAAAATTACATAAATAATAAAATCCTAATCATAATTAAATTTAGGTTTAAAGCCGACTAACTAATAACATAACATAAATCAAAGTGCAACAATAAAGATAAATAAAATATAATAACTCGGGCTTGGATGAGTCCAATCTCCTAACCAAAGAACAACAGTGATGCTCAACTATAATTCAAGGCAATTCCGATAATGCTTTCAAGATCATGATTAAACCATTACGATGTCTTTCTAATAATTCAAGTACAATCTGAATCTAGTCGCTTAGCTTATATACTAGGATTCACTGAACTTCATCATTCCTGGTAAAAACAACTTGTGCATTTAAAGTAGCATTATTATATTCCTTGTGTGCCAATGATAGGGATAATGGGGTGGAGATATCAAAATGAGCATCAGGGATAGGTTGTGTTTTATATATATCAAGGTCTTTCATGTCAAAAGTAGAGCTAATATTAAAGTTTAATGATAGTTTAATGATATAACTGTTTGATTCAATTATTTGCAACATTTTGAGTAGTCTAACAGTACTCAATTGCAATTTATGACTAGTTTTCATATGACACCGTCCAAGTCTAATCTATATCATAAAATGATTTCCAATATTAAATGCATTATGATACTTATGTAACTCAGCTCAAAATTTATATTATTCATTACTAGTTTTAATTTTTTATTTATGATCTCAACATGCAAATTATGAACTTTACATGCAGGAAAAAAAAACTTAGTTAAATCAGACATTTTAGAGTAAAAAGACATGGAAAAAATATCAACAGGCTTTCTAGATTCATAACTATGAACACTATATGACTGAGGGTGTGGAGTGGAACAGTCACTATTTTAAGTCTTAGTATATATAGTTTTGAAATAACATAGTAAATTAGGATTATCTTCGTCTTCCTCATCACGTGTCAAGGGTAAGGGATCAAGAAGTTCAACATGTTGTTCTAAGCCTATGACCGTGCTCGATGTCAAGAATGAGCGAGTGGGGAGCATGTTGCTATAAACCTTTAATGTGTCGGACGTCAAGCATGGTGAGTGGAGAATTAAGTAGTTTAAGAGGACTAATATCATGAGACTCTTTTAATACCATATTTATCTCTTCAAGCGATTTTACTAAAAAGTTTTCTAAAACTTCTTCCTCTACCACTAAAGTAGAATTATTATATTCTTTATTAACCTCATTTTTAAACTCATTTGGACTTATAGTGTTAAGTCTCCCTTCTTGCACAATATTCCTTTTCATCTAGGTCATTAAAGTCCTCGAGATTAGGTCCATACACTTGCACACAATAGTAATTTTTTTCCACTTATATCCTTATGTTCTTGGTTGACTAAGGATTTAGAGGTGTAGTTAAAGAAAATATGACTGAAACCTTGATATTTAGCACACTGAACCTCTGAACTTAACATAAACATTTTATTAACAACTCTTTTTCCTTTATCTTCGTTATAAATTTAGACAGTATTAGGATTAGGTCTATATAATGGAGCACCTAACAAAGAACTAGCATTCCTAAATTGAGATCTAAATGGGGTATTATGGGGTCTTGGTGTTTTATCTATTGACTTTTTATAAGCAACTCATAATCTTGCATTATGGTTTAGGCTTGGTCAAGAGTGAAAACATATATGAGCCTGACCTCTTTTCTAAAATTATTATTCAAACCTTTACAAAATCTACACAAAGTTATAACTTTTATTTTTTCTTATGGCACATCTCATCATATAATCATTAAAATGTGTTATATACTCATTGATAGACTTGTTCCCTTACATTATATTATTCTATTGATCGGAGAGTTTATTCCTATAAGATTGGGGTAGGTACTTTTTCTATATTTTTTTATTTTATTTTAGTCTAATTAGTTATGAGAGGTTTAGCTCTCATCTTTAATCAATTCTCAACATCTCTCCAATAAAAAAGTTGGGTTTCATCAATGAGCATCATCTGAGCAAATCTAACTCTTTTATTTTCAAACAAGTTGTGTCACTTAAAGAATTGATCTATGTTACGAACTTATATGTCAAAGATCCAAGGGTCATGATGACCGTAAAAAATAAGGGTTTCTACTTTATTAGAGCTCATGATTTTCTCATTAAGGTCATCATATTTAGAATAACCTAAATAATAGTTATATTGATGGCGCTTAGGGTGAAGAAAATTATCAAGAAAATTACATATAAAAAATAAAACCCTAATTAGAATTAAATTTGGGCTTAAACTCACTAACTAATAAAAATCTAATAAAATAATATAAACTAAAATTAAATAATAAAGATAAATAACATTTAATAATTTGAGCTTGAATGGGCTCAATTTCTCAATCAAAAAACAACGGGCTAAGCTATTCATTGTCCATCAATGATCATATTCATGCATAAATCATATATTGAACCCGGCGTCCCCATCAAATTCTGTGAGGGATAGAGACCATTTACACAGATATCCTCAGCCTATAAAGCGATCTTATAGGTACAGGTTAACTGGGTTTTACAGCAACTTTCTCTGCCTGCAACAGGTTAAAGTCATCTAGGGCGGTTGTTGGGGCTCAAATCCAGTTTGCTTGCTAGGTCAGCTAGTTACAGGTTAAAATTTCTAATCGTGAATGTGGCCTATGGGTACCACACTAATAGCAGTTATACAGTAGTTCAGAATTTGATTGAGCAAATGAAAGCATAGGCGAAACCCATTTTCCTCGAGATGTTTATGAGAATCCCAGTTAGGATGGAGATTCCCTCATACTTCAGCTTATTATTGTGCCATGTCCTACGTTACGTGGGATTGCTGTATTGAATCCTACCGTGCATGTTAGTTAATCTAAAGAATCTGAAAGCTATTCCCCATGAGCAAATAATATTTCCATGCATAGTCACATTCCATGGCGCGGGAGAGAGAGAGCAAATTCTTTGATTATACTAATGAGACAGCAACAGATACAAAGAACAAATAAGTGGTTAGCCTAAGACTAAACTGATTTGTCAACTTAAGACTATGAACAAGTTATGGTAAAAGAGTCTATGACAACAAAAACACGACGCAGTTCCCTGCACAGCTACACTCTCAGTCATACGTGGCATTAATCGACGACTAAAAGCAAGCTAACATCCAATGGCGCATCCCTCTCTAATTGTACCATAAAGGAATAACTAGATAGCTCGCCCTACCTTTCGAAGTATTTCCTATCTATCAACCATATTCACATTTTGCTTCCATTTCCAAGGGAGTCAAAATGGAATGGAGAATCTCCTTTTCCCACTTCGGTCTTGGTTCTTGAACTCAGAACACCAATCACTGCGGTATCTCAATATATAGATGTATGCTCAAAGTGTTCTAAAATCCCTATGAAAGAGATTTATCACTGAATTGTCTCAGTCAGGCTGACAGGACATGGCAATGCGGGAAGCTGGTAACTGTTTAACTCGGGAATCCTTCCATGCATTGCATTACTAGGTTGAGTCGTCGAATCCATCACGCTAGCACCTGTTCGTTCTAGAAGCTGGAGAAGTGACCAAAATACTTCCACCCTTGTTATCTGCATGTTTGCCTGTAACAATTTCAACATCAGTTTCCTTAATTTTCTCATGTTAAACTAATTCCACACCTTAAAATCTAAATTTTGATGTGCTACCTCAACAATGAAACGTGCCCAGATCTTATCCTCTCGACTTTCCATCAACCCCTTCATTATATTCAAACCAAAGCCCTTAATTACATCTGCTATCTCAAGAAAGAATCCCCGATCCTCACAAAGCATCTGTAATAGAAAAACAAGAAAATAAATTCAGTGGATTCATATACAGATGACAAATTCTCGGAGAAGTATTCTCTTCCACTCACACACCTCTATAAGCATTAGGCCAGGTTGACTGAGGTCCTCGACAATGATAGGGCAAACCATTGATTGATCTGCAACTTCCAATGCCCATGTAGCACCACCACTGCTTGTGCTGTTGTCTTTAGGAAGCAGTCTATTATGTTGGCCAATCAACTATACAAATGCAATTTTATTTGTATCAGTAAACAAATGGAAGGGTTGTTCACTTGTCAGCACACAATAATATTAAACAAACAAACTACCTTTGGCTCATCAGCTTGTTTAAGCTTTTCCGCATATTTGGTCACACTTTGCAAGAATAACATGTGTTTGATGGTGCGATCCAACAGAGCATCAATGCTACACTGTTACATCATCAAGAAAGCATACGTCAATGATCTATATTTTAAGTGTGACGATATAACCAAGAGCATTTGTGGTGATATGGAAGGAAGTCATGTGAGATATCTAATAATTTAACAAATATATAGGATTATTTCATTCAAAGCAAAACATAAGATCGCATACCTTTGCACCATCAGGGATGATCTGTTTCAACTCTTTAATACGGTCTTGTATCTGCTGACGGTCTTTCGGCCTAGGTCGAGTACTTTCTCCAGGTCTGGCTCTTTTCTTGGTGGCCTTTGCAGGCTCCTCAGGTTTCTTAGATTTTGTTAAACCAGAACTTCCAGTATTGACGCTGTAACTATCATCAATCCACAAAACTGTTTGTGCTTTTGGGAACATCTCTTGTTTTGATAGAAGATTTTTTGTCTTGTCAAAATTATAAGCAGGCTGCATCACCCTGCTGCTAGTAGGGCAAGAAGCATTCACTAACTGAAGTTGATTACCATTGACTGATGAATTTTCCACTCTTCTTCTCTTAGCATTGGATAATTGATCATCACTGCTAGATTTTGTAACATAATTAGAATTACTAACACTATCTAAAAGCTCTGAGAACAATCCTTTTCGAGGGCCAACCTTGGAATCAACATCCAACTCTGAGATGCATTCTGAAATACCAGTGCTAGCAGTTGTGTGCCCACTACTCGCTACTGGCACCATGATATCTTCCCAGCAATGCCTAGCTTGTCCACCCCCAAATACTAATCCCAAACCTTCAAGAAGATCATTTTCGGTGCCAGTGATGCTCGCACATTTCTCCTTTCCGTTAGATAAATATGATTCAGTGACAGAACTTTGAGCCAAAGTGGCCGGTTGCTTCAATGGATTATCAACTAAGATATCTCCAATCAGACCTGGTGATGCTGGAGTGACTCCTCCAGGTTGTGAAAGATTTCCGTTCATCATGGGTGCCATTCCACTTATGCTATGCTCTGGTGAAGGGGCAAACCACTCGAGAATATTATCTATTACACAGGAGTTGGAGAGATCAGTTGGAAAATCATCTGGTTTGAACTCTAAAGGGAATCTGTTCTGGCTCATTTCTCTTTCTGAAAGTTCACCTTCAGTAACATGAATTGATGGAGCAGAATGCAGATTGCTCATTGATCTTTCGGTAGAAAACACAGTTGGAGAATCCTGGACCACCATTTCATATCCTAACTTCGACTCCAATGAAGTCAAATTAGAGCCTGCATTGCTCCACGTACTAGTGCAAGGAGTTGGGGCTGTTGTTTTGTTCATAGATGGAGATTGTGAAGACAAGTGTTGGGACTGAGTCTTAGGATTACAGGACAATATCATTTGAGCTTCACTGGTCTTCAATTGGTTTGTAGGATGAGATGAATCCAGGCATAAAGGAATCATCCTATCTTGTTCAACAACAGATGTGATAGCGGAGGGCTGTGTAAAATTCATTGAAGAATAAGCTATTTCCATCAGCTCATTGCAGTTGTCGCCAAGCATGGGCGTGATATTCCCATTGCAGAAGGAATCAAACCATTCATTTAGATCATAACTTTCACAGTTCAAAGATGAAGGCGAGTCGGAATTTGAATTAAGCCCATTAATATTTTCCATCTTGCCAAACAATCGTTTTGTTTGACCCAAAAATTCCTCTGACTCCAAAATCTGCAATATTAAAAGCATTGAAATCAACAAACAACCATCCACGCTTGATATGTGGTAGGTCATGGATATTTGCTTTCTCATCAGTCAAAGGATGCAGAAATAGTATATTTTTAATAAATGGTATAACCCCCCAACCCGGCCCCAAGTATATTTTTTGTAGGATAGTTAAATTCACTTGGTCTGCTTTCAATGTGCTCACCTTCTGGGTGGATCCAAATTGTACCAGTCCTTGTGATTCCACAGAGATTACTGCAATTGTCTGCAAATGGGAATTAATAGTCAATACAAATGATCAGGGTGTTGGATGACGAAAAGGGATACACAAAGCTCGGATGAATTTCAAGTGGAATATCATAAAAAGAAAATGAGTTATAAAAGTAAAGTTTTGCATTCCAACATGCAGTACCTTTATTCCAGAAGCAAATTGGCGATGAATTTCAGAATCATCCTGCAAAAAAAGGAAATTTTCAGGCAAGCAGAAACTAGCCAGCTAACATTCAAGAATTGTGGGCAATTTAAAAAGAAAAGAAAAGAAAAGAAAAACAAAAACAAAGAAAAATATTTTCAATGACAACTAGCACAGGAGTGAATGGTAAAGAAGAAGCAAAGGAAGAAGTACCTGGAATATATCTTGACCTCCAATAGAGGCAGCAGAATTCCAGCCTCCATCACTAGCATCTGAGAAAATCCACTGGTGCTTTCCAGTGGAAGCAGCTTGGCCAACAATTCTGAATTAGACCATGACAACAGCATTAACCCTATTAAAGTTTCTTTTAAAGCTTGGAATTGAAATAGTTGAAAAAATGGTCGAAAGGTTGTCTTCTGGAAATTTACAAAGAACAATTCAGGAAAAATCACTGTATATCTGAAACAGAATATCACATAAAGCTTACCCTTCACCTAGCATGCGGGCCTCTGAAAGCATATTGTTAACTACAACTCCCATTTCCTCTTCATAGTACGCATCTTCCATGGTCAACAACCTGGTCACATCTCAAAACAACAGATTTCTTACAGTAAGCAAAATATCATTACCATATAAAGCTAAAATCTATGCCAAGATTCAAACCATCAACTACTTCCAAAAACAGGCAAGATAGTAAAGGTGAAAACTTTACTAAATCTAGTCCATCTCGAGAGGATTTCCTTATTATAAAACAGCATATTATGCAAAAATGCTGCACCGATAAAGTGAGATTTTTTCCCCCTCTGCTGCTTCAAGTATACAAATTTAACCAGAAAAAAGAAGGGAGAAGAAAAAAAAGATTCATATCTCTTGAAAAATAATTATGTT
Organism: Populus simonii; assembly: GCA_007827005.2. NCBI lineage: Eukaryota > Viridiplantae > Streptophyta > Magnoliopsida > Malpighiales > Salicaceae > Populus > Populus simonii. The sequence continues at coordinate 16,929,597 of CM017466.2, read as the reverse complement.
AAATTCAGGTATGGAGAATCAACAATTCCTGCGCATGAAACTTAAAACCTAAAAAAACAACTTAAAGAAAGACCAAAACTTTGTAGAAAAACAACACAAAGAAAAATCATGCAAACATTTTTCTTTAAGGAAAAAAAAAGGTGCAAACCAAGGAAAAAGAAAGAAACTTACATGGAATTTCTCTGATCAAAGCACCAAAAAACCCCATATGACCACCCGTTACTGCAACAAAGACTTTTGAGTTTCTCTTTTAACACCAAACCCATGTTTCCTTTCAGCACCAAAGATTTCACTAACCAATTCAAACTTCACAAATACCCCATTAAACTATTTAACCCTGAGTCAACCAGCTCTCAACTCAGTCACGCAAAAGCACCAAGTGCTAAAACCCCCACCAACAGAAAAGGCTTGCAACTTGAAAATGTCTGTCTAAGACGAGCAAAAAACAAAGATTTTTATTTTGTAGGGGAGAAATAAATATATGAAAACACAAAGTGTTAAGTGTGTAGGTGGTCGGTGAAAGAGAGTGTTTTTATGTTTATATATATAGGAGATAACAAACTAACAAGGTTGGCTTTCAGTTTTGTCTCTCTTTTTTTTCTCTCTGTGTGGGTGTATATATGTTTATATATACTATATATTTTGGACAGCAACAATGGAGTCTTGATAATATTCCAAGATTGAAGGGAAACACTGAGATCTCTAAGCATTTAAGACTGTTTTAGCATCTTTGTCTTCTTGTTTCCCGGTCACCGGTCCCATTTGGATCTTGCTTTGATGGTTCATCATCATGGAACTCTTTACCTACCCATTAATTGGTCCATTAATTCTTAATTTTTTTTATTTATTCTAGGCTATGTACTTTTATTTTTACCATGTGGCTCTCATATGCTATGTTCTACCATGTTATCCAAGTGGTCCTTTAGTCCAAATGTGTAATTAAAATGCCCAAATTTAGAAGTATAGTAGTTTCTGTTTTTAAAATGTTTCAATTAAAGAAATATTAAATTTATATTTTTTTATAATTTTTAATGTGTTTATTTAAAAAATTTGAAGAAAAAAATTATTTTAATTGAACTAAAATAATTTTTTTGTTTGTCACTGATTCAGATAAAATAACTTATTTAATAAAATGAAATGAATTAGATAAAAAAATTTAATTGAACTAAAATTGATAAAACAAAGTCATATCCTATGGAAGGTGGAGAAAAAATAAGCTTGTGATAAAGTATGTTTTGTCATGTTCTCTTACCAAGTAAAAACACAACATGCAGCTGTACAAGAGACCGGGATGATAAAAATAAAATTAAGGGTCTGAATTAAGAATTTGAATTAGTATAAGCTCCAACTTAGTGGCTTAAACCTTTCTTTAATTGTTTTTACCGGTTATAGCCTGTCGCGGTTGTTGATCTTCTCGTAGAGTCCATTTAATATCTCGCGATGTGGACAATATTTCGTGTTGTTCTCTTAATGGAGATTAATTGGAGTATAAAAATGATGGTTAAATAATGTATTTAATTGTGATGATTGGTATTTATTGGTTTTGGCATAATATTTTTCATTTGCAAAATGCAAATTAATTTTTATTTTTATTTATTTATTATTTATTGTTACAGGCAATTGGGCTACAAATTAATTGATATAATTAAACTATTAAATATCATGGGAGGATGACATATAGATCGGTATCAACAATATTCCCTCTATATAATCCATAATTATACAGTCATTATCATTTCCTCAATGGCTCGCGAGAAGGTCACCATCCAAATCTCATGTCCCTATCATGACTCACAAACAGCACTGTCAGCCCAGACTTTAGTGGCGATTTATTTATTGTGAATCTCTACGGCTAATTATGACTACTACAAAAACAACATTATAACACTTAAATCGGATATATTCAAGACCATCATGGGCTAACAAAAAAACATTTGAAAAAAAATAAAATAAAAAAATCAATGCTAACCTACGCCACCCCTACTGATTAGACCACAACTAATCCCCTCTCATGGCCCAATTAGTGAGAGATATGTTAAGAAAAAATTATGAACCCATTAAATATTAAGGAGAAAATTATAGGATTGTGTTTTTCACTGTAACATAGACGTAATTTACTGTAGAGGACTGCAGAGAAATTATCTACTTGTTCTTTGGTAGAGAAGAAAAAAAGTCCCTTGTTTATTTGTTTGTTATTAAAAGATTATTTGAGAGTGTCTAGAATTTATTTATATTTTGCATATTAATTTTTTTTATTATTAGAATCAACAAAACTTAGAGTTTTTTGTTTTTTGATTTTTTATAAACTTTTAAATAGTAATTTTCAGAATTAAAAAATTATTGGGGTGTTGGAAAAGGGTATTTTTTATTTTTTTTCTCTGTTCATGTATAATTAAAGTACAATTTTAGCCTTGGAAAGATTAAAAAAAAAAAAAAGTTTGTATTTAGAGGTATTTTTATACTTTCACAATAGTTCTTAGGATAATTATCAAGGTCATAGGAGGGATTTCAATATTTTCACGTTGTCTTTTTAGTTTTAAATTAAAAAAGTTATAGCGAGTGAGTGACGTCCGTGTCATTCAAACGACACGTGTGACGCTGCCCGGTGGCCAAACCAAACCTTAATTTTTTTCAAAATAAAAAAAATATATTCTTTTTTAAATAATATTTCTTATGTGTTTGACGTTGCATCATATTTTTTTGGGGTGTAGGTTTATTTAGTCAGTTTCATTTGTGTTTATCTTTTAGGTCACAGTTTTTTTTACGGTGTGAATTTATTTAAATAAACAAGATCAATGAACATAGTCAGATGAATGTTTTTTTTATCTTATTGAATATCTTGATCTATCTTCCTCTCTTAACCTTTTGATTTATCTTTTGATAATTATTAATTTTTTTAATTATATACTTGCATGGTTTTTTATTTATATTTTAAACTTTTTTTTTAATAAAAAACACATTAAAATAATCTCCTGATACTTTTTTTAAAAAAATTATAACCGTCAAGAAAAGAACGGCTAGCTATACAATGATGTAATGTATCTCATGCTGTTCACGATAACAAACTCTCGAGCAGCGCCAAGTTAGCAGCGTCTTCGACCATGAAAAAGGGCATGGGCGGTGCACTTTATGGACTATACATATATCTTCTACCAGATTTGTTTTTTTAAACATCGATCCACAATATTCTTTGATTGAGATCTCTCTCTAGATTTAGACAAATGATTTATATTCGGATTTATTTCAAAAACTAAATTGTAGAGTGTATGATTATTTATAAAATGCACACACTAATTACTGATTACTACAAATTAAACCAGCTGTGTGATTTTAATTTGTAGTTTCGTCTGTTAGTGATCTCTGCTTCTGCTTCTTCTTCTTTTTTCTTTTTTTTTGGTAACCGGGGTGTCCGGGCCAGCTTACGCTCACCACAACTAATCCCCGGACCTACTGAACATCCTGCAAGCCCAGTAGGCAGGTAAGGCACCACGGAAGTGACAGACTAGTACACAGAGAGGATCGAACTCGGGACAGTCACAAGGCAAGCCTTGCAGTTGACCACTGAGCTAGACCCTCAAATGTTTCTGCTTCTTCTTCTTCTTTGTTGGGTGGGGTGATATAACTAATTACTAATATTTGAATATTTCTCGTTATAAACATTAAACATTATATTGAAATATTTCAGATGGGATTTTCCGCCATGATCAATGTTACAGATAAACAAATATAACATGCAGAGGGCAAGAGGTGTGGGAGGATTTTTTATTAGGGTCAGAAGGGAAAAAAAAAACAAGAAAACAGGAAGAGGAAGAGGAAGAGGAAGAGATCATTAAAATTATAGTGTTTGGCGAGTTATCATTGATGTAGGAGGAGTACATGGCCACTTGAAATGCACAAACGTCAAAGAAATCCATCATCTTCTTGCATTAAAGAAAGAAAGGGCGATGAAATCTCATCTCTTTTTCTTTCTTTTTTTTGGTAGATGTGGTCCATTCATCAATTGCTTGTAGTAAAATTATTTCTTTCTTTTCGTAGTTTGAGTGTATTTTAAGTTAGCATCCCCAGTTGAGACAGCGTTACAGAGCACTAATGGGACATTGTTGAAAATTGTGGCGGCTGCCGCCGGTGGTCGGCCACGGAATATTCCGTTTCTTGTTCGGTAGCTAATTGGTTGCCTTCAGGGGGTCCCGCCTGGGGAACTGAAATATCACAGAAAAGGAAAGGAATTGAATGGTCCTCCATAAGGGTCTGTGGGGTTTGTAGGGATCATTTTCTGATTCCACATTCTGACATATGCCTCCCCTGTAGTGCCTCCTTCCTAACGCGAAATTTTTTAGCTGAATTGAAAATATTCTGTTGTGAGAGGCATATTTTTAATTGTTGCTAGTTGGATTTTACACGTGTTTCATAAAAAATATTATTAAAATAGATATTAAATTAAAAACAGATAAAAAATCTTTGGTTAATACTATTGTTGATACTAAAATGATTAAAAAAGACAAATGATATAAATTCAAAATAAATAAAAAGTATGTGATTATTATTAATACATAAGAAATGTAGCAAAGGAGTCTTAAGATCTTAGTTTTATTGTACAATTAAACTAAATGCAATATCATTTGATATATAATTTATTTCATAATAACTATATATTTATAGCTTTGTGAACATGACACGGTATCAGTTAAAATATTATAAAACATAAAATTTGAATAATGATTAAATTCTGTAAATGTATAATTTTTCTGAGATTTTCTTCTAATGTAATTATACAATGTCATTGGTATCATTATAGTTTTAACTTGTGTTTTGTAAGGACATGTAAGTATGTTTTGTAAAAATATATTTTTTCACATTTCAAAAATTTTCATCTTATTATTGTTGGTATTGATAAGTATGTGTGATTGAATACTTCTTCCCAACTTCTAAGTTAAATCCAACAAGTGATATATTTTATCTTTACACGGACCTAAAAATCTACACTCACTTGGATATTCGATATCTACCAAATAATATATTTCTATTATAATAAGTGATGAATTTATAAGTTATTTCAGAAACAAAGATTATCTAGAAAAAAAGTTAAAATAACATGAATTTTTTCTCATATAATTACATTGAGGTGGTTTAGAAAATTTTATATTTAAATTTTCAATTGCCTCTAAAAAGACATGTCAAATACCCTATCAAAACAAAATGAATTGCATGTCAAAGATTATGGTACAACAAATAATGCATCGCTTGCATAATTTTCTTTTAGCCAAACACGCCGAGCCATCTAGGTCTAGGTGCTTACCCTTTTGCATGTCAAAGATTATGGTACAGCAAATGATGCATCACTTGCGCAATTTTCTTTTAGCCAAACACGCCGAGCCACCTAGGTCTAGGCGCCTACCCTTTATTTGTTGGGTCCATCAATTTTTTGCTGTTCTTTTTTTATTCAATTTCATTTGTAAAATTAATTATGCGAGGTTATCTTGATTCTAAAATTGTGAGTTTTGCGGGTTAATTTGAGTTGGATTGAGATTTTTTTAGACCCTTTTTTAGATTGATTTTTTATTTAATCCTTTATAATTTGTTGGTTTATTGAGAATTAAATTTTATAATTTATTTTGATTTACTTTTTATATGGTTATCCTAATCTCAAGAGCCGGGTCACGAGTTTGGAAAGTTAACCAAAATTAAATATGACTTATTTCTTTATCTTTTCTTTGTATTTTTTTTTTCAAAATCTCATCCTTTAATACTTGGTTGCTTGAGAATTAAATTTCATAATTTGATTTGATTTGTTTTCTATAAAATTATTATAGTTACCTAACTCATATCATGAATTTGATAAGTTAATCTGTCAATTAAATATATTACTATCTTAATATTATTTAAAAATTTATTATAATTTTAATTAAATTATATTTTAATCAATCATTCAACTTTTTTTTAAACTCTTCTTAAAACTTCAATTTCAAAATTTCAACCGAAAAAGAACAGAAAACGAGATTGATCGATTTATTAATCAAAAACCTATTTCATTAAATGTTTCTGAAATTTTTTTATTAGATTTATTATTATAGGACAGATTCAGGCGTCGTATATGAGTTAGGAAAATTAGCCTAACTCATATATGAGTTAAGATTTTATTCAGATAACGAAAAAAAATTAGCCTCAATTATATTAAAAAAATTCAGAAAATTATTACAGTTTCCTAACTCATGGATAACGAATTATATTAGACTAACACCCTCAATTATATTAGATAACGAAAATTAGCCTTAATTATAAATGCTCTTTTCAATGTTATATATGATCTACTTGAGATTGCAAATTATATTAGACTAACACCCTCAATTATTATTTCTTCTCCTTTATATTATTTTTTTAGAATATATTTAACTTTGTCTCTCCAAAATGCAAAACCTATTTATTGGGGTTCTCACTTTAAATAATAAAATATAAATTTATTTTAATTAAAATACAGTTGGATACTCATGTTAATAATAATAATAATAATAATTTAAAAAATATTTAGTAATGTAAAATATTAATATAGTATTAAAATGGATAAATTGGCACAGTTTAATTATTTTATCATGTTTGTATTATTTCAAAAAATATAATTTGCACCCTATTGTTTATAAATTGTATAACACTTTATATTTTTATTGCCCACATAAAAAAAAGTTAATAAAAAATTTATCGTTATTATATTTCAATTAATAATTATTTTTTATATATAATTAAATATTTAAACTTTATCATCAAATTAAAAAAAAAAACTACCCATTCTCACCCTCTTCTTCTCCTTTACTCCTAACCGGAATCCGGCCATCCCAACCCAAAATGAAGGGTGAATGTGATTGAAGGAGTTGCTTCTAATTTGCAATGCCTTGACAAGCACTACTGTTTCAGCCCTTGGATTCCAAGGGTCACCCTTGTTTACGAAGAAATAAACATAAATAAATAAACACAAACAATCCAATTAAAATCCTAAACTAGGACAGAGAATGAACATCTTCGTGTTTTAGTGTAGAAATCAAAGAATTATGGAGAATCTGAGCCTAACCCCGACTCTTTCTCATGAAAATCTGGGAAAAAATAGTACTAGAAGCACCAAGCGATGGTGGTTTCTTTACTCTTCCATTTCTTTCCTTCTTTTGAGTTAAAGTTTCACTTTATTTTTGTCCACCAGAAGAAGAGAACAGTCCTACAAAACAACACTTCTCTTTTCATCTTTTTAAAAACACAAGAGCCCTTTGAAGGTTTCCTCACCTCTCATCTGCTTTGAAATTTGTTCTGTTTTGAATAACAGGGAAGACAAATGCCTCGGGTTTCAAACCTCATCAATGGATTCACAACCTCCTTGTTTCAAACCACCAACTTTCTCAGTAACCCATTTCCTTGCTCGACGAAACCTTCATCTTCACCAATAAATTGACACCTTCTCTCATCCTCTATAAAAAAAATCCCTAAAAACTTTACCTTTTTTGTCTTAATACAACTCTTAGGTAAATAACCTCCATTGATCTTACTCAGCAACTAAATTAATTTGATGCCCAGAAAATAACCTAGTGAAAGAAGAAGCACAAACTGCAAATCACATTTGATAAAAGCCACCATTGCAGGAAATTTTAATATAGCCATTGATTGCATAATTTCCTGTAAAAAAACTGCAGCTCTTAATGTCTTATCTACAGAGGTAGATGGAAAGACCCTAATGGCGTCCAGTCAATAAAAGAAGACGTGGACTTTTAAGAGATTCCAATAAGATCGTGACTTGAAGGTAAATTAAAGAAGATTGTTTGGTCTAATTTTAGATATAATATATGTTATGGTAATTTAGTCAATTTATTTTATTTGAAAACTTAGGTAATTTAGGATGTAAATTATAATTTTAAAAAATAAAATAAAAATAAACTATAGGACATAAAATATAATTTACCCTATTTAAATTGATCTAATTCACTACCAAAAAATTATTATTTAGCAACAAAATTACTTATGTTCATCAATAACTACCATTATAATTTATGATGCAAAAGTTTTCATTCGTAATCACTGAAAAATTAAAAATCACTTTATGATTGATTTGATTTAAATAAGTTTTGATTAAAATTATGGTTGAAAATATTATTCAACAAGAAACATGTTAAAAGTGTTTAATCAAAACTATAATTAAAGTTGATATTATAACTTAAATTATCATAAAGAACACTAATTTTTTTTATTTGCATAGCAATCATGATACATTTGAATAAAAACAATAAAAAAAGATACTAATTTTGTTAGCGTAAATGAACATAATATGTGAAGGAAAAGGCTATTTTTTATTAGATTGAGTTTGTAATTCAGTAAAAACATGTTTTTGTGGTACATCTCATCAAAAGCAAAGCACAGATAATCACAAAAACAAACACATTCTTAAAATAAGAAATAAAAAGAAAAAGAGGGAGAGACAATGAAAATGGGATTTATTTTTGTTAAAAAAATATTTTTCAATGGAAGTCTGATGAAAATGGGATTATGGCAAGATTTTGCAACATAAGTTTTAGTTGATAATTACATCGATGATTCTATTTTTAATATAATTTAGCAATAATTAATTAATACTGGAAAAAATATTTCATCAATAATTAACATTTTTTTCACGTCAAATGGTCAGGAAAGCACTCAAAATAGGCAGAAAGACCCGCATTATCCTGTTCGGATGGGTTATGAAAAGAAGAATCGAATAAGTTTTATCCACCTGAATTCTTATAATTTGGTGGTAATTAAATAGTTGCGTGATGTTTAATATAGAAGATAGTATTAATATCTGTACTTGCTGACAGTCTACCGTGGGAGGAAGGGCATGTCTCCACAGTTTTGGAATATTGCTGGTCTCCATGCATAAGAAAAAAGCTTGGACCTGTGAACCCATCGCACCTTTTTGCATGCGTCCTCATAATCATTTGAATGTGGTCTCGAGTGTGTTTCATTTCTTGCTCCACACTACACTCTCTTTTAAGCAACTGCTAGGAGGCTTATATAAAACAAAGACTACATATTAAATAGGACGACAGTACACCAATCAGTCTTCAAGTTTTGTCAGATTAGAGAGCGTTGTGTGAGGAGTTCGAAGGTTGCCCGAGAATAAGGGAAACAGTCACTGTTTGTATTTTGTGCACAGCGGGCAGATATTTTATATTCGGAGGTGTTCTTGTCGAGTGTGTTCTTAACTATTGGTACTGCAGAGTCAACTTTCATAGATCAAGATTTCTTTTAATCCTAGGTAGGAAATCAGATATCTTAATTGCCGATCAAGATCTTACGTAGAGAGATTTAGTTTCAGTACTGTGCAAAAATTGTTCTCAGAATACAATATTTAACGTTAAAATTAATGTGTTTTATGCTATGTCGTGTTAATTACCAGCTATAGAGCTTGTTTTAGGCTGTCGACTGAATTAAACAAAATCAAGTCATCTCTTTAATCTTGTTGGATCCAGCATATGCAAGCTATCCTCCCTTATCTCCCTTACATGGTAGGGTATCTAAGGTCCAGACACTAAAAAGCTTAGGAAACATGCATTATTCTTCATAATATATAGAAATGAAAGGAACTTGGAGCACTGCTGCGGAAGATACATGCCCCCTACGCCTACATACATTTCGGATTTCACATATTTCCTACTAGTCTGAGAATCTTGACTTTGCCAGTGATAAACCAAGCCCTAAAACTGATATCTTTGCAATTTTCTACTCCTGCCTCTTTTGGATTTTCCATCTTGGTAGTCCCAGTCAAGATAAGGCATGCACATTCCACTATCTTATCACCTAATCGCAACCCTCCATCTGAAAACCCCAGTCCAATTGGATCACCTAGTTATGGACCGCTACTATTTTTACCTTTTAAAAAAAAAAAATTAATTGCTAAAAGACAAGCCTCACTTATTTCAAAACATGATTGGTAATAATCGAAAACATGGTTTTTCTAAACACGATCATTTTGTTGTTAATTAGTTAGTTGACATTGCAATCATAAGGTCTGGTTTAAAAGCCATCTTCTGCTAGTGGGCAGCTAGCTGTGCCACCCACGTATATTAGCTAGATAATTTTTCCTTTTATCATTCTTTTTTTATAATAATCGTGATTTTATTAACTTTTGGTTAATAATAAGATAGCCGAAGAAGTAGAAAAAAAGAGGCAACAACAGAAAGAAGAAGATGAAGAAGCCACGAAAGAATTAAAGACAACATAGACCAGGCAAAGGAAAAAATTGTAAAACTCACCTGTGAGTTATCCTGTTATTCAAGAATTTGATCCCATCAGAGCTGATCCCAGGATCCATTCCGGTGTAAGCAAAAGTGTTTTCATCGATTAGAATAGTTTTATGTATCAGGACTAAGTTATTTTGTCATCGTTGAATCATATGATCATAATTAAACAGATCATTTGCGTCCAGTGTACTGGTGTATCTATGATTTCTTAATTTGTTCTTCGCAATCTCAATTCCCATCGCCTTAGATTGGATTTCTAGACGATAATGTGGAGATACTGAACACTCGATCTAAGTCTCCAAGAGCTAACACATGCTAGCTAGAGAGTGGAAAAAGAACGCAGAGAAATTAAAAAGAGCACCCGCAACTGATTGCAGGCGCAAAGTGTTACCATCAATTTTCTCTGTACAAACCCTTCAACTTTAGCAAGCAAATCTTATGATTCTGTCTCCTGAGGAGAGCACACGCTTAATCATGGCCGTTGAGAATGAAGTCAAGTGCATTATAAAGTTTGGCTTATGCATTTCTCGGTTCTTTTTTAAAGAAGGGAAATTAAATCCAGGAGCAAGATTTATTTGTTCATTGCCTTCCTCTTTAATTTGGTATATAAAAGAACAAAGCCTGCCTCAAATATGAATTAATTAACTGTTGATTTGGTGATAATATAAGTCAAGTAGTAATTGGTCCTACATATGATGATTGAGCAAACAATTGTGTCTAAGCTTTTTATTCTCCGAAAAAATACACTTTACGCCATAGAAGAAACATGCAGGTAGCTAGCACATGTAATTGCATATCCCCAATTTGTATAAGTTTTTACTTGTAATGATAACGAAGGCAACCCGATTAAGTATCCCAACCCTGATTAAGGAATAATAATACCAGTAATTCCAGCCAACAAGGGTTGCTTCAACTTCAACTGTTCAATGCTCGATCTTTCACACCGTCTAGGGTTGCTTCAAGCCACGATCCGTTGTTGGTATAACTTTTGTGCGATATGGTCTCATATTTGTGGTATGGTAAGCTTACGTCTACATACGTGTGTGTGTGTGTGTGTGTGTGTGTAAATTACACAGGTTGTAATTTTAAAAATAGCTCCACCGATAGCTAGCTAGCTAGGTAGCTGTTTTGATTGCATGCTTGTCAAGCCAGAAATCGTACATCAGTGAACTTATGGTTAGTGATGGCCCATGTATCTAATTCTTGAACTATTCTAAGATTACAGGTTTGGGACTTTTGTAAAAAACAAAAGGGTTTTAAGCGAATATTCTACTGTGAAATAAATTCTCAATTTGTGTCCATCAAGTGGTATATCTAACAAATCTAGTGATCATGCATCCGGCCAGTTGCAGCGTCTATATATGCCTCCGACGCCATGAAAAGGTAAGTGTAATCAATTTGTAATGCCAGAAAAAGCACATTACGCAAATGACAGTGACTTTATAAGAAAAAAGTAGCAGCGTTAAGTCAAAGGGTCTTTAACATGAAGTGTTATGATAGTAGTACTCTTCGTTAGATGCCCTTCTACAAGAATGCTTAAACTTTACAAGAAGATTTAGGGGATACTCATGATGTGGCCATTAATCTTTTTTTTTGACAGCTTCCATTGACTTCTACAAACGCCCCTAAGTACATACTATATGGTGGTGATCTTCAACGACTCCTCGATGATAATTGCACAGTTGCTCAGCTCAACGAGAAAGCGGCATCCAATTTTTTTGAATTTTTACCAACAGTTGGATCTATATATATCCAACACATGGCCTACAGTGAATTTATGTGTGAGGAGAAATGCAAAAACTAACCTCAAGACAGGTTTTTTGTTTTAATGAAAACATAAATACTGGCATTCTGTGTAGCATTTGTCCGAAAGGAAAAGGAAAAGGGATTTGTCGCTATAGAATTCTAGTCTTGGATTAATTCCCTCGAAAAAAGCTTGTAGGGAATCTCACTCCTTTATTGAATGCGAAAGCTGACAATATTGCAATTGATCAGTTGCTGCCATATGAGCTTTTTACTGTCCAGCAAAAGTGTAACACAGATGCTAATCTCACGGACTCCTCCTTCCATATCACCATCACACATTTCATACCCATTTGCATTATTGCATAAATATGATCTCTCCTAGTAACTATTTTTACAAAACGAAACCCCAGATCTTCAGACGCTATTAGATTGTGCACTATTGTATTGCCCTCACATTATTGAAGGCTGGCAGTTATGCGGCCAGAGAAATGCTGCATGTTTTTCTCCATGACAACCGCAGACCAGAACACCAAGTATTGGAAATGTTAACAGAGTCAATCCCTTTCTGTCACTGAAATTATTCTGGGCACTAAAATGAAAAACACCCTAACAAGGTTGAAATCATAGTGCCAGTCAAATGTAATAATAAGCTCCACATCGTAAATCATGGGCTAGATTACCAAGATTTCATGAGATTGATGGAGGATATTGTGTTGTGAAGATGAGCGCTTTAAATGTATTTTCTACTTGTTTAAATTGGCTAAAAAGAAGGAGATGAAAAATTATGAGAAGTTGACAACTGGAAGCTGTAAGAACCCCAGTTGTCCCAGAAGCATTTATTAATAAAAGTAAAGGAGTTTTTAAGGAGCCCTCTACCACTAATGAACTAATCATGAAGTGGTGGTGGTCTCCTCTGCGAACAGGCCCACGAAAACCAAAGTGGACCCACCATAACGAAAAGACAAAAGCATCCCTCTACCCTAAAAACTGTGATCAGAGAATGTCTACTCTCTTCGATACAGCTCACTGTTATGTCCGGACTTCTGAGCAGTGATCATCCCTGTGCTCTACAGGCTAAGTTCCCATCCCACTTGAGGTAGGAGCCCATTTTTTTATGAGTTGCAGCTTTCGAGTATGGTGACACTCGCATCTTACATGAGAACTATGCATTCTCACACTGACTGGAACCTAGCCTGCATCCTCTTGATTTTTCGATTTTGCAGGTTCTTTGTGCCCGATTTCTATATTTGGCACTCGGAAGATATTAATTATTTTCTTTAATTTTCTTATACTTTCTTATGGGATCTAAAAAGAAATGGTTATTTATATTAGAATATTTTGTAAATCTAAATTACTCGGAGTCTATTTTGTAATGTGATAATTGTTAATTTTCAAAATATTTTTTATTTTTACTATGGGAAAGATATATTTACCGAATTAATTATGTTTAAAGAAATTATTGATTAAATTTACTTAATTATGTTTTCTTTTAAAAATCGCTGGTGAATTAATTTTTATAAATCATGCATTTAGATTATAAGTAAGAGAGTTACTAGCTTAGTTGGCAATAATTAAATAGTAAAAATCAACGACATGATATTTTTAATTCAAATCCCATGTAATTTATGTTTTGAAAGTGATTATTAATCCGTAAATCGTGTTTAGAAGCATATTCATTATATATATAAAAAAATTAGATTAGGAAGAATATTTTTAAATAAATGTATCATCTGTAGATAACTTATCCAAAGAGAACTTACCCATGAAAATTAGAAAGAAAGAAAAAACGGAGTAGAAAACCGGAAGCTCAAGCTCAAGTTCAAATTTGTTTTAGAGCTGCTGTGAAGTAATCATGGAGGGCAGTAGGGCACAGCAAAACCTCCGAGTAGACACAAGTACCTGTTGTGGACCATTGGTTCATTCACTACAAGTAAAGCACGATATTCAAGAAAATGATCTCACCTTACAAATCTCAGACACGTGGCTTATCCGATTGACATTGATTGAGGCGTCAAAAATGGGGAATCAAACGGTGGTCATCTTGAGGGCCAAGCTAGGTGCCGGTGACGGAGGGGACAAGTAGCCGGACAGTGCAGATTGCTTTTTGAGGGGCTCGCTATTGTAGGGGTCCACTTAGATGATGATGTAGTCCCCCATTGGATTGTCCTCCGCCACGTAAGCAATCATGTTGGGGGTGGAATGATACCGTGTCAGATTTGATGATGGGATCAGACGTAAGCAATGATCCTTTTTGGTTTTGGGGCTGCTCTTCTTGATTTTATTTCTCCTTTTACTTTGTCCTCTTGTTGGGTATGTTCTGCTTTATACAAGTCAGGTGTGACCTCTTGCTTTTGTTATTCTCATGTGCAATCAAAGTTAATTAGGCAACAAGAATGGCCACCGTGAAAAAAGGAAAGGGTTCAGCACTTCAGCCACCTTGGGGGTCGGCGTAGCAATGGCATTTTGAAGCCATTGATTGCAAGGTTTGCATGCCCAAGTTCCCCAATTCAAAGGGGTTTTGCATCTGGGCTTGAAGTTGGATTGTCGCACAACACAACCCAATTGTTGCTCAACTGGTTTTCCCGATAAGCATGTAGCTCAAAGAAAAGGCCTCATGTTCGAGTCTCTTTTTTATATATATAAAAAAAAAACTAGAATCTTAGAGTGTGATGTACATATAATTAGTTTAACAAAAATAGCTTCACATTTCATAAATGAATGACCAGAGTGTCTGGTATCCGCAACCATGTGGTAATTTATGAAGAAGGGAGGGGATTAAAAGGGAGTTGGATTCTATTTTTGGCCCCATTTGAAAATGAAAGCCACGAGAGAAGATTTCCCTGTGCTGTCTCTCTTTATGAAGAAGAGAGGAAACCATTAAAAGAGGGCTGGCGAGGTTCCTTTCAGTGCAAGGCCTTGATATTTTTGTTTGGGTCTCGGTCCCTGAGATTTAAGAATGGCCCAATTAAATTAAAACCACTAGAACCCTTATATCATGCTTTTATCTTTAAGAACAATTATCGCTCTCTTTTTCTTTTTCTTTCAATTCTGCATATTTTTTTTTTCATTTTTTTTTCTTTTAACTTTCTTCTCTATTTTTTTTTTAATTTCATCATATAACTTTTTATAAGAGTCATTTGGGTACCTTCAAGCCAATCAAGTAATCTGAGTCATGTCAAGACAACTTTCACACAGTTTCATTTTAAATCTTAGTCAAACAAGGAGTTGGGTCGAAAGTTTTTTTTTGTTAATTTCATTTTTTTTTCAATTCCATTATTCTACTTTCATTACCAATCAATTGAGTTATCTTTAGACAATCTAAGTCAGTTGGTTTACGTCAGAGCAATTCCTACACTGTTTAATTTAAAATCAAGACCAGGTAAGGAGTTGGGTCAGAAGTTTTTTTTTCTATCAATTTCATCTTTATACTTTTTTACTGATTGACAAGATTGCTCTTAGATCAACCAAGTTGACTTGAGTCACGTCACAATCGCTTCCACACAATTTAATTTTAAATTCAGGCTAAACAAGAAATCAAGTAGAGAGATTTTAAGGTTGACTCGCTAAACCGGGTTTAATAATAATATCAAATAATTCTTTATGCCTTAAACATTTTTTGTTACATTCAAGAAATTTTTTAATCTGACCCATAACATAATAAAAGCATGTAAATTAATGTCAAAAAATCATTTTAATCTAAAACCTTAAGTTGCTAGGTGAGGTCTCAATAATAGTTTTATATCGGCATTTTCCACAAAGAAAGAAGCGAAAGACTCTCCAACACATCCCCTCAAGTGAAAGCTTTTTGGGCTTAAAATTTGTACAGACTCACAATCTTTTCAACCTAAAAGCTTAAGTTGCTATGTAAGATTTCAATAATAGTTTTATATTACTCTCTAACAACTAATACCTTCTATGATTCATGAATGAGTTTTAGACTCTCACATCACAACTAATATTAGTTCGGGTTTAAAATTAAACCGTGTAGAAATTGTCATGTCATGATATAGTTGACTTGATCAGTCAAAAAATAACTCAGTCGATTGGTAAAAAAACAAGGATAAAATTTTAAAAACAATGATGAAACTGAAAGAAAAGAAACTTTCAACTCGATTCCTTATTTAATTTGAGTTTAAAATTAAATTATTTGATATTTTTATCTTTTCTAATATAAGATAGTAACCAAATGACTAGATTTTTTTAACAATCATTAAGTACTCAGGTAACTTCTTTATTTGTCTAATTATATAGAAAAATTCATTTGATTAACCAATTAATTTCTATTTTTAAGTAACATTATATATATTATCGTGTTTCATACTTGATTTTTAAAATCTAAAATAATATATTTTTCATTCAAGAAGATTTATTTTTAATTTGTTTTACATACAAAAATTTATTATATAATATTTTTATCCAAAAAAAATATATTTTTTAAACTTATTTTTTTAAACCATAATTATAAATATTTTTGATTTTTTTTTTAATCACAACAACAAATGCCAAACACACCCTTCACTTCGGAATTCTCGTCTCCCGCAACCACTGGAAGCTTGAACTGGAGAATCTCCAAAACCTAAAAAGTAAAAAGGAACTTCATGTAATAATTAATGTTCTCTGCAGTTCAAACTCCTCCACCATACCAGCTGTGATAGTGGATTTTGGTTCTCTACGGTTATAGCTTAAATTATCGATACAGTTTGTGCCGTCAGGGTCTTTGCAAGGTAAATCTTCTTCTCAATAAAAGTTTTTCTTTTTATTCACACTGTTTTATTTTGATTTTGATTTCTTGATTGGTTTCTTTATGTAATTTTGATTATGCACATATTAAAAGATTTTTGTTATAGTTTATTGATATGTAGGAGGCGCCATTTTCTTAGACATTCTGGGAAAAACTCTTGCTTTGAAACTGGTTATTATTGCATAGTTTAAAGAATTACCTTTTAGTCTCTGTATGGTTGCGAATAAAACTGGAGGAAGGGAAAGGAAAGCGGATTTAGCATTAAAAATGTATTATTGTATGTTTTGGGATTTCGAAAAGAGTTGATAATAAGATAAGATTGAGCTGCGATTGTTTCAAGTTCTGTTCTTTTTGTATTCCCAAATGAAGAAAAAGTTTGAATCGATGCTTTAAGCATGGCACAACAATACATCAATTCAATAATTTAGCAAACATACTTGGATTCCACTCTTAGTGCTTTGAAACTGTATAGAATTCCCCCTGTTAAAGAAATACGGAGCAGAAAGCGACTTCTTTATTTTGGCGAAATGACTTGTTTGAATGAATTTTCTGATAGGTGGAAGCAATCCTGTCAATGAACCCAAGGCCTTGTATAGCTGCAGCAATAATCTTTATTACTATGGACTTTGCTTTAGTAATATAAGGAAGTATTGGTGCTTTGACATCTCACCTTTTCTTGTATTTACTCTCTCTATCAGGCATACCTATGCATGTGCACACTGAATTGTGGAAATTAGCACGATATATTATGCTGGTGTTGACTTTGTGATGTTTACATGCACACTTCGTCTTTCATAAATGATCTGTTGATATCATCTTTTCAATTTCATTTTCAATCCTTTTTACTCATTTCAGACGAAGTTCTTGTTAGAAAGATTCAAACTTGGTCTGTTTTTTCTGGGATGTATGCCATGCATTTCAAACTCCAAATTCGTTCTCATCAGTCCCTGCAATTTGGGTTTTTATTCTTTCAATTGCACAAAGCATGAATTTTTTATTCCTTCTCTTCATACATGGACAAAATTGGAATAGTCAAGCCTTGTGGATTTGGAGATGAGAGCACCAGTGATGTTGTTCTATGCTTGAGAAATTGTGAAGGAAGACCCAAATTTTTTTACTCCCACTCTACTTTAGTAAGCAAGAGCAAATTCTTTGCAGATTGGTTCTCTTGTCCAGACCTTGGTAAATGCGTTGAGATTCATTGCACAGTATGATCATCATGTTAACTTCTTGAGATTGCTGTATCTCCCAGTGGACTTGCAATTGGACTCCTTGGACCCTGTTAAATCCGCTATTGGGGTTCTCAAAGTATCTGTTGCTTTCAGCTGCCAGGAGAGATAACGAAGAGCTGCATCCAGTACTTAGAGGCTGTTCCTTGGGAGCACAGGGAAGAGGAACAAATAATAAAAGCAGTCTCCAAACTAGGTCCAGTTGCCATGCCCATAATTTCCAGGATCAAACCAGTAGATTTAACTGCTACCAAAAATGTTTTTGTTTCGGCAGTTCGCTTTGCGACTTCTACTGGGGAGTCATGCCCTCCTTTTGGTGATGAACTTAAAATCTCTGCTCAAGAACAAATAGAATACATGTTAGGGGAAGATGAGGATATGCCATTGGTTATGGCCGATGATGAAGTAAAATCAGTTGTGAGAATGGGTCTTTCCAGAATCTTTTCTACATTTGAAAAGCAATTGTCCTCCCTAGTTTTGGAGTCTGACATCGCATCGGATACAGCAGAGGCCAATATATTGCAGTGTGTATCTGATCTTGAATGGATGTGCAGTATACTTCCTAAGATGGAATTGATGAAAGACTTTGTATCAAGCTGGGCTGGGATCTCTGGAGGCATTCTGGGGATACTTGCAGACAAGAAACTTGAATCTGCCATGTGGGGTTTGAAAGTAAAATTGATTGAATTGAGTGGAAAGGCTTTAGAAGCAGTTGGTTATGGCAATGTGATTCTTTCAGCTCCAATTCGGGTGCAGCTGCTAAAGTCATGGCTTCCTTATATTAGGGAAATGAAACCTCTTTTAGATTCAAAAGGCACTGAAGACACGAGTTTTCCTCACAAGATGGATGAAGACTTGTGCCAGAGTATCGAAGGGGCAATCATCTCATTGGTACTGGCATTGCCATCAAATGACCAAGCTGATATCCTGGCAGATTGGATGGAAGCGGACCAGGTCAGTTATCCAGACTTGAGTGAAGCTTTTGAGGTTTGGTGTTACCGAACCAAGTCAGCAAAGAGAAGATTGGCTGAGGGCTTACGCAGGGACGACAACACAACTGTCAGCCTTGAATAATCCGATGTTGTTGTAACATCAATTATTATTATTTTTCTGAATAGATGGTAATGATTCTGTTTATGTATTCCTGCACCTCCTCAAGTAATGCTTGCAGCATACTTTATTTAACTACTGGGGCCTGATTGTTCATCACCATTATGTCTATAGATTAGGGTTTTAATTGATCCCAGTTCCTACCAAATCAACGAGAAAAACCCATCTCAGCTTCCAGGCCGATCATGCTATGTACAACAGTTCTCAAACATGATCTTCGAAAATGGAAGTTTAAAATAGAAGACGCCATTTATGAATTCCAGCCAGCCGGCCATTAAATGTCACACATGCACAGCTACCATTCTCTTCTTGCTTGAAATCATAAAGTATTAACAATAATAGATTAGGTTTTACTTTTTTCTTGGCCCCAGGCCTTACTCCTTACATTGAGTTCTTGTTAAATCTTTTGACTGTTTAGGACTTTTTTTAATGGATGTTTAAGGTATATTTTATATTAACTTATGTTATGACCGAGACTAAGTTCTTTATATTTCATGTCAATATATTATATTTAAAAGATAAATTTCTATGACTCTAATATTTAAATTAAAAAAATGAATAAACTTTATTGGCCCAGACCTACTTTTGAAGTTTTATATATATATATATATATATATATATATATATATATATATATTTTCTTAGAATTTAAGAAAAAAAGGGTACTTGGTGGATATAGAAACGGAGACTAGAATATCATTTTAAATAACTTAATCCAAAGTTTAATCTTATACTAATAGGGACCCAAACCTTAACAACCACAAACCAATTTATGTTTCATTAATAAATACAAACTCAACTCATCGTCCTTTATCGTGTCTCTCCTTTAAGTATATTCATCGCTATCAACCAGGTCAAGTTTTAAACTGTGTTCTAAATAATTTTTTAAATTATTTTAACGCAATAATATAAAAAATATTATTTTATCTCTTCTCCCAGAATATTCATTGGGACAAGTTTTTAACTGTATCTCAAACAGTGTTTTTTTAAAATTAATTTTTTATATATTTTTAAATTATTTTAATATGTTAATATTAAAAATATTTTTTAAATAAAAATAATATTATTTTAATATATATATTTTTAACCAATACCGTACTTTTAAATATCATGTTAATCCCTGTGTTGGTGGCAACTCCTATTGGTTCGAACCCTGCCCCTTCACACCTCTCTCTCTCTCTCTCTCAATCTTTCAAAGTCACCATCTTGAAACCCAAAAAAGAGGAAAAGCCATCATCAAAATCTCCTCTTTTATTTGACTGAGTCACCGATACTTTATATTTTCTAATCTGGGTCTCCTTATTCCCTTTGTTAAACTCATTCTCTAAAACTTCTCCAACAACAAAGAAAACCAAAGAAATGTACGTTAAAGCTGAGCCAACGACAGATGTGAATAGGAACACGGAGTGGTTCACATATCCTGGAGTTTGGACCACTTATATGCTCATCGTTTTCATGTCATGGCTCCTTGTTCTTTCCATCTTTGGTTGTTCTCCTGGGATGGCTTGGACTATTGTCCATTTCTGTCATTTCGCTGTAAGTTCTCTCGTTTGTTTTCTCGCTTACATACAGAGTGCCTTCTCTATTGGGTTTGATTTGTTTGATTGAAACATTCATTCCTTGCTGATTCGATGAGATAGTTTTGCTGCTGTGTTCTTTTTGGTTTTTGATCTGTTTTATGTTGGATTTGGATTTGTGGTTTTGTTCTTTCATTTCTTTTCTTCTTGTTTTTTTCTTAATGAGATTTGAATGTGTATTTATGGTGTCGAGACTCTGATAATTTATTTGGTTAAAGGGCTAGGTGAAGCTGATCATGGAGTTTGGGATTAGGGACAATTTGTGTCCTGTTAGGGCTCGTTGTGAAATAGCTTAAGATTGACTCATAGAAGAAGAGCCTCAAAATTATTGAAAGTTTGATTTTCAATTTGCTTTGGTAAGTTCAATAGACTTAACCTGAATGTTAACATAAAGGAAATTAAATGTGACTTTGTATTGCCTAAAACTTGGTAGAGCATGTGAATGGGTGATATTATACAAGAATTAAGCCAGATGCACATCACGCGAACAATTTTCATTTTAGCTAACTCGAATGAAGGTATTTCTGACAGTTATAGTGCAAAAGGATAGATTTCAAATTTATATGTTTTTGATTGAGGAAGCTGGGGTTGACACGCTAAGGGACTCGTTTTCCAATATCATTTAGCATCAGAACAAATTCCTTTTTCTAAATGTTGAGATTTCTAGAGAATCAAATAGGTTCCCTTAATGTTAACTATATATTTTAGGATCTTATCTTTGCACGGGTTTTGGATTTTACTTTCTAGAATTGTTCTGAAGTACATCGATTTTCTTACACCTTAGACATGATGATTGAGACTAAACAATGAAATATATTGCCCTGAACGTGCGCAGGCACATGTGTTCTTGTGTGTTGTTTTTTTTCTTTTTTTGGGTGGGGGTGTAAATTGTGTTTGTATCTCTTTCGATGAACCGGAATTAGATAAAGGTTTTAGAAGATGCTACAGTTCTTGTTATAGCTTTGGTGCATGGATCACATGACCTGATCATTTTGTGGGAGGATTTGTTTGTGCTTCTTCTTATAGCCGATGAGTGTTAATCTGCTAGGTTCCTAGTATCTAAATAACCAACTTAGTGATTAGCAGTTGTTTACCATTGTTTTTTTCTTTTACCTCTCCAAATGGATCTCTTTTTTGTCCTACGCAGATAGGCAAAATAATATGTTTCTACAGTCTTTTATATAAAGTATATTTGCATATTTTACGTTGTTCTTTCAACAATAATATCAGCCAAGCTATGAGTAAAATTTGCTTTCATTTGTTTCATGCTACTTGAGATATTTGCTTTGCCTTTTGGAAAGAAAATTTGATCTCCTGCAAGAGACTGATAGAAATATTAAACAGTTTGTCCTGTCCAAACCAATTAGATGGAAAAGAAACGGATTTGCCATTACTTTCCCTCTGCATTCTCTAATCTCTTGCTCTTATTTTGTTCTCCCATTGATATATCTTGCAAATGACTTTTCTTCCCACTTCAGGTTACATATCACTTTTTTCACTGGAAGAAGGGAACTCCCTTTGCTGATGACCAGGGTATCTACAATGGATTGACTTGGTGGGAGCAAATAGAAAATGGCAAGCAACTCACACGCAACAGGAAGTTTCTGACCGTTGTGCCTGTAGTGCTGTGAGTATATTGTTCTTCATTATATAAGCATTTTGATTGGACTTGAAATGGAAAAATGTGGAACATACTTGTTACATTTAATATCTCTGCACAGATGCCTATTTGATTGGTTCAATATGGTAAGGGATTTGTACTGTGTTCTATTGATTAGTTGAAATTATTTGGCAGTTAGTTTGTAATTGTTCAGTAGTTTATGTGTCTTAGGGTGTGGATAATTGGGATGAGGTTTCGTTCAGCACCACAATTCTTTGTTGTGTTCTCTGTGTGTGTGATAGAGAGAGAGACAGAGAGTTGTGGGATGGGAGGGCCTCTGTAAAGGTGGTATGTTGTTGGGAAAAAGTTCCTAAGATGGTGTTTTTTCCTTACCAAGTATGGGGTAGGTTCAACTGCTTGAGCCTCTACTTGAGTTGAACTGAAGTCTTTTGAATTGATTTGGATTCTTTCCTTCTGAATCTATGGCATTTTGACTTGATTTACTTGGCTAAGCGTCTCCTAGAAGGATCTTAGGAATGATTGCCATGGTTTGCTACAAAGATGGATTTATCAGTCACTGGATAGTTCTTTGCTTTTTTCATGAGTAACTGGTCCCTTTTCAGGCTTTTGAAAAGGGATTGTTTCTTCTAAGAAAAGTCTTAACTCTTTTGAATTTTTGTCTGTTTCCATAGTTCCTAAGGTGGAATTGTTAAGATTTTGTTTATTTGTTTACTATCATGATGTGTGGCAGCACTCTTGCAATTATCATTGTGAACATAAGCTGACTGAAGGAGTTTCTCTTTCCAAAATAACTGTCGTTTGCTTAGCGCCTATGGCCTTATATATTTCATTTGGCAGGTATTTGATAGCCTCGCACACAACAGACTATCAAAATCCAATGCTCTTCTTCAACACATTGGCTGTATTTGTGCTGGTTGTTGCTAAGTTCCCAAACATGCACAAGGTTCGCATATTCGGAATCAATGCTGATCATTGAAATGCAAAGGAATTCATGCTTGGTTTACTCCGGTCATTAGGATTGATTTTTTCACGTTCCAATGTAATGGTAATGTCCCTGTACAGATACTGAAACTGGAAGGGTTATTATTATTTCTTTCATCTTTTTTTTCTTAAAAAATTATGGAGTGAATATATATATACGTCACTAGGTTACATGCTTGAAGAAAAGTGTATCAACACATTTCTTCTTCGTACCAGCAGATATATATCATCTTATTTTTTACTGTTTCCCCTGTATGGTTAGTGGTTACTCAAGCCATTTAATAAAATACTTCCCAAGAGGGATCAAAGTGAAACTGAGCATTGATCATGGAGCTGAGTCTCTGGGTTTGAAAGCTTAACTGGTCACGTTTTTATTTATTTTTGAGCAGGTTGATTCAACTGATCACATTCAATCAAAAAACTTGATTCTGGGTTGAATTTTTCCAGCTCATAATTAGAGGAGGTAATAAATATATTCCGTGCAGACTTAGGGAGAGTGATGAGCACAACTGCCCATGTTCTGGGTGAATCCTAGAAAATTAATGGTTTAAATTAACCAAGCTTGGCTGCTGCAAAATTTTGCCACAATTGAAGATGCGAAGATAAGGCACCCATATCACCTGTCCTGGTAAAGACGTGCAAGTTGCTGATTATTCATCATCAAGGGAATATTTGCAGGGCCCAAGTAGGTCTTCGAATATCGTTGATGGCTGTACTCGATGCCATGTCTGTTACAGCCAGTGAAAAACACCGTGTTAATTTGTGTAAAGTTTCGGCTAAATAACTTTAAATCACATGAAATGAAATGATAAGAGGAGAAATCAATTAGAAAATTATGGAGAATTAAATTAAAATGTGGGGTTCATGCGTAATTGAGACTAATTGGTTTGTAAAAGAAATCATTGATAGTGATATAATATAGTTGCAATGAAAGTAAAATTTAAGGTTGTTTTTTTTTGTTAAAATTAATGATCATATAATTTGTATTTTTTTTGTAATATCTACTTGGCATGTAAGAAATGAGAAAATCATTTTTTGTCACCTAAAATAATTAAATTAAAATATGTTAATCAACTTTTATGATATAAAACTCTTTGTTATGATAAAATTATGAATGTATATAATTAACTCATGATGCTTTATGATAATTTATATATTTATTTTATATATTTATATGATAAATAAATTACAATGATGAATGGTTGGAATATAAGATTAAAGGTTATTTTAATTTCATTGATATAAGAATATCATGGATATATGATACTATATATGTTTAAATTGGTTTAATGATCATTGAATTGAGAATGAATTCTAGAAAATAATTTTGAATCTTCTAGTATAGAAAAAACTCTACTGAAATTTAACTAGATTTTAAAAAAATAAACATCACCCTACAGATGGATTAATCGAAATTATGTATAGATAAAGTGTGAAAATTGGGGTTGTTAGAATTTGAGCCGTAAATTTTGCGTTAACAATGCAGATCCACTCTCTTGAAAACTCCCACGCCAACACATCATAAAAGTGGTGAGATGAAGTAATTCGGGCTTGAGGACACGTGGTTAGCTTAACTGCCCCTTCCGACAGAGTCCTATAAGCGATGCCATGTTTGGCAGTTCTCATTAATTTAGCTTGGAATTTAGAGGCACCTTACGCGCAAGAACCTCGTTTATTACTGTTGTTTTTAGCACCCAGAACATGATCCAAAGCAGTAGATGCATATATATATATATAGCTAGCATGGCTCATGACTCACCCCTCACTTTCTTTTTTGCCCAAATTGTGCATTAATATCTGCAACATTCACCCCTTCAACATGAGTGCATGGAAAAGAGGGGAGGGGGTGCATGCCATATTTATTGCACACGAATTCTTTTAAATTTGATATTGACCTGAATATTCACTGTTCACAGTCGCACAGCTATGGACCTGTGGATAAAGCAATCAAATCCATTCAATCGGGAAGAAACCAAAATATCCATGAAATGCTTTAGCTGTTTGGGGGATAAATCTTATGCGCCGATGAGATATATATTTTGGTTCGATAACAATATCTGTCGTAAGATAAGATAACATGGGTCCTAATTAATTAGAAAATTATAAAAAAAGGGTAATTAAGACTGGCCAGGTACTGACTCAAAGTTGAGAGTCCTTTTCCAAGAACAGCTCTGCCTTGCTGAGGAAACAGTTGAACATTTACATATTGGTTTTGACAGGTTGAACCAAATATTGGCCGGAGATATATACTGGTTGCCAAACAGCCCATAGAAGAAGGCAAAGGGTAGGATTAATCAAAGATCATGCATGTTGCATAAACTAGGCCTCTAAATTTGGCTGGAAAAACATCCCCTATATTAGAGGGTGGTGCCTCTAACATTTGCCCTAGTTATTATGCACACCAAGTGCCTTACAGCAAAGAAACGAAAATAAACTAATTTTATAAATAAAAGGGTCTAGATCTAGATGGATCATCAGTCTTTTTTGTAGTGGGATGTATTATTCTCTTGCACACTTGCCTAGGAGAATGTTTGTGGGTCCCAACAAGAAGACCACAGAAATGAGGCCCTGTCAGATCTTTCTCAATCTTTCAATTAGGAAAAAAAAAAAAGGAAAAGAAGAGGTAGCATGGAAGCAATGATCATTCATGTGGAAACAAGGCAGCTGTGAAGAGTGTAAGAGTCTTCAAAGAACTGTTTGGATATAATAGAATTCTCAGTAGTGAGCTTTTCAGTTGAAGCCTCTAATCTACACAACTGCGATTTACTTCGTGGAAGAGTTTTTTTTTTCTTTTCTGGAATTACACTTGGAAGGATTAGAATTCCTACCTGGTTCCATCTTCTCTTACCCCCAACTTTTCTTTCTGGACTTATGCTTACTGTCTGCTAGAATCTCAGTCTTGATGAGACTAATACTCAAAACCTGCTTACAAAAACTGAGAGAAAGAGAGAGATTGGAAGTAGAAAATCCAAAGCCACCATTGCAATCCAACCGAGGTTTCAATAAGAATAATGTTAACAGCAACAATATTCCTGCTAAAATGAAAGAAACTAATGAACATATATAGCCTTTAATCTATAAAACTCCTTGCAAATTCTCACGCTATACATTATTTTTTATTATACCATGCCAACCAATGACACATAATATATAGTGGGTACTGGCCTTTCTGCTAGCTCTTCCTTTAAATGATAGAAGATATAATTAACACGAAGTTAAAGGGCACGGAGCATGCCCTCTTCTACTTGTTACCCTAAGAAAATTCTCGACTTAATTAGCTTGGGTTGATCTTTTCTTCTATTGTTTCACGGTATCCCATCAGTACTTTAGCCTTAATGAAGCCAAGCTAAAATGAGCTTCAAATTCCCACAAGTTTGAAGAGTAAAGAAGACAATTGAAAGTAAAACAACAAAGCCGATAGAGAGAGTAAGACGCCCATGTATCCTATCTGTTAGTAATGAAGAAATGCAAACCAAGTCACCCACCTTAAGAACTTACTATAATAAAGTTAAAAAAAATAAAATCCAAAAAGAAAAAAAAAACCCTCAAATTATTTTCTTCATCTAATTTACCATGATCCTCCACCTAACATTCCAGTCCAATATCCTGTAGAATCACCATGCTCTTTATTATGCTCAATATCAGCCGTGCTTGAAACTTGTTTTAAATCTTCAAATGGAAACAAAAGTCTTCCATTAGTTTCCTGAACCCCTTGGAGACTCCCATAACAACTTCCAAGCCCATCCAAAGAGAAATTCAAGGTTGGTTTGAAATCGTGAAGAGGAAAACTTGATGTGTAAAGTGTGCTTGGATCTTGAACTGGCATAGGAAAAGAATTCAAACCCCTCGAGGAGATTCCAGTTAACAGCTCCAAAGCTGAAAGTTGGGATGTGGTAGTAGATGCAGAAGTAGAGGAAGATATTGGGTTCTTGTTGTTGTTTTCATTAATGCTCGGTAATTGAATCAATTCAGAGAAACTTCTAATACTTTGAGTGGATGGGAAAGCTAGGTTTAGATCTTGGCCTTCATGGATCTTAGGGTTTTGTGTAGAAGTTTGTGACAAACTTGTTGGTGTAATCAGATCAGGAAGTTTCTTTGAAGAAGATGAAGAAGAAGCTGATGATCTCTTGTTCTTTCTTGAACCTCCTCCGACCGGAATATTTCTCAGAGAACCCCCTTCTGTCCAATACCTTCTACAAGTCTTACAAAAGTACCTAGGCTGTGTAAGGCTGTAGTTGTTATAGTAACAGAACTTGGTGTTAGTTGAAGTGCACCTTGGACAGTTGAGGGCTTGTTCTTTCTGAGGCCTTGCCTTCCTCTCTAAAGCAGGAGGCTTTGGACATGTATTTGTAACTATCTCTTCTATTGGTTTCACCACTATCTCCTATAAAGCACAAAAACAAGAAAAGAAACACCATTACTTGAAGATCAAAGAGCTTGAAGACAAACAAACAAACCCCAACAAAAAAAAAAAACCAATTTAGCAACTTTACACTTTTCAACATTATATCAGCCCATGATCAAAAAGAAAAAGGCAAAAATACATAGCGCTCTTTCTTTTTTATCACATAAGCAAAAGAGAAAGCTAGATAAAGTGGTATTGATATATGGTGAAAGAAACAACCGATACAAACTAAATCCAAAAGAGTGGGGACTTGCACTTGCTAGCCAGCCATGAACACACACACCATCACTCTTTTGCAAAAGGAGAACCCAACAAACAACAAAAAACATATATACAATTCATGTCCAAGAGTCTCAAAGAGATCAAGAGCTAGCCAAAGGGATATTATCATAGATCTGTCTATATACCTGTGGCCACTGAGCAGTATCCATGGATGAAATTTGAAGACGAGGATGTTGAGAAACAGCTAGCTAGCTAGCTAGAGCTTCAAACAATGAAGAAAAAGGATACCCGTTTCTTGAAACTGGTTTTAAAAGAAGGAAGAGGAATGTTTAGGATGGTTTTGTGAGAAAATCCTTTGTACCTCGTTGCTTTATGGATTATGTGCGTACGTACAAGAAAGAGGCCAGGGAGCGTTTGTATGTGAACTGTGATTGATGGAGTCTAGTAACATATACTGTTATAATATCTCTTTTCTTATTCTAAGTATGAAATATTTGTCAAACAATATATATAAACATTTTTGGAATATATAAAACTATGAACGCATATAAATACATGTATCCTTTAATTTATAAAAAACGCAGTGGCTCTCTTTTTTTCACGAATTGAACAGGAGAAACTCGGATTTCTCTCACGTTTTTGGGCCAGCTGATTTCTATCGACATCGTTGTGTGTGTTTAACGCTTTGGGTGTGGAAGAACATCCTTTTTTTATGAATTATACAAGAACATCTTGGATATTATTAAGGTTAGTTTTGTATTATTTTTGTTATTTTAATAAATAATATATAACTGTAAGAAAGAGCATACAATTAATATTTAGAGTTCTATGAACCTGTAGTCTCAGCATGCTTTGTCAGAATATATAGTCCGTACAGTATAGAAATTGCACATGAAGTTAAAGAATATATAATAATAATTTTACCATTCTCACATTTTTTTAAAATCATTTCCAAAATTTAATAATTCTATAGTTAAGAACTCACTTCATAAAATTAAAGAAGTTATTTAGTGCACAAATTCTAGATTAAGCATCCATGTGAAATAGTTTAGATTTTATTTTTTAGTATTTTTGAGAAAAGATGTAATACTCAAAAATGAAAATTAAGAAAATCAAGCTGTTTGGAGTCATAATATTTGATAAGTTATAAATTCTCACAAACATTGAAATCACTTTAATTGATGCTACCAAACTCTAATAACTCCATGATTAGTGTAAAGAATTGTACATGGAGTATATAATTGAGTGAATCAAGATCCACCATTATGTGAGCTTGAATTCCTTTTTGGTTAGTAAATTTATTTGTAGTCTAGTAGGCAATGACTTTTGGAGCACCTAGCTAGTGAATTTTGGTAACAATTGTATACTTAGTGACGAAAATATGATATTGTGGTTGAAATGATATTGTGGTTGAAATTGTATTTGCTTTAAAAAATATTAGATTAATAGTTTTTAGTATTTTCAAATCGTTTTAATATATTAATATATATTAAAAAAATTATTTTAATATATTTTCAAATAAATAATACTTTTACTTCAAAATAAAATAAGTATGACTTAAACATCCTAATTAACAGAAACATAGTTAACTAGAAATACGAATGCATCAATCGAAAACAAACCTACTTACTATTCCGTTTATGTTTTGAAAATGTATGCTAGTAATAACTAACTAGACTAAAGAAAAACTCTATCTAACTTTGACTAAAAATCAATAACAAATATTATATTCAAATTATTTGAATTAAAACAAATTAACCTGAAAGCCAACTGAAAATCCTCCTCGACCGATCGAATTGGGTTAAAAGTGACTAGACTGCACCAAACAACCTTTGTTTGCATCCCCTTCAAAAGCACCCTGACGAGGATTACTGCCATTTTAGATGCGTGGCCCAGTTCCCCCCCCCAGCCCGTAAAGCCAAGAGAGATGCTTCTTTGTAACTAATCATAAGACTGGGGATCATACAGTAGTTAATTATTCAATACTGTATTGAGTAATTTTTTTCATTTCGAAATAACTAATATCAAAATGGACATTTCAGATGAATTGCAATTTTTTTTCTATTAGTCGCAAGCTAGCAGATGCCTGTGCTTATCACACAACCTTATGCTTTTATTATAAAATAATATCGTTATTTGATACTTTCCCATATCATTATAAAGTTTGATTATTCTAGTACTCCAGTACATGCTTAATTAATTAAATTCAATATGATCCCTAGACAGTCAAGGAAAAGCTTGATTACAAAGTACAATAATCGGTACAAGAGGTATATCGACGACAAACCCTTTTCATTTTCTTTTTCACAGAAGTCAGTGCTATTCAATATTCATTATCCTTGGAAGTTGGAAGCTCTATTTTGCTCTCTTGGTGCTTTATCAATGTATTCCCTTGGCGTGTATATATTAAGGGAAAAAAAGAGGGTATTATTGTACTAGCTAGCACCAACAATCTTAAATGGAGGTTCAATGGAGCATTCCAAGAAACCAATTGAAATTAAGTTATGTCCGAGATCTTAACAAGACCTTTGGTTTTAAGGGTGCAAAATTTGAGATGTAGAAAGCAAAGGTGTTGTTTCTACCTTAATTTTTTCAAAGTTGCCTATGTACTAATTAATAAAAGAACTTGAAAAGGATTCATGACACTAGTAATTAAGTACATGATCCATGAAAAAAATATGAGGCCTACCAAGCTAAGGTGGAAAAATATAAACAATATGAGTACAATTATTAGTATTATATATCTCCTCAACCGCCAAGCATGTAATTTTTATGATAATATTTATTCATCTTTTTAAAAAATAAATTTGGAAAGCTTCGTAGAATAAATATGATATTGAGGAAGCCGATACTACGAAATATATTGCAAGTTCTAAATGATGGATGAAAAATCCGTTGTAGGCCAAGCTTAGGTACCTCTCTTTGGTAATGTTGTCTAAATAGAAGTTTGCAAAAAAATAATTTTGTTCAAATTAATTAATTTAACATTTTAATTTTTTTAAGAAATTGATATAAAAAATAGATTTTAAAATATAAAAATATTATTTTAATTTATTTAAAAACAAATAATTTCCCCTAAAACTTCATAATGATTAATTATTGAAGAGCTTATGTATAAAAGAATTAAAATCAAAGATAAGCTAATTATTGTCAAGCTACCACCTAATTAAAAGGAGTTTCAAAACACCATATGCAACAAGTAAAAAAAGACATCCTTGATGGGACTCATAACTCGCATTTATTTGGAGAAAGAGCTAGATGACAAGATGCAATCATGGCACAAAAGAGCTATGGACACTATCTACCACGAGTAAAGTAAATTTAATTTTTGAAAATAATAACTTGTCTAAAAAACAATACCCTAAAAATACCCAATAGAAACCTCTTGAAGAGAAACATAAATTTTTTTTGGTAGATTTTCAAAATATAATAATAAAAATAGGATTTTAATGCATGTATTATATATATATATATAATCCGAAGTATTAAAAGGGTTGTGCGATAATTAATTCTAGTGCTAATTAACATGTTTGCTAGGACTAAAATATGTGGACATCGTACACTCTTTATAAGGAGCCATAAGCAATTATGCTCGGTGATCATTCACAAACTACCAAAACACTTTGTAGTGGAGAAGTCGAGTTAAAATTCACCTCTGTAAAAGTATATATGGACTCTAAAGGATATTGTGGTGTCTACAACCTTCTATGAGAAAGAATTTGATGTCAAGTTTTCTTCTTAACAGGGTTGGCTTTAAATATTTTATAAAGTCTTATCAACATGCATGTGATCATAAGAAAAAAAAAGTATTTCTGTTCATAAAGATTATGCTTATGATGGCATGTTCAAATCAAATATTGGAAATATATAGTAATATTATATATATTTGCTAATTTAATTAGTTAGCATGCTAGCTATATTCTATTTTAATTTTTTAGCAAACACGTTTATGTCACATAGACAATATTAGATATGTGAGAGTTATAAGTAATTTAGGATTAATTTAAATGTTAAACATATTTTCTATAAAAAGAAATGTGAAACATGGATAAAGATAATATCATAATAAAGTTTTACAGATGTGTTAAAAGAAATATTAAATTGTTAGAGTTAATTCACACTGTTATTTGTGAATTAATCTGAAGGAATTCTAACTATATATATAGTAATTTCTAATAAAACTTGAAAGTTAGTAGATTTATCGGGCAGGATATAAAACTATATATTAGGTATAAATATGGCTCTTTAGGAGGAAACCCAAACCAAATGGAATCATGCACAAATAAAAAGAAAGGCTCGTTGCTAAAGGGTCTAAGCCTAAATAATAATAAAAAAACCTATATTTTTTTATACCTTCTCTCTAGTTACAAGTTTGTAGGGGTGGGTAAAAAAATCAAAAAACTAATTAAACCGAGAAAACCGGAAAAAAAAATAATAAAAAAACTGAACCGTGAAAAGAACCCGATTAAAATTTTGAAAAAACCTACCGGTTCGGTTTTATAAGTCTGAAACTGAAAAAACCGAATCGAACCCAAACCGGAAAAAAACCGAGCCAAACCGGAAAAAAACCGAGCCAAACCGATTTGAACTGGTTTTTTTCCAAAAAAACCGAATCAAACTCAGTCGGTTTGAACCGGTTTCAGTTTTTTTAAAAAATATAATTCGGTTTGGTTACCTTTTTTTTATAAGAACCGAACCAAACCGAAAATAATCACCCCAACAAAATCCATCATGTTAATTACTAATTGTAGTAAACACTATACTTGATTTAAGAATTCACCAAATTGATGTTAAAATTCCCTTTCTGAATGAGAACTTAGATGAAGAAATTTATATAGATCAGCCCAAAGGATTTCATTAATTGGGGATTAAAAATCTTTCTCGTGAAGAAAATTTAAATTATATGTGTCACAACTCAACGGCATATTTGCGGGCATTCATTGATTGGGGGTTAAAATCTTAATTAGCATTTATAAGATAAAATTATAAATATCCTTAATAACATGAAATTAAATCACCAAAGTACATGACAATATTTTTCTTGACTAGTTGCCTTACATTGAGAAAATTATTAAGAAAACATAATTTTATTAATTGCAAGCATATGACTACTCTTGTTAATTCTAGTATCCATTTTTTCTTTTTGCTGAGAACGATGATGATGCGATAGATCAAATGGGATATGATAGTTTGATATTGGCAAAACTCCTGTTATATGATTACGTCATACACTAAATTATTCGTATACTATAAATCTATACACAATTATTATTATTTTCTTTTAAAAAATATTATTAAACTAGCAAAAACGTTCTTGAATATTTTCGTACATCTTTATAAGAGAATTATTAAAAAAAAAACATGTAAAAACACAATCAAAACACCTAGACCAGCACATACTAGACTCTCAAGTTGATTAATTTGGTTTGTAGAATTATATATTAATTTGCACAATACCATTTAAAAGAACGTCAATTGTACAAACCGAATCAACTGGAGAATCTAGTTCATCGCATAGTTTTCTTCAAGGTGGCATGTCAAAAGAATTAAAAGGAGGTCTAATTAGCAGTTAATTTGCAATACAATTATGACTACACAATTAACTGAATCCCACTTGAAGTATGTATGCATCACATTACCTAAAACTTTAGAAAAATCCTGCATTCTTAACTTACAATCTTTCTCTAATTATATCTATGCTGCTATATATATAACTTTTTAACCTAACTAAATTGCCTTTAACCATAGAAAGCAAGAAGAGTAATTAATTAGCTTCGTGTCCTCCTGGAGTTGAGACTTCAACGATGGAGAGCTCCATTGTAACCAAGGAGTATGAACAAGAATATGACAATCACCAAAAAGGAAAGAATGGCATTGAAAGATCTCTACCAAACGGTCCCTTGGGCCATGACCATTTACATGCAAATGCTATTTTATCACTTGTCACTTGAGACAGAAAATGCCTGCCTTTGCGCTCCCAATCACATCCTTAAGTTTGAAATGTGATTAAACGGTCGTGATTGGCTCCATTTTCTTCTAGTAGTAATCATGACGACTACCTCCATTTATCAACCGTGGGGGCCATACGTGGGGATCTCTTTGAACAAACCGCTATGATATCATCGACATTAATACCTACTCAAATTCTCAAAAATATTTCACTGCCTAAGCCATACTATTATTTTAACATGCTCACATGGTGAACATCTGATGGTGCTTTGACCGCTTCAATCATGATGTGTCATGCACCAAGCTTAAAAAAGCTCAAGAAACATCATCCGTGGCTGGATTGCTGTCCTGGTCAAGTCTATTTGCGATTTTATTAAATCTTTAAAGTTCGAATATGGGAAAATTACAGAGAAATTTATTCTTGAGTACTGATGTGAGAAAAAGGATGTAATTTTTATATTCGCTTGAAAAAAGAGATTCAATTATTACACAAATCAATATAAGAACACTCTTCACTACTTAAAGGAAAAAAACACATTATCATGTAGCCAGGAGAATATTTATCCCTTCTTTTACAATTCATGCATTTGCATATATGTGAGATTTGGTTTCTACAATAATTATTAGAACCGATTCAATGAATATGAGTTATTGGATCAACTCGCGAGTTACCGAGTAAAGTCAATTTAATTTTTTTTATTAAAATAATATTATTTTATTTAGAAGAAATTCTTAATACAGACTTAATTGAATTTAGACTAATTTTTAACTGTTTAAATTAAACAAGGTAGTTGAATTTCATCAATTTTATCGAGACAATATCTTTCAACATCCAACTTAAAATCTATTCCAGATAATGTTTGGGTTATGAATTTATCACATCAACCTATCGGCCTATAAAGTTGGACTAACATCTCTATAATGCCTATATCATGAACCAAGACCATTCATGCACCAACTCCTATTTGAATTACTAGTGGACAAGATTAAAGAGGCAAATGAAATGTGGTTTAGAAGCAACCTGACGAGACATTGATTTTGTCGAAATGGAAAGATTTCAACAAGCAAAAGTCTTACTCAAAATATTCTTCTACCTTCAAAAATATGCATTTAATTGGTAGAGAATAAAGAATCTCGACCAAACCAATGTCATTCAGGCGTTCATATTTACGGTTGTCGTTTTTTCTTGATTTTTTATAGAGAGTGAAGCAGCCTGCTAGCTTGCTGATGATTCTTTTAGTGATGAATTATATATTTCATTCATCAAGAAATAAAACATGCATATTGTTATATAATTTCTAGCCAGACACACGTACGTACTCCAAGCTGGGATGATCTTGATTATAGTTTTATTAAAATGATAATTTTATTTATGAACTCAATATTTATAAAAATCTTGATGGGTTATTTGAATGCTGGCTTCAAAATAACTCGAGAAACTTGAAAAAAAAACTATGATGATTGTTGTTGCAGCGCCAAGAAAACTTTGCATGGGAAATGTGAGAATCAAAGATGCAGTACTACATTGTATTCTCACTCAACTGGCGTACTCGTTACACTAGCCGTATTCCAGAGTGAGTGGCGGCGAATTGAAGCCGTCAGATGTGGGGCACCTTTGATGTTAAGGACCCACCAGGAGCAAACCCCATTGCCTAGCGACACGTGTCCCATGATCTGACCCCACAGAAGGAGTGGGCGGTGGTGGTGACAATGGTTGGCTTGGGTGGGCCCCCACACATGCGCGTGCCGATCTTTCCATTACCATATCAAGATCTTGCCCAACCAAGTAAGGAATCTGATCACAGCCGTCAGATCTAGAACTTCCCAATCTTGATTGCCTACTATTCTCCGGTGATGTCACGTGGTGGGCTCCCCTCTTGACGTGGACCGCATTGCATTGTGCATTCCACGCCAAAAAAAGAGAATAATAATATAACCGTGAATCAGTTCTGAGTGGCATGCTGTTTTCTCAACTATCAACACTCACATCTCATAACATACCATGACTGAAATATAATTATCTGGAATTCATAATTCGGACGTGAATAATTTATTTTTAATTGAGATGGTGAAGTGAATATATATAGAAAATCTGTGGGGAAATTATACTCAAGTTGACATAATTTTAATTAAGAACAAAGGGATTTGATTAGAAAATTAATCACAGCCGTCGATTGGGCCTTAGCAATACTTGTTGGGGAGGGAATTTCCAAGTAGGGCCCCTAAATCTCCGAAGAGTTATTGTCTACCAATATCTATTTAATGGGGGACTTTGTTTGCTTCCTGCTCCACCCCTCCATTGACTTGGCATGCAATTCTTTCGCCTTGGCCCTCCTTTCAATAAGGAAATTATAATCGAGTGTGCTTAATTGTTATAACCTATAGTTCATCAATTTGCTCAAACAATCTCTTTGGATGGTTTAGGTTGACTTAACCAAAACATTAGTCAAGCGGCTAAGAACTAGAAGTTCAATCCTTGTGAGTTGTAATGCCCGAGTTAAAGATTTATTTTATACACATATCGAAATAACATTTTGGATATAGATTTATTTTATACTTATATTTTCATCTCTCAAACAAAACATATTAATATTTTATATATTTTATTTAATTTAAGACTTAATTTAACCAAATACAACCTTGAAATCATGAATATTTTGACAAGATTTCAGCAGGTTAATTACATGACCTTCATCGATCCTAAATAGTTAATCCCCATTGTTATAATTAATTAAGAAAGGGTAATAAAGGAATCAAAGAAGAACAACGTTTAAAGGATTCATGATAAAAGTTAACGAAATTAAGAAATTCATGAAAAAAAATTAGTTCCTTGAATTTCTAATTTTGGTGGATAAAGAGAGAAGAAACAATTTGTTTTTTTTTTCAAAAATAAAAGACAAGTAGGATATTTTAGATTTATAATAAAACTTGTTGTGTTATATATATACACGCGCGCGCGCGCACATAAAAAGATCTAAAACATGGAATATTTATGTAGAATGAGATTATATGATGATAAAATAATTATTGTCACCGACTAGAGATGAATTTTTCAAACTCTCTTTTGATGATGAGGTGAACAACCCAATTGATGTTAGATTGAAATTAATCAACGTCTCCAATAAAAAGGCTAAGAAATAAATGCTCTCAAGGATATTGTAATTCGATTACGTGATGAATAATTTAATTAGATACATGTGGTTGAATATATATGCAGAACTCAATAATTTTGATAGTGATCCAAACTAGACTCCAAAAGCTGGCAGCATGAAGCACTATCATTGCCTTAGCAAAGGCCGGCGCCACTGGAGAAAGGGACCACACCGCACTTTCATTGATGGGCTATGAGTTCCTTGAAGCAGTTTAGTTCGTAAGGCCTTTGTTATTTTTATAATATACCCCTCGTTTTTATACAGTTTTTTCCCTTTCTATACATTAATTACTCTTATTAAAAAATAAAATAACTCTTCCTTATCAGATAATGCATCCACGTTATCATCATCCCTGTCTTCCACTTTCCTCAAACTGTGCGAATAAATTGGGCATGGAGGTTCTCATCAAGCCCCACAACATGCCTTCGTGTCCAAAAACAATTGGATGGAGTTGAAAATTATAATTTTAGGGTGTATAAATTAATAAAACTGTACCTATTAATTAAGCTAATTATAATAAGTGATTTCCATCCCATCTCAAGAAAGTGATGAATTGGCCCAGAATTTTCATTGCAAACTCACTGCTTAGTAACTGAATAAAACCTGAAACAAGTGTTGGAGTTGATCCACTGAACAACATGTCATCTACAAGAAGTATAATTAATGAGCCATAATCAGATCAGTGAAAAAACAACAACGAGGAGTTAGCTAGACTACAAAAGAAGCCATATTTAAAAAGAAAGGAACTAAATCGATTAAACCAGGACGTGATGCTTGTTCTAGCTAGGCCATAAAAAGTTCTTTGTGGTTTGCATACCTGTGTTGGATATTGAGGATATGCCATTCCTAGTGGTTGTTGGATGCAAAGATCTTCAGAAATTAGACCACGCAAGAAAACATTCTTTATATCGATCGAGTTGATGAATGAATCATTTCTGAACAAGAGCTATGGTGATTATCATACCTATTATTCCTGGTTTGATAATTGGAGAAAAGATTTCAGTGTAGTATACTCCATCAATTTGATGATATCCTTTTACAACTAGATATGCTTTAGACGATATAAAGAGAATTAGGTTTAATTTTTTATTTAATTAACTCCCATTTAAAACCAATGACATGCATGTTTGTCGTGTGAACAAGTGTCCAAGTCTCATTTTTATGTCCAAGTCTCATTTTTATGCAGTAATGCAGCTAGCTCCCCATCCATGGCTGCTTTCCAAACAGGGTGTGCTAAGGTATTTTTGACGTTGTGAGGCTCGCGAGGGATATGAGAGGAGGTGATGGTGTTTAGAGCATACTTAGGATTCGGTTTTAC
The DNA here is from genome assembly GCA_007827005.2 of Populus simonii. Taxonomy (NCBI): domain Eukaryota; kingdom Viridiplantae; phylum Streptophyta; class Magnoliopsida; order Malpighiales; family Salicaceae; genus Populus; species Populus simonii. The sequence goes on along the minus strand of CM017466.2, from coordinate 16,891,296 downwards.
CACACCTAGTTTAGACCGAATGACCAATTGCGCCTTTGATCAAAATTTTGGAGTGAGGATAGAACCAGTTGCGCGCACCTGAAAACCTCACAGTAGTTGTTGTGTGATCTTCTTTTCAAAGATAGGTCACTTGTTGTCGCAATGTAAACTCACGTTCTTGTGATTCTTGGGCATATGCATTTTTTAGGGCCTCCCAGACTACAGGAGTTGTGTCGAGATCAAACTTTCGCCATGCTATGAAAGCATCTGTTAATTGTGGAGTGGAATGTTCTGTATTTTCTAAGCTGTTTGATTTGAGGTTGTGAATTTGCAGGGAGAAGGATCTTCATTTGTGAGATGCCCGACCAATTCTTGACTTTCTGCGAGAGCCCATGCTTGCTCACGCCACAAGGGATAATTAATTGTTTGGGTGAGTCGGAGAATGATAAATTTGTTCTAATATTGCTGGAAGAATTTTACACTGTTATACCAACGTGAACACATAGGCTCTACCAATGATGTATTGAAAGTACAATTACATTGACAAAAAATCAAATCAGGATCCCATGAAATCTGGTCATTACATATATGACAGGTAAAGATAATCTTTATTTGTTACGTTGGATAGCTTGCATGATGACAAAGAATCCTTGATAGCAGAGAATTCCTCATTTGCTCGATAACAGAGAATCCTTCGATAACAAAGAATCCCTCATTTGCTCCAAAATCACTCAACTTCTCTCCACTGATTGAGGCTAGATTGTGAGAGTCTTCGCCCCTTTTTCTCCAAGAATTTCGAGCATCCTTAATTATCTCTCCATGGATTCTCACAGTTGCTAATAAAACCTTCATTAAAAATGGATTCATTGCTTCAAAACCTAATCTCTTCGATATAACTTTTCCTTGGGGATTCTAAAGAAAAGTTCTTTTTGGATGTTGAGGGGGACTCACTTGTGACTTCTTTTTCCCTGTCATAATATATTTAACAGTGCTTTTGACGACACAGAGTCTTGTTTTGTTACATCAGTCATCCTCACTCTCTTTTTTTTCTTCAATAGGCAAACACACTATGAAGAAGCTCTCTTTATCCCAAAAAAATATGTGAAAGTATTGCCAATATTTCCTATTGAGCTGCCTATAGAGCTGTAAGGCAACTGTTCTTTCAAGTCAACTATTATCGCACGATTAATTAGCAGCAGGCTTAATTTGCGTGTGATTGATATTTGAATGCGAAGAGTAATCCAAGTTTTTTTTTGTGTCCGAAAACGAGAAATTATATATCAATATGTATAATTTATAATAAATAAATAACATACGGGTTTTGGAATTGGAGAATTGAAGTACACCATTAATCTATGATTGCCTGTAGGTCGACCCTGACTCACATGGTGGATCGAGTGAAGGTGTGATGGAGACGCATCAACTGCAAGGAAGGTTATTAGGTTACAGATAATTTGTATGAGACCAGAACAGACTGTAAGCGAATTAATTATTTCCAATTAGGGCATCACCTCTTAGAGGGCCTTGCCCTCAGGAAATGAAACCCAGAATCTCCTAAAATAAGGTATGGATTTACTGCTCTTGGACCACCTAGCCTACTAATGTTTGTACGGCCATAAAAGCATGACGTAGAATTCCTGGCAAATATTGACGATCCTTTTTCCAAGATCTGGCTTTGCAGTCTGGGATTTCTATCGCTAGCCAATTAACGAAGATGGAGCATTGCTTCCTTCTCTTGGGTTGTGCCTAGCTGGTCAATGGATCAACGTACGCATGATCTTTTTTAATGTCTATTTAGCATCAAATATTTTTTAATGTCATCTTATGGCAATATATTGTATGTTGGAGAGCGAAGGCAAAAGAGAAAAAAATTGCATTTTAATTATGCTAAATCTTTTAAATATATGTGCAATATAGTTAATAGGTAAATGAAATGAGATTATTTGAGTAATTAATCGAGGTAGGCCAAAAAAATCTAATTTTTTAAACAGTAATTGGTGTTTATTAATGACATTAATTTTACCGTTGGATCAAATAAAAAAATGACAAATTTTAAAATAAAAAATAAAATTTGTTAAAAAATAAGAAAATATGGCGCGTAATTGAACAGTCAAGATTTGTTTTATGGTCTTAAACATGTGCTCGCTGGAGATATGCCATGTCCCAAGGTTTCCCATTGTTTCTTTCCTTTCTTATCTTTAAAACCATATCATTTTCTTCTCTTTTTTTGTTTGGTCCAATTCGTTTAGTCTGTCTTAATTGGACCTTTTTTTTTTAGATTTTGTTGCATTATCAACAGTTATAGTGCTTCTTATCTTTGCTTTCTTGACTACACTTTGATGAGTGTTTGAATGAATAATTTCAAATAATATCTTCCACTTATATGCAATGTTTAACTTGTGCAATTACGTGGAGATCGTCCTTCCAGTCTGGAATATCTTTTCTTCATAGAAAACAACAAGGGAGTTTTTATTTTTTATTAGTAAAAAAAAAATAAAGTCGTCGCATAGTATTTCGATAACTAGAAACTTTAACAAGTTTTAAAATCTAGATAAGGGGACTGATTGTTTATAGAGAACATAGTTTTAAAACCCGGCCCGGGGCTGGAACCGGGTTGGGTTGAAGAAAAAACAGGAGAAGGAAAAACCTGGTGTGACCCGCCTGACCCGGTGACCCGGTTGATCCAGCAAGACTTGGTTAAAAACCCGATTGCAACCAGTTGACCTTTTTTTTTACTGCAACGACGTCGTTTTGATTTTTTTTTAAAAAAAAAAATTGACTCGGGCGACCCGGTCAAAACCCAAAACCCGGGATTTGGACCAGGTCGAGTCTAAAAACTATGATAGAGATGAAGTATCACCTCTAATAGAAAAGGAACTCAAAATTAATTATAAAATGATCTTCCAAAACTCTGAACATTTATTAAAATTAGATTAAAACCGTGTTTGGCAAAACATTATAAAAAATAGAAATACAAGGCTTAAAGTTTTTCTTGGGACGTGTTTGCCAAACAAGCCTTTCCGGACCCAAAAACTGCATTTTTCTTTGACAAAATTTATGCCAAGCCAAACATGGTTTTAAGGCCCTTCACAGGCTTAACCCAACCACACGGGCTGGGCTTTATAGCCCAATCCAAAACTTATGCTAATATCTAAGTCGAAACAAAACATTCATAAGCCCAGATCACACATATTTAAGCCCATGGAAAGGAGTGGGCTTTAGCAAAATCATCACCGATGAAACTTATTAAGCTAGGCCCAAGATTAAAACTATCTTCATCAACCCATTACTATAGCAAGAATGAAACATTTGCTGGGCATAATAACTCTGAGTTGGCGAAATGGTTGGGGATGGATTGAAGGCTGCTGCTCAAGGTCTTATGAAGGGAAAGTTGCTGGTGTGGGGTGGCTGTTGGTGGTGAACCACGGCTGAGGTTGGTGGTCTGCTGAAGCTTAGAACTCCTTGCTCACGGCATGCTGCTTTCGATTGATTCTTCTGCTGCCGTTCACAGTGCTGCTGGCGACTGGAATCTCTCGGTTGGAACAAGAAAAATGAAGCTGTTGCGAAAAGAGAAGGAGAGGGAGTGGAAAGTAGTTAAAAAAAAGCAAATTTATTAAACACAATGAATTCCGTGACTCAATTGATAGCCAAATAAGCTATAAAGCCAAGATAATAAGCTATAAAGCTAGGTAATTCAGTATATCTCAATTTCAATATTTTTTTAAAAAAATTTATTAGATTTTTTTTTAAAAAATAAGTCATGTTTTATTGGTTAGTCGAGTCACTTATAAACTTGTTAGGTTGATGGTATTATATTGGAGTAATTTATTTTAAAAAACCCAAATTATGTAAAATGTTAAATTTGAAGATTTAAATAGTTGAACCAAATTTAAAAATAATTTCAAAAGATTTCTTATGCCCTTAATATTCTTTTAAAATTTTAATTTTCTTTTGGCCAACGAAACAACACCCTATCTGATCTATGTTTTTAGTCAGCAGCATCCATTTAAAGACAATACTAGTCACATATTTATCTTATATTTGTGCATGTTGTATGGTTCTGTTGGCTTCCAAATGTCTATCTATATTCATATGCGACACATCTATCATACTAAAACTAATTTCTGGTTTTTAGAGTGTCTTCGCTCGTTCAGTTGTTAGAATATTCTTTCTTTTGATAGTTAAAATATTTTTGATTCAATACTTTAGAGAAAGAAATGTTAAAGAACATGCACTTACAAATTCTTCTTATTATTCGATTCAAAAGTAGGATGCAAAACCTAATTTTATATATATATATGGTGTTTCCGAATGCTTGCCTATGAACAGTGCTATTAGTTACTGGCAAACATTTAATGCTCACTGGCAAACATTGGCTGCTCGCTCGATGCACGGAAAATCTAAAACTTGTATCCAACTCAAGGAAAGAATGGGTCAATGGTGATGAAGTAGGAAAGTTCAAAGCCCTAGTTGGAATGCGGCCAAAATTCACAAGTTGGATGAAAATTCCTCGTTAGTACCCTCAAGGCTCAAATGGCCTGTTGTCATTGACCTGAATAAAATATGCAAGCTCCTCTTTGCTGCTATTGTATTGACGCAGAGGTTTGGTCAAGGTAATTGATAAATTCACTTGTAGGTGACGGAGGCGGTATCTCTACAATTAATTAGTCTGGCTAGTTGATCTATGGAGGAGTTATTGTTGATTTTGGTTTCTGCATGAGTTATGTTAGATGAGAATTCCTTCAAATAACTATAAATCTGTATAATTTAATTGTAAAATAAGTGTTGGTCCATATATGCATTCTTTGTTTAATGATAATAAATAAAGATAATCTATCAATATACTCTCTTGTACGTTTAAGGATATAAAGCTCAACACATACTTTGAGTAATGTTATATTTAAAAGTGTGGTAAAAATTATTTTTTTATTTAGAAATATATTAAAATAATATTCTTTATTTTTTAAATTAATTTAAAATTTCAAAATTTCAATTTCTTTTAATAATATGGTGGCAATGTAAAACAAACAATAAATCCATTAACATTTACATAAAGGACATTGTAACCTCACGACGACTATAATAGCAGTCAAACAAAAGTAAACTGTCCTACACTTCTAGAAGCTAAAAAACAGAGAGATAGAGAGAGAGAGAGAGAGAGAGGGAGGGAGGGAGCCAACCAGAAATTTCAGATTTCAGACAAACAAACAAAAGCAACGTTTAACCTTTTGCATCTTCTCTCTTCCTTCACTTCCTTTTCCCTTCGTCGTACCGACACTGAAATCTAACGATTTCACCACTATTATATACTTTTCTTTGTTTCTCAGCGGAAACTTATCTTTGATTTCTACCTTTTGACTTAATTACTCTTGTGACCGCCAGGTGTGTAAATGAATCTCTCTAATGCCTACTGTCTCCTCTGTTTTTATTGCAACCAATCTGTTGTTTTGATGACCCCCCGCCTATCCTATTTGATTCAGGCTGTCGTCTGAAAGTGCTCACTGGGCTTCAGAAGCTATATGCTTCTAATGTTATGTCTTTTGATGTTAAATACAAAAAAAGCTTTCTTTCTTTTATTTTTTTAAAATGGAAGTTGATTGAATTGTCTGTTACAATATCTGGGGTAGCTGTTTTCTTTTTGTTTTTAAAACGTTATTATGGATATTGATTGATGTTTGATTTTGTGTTGTGGGTTTTGAATTTTTGGTTTAGTGATTCAGGATTTAATGGATTTATAGTGAAGTAATGATAAGGATGAGGAATTTTAGTGAAGAGGAAGAACAGGATTCAATTTTTTTTGATACCCGCGAGGAGATATCTTCCGTTTCTGATTGGAGTTCAGATTGCGAGGATGGTAGTCCTAGTGTTTTCAATAGTCTTACATATGATGATTGGACTAAGAGTCCAGAAAGTGTCCAAGATCGGCGGCAGAGGTTCTTAAAGTGTTGGATGGGTTTGAGTTTGGATGGAACTGAACGTGTTGAGGAGGAGTTTGGTAATGATTCCTTGAACAAAATCCAACTGGGTGTTGTTGATAGGATGGTGGATAATAGTGGGGCAGTGTTAAGGACATCGAGTTTTGAAGATGGCTTTTTGTCGGCTCAGTCTTCGATGTCTTCCGGGTCAAGTGAAGCTTGGCGGCAGTCATTTGAAAATGGTGTGCTGGATGGGAATTTTGTGTGTAAAATTAAGAATTTGGACGACGGAATGAAGTTTCTAGTGGATGAATTGGATGGGGATGGAATGCTTAGTAGACTGCATGAAGTGGGATCCAATCAATCTCTTAGTTTTGAAGAGTTTCGGAGAACATTTGCCACATCTCCTTTGGTTGAACGATTTTTGAAGAAGAATGTTAATGATGAAAGGGATATAGCAGAAGCAAAAAGGAAAGATAAACGGAGTTGGTTGAAGAAATTAGGTTTGGTGAGAAGGATTGTTGATAGGCAAGGGACAGCTGCCTCAAAGACCCGTGATCTTGAATCAACCGCAGAAGCAAGGATGCAAAGAGTGAAAGTTCATCCATCCAAAAAGAACATCAAAGATATGTCTTCTCTCTTTACTGGACAGGAATTTCTGGCTCATAAGGGGTCAATTTTGACGATAAAATTCAGTCTTGATGGGCAATACCTGGCAAGTGGTGGTGAAGATGGTGTTGTGCGTGTGTGGAAGGTGATTGAGGATGATAGGTCTAACCACTTTGACATCCCAGCAACTGATCCCTCACGTCTATATTTCACAATGAATCATTTAGCTTCTCTTGATGTGGATATGAAGAAAATTTATAAAATGAAGAGACAAGGATCATCAGACTCCACATGTGTTGTTGTTCCACCAAAGGTGTTCAGGGTATTGGAGAAGCCCCTGCATGAGTTTCAAGGACATAGTGGCGAGGTTTTGGATCTGTCATGGTCTAAGAAAAGGGTTAGTATCAATAATTTTCTAGAATTTAGAGAAATTATACACATCCTTGTAATAGCTATACCTTAAACTTGCAAAAATTGAACTTAGTGAAGTCTAAATTGCTTTCATCCTCTTTATACTTTTTCGCAGCTTCTAGTGTCCTCTTCTGTTGATCAGACGGTTCGCCTTTGGCAAGTGGGATGCGACAGATGCCTGAGAGTTTTTTCTCATAATAATTATGGTGCGCTTCTCGCCTCTTGTTTTAGTTTCTTTTAACATGTGTAGCATGATCGATAATTTGGTCACTGTTAGTTGATTTATTTCAGCATGATCTCCATTGTTTGTTCATTTTTCTTTTAACATATGTAGCATGATCGATGATTTGCTCACTGTTAGTTGATTTATTTAAGTATGATCTCCATTGCTTCTTTTAATACGTGTAGCATGATGAATGATTTGTTCACTGATACTTGGCACTGTCATTATCGTTGCAGTGACTTCTGTTGATTTCAATCCCGTGGATGACAATTATTTTATCAGCGGTTCAATAGATGGTAAAGTTCGCATCTGGGAAGTGCTTGGCTGTCAGGTTGTTGATTATACTGATATACGAGAGATAGTTACTGCTGTATGTTATCATCCTGGTGGAAAGGTTGGTGAATTTCTTGCTATTAGCTCCTGCAAAATAACTATCCAATATTCAAAATGAATTAATGTTTGGACAATCTCCTTACTTAATGTTGCAGGGAGGACTGGTAGGCACAATGACTGGAAACTGCCTCTTTTATGATATTATAGGTATGCATTTCTCCAAGCTAACGCCAAAACATGTTAACCATGTAGCAGAAAGCTAGTACACTGGGAATCTCTATAGAAGGTCTGCATGATGCTAATGAATAATTATGCTTCTTGTTTTCGATAACTCTTCTATTATGCAAGTGAAGATGATTTTGTCAACAAGAGTATTGGGTTGCTCAAGAGTCATTGATTTTTCTATCCAAGTTTAATATTCGAGTTTTATAACGTTGTTTTTATTAGTCTTGTTCAAAACCACACACGGCCAATTTTCTCAGTTCTCTAATTTTTTAAGGTGATTTGTGAGATTCCTTAGGTGATGGGTTAATTTATATTTGAATTATCTCTGAACCATAAGTACACTGATTAATTTCCCATTTTCATACATATTTATGTTGTATGCACAAAAGAGCTGCCTGGCTGACTGCCAAATGATCTTGGTTTGATGATGCAGATAATCAACTGCAACTGGATGCTCAAATATGCTTACAGGGCAAAAAGAAGTTACCAGGCAAGAGGATAACTGGCTTTGAGGTGGTTTAATTTTTCCCTCTTTTGTTTTTCGACAAGTTGCTTCATTCTTCATATTATGCTGGGCAGAGACTCAATTATCCATAATTTTACTCTCCAGTTCTCCCCAAGCGACCCAAATAAAGTAGTTGTCACTTCTGCTGATTCACTAGTACGAGTGTTATGTGGCTTGGATGTCATTTGCAAATTTAGGGGTTGGTTTCTATTCCTCCATCTTATTTCTTATTTGTTCTTCCTCTTTATATGGTCTCCTATGGTGGTCAGAACACTTCACCAGTTTGGATGATCTCGCAAGTGGGATTGTGATTTTTGCACCCGCATTGTGTCACAGCCTTTCAATATTAATATCCTTTATTCTTTAATCTATAGCTTTGGATTTTTCATTAGTTTGGCAGTTAACTTTGTTTTTTCCTTTCAGCATCGGGCCTAAGATCTGTAGCGAACCAGACTTCCGCGTCATTTACCTCGGATGGAAAACATATTATCTCAACAAGTGAGGATTTTAATGTCCATGTCTGGAACTATGCCAGCCAGGAAAGGACTTCTCGAGCAAAGAACATTCAGTCCTGTGAGAGCTTCCTATCTCAAAATGCATCTGTTGCTATACCTTGGCGTGGTATTGAAACCATTCCAGGAACGCCTTCATCTCTTGAATCTACATGTGGTAATAGTTTCAAGAGTGACCGTACACGTCCGAAGTTTTGTGGAGAGCTAGACCAGAAAAAGCTTTCCTCTTCATCAGATTGTTTCTCTCTTGCCCGTGGATTTCTGTTGGAGTCTTTGACAAGGGGATCTGCCACTTGGCCTGAGGAGAAACTTCCCAACTCAAGTCCGAAGACAGCCTCACCTACAAAATCTAGACCTGAGTTCAAGTATTTAAAGAATGCTTGCCATAACATGTTGAGTTCTCACTTGTGGGGTCTTGTTATTGTAACTGCAGGCTGGGACGGACGGATTAGAACATACCTCAATTATGGTTTACCTCTCCGATGATGAAACCACCCCCGGGTTAGGCAAATTAATAGGGGGTTTAATTTTTATCCGTCAAAGATACAAGCGAAGGTTATTTTCATGGTGCTTGCTAGACTATGGGCGGGGATGGTGTATATACCACAGATGAGGAAAAGAAAAAAAAAGAAAAAGAAAAGGAGTTTACAAACTGTGGACTCTTCATAGATCATACTCAAGTGTACTATAATGTTTACTATGTGAATCAAGTTGGCTTGGTTCAGCCTTGTTGTCAACGAATTGCCGGGGGTTACTTTTGTATTAGGAGCATTGCACACATGCTAATTATATGATTCTTTGGTTTGTTTCAGTCAAAACTGAATAGATGTTCATGTGCCAATTGGCCCATTTTGTCGATTTGATCCGTGCAAAAGTATCTGAGCAGTGAGCAATTGTTTAAGCTAACAATCAAGGGGAAGCCATTGAAAGAAACGTTCTTGTGGCTCTGGTTCACTGGTAAGTGGTTAGCAGCTGTAACCTGATGTGAAATCCAACTTTATTAAAGTCCTGATCCCAATCTGAGTCCTTTTATGGCCATGGCTTTAATTTGCACGCCCTGTTAGGAAATGAAATATTCCCGTGAATAGAATGGTAGAGTTGTATAAAATAGAGAATATGTATTCATTCACTTTCTATCTGTAATGCCTAATATGTCGAAGCTACAATGCAGCAACTATTCCTGAACTGTAGAAATTAGTTGCAGCCTCCCTGCATAGGTATATGATTCAGTATTAATAACATACACTTCTGCAAATTCAATCTCTCTCTTCATTCTTTTCACGCCCCATGTTCTTCATGGCCTCTCGTTCCAGAGTTTCACTTCATGCTGTCAGCAAAGGAGATTAGAATGTGAATGATAATAAAATAAAATTAGGTTAAATGACCATTTCTACTACAGACATCATAGCCGAGATCTATGCATGTAGAAGAGAGTAAAAGTCTTTTGAATTGATTAGTGGTAATTATAGTGACCGAAACATCTAATCACAGATCAAAAACAAATTAACAGTGGAAAAACTGTTCCTAGTCAAAAAGCTTTTCGTAGCCTTTAACAGTTCAGTAACCCTATACGCTGTCAAGACTTGTGAAAACCCACTAAGAAATTATGAATATATTTTTCTTTTCTGTTTTTTTTCTTCTTACGGCGATAAAGACAGGTAATTGCTCGCACCATTTTCGTACCTAATTAGTTTGACCTCGGACTTGACATCCTTCCCCCCCTCCCCCGTTGTCGGATAAGCTACTATCGAATAACTTTGAAGGACATTGGAGTCAGGATGAATCTAACGGTTGTTTATAAAAATGTTTTTTTATTTTAAAATATATTTAAATATGTTTTTATATATTTAATTTTTTTTTAATATCAATATATTAAAATAATTTAAGAATATAAAAAAATAATTTTATAAAAAAAAAATCAAAAGCAATCACGTGTCTGAACAAGCTAAAAAAAACACGAATTTAACCTCACGTGTTCCCCACCATTCACAGTTAAATAGACAGATACAAAACAAAGGTTAAAAACAAGAATCTTTTTTATTTTTATTTTTATTTTTTTGAAAAAAAAGAGAGAAAGATGTAGAAAACAAATGACACTAGTTTAATTTATTTGTTTTACAACACCACCAGTGCTGTAAAATAATATCCCTCCGGAGTGTCGTGATAATAATATGATATTCACACAATAATATTTTATTTAACCTTACGATGGAAACAGAATAATAATTAGTTTAATTCACAAACAGACAAATATTATCATAATTTAATTAAAAAATATCTTAAAACGATGACTTATTTGTTTTTGTATTTCAAGAATATTTTTAAAGTTTTTTAAAAAATAATCCTAAAAAAAATAACAACTAGTATAGGTGGAAAGCAACACCCAGTGAGAAAATCCTAGCAATCTCCATTATTTTAAGTACTGGTTAATTTATTTGTTGTTTTCTTTAATAAATTTTAACGTGTCTTCAAATAAACTCTCATGAATCGAAATTCTTTTTTCTTTTTTTTATTTGATGGAAAAACATATTTTAAAGTTAGTTTGTGAGTTAATGGAATCCAAGTTTAATTTCTTAAAAAAAAACTTAAAGATACTCTTTCACTGAGAAGTGGTGTATTAAAAGAATTACGATATGAAGATCGAATCTATAATATCAAATAATAAAGCAAATTTTCAATTTAAATTTAAAAATAAAATAATAAGATAAAATGCAAATTTACCCCGTATTCAAATCTCAAACGATAATTAATTTATACAATGAAATTGTTATGATATTTAGAACACGTCTTCAAGATAGAAAAATAAAAATATAATAATAGAGATCCCTTTATTTCTTTTTATTTTTAAAAAATAAAAATTTATTTTCTCAAAAACATATTTAATTTAAGTCTTTTTACTTTTATTTATTATCCGGGGTTTAGATCGATACATGGCTGGTTTAGAGTATGTTTTTTCCAAACTACAGGTCTATAACATGCGTGATCTATTTTTAATATTAATACATCAAAATTATTTAAAATAATAAAGTATAATTTAAAATAAAAAAATTAAATTTTTATAAAAATACTTTTCAACAGCGCGAGGCCCACAGAGTTCCTTATGATTATTTAAATTCAAGCATTTCAAAAACAGAGAAAAAAAATGGGAAAATGAATTCAAGACGGCAAGCAGTTAATTTCGTGTTTTAAATGGTCAAACAAGAAATTGATTCCACCAAATTTTCAGAAGATGGTCCACTTAATACATGATTATTGGTTTAAATATAGATAAATGGTGCAAGAGGTCCCATAATTGTCATCGTCTTATATATTAAACTCAGAGCACATATTTAAAAATAATAAAAAAGATTTCGTCACATCTTATTCCGCAAATATTAATAACAGAGATCGAGATTACAAATCAGAATACTTCTTGTCATTATTAGCTACATTAAATAGTCTATTAATTAATTAATTAATTGGACAGAAGAAATCACTCATAAAATGGCAAGAATTAAAGCTTTGCAATTCATGCTGCTGTCGGTGGCTACTGTCAATATTAATAGATTATTACTTTCATTTGTTAACCGACAAGCATTAATTAATTTATTTATTTTTGATAATATAATTAACCAAGCGTACCATAAAATATAATCATGCACTTCAGTAGGCAAAGCCTTCAAGCTTCAACAATTAACGAAGACTTGCTGGGTTCCATCAGGCAGGCCATTCATCGGAGACACAGTAGCTTCAACAATTAACGAAGACTTGCTGAGCTCCATCAGGCAGGCCATTTTCTTAAAAAATTATTTTTTTATTTTTTAAAAATTATTCTTTAACATAAATACATCATAACAATACAAAAACACCAAAACAATTTAATTTATTTCAAAAACAAACAAACTTTTAGAATACCATCCATGTTAAAAAAAAAATATATATATAAGCAATTTAGAAGGTTTCTGTACGAGATTTAATTTTCTATGATTTCCTCTACGTACAAATATTAATTGTTTCTTGATTAGTTACTCCTTTAGCAAGCAAACTTCGTCGTTTTCTTTATGTGGGGGAATATTCCTTTTGATTGCTTTTTGGGCAATGAAAAAGATATGATCATTCGAAAACGAGAGAAGAAATTAAGAAGAAGAAAAAACTTTGTTCTCTAAGTACTCTTGTAGTCTATTTCTTTTCAATCTATCAGGATTACGTATATATATCATCGATTCTCTAATTATACCTATCCTTCATCATATATCTTGCTTTGTTATCTTAATTTGCGTTCTCATAGATCGACCGATCAATCAATTTTATTTTAGCATTAATTTTACTATATATGATATGGTCAACTAAAATATTTAGTATGATCGATCGGATGAATTGACAAAGTAAGTAATCATATATGTTTATATTATTAAAATGAGTTTTTATGAATTTTAAAATATTTCTCTAATTGAGAAGTAATTAGTAGGTAAGATCGAGAGCATGGAGGAACGTCATATTCATTACAAAAGGAGACCTGACTTCCACACAATCTCTCACTAAGCACACTGGGAAAAAAGAAAAAGAAAAAAGAGGATGGCTATAATATGTAATTTATTTCAAGAAGATGTAATCATGCACCTGAAATCCTAAAATTAGCCAGACAAATTGTCGCAATACGTACAGCAATTTATTACAACATTTATTCAAGCCAACAGCGAGTCCACAAACGAGTCCAATAATTGAGCATGATTCTCTGCATTCAAGAGCTGCTGATATTCCCCAAACATTTCTTCTAGGATGTTATCAATATTGGACGGTGAGTGATTTTGGCCTGAGAGATCATCATGGACAAGATCGTCAAGACAGCGATTGGAAGCCCAAGCCAGATCCCCATTGATATTCTTATCAACTTCAAGATCAGACATGAACCAATTGTCATCGTCATCACCAACTCCTCCTGCATGACTAGATGACCCAGCCATGCTATTATTAGTCCTGATATTCACTGAGGATGGAGAAACCCTTATTGCCTTCGGGGCATGAATCTTGGTCCTTGTAGCAGTGTCCTCATCGTCCTTCTTCTGCTTCTTTTTGTTGTTGAGCTTGGAGACATTTCTCTTTTGGTCAGCTGATTCCTTCATGCATTTTGACCCGTTCTTATTGCTTCTAACCTGGAGTCTCTTGCTGAGATGGGAGTTCCAGTAGTTCTTGATTTCATTGTCAGTTCGGCCTGGCAACCTTCCAGCAATGAGAGACCAACGATTGCCTAGAAGGGAATGTAGTCGGATGATCAGGTCATCCTCTTCAGGAGTAATGTTCCCTCTCTTAATATCTGGCCGAAGATAGTTAAGCCATCTCAGCCTACAACTCTTGCCACATCTAAGCAGCCCTTCATGAACACAAAAACCAACAAATTAACTCGATCAGTTTAGTTATCTCAATTTCTTTCAAGCAGAATTTCTCTAATTGATCATTGGATGTCCATAATTATTAAGAGTTCAACCTAGTTGAGGAGTTAAGATCCAGAGAATTACTTCAGTACTTACCAGCTTTGTTTGGCAAGGATCTCCAGTGTCCTTCACCGTGTTTCTGAATATAGTTAACGAGGAGTGCGTCTTCTCTAGTAGTCCATGGACCTCTATGCAAACCAACCTTAGAGCAACATGGTGCTCTTCCCATTTTCCCCCCAAGTATTTTAATAGTACGACTGCACACTCAGCTAAGGGAGAGTCATGGTAATAAGGGAGCGCAATCAAGATCCTTCAAATTAATTTGTGTTTCCTTCAATTCTATTTGTGCTCTTGCGCATTTATATATATGTTGTGAGAATCGTTAAGCCACTTGCTCTATTTTTATCTCGTAGCTAGGAGGACAGATAGCAAGTGGAGTATATTAATTATTCTGCCAAAGTAATCACAGGCGGCTTATTGAATAGGCTGATGACCTGAACAACCATTCTAATGCATTATCATCTGCCCTTCAAGCTCTGGTTCATCATCTTAAAAGTGTGGCTGGTCATATAGTTAGTTATTGAGAGGGACAATGGTCCCCCCAAAGCACTTGGAAGCACTGGTGAATCTGATATTTCTGTTATGTTTTTTTTTTTTCCTTGACAGTGTTGTAAAATAAGGTGTAAATACATGTGAAGAGGGAGGTCTTCCTTTAGAGTGGTCCTTCTAGAAAATTTAACAAGTACCCCGAACTAGCATGAAATAATTCACTTGAATGAAAATTTAGCAAATAAAACATTCAATGATTTCATGATATGCAGGTCAAATTAGCAAGAAAATTTTATAGAAGTTCCTCTTCTTGTCATGTATTTATCTGCTAAAGCTATGTAAAAAGGCTTTTTGTTTATCAAAATTTCAAAACTCCTCCATCTAAGAAAGATTTCCTTTGAATATACATGCCGATGATATTTCAAAATCCAGAATGTTTTAAGAATGAGGTTTTATGGTGTTTGACCAATAGGTAATCATATAGTGATATCAATATTCCATTATCCAAAGCTTAAGAAGTGAATGATTGGTGATAAAAAGCCTAACACCTGCAAAACAATATTTTTTAGTGGGGTTTATGAACCCTTAGATGATAAAATAAATAACTTTTAAGAAAAAAATTGCAATAAATAATAGAATGAGCATTAAATTTCAAGAACAAGAGTGCTTGTTCTTATTTTAGTATGACAAATGTTCTGGGATATAAAAGTATTAGTGTCTAAAGAATAAAAATTATAAATTATTTACTTGAGTGGTTCAAATGGTATTTTATGCCTAATTAGGCTTAGAACATAGCAGCTTGCCAGTTCCATGCCTAATTAGGCTTGGAACACAGACAAGCTCAAGGTCGATGGGTTGAGAAGGTCGTCAAACACATGCCTAATTAGGCCATTGCCCAAAGGCTTTAGATTTGACTGGCAAGCTTAACACGGTGCTATTGTCCAAAGGTGTTGGGTTTGGTAGCTTGCTAGACTCGCATCCTATTAGGCTCGGCGCACAACCAGAACCAGAGGCTCAAGGTTTGGCAGCTAGCAGAATCCATGTCTGTTTGAGATCGGCACGTATTTGAGTCCAAGGATAGTGTCTCTGGCAGCGTGCCAGACCCATACCCAATTGGGCTTGGTATGGAGCCGAATTCAAGGTTGATGGGTTGAGAAGGTCACCAGACTCATGCCTAATTAGGCTCGATGCGTAGCCAAGCCCTTGGTAATTGGGTCATGAAGTTCATCATACCCATACCTATTTGGGCTCAGCTCGATGCCAATGCCCAAGGTCGTTAGGTATGGAAACTCGCCAAACCCACGCCTCATTAGGTTTAGTGTGTACCCGGGCATAGAGGCTGGCAACTCGCCAGACCTATGCCCGCTTGGGCTTGGCTCGTAGGTGGTTCATGGAGTATATATAGCCTTTGAACCATGTCGTTTTGCTGGAGAGTCATTTCTTCCTAATAGCATTAATGAGGGATAAGTATTCCTTATACAATATTAATAAGGTATAAATATCACTTAAAAAATATTATTGAGATAAAAATATAGTAGGTCATTGGGAGATATTTTATACATATATAGGTGTAAAAAGATGAATATCTCTAAAACTTTAATTCTTTGTGTTTGGCACTTAGTCAAGCCTAAGGGCATAAGGTCTGGCCACCAAACCCATGCCTAATTAGACTTGGCACGTAGTACAGCCCAATAGTGTAGGGTCTAGCAACTGGCCAAACCAATACCCACTTGGGCTCGGTATGGTGTCTGTCAAAGAATAATCTCAACCCAATAGCTTAAGCTATTAGGTGAGGTCCCAAAATATGATTTATATTATTCTCTAACATACCCTTCAAGTGACAGCCATTTGGAGTTGAAACTTGCACAGGCCTATATTACCTTGCGCTTAATTTTTATCAAATAAATAGAGATAATGAGATTCGAACTCATGACCGCTTGGTCATCAAGGCTTTAATACCATGTTAAAGAACCATCTCTACGAACCCAATAGCTTAAGCTATTAGGTGAGGTCCTAAGATATGATTTATATTATTCTCTAGCAGTGTCAAACCCAAGGGTTGTGGGTCTAGCCTTGCTAGTCTCATGTCTTTTTAAGCTTAACTTATAGCTAAGTCTAAGGGCATTGTATCTGGCAACAGGCCAGACCCGTGTCCATCTGGTATTGGCACACAACCAAGCCTAGGATGCTGGGTCTGGCAGCATGCCAAATATATGCCTGTATGGGCTCAACTCATAGTCACGCCCAAGGGCATTGGGCTTTGAAGCAAGCTA
Organism: Populus simonii; assembly: GCA_007827005.2. NCBI lineage: Eukaryota > Viridiplantae > Streptophyta > Magnoliopsida > Malpighiales > Salicaceae > Populus > Populus simonii. Next base: position 16,874,351 of record CM017466.2, on the reverse strand, counting down.
AATCCATATCATATAGGCCTGATATTGTATCAAACCTAGGGATGTTGGGTACGAATGTAAGCCCTACCAACCTATCAATGAGCTATCACCTTACCTTTGGATATTCTAAACAAGAACTTAGCCTTAAAACATATTTTTCATAATAACAAAAAATGTTGACCCACCACATGCATAAATAGATTAGTTTCTAATCAAGTTGATGTATATTAATTCTTCAAACTCTCAATAAAAAATAACTAGCTTTGTCACTACCTTCTTGCAATCACCCACTAAAGCATGATTATAACGCGTAATGATTAGAAAAAAAAAATAAAAAATAATTGTTGTACTGAATACTAGGCATCTATGCCCTATGAGCTAAAGAAAACTAAAAAAGACTAAAAAATAGTGTGCAACAAATAAAAAAAGTAAAATAGCCTAAATTGATTTTGCTAGGAAGAAACTAGATTCTGGATATTTTTGGTTATTAGCAACTTTTTTAAAAAAGATTGGCGGAATAGCACATCTAAAAAAAATTAGTGAAATAACATTGTTTGTATGTGTCATGCTTAGGAAAGTTGACAATTATAACTTATCACTATTCAGAATAGCAACATAAAAAATTAAAAATTAAATGGGAAGGAGAGAGGAGAGAGAGAAAAAAGAAAAGAAAAAAGCAAAGATGACATAAAAAAGTCATTGAACCTCTGATTACGACACTATCAATACCATTAAAAAGATCTCGATGAAACGAATCCAACGACACTAAAAAAGATCACAAACAGTGACCCGAGTGGGCTTCACTTGCCTCCTAAGACAAGTGAGCCACCTGACATCTTTGGTCGTCAAGTGTAACATACTCTGATCACCGTTGGTGACCTTTATTGATGTTGTTGATTAGTCAAGTCGAGATCTTTCTAATGGTACTAGTGGTTGAGTGTTAATTTTGTCAAGCTATATTAATGCAATGTCTAAAGGCTTTAGTTTTCCAACTCATGTGGAATGCGGTTAAGTGTTAATTTTATGTGTGTATTATTTAATTTAATGGATAGAATAGTTTTTCCACCCGAAGATAAACCTATTTTTATTAATTAATTAACCAGAACCATTTTTTATTAATTTTTTTATTGTTCCCCTCTTTACATGTTGTCGTTCATGTGTGTGTGTATTATTTAATTTAATGGATAAATTAATTTTTCCACACGAAGATAAAACCACTTCTTTTTAATTAATTAACAAAAACTAATTGAAGAGATAAATTATTATTACTTTCCTTACATTTTACTGTTCATGTTTGTGTATTATTTAATTTCATTTATAGATTTGTTTTTCCATGTAAAGATAAAACCACTTCTTCTTAATTAATTAACAACTTTCCCCTCACATGTTAATATTCATTGGAACAGTAACCATTTTTTCCTTAGGGTTATCATGTTCTTGGAAAAACATTTTGGCATTAAGTTGGTGCTTAGTTTTACTATCGTCTATTTTTTTATCATATTATTAAATACAAAATGGTCTATAATATTGTTAAAAAAAATGGTTTCGAAAAAAAAAATATTTGTTATGGGCTTCATGAATTTGTTTTTTATTTACTTTCTATATGTTTATTGTGATTTTAGAAAAATATACCAGCACTGAGTTGGTGCTCGATTTCTTGAACATCTATTTTTATACCATATTATATAATAAAAATAATTCTAGAAAAGCATAATTATTGAAAATTAGACTTTATGATTTATCTTGATTTATTATTTATAGGGTTGTCGTGGTCTAAAAAAAATCTCGGTATTGAGTTAGTGCTTGGTTTTGCTAGTGTATATTTTTTTTATTATATAATTAAATAAAAAAGTTTAAATGAAAAAAAATTTATTAAACTCAATGGAGTTTATGATCTAGGTCACGAGTTTAGAGTGTTAACCTAGGTTGACCCTGGTTGATCCAATGTATCGCTATCTCAATATTTTTTTAGAAACAATGTCGTCTTGAAAATATTTTTAAAATTAAATCATGTTTTAAACAATCATCTAAGTTTTTTTAACCTACCAAGTTGATCAGATCACATTGTGGCAACTCCAATACAATTTAATTTGAAGCTCGAGTTCGGCGAGTATGGTAGAGAAGTTTCAAATTTGACCCGCTGAGTTGGGTTTAATGACATTGTTAAAGAATTTCCCTTGGCTCGGACATTATTTATTTACAAGTAAAAAATTTGGTCATGCTGCAACATAATTCAGTTTATTGTTCCCCTACTCACATATCGTTGTTCACTAGAACAATGATCTATTTTTTCCTTTTCTTTTTTTTGGTTTATTTTTTTTTTAATTTCATCATTTCACAGTTGGTTTAATGAGGATTGAACTTCATAATTTTTTTTTTTATCGGGTTATCTCAATATCATAACTCAAGTCATGAGTTTGTTGGGTTAACCTAGTTAACTTGATTTTCTTCTGTCCTTTTTTTAATTGAATTTTTTTATGTGTTATCCTTCAACGTTTGATTGATTGGAAGTTTAGGCTTCATTATTTATTTTTTATGAGTTTATTTTGATTTTATGACTTGGGTCATGGATCTTATGGGTTAACCTAATTGACTCATGTTATTTTTTTATGCTTTTTTTTTTAATTTTTTCCTTTAGTATTGGGTTGATTGAGGAAAATGCTTTATAATTTTTTTGATTTACTTTAGATGAGGCTATGCTAGTCTAATGACTTAGGTCACATGTTTGGTCAGTTAACTCAAGTTGACCCGGTCTTTTTTTTAATCTTTTTAAAGTTTTTTTTTTCAATTTTATCATTCAATATTGGGTTGATTGAGAATTGTGATTTATAATTTGGTTCGATTTACTTTCTATATGGTTATCTCAGTCTCATGACCCGGATCGCGGATTTGACAAGTTAACTCAGGTTGACTAGGATCAATCCAATATATTATCATCTTATTATTAAAAAAGATATTTTTATGAATATTTTTTAGTCAAACTATGTTTTTATTGGCTATTCAAGTTTTTTTTAATATGTAAAGTTAGCCAGATCACATTAGATCAATATTCACACTATTTAAAAAAAATTTTTATTAGAAAACATGTTAGTAATACCTAAATATTTTTTTATATTAAAAAATAATAATTTGACCAATAAAATAGTGCGGGTGAATAATCTAGTGTCAAACTAAAAGCATATCATCCAACCTATATTAAGATTTTAAAAAAATAAAATTATCTCTCATGGTCTGGTTAGTTTGAGATTTGAACGTAGGAGATCAAGTAATATAACCTCTACGGCCACCCCTTCGACATGTGCTAAATATTATTGTATATTAAGGCAGCGTGATAAGAAAAAATATTGTAGTCTATAATATATATAGAAAAATTAACTAACCTCCTAATTATTCTCAAAGGTCATGATATATAATAAAATCTCGTTTATTCACATATTTCTCGTTTGGAGACGCGGCTCCGGCTCCGGCTGTGTTTTTAAAAATTTTGAAATTTTTTTTGTTTTTTTTACTAAAATTTAATATGGTTCGTACGTTTTGAATCGTTTTAATGTGCTGATATTAAAAATAATTTTTAAAAAATAAAAAAATATCATTGACATGTATTTTAGCATGAAAAATTATTTAAAAAATACCGGCAACCTGCCAAACACGGTCTTAGAGTCCATTCAATGCACTTGCTATATTGCAGCGAATTTAGTTGAGCACGTGCTCTTAAGAATTTTCTGGACGTCTTTTCTATCCTTTCCAAGCTTGAGGGCATCCCTTGCCTAGTTGGCAATATTAGGTAATAGGTAATTTTGTCCCAGTCTTACATTGTGGAAATTTCTGACATTACTGTATTAATTTACTTGCTCTGAACTTCAGTTTATACTATACGAAGTTTTATTTTTTCTAGCTGTACACACCCAAAATGGTTGACCCCAGCTAACATTGTGATAAATGCATGAATAAGAAATAATGGACTGCGAAGGGCAGATAAATATATGAGAGAGTTTTTTCAGCTTATTGTCACTTACCACCTCACACTCAGTGAAATACACACACACACACACATGCACACACCTCTTGATCAGGAGACCTAAATGCAGCAACTAGTGGTTAAATATATATATTTATACTAAAAATACAACACCCTCTAGATTTGTTCTCGTAATTAATTTGGTTCCTGAAGTCAAGAAAAAAATCTAAGAAAGTTCCTAGTCTTGTGGATTTAAAAGGGAAGCATAATTCGTGGAATCTTTTATTTTCTTGCTTGTTAGCATGTCTCTCTCCTTTTGTCGGGTGTAATCAAGTGAGTTGAAATGGGAAGAGCTCCATGTTGCTCTAAAGTTGGTTTGCAAAGAGGTCCATGGACTACTAGAGAAGACACGCTGCTCATTAACTATATCCAGGCGCATGGTGAAGGTCATTGGAGATCTTTGCCTAAGAAAGCTGGTAAGTTAAGTACTTTTCTCTTTCTTATACAGTTACGTTTCTGATTTAGTGCGTGATGGGCAAATCTCACCCGCACACGTGTGGACGACTAGACTGTTTGAAAGTCGAGTTTCTGATTTTGTTGTTTGCATTTTCGTATGAATTAATGAAGGGCTACTTAGATGTGGCAAGAGTTGCAGGCTAAGATGGATGAACTACCTTCGGCCCGATATCAAGAGAGGGAACATCACTCCTGATGAGGATGACCTGATCATTCGGCTGCATTCTCTTCTTGGCAACCGTTGGTCTCTCATTGCAGGAAGGTTGCCAGGCCGGACTGACAATGAAATCAAGAACTATTGGAACTCTCACCTCAGCAAAAGAGTCAAGAACAACACAGCAGGAAACAAGTCCAAATGCATGGGGCAACCAGCTGGAAAGAGAAGTGGCGCCAACTCCAACAAAAAAAGGAAAAGGAATCAAGGGGTGCTGGACAATGAAGCCATCTGTAGTGAAAATGGAGAGACTGCTACGAAGATAAAGATTCATCTCCCAAAGGCAATAAGGGTTTCTCCATCCTCTGTTGCAAAGAATGTCGACGTTAATATTCAAAGCATGATTGGGTCATCATCTAGACATGCAAAGATTGGTGATAATGCTAATTGGGGCATCTCTGATCTTGAAGTTGTTAGCAATGATGGAGAGGCATGGGCTTTCAATAGTGAAGAATTTGATGGTCTTGTTTATGACCATAATTCCTCGTGTCCAAATTCTTTACCCATTGATATTACGCTAGATGATATCTTTGAGGAATACCAGGAACTCCTCAAGCCAGATGATCATGGTCAATTGGATTCCTTGGTGGATTCTCTTATTGCTTGATTATTCATGTAATAAAAGGATGTGCACTACTGCACACGCCTACCAGCTCCATTCATGATCTGCTACCCCTTTTCACTCTCTATCTTTTTTAAACGAGTTGTCTTGCACACGGCAAAGCATGGCGCACTAAAGGTTGTCTAGCAACGATATTGACAATTGTAATTTGTGATGTCTTGACAATAAAGATTTTCATTTTTTTTCTTACGAAAGACAGGAGGCCACTTGTTTTTGTCAGAACTTTTGGGGAAACAAAAAGATATATAAAAAAACAAACTTTAATCAAATGTAAACAAAATATGACACGAGAATATAAATATTGCAATCTAACTAGCGTGGCCTATATAATAAGACTTCTTAGGTTTAACTTTGGTCTCTTGTTTCTATTCACAAATTTACATCACATGGTTAATATTCTTCTTGGTCTTGTTCTAGATCTTCGATCACAAACTAATTTCTAATGCCATCACATGCATGCTTTCTTTTTGAAGTAAAAAATTGTAATAAAATAACTAAATATTGTCACAAAGTCAATTAACTAAGGCGTTCAGCAAATGAAAAGGGGTTTGTTATTGATTCTCGCTAACTAGAAATTTAAATTTGTTGTCTCTTATGGTAAGTACAGGTTGAATTTAGATTGGACTTTGGCTAAAGATTGTCGATAAGTGGGACCAATTGTTTCTCTATCTTATGCAAGCAAGGCAAGTCAAGCCCTAATTAATTTTTGCTATTTGAATTTTAGTTTAGCTTGTGCTCTAATTTGGACCTAAAATTCAAAGTAGGTTTCTGCATGATTGACATTTCAAACCTAACTTGGATTACAAACAAATCAAGCCGGGCCAAGGTTAGGCACGTTCCAGTGTTGTTTGGCATTTCCCATTTGAATGAGCTCAACTTCAACTGGCTGGAGTTGATTAAAAAATTAAAAAATTGCAAGCTGTTGCCAGAGTTTTCTTCCAGGCCAGCACAAGATCTTGAAGAGCACAAGCTTAATACAATTAAGGATTACAGTCCAAGTTGCTAAACCACAAAAACCGTGGTATATCTATCTATTGTTCTACAGAGTTTGGAAAGGGAGAGGAGAGGTTTCTCTTATTGCAATTTTCAACCTCATGAAATTAATTTCTTCTCATTTCAAGTCAAAACGGCTACAACACAGGCTTCTTGTCAGGAGCACAACCATTCATCCCAGCCTTCGAGAGGGGATGAGGTAAATAAAATCTCAGCATCTAATGGTGGCATGTATTCAACGTTCAAGAACGAATACAAAGAAAATGCACAGGTCATTTCGCTTTAAGATGGCGACAAGTCACCCCAGTGGGATCTTCGTGCCTGATGATGCAGGGCGGGAGAGGAGGTAGCTGCTTTGTGGCTTGTGAAATGGAATTGGGGGGGGGGGGGGGGGGTGGGGGTGTTTAGGATATTTAGGCGTTTTGTGATAAAGGGATCGACTGGGCCCAAACTATACTGGGGCTCTATTGGGCCGAATTGAAGGGAAATATTGAGCCTCGATATATTTTGGACTTTTAAAGGTTAATACCTCAATTCTTGCTTTGTGAATAGAGCAATTGTTCATAATTCTTAAAATATTTACCACTCCTTTGAAGGACATTAATTGGACGATGAGTGAGTGATAATAGAATTTTATTTATTTTCTATGAATAGGAGGTTGTATTATTATTATTATTATTATAAAACAAATTATGACTAAATCATTTTAATCACATTTATAAAATATTATTCATTATAATAGTGTTTTATATTTTTTTTTAGGTTTTTTTTTAGTTTAACCCTTCAAACCACCCAATTTTTAATTTTTTAATTTTTTTTTTTTTATATTCATCATTCAATGTTAGGTTATTTAGAAATTGTACTTTGTATTTTTTTTTTTATTTCTATTGAGTTATAAATTGGTCTCATGAATTTAGTTTTTTTTTTCAATTTCAACTTTTAATATTAGATCTGTAGGAAGTGGAGCTTCATAAATATTTTTTATTTGTTTTCTATGATTTTATCTCAATCTCATTACTTATGTAGCAGGTTTAACATATTAACTCGGGTTTACTCAAGTTATTTTTTTGGGTCGCTTTTTCTAATTGAATTTTTTTCCTATTTCATCTTTCAACATTGGATTAATTGAAAATTAAGCTTCTTATTCCTTTAGAGATTTAGAAGGCTTAGTTGTATCTTAGAGGTGTTGTCTACGTGTGAGACAAATGAATACTTTAAAACAATGTTTTCACAATTCTAAGCCAATTTATTTTACTCTTTATTTGTTTCCATTCCCAAGTAACTTACTAACACAATATATATCATATTTTTTAACGTTAAAAAATTGACCTAACACATGCCAATGATCTAATGGTAACTAAAATGTATCATATTTTGAAATTGTGATTAAAAATATTTTATTAGAAAACATGTTATCAACACTTGGAAAATATTTTTTACTTTTAAAAAATTAATCTAACCCGCAACGTAAACTAATGATCTAGTGGTTACTAAAACGTGATTAGATTTTTGAAACAAGGATATCTAGGAATAAAAGGTGATGATTTGATTTAGAGGTAATTAGATAGATGGCTTATGCTATACAGTAGGCCAAGTCAAATTTTTCCTAACATAAAAAATAATGCTTAAACGATGATAGTGTATTTAAAAGAGTAAGAAAAATCAAGGATTTGGATCATTAATTCGAATGGGTTCAATAAACTCAGTTAATTTAATAATATGATTATAAAAAAAGCCAATGATAATAAAAAAAAAATGACAATGACAAATAAAAAAATGAGTGTTTATCATTAATATTATAAAAAGATATTCTCTAAATATTCTTAAAAGATCTTAATGATCCTATTTAATAACATGTTTTTTTTTAATAATTAAGAACATGATGACTTTATGAGGAGAAAATGGAAAAACATTAAGCTCAATAATTACCAAAAAATCAAATGTTGAAGGGCAAATAAAAAAAATTATTATTTTTTTAAATCTGACTTGAATCAATATATCAAATTCGTGTCTTAGTCGTGTGACTAGGATAACTTCAAATAAAAAAAATTGAATAAAACATTGGAGGTCAATTTTTAGGCAAACTAAATGATGCTGGAAAAAAATGAACTAAAAATAAGCATGAAAACCCCAAATCAACCCGGGTTAACTCTACTAATCCACAACCCGGGATATAAGATTGGGATAATCCCATAAAAAAAATCGCGAAACTCAAGGTCCAATAAAATAATATCGAATGATAAAATTAAAAATAATCAATTTTAAAGAAAATACCAAAGTCAAATCGGGTTAATCTCTGAAACCTATGATTTGGGTCATGAGACTAAAATTATCCCAAAAAAAGCAAACATAAAAAGTCACGAAGCAAAACTTAAGTAAAACACTTTTAGTTCTTAAATAATATTTTATATTCATTAAAATATCAAATTACCCTTTAATCAATTTAATTATAATTAAAAATCCATGATGAAAATTTGAAAAAGCTTTTAGATGATAGTTAAATATTTTTTTATTTTAAGGATAGTTTAGTAATTTTATTGTGCTTTAAAAAGTGACAATTCAAAACAGCATCTAGCCACTAATTAAATAAATTTTGTTTTTATAGATAGTTTAGTCATTTTATTATTCTTTAAGAATATGGAAAGACTGTTATGAATCTAACCGATGGAATAATAACTAATAAATCCTTGAAAAAAAATTCATATTACTCTCTATAATAATTTCATTGATTTTTCATTTTAGAAAGCAAAAGCTTCATTAAACCATTTCAATCTAAATTGTTTAGTGTTTGCGTTCACAATGAAACACCGAGACTTTTAGGTTTTTGTTAATAATTCTTCTAATGTAAAACATGAAGCCACAATATATATAGAAATGTATATGGATGAAGAAGTAAGGAAGTTTCATGGACATTTCACGTCACCACTTGTACTTAGTCAAACTCCATGTTGGAGGGAGGCATTTTCCTTCATATGCATGAAAGCAACTAAAATTCACTGTATGCCCACATTCTCACTCTCTTCTTCGTTTTCTCAATATCGAAGAGACGCAAATATGTATCGGACAGCCAGGAATTGTCATTTTCAACGCTTACAGTGCATGTGCTAGAGAGGGACATGCAACCCAACGGTGGGCCATGAACAAGTGCACGTCCAAATTCCCAAGAAAATTTTAAAGGTGTTACATTGCAAAGTCATTTTCATGAGATAGAAATATGGCATGTACCATTAGGAAAGGGAATCCCAAGGGGCTGGCACCATTATAAAAGAAACCACCACCCCCCTTCTTCTTCTTTTTTTATTTCTTTTCAGCTCCGATTCTGAGATTGGGACTTAGAGAATTCACTGTCAAATCCCTAGAAGATACTCCTTACCTTCTAATTCAAAAAACAAATCATCTGAAAAGGGAAAGAAACCTTGGCCCCGCATACATGAAATCTTTCAACTTTGAAATGGGTGACTCCATAAAATTCTAGAAGCAAAGGTTTCTTTGATAACTGGTTTCAATGTTTACTGTGACGTGCCATGCATCTTATAAGGCTAGCTCTCCTCTTATCATGAGCAGACGGTCTTAACTACGTGGCCTGTTTGGTCATCAAAGCCTGGCTTTTCAAGCTGCAAACATTTTGCATGGTTCTATGCCTCTAGATAACATCTTTGTGATATTCTGTCACACAAGGGAGGATGCTATGTAATGATTTAACAGCAACAAAACGTAAATTTGTTAGCCAGGTTGAGGCAAGTTGAGAGCTGGACGGGAATTAGTAGAGGGATCGAGTCAAAATCCACCTCTGCCCCATTTCCCGTCTAATTACGTAAGAACCAAGATTTTAAAGGGCAAGAAGAAGCAAGAATTTATTGGGTTGGACGAAATTACCACCCCTATTTGAATTACAACCCTTACGTGCATTTGTGCTTCTATATTATATGTTCATCTCTGTGTGAATTGCGATATATATGGTGTCATGAATCAAGTGAAAGCTATATATTCTTTGTGCTCTCAAGTCTCATTTCCTTAAAAAGCATTGTTTCCCTCCGACCTCCAATCCCCTGGCGCCTGGTAGTAGGGTCCCATGCATCCACCATCACCTTGAAGATATTCTTCAAAAATGAACCACCACATGGAACAAACCGACCCCATGTTCTTATTGCCCACTTGTTCTTTTCTCGTTTTTTCTCTTCTTTAATATCTAGCTTTAATTGAAACAATATCTGCTCGACCCATATATAATTAATCATTGTATAAGTATACCGGAGCCAATCTAAATATTTAGCATTAATGTTTATATATATCAAAATTAATTCATTAAAAAACTAGCAAAAAAACGATTCAATACAAAAGTGCTGCCTCTAAGAATCTCATATGCTCTAACTACATAGAATGCATTAAGCAGTATAACGTCCAAGCAATATTATCTATGACATAAATGAAACTAATTAATTAACATACTCTAATTAAGCAGTGTACATTAAGTATTATATTTCTCTAGCTAGCTTTTCTCATCATTTATATATATATATTTCTTGGTTCTTCTTCTTCTTCTTCTTCTCTGATCTCCTTCTGTCCCTAATGATCTTGCATTTATTCTTTTCTATTCTTTTATTTGAATTGCTTTTTTGATGTATCATAATCTAATGCACTAGTGAGTGGGTCAAAAACTGCGTTTGACCCTCTAGAAACCATGATTTCTGAGGCAGTCCATAACCGAGCAGCTTCTGTTGAGTTGGATCCCAATTTGGATGTCGAGGCTTCGTTGCAATCCGAAAAGTACTTTCCAGTCACATCTACAAGTGTTGGATGTGTTGCTACATAGCATGTTGTAGCAGCAGCCTACAAATAGCAACCCATTAACAATTTAATTCTTTTCACTCAAAATCTATATATGATGTTCAAACTTGATATGTTCTTTAAGCTCAAACGATATAAATTATATATGTTAGTTACCTGAGGAATAGTTTTCAAGAGCTTGGAAGTCAAGAAAAATGCTATATCTGCGTGTGGAAAAAGGATAACATGTTAAATTCTTTAGAAGGGTAATTTTCTAAAAAGAAACGGAAGCAAGAATTCTTGTTATAGTACCTGTGGCCATGCCTTCTCGTTCTCTTGTGAGTCTAGTTCTTACGACTCCTGGATGAACACAATTCACAGTCACGTTGGCCTCCATTTGCTGCATTAATTAATTGGAAAAATGCATAAAAGAATCAATTAATCCAAATGCAATACATATATATAAAAAGGAAAGCAACAAATATCACTTTTTTTCTCTGATCAACTTGGAAATTAAAACAGACTATTTAATTAGAATAATAAATGACAACCTTAAGTCTCTGTGCAACCTCCTTGGTGTGCAAGACAATAGCGAGCTTCGAGAGAGCATATGCACGTGTAGGATCGAAATCACTGTATATACATCGCGACACCAAAAAAAAAAAATCAATAAACTAAAGGTCAACCATGTGTATAGTTTATGAATATTGGATTTCTTATATATATGGAAAATAATAAGTTCATTAATTTTCCGTTCCGGTCATGAATAGTTAATAATTTTATTCAGTACTGCGCTATACCAATTTCATTATTTATAGTTAATTGTAGTGGGGGAAATTAGTTTTGTTCTCTTACCATAATTTGTTTCGGGATATTTCACAAAGATATCGGATCATGTCGCCGGAAAACCAGTTGTAAATACTCGATGAAACATTCACTATTCTGCCTTGTAATGAAGTTGTTTTTGCTGTTTCAATCATCTTCTTCAATAACAATTTTGTCAATAAAAAGTGACCTGAAAAGGATTCCATCCAAATTAAAGCCAAAATTTTAGTTCTTGTCATCATTAATATTAATATTAGTTTAGTATATAATTAATAATTACCTAGATAATTAGTAGCAAAGGTCATCTCTATCCCATCTTCAGAGATCGCAGACTCGAGTGCAAACCTTCCAGCATTATTTCTGATACCAGAATAAAGAAAGAAGATTAACCTAAGAAATTAAAAATTAAATATTCGTTCTCTGTCTCATCAACCAAACAAATAAGAAATGTTTATCTTCTTACATGAGGAGGTTGAGAGGCAGGTTCAAGGACTCAAACTCTGAAACAAAGTTCCGAACAGAATTGAGAGAGCTAAGATCAAGTCCCATAACTATGATGTCGGCATCAGGATTCTCCGATAAAATCCTTGCCTTGGCATCTTCTGCCCCTTTCAGGTTCCTAGCTGGCAACACCAGCCTCGCACCTCTCTTCGCCAGCACTCTTGCCGTCTCCGCTCCTATCCCTGATGTGGCACCTAAAAAAATAAGAACAAAAGTCTATTTCAGTATTCTGTACGCAAAATGTTAAGGTTTCAAGCCTCTCTTCTGTGATAAAAATAATAATAATAAACTCACCGGTGATAATGGCAGTTATGGAATGCAGATCGCAGCAGTTTTCAGTTACTTGCTCGGCGGTGGACTTAGAGCCATAGCCACTTGCTCCGGCTGAGCCAACGAGGTACTTCAAAGTTTCAAACATTGCTAAAGTTTCTTTCTTTCTTTCTGTTATTTTCCCCCTTTTCTTTTATCCCTATAAGGTATGGATATAGTGGTTTTTGTTGTGTAGTTCTGTTTCACTCGCCTCTATAACTAACTGATCAAAACGTTAGGTAAGGATGGAATCAAGAAGAAGAAGAAGCAAAGGACGTACTCGCTTTGCTGTGGTTTTGTAATTGAGAGAGATTGTACTTACAAAGAAGGGGTTTTTGTTTCTTTGTCAGATTTTGCAGCCTGCGCCGCTTTGCATTTACTGAAGAAAGAGATATTGGTGTTATAGGTTGGTGATGTTGTGATAAAGGGAGATAATGAGAGAAGGTTTTTGATTTGTGTTGTGGTTATGGCCTAACCGGATCAAAGCAGATGATTGGAGGGGATTTTATAATGCTTGAGAGAGAAGAGGGGAGGAGGATTATGTGTTTGCCATTTGATTGATTGATTGATTGATGGTCTCCATAAATTTTAAATTTGCATGATTGGGAGAGTGATTGTTAATTATGGGCCTAATCCAAAACTAATTCCAGTTTAATTAACTAGTTAAGGGGTGCAATATCTTCTATTTTTAGATGTTTTTTTTTTAAAATGTATTGATTTAAAAAAAAATATTATATTTATTTTTTTAATATTTTTTTAATAATTTTAATTTGTTAATATTAAAAAAAATACAAAAATACAAATTTATTTAGATATATTTTCAAATAAAAATAATACTTTTAAAAACATCATTTATAATAATACCAACACTTAGTAGGAAACATAACAATATTAGCAAGAGAATTGCGTGAGCCGTGAGCTATGAAATGGATGTTCCTCTGGGACATGAGGTAAAATTGTTGCCGCGTAATTAATTTAAGGGTGATGAATTGAAAATGAAAATTACATTAAAGTTTATTTTATATTTAATGGAGGCATAAGTTTTTTTAATATAATACTTTTTATAAAAGCTAAAAATTCATATAAATCGGAGGCATTATGCCTACGTACGTATACCAATATATATATTTCGAACACATACACGTTCCGTCTTATTTAATCCATTTTTTTTTACATTAATGCAAAGATTTTGCATAATCTCTATCACACCCACAAATTAAGCATGTCATTTGAGGTAATTGAGAAAGTGGTCATTGTATGTATAAACAAAATGAAATAAAAAATAAAAAATTCAAAAGGTTAATGAGCATGCCCGAGTCGAAACACACAATCGTTAATTATGAGTTATTTTTTCTAAGAGAAAACTCCATAATTTTATAATCATTAATTTGAGTCAATACAATTTGACTTATATCCTAAAAAAAAGATATAAATAGTAAATATTATTTTTTTATTAACGTGAGTTTTCAGGCTAGCTTGTGCGCACCTCGACTAATCTCACGAGCTTTGAAATTAACAACCATGTAAATATAAATTAATAATTAACAATACTCTAAAAGACGTGGGAAAAATATTGTAGCTTTCCCACGCCCACACCTTTTAGAGAATTGTGTGTTTTACTATGGACTGCACTGTGCAGTTCATAGTAAAACACCCACACTTTTTTTTTTTCTGAGCTATCTTTTTTTTTTAATTTTTTAGCTTTTTTTTTCTTTTTTTCTTTTTATGTCTTTTGGGATTTTTCTTCTTCTTTCTTTGTTTTTTTTCTTTTAATAATTTTTTTTGTTTAATTTAGTTTGTTAATGTTAAATTTTTTTATTTAGTTATCAGACTTTCATGACACGGATCCCGGGTTTAACAGGTTAACCTGATTTGACGAGTTAACCGGGAATTTTTTTTTTGCTTTTTTTTTAATTTTTTTTTGTTTACTTTAATTTGTTAACGTAAAATTTTCTTTCTATTTAGTTATCACACTCTCATGAAATAGATCCCAAGTTTAACAAATTAACCTAGTTTGGCGGGTTAAACCAGTTGATTCAATTTTGCAGTCAGAGTGAAAAAGCTGACACCTTTAGTTTTTGTTTTGGTTTTTTTCTTTGTTTTTTTTTAATTTTTTTTTAATTTACTTTTTTAATATTAATTTTTTATTTAATCATCAGATTTTTATGACACGGATTCCAGGTTTGACGGTTTAACCTGGTTTGACGAGTTAACCCAGTTGATTCAGATTTTTTTTCTTCATTAGTTTTTTTTTCTGTAGGTTTTTTTCTTTGCTTTTTCCTTTTTAATTAATTTTTTTAATTTAGTTTTTTAATATTAAATTTTCTTTCTATTTAGTTATCACACTTTCATGACACGAATCCAGGTTTGACGGGTTAACCCAGTTGATTCAGATTTTTTTTTCCTCATTAGTTTTTTCTTCCAATTTTATCTTTTAATGTTATATGCATCCACAGTGAAAAAGGTTGATGCCTTTAGTTTTTCTTTTTGTTTTTTTTTTTTATGCCTTTCACTATGGATTGCACAGTGTAATCCACGATGAAAAAGTTGATGCTTTTTTTTTAATTAATTTTTTTATTTAGTGTGTTGATATTAAATTTTTTTTCTATTTAGTTATCAGACTTTCATGACACGGATCTCAGGTTTGACGGGTTAGCCCAGTTAATTCTGGGTGACCCTTCAATTTTGTTTTTCCTATTTAGTTATCAAACTTTCACGACATAAATCCAAGGTTTGACGAGTTAACCTGATTTGACTGGTTAACTCAGGTGATTCAAAAAAAAATTTTCCTCGTTAGTTTTTTTCTTCCAATTTCATCTTTTAATATTATATGCAGTCTACAATGAAAAAAGTTGATACCTTTAGGTTTTTTTTTAGTTTTTCTTTTCTTTTTAAGCCTTTCACTGTGGATTGCACAGTGCAGTCCACGGTGAAAAGTCTGATGTCTTTTTTTAATTAATTGTTTTTATTTAGTGTATTGATATTAATTTTTTTTTTATTTAGTTATTAGACTTTCATGACACGAATTTCAAGTTTGACTGGTTAACCCAGGTAATTTAGATTTTTTTTCCTTTTTCTTTATTAGTTTTTTTCTTTTTATAGGTTTTTTCCTTTTATTTTTTCTTTTTAATTAATATGTTTTTTTATTTAATTTAGTTCATTAATATTAAATTTTTTTCTATTTAGTTATCAGTTGATGCCTTTAGTTTTTCTTTTTTTTTTCTTTTTGCTTTTTTGTTGTTTTTATGCCTTTGACTGTGGACTGGACAGTGAAAAGGCCGATGCTTTTTGTTTGTTTTTGTTTTTTTTTAATTAATTTCTTTCATTTAATTTAGTTTGTTAATGTTAAATTTTTTTCTATTTAGTTATCAAAATTTCATGACACGGATCCCGGGTTTGACGGGTTAGCCTAGTTATTCTGGGTGACCAATCAATTTTGTTTTTTCTATTTAGTTATCAAACTTTCACGACACAAATCCAATATTTGACGGGTTAACCTGATTTGAAAAGTTAACCCAATTAATTCAGATTTTTTTTCTTTTTAATTAATCTATTTAATTATCGCACTTTTATGACACGACCTTGCAGCCAAACCCACATCCAAGGCTATTGAATCTGGTATTGCAGCTAAACCCACTTAAACTTAGATCATACAAGTTTAATGTTATTATTAATATTATAAATATTACTCTTGGGTCAGGCGTTGTAGTCAAACCCAAAACTCTTGGGTATAACTTTACAGAAATACCTAATACTTTTAGATCTTAATTTTTTTTAATATTTTTTATTAAAAAAATTAACTCGTGACATCGCGTGTTCATATAACTAGTAAGAGTTATGGGCTGTGACCTTTCACAATTCTCGATGTAGATGTACTAAACTCCAGCAGATATTCATTGTGAAAAATTGAATATGTGGGAAGGTGATGAATTTAGGATCCAATGTGTCAATCTATCAAATAATTAATCCACGTATAAGGGGTTTTAAACTATAATTTAACTCGGATTTAAGAATTTCTCCATGACAAGTTCAAAGAGTTTAGGTGGATCTTGCTTCATAGAAATTCAAGTTTAAGTTTCACTGACTGCCTATTCTCCATTTGAATAATAAGTAATCACATGCACCACCACATGCCTTGAACACGTTAAATGATCAGCCAACTAATTAAATCTTCTCTTTCTCCTGGACGGACGACGGTGTTACATTTTGATTATACTATTATGTTTTGAGTAATTAATCCTAAACAATGACAACTGAGTTTATACTTTTAGGTATTTAAGAGTGTTGTAATGCTTGTTTTTCAACGTGTTTTTTTTTTGGAAAAATATCAAAATAATTTATTTATTTTAAAAAAATTATTTTTGATATTAACACTTTAAACGATTTAAAAACACCAAACAAAAATTAATTTGAAATAAAAAAATATTTTTTAAAAAAATACTTTTAAAATATAAAAATAAATGGTTCATTATCATTAAAATTCACATAGAAATTTAAAGAATTTTTTTGTCTTTAATGCATCATTCCAAAAGTTGATCGCTGTATAAAATATTATCAAAAAACAATTTATTACATAATATAACAAAACATACTCGAAGATGCTATCTTATTAAGACTAAAAAACAATAAAATAAACTATGGATTAAATTAATTAGTTTTAGATGTCTTCTTGTGATTGATAGGATAATATTGTTTTGTTGAAGGAAGTTTTTTTTTTTAAAAAAGTCAATAGTAAAACACAATGGCTATAGGCACATTCCGATGTTTATTGAGATAGTAAAAATATTTTTATCCTTCACCAAAACTATAAATATGCTTGTAATTAGGGGTAGAATTATCTTTTTTATGAGATCTATTGCTTATTGTAAAATTAATTGGGGATAATTTGGTTAGGATACTTTTTCTTGCACGGTAAAATAATTATTTTAATCTTAAAAGCAAAAAAATATCTAACTTTCGGTTAGGGGCTCTTTTGTCTTTCAAAAAAATGCACAGTGAAGTTATGGTCATACCATTTGAAGAAAAAAATTTAACATGCTCAAAGGGGCTTCTTCATCTTTTCCTTGTTGTTTAAATAGTTAAATGATAAAATTACCCTTCAAATCTAAAAAAACTAAAGTAGGTTTCAAAGGCATTTTAGTCTTTTCATTATTATTATTATTATTGTTATTTTTTGGTTTTGTGAGGGGTTGTTTGGTGATTTTAAAAAAAAATATATTACTAAAAGAAATTATTAACACATGCAACAATCGATTACCAAAATCCTCCATCTGCGACGGTGTTGGGAGTGGCAAGTCATTCTCTTTCAGCGGTGTGGCGCGTGCTTTCAGCGGAGATCTGGTTAGGTTGCACTGGAGTTTTTTTTTCTTTCCTCTATTTTCTCTCCAACACCTTGGAGTTCACGCCAACCCTTCTAAAAAAACATTTGTGTCATCCAGTTTGTGTTCATATCGATTTTTGTTATCATTCTTTTTATTACAATTTATTTTGCTTTAATGCTTTTTGAAGTTTAGATTTTCTTTAGTTTGGTCTTTGAACATTTTATTCCATTTGATTTTTATGTCCAATTTGGTCCATATTTATTTGATTTCTCTTTTAATGTGTTTTATGCTTTTCTTGATTTATTTATTTTTTAATTTCATCCTTCAATATTTTATTGCATTTATTTTTTAATCCAATTTTATCCTTATTCTTTTGATTGCTATATTCTTCTTTTTTCTTGATTTAAATTTTGTTATAATGTCCCTTGACATTTAATTTAATTTAGTTTTTTTAATCCAATTGTGGTCTTCATTTTTTTCTATTACTTTTTTATTATACTTTTTTTAATTTATTTTGTTTTTCAATTTAGCCCTTAATTATTTTCTTTCATTTTGTTTTTATATTATATTTGGTCTGCATTGTTTGGGTATTAAATTGTTATACGATTGGGGATTTTATTTTGTTATTTTTTCATAATTGCCTTTCAATAGGGAAATCCCAAACTCATGATCAGACCCGATTTAAATTTGGCTATTTTAGGGTCCTTTATTAAAAATTGATTTTTTTTTTCAAATTCATCACTTGAGATTTGATTATTAGGCCCTACACTTCATTGTTTGTTCTATTTTTTTTTGTTGAGTTATCTCAATCTCATATCTCGGACAACAGGTTAGTCAAGTTAACCATGGTTGACTCAGATTTGTTTTCTTTATGTTTTTTTTATAAAATTGATTTTTTTATAATGTAATCCTTTTGGTATTAAATTATTAGCCCTTGAGCCATGTGATTTTTTCATGTTTTTTCTAATTGGTTATTGTAAATGCGAATTGGTCAAGTTAACCCGGGTTAGCTTATGTTTTCTTTCTTAATGTCTTTTCTATTCAATTTAAGTCTTCTTTTTTCCATTTCCTTTTTTGAAAGTCTAACTTTTTTATCCTGATCTCATGTCACAGGTGCAGGGTTAGTCAAGTTAACTCGGGTTAACTCGAGTTTTTTTCCCTTCGATTTATTTTTTTATGACTTTTGCTTTTTTTTCTTCAATTTCATTATTTTGTATTAAATCATTTTCCCTTGAGCTTTGTCATTTTTTCACTTTTCTTTCTATTTGGTTATTCCAAGGGCGGGTTAGTAAAATTAACCCGAGTTGGCTCAGTTTTTTTTTACCCTTTTTATAGAACTTTGGTTTTTTTTTTTACTAGGTCTTTCTTTTGAAATTCTTATTTTTTATCTTAATTTCATATCACGAGTGATGAGTTAGTCAAGTTAGCTCAAGTTGACTCGGGTTTTCTTCTTTAATGTTATCTTTGACTTTAGATTATTGGATTTTGATCTTTACAATTTCTCTTCACTTTCCTTTGTGTGGGTTATTTCAATCTGATATCCTAAGTTGCGTGTTAGTAAAGTTAACTCAAGTTGACTTAGACTATTATCGCCTAAATAATGTTTTTTATGTTAGAAAAAAATTGGTTTGACTCGCAACATTGCAAGAGTTACCTATCTAGTTAGAGACTAATCGGCGATTAATTAAAGGGAAAACAAATGCTAGCACGAAGGTGAAGATTGAGGTGGAGACTGGAATGAATAGTCAAAAGGGAATTGCACGTGAGGTGGGGGGTTCTTCCAAAATTTAGCAGATAAGTCAATCTCGAATTAGGTTTTTTCTTTAAATGTAAAGTTATGTAGTCAATCATTCTTGTTTCTTTATTTTTATCATGGCTATATTATTGCTTATAAAAACATTTTATGCTCCGAATCTTCTCTTAATGTTCGTATTTTTATCATCATCATCATATCTTGTATAAGAGATGATTTTGAAAAAAGTTGTTGTGTTTGGAGTGGCATAAGATGATTTGTTTTACTTCACCTTTTTTTCTTAAAAAAACAATGATGTACTTTTTATCAGATTTTGTTAGACATTTACTTCAATGCAATCATAATTTTTTTAATAACTTACTTTTGAATTTGAACCCAAAATATTAATATGGAAAAAAACTCTAATTATCAGTTTCAATAGCACTTTAGGTGGTGATTTCTTTGCTTCATCAAAGTTATATATATATATATATATATATATATATATATATATATATATATATATATATATATATATATTAGAGGGGGGGGGGGGATCATAATCAATTAAAAGTTGCTTTACATTTAAGAAGTCATAAATATTTTTCATATAAAATAGGCTTTTTATCATATGCAACCTTCTGCCAAGATATGTAAAATTATTAAGGGCTCTGTGTCTAGGTTTGCAGATTGTTAGGCTTGACCGTTGACTAGAAGTTTGCCTGAAAAACAAGTCATACGTGAAACATAAGTATAGAGAAGTATTGAGTTTTAAAAAATTATGTCTTTTTGTGTTTACCAGGTAATTCAAAGTATTTATAGACTTTGATCACATCAACTTATATTGGGAGTTGCATGAAAATTGATAGGTGAAAACGTTGGTGTCCACCATTAGATGTAGTATCTGGGATGTTATTGGTGAAATGGTTGGTGAATGTCAGTGACATGTTGGCTAGAAATAGTCATTAGTCGAGAAATGAAGTGTGTAATTGCATAGAATGTGGTGTGTATTTGCATTGTCAATCATTGGCTAAAAAATGTGGTGTCAATCTGCAAAGAAATTTGAGCTTGCAAAGAATATATAAGTAAAAAGATTAAAAAAAGTTTGTGTGAGTAGATGGTGTTCGGCATCGTATTTTGACTCCTTGTAACTCTAAAGAAGTTCAGTGTATGTGTATTGAACAATATGTATGGTGAAAAGGGAAAGAGATGAAAAAGATGTGTGAGAAAAAGAAGGAGAGAGAATGTGCGAGAAAGAAATGTAGGAGTGACAAAGAGAAAATTTAGCGTTTTGGGCCTTGGCCCAAATGGTTTGGCATTGTTGGTGGCCACAAATGGTATGGGGTCGTGACCACACACCACGTGAAAGTGATTTTTTTTAAAATAAAAATATATACACCACTATCCCCCCTCAAGTTTTTTAAATAAATGTGTTTGAAAGACTTAACTAGCAAGAGTGGGGGAAGAAAATATTTTACACTTGATCCTTTTGAAGATAAGTGGCCATGGAGTGAAGAAGAATCCTTGATCCTTTTAAAGATATGGGGTCACAAGACCTGAAAAATAGTGGTCATAAGGACCTAGAGAGAGATCTCTAATCCTTTTAGAGATATTGGAGACATATATGGAGATTCAATGGAGATACATTTTGAAAAATGAAGACCTTGCCATAGGGATTCTTATGGAGACACGTTTGAAGACATGAAAACCTCGTTTAGAGCATCTTGTGGGAGAACGATAGGTGTAGCTCTTTTTTAGCATAAAAGTGTGAGCATTACTCATTCACATGTCATTTTACCTTGTCTCTTAAGGAACTAGAGTCGTCATTTTACACTTAAAGATGCATGTATGAAAGCCTCTTGTTATATAAGAGGAAGAGTGTGAATATACAATTGTATCGCTACAACAACATTATTAAGTATATATACTTGATGAGAGAGTTATTAAAGACTCAAGGATTGAAGTGGTAAGGAGATTAGTTACTATTTTTAAACTTGAAGTTTCTTTAGCTTTAGAAATTTTTTTAGTAAATAGTAAAAGAAAATCAACTAATTTTTTTATTCGGTTTTTTGCAAACTGCACCACCAGTATTTATAAAATCATAAAAAAACTTCAACTAGAAAATGGGTTTTCACATGCTGTGACCCCGGGGCCAAGATTTTTAGGCTTAATAACTAAAACAATAGAAATCAATACCTCGAGCTTTGATTTCCAATAAAAAAAATTATAGACACCATGATCTATATTAGTCAAAGATCGAACGATAGAAATCATTTGAATGGTGGATATAATAATGCCCTCCTATTGCTCCCGACCTACACTATAAACAACAGATACGATATTAAGAATATGATTAATAATGAGCAAAAGAGAAAATGATTTGTCAAGGGCACGTTTACCTATTGTATCAATCTGTCTATAGTTTCAAGAAAAGTGGGCAGGACCTTTCCGAGCCACAAGATTTTGATACGAAGGGAAAAAAAGAAGAAAATTTCAGCTTTTTAGAGCACTTGTACTGGGTGCCCGTGCCCTCTTGCAGGGGCCCTATGACATCATATTCCTTCCTTCCTCCACCACTCTTTATTTTGTTAATGGAGGAGGGTCTTATGGGATCGCCATGCTTGGTTTTGCCATATCTCTCCTCTTTAAAGTTTATCAAGCCACGTGTTGATGCATTTTTGCTATAGAAAACTCTTTGATTTTAAGTTTTTGGCTCGGAAATCAACAAGAAATGCTAAGCAATGTTTGGCTATTCAAGGCTAGACATCATTACGATACGTGTGTTTGATTTATTTATTTACAAATACGGTGTAAATTGCATTGTCAAACAACTTTTAAAATATAATGATCATTGCTATTAGTGTTTTTCTTTTACAAACTTGTGTTCCCTTGTTTAAAATGAAAATACAATTTGATATATGGTTAAATATTTTTTTTTTGAAAAGCATATATAATTATGGATATTAGTTGGACCAATTGAAATAAATATAAAATTAGAAATCATAAAAGCTCAAACATGGAATGCTTTACAAATTTTTATAAAAGTTAGGAATGAGAGGCATTTCACTCATTCTAGTCCAATTCACAGGAAGGGATAATGTGTGGGAAAACCACCATGGAGGCCTTCCTTATCAAGTTTTCCAGCTGGTATGGGGCTATACGGTCGAAATAAAAGGAGTTTGACAACAGTGCATGACATATACAGTACATAAGTGACAGAAAAAATAAAAATGCAAAGAGGGTTAACAGCAATATTCCATCACCAAAAATTACAGAGACGACATATGCAATAGTTATACAGTAAACTAGGCTCCTGAATAAATGTTTTATATAAGAAAGTTTTCAATTTTGTATACAAAAATCTTTCTATATTGGTGATGATGGGGCTGCTTTCCAGAGCAAAGCACAATTCCAAGGACATATTATATATATATAAAAAAAGATGTTGGATCAAGACTCAATATATTGTAATCAGGGTTTTGCTCTTTACAGTGCAAGTCAAGGAAATGCAAATTAAAGAGCAAATTGGTTCTTTCACTAGGTTTATTTAACACTATCATTTTTATGGGTTATCTCGATCTTATATCTCAAGTCGTGGGTTAATTGAGTTATCTAGAGTTGACTCGAGTTGTTTTTTCGACGATTTTTTTACTGATTTTTTTCAGTTTCACCTTTCATTATTTTGTTTGCTTTAGAGTTGATCTCTATTTTTTTTATTTAATTTTTTTAGGGTTATCTTGCCTTCATAAGCGGGACGCGAGTTTAGCATGCTGACTAAAGTTAGTTTTTTTAATAAAAAAAATTGATTTTTTTTTCAATTCATCCTTCAACGTTTGATTTGCTAGTAATTGAGCTTCAATTTTATTTTTTCATTTCTCTCTTTACAAGATTATCTCATTCTCATTCAATTTTTATTTTGTTATTAAATAAGATTGTTGAGACCTTTTAAAAATATTTATAGGATATTTTTTCTTAATATTAGTAAGCATTCATTTTTTTATTAATTTTTTGTTATTTTTTTTTAATAATCATATTATTAAATCAATGAAGCTTATTAAACATATTCAATTAATTATATGAATTCTAAACTTTTCTTGTTTTTTATTAAATACTATCATTACATAAATATTATTTTTTATATTAAAAAAATTTAACCCGACCATCAGTCCCACCAATCTAGTTTTTCTTCGTAGTAGCATATGACATGGCAAAGATAACCTTGGATTCAGAAAGTGATTGCATGCCGTAAGTAGAACATCAAGATAAACTCTGCAAATTTCAGTGCATGATCGAATCAGCTAACCCCACACGTTTTTTAACTTCGAAAAGCTTCTCATTCAGCTTTTACCAGTCCTTTGTTTTTTCAATTTTTGTGTGTCTGATATATCAGTCCTTCTATTTTCCTTTTAGCCAAAAAATTGCTCATGGAGGGAAAGTTCTTCTCTTTATCTTGATCACTAGTAATTATTCTTTTTAATGGCTATGATATTCTCGATCAATCGATGTTTAAATTCCTCTTAATTGTTGTCAATTTGCTAGACCAAGTTTTTTATATGTATTTTTTAAATAGTTATTACAGCAAAAAAAAAACTGGTAATTTTTGGAAACGCGGTTGAAACCGTGTTTTTTTAAAATTTATTTTTTTTCATGTTTTTATATACTGATGTCAAAAATAATTTTTAAAAAATAAAAAAATATTATTTTAATATATTTCTGAGTAAAAAACGTTTTAAATCATAAATACTACAACAATCTCAAACATTCATATCACCAAAATGAGTTTTATATTACTTTTTAACGTGAGCCTCTCCTCTCTTTCTCAGCATTCTGTTTGTTGAATTGCTCCTTTCCATTTTCGTTTGCTCTCTATGATCTGTATTTTCTCGCCTTGTGGGTTTCCCCTTGGTGGTACTTATGTTTTGCTACTGAAAAAAAATTCTTTTACATTTTGTTCATTTGCAGGAGGATTCTATATATCAAGTTCTAGTTCACTGATTGAAAATTGAACAAATCAAGATCTTGTAATATTTTGCGAGGATTTGCTACTCCCTCTGATCATTATAAATTATTGTTCACGAAACTCTCTTCTTCTTCAACACCTTCGGTTGAAAGTCAACATGAAGGTACGTGGGATCGATCATAAGAGGATTGAGTAATCATACACAGAGGATCTGAAATGTGCATGCACTGCGCAGAAACACAGAATTTGATTGAATGTATGTGGCAATTACATGACGAAAGGTTTTGACTTTGTGCTTGCTCGGCGGCCATACAATATGGATGTGGCCCAAGAATGGTCTCCCTAGAATATTCTAGTCTAGTCGTGTGAAACATGTTGCAGCAATCACATGGAAGTTTCTCCAGTTACATCCATGATTAGACAGCAATATTCAAATCTTGACTATACATAGTAATGGATGAAGGCCTTTTTTCTTCTCAATTTCCAGCCGCATATAACTTTCTCTTGGCCTTGATCACTGTCTATATATATATATATATAGACAAACATATGCATAGCTTTCAAATAGACTTGGGACCATACTGTTGCTTCGCCGTGTTTTCTTGAAAAAATATATTTTTATATTATTATTTTTTTGTTGTTTTTATATTATTTTGATAGGTTAATATTAAAAATAAATTTTAAAAAATAAAAATAATATATTTTTAAATCAAAAACATTTTTTTCCTCTTCTTAGACTTAATTGCCAAAAACTTGATTTGATTTGGATATGTCTGGTACGTATGGACACACCCCATCCGATCAAGTCATGGGTATTGTATATGATTACGTTAATTATGAAAAATCTAGTCCTCTTTTTCTCTCGTTTAGGTGTTGTTAATTTAGCCAACTCTCTTTGACAATTAAGAGATGCACTGAGAAAGGACAGAATCCCAAATGAGGACTTAAATTATAAAGCGCCTCTTTTAAATTTGTTATCCAAACAAACGAGTGGGTTAAAATTTAAAATTTTTATATTTTTAAATTATTTTGATGTGATGATATTAAAAATAAATTTTTAAAAATAAAAAAAATATTATTTTAATATATTTTTAAAAATAAAATATTTTAAAAATATCTAGGGGAACATAAAAAAACTCAAAATATCATAGCATTGCACATCTTGTCAATTACTTCCCACGCACTCGTTTCCTAATCTAAAATAGAGCCCATTTTTAATTAACCGATGAAGACATATGGATACTGTCATTACATATATACAATACTACCATCCTTCAATCATTGCCAATTAGCACTCTTTTACGTGGGGTGGCCCTAATCTTAAAGGGTCTCTTTACTTTTAAAATTAGGGCTGGATTAATTTCCAATCTCACAATCTAGATTAATCTTGGATTGATGAGACTAATCATCTCTCCACCTTCATGATCAGAATATAACACTTTAATTTGTTAATTTTTTTCTTGCAAGACAAGGTTGTCACTTGTCAATTTACACTATCCGCCATTTTTTTTATGAAGTTTTAAGATGTAATATTCCATCCTGCCTCAACAACACCCACAGATTGAAGGGTGAAAGTTAAATGAAACAAAATGTTAGTATTCAAATAAAGATGATGAGAGAGAGGGAGGAAAAAAGAGATAACATGAAACCTGCTGGATCTTTTCAGCTGCACGCTGCCTGGCTTGCCAATTTCATTCAAAAGAAGAACAAATTAAGGCTCTGGGCCAAGTTTCGTTGAATTGGACATTATCTCACGTAATTTGGACTAAAACCTTTTTAGTGAAATAAGAATCATGCTCTGGTAAAAAAGAAAGAGAGAAAAAACATATTCTAGTTGATTATTAAATACATGATTAGTTTTTGGTGGAGTTAATTATTTATGGAGTGAATTTACGTACCTAACTCAATTGGGATCACAAATTGGAATCCAAATCGATACCTGGTGGATTCCTTGTCTTTCATGCACGAGTATGTATGTGGGGTTTAAATTAAATACTGCATTGAATTATAGGCTCTCTTTTGTCCTAATTATCCCATAAAAACAAACAGAGCATCTTAATCTCACTGGAAAAATAGGCTTTAAATTATATTATTGTTGCTCTTATCATTTAGAAGATCTATCAATGGCTAAGAAAAAGAAATGGGATCTGTGAAATCACCCCCACCACCACCCACTACATAGGCTCTGTATCTTTTGTGATGAGATGAGTCCATAAAGATGCATTGCCACATATCATGAGTTGGAGAGTGACCAGCTTATTAATTTGCAGTGCAATCTTGTGTGTGAATTAATACAATTAATTACACGTGGTTAATCTTTTTTCTTCAGTTTCTCAGTTAAGATATTGTTGACGTAAACTGATTGAGTATAAGGCAACAACACTACCAGCTTAGGAGCATCATTGTGTTATTATATATATATATATTGCTTTAATTACGATTATCCTGCTAAAAAATTCAAATAGCTTGAAAACAAGATTTATATATTAAATAATCAATTAATTTTTTAGTTTCAGCAATCTAATTGATTTATTTTTTCTTGTTAAAGTGGATGGTAGTTTGTGTTTGAAACCAACAAAATATCCATTTTTTTTCAGGTTTGGAGACTCTTGATAATTAAATAAATATCTATTTGAAAGAAAATGCATTGATATTTTCAAAAGAAACTCTAAAAATAAAATGTGACATGGAGAATGGAGATTGAGAATCTCTTTTTATAAGGATCTAATGATTCTTTATAGCCGATCCTCACATTTTTCTTGATCACATTCCAACCTCTTCTGTGTTAGATTAAAATATTTCTAACTTAACAAGAGGAAAATATCTTTATATACATGTGGGCTTAGCGCTTGACTAAGTTTAAGGATATTGAGTCTGACAGGTCGTTAAACTTATAAATGTTTGGACTTAGCGCTTGGCTAAACTTAAGGATATTGGTCCGACAAATTTTTCAATCCATACATGCTTGAGCTCAGTATTTTATTGAGCCTACTGGTCTGATATATATATTACTAGACCCATATATACTTATACTCGGTACTTGCCAAAGCACAACAGTATTGGATTATCACTGGATTCTTCTAAATAAGAATTCAAATAAATAAAAACAAAAACATAACATAACACTGGATCCATCACTTTCAATCATGCTTTTTTTAAAGCATATCCAAGCTTTGTGTCGTGATTGGGGAACCAAACCTTTTCTTGGTAATTTTAATCAGCTAAGAACATTTAATGGACATTCAATATGATTAAAAATGACAGCCTATTCTCTTCATCCTGTTTTTTCTTTTCTTTTTAAAATAAGAACACAATATAAAATTCAAAAAATATCACCCCAATTACATGGTTCATGCATCATTAAGTCATCGTATCATATTATTTTGTCCAACGCACAATTGAAATCCAACTTAATCTTTGTCATTATAAAAATGTAACCTTGGATATGAATATTTACCCAAGGAAGTTGTAAAAAAAATTAGACTAGATTCGACTTTTTATAACCATGTCTTGGGCTAATAAAGTAATTGGACATGAGCTAGTTGAAGAGTTCATGAAATGATGGATCCGGTCACTGTTTAGAGTAACTAGACTTGACCACTTATGTATAGTCGGTTGATTGGTGATTCTTATAATTATCTATAAAAAAAACAAGTTTATATTGGAATAGAAGATACTCTTATGCTCAAGTTTGTTAATATATAAGGAAATAAATATGTAAATTAAAAAAATAATGTGAGGAGAAAGAAAAAAAATGGTGGAGAGAGTAGCATAGTAGGGTAAGTGACTTGTGTATTGCATGAACTTGTTTTTTTATTGTGTCATTTTTCATCTAACTTATTTCGTAACATTAGATATTTTTATATTTTTGTCACGTGAGCTTATCTAATAGAAACTGAAAAAATAATGAAGGGCTATCTTGTGGTGAGTAAGAAAATGAATTGTTGGTCGTTGTTTTTTGTCGAGCTATTAGTGAGAAAATTGATGCTCGTGAGTGAATGACAAGGGAGGTAGGTGTTCTAAGATGAGATATTCTGGCAGGAAATAGCCATAAATGAGAAAAGATAGTGCTCCGTGCCACTGCCCTGCACAAAGAATATGGTGGGCACCTCACCAGTGGGTAGTTGTGAGGCGTTGAAGTGACAAGTCGTGCAACCATAACTTGTGCAAGATGTTCGAGAGGAGCATGAGGAAGTTTGTCAGCATGGGAGGAGCATAGGTTTATCTTTTGGTTTGAGACCCATGTGTACTATTGTATTGGGCCGATAGGCCCAACATTAGCTCTCATCTGATCGGATAGCTTCTTGGACAATTATTTATTTATCCATTTGGGCTTGGCCTCAAGAGACAGATTTGTTTTCCGGATAATTCGATAGCTTTTTATCTGTTTATTTGGAGCAAGTCTCTGTTTTTTTTTTCTTTTTTTTTTTTAAATTTATGTTGGTGTCATCACCACGTAGTTGAAATCAAGGCAAACTGAACCTGACATATTGGGTTAAAACATGTAAGATGGGGTGTATGCTAGAATATATAACTCCCATGCTAATGTAGTCATATCACGAAAAAGTTCTCATTCGACATGGAATATATCAATGAACAAAGAAATATTTAAAAAAAAAAATTTGAAAAAAAATAAGTAAAAGTGAATTGTAATTTGCTCTATCCATTTGAGGGGTGGGTATAAATGATGGACCTTTGATTATATATATATAATCTAATTTTCGTTTCTCTGTTCTTGAATCAAAGTCTTCTGAAGCCTTTGGTAACTAAACATGATGATGAGCTGCCAGGACAAGAGACGCAAAAACAGAGAAGGGACTAATTATCATATTAAACAATATATGTTGAAATTAATTTTGAAGTCTAAGAAGCTATAAAAGTGAGTTTATGAAAGATAAAAAAGCATGCATCTCTAGAATAATTCTAAGATTAGTATAAATATGAGTCATGAAACAATTACAATCTAAGTCCAAGTCTCATCATACTTCCTTTGTTGTTAGAATAACATAATGAGATGTGTATTCCAAAAGCAAATGGTTAACAGACCGATCAAAACTGAATAGATGGAAAAGTGATGTAAGAAAAAGTAGAGGCGTAAGATGATGGATTGTAACAAGAACTGGAAATCTTATGCCAAGACAGAGATAAAAGAAGTAGTGCAAATTGACAAGTCCACAATGAGAAGATGAATCCTTGCATCAAAGATAGTGTGGTTCAAAGAGGGATCACATGCTAAGAAGAGAAGAGAGCTCTCCTTTCAATGAAGGAGATGGAAAATGGCTAAAAAGCCATTATGAAAAAGAAGGTACGTGGAAACCTAGGTAAGAATAAGCCAAATAAAAGGTCAATTGGAGAGTCAATTTTTGAAAAAGAGAGTTTTTGCCAAAGAAATGTGGTGGTGATTCACAAAAGAAGAAAATTAGATAAGATGAGCCATGTTCAGGGTGCTGAAGAAAAAAATATAACTGGTTAAATTTTAAATTTATTTTCTACTAATTATAAGTTTAAATTTTTTCATAATCATTGAAAGTTTATATGATTATTAATTTTAGATCTCGTAAAATTAATCAAGATACATGTAAACTAGTCCGAATATTCATATTAATTAAAAAGAAAGATCAAGGTGGCAATAAGATGACATTAACTAAACAAGACGATAAAGATGACCTGTTAAGACAAGTGATGCTAGAATGATTTTTGTAAGATAAAGATGAAAGAAGCAATGAATGATATAAATAATGCATTTTCTCAACCAAAAATTCGAAAACAATGCTGAAGATTACTCGAGTGATCCAAGTCATTATACTTAGTGTTGCTCCCTGTTCCATGCTGTTTATGTTGTAGGCATTTGTTTCAGGTTCAGTCCCCAAGTTACTGGTTTGTCCTGTTCTTGAGTATATGAAAAATGTTATACTTGAAGCTGAAGGGGAGATGATAGATGGCTGGAAACGGGTGGTGGTAGTGAGCTTCCGAAAAATGGAAAATACCAAAGTTTGTGAGGAAATGTCGTTCGGCTCTCTTTTTTGTGGAATGTCACTTATTGTTAAATTACTCACTGTAAAGGTGTAGCATGTCTTCTGAACCAAGAGTAAAATAATAAAAAAAATATTAATTCAATTCAACTCCATAAATATTCTAAACAAGATAATTAAATTTAATTTTGTAGTTTAATATTTTATTTAAAAAATAATAATTATAATAGATTATCAGTTAAATTCAAATTAAGTATAAAATTCAAAACATAATTCAAATTACGTATAGAATTTAATTCCATGTATTATTTAATTCCGAACAAGCTGAAAAAGTTACAAGAATTAAAGATGCCACGAAATAATCTTTTTTTGGACGCCAAGTATTATAGCTAGGCTTTATGAATGGATGCAACCACACACAAAGTCTAGACTCTTATATGCATTAATCATGCGGTCACAGGTAAACGGTAGCTGAGAATTTACTTTTGACTGGGCCCAGGACTTGCGTTCCTCATCACCAAGCCCATGACACAAGAATAATCTCAGTGCTCAAATCCCCTCCAAGCATCACAACTTGTAAATTTCTCAAGCGTTGACTATATAAAATAGATATAAAACTCTGTTTATTTTTTAAAAAACTCGTAATTCAATAATAAGTTAAAAATAAATAACAAACCAATTATTTATACGAGGTTTAAAATCTTCAAAAAAAAATAATCTAAAATTGAGTAGAAAAAATAATTAAAATACAAAATCAACTATGAAAATAATTAAAATAACAAAAACAACAATTTTTGGGCTTCATTTGCATGTCTTTTGGAACCTTATAGAATTTAATCTATAAAATCATTTAGTAAAATTAGAGTCTGATCCAATAATTAAATCTAAAATTATAATTATTTTTATTAAGTTGCATATTTGATATTCGAGCTTCTTCACAAGTTTAACCTTGTTTATCTTGTGTATAAATATATTTACAATACATTCCATGTTAACTTACCTTTTTTTGGGCTCGCAGAGTTGACCTTTTTCTGAGCTCGGACAAGCATCTGACTTCTTATGGGCTATAAAACTTCGAAGAAACTCAATTGAAGCTAATAAATTTATGAATAGATGAAAGTGAGCAATTCCAGTATATGGCATGTGGAAGGGGAAAATTCATTTTTAAATTAAGGACTGCGAAATGAACATATCATCCAAATGGTGATCATGGCAATGAGAATTATGCAAGATCTGCCCATAATGAATTCAGAGTTGAAGCTCTGCATCGAGTAGCCTACAGGGCTAATAAACTCAGGACATGGTCTACGAAGGTAGCTGATCATAAAAAAAAACGATGTACAGCAATACTGTGAGCATTTCGGTGCCCATCCGAATAACTATTTCCTGGAATTGAATAATCCAACAAAGCTACTGCTCATGAATACCAAGATTTGCTAGTTGCAGATATTTTGAAGTCCCTACTTGGTGCCCCCAAAACAAAGCAAAGGCTTTGGATGCTTCTCCTCCACCCAGAAATGAAAATACAATTCCCATACGGGATCGAGCGGAATTGGAGTTTATAAGCCTTGATTCCCTTTACAGGCTAATAATAGAAAGGGTAGCGTTCTATACCTTTATACAGGAAGTTGGTTATGGAATTAAGAAGCCCTTAGAAGTGTGAAGCACTATCTAACATAAATAGGCTTAAATAGGAAATGAGACTGATGAATTCATTCCTTCATTAAAAATAAAGAAAAAAAAGTATTAGCGTATGATCAAATCAAAATAATAGCACAAGGAATTGAAGAGGAAAAAAATGCCCTATGTTCGCAAAAAGAAACTGTTGCTTCTTCAGTTTCCTAACCAATCAGCAACCTATGCTCCGGTCTTCAGGCCATCCAAACTCCTCCAAAAATGTCAACACAACTCCATTTGACCAACCAAAACCAGTCTGCATTACCACAAGAGCTTAAAATCAGTACAAATGTATGTAAAACAAGTATGCAATCTTTCCATACTTGTTTTCGAGTTTCATAAAGTACCTGGGGTATGTATTCTCCACCACCTCCGAATGCTCCACACTTTCGCACATCATATTTTTCATGCATTGCGCCCGTTTTCTTGTATCCAATGTAGTTGGTTTTGATCCACCTCACAGCTATGTCTTCTGCCAATGACCTTGCTTCTTTTAATCCAGATCTCAGCAAACCTTCAACTATCATGTGTTGAAGTGGAGCCCAACCATTTGGAAAGTCCCTGTTTTTACAACTTCTATCAGGTCGTACAATATTTGCATAAAGACGGTTCTCCATACATTTGTAAGAGGTTGGTAGACACAAAACTATGCCACAAAGGCTTCTAGGAGTCGGGCTTTGTAACAACAATTTTTACGTTAATAAGTTCCAGATAAAGGAAAAGGTAAAAACAGATTGCTAACCATTGCTGTCCCGAATTTATTAAAGAAGTGGCAATTCCAGCAGCATGAACCAGGCCTGAACTTTGAAAACTTCTCATGACATTCTCCACCAAAGCAGCATCTTCACATTTGTGATCAAAATCAAGAGCATTTTCAGTATTCGCCTTATAAAAGGGGAGACAATATAGCTTGCATTTTCAGGGTTCTAGGTAGTATAGCATCTGATAAATTGGGGAACGGGAGCATCACTAGTTTTACATCATTTACCCGTCGTCTGTCCTTTAGAATCAATTCTGATGACCTGCTAAAGGTTTTAAACTATCAGAACTTCTGCATGACAGCTTGCTTATTCCAACTGTTATGAATAACTTGTCCCACTTTTAGACTTGTACGTGTTTCTGTTTTCCATTTAAATCAGGAGCTTTAAGAGCATCAATAGGGTATCGATTGTGGTATATGAAAAGTAAACTGAACTTATTAAGCAATACACTTTCAGCTTTATACACTTGGAATGAAAAAGGTGAATTCTATATCTCCAAGTAAGAGTGATCGAGTTAACTTTTAATGGTAATTCTCTTTATCATGCTCATCATTTGTGCAGATACTTGAAACTGGACATGGAGAGTCATAAACCTGAATGGAACAAATCTATCCACAAAGGAATAAAGTTCGAAGCATATGCGTTCTGATTTTGGTTACAAGCCTGCCATGTTTCAGATTCCTGAAAGTATGAAATCAACAGAAATCAGGAAAAATCAGAGAAATATATAATTATCAGATATTGGCTCTTAAAGCACATGCACGAGGACAAAACCTTGCATATAGTGCCATTAGTGAGTCTGTAATCGAGCCACTGTCCCTTCTCGGCATCCCAGAAAACAGAATTGATTGCATTTTTTCTTGCTTCAGCAAATTCCATGAAACTCTCCATTGTGCTTTTGTTTCCGAGGACTTTCGCCAAAAAGGCAATATCTAGTTCCATCTAGAAAGGTAGATACATTGATTAGGTGAAAACAACTACTACCTTCAGATTTTCTTAGTAAGGTAATTGAATAATACCTTGAGTATGTAAACATTTAAATCCACAGGTAAAATTGATGTTGTAGACAACGTAGTGAATTCTGAAGTATTCCTGTCACAAGCCAAATAAAGAATAGCAAATTCATTTTCCATTTCTTCTAAACTTCAACAATTACAACATTCTAATCACTGGCATTATAACTAAGCTGGTAAATAACTAAAGAAGACCGGTGACATTAAATAATTTCTTTGTTTTTTCTCAACATTGACATTATACTAAATAATTTAATGCATGCAAATTTTGTTAATGTGCAACATTACCTCATCCATCTTGTACTAAAATCCCATCCGGATTCAGCAGCTGAAGCCACATCACGGTAAAATTGTTGTTTCTCAGAATTTCCAAAGAACTTCGAGGCAGATTCCTTATCCTGTTAGAGCAAATAAGTAAACGCATCGCAAATCTTAAGTTTGTCCAATATAATTTAAATGGAACAAAGTCAAATAATTCTAAGGTACTTAGCCAGAGGCAAGAACGCACTATTGTAGAAGATTCGGGCCTGGGTTTGTTCCAAATCGCATAATACCGACTTAAGTTGTGATTGAAACCTTGAGCATCCTGGATGGTGACCTTATGTATCTCTACAACAAGAACAGTAATGTTTACAAAAGCTCAAATAACAAAAGAAATAAAAAAAAAAAAAAAAAAGTAGGAAATCAAGAGGGTACCAGAGTTCCAAAAGGCATGTTCTTTTAGCAATGCAGGAAGAGCCTTTCTAACCAATTCCACATCACAAGTCCTATTATATATCTCATAAACCATTGCACTCAGCAG
The DNA here is from genome assembly GCA_007827005.2 of Populus simonii. NCBI lineage: Eukaryota > Viridiplantae > Streptophyta > Magnoliopsida > Malpighiales > Salicaceae > Populus > Populus simonii. The sequence continues at coordinate 16,839,429 of CM017466.2, read as the reverse complement.
GGGAGGTTGGCTGAAAAAAGTATGGAAACTATAGTTTAATTTCAATCATTAAGCACACGAGCACAACTCATTTCAAGCAACTCGCAACTAGATTCAAAAAAGAAGGCAAGGTTCTTTGAGCTTGAAAGTCTTTAATTTATCATAAGAACAAAAAAAATAATGGAAATGAAACAGGACAAGCAGCAAAGGGAAAGAGATTAGTTCAATGATGGAAACCACCCAATTCTTATGCAATTTATCAACGAAGAAGAAGAAGAAGAAGAAAAAGGAAAAGAAAGAAAAGATGTAGATTTCAATGTGGAAAATTTGGCAGGTAAAATATAGACAAGCACTCAAACAATTCTTACACAAAGAAAGAGGTAACAAGAACAGAGAACAATAGGTAAAGGCAACAACTTAAAAATGCAACAAACATACCTCCTGTTGGTGTAATAGGCCCTTGCACCATTAAGAACATAACCATATGTATCCACAAGGAAAATGAGATTGGTCACAATTGCTTTTGCAGTCTCATACATTTTACTTGCCAACAAGCCCCTGCATGATAAGTTCCCCGATTATTATTCTCACCATAATTTGGATGCACCTAACCACAATTTTGTTGTCCAAGAGTAATGTTATCTATCCCGAGTAAGTTCCCCGATAACTCAAACTAAGAGGATGGCATTATTCGTGTGAAACTCATTCAGGATGGATATTTGGATAAAAGAAAACATAACAAGTGACACTATTCTCAGCTTTGCATAAAATTATTGACTAACTTATGAAATGTAGTTCAATGAAGAGAAGTAAATGCTTCTAACCAAACAACCATCCAAAGCTGTATAGCAGACAGCAATAATGACAAAGGAAAACAAGACAAGACAAGCACCAAGAAAAAAAAAAACGAAGTGCAAAAACAGTAACTTACCGAATTACCCAATAAGAATCCCAATAATAAACCTCTCTAAAACGTGAACCAGGCACAACTACTGCCTCAGGCAAGGGAAGTAAAGTGTGTAATTCAGAGTGTTCAAGGACCCCATCAGAGACTTTTCTACTCAAATTCTTCCATAAAGCATGGACCTCAAGAGCCCATGACCTCACTTCTGGGTTCTTCACCTTAGGCAAGAACCCTTCTGGTTCAGGAACAAAATCCACTGGATCATAGTAAACAAGATCATCCCCTGCATCATCAAAGAAGGTTGCGATAAACACCTTCAAATCTTCAACTGAAACAGTCCCGTTTTCACCGCTTCTTGGTAGCTCATCAAAAGCTTTCTGTGTCTTTGATAGATTGAATTTTAATGACAAATCAACGTAAAGTTTTGGGTCAAAGTCTTCCTCTCCAAAAGTCCCGAGCGCAGTTTCTTGGACTCGTTCAAGAAGGGTAACTAAAGGTGTCGTTGCTACTACAGGACCTCTTACACTGCATTTCGGAGACAAACTTGTTGCAAGTGTCATTGTTGCTAGAGACAACAAGGAGAGAGAGAAAAGATTAAGGTTTTGTTGAGCCACGTCTGAAGGGTCGGACACAAGAAAGGTGTTCATGGCGGTGGTGGTTGCTCTTATATATATATATATATGTATGTATGTATGAAGAGGGAAAGAGGGAAGCAGGGATTTTCAAAGCTGCCGGCTATTGGAATATCTTATTGTTTTTGGGGCTTGATATGCTGTTGATGAAAAAACTTGGGCTAAGAAAATGTAGACTCGTACATTGGTTTGGTGCTAAATAAAAGACTTCCAATTATAAAGAGGGTTTTTTTTGTAGTAAATGTATAATTAGTAGGATTTTCCATAATCAAACCACATGGTGTAATAAGAAAAGATTCTACAAGCATGGATTTGTGACTTTCCAACTCTTTTATTATTATTATTATTATGAAAAAAGCTTTCCAACTTGATTATGTTTTTCGTTATGATTTTTCTGAAATCAACATCTTTGTCATGTTCAAATTATTATCTGATTAAAATTAGATTTTTTATCTAATTAATCGGTTTTAGTTGCCCTTCGATAAACTAGCATCATAGTTGCATATTTCATTGTATCAGATTTACCTCGTAATAGTTGCATATTTCCATGCTGCTCTTTGTCCTGTTTCTTTTCTATGAAGAGTTACTTATCTGCACATGCTGACCATAGAAGATGCTGCTCTTTGTCCATCGAAGGAAAACAAATTAATACTAACAGAAAAATTATAAAATATTTTTTTCGGAAACAGAACAGCATGCCTTGTTCACGTTCCTATCCTTTGCACATGTATATACTTAGTACCTTAATTTAATTATAATCCAATGAGATTTATTTACTTTTATTTTTTTGCTCGTTTATATTATCACTTTATACAGCAGCCGTGTGAATATGGGAATGCTGCTTTTCAAATGCACTTGACTTGACCAATCATGTGATGCCACAAATTTATATTTGACCAATTTGTTTAGGTTGATTTGGCTAACTAGAGAAGATAAGAACGTGGACATGATGTTGATTTTCCAATCAGGACATGCACCAAAAACTGTGGTTGCCTTTAATAATTCCAGGCAGACAAGAGGGCAAAGGGTATTTACAGAGACAAGCAACAAGTAGGTAGACTATTGTTGCCGATTTTAAATTCCAGTTTTTAATATTCTGGTAACCTCATATTATCCATGGTACATCCTTTCAGGTGGAATCTTAGGCATCATCTGTATCATATCTCACTTTATCAGTTTTAAGTTTAAGTCTATAATGCCCGAGGGGTTCACCATTTTTCTGCAACTCTCTCGGGAAGTAAAGCTCGATGTTAAAATGCTTAGTTTTTCCATGAAATATTAGATTATAAGAGATTGCTATTTCTACTTAGTTATCAACTATAATTTTCGTGTTATCCTTCTGCTTCATATGTAGATCACAAAGAATTTTTTTCAATTATAAAACTTGATTTATTGCTGATGTTGCTGCAATGAATTCTGCTTTTGGTGTAGATTATGCTACAATCCCCTGTATCTTTAAACACCATGAGAAAACTCCTGAACCTAGGCTAAAACAATATAATGACGTACTTCTCACTATCTGAAAATCTATATAGTTTGAAGCTTTAACACTTCTCAAACTTAACACCATAGTTAACACTCCCTTTGATATACCTTAATAATCTTTTTGCTTTTTTTAAATGCATTTCACTAACAAAATGCATAAATCAAAATAAAAGACTTACAACAAATAGAATATCAGACCTTATTGTAGTAAGATACATTATACAACTAATTAAGTTTCTAAAGTGTCCTTCATCAACCTTTTCAGTACAATTTTCCATGCTCAACTTCTCCTTATAATTCATTGGTGTGTTTGTTGCTTTGTATTTTTTTTATTTTTAGTATTCGTTGAAGATGACAGTGTCCAAGTCTCTTATGCCAAATTTTAATACTAATGTTAGTGGAATATGTTGTGTATTCCTCTTTGGTTGGGAAAAATGAGAAGTTTTTACCTTTTATTTTAGCTTGTAAAATTTCTATCTAATAACATCGTGGTGGCATTGATCTTTAAAGGGCACTTTGATTTTATTTTCAATTAGCTGATCCACACTCAACAAATTTTGATCAATATCAAGTATATAAAAGACATTTGAAATATTTTTATACTTGAGTTTGTTGATATTGCAATAGTTTGTTTTTCTCTTTGCTAGAATATAGTCATTGTTCCCTATTTGAACCTTCATAATTCTAGTAGGCCGTAAGGTTTTAAAAAGAGTTCTGTTAAAAGTCATGTGGTTTGTATAATCATTTTCAATCAACCAACATTATGAGGAGCTCCTTGTTGAAAAATAGGTTGTTACAAATATCTAATCTTCATCATTTTTGTTCCACCAACATAGCGGTGATCTTTAAAAATTAAATGTTATTTGCAAATAGAACAAATTTCTAGTATCTTGTTTTTAGAAAATGTCTTGTTTAAGAGTCGTCACCTAATATTATGGTCACTAAGAATCCTAACTGGTCAACAGAGATTTTATTGTGCGGGACTAATTACGTAAAATGAAAGATATTATTATTCATTAAGCATCCTACCTAAGGTACACTACATTGTTGGTTTTGTCTTAAATTACTAAGAGTTTGTTTTGTTTTGTTTTTGATGATCTGCTTGTATTCCTGACTCTGGCGCCAATGAATATTCGATTACGGATACTTTCAACTCTGGCGTTGTTAAATATTACGTAGCAAAAAAAACACATGGTATTCATGACTCTGGCACCAATAAATAAACCAGTAAAATGAATTGAAAGCAAAGTATGTGTGTGTGTGTGTGTGTGTGTGTGTGTGTATAATGTAAGATTTTCACTGCCCAAAACTGATAGTTTTCTCCATAAAAAACAGAAGGAGCAATTTGAAAAAAACTAGATTCAACTTCCATCACATGTCTCTTAAGAAGAAAGCTCTGATCCAAATGATTTTTTTTTTTTTTAAGAAAAGAAAGAGGCAGAAGAAATTAAAAGATCGCAGAGATAAGAATACTGATATGGTGCAGACAAGGGATCATTGATTGCATTTATTTGATAACCATGCTTATTATTAAATAGTAGCAAAAGAAAATTGAAATGCTTACTAATAGCCATAAATCATGCTATCATCTGCTACCAGACTGACAACTCCCAGAGACTAGGCCAATTCTATTTGCTGGAAACATAAAAATCTAAAGCTAACAGAAAATAAAGGTAACATGGACTTATAGAAGTCCTGAAGCAATCTTCAACAAACATAAAGAAAAAATACTGATTGTGTTTTATGGGGTCTATCAGCATATGATCAAATCAAAATAATAGCACAAGGAACTGAAGAGGAAAAAATGCCCTATAGTCTCTAAGATCACAACAAGAAACTGTTGAATCAAAAATTCAAATCTTCAGTTTCCTAACCAATCAGCAACCTATGCTCAGGTCTTCAGGCCATCCAAACTCCTCCAAAAATGTCAATACAACTCCATTTGACCAACCAAAACCAGTCTGCATTGCCACAAAATCTTAAAATCAGTACAAATGTATGTAAAACATGCATGAAATCTTTCCATACTTGTTTTTGAGTTTTATACAGTACCTGCGGTTTGTAAAATCCACCTCCTCCAAATTCTCCACACTTTTGCACATTGTATTTTTCATGCATTGCACCCGTTTTCTTGTATCCAACGTAGTTGGTTTTGATCCACCTCACAGCTATGTCTTCTGCCAATGACCTTGCTTCTTTTAATCCAGATCTCAGCAAACCTTCAACTATCATGTGTTGAAGTGGAGCCCAGCCATTTGGAAAGTCCCTGGTTTTAAAATTTCTATCAGGTCATACAATATTTGCATAAAGACAGTCGTTCTCCGTATATTTGTAAAAGGTTGGTAGACACAAAATTATGCACAAAGGTTTCAAGTAATAAGGCTTAGTAACAACAATGTTTACGTTAATAAGCTTCTGATAAAGGGAAAGGTAAAAATAGATTTCTAACCATTGGTGTCCTGAATTTATTAAAGAAGTGGCAATTCCAGCAGCATGAACCAGGCCTGAACTTTGAAAACTTCTCATGACATTCTCCACCAGAGCAGCATCTTCACATTTGTGATCAAAATCAAGAGCATTTTCAGTATTCTACTTGTGAAAGAAGAGACAATATAGCTTAATATATTTCCATATGGAAAAGGTTATCTCATGAATCATAGGCCATGATGATCTAAACTTAGCTTTTCTAATACTCAAATGGTTATCTGCAGACCTTATAAAAATCTCAATAATAAGGTGAATCATATCATACTAACTTCTTGACAAATAAAGCGAGCATATGGTGTTCACTTGTTTTACATCATTTACCCATGTGGTCTGTCCTTGAGAATCAATTCTGATGACCTGCAGAAGGTCTAAAATATCAGAACTATCCGCATGACAGCTTGCTTATTCTAACTGTTCTTGCCCCACTTTTAGTCTTGTACAAGTTTCTGTTTTCCATTTAAATCATGAACTTTAAGAACATCAATAGGCTATCAAATGTGCTATTTCTTTAACAATACACTTTCAGCTTTATACACTTTGAATTCAAAAGGTGAATTCTCTATCTCCAAATAAGAGTGATTAAGTTAAGTTTAATGGTAATTCTCTTTATCATGCTCATCATTTGTGCAGATACTTGAAACTGGACATAGAGAATCATAAACCTGCATGGAACAAATCTATCCACAAAGGAATAAAATTCGAAGCATATGCATTCTGATTTTGGTTACAAGCTTGCCATGTTTCAGATTCCTGAAAGTGTGAAATCAACAAAACTCAGGAGGAGAACAGAGAAATATATAATTATCAGATAATGGCTATTAAAGCACAAGCATGAGGACAAAACCTTGCATATAGTGCCATTAGTGAGTCTGTAATCGAGCCACTGTCCCATCTCGTCATTCCAGAAAACAGAATTGATTGCGTTTTTTCTTGCTTCGGCAGCTTCCAAGAAACTCTCCATTGTGCTTTTGTTCCCAAGGACATTCGCAAAAAAAGCAATATCTAGTTCCATCTGGAAAGATAGATACAGTGATTTGGTGAAAACAACTACTAACATCAGATTTTCTTAATAAGGTAATTGAATCATACCTTGAGTATGTAAACATTTAAATCAACTGGTAAAATTGATGTCGTGGACGTCGTACTGAATTCTGAAGTATTCCTGTCACGAGTCATATAAAGGATAGCAACTTCATTTTTTCCAGTTCTACTAGACTTCAACAATTATAACATTCTAATCATTGGCATTGTACTAAATAATTTTGTTAATGTGCAACATTACCTCATCCATCTTGTACTAAAATCCCATCCGGATTCAGCAGCTGAAGCCACATCACGGTAAAACTGTTGTTTCTCAGAATTACCCAAGAACTTGGAAGCAGATTCCTTATCCTGTTAGAGCAAATAAGTTCATGTATCGCAAATCATAAGTTTCTCCAATATAACTTAAATGGAACAGAATCAAATAACGCTCAGGTAACTTAGCCAGAGGCAAGAACGCACTTTTCTAGAACGTTCGGGCCTGGGTTTGTTCCACATTGCATAATACCGACTTAAGTTGTGATTGCAACCTTGAGCATCCTGGATGGTGACCTTGTGTATCTCTACAACAAGAACAGTAATGTTTACAAAAGCTCAAATAACAAAAGAAAGAAATAAAAAAAAAAGTAGGAAATCAAGAGGGTACCAGAGTTCCAAAAGGCATGTTCTTTTAGCAATGCAGGAAGAGCCTTTCTAATCAATTCCACATCACAAGTCCTATTATATATCTCATAAACCATTGCAATCAGCAGGGGAGGTTGGCTGAAAAAGTATGGAAACCCTATAGTTTAATTCCAATCATTAAGCGCACGAGCACAACTCATTTCAAGCAACTCACAATTAGATTCAAAAAAGAAGGCAAGGGTCTATGAGCTTAAAAGTCTTAATTCATTATAAAAACAAAAAAAATAATGGAAATGAAACAGGACAAGCAGCAAAGGAAAAGAGATTAGTTCAATGATGGAAACCACCCAATTCTTATGCAATTTATCAAAGAAGAAATGGAAAAGAGAGAAAAGATGTAGATTTTCAATGAGGGAAATTTGGCAGGTAAAATATAGACAAGCACTCAAACAATTATTACACAAAGAAAGAGGTAAAAAAAACAGAAAACAATAGGAAAAAGACATCTTAAAAAATGCAACACATACCTCCTGTTGGTATAATAGGCCCTTCCACCATTAAGAACATAGCCGTATGTATCCACATGGAAAATGAGATTGGTCACGATTGCTTTTGCAGTCTCATACATTTTACTTGCCAACAAGCCCCTGCATGATAAGCACTCTATCTATATTATTCTCACCATAATTGGATGCACCTAACCAAAATTTATTGTCCAAGAGTAATGTTATCTATCCCGAGTAAGTTCCCCAATAACTCAAAGGCAAACACTAAGAGGATGACATTATTCGTGTGTAGCTCATTCAGTATGGATATTTGGATAAAAATACATAACTAACAAGTGACACCATTATCAGCTTTGCATAAAATTATTGACTAACTTATGAAATGTAGTTCAATGAAGAGAAGTAAATGCTTCTAACCAAACAACCATCCAAAGCTGTATAGCAGACAGCAATAATGACAAAGGAAAACAAGACAAGACAAGCACAAAAAAAGGAATTGCAAAAACAGTAACTTACCGAATTACCCAATAAGAATCCCAATAATAAACCTCTCTAAAACGTGAACCAGGCACAACCACTGGCTCGGGCAAGGGAAGTAAAGTGTGTAATTCAGAGTGTTCAAGGACACCATCAGAGACTTTTCTACTCAAATTCTTCCATAAAGCATGGACCTCAAGAGCCCATGACCTCACTTCTGGGTTCTTCACCTTAGGCAAGAACCCTTCTGGTTCAGGAACAAAATCCACTGGATCATAGTAAACAAGATCATCCGCTGCATCATCAAAGTAGGTTGCGATAAACACCTTCAAATCTTCAACTGAAACAGTCCCGTTTTCACCGCTTCTTGGTAGCTCATCAAAAGCTTTCTGTGTCTTTGAAAGATTGAATTTTAATGACAAATCAACGTAAAGTTTTGGGTCAAAGTCTTCCTCTCCAAAAGTCCCGAGGGCAGTTTCTTGGACACGTACAAGAAAGGTAACTAAGGGTGTCGTTGCTACCACAGTATCTGTTCCACTGCAGTTTGGAGACAAACTTGTTGTAAGAGACATTGTTGCTAGAGACAATAATGAGAGAGAGAAAAGATTAAGGATTTGCTGAGCCAGTTCTGAAGGATCGGAGTTGATTGATCCTACATGATTGATACATATATATATATATAAAAAAAAAAAAAACAAGATTTTTTTTAAAAAATTTCCACATAATACATGTAATTGTAATGTAAGATTCAATGACTGTTAAAAGTAGAAAAATGAAAGACCAATCTCATAATTTGCATATTTCCAGGTAAGCATAACCTTAACATGACTCCCCCATAGTAAATCGAAAAAAACAAAGAAAAGTTTGTTTGATGCTTTGCAATGTCCAAGACTCACACGTATCTAATAACAAAAAAAACCAAAAAAATGTTTATAATGTTTAAAACTCAGCTCGGAAAAAACTGGATTTTTATTTTTGAAAAATTCTTGACCATAAAAAATGCTGCTCTTTGTCTCAGTTTTTTTTTTTTTAAAGGAGGAAAGTTTCAAAATTGTCTTGGAGAAATAATATAATAGAAAATTTATTTTAAAAATTAGCACATTTTTTGCAGTTAAGGCAACAATGTTGTCGCGATGATTAAATTTAATCTTCGTAGCCTTTGATTTTCAAGCATTTAAAAAAAAAAAAAAGGGACAAAAGTGAGCCTTAAATATTTTGGAGTTGAAAATCACACCCACCTATGCAAGATTCTTTAGACACACAAAATAGGCTATGATCTCTTTTTATATTCAATCATTCACATGCATCATGTGAGGTGACTTTTACTGCCGAAACGTCTTTGTCAATGAATATTTGGCACCAAAATATTCTAGGGGGCATCAATTTTGTGCCGCTACTTGATAAAATATTTCAGCAATTTTGTGAGTGCGTGGTTGTATAATAGTTTTTTGTTTTTAAATGTATTTTATTTGAAAATATATTATTATTATTTTTTCATTTTGAGGGTTTTGAAATGATAATATTAAAAATAAAAAAAATAAATTGTGTAAAAAGATAAGCAGGTAAAATTAAAAAATAAGAGTTAAGAGGAGTAGGATGGGCAAAAAGATATCAGATGAAAAGTCTATAAATAGACTTGTTTAAAGATTTTGTTAAAGAAAAGACATTGAGAAAAACCCAAAAAAATAAATAAGAAAATACTAGAGTGAAAATACATGGAATCAAAAATAAACCTAACCCCTATTTTTTTTCATCTTCTTCCGTGCTCTCCTACACACACAGTCATCCCTTAATCTTCCCCTCCCTCTCATCATAGCTTCCACAACACTACCTTCATCAGCCATCCAACTCCCCTCTCACCATTCAAGCAGTTCCTGTCTCACCATCAAAATCTCATCCACCACACATAGTCCTTCACGACTATTAGCTTAAAACCTAGTCACTATTAACTTTTACCTCGTCAGTCATTAATAGATCGTCGGCCTCATCTCAGCTTCGCACAGATAGATACCTCTTCCTCTCATAGCTAAAACACAGCAACAACCTTTATTGTCTAGCCACCAAATAACCCATAACCATCATCTTAACAACAGCATGATCTTGAAAAACTTAATCCAAGCCACCACAAATCCAAAATAATAACCTTTTTCCTTGATTTGTCTTCTTTATTACCATTCAAAACATCAACAAAAAAACCTAAAAAAAACTTACCAAAAAATCCCACAAAATTTTCATCCAAAACCATAGCAAATCAGCCTTAAATCATCCCTTAAAGAGTGTAGAACACCTAAACCATCAACTTGACCCAATACCCAGCATTTTTTGAGTTGTTATTAAGTTCCAGCAGCAACACGTGAGGAGCACGGGCCGCCACCAATTTCAAGTTCAAATCTGACAGTACATGTCCAACGAAAAAACCATATTCATTCATGTTTTGACCGGACCCCAAAAATATATTAGGCCTTAACCCAGTACCATGAAAATTTCCACCCATTACCATGCACCACAATATAAAGTGGCGAGCTCTAAGAAAGTTAATTTGGTGTCACACTCTCCTTGACTTACTCATAAACTATCAATATGATGCCTACTTTTCTCATTAATGATTATTTCCTACTAATATGTCTCCTCAAATAGCACCTACCTCTCTCGCCAATCACTTGTGAGCACAATCTTTTCAGTAATGACACATTAAAGCATAAAAATTGACACACAGGCTAGGAAAAGTAATTGTTCTCCATTATTACTTCACTTTCTACGAGGTAAGGATATATGACCAAGGTCTATAATTATCTCGGGTCACTAGATAAAGAGGTTATTCAGGACACAAGGAATAAAACTCCATTCAAAGCAAAAAAAATAAAAACCATATAAGGCTATAAAGCCACATTGCTCTTCATTTTCTCTTACTCGCATCTCTAAATGTTTTTTCTTCTACTTCTCATATTATTCTCCTACTCACATACTTCTCTTCTTTTACATTTACTAACTTAAGTATCAGAGGGCCCCTATTTTGATAGGAAACTTGTTTTTATATGAGAGAATGGAAACCACCCCGTCACTTCACCAATTATTGGTCAGCCAAATCACTCCATTGATCCATAATGCAATTAATGGTGCAGAGTTTTTCTAAAAAGAAATTCAAGCCCAAACAGCCAAAATCCCAACCTAAAATTCCAGTCTAGAATATGGAGTTTTTAGCCCAACTCTTGATAATAACTCAGTCTATCAAATCTTGCCCTAACACACCTTTCTATATATTTTTTAGTTTTTCAAGAGTCGCACACACAAATATTTCATGCACATAATTTTTTCTACACACATGTGAGTTTTGTTATATAGTATAGATGCCAATAACACTACCCATCACTAACATTAGCACTAATAATGTGCATAACACAATAACCATGACATGACAGAATAATCAAAGACCATCATGACTAACCAATGGTAACACACTAATTTCTCCATCAATGATTTGTTCTCTTACTCCATTAAGAAATTCCAAAACATAGGTTTATAAATACACTCAATCATAGGGAAAAAATAGAGATCTCATCCTTAGCCACATATAGATAGTTATAAAAAGCCAACCATGCATGCCACACAAGTTCTAGTCATACAAAAGCCAAACAAAACCATGACATTATATAATTTCTAGCCATTATACTCAAATATACATTCCCTGTAACTTCATTTTTTTTATTTTGTATACATTATTCTATGCTTTTACATTTATTCATTTAAGCATCGAGTATTTCTTGTTCTAACGAATATTAGTTTCTCATAAACAACTCAAATTAAACCAAATCAAACCAGACAAAGATCTATTTTCATCGGCTAGAATGTTACCATAAAAAGCTCATATTTTGTTTGAAGTTTTTTCACTTTTTTATCAACAATTATGAAAACTCATTCCAATCCGAAGTTTTTATACATCGTGCCTTGTTCATGTTCCTATCTATTGTACAAATATATAATTAGTCCATGATAATTTAATGTAATTATAATCAAAAGAAATTTATTTACTTTAATTTATTTGTTTGTTTGTGTATCATCGAATGTGTGCTTAAGCAGTCGTGAGAGGTTGTTTGGGAACGTATTTGAAACTGTATTTTTTAAATTTTGATTTTTTTTGTTTTTTTATCATTTTAATTTATTGATGTTAAAAATAATTTTTAAAAAATAAAAAAATTATTTTAATAAATATTTTTAAAAAAACTTTAAATAGCAATCAATCCCACATCCTAAACATCAACCGAATACAGTGAATCACCATGAATGTTGCTTTTCAAAAGTAATTAACCAATCATGTGATGCCACAAATTTATCCGTGACCATCATGAATGTTGCTTTTCAAAAGTAATTAACCAATCATGTGATGCCACAAATTTATATATGATGTTGATTTTCTAACCAGAGCATGTACCGAAAACCGTGGCTGCCTTTTATAATTTCAAGCAAACAATAAAGGACAAAGGTCAGAGACAATTCACAGAGACAAGCCACAAGTAGGTAGCCTCTAGTTGCCCATTTTAACTATATTCAGGTATATTCTGGCTAACTTCATATTATCCATGGTACATCTTTTCCGGTGGAACTTAGGCATCATTTGTATCATCTCACTTGATCGCTTCAACGATTGTATATGAAATTATGAATCTCACGATTGTATCTGAAATTATGAATCTCCGCATCTACCGTAATGACTTGAGTAGCAGGAAAATGAATAGGCAGTACAAAATCAAACGGAAAAGGCTTAGAAATCTGGCCCTGCCACTTGAAAATTGTATATTCTAATAGCAAATTAATCCCTAACCTGAAATGCTAGAGATTCAACCAATCTAGTCTTACCTCACACCTGTCTGCTTTGCTGAAAACGAAAAATGAAAATTGGTTCATTTTTCCTTTAAATTAGCAATTGAGCATACTAACCCAAAAAACGTATTCAATGTCTCGAGAAGCAGGTGGAATTTGATTATTTTGTTCCAGAAATTGCTGCATTGGATTAAAAATACTTGATCAATCTCCCTAGCGTCTTGACTTAGTCTAGTTAATAAGGAAACTCTCATTCACTGAGATTTTTACAACCAGCCCAAGAAAACGTACAGACTACAAAGCTAGCTCCTCAGAGTTTCGTATTCAATTCCACACATTCAAAGCTGTAAAGCTTCAGAAATTGGAACGACATCAAGGTATATTATATCTTCTCTTTTGCTCATCATCGGAGCTCTGTTTTTAAAAAAGAAAATCAAAGCCTCAAAAGAAAAGAAGAAGAAAGAAAGAAAAGAACCCAGTATCGGCTTGGATATAACTAAACTGCGATCATAATTGGAAAAAAAAAAAAAAAAAGGAGAAGGAACAACCCTAACCCTAAACACCAATGGCGTCGCAGTGTGAATGACAAAGGACGCCGTGTTGTTTTTATATATAGTAGATATATGGGCCGAAGGCCCAAGTCTGCAAAGTGGCTTTCTTATTTTTTGAGGCCTAAAAGGAGATAATTTAAGATCCATGTGGAAGTTCCGTGCAGAGGAAGGAAAAGTGAACAATTTACACAAAACATATGGTGTGCGGAGAACACACTATAGCGCCTCTCTCGTTTTGCCACCGATGCCCACTACATGGACCTTTTGATGATGCAATCCTTTTCATTCTTGCAAGTGTAATCTTATGAGCATGTTGTGATTTCTGTGTCCGAGATTCAATCTCAACTAGTTTAAGATTGTTTTTGTTGTACTTTCTCTTTAAAATTTAGATTTGTATCCAAAATGCCAACACGAAGTAAATTCACTCATTATTTAAGCCAACTACTCAATAATAACTAAAAAAACGGTGAAACAAGAGGGATCTTTGTTTTGGAACCGGCCTTAAATGTATAATTAAATGCATTTGGAGTCTCATTTTTACCTTTCAATCAAGTTAAACAAATAAAAACAAGAGGCCTTTACCGTCAAGATATGTTTGCCTTTTGTGCCTGGCTCACCCACAAAATAAGCAGAATAGTTCCCCTCCCAGCAACATAGCTTTTTTGGCGCCGCCAACACTAATGTCTCAAATTTCTAAATCCAACTACGACATGATTTGCAGGGTCGACTTGCTGAGTTGCTATCCCCTCCTCGACTCCAGGTATTGAAATCTGTTACTTCTAAAGCCAACAGCTTACATGGCTGGGAGTATTATTTTTAAGTTCCTAAGAGGCTGGTGGAAAGACAATATGATGTTTCAATCTAGGAGGCCATAATTGTAACCCCAATTACTCACAGCTATCTGGTAATTGAAAAAAAAAAAAAATAGAGTACGTGAAAGGTTCTGTTCTGTACATGAATTGTGAAGCACACATCAGAGTCTAAGAGAGAAAGCTGCAAAAGGCAAACAAGTATACTACGCACCTCGCATAGGCATTTTTCACCATGAAAAATAACTACACCAAAATAGCCAAGATGGATCTTACGTTGGTGCATTGGAAATTGAATGACCATAGAAATTCTCTAGACCAATAAATAACAAAGTACGTTACAGAGTAACTAACCAAAGGCACTTTCAAGAGGGAAAAACTTTGCACCAGGTCAAAATGGAAAACAAAGGTCCTGAAATAGTCATGAGAAGGGGGGGGCTCAACAGCCCACCTCACTCGAGCTAATTGTGATTCAGCTGTCCAAAAGCTTATATAACTGAAGCATTCAATGAAACTGCATGCAGACAATCTTAATATGTCTAGAGGGTTATGTAATCAATTTGTCTTTTAGGGAACACATCCTGGAACAGAACACTGATTTGAGTAATACAGGAAACAAATACCCTGAAAATCTGGATGTTAAACCAGGGAAGTAGGCAGATAAACAGCTACCAGGTTGACTGCAAAAGCTGAGCGGAGCCAGTAACTCAGGTTAGTGCTACTTTCACCCATTACATACTGACTTGCAAAAGAAACTGAAATGAACTTCAGTAACTCCTTGAAGAGACTCCTATACGAAAGAAACTCTTCATAAAAAGAGACAGATAAGGGCACAAGCAAAGGACTCGTGTTCATGGAACTGTCAGCTTCCCAGGGAAAGAAAGCTACTTCCCACAAAAGCAAACCATAATGCAGCCAAAGAACAAGACTTTGAAGGGGGCAAGAGCAAGGTTGTATATAATTTGCCATTGCATGGTCATGCTGCTTTGTTGGAAGGAGTACAAAGATGAGTAATGCTGGTAAGTTAAACATTCATAAACTGGCATCCTGCTCAGATTAGCAAATGTGTTCACTGAGTATTACTTTTCATCAGGCCAGACTAGCAACGTGGTGGACATACAAGGTTGAGAGAGAGAAAGAGAGATGTAAAAAGTTTGTAGTAGTGATGGAATGAAATGCTGAATCAAGGAAATGCAATGCAATACGTATTCTAGTTGAAAATCATATTTAGCCTCATGTTTCTTTCCTTCTACAAAAATGTGTCTTGTTTCATTGGAGTAATGCCAAGAAAACATGACACAGACACACCTGTTTACAGTGTAGTTAAACCTTTCGCATGACACCATCCAAAGGAGTGAGTTAAAGTGAATATGAAAAATAAAACATAGTGGCAAGAGGTTATATAAGAAAGATAAAATAGTAGACTGAACCCAGTATTTTCCCAATGTTATCAAATGTCTCCAAACAGACCAAGGAGACAATAGCCTGTGGGTTGTACGTTAGAACTTCAACAATATTAACCTTCCTATTTATAATGCAATCAAAACCAACTCTCTCATTAACAACTGCTCCATGAGTAGGGTAGTTCAGGCCAAGGTAACATGGTCAAGTTATGCATAGAAAAATCCTTTCCTCAAGAACTCACAAACATACAAGGAGTTCATTGAAAAAAAACCAACAGTAATGACTCCTACAGCCAGCAGAGTTCACTAGCTAACCTATTGCATAACACTTCAGCAAGTAATCAGAACTTAGTGCATTGCTACTGTAGAATTACTGTTACATTGGCACTGTCCTCGTTTTCAGAGTGGTCTGAGTTAAACTCAAGGTCAAAAGTAACAGCTTCAGAAGACACGTTCTACTTCACTGGTAGTCAAGAAAAAAAAGAGAGGAAAGTAAGTTATCATAACATTTCCAAGGCGCCCAACCCATTCTCACTGCAGCAGAGACTGAAGCCTAAAAACCCTAGTGTAAGCAATAACGCATCACGTCAAGCCAAACCAATAATGATAGAAAAATAACACATTGCATAAGGGGAAGCTATAGATGTTTCATCAAAATAGAGATTATTCATCATGTTCTACTACAACCCATCATGTTATTATTCAAGAACCTAACAAGCTGCAGCTCCACCCTTGTTCAAGAGCCTAACATGCTATTGTCCCCGCCTTGTTCTCTGTTGCTGCTGCCAGCTTAAATCCATGAAATTCACACACATTCTGCTCTCACGAGACTTCAAATCACTAGTGACATGACAAGATCTTCTATTATGATGATTCCTTTATAGAACACAAGTTTTGCATCAGAATCCAATTAAATTCTGTCTATGAATACAAGTTTACGAACACCCAGACAGTAATAAACGCACTAACTTCTACTAAACCAGGCAAAAACATCAAACCAACGTCTATCCATTTCTTCTACTAATCCTAAGTGAAAAAATAAAAGTAAACGTACAATTATTTTTTTTCACGCCCATTCTTGGGTCGACGAGGACAATAATCATTGCCACATAGTTTAATATTATCAACATTTGGCTATAATAAAACAAAGGTCTACAAAGTTATTTTCAATTAACAAAGAAAAAGAGATCACTCCATCAATGAACACAGTAGTAATTAATTAATTGATCACAATATCACAATTTTACGTTTTCATGAAACCCTAACAAAAGAAAGGCCCAGCAATGAAAATCAAATCTTGATTTATTTATTTTCTTAACGCGGTACTGAAGAAGATACCGATCCGATGATCAAACAGGGAGATTAGCTACGTCGTCATGTTGGAGGTGAGGATTAGTAGGGAGAGCGAGAGGGCGATCATCATCATCATCATCAGGATCTGTGGTGGAAACATTGACGCAAGAGAAGCGTTCAAGGGAAGAAAAGAAGGCGGAGATCACGGTGGCGCTGACCCAATTAGCTACATTATTCAAATTCTCCACCGATACAATGCTGTTGGTGGTGTTGGTGGTGGTGGTGCAGGCGGTGTTGATGTTATCGTTGCTGTTTTCCATTATCGATCAAAGGAAAAGGAGCTTGGGATAGATTTTTGAACCCTTATTGAGAAATTGAGGAGTCAAAATTGGCAGGGTAAGGTGGGCGAGCAAGGGTCACAATTTTGGATTTTGTGGGCTATTTAATAACGATATTAATCATCAGTCTTATCCGTGATTAGTATTTAGTGGGATAGAGTGAGATTTCGGCAATAATATCAAAAATTTATTAATAAAAATTAAATCTAAAAAAACAAAAACTATGTCAGCAGAAAGGGAACTTGTGACCTTCGAAATTAAAGAGAAAATTGAAAACATTGTGTCGTCAACTGGTTTTAAACAAAAACTTAGAATTCTATAATATGTAGTAATTTCATATATTTAAAAAAGAAGGTAGTTATGTTTTAAGAAAGATAGATATCATTATTATTATAACTTTTTAAGTGAAAAATTATTTTAATTATGTATTTTTATTTAAATTTATTCTACATATGTTATTAATTGTTTAAATTATTTTTAAATTTATTCACGAATTATTTATTATCGATGGATATTTGTCGAACCAAAATTCAATTTTAAATCAGAGTCTCGTAACTTATAATTTATTTAATTTTTGTTTTAAAAGTATCGTGCTATGTTTATGTTGGTACCTAAAACTAAAAGATTAATTAACTTATTTGTTAAAATTCAAGTTCAAGCAAAAAGTGTTGTTAACTTTATGAAAATTCTTTGATGTATTTTTTAATATGTTTTAAAGTTAAAATACCATGATAGACGCACATTGTTTCCTAAATACTAGGATACATGTTTTCCTAGTTGTTTAAAAACCAAGTTTTGATCAAAAGATAGTTCAAACTTGCTGAAACTTGTGGATATAATTTTTATTTTTATTTGAAAAATAAATATTTACACAAAAATACACACATAAAAAGGTGATAACATAGTTTTAAAAAATGATAATAATATTATTTGAAACCATAATAAAAAAATGCATGGGTGAAAAGTTATTATTTTTCAAAAATATTTTTTTCATATATGCGTATGCAATAACATAACAACAAAACTTTACAAAGTGATAAGAATGGTATTTAAATGCTAATAAAAATAAAATAAAATAATCTCATGAGTGATAAGTTGTTGTTTTTTTAAAATGAATTTTTTTTCATAAATATGCATACGTAAAAAGGTGACAAAACATATTTAGAAAATGAAAAAAAAAAAGTTAACTATAGAGGTGGTTCTAATTTAAAAAATAAAAAATATATAAATAATAACTGTCATACAAAAACCTTAGATAAAAAAAAATAAAATGAAGAAATAAGTTAGGATTTCACATTGGGGTTGATTCTAGATGAGGGAGGAGCTACTTGGGTGGCTAATGGTAGCTATTGGTGGTAGAGATAATCTTTGAATCGCCGGTTGATTTAGTTTTTGTTAACTTTATCTCTTTTTTAAGGTTCTCTTCTTTTCTCTTTGTTTTCTTCATCTTCTTTGTTTTTCTCTTCTTCTCTCTCTCATGTGATCATTTTTATCTCAACCAATCTCCATTTATAGCTCAAAAACAATCTTTTTCTTGTTTCTCTCTCTAAGTCATTATTCTCTCTCTAGCTCGAGGCCCGTTGTTTCTTGTTTTGCGTCTCTAATTATAGGCAAAGGTGAAGATTCTAGAACCTTTATTGCTGGTATGATCATGACTGTTGATCCCTTTAAGTCAATCTAAACCCTTTACAATGGTTAACATTATGACCGAGATGATTGCGTTACCCTTTCACACTATATTTTGTATTGTTTTATAGGGTTACTGTGTGTAAAGGTTAAGTATGATGTAGACATTCACATAAAGATAATAATGTTTTTATTGTCATTTACGGGTGTTATGAATAAGAGAAACAATGGACTAAAATGTGCCTTGAGACATTGAAGAAATGACAAAGGAAAAGGAAATAAAGTGTATGTAGGCTCAAAGAGAAAGAAAGCATTGTTTGGATACGCACCAAAATGGTGTGCATGTGATTTTTTTTTTTTTTTTTGTGGTTGGGATGTGAAACAATGTCGCTTTATGTAAAATCGATTATTTCACTTAGATTTTTTTTTGGTCAAATTCAAAACGATGTCGTTTTGAAAGTTTTATGTTTTTAAATTGATCCTTTACTTTTCCTGAATTGTCTATTTTAGTCATTGGTTTTATATTCTGGTTCTTGGCTTTATCATTTTTAATTTCCAACTAATTTTAGTCCTATTTTCCTCAATTTCTTTTCATTTTCACCTCTAATTGTGTCAAAATGGGTCCATGAATTTTGCACCCTTTTTAATTTGGTTATTGGCTTTTTAATTTTTGATATTTGGCCAATTTCAACTTTATTTCCTTTTTTTCTTTCTATTTTCACCGATAATTGCATAAAAACGAGTCCTTGAATTTTGACATCCTTTTCAATTTGATTCTTGATTTTTAAATATTCAATTTTTATCCAGTTTCACCATTTGTTCCTCAATTTCTTCTCAATTTTGTCCCTGATTGTATCAAAATGGGTCCCTGAATTTTGACACCTTTTTCAATTTGGTTCTTGGCTTCCTAATTTTCAATTGTTATCCAATTTTACTGTTATTTTCTTAACTTCATCCCTAATTGTATTACAAATGACCCCTCATCTTCTTCATCCTTTCTAATTTTATCATTGGCTTTCTAATTAGCCAATCTCAATCTTTTTATCAATATTTATTTTTAATTTCAACATTAATTCGTGATTTTTTCAATTATTGTTTTTGAATTTTTTCTTGAAATATCTTTTTTGGTTGAAATATTTTTTATTTTTGGGATATTCGAGAAGAGTAAAAAAACAAATTTCAGCATGCTTTAAGAAAATGGAATGAAAAGAAAACCAATAGGTTGACAAAACTTTAATCCACCGAACTCATCTGATTCTCTAAAAGATACGGGAGGTTTGCGTTTGCAAATATTAATGGATGTGCTTAGCTTAGCCTTACAAGCTGAATAAATTTATTTGAAGGCAATTCTATTATAAAATGTAAAAAGAAGAAAAAGAAGCAATTGGGCCATTTTAAGATGAAAAAAATCAGGCGTGATTGGGCTGTAGCCTGTGTGCCTGGCCCAAACCATAAATCCCAGGCGCTCTCTTGCCTAGAAAGCTAAGTCTTCACGCCTAGGTTCTTATTTATTTATTTATTTATTTTAACGGAGGTTGTCTGCTCTTTTTTTTTTTTTTTCAAACTATTATTGTGAACACGTATCTAGAATATTTTCCGACCAAGTGAGCTAGATTTCTATCTGGGAGTGTTTTTTAAAAGTACTTTTAAAAAAATTTAATTTTTTTTAAAGTAGTATATTTTTAATGTTTTTAAATCATTTTGATGTACTGATTTTAAAAATAATTTTTTAAAAATAAAAAAATATTATTGGTATACTTTTCTAAGTGAAAAGCACTTTGAAAAGCAACCAAAACCACACTCCCAAACACCCTCTAATAGATTTGGTAGGTGAAAAATAGGAGTTAAGTTTATTTTACTTTAAAAAGCTAATTTTTTTTTATCTACAAATATAAATAAAAAACTATTATACATAACTTTAAAATTCAATTACTAATCACAAAATACATTTTAATTATATAATTTTTTTTAAAAAAAAATCCTCAAGCCTCAATTTATCTTGTCGGGCATAATTAAAGACAACAAACACCTTCATTGAATTCTTAACAAATTGAATTCATAACAAATCATATTAATTATTTTTTTAAAATATAAACTAAAAAACATTAAAATTATAGTGGTGGTTGAAATTGTTCAATTTAAGAACTTTTTTTTATGATTTTCTTTTTGTTTTGACTTTCAAAAATTAAAATGCAAGAAAAATAAACTTATAAAGAGTTACATTTATTTAAAATATTTTTACTCGCCACTATATCTATAATATTTATTTTTTAGATTTTATGATTTATTATGATTTATAATATTATATTATTTTAATTTTGATTGGTAGAGTTGAGTTTGGAAAAAAATGAATTTTTTTATATTTTTAAATTGTTTTAATATTTTAATATTAAAAATAAAAAATATTATTTAAATATATTTATAAATAAAAAAATATATAACTTAAAAAACAGTTTAAAACCATATTCTCTCGGTTTCTCATGTAATATCCCATGTCAATCAGTATAAACAGTAAAAAAAAAATAATCAAAATGAATGGTCGGATTTGAATGGGAAAAACAAAAGGGAGTAGATCAAAGTCAATTTAGTTAAGGTTGACACGTACATTGATTGACGTGTCAAAACAAAAGTCAGTCACCCAAACCCGTCCAAGGATCCTGGAATGCCAGAACCCAATAGCCTAAAAGAAAAGAAAAATTGAATTAAAAAAAACCCACCCTCTTTCTTTCATTAAATTCCTATATAAACCACAGAAGTCCCTCTGAATCCTAAATTAACAGAATAGAATCCAATTCCAATTCCCAATATTCCAAACACCAAACACAAGGCTGCCAAAAATCCCTCTCTTCTCCATCCAACCCAATACCTCATTGTCATCAATCATCACATCTAGAAATTACTGAAATTCTTTCATCCTTTCTTTTTAAGATTTTTGAGCTCCTCGGTGTTGTTTTTATCGAGTGGATTTTGACACTTTTGAGGGGTTTTCTTGGATTTTAGGATTTGAAAACACCATGAGGCTGTTGAAGGTAGCTACTTGTAACTTGAACCAGTGGGCAATGGATTTTGACTGTAATTTAAACAACATAAAAGAGTCAATAACCCAAGCTAAACAAGCTGGTGCAGTCATTAGACTCGGCCCTGAGCTTGAAATCACTGGTTATGGCTGTGAAGATCATTTCTTGGAACTTGACACTATCAATCATGGGTCAGTTTCACTGTTTGTTTTTGTTTGTTATTTTTTTAGATTTTCATGATCTGGTTTTTGTTTGTATGGTGTTTTTACGTTGCTGAATTGGAAATTAATAGTAAGAGTTTGAATCTTGATTGCAGATGGGAGTGCTTGAAAGAGATATTGGTTGGTGATTGGACAGATGGGATATTGTGCAGTATAGGAATGCCTGTAATTAAGGGATCAGAGCGTTATAATTGTCAAGTTTTATGCTTTAATAGAAAGATTATTATGATTCGTCCAAAAATGTGGCTTGCAAATGATGGGAATTATAGGGAACTTAGGTGGTTTACAGCATGGAAACACAAAGATCAGCTTGTGGACTTTCAACTCCCTAGTGAAATTGCTGAGGCTGTTTTACAGCAATCAGTGCCTTTTGGTTACGGATACGTGCGCTTTTTAGATACGTAAGTGATAGTGGCTTTCTGGTGGTTCTTTTTGTTCTTAGTTTGATTTAGTTATGGTTAGATTGATAATTTAAGGGTTGATGTAGGCACTGCAGCGTGAGTGTATTCATAATGATTATTGATTTTTTTTTGTTATTGATAGGTTGTTTCAACTAAATGGTAATATTTGCATTTATTCATATGCAGAGCTGTTGCTGCTGAAGTTTGTGAAGAGCTTTTCACCCCTATCCCTCCTCATGCTGAGCTTGCGCTCAATGGGGTTGAAGTGTTTATGAATGCAAGTGGAAGTCACCACCAATTGAGAAAGCTTGATGTTCGTCTTCGTGCTTTTATAGGTGCTACTCATACTCGTGGAGGAGTATACATGTACAGTAATCAACAAGGATGTGATGGTGGCCGCCTTTATTACGGTATACAGATACTCTTAGTATCTTGGTGATTGCATTTAATTTTAACACTGCTTTTATTCTGTTTAGATCAAATATCTCCTGAATTTCATATAGAAGCTTATATGTTGCACTTATTTTGGTTTTTATGATTTGATGCTTACAACTTTTAATAAATCTGCTTATTCTTTAGGTAGTGCTTTAGTGTGTTTTTAAAAAAGAAAATTGTTTGAAATTTGTGGTTAAAATTTCTTTTGTCACAGATGGGTGCTCGTTCTCCTGAATTTCATATAGAAGCTTATATGTTGCACTTATTTTTGTTTTTATGATTTGATGCTTACAACTTTTAATAAATCTGCTTATTCTGTGTTTTTAAAAAAGAAAATTGTTTGAAATTTGTGGTTAAAATTTCTTTTGTCACAGATGGGTGCTCGTTCTCCTGAATTTCATATAGAAGCTTATATGTTGCACTTATTTTTGTTTTTATGATTTGATGCTTACAACTTTTAATAAATCTGCTTATTCTTTAGGTAGTGCTTTAGTGTTTTTAAAAAAGAAAATTGTTTGAAAATTGTGGTTAAAATTTCTTTTGTCACAGATGGGTGCTCGTGCGTTGTTGTGAACGGAGAAGTGGTTGTCCAAGGCTCACAGTTTTCTTTAAGGGATATTGAGGTTGTCACTGCGCAAGTGGATCTGGATGCGGTATGCTATACTTTTGCACCCCTGTGGAATATGGGTGTTCATGGATTGCAGAAATATTTTATTAGAGAGCATTGTGTAACATATGTTTGTCAGCTGATTTTGCTTTGTTGATAGAATTTTGCAGCATTTTCAGAAACTGCCATATTACTATATTTTCATGTTTTATGTTTGAGCATTTTGCTCTGACGCATGTAGTCTCTTTCTTGATGGCAGGTTGCTAGTCTAAGAGGATCTATCAGTAGTTTTCAAGAACAAGCAAGTTGCAAAAACACAGTATCATCAGTCCTGGTGCCATACAAGCTCTGTCAGCCTTTTAACATGCAAATGTCCCTTTCTAGCCCCCTTCAGGTTTCCTCTTGGTCCTTCACTATTGGTAAATCAGGAATGCTTGATGTTAGCGCCTGAGTTTTGAAGACTATCAACGAGTTTTCTAGATTATGAAACCTGTGAGTCAACTATCTAAGTTTATTGAATTAGGCATGATTTATGATTTGTAGATCAATTATCACTCTCCTGAGGAGGAAATAGCCTTTGGTCCTGGTTGCTGGCTATGGGACTATTTAAGAAGAAGTGGAGCTTCTGGATTCTTGCTTCCTCTTTCTGGGGGAGCAGATAGCTCCTCTGTGGCTGCTATTGTTGGCTGCATGTGCCAACTTGTTGTAAAAGGTCAGATTTTTCAATGTAACTGTTTCACTGTTTTAAGTTTACCCTTTTGTTCTAATTCCAACTACTGAAGGAGATCATAAGTAGCCCAGTTAACTAGCCACAACTATCAATACAAACATCCAATTGCCAATTGCCTAGAGCTGAATTCAGTACCCAACTCGCTATCCAGGATTGCATAGATAGAGCTAAGTGAAACAGTATTCTTTTAGGTAATCCCAACTATGCACATTAATGAATTAGATTGAGAATGTTTAGTTCATAATTATATTGGGAGAGGTTTTTAGCTGGTATTAATCATGAAACGTAGCTCTAGTTTATGAGGCTGTTAGGAGTGGACTAAGAAGAGTTTTGAGGTAGTATCTACTCTGCCCACCAAGCATAAATTTATGTGCAAAATGCTTTCAGTCGTGTGAACTCGAAACAGCCATCCCTAAATCCTATGATTACTTTTCATTGGTTGGTTATGCATTTTGATTGCAGAAATTGAAAAAGGGGATGAACAGGTCAAAGCTGATGCAATAAGAATTGGGAATTATACTGATGGGCAGTTTCCTACTGACAGCAAAGAATTTGCAAAGCGAATATTTTATACTGTATTTATGGGGTCTGAGAACAGGTTGGTACAGTGCATAGAATTGCTGCTCATCTTCTTTTTGTTGTTGTTACAGTTGTTTTACAGACAGGCTCACAAGCTCAGTATTGTCAATGCTATTGTAGGAATTTGCATTATTTATAGCAACCGTTTTTCTTTGATGCTGTCTGGATTATCAGTTGGCAGTGAATGTAAATCACTAAATCTTGGGAACTAATTTTTTGGACTGGTCCGAAGATTTTGTTATTTTGAAACATGAAAGTAAAGCTCATCGTTTTTTTTTCTTTCCCAACTTTATTTCCTAGCATTTAAATTTCTGTTTAGGACCAAACAGTTACTCTTGACTTGTTGCAAAACTATAACATTGTTAACTCGTAACAAAAGATTCCTTAACAAGTTCAGCCATATTAATGGGCTTTTATGTTAATGCATGTCGTTGATTGCTTTAGGATTTGGTATAAACACCAGATTTTTTGTGCTTGTCTGCTGTCTAAAAGTGGTTGTCAAGTAGAAAGATGCAGTGAATCTCCAAAGAGGATTGCTGGGATTGATTTGGGAGGAATTTCAGATATTGACGAGTCCCATTGCCAGAAGCCAACTTTCTGATACTTTATCTTGTTACTTAATAAAATTGTTTCATTCTTAGATTGATTGCAATAACTTGAGCTAGTGTAGTAACTGGATTTATCTTTCGTTTCCCCTTCAGTTCTGAAGACACAAAAAAGCGAGCAAAGGATCTAGCTGATGAGATTGGTTCATGGCATCTGGATGTTAGCATAGATGGTGTTGTCTCTGCTCTATTATCTTTGTTTCAAACACTTACAGGAAAGCGACCACGTTATAAGGTAAAATGATGTTTAGATAAACAGCCCCCAGTGGATGGCTTAGGAAAAAGAACTGCCTCCATATTTTCTTTCATGAGTGCCGTATAGTAATTACTCAGATTATGCATTGATGATTCAGGATCAATGAAATCTTAGCATTTGCTTTAATTTTCTTCCCGGGGCTATAATTTTAAGAATATCAGAATTTTTAAAAAAAAAAATTAAAAAGTTGCCTGGCTGGGGACTGAGTGAGCTTTATGATATCTTTTTATTTTTTTCCATTTTGCAGGTGGATGGGGGTTCTAACATTGAGAACTTGGGGCTGCAGAATATTCAAGCTCGAATCAGGATGGTGCTGGCATTTATGTTAGCCTCGCTCTTGCCATGGGTTCACAGCAAACCAGGGTTTTACCTCGTTTTGGGTAGTTCTAATGTGGATGAAGGGTTGCGTGGTTACCTAACTAAGGTACTGAATAACTTAAAAATCCAGATATTCCGTGTTTTTAGTTCTAAAGCGAGTATGGAGTATAGTTTAACAATTTGAGTAGAATTTTCACTTTTTCTAGTTTTGTAAATCAGATATATTCAGTTTTTCCTGTTAAGTGAATTGGTTCTGGGAGCTTGATGTTGATATGACCAATAGTTAAAATATTCAATCGAAATGGTCCATCTACTTTTGGGAATTCACTTTTCATGTCTTTTGCAGTATGATTGCAGCTCTGCAGATATAAATCCAATTGGAAGTATTAGTAAGCAGGACCTTCGAGCATTCTTGCGATGGGCTGCTGTCCATCTTGGTTACTCTTCCTTGGCAGAAATTGAAGCAGCTCCACCAACAGCTGAATTGGAGCCTATACGTTCCAACTACAGCCAGGTGAACTTTCATTAACCATATTCATTTGTCACGTTATAGACAGCAGCAATCTTATAGATTTTTAATCGCATGCCTGTGTTTGTCTCAAACTGATGCTTCTGCCTCTAATATGTATGCTTCTATCCAAGTGATAAACTAATTCCAATGCCCATTCTGCATGAGACAGCTTGATGAAGTGGACATGGGAATGACATATGAGGAACTCTCAGTTTATGGAAGGCTGCGAAAGATCTTCCGCTGTGGGCCAGTGTCAATGTTTAAGGTTTGGTTTGGGACTTCTTATTATGTATTATAATTGACTCATTGCATTTGAAGTCTCACATCTACTGGTGCTTTTATCCGTGATTTCAGAACCTCTGCTACAGATGGGGGTCGAGATTATCTCCATCAGAGGTGGCTGATAAAGTAAAACACTTCTTCAAGTACTACTCCATTAATCGGCACAAAATGACCGTCTTGACACCTTCTTACCATGCTGAGGTATTGCATTGTAAATCTGGAACTTCAAACCATTATTGTAATTCAAAAAACTGATATTCCTCTGTCTTTGTGCAGAGCTATTCACCTGAGGATAACAGGTTCGATCTGCGTCAGTTTCTCTACAATGCAAGATGGCCCTATCAGTTTAGCAAGATCGATGAACTTGTTAAGGAGTTGGATGGTGATAAAGTTGCTTTTGGAGAAACTAGCGACCAGGATAAATCAAGAGCAAATGGATTAGGGATGGGAGTTGTAGCAGCAGGCTCAGGCGATCCAAAATCTGGTCTTTAATTTGAAGAAAAGGCTTGCTTATCCGCTCATTGTGTGCAAATAAATATTTTTCACCATAATTGATATTCAATTTATGTCAGGAAAATAAGTGAAAAATATTTTCTTTTTCATCTGTTTCGTTGGGGTAAAATGTCTCTCACTAACAAGAATGGGTCCATTCACCCCACATACGATGTATATTCCTTCGTTAATCCTGAGAGAACACCTTGTTCTCTTCTCTACTTGATAAAGCAGATATGTATGCTTTGTGTGCAGTCTCTATTTGCTTTTACTCAAGTCTCAGTTGCGTTTACCTAGTTTTTTTCCAAACTAGCAGTGGAAAAAATATTTTCTAAACTGGCTGTCAGATTTTTTTTTCTGGGGCATGTTACATGCACATAAACAAAATTTTTTGACATGTTGATGCCTGTTCCATGCGCCAGCAGGTGAGCATTTCACTAATTTTAGGCAGAATGATGCAGACCAGAACGAAACTCACACGCGTTTTAACAAACAAGGGTTTTTTTGATCTGGAATTCCGCAGAAAAACAGAAGAAAGAGAGATATTTGAGTTAACTACTCAAAGGAATTTTTGTTTTTATTCCAGCTGTCTGTCGCAAAGCGATTACAATCAAATAAATAGAGGAACTGACGTTTTAGACTCCTAAAACAATTCCATTAAATCAGGAAACAGTCCTGCATTAACTAACTAGGAAATAAAAGCTGAATGAAGAAACGGAAAGGAAACTAAACTCTTAGACTCCTAAAGCAAACAACCCCGAATTAATTAGGGAAATAAAAGCTAAATGAGGAAATGGGAATAAAACTCCAATTGTTACGTAAAAAACTTAAGGTGCCCAGTTGTGAAATTTATGACCCAACAACGTCTAGCCCTTTTGTTGTTTTGGGTGTTCTAAGCGCCCCAAATATGAGCTTGCCACCCGGTCTGCATCACAGAAGCTCTTGGGGTGGTGTTTCTTTGTGTTTATGAATTTATCTTATCATTATGGACTATGAATTTGTCCAGCGTTATGGTACTAGATGTGTTATTATCAGGAGGGGTATGTTACTGGCATCTCTTTTTTTTTTTTTTTTTTTATTCTCTCTCCTTTGAATATTATGCCAACCTATTCTTAGTTGAGAAAAAATAACTATTTTTATTAGCATTAAATAAGAAATTTGGTGGAATAAATGAAGAAAGGGATTTAAAAAATGAAAGGAAATTATTTTTGCTCTACCTTTGCAATTAGTTAAATTGTGTTAGATTGGTAATTATTTTTTTTAATTATATTAGTTTGAGAAATATTTTTTCTACTTTGCGGGAAAAAAACCAAGACCTGGAGATTGTAAAAAGAAACCACTTGACAGCGCTAGTCTGGGCATATTCACACCAAAACCAAGATTTCACTCAGGTTTTTGGGTTTAAATGCCCACAAATTGGATCAGATCGCCGTAACTTCTTCTGTCTTCATCTGAAATAAAAGAGGAGCAATAAAGGACAAGCCCTTTCGTAGGTTAGGTTGGACATTGCTTCCAAAGAAAGAACAGATACACGACACAAGCAAACAAATAATGAGGGAGAAGACGACTGCTTGTCTTGCTTGCTGCTGATTTTGCAAGTAATTCTCTGTCCTGATTATTCAAGACCTCGTAAGTTCTAGGGCCCTGTTTCTTTCATCGTGCACAACACTACTCAATCTTGTATCAAGAATATCATCATCATCACGGACCTACCTTCTAACTCGTAGAAGGTGTTTTAAACATGTAGAGAAAACAAACTATTCCATGTATTTTCAACCTCAAAAAACAAAAAAAAGGGGGATATGTTATTTTAACCCTTTAGCTTTCTAGGATCAGCAAAATTATCCTCAACTTCATCTAGCCTACATCCTCATCGGTTGCCCTTGCTTTCCAGCAGGGGTAGAAGGAAGCAGAAAGATTCTCAGAGTTCATCTTGAGAGTCGTCCTCGGAATCTTCTGCTGATCCACCACCTGGGGCTCCAGCAGATCTCTGGTACACGGCAGTGATGATTGGGTTGCAAACAGCTTCCACCTCCTTGAGCTTCTCTTCATAGTCTTCTTTCTCGGCATTCTGGTTGTCGTCCAGCCATTCAAGGGCGTCCTTGGTAGCAGTTTCTATTTTCTCCTTCTCATCAGACTCGAGCTTGTCAGCAAGCTTATCTTTGTCGTTAATCTGGTTTTTCATGTTATATACATAGGTCTCCAAACTGTTCCGAGCATCAATCCTCTCCTTCACCTTCTTGTCCTCCTCGGCAAACTCCTCTGCCTCACGAACCATGCGCTCGATTTCCTCCTGGCTCAAACGACCCCTGTCATTAGTGATGGTGATCTTCTCCGATTTACCAGTGCCCTTGTCTTCGGCCTTGACATTCAGGATACCATTGGCATCAACCTCAAATGTGACCTCAATTTGAGGGGTTCCCCTGTTACAGTCAAAGGATCAGTAAATATCAACTCCTAGAAAAATAATGGATCATATGCTGGAAACAGGTACACGAGGCAGACCTTGGAGCTGGAGGAATGCTAGTCAAATCAAATTTACCAAGCAGCCTGCAATCCTTTGTGAGACTCCTTTCACCTTCAAAGACCTGTAATCAAACCAGAATCCACCCAATTAATATACAGCTAATTTTAGTGTCAAATAATAGAAAAGTACATGTAACAATAATTTTACCTGAATGGAGACAGTAGTCTGCTGATCCTGGTAAGTGGTGAAAACTTGAGATTTCTTGGTTGGAATAACAGTGTTCCTTGGAATCAACTTGGTCATCACTCCACCAACAGTTTCAATACCCAGGGTGAGGGGAGCCACGTCCAATAGAAGAATATCTGCATCCAGAATGCCGCGGCGGCCATTTTCAATCACAGCTCAACTAAAATGGTTATTTAATATCATAGGGAACCACATTCAAAAGAAATGGCAATACCTTTGGTTTCATCACCGCCCTCTCCACTCAATATACCTCCTTGAACAGCAGCACCAAAAGCAACAGCCTCATCAGGGTTCACACCCTTGTTAGGCTCCTTTCCATCAAAGTAATCCTTAAGAAGTTGTTGAACCTTTGGAATTCTGGTACTTCCACCAACAAGAACAATCTCATCAATCTGATTCTTCTCCAAACCAGCATCGTCCATAGCCTTCTTCACAGGTCCCATGGTCTTTCTGAACAAATCGTTGTTCAACTCTTCAAAACGGGCTCTGGTCAGTGGCTCAGAGAAATCCATACCATCATGGAGTGATTCAATCTCTACTCGGACCTGGTGCTGGCTGCTAAGAGCTCTCTTGGCACGCTCACATTCCCTCCTGAGTTTTCCAAGAGCCCTGTTGTCCTTGCTGATATCCTTTCCATGCTTTTTCTTGATCAACTTAATGAAGTACTCCATAATCCTCTGGTCAAAATCCTCACCTGCAATAAAATAGACCGCATGAGCTTAGCATCAACAATCACAATATATCATTAGGAAAAAAAACACAGAATAATAACAGAAGCAAAAGGAAAACTAAAGCAGAGCTAACTATCATTCTCACCTCCCAAATGCGTGTCACCATTGGTGGAAAGAACCTCAAAGACACCGTTGTCAATTGTCAAGACACTGACATCAAATGTACCACCACCAAGATCAAAGACAAGAATGTTCTTTTCACCACCCTTCTTATCCAAACCATAGGCAATAGCAGCGGCAGTTGGCTCATTAATAATTCTAGCCACATTGAGTCCAGCTATGACACCAGCATCCTTGGTAGCTTGCCTTTGGGCATCATTGAAGTATGCTGCACAATGAATAAGATCACCAAATCACTAACAGTTAACAACTGATGATACCTTTGAAAATAACTTACGTGACCAAAAAAATAACTAACCAGGAACAGTGACAACAGCATCCTTAATTTTCTTTCCAAGGAATGCCTCAGCTGTTTCCTTCATCTTGGTCAAAATCATAGCACTAATCTCTTCAGGACTGAAGACCTTAGTCTCCCCATCCTTAATCTTAACTTGAATATAAGGCTTTCCATCCTTATTCACAATCTTGTAAGGCACAAGTTTCATGTCCTTCTGCACCTCTTTATCCTCAAACCTGCCAAACAATAAACCTTAGTGACCAAATCATTCCCAAAAACTTACAACAACAAAAACATAGGAAAATCATTTATTACTTTCTTCCAATAAGTCTCTTGACATCAAAGATGGTCCTCTCGGGATTGACAGCCGCCAGATTCTTGGCTGCTTCACCGATCAACCTCTCACTGTCAGTAAAAGCCACCCACGATGGGGTAATACGGTTTCCTTGGTCATTTGCTATGATTTCCACATGACCGTTCTTGTAAACACCAACACATGAATATGTCGTTCCAAGATCTATTCCAATTACTGTTCCTAGCTTCGTTGCCTCCTCTTTCGCAATCGAAATCGCAAACAAACACCCTATAACAATAAATAAATAAATATTTAAAAATATATCCAAATTAGTGTCCCGATTCTACTTTACTATTATTTAATAAATAAATAAATAAAATCTGGCACTACTAATAGCTACTTTTGATTATCGCACTATAAACGACACCGTTCAGCAGCTAAAACAGTAAATCGTTTCCTAATTAACGACAACAGCACTATAAACAAACAGATCTAACGGAAGCGTATAAGAGCTTAAAAAAATCAATCCAGATCTGCAGCATTATCTCTATCAGAATCAAACCAGATAAAAAGAAGAATAGAAAAGCGAATCAGATCTATCAAGTTGAAGAGATCGAAAACACACCGAATAAGAGAATCGCGGATACCACAGCTCCACGTGCTCTCCACGTGCCCGCCATCACCTACTCTCTGTCTGTCTGTCTGCCTCCCTCTCTCTCTGAATCTACAATGGAGGAGTTTCTGGTTGTTTCGAGAGTGAATAATATTCCCGAGAGCGTGTGATGTTGAGTTCTGCTTGTTTCAGTGTTTCTCTTCTGTAACGCGCGTTAATGAGCTTTATAGTATTAACGACTAACGAGGCTCCATGCGTAGCTTGTGGAACTGAAACAAGAGCATGTCATTGCAACTTACGTGGACCAATAGTAGTTTGAGTATGATGCGATCGGCCAATTAAATTCGAGCTCTTGCTGGGGTGATCGTGGCCGTTTGTTATTGGCAATTATTACGTGTCTTGGTCCAGCCTTCCAGGCTTGCATTGTTTTTCTAAGGTCCAATATATTTGTAAAATCTCAAGTTGACCCGGTCGAAAATTTTTTAACTTTATTTTTTTTTTTTACCCGGGGTGTCCGGGCCAGCTTACGCGCACCACAACTAATTCCCGGACCCACTGAACACCCTGCAAGCCCAGTAGGTATGTAAGACACCGCGGGGGTGACAGGCGTGCACGCTAGGGCTCGAACCCAGGTGATAGAGGCAAGGAAACCTTGCCTCTGCCGCTGGGCTACAAGCCCTGGTGCCAAAAATTTTATTACTTATTATCATAGGTTTTAGACTCGGTCCGGTTCAACGTCTGAATTCCTGATTTTAACCGGGTCACCTGGATCAATTCTTTTTTTTAAAATCAAAACGACGTCGTTTTAGTAAAAAAACAAAAGTAAACAGGTTGCAACCAGGTATTGCCGGGTCAACCAGGTCGCTGGGTCACGTCGAGTTTTTCCTTCCCCTGTTTTTTCTTCAACCCAGCCCGGTTCCAGCCCCGAGTCGGTTGGAACCTTGTTTTTTAAAACCTTGTTTGTTCGGTAAGAAAGTTTTTTAAAATTATTATTTTTAAAATATTTTTTGATATTTTAATATATTTTTAAGTGAAAAACATTTTAAAAATAAACTGCCATCATAATATCAAACACGCTCCACATAGCTAGTATTCCGAGCTTTAATTTCTTTTAATTAATTAAGTATACATATTTTTTTATAAAAATAAAAGCTTTTATTTTCATCCATACTCTAATTAGCATATGGATTACAATAATAATTCACAATGTATTTCTTTTCTTTTTGACCCTTTTTCTCCTTTGGTTATTGATTTTTTTATTTAATTTTTATATGATGTGTTTATAGTGATTTAGAGTTGATAATTTATTTTAATTTACCTTTTTATATGGTTATCGTGGTATCAAAAAATATCTCAGTATCGTGTTAGTATCAGAAAAAATATCCCAGCATCGGGTTGGTATCAAAAAAATATCACAGCATCAGGTTGGTATCGAAAAAATATCACATCAACGCGGTATGATTTATTTTAAAAAAAGTTTAATTAAATAACAAATAATTAAAAAAACTAGGTTATGAAATTTTGTGAAGTCAATGATTTGGTTTGTGAGTTTGATAAGGTAACCTTAGTTTTCCTAGTTCGTGAGTTTAGCAATGATTTTTCTTTTTACTAATTGAATTTGATTATGTGAGTTTATTTCTTTTATC
Source organism: Populus simonii (assembly GCA_007827005.2). NCBI lineage: Eukaryota > Viridiplantae > Streptophyta > Magnoliopsida > Malpighiales > Salicaceae > Populus > Populus simonii. The sequence goes on along the minus strand of CM017466.2, from coordinate 16,805,607 downwards.
ATATAGTTTAAACAAAATAGTTTTGAAAAAAAAAACATGTTATTAAATTTTAGAAAGTTCACAGGCCTGTTGACAAGTTTAGCAAGTTTAACTTTTGTTTTTTTTAATTTTTTTTTCAATTTCATCCTTTGATATTGAGCTGATTGATAATTGAGTTTCATAATATGTTTTGTTTTTTTTTTTTTATAAGGTTATCATAATCTTAAAAAAAAATCTTAGTATTGGTTTGACGCTTGATTTCGCAAGGGTATATCTTTGTTATCATATGGTTAAAAAATTGTTTAGAAAAAAAAACTTATTAATCCTAACGGAGCCCATTACCCAGTTTGTGGGTTTGATGTGTTAACCTGAGTTACCCGATTCATGGGTTTAGCGGGTTTACCCATCAAACTTGATATGTTTGTTTTTTAGTTTTTTTATCCTTTAATTTTTCTAATTATTTTTTATATTTAATTCTTCTTTAATATTGAATTGGTTAATAAATAGAATTCATGATTTATTTTTTTCTACTTTCTATAGGGTTATCACGATCTCAAATAAACATCTTTTTTAGGATCGGTGCTCAATTTTACAAGCATCTATTTTTTTATAAAATTAAATAAAAATAATTTAAAAAAACAACAAAGTTATTAAATTCATTGAAGTTCATGGCCTAAGTTGCAGGGTGACCGAGTTCGATCCAATTTGGTATCATCTCAATATTAAAAATTATCATTTTACCCTTCACCTTTTATTTATAAAGCTTTGATTAAGGGGTAAAATGATCTTTGCACACGGTTAATTTGTCACCCTTTATTTGTATAGGGACAACAATCTCTTTTCAATTTTTATAACATTACAATTACCATATTGCCCTTAAAAAGTTAGCAATAAGAACCTTTGATCCAGGGGCCTTATAGTAATTTTGACTTTTTAATGAATAGTTAAATTACTCTATTATCCCTACCATTAAATTTTTTTTTAGCCTTGGCTTAGGGGCTTGATTGTAATTTCATAATAATTTATTATTATTATTATTGTTTAGTTGTAGGGGTATTTTTGTTTTTTTTTTACAAATTAATAATCAATGTGATTACTCCATTACTCTTGCCATTCAAGATTTTTAGCCTAGAACCTTTAATTAGAGAGGCGAGGTCTGCAGGAGGAGCAGGTAGATACCTAGCATTTTTTAAATTTAGTTAGCCTTTTGTTAATATTCTTTATATATGTGCGTGTGTGTACTAGTTATGAATATGGATGATAATGGGTATATCCATGAGTAAGGTTTTGCAATATATATACTCAAACTCGAGCCTATTTTTTTACCCAAACTTGATTAGATATAAACCAAACACAACTCTATTAGGTTTGGAGCACCTGTTGGTTATCGACAACTTGCCTTACCCACTCCCTTATTTTGTTATTGATTTGATACCCATCTAAAGTCATCATTCAAGCTCATCAATATAACATTTAAGAAATTTCCAGCTATCTTCACACCTCGAAATATTAGGTGCGATGAATATATGCACTGTAACTTTTAAAACAATAAGCCAAAAAACTATATCTTCTCCCTCAACTTTAAGAACCTTTAATGTTGCAATAATCTGAAGCTTTGGTAATGCAATCACACTCGTATTTGTATGTATCATAATCAATTCTAACTTCCATCTCTTCTCAACAGATCTGGATGAGAACCTAGCCAAGACTAGCCTGAAAGTTAATCCAAAAGTGACCCAAACCGGTTCCAGCCTTTTCCTCCTCCCCTCATAAGAAACACTAGATTCTAGCATAATAATAGAAAATAAGAAAACTCAAGATCCAGCCTATTCATAAAAAAATACAAGCTGTATTTAATTGTTTCATTTTTGTCATAATTATACTGTCGATAACTTGTAATGGTATCATTTGGTTTTTGAGCAAGCAACTAAATCTCTTAATCAACTTGGATTTGATTTTGTTGTTTCATAATAGAAATATTAGTACAAAAAAAGAGAGAAAAGAAAGCTAAAAGAAAGGAGTAAGAAGAAGCGACCGGAGAATGGAGAGGTTAGAAAAGACAGAGAGTTTATGTATAAAAAAACCCTAGATTATATATATATATATATATATATATATATATATATATATATATATATATATATATATGCTTGGCACAAATTTAAAATTTTCAAACTTTAAGGTTATTTATGTAATTCAAGTCGGGTTCGGCAATATCCATACTTTACCCGAACCTGACTTTTTAACTTCTGATATTACCCAAATCCTACTCGAACATTAAAAAAAAAAATTTCTTATCCATTTGGATTAGTATTCATCAAGTTCTAATGAAATTATCATCTCTAATTATGAAATGTGGGATGAAAGGATATAAATAATGAACAGAGGAATATGAGATATACATGAAGTTACCATGTGAAATTTATTTATGATACAATTTTATGCGGGAAATAACGACATAAAATTTTGGATAGGATCCAATATAAAAAAAAACTCTACCAAAATTTTATTAAATTTGATAAATTATATAAATAGTTTGTTTAAAAATAATATAAAATATTAAATGAAAGTTGTCCAAGAAAATAAATCCATGGAGTAAAATTAAGTAATATTATGGATGCAAATCGAGTATTGCATTGCATCGTAATATCCTGAAAATAATGTATATATTAATTTGTTTTCTATCCAGTACATAATACATTTAGAAAGTTGAAAGATAAGTTAATTGAGATACAAGAATAAATAACTTGTAATAAGTAGAAATTATGAATATAGGCGTTGTTATTTAAAATAGAAGATTCAATTGCATGAACATATTGATACAAGTGTATATAGAGTGAGAAAAAAATCGAAAAATTAATTAAACTGAAAAAATAAAATAAAATAAAATCAAAAAAATCAAACAGTTAAAAAAAATAACAATATAAATTTATTTTTCTTTCTCCCCTCTTCTTGTAATTTATACCATCTCATGTAATATATATTTTTTAAATATTGCATTTATTATAGACGATAATTTTAAATGTTGTGTTTTTCGACTGCAACATGAACTTATTTCGTCATTTTTTTTTTCTATCTGTTCTATTTTGCCATTTTCTTTTAAATGGGGTTAATATGCAAAAATACCAGGCAATCTCAGCCATAGAAATCACTGGACCCCACAATTCGCCCTTTTCATTTCTACAACGCGAGAGAGGCTATCACTCCTAACCAAGCTCAACGAACTCTCTCTCGCTCACAAAAAAAAAAAAACTTCCAACAAATCCTTTTTTTTTTTAATCTTTTCTGTTTTCACTTATTTCTTTTCAAATGAAACCCGACCAGTAATCACTGAAAATTCGATCAATGGCGATCGCATCTCCATCGACAACAATCTTTTCTGCTTCCTTCTGTTGCAAACGAGCTGAGTCTCCTCACCCAACTCTCTTCCCTTCTATCTTGTCCACTCAACGGGCTCACCGCCTTCCAACTCGCCGATTCGCGATCAACTCCCGACTCAACTCCTCAAAATTCTGCGGCTTCCTCTCTCCTGACAATGGAGGAAGCGAAGATTTCGAGCAGTACGAGCTTCAACACGGATTCACTGGCCCGATGGAGCGGCGGAAGAAGGGATCGCCAGTGTACGTGATGCTGCCAGCGGATTCGGTGGCGAAGGATGGAAAAGTGAGGAGGGTTAAGGTCTTGACGGCGTCTTTGAGGGCGTTGGTGACTGCTGGAGTGGAAGGTGTGGTTATGGAGGTTTGGTGGGGGGTAGTGGAGAGGGAGAAGCCTACGGTTTATAATTGGGGAGGATATTCGGATCTTGTGGCGTTAGCCAGACGGTGCGGGTTGAAGGTTAGAGCTGTCTTGGCTTTCCATCAACATGGCATTGGACCTGGAGACCCTTTATGGTGAGAACTTATTGATTTTAGATCAATTGTTTTAATTTCTTGTTTTGTTAGTTAATCGTGTGGTGTTTCTTTTAGTTTTAATACTGGGGGTTATGCCAATTGGTAGTGATTTTGGGAATTCGAGTTTGTTGTGGGGGGCTTTGATTTAATGTGTGGAGATTGGAGGGGTTTCTTATTGTTAATTGAAAGTTGTAATCGTTTTATGATTATTACGTCAAATCTTCTGTTCTATTGGCCTTCTCTTTGTTATTGTATACATCCTATCTTCAGTGAATACTTTTGTCGTTGTTAATGTCTTCATTGCAATTCTATCAATTCACTTTATGAAATAAATGTAGGTGGCTGTGGGAATACTGAATATGTGGGAGTTTTTTAGTGCATGTCTCAAGAATGTGATAATGCTTGATTGTACTGTGTTACTGCTTCCCAAGGTCAGTGGAATTCGTTTATAATAAGGGCTGTTGAATCTCGCAAAGCTGTAGAAAAATGTAGAGCCTAAGGTGTGATGAATCAGATGAATGAGTGAATTTTTCTCTCAAGAACTCGGTTGAAGATTTCTTCGGTTGTCACATACTTTGGGGGAAGGCTTTGGGTGCATTTTCATCCCTTCTCTCTCTTGACATGACTAGGTGATTGGAACTCCTTAGGCTGATATTTAGAAACATATTTGAAATCATGTTTTTTTAAAAAATTTAAAAATTTTATGCTTAATTTTTTTTTTAATGTTTTTGAATTGTTTTGATGTGTTGATATTAAAAATAATTTTATTTTTTAAAAAATATTATTTTGATGCATTTTCAAGCAAAATATACTTTAAAAAACAACCGCTACCATACTTTCAAACACACACGTACTAGATTCCAGCAAAGGTGTAAAAGAATAATTGAGTTCAAAATGTAGAGCTTAATCATGTGAATTTGAGCAATTTTTCCCTTAGAGAACTCAATTGAAGATTTCTTCAATTTGTCATACATTTCAAGGAGTAGGTTTTGGCTGCAATTTTTGCCCCTTTCCCTTCTAGCATGTTTAGGATAGTGTTTGGTTCCTGTATGAGATAACAAAGACAAAGACAGTAGGGACATAGTTGACAATATAAAATAAATAGTGATAAAATTATACAAGACAAGCGAATATCTTTGTATGGTTGATGGTCAACAAGATATAATAAATATAAAGAAGTCTATTTTACCCTCAACATTAATTAGATTTTTTTCTTAGTTTATATTGAGTGTTGAAATTAATAACAACATAATAACTTTAGTTATAAAACCCAAACCGGCCTGGCGGGTCGACCTAAGACCTGGAGCATGGACTAGTCTAGGTTTAGAAAAATAGAGGATGAATAGACCTGATTTAACCCGATAAAAACCCAGGTCAAATTGTGATCTGGTCGACCTAGGATAAAACCTGGTCAAAACCCGTAACTTTTATTTTGATTTTTTTGGGTCAAAACGATGTTGTTTTGATCATTTTTAAAAGAAATTTTTTTGGGTGAACCCAAGTTTACCCTTCCGACCTGTGACCCGGACTTTGCCCTAGGTTGAGTTTTAAAACTATAATCATAATCATTTTTATCATTATATGTCCTAATTGAATAATTTTGGAATTAAAGTTTTTTTATAATGATGTTTTAGGGAAAAAATATAATAAATATCATATGCAAAGACATGTTTCCTATGCATCTCTTGTTTCGAAAATACAGAAATTCACCCCAAAATTGTCCTGGAGAAAGATTTATTTTCATGTCTGTCATTTTAATCAAACATGATTTTATCTCAGTCTTCATTTTTTTTAAATCTTGGGATAGCAATCGTTATCTAGATGATTGTATTTCCTAAGTTGATGGTTTCAATGTGTGTGCAAGACCTAAGAAACTATATTCACTTCCAGTAGTTTTATCCATTGAGTTTTATGTTCTGTGTATATAATGAATGGATGGAACAGTGTGTTATTTGTCTAGGATCTTCATTCTGATGGAGTACCAATCCAAATAAAATTGAAACAGCCTCTAGAAAGTTTTGGAAGACATTATCGGGAAAAGTAAAATTATGCATGTAGTGTGGTCAAGGTTCCGCGAATCAAGCACAATGCAGTAGCTTTTACACATTCGATGAATGCTGATGATACAAATGGTTTTATTCTTTGGATAGTACGATACGTTTTACAACATTGATGGTCTGAACCATCTAACCATGTTGATCTTTGGCTTATACAATCCCCTCCTAATTTTTTTTTATCTGTCTTGAGTAACCTCTTAGTCATAGATCATTGACCAGATTGCGTGTTGCTTTCTTGGCAAATTTGAAGTATTTGTTGCTACCAACCTACCTTGAACCTAAAGTGTTTAGTTCATGGTCTGGTGTGGTGAGGGCAACCTTTTGGCTCCTCTATCTTCTTTCTTTGTTGGGCTTCTGGTAGTATTTGAATTTAGTGAGTCATATTATGCATATGTTGGATGCATTTAATTTTGGCACCATAAGTTGTCTTACAGACATTTTTCAAAATTATTGGCTCTTACACTGTGTTTCAGGGTGATAGTCTGTTCTGAAAGAAAAATTCTTTTTGACAAATTTGATTTGATAATTTTCCCTCAAGCTTGTTGTTTAGCTTTCCTTCTTGTTTGTCTATATGCTAGTGGCTCTCAACAATTTGTTTTATGTGTTGAAGGATTTCTCTTCCTCAATGGGTGCTTGAAGAGATGGATAAAGATCCAGATATAGCGTATTCTGATCGATTCGGTAGAAGAAACATGGAATATATTTCTCTTGGATGTGACATGTTTCCTGTGCTGAAGGGACGATCACCACTCCAAGCTTATTCAGATTTTATGATGAACTTCAGAGATACTTTTAGACCTTTACTTGGTTCTGTCATTACGGTGAGATGATACTGTTTACAGTGCAGTAAATCACTGCTTCAATCATTGACAACAGATTCTTTGATGTTGTAAGTCAGTTTTCCTGATAGGTCATTTTGTAGGGGGTCCAAGTCGGCATGGGTCCTGCAGGTGAATTAAGGTACCCTTCATGCCCATCACAGGAGCTCGCATGGGCTTGGCGTTCACGTGAACTTGGAGAGTTCCAATGCTACGATAAGGTACAGCAATAAGTGCAATTTACTTAAAAGCATCTAAATCTTTCATGCTTCATAATGGGTTGCTCCAACCCATTTGCAATCCCTGACCATCTTGATTTGACTGTTTGCAGTATATGTTAGCATGTCTGAATGCCTGTGCTCATGATGTTGGAATGCGTGAATGGGGATATGGAGGCCCGATTGTTGCTGGTAATTTGATGCATGGCCCTGACAATACTCATTTTTTCAAAAGTAACGGCGGATCTTGGAATACCCCATATGGGGAGTTTTTTCTTCAATGGTATTCTGGGATGCTGCTGCTTCATGGGGAAAGGATATGTAGGGAAGCCAAGACCATCTTTCAGGGCACTGAAGTTGATACTTCAGCCAAACTTGCCGGGATCCACTGGCATTATGACACACAATCTCATCCATCTGAGTTGACAGCTGGCTACTACAATACTTCAAGAAGAGATGGGTACTTGCCGATTGCTCGCATGTTCGGCAGATATGGTTTCGGTTTATGCTGCTCCGTCTTTGGGATGAGAGACGTGGAAGAAAAACAGACAAACCCAGTTAGCAGTCCAGAGGATTTTCTTAAACAGCTTTTATTGGCAGCCAGGGTCTGTCAAATACCAGTGGAAGGTGAAAATTCTGCCACCTTTTCGGAAGAAGAATCGTATGAACAGGTGCTAAAGATGTCAAAATTCTTTTCACATGGTCCTGGAAACCCCTCGTTTTCTTTCAACTTTATGAGGATGGACAGATACCTCTTTGAACAACATAACTGGGCTCGCTTCACTCGTTTCGTAAGGCAAATGTCAGGGGCCAATATTTTTCGAGCCAGATTAGATTTTGGAGGCGATGTACACCCAACTTCAATGTCAGATGCTGTAAAAGCTAAGAGTTGCATATACATATTGTTGAGGAAGAAAAATCAAACCCATATCCAAACCAGCAAGGCAAATCTTACACTTCGACCGCCATCAGTCGGTCTATGTTCCTATAGCAGTACATAACGTGGTGATTTCTGATAGATTGTCGCCAAATGTGCAGTGATGCCTCACTTTCAATCATTTTTTCCCCTTAACCATGCAGGGTTCTTATGGACCAGATTAATTGTCTGTGTACATCTTGCCTCCCTAATATTTTTGAAGTGGCTGGCGTCTCATCAATTTGTACTTGAAAACATTTCTTATGCTTGTAATGATACATAGTACAAATCTGTTCTCTCTGCATGGTGAATCAACCCCTGTCGGCATGTCTAAAATTAAATGGTTGTTGTGAGAGCATGTCGATGGTGCTTTATTATTATTATTATTATTATTTATTTATTTTATTTTGAGGCCAATTACTTGGGTTACAATAACACTAACACAGCTGTGGCCTTGTGGTTGTTGGGTAGCTATTCTCTAATTCCCAATTCCCCTCGAGTCTAAAATTCTCATCTCCAATTCCAAATCTAATCTGCTCTATGACATTACAATTGTATTAAAAGACAAAACCTAAAATATGTGAGAGAATCACTATATATATACTGGATTGTAATATTAATGTTGTTTTTTAGGAGTAAAAAAATATTTTTTCTTGTTCATTTGTTATTTGAGAATTGTTTAGGAATGTATTTATCTTTTCATTATGCTTGTATACAGTAAAATGATTTTACTACTCTTACAAAATTATTTAAATCTAGTCAAGGGCCTTTTTGAACATTTTACTTTTTTAATATACAATAAAATTATAAATTTGATCATAAGGTTTAAAAAATATAACATTAACATAGCGGTATTGGTGTCTTTTCATATCATTTTTTTTTTGTAATTATTGGTTCGATCAAATGTGATAAACGTAATATACTATTTAATTATTATTTTTTGAATTAAAAAAGTTGTTGCATGCGTCAATGCTTGGGAAGCGTTGTGTATTTTGAACGGTGTGTGCGGTACTTCCTGATGTTTGAAAACATGCTTTCGACGTCTCATTTTGTTCTTCGTCGTGTCCTCTTCCTTTATGGATAGCATGAGTAATCTAAAAGTTTCTAGTTTATCGCCAATGGTCATTTCTCCTTTCCCTCCTAATCATTTCCTCTTCTGCCCCTTTAAAAAAATAAATCTATCCCTCATTGTTGTTGGTGTTTCAAAATCCATCTTTTTAGTTTTGATTTTTGATTTTAGTCTTTTTCTTTTTTGTTAAAGTTTTATTTGTTTTCAATTTAATCCTTCAATTTTAATTTGTACATATAATGTTTTTCGATTCTGTCCTTTTGCTTTTGATTTTTTTTTTTCTCTTGACTCTTTTGTCAAAGTTTTTATAGTTTTTAATTTTATCATTCAAATCAAATTTATGGTTTTTTCCCCAATAACAATAATATTAATTTTAGTTTTGTCCTTTTTCTTTTGATTTCTTATTTATTTCCTTTGTCTTTTATCAAAGTTTTTATGTTTTTTATTTTATCCTTCAAATCAAGATTTTTGTTATAATAATAATAATAATAATAATGGTAATTATACTAGTTATAATAATAATAGTAATAGTAATAATGATAATGATACTAACAATATTACTAATAATACTACTAATAGTGATAATAATGTTAATAATAGTAGTAATAATAATGATTTATTATGATAGTAATAGTGGTACTGATGGTGATAATGTGGTAATAATATTAATAATAGTAATAATTGCTATAATAATGATAATAATAGTTTATTATGATGGTGATTATGATATCAATAATTGTGGTGATGATAGTAATAATTGTGATAATAATATTAACAACAAAACAAGAACAACAACAATAATCAAGATGATAACGATATTACTTATTAATAATAGTAATAATAGTGATAGTTGTAATAACAATAATAATAGTAGCAATGATAATAATAAAGATGCTAATAGTAATGGTAATAGTAATAATAGTGATAATTCATCATTCAACGTTAGATTTGTTGGGAATTGAGTTTCATTGTTCTTCCATGTATGATATTTCTAGTCTAATAAACCAAGTTACGAGTTTGAAAAGTTGATGTGGCTCGACATCCTCTTTTAATTTTTACCTTATTGTTTTTTTTTTATTTCATCATTCAACATTAGTTTTTTAAAATAAAAACCGGTCATCCAAGTTTCCTTTGAACCTATTAAATAAACTAATTCATATCGAGTTAGCTCTTATATAGTTTGATTAGAAACTCGCGCTAGGCAAAGATCTAAGTCAAGGGATTTCAATATTTATCATATTGCCTGGGTTTAATAGCATTTAAAAAAATCCCCATGCTTTTAGTGTTTTTTTAAGTTTAAAAAAATTTGGTCCAGCTCGTGGCAGAGCGTGTGCCAATGGACTAGTAAAAGCTAAAGTTTGTGCTGTTTTTACTATAGCAACAAACACTGAATGCAATTTCATATTTTACCATGGATTGGAGCAATGAATTTTTTATTTTTTTTTCCTTTTCAATTTGATCTTTAAGCTTTTTTTCTCCTCGATATTAAGTTCTTTCGAGCCTGAATTGATGGCAAATTGCTTCTAATTTGTTAACTAAGAACTAAATTAAAAGTTAAATGATCAAAGTGAAAAAGACATTAAAAATAGGTGGTGATTTTAAAATTAGCATGAACACTTCATTTTAGTCCTTGTACTTTTGATAATATAGCTTTTCGGCAGCTTTAGTTTAAACAAATTCAATTTTGGCCCATAGCTTCATTTTTTTTTAATTCTTGATTTGAGAGAGAAAAGAGAAAGTTGTTGGATTTTAGCGTAGAGAAAGAACATGTTGGTTAACACTGGTCTAGTCCATGAAAAAAAGCTAAATTTAGTGTCATTGGATTACATTCAATGAGAGGAGTTCATCTAGGATGTTCTTTTACATTCTTGTGGCTTGTTATGGTAGACCTAACCTCATAAACGTTTTTGAATTCTAGCTGATTTTGGGTTTTTGGACCGTTTATTGGGTTATTTAAGATCATAAATGGATTTATCAAGGTGTTTTTTAAGTGTTTTGGATAAAAAATAGATTGAAAAATAAATTTTGACGCATAACAACCGAAATCTTGGGCATCATTTTTTTTTACTTAATGCATTTTCAGCCCTTTAAGTTAAAAAAAAAAAAGAAATCATCATTTGTTATGCAAATTTATCTTTTTTTTTTATTTGACTTATAAAAAAACTTTTTATTATTTAAGTTAAAAAGGTCATTTTTTTTTGGTTCCACACACTGCCTTGTTTGTTCCTTTTTTACTTTATAAATTTGATAGAAAAAGAGTCTCATCTGCCTGGTTATTGTATAATTAAATGAGAAATAATTTAAAAAATAAAAATATATTAAATTTAGTGGGATGAACGACTTGGATCACGGGTTTTATAGGTTGACTCAAGTTTACCCATGTCCTTTTTTAACCTTTTTTTGTTGAATATTTTTATTTTCAATTTTATCTTTAAATATTAAGTTGTTTTGGAATTAGATATCATTATTTGTTTTAATTTATTTTTTATAAATCATTGAAGTTTTATAATTTGAATTGTGAGTTTGAATAATTCACCTAAATTAATCAAGCTGACGAATCCAATAGATACATTCTCAATATTTTTATAAAATAAATATTCTAAGATATCACTGTGTTAGTGTTGAGAAAAAGAAGTCGTTCAGTCGAATCGTGAATTAATGATTTTTTTTACTCCTAAAAAAACACGATACCAATGCTTATATATAGGTTTTTTTCGCCTTTGAAAGAAAATAATCCGGCTTGCGGAAAACATGGGACACCGGACTAGTTACAAGTAAATGACGTGGCACATAAGAATATTATCAGGTTATAATGCTATATATCAACTCCTAATTTTTATTCTTTTTTAATTTGATCCCTATAGATATGTTTTCTTTCTTTAAATGTCATCCTCCTAATCAGTAGGCTCACCAGATAAAAATTAAATTATTTTAAAAGATCATGAGGTTGAATAACCATATAATTTGTTTTGTTTCTTTTCCTTCTTACATCATGGTTTCAATCTAGATCAAAATTTATTATTTCTACTTAAAATATCAATTCTGAACCACAGACATCCCATCGTCTCAAAATGAACACATATTGGCTGTCATGTTGAGCTTGTTTTGCTTGTTCTGGTAAATGGCATCGCTCTGTTCTCTCAGCAAAGTCGATGAATGTCAAGAACAGCCCTGCGTTTGGTTGCTTAAAATTTAAAACAACTCATATCAATGCCATTTATATATTGAATGCTATAATTATGTGAAATGTCATGATTTTGCATCAATAACTGTTGCTTCCCTTTACTTGTAAGGGCCAAGGTTTTCTCTCGTAACAAAGCCACTATAATATTGTGGCCCCAACCAAGTCATTTTGCTTTGAAATAGGAGACAAGATGCCCTTTTTAATCACATGAAAGTATGAGAAGATGCAGGAAAGTTGAGGATTTTCTCTCTTCTAGCCATACCAAAAAATGTTTTCTATCATTTTTATATACCATACAACCCACATATTCAATATTTAAAGGTTGTAACCATCTAGAAGGTGGTCCAGTAGTAAAAACTTGGGACTAAGAGGTTTGTTCTCTCTGTAGTCTCAGGTTCGAGCCCTTAGTTGCTTATATGATGGCCACTGAAAGCTTACATGATCGTTAACTTCAGGACCCGTGGGAATAGTCGTAGTGCGCGCAAGCTGGCTCGGACACCCACACACACACACACACACACACATATATATATATATATATATATATATATATATATATATATTTAAAGGTTGCAGTATCAATTATTAAAGTATGAGATAGGCCATTTAGTTTCCTCAGTGAAAGGAAAAACATGATGAACATTTTCATCTTATATTATTATTTAGCATTCGGGATGTCAAACTTTTGCAGGATTTCTTCACACTATCAACTGTTTAAAATAAAGTTCCACTAGTTGTCCATCCTTCTGTTTCTTTATTACTGATGATGATTGTGAAGACTTAGTCTGAGCTTAAAAACTGATTACATTTTTGAGAACCAAAAATATCTCTCAGGGGAAGAAGAAGAAGAAGAAGAAGAAGAGGTGACCCCCCGTATTACCTTACCTGATTAATGATGCTATAAAAAGAGGAGGAAGGACATGATGACCTTGGTTTAATTAGCAGGTGCCTGCAATATTAAAATAATTTCTTAATTTAACGAAAAGATTTTTCCTGAAAGCACTTATGAAGAATTTATTAATGGATCCCATTAATGTATCCTGTAAAAACAATCAATGGTTACGATCCTTCACGGTGTGATATGGCGAGCTTGCAATCATAAATTCCAGCTAAGTGATATGCAGCCAGCAGATTACCCATCTCTAATGATGTTGCCAGTCTAAGTTGTCATGCCAATGTGGCTAACCTCACTCCTCTTCCCTCAGCACCATCAATCTTAGGTACAATACAACTAAAAAGGAAGAAAACCTCAGTACAATAGCTTGCAGACAAAGAAAATTTATTGGAAAAAAAAAGGAAGAATAAAGGGAAAAAAAAAGATTGCTTATAAATTCTAACTATTAACCCCAAGATGGACAAGGCCCTAGGGCATTTTTCCAGTGAGGGTTATTATTAGGTCTTGGTGGCTTGGAAAACCGTAGCTTAATTTAGCAAGGAATTATCAAAATAGTGTTGGCTATAAAGGTAAAAAGGGAGACAAATGGTGTAATAAGCTATCATTGAATCTTTCTAAAAGAAGAGGACTAATTATTAAAGTTTATAGAGGAAGATGCAGGAAGGCTGAGTGGTCAACTTAAAGAATTGTTATGATATGACTCGCACCATCACTTTTATCATGATTTGAATGCCAGAAAAATAAGAGGGCTAGACGTGTTTTTATATTCTTTATGGAGGAATTAGGGGTCCCCTCCATGAGAAGCGACAAGCTCTGTCCATTACCATACCGTAATACAGTAAGCAAGCACCATGAACAGCACACGTCGAGCAATTCTTGTGGACTTCGGTATTTGAAATTCTGTATAGGATATTATTGCAGTTACAACCTTTGTCTATTTTCATCCTATTGGTTTCTTTTAAATTCAACCTTCTGATTGTTTTTAAGATGATTTCATTTGTAGAATTCACTGATACTTTCCTAATAATTTTACTTATCCTAGTACAAAAAATCCGTGTCTGAAGACGAACGCGCCGTAAGCTGGAGCGTTAAACATTGCATATACGATGAATAGGGCATCGCCACTTCTACTCTCTAATAATGGTTTATTTATACATTTAATTAATTAAGTTTATACATTAATACGGTACAGATTAACATTTAATCTTGCAATACCATTTCTAGCTCCAAGTGATCAGATTAACATAGGAAGTGTTTTGCTACATTTAAAAGAAAGTAATATTAGTTTTATCACCTTCTAACACTTTAATCCAGCTAGCTAGGAATCAATTCAACCAACTTGCTATAAAATAAATGTAATGTTTACCTGCTCTGGATTTGTTCTTTAAGTTCTTAATTAAGACATGGACTAAAACCTAACCAGTCATATCTTGTCTTCATCCTATCGTGTGGAATTTATAGGCTAGAAGGTAAAGTGACAGTGATCATCGGTGGAGCTAGCATAGGAAGAAGAAAAGGAATGCTAATCTAGTTAACAGTGTACTATGCACATGAGATAGGAGCTATCTGAGGACTGGAATTTCAACTTATTTCAGTCACATGCATACTTGAAAATAAAACATTAATAGTACTTTATTTCAAGAAATCTCATAGTTAAAGTTATGTCTTGACGTGAATGATTAGCACTTATGCTTGTTAGAGCATATCAAGAAAAATTAGATTTGAGGCTGGAATCTTATATTTACTTACATTCTTTATTTATTTTTATATATCTTCATTCTAGTTAAAGTAATTTCCTATTAATTTATATTTTTAATTTCTTAACATTACTACTCTTGCTCATCTTTTTTTTTTTTCTTCTAATCTCATGTCTATATAGATTTTGGGGTATAACTTGATTTATAGAAAAATTTCATGGTCATTGAATATACTAATTCGTGATTTGTGATTGCTTGATGGTGGAAAATGGGTAAGAACAGAAATGACAAATTTTGTTCAAATTGAGTTTTCAGAACATTTTTCCAAAGGTTATTTTATATCTTGAGACTTTATTTCTTTTTTCTTCCATTTATAATTTTAATTTAAGTTTTCTTTTATAACTTATGAGCTAGTAACTAACAAAGTTATTTTGATAATTTATTATATAAATTCTTAAATATAGTTAAAATTTTTGATGGGTTTAATTATGTTAACTAACAAAGTTATTTTGATAATTTATTATATAAATTCTTAAATATAGTTAAAATTTTTGATGGGTTTAATTATGTTAATTAGATTAATATGGACAATCAATTGTAGATATATTGCCATTATATGGGTGATCATATTTATTCTGAATTTATTGAGCTGGGTGTATGAAGATTTATCCAATATGGACCAAGTTATGTCGATATCCATGGCTTTATCGATGTTGTTATATTTGGCTCCACATATGACGACACCCATAGATTCCTTGTCTATACCAGTATATCAATTTAGCCTCAACCACCTTATAGTGGTCTACTTTATAATGATCAACATTATTTTATTTTGTTTCTGCCACCTCCTCTTTGATTAGAATATATTTATTAAATTGTGACTTATCTATATTAATGTAAGTTTAACAAGATTTTGAAATTTATTTTTGTTTGGCTTGTTATTGTTGATAAAATATTTTCTAGTATTAATTTATGTTCTTTATATTTTGTTCTACTATTTTTGAAATATCCATAAATAATTATAAAAAAATTCAATAAATAGAAAAAAATAATTAAAATAATTCTCATTTAAAAAAATATATTTATTGAAAAAATCAGCAACGGATAAACAATTGATTTTTCATTACTGATCAGCAATGGATCAACAACGAAATATCCATTGTTGATTTGTCCAATCAACAATGAATAATTAGTTACTGAAAAATTAACATTTATTATTTACATATGATATTGTTGGTTGCTAATTTCATTATTGATTTTTATTAGCAACAAATTTTTAATTTTATATGCAACAGATTAGGTAATGGCTAATAATCCTTTTTTTTAGTAGTGTCTAGAAATCTCAAGCAATTATAAGAGGGCATGAAAAGAGTAGTGGTTCTAGAAAAGAAGGAATGAGAAGTAATGTTAGATGTTATAGTCGTCATAAGTATGGCCATTATGCTTGTGAATATGAATGTCTTGTTAATAATAAAGAAAAAACAAGCTATGTAGATGGAAAATAAGATAAAGAGGTTACTTTATTGATTGCATGCCAAGCTAAGAGAGATTGAGAGCAAGATTTGTAGAATCTGGATACTGCAACAAGACTGGTAATAAAAATATATTTGTGAAGCTTGACGAATCTGTTAATGACAATATTACTTTTAATGATAATACGAAGGTGCAAATTAAAAGCAAATTAAGGTGGCATTTTTATTCGGCTAAAGAATGAAGCAAATGAGTTTTATTCGCCGTGTTTAGTATACCTTGAAGAATAATATTATGAGTTTGGACTACCCTCTTAATTAATTAAGAAAGGATAAGGGATTGATATGAAGAATCATTGCCTCACTATAAGATGTAGAAAATGGAAGTTGATTGCTAGAGTTGTTATGGCAAAGAATAGGATAATTTCTACAATTCAGATTGATAGTGCTAAATGTTTAAAATCTTGTGCAAGTGATTCTTCTTGGCTTTAGCATTCGAGAGTAGGCCATCTTAACTATTCTGGGCTGAAACTATCAGCAAAGGAGAAAATGGTGAATAAACTACCTCTTATTGATCTTCCATATTAGATTTGTGCAGGTTGTATTATAGCAAGTAATCCAAAATTCTTTCTCTGAAAAAAGTCACTTGAAGAGCCACTGAACCACTCCAATTAGTGTACACGGATATGCCTGTGAACCTATCAAGTCAACTTCATTTGGTAAAAGCAACTACTCTATTCTTTTCATTGATGGTTTTAGTCACAGAATCTGAGTTTACTTTTTGAATAAAAAGTTAGAAGTCTCTGGAGCATTTAAAAACTCAAGGCGCAAGTGGAGAAGAAAGTGGCTATGCTATTAAAGCTTTGAGGTCTGATAGAGAAGGAGAGTCCACTTCATAAGAATTTCATGAGTTGTATGATTATCATGGTCTTTGATGTCCTCTAACTGTTCTGAGGTCACCTGAAAGAAATAATAGAACCATTCTCACTATGATTTGCAATATGTTGAAGTCAAAGAAAAT
Source organism: Populus simonii (assembly GCA_007827005.2). NCBI lineage: Eukaryota > Viridiplantae > Streptophyta > Magnoliopsida > Malpighiales > Salicaceae > Populus > Populus simonii. Next base: position 16,788,394 of record CM017466.2, on the reverse strand, counting down.
GCCTAATTTTTTTTTTGAATTGAGGTAGTAGCTGATGCTGTATGCTTATCAACATATTCCTTCAACAAATACAAAGAATATCACACCATAAGAAGCATGACGTGGAAGGAAGCCTAGAATTTCTCATTTACGAGATTTTACATCATTATTTATTCTCACATTTCAGATGAAAAAAACATCGAAGTTGGATGAAAAAGTGAGAAGCTTGTTTTTGTCGGCCATGACTCGAATTCTTAAAGCTATAAGCTGTATAATCCCAGTAATGAGAGGATTTTGATTCATAGAAGATGTGGACTTTGATGAAGATGCTTCATGGTATTGGAATGTCTAGGATGAGACGCATAACTTTTTATCTGTGTTTGAAAAAGAATTTAGTCAAATAATTGTATCAGTTTTTGTTACTCCACCAAACTATTCAAAATCTATTCACAGTGGTGTATCTCCTCAAACAAGCTCTTTTATCCATCCTCTTCGTATAAGAAGCCTTCAAGAAACTTATGCAGAAATAACAGAAATTAATAATTCAATACTTTTTTATTTGTTTGCAAATTTAGAGCTTTTAAATTTCAAAGAGGATATTAAAGAAGAAAAGTGGAGAACTGTAATGAATGTGGAAATAAGACAATAGATAAGAATGATGCATGATAGTTAACAAAACTTTCAAGTGGAAAGAAGACTACTGGAGTAAAATGGGGTTAAAAAGTTAAGAAGGATGCTAAAGGTAAAGTGGATAGATACAAGACTCGACTTCTCCCGTATAGAAACCATTTGATTTCTTATAGCTTTGGCAGCCCAACACAGATGAAAGATTTTTCAAATGGATGTGAAGTCAATATTTTTAAATGGATATCTTGAGGAAGAAGTGTGTCTAGAACAACCTCTGGATTATGTTGTAAAAGGGCATCAAGGTGAAAAAAGCATTACACGGTTTGAAGCAATCACCAGTGGCTTGATATAGCCGTGTTATAAATTACTTTAAAGAGAACAAGCTTGTGAGATGTCCTAATAAGTACACTCTTTATGTCAAAGAGAAGAAGAATGCTGGAATTTTAAGTGCTTGATTTTATGTTGTTGATCTGATCTTTATAAGTGACAATCTAGCCATGTTTGATGATTTTAGAAAGGCCATAATACAAGAGTTTGAAATGTTGGATATTAGACTCATATGTTTTATTATCTTAACATTGAGATAAAACAAGTTCAATGAAACATTTTTATTTCTCAAGAGAGCTATGCAAAGAAGATTCCTGTTTAATGAGTTCAACATGAAGAGCTGTAAACCTATGAATATTCCTGTTGAATGTGGTGCAAAGTCGTCAAAGCATGAAGATGGTGAGAAGATAAATCCGATACTATTTAGAAGGCTTATTGGCATTTTGAGTTTTTTAACTTGCACTCGTCGACAAAACATTTTTTTCTTGGAGTTACAGCTGTCAGTCATTTTATAGAAGCTCATACTACAACACATCTAAAATAACAAGACGGATACTTCAAGTCTACTAAAGGAACCGTTGCTTATGGTTTACACTATTGTTCTACAAAGAGTTCAAGTTAGCTCGTTACAATCACAGTGATTGAGGGAGAGAGATACTGTTTTCATATGAAGTTAAAAAAAACAAGCAATTGTGACTCTGAGGTTGAATATATATATGGCAGCAACTTCTTTTGCATTTTTTATGCTGTATGGTTAAGGATAATTTTGGAGACAATGCACACGCCTCAAAAGGATAATATAGAGATTTTTACTGAGAATAAGTCTGCAATTTCTTTGGGAAAAAAATCCATTTTTTTATGAGAGAAGCAATCATATCGACACCAAATATCACTTTATTAGAAGGTGCATAAGCAAGAAGAAGGTGAAAATGAGTTATTTGAAGTTCAAGGATCAAGCTGTAAATATTCTTACAAAGGCTTTGAAGTATGAAGATTTAAGCAGATTAAGAGCTCTGCTAGGAGTTATCTAGAAACAAGTTTCAGGAGGTACGTTGGAAGAAGTGCTCTAGCAATGGTTTATATATGTATACATTTAGCAAAGTTTATGCATTAATCACATAATTACTTTGTATTTGGTTTATTGTTTGTACGTATTAATATGGTACATATATTAGAGATTATTATTATAAGAGTTGTGCATGTACGTACCAAGAGTTGTATAAATATTTATGTAAATGCTTGAGTTGAGAATGTAGAAACAAGTTAGCTGTGATCAGTTTCAAAATATTTTTCTCTTACTATCTTCTTACATCACCACCACATTTTAACATGGCCCCTCCTGCCAATGGCTCATGTTATTGATAAAGACAACACTGTCCTAAACAGTACTGAAATAAAGCCAAAATGGGTTCAACAGATGTGGAGAACGAATGGACTGGAAAGAATGGTTGAGACTAGTGAAACAAAGGCAATTGCTAAAGAAATAATGTATCCAACTAAGCTGAATTGATGTATAGAGCGTGAGCCCTGCAAATGCAGAGTCAGTTGTTTTCGACCTAATCAATTTAGCTTTTGGAGAACAGGAGGACCTGACTCTTGAGGTCACAAATTAGTGCCTTTGACTTGGTTGTGTTCTTGCTAATGGCTGTTACATTTTTAATCATAACATTCTACAAAGCTTTTGAGTGCAGTTTGCACCATGAAGTGTTTACATGGTTCTTTCCCTATAAATTTAACACATCCTTTGTCCTCTCAGAACCTATAACAACAATATCACCAGATCATTTACAATGGGTTCTCAGACCAAAACTATTCTTCTCATCCTCCTCCTCCTCTTCATTGATTTATCTGCAGGTGAGCATGCAGTTAGTTCTCCATGTAAAATCACCTTATTATTTCGTAATGATTAAAGTAACATGTTTTCCATTCTTTCCCTCTTGCAGCCAGATTTTCAGGCATCCAGGAGGGCCATATTCTGCCAAATCCACCAAGTGAGGTAACAAGACTTTATTAATAAGTAGTACTTGCCTACGCAACTATATGCGTACATGCCATGCCTTAATTATTTGTTATTTTCAACAATAAACCATACTTTATAACATGACTTGATACTGCTTAAATTTCATCTGAGATGACCAATCCATCGATGCTTGTTCCAGTTCAAGTTCAGACAATCCGAAAGCCTAGATGATTTCGGGTCCTGTCCTAATTACAAGGGATATAACATTTATATCACAGCTGCATAATTAGCATCATCATTGATTAGTCATTGTTGATTGATCAAACTCTTCTGTTATAATATGTTTTTATGATTTAGCTCATTTATGAAGTGGAGATGAGAAAGCTCACAGAGATGGAGGCTATGGTGGACTACCAAAAAGATCCGGTGCCTAATCCTAAACACGAACCACACCCCTGACTGTTTAACCACCACTACGTGCAAAACTTCAATGCCTAAATAAAAGGCATATTGAAATAAAATATATGTATTTATGTGGAGTGTTAAGTAAGGAGAGCCTCAATGAGAGAGTGCATAAATTATGGAATGTATTATAGAAAATGAATAATGAGAAATTACTCTTTGTAGCTCTATTGGGTTTCATAGAGAATCTTCAACTTCCACCATCTCTTCTGATCTAAAGATGCTTCCAATCTTAGATGCCATGCAAATGTAGCACCTTCTGATCATAAGCATGTCAGTATGTCCCTTCTCTTTTCTTAATAGCATCAGCAGGGTGACCAATTGAGTAATGTAACTAAATTCCTCATAATGATTTGCAAAGTAAATTAGAATTCCAGTACTGTATACAAGAGCTTCAGATCAAAGTTTCTTTTCACAATAAAAAAAAAAAAAAACAGCAGAATGGACAAGTTTTGGTTTTTTTTCCCCTTAAAGGAATAATATCTGTGAAAGATTAAACTAATATAAGATGTAAATGTGCATATCATATGTACCAAGTACCATAACTGTGAGTATTTTATAATCTGATAATGCATTATCAGCTATGAGGTCAGCATAAGATTGTGGCCCTAAGTCAATTTTTCTATGTTGGGAAACAAGATGCCCTTTTGAATTCCAGGACAGTATATATATATATATATTCCTTTGCAGCGAAGTTGAGGATCCAATAATTTCTGGCCATGCCAGAGAATGTGTTAGGAAATAGAGAAATGATGCAGTACTGAATCATTTTCAGATACCATACAGATAACATATTCAATAATGACAAGAAAATTTGTTCAGCCACCAGTGATGGAAGGTTTTTGATGAAGACATGAAGGGAATCTTTACTTTCAAACAGAAATTTGATTAAAGAATTGACCTCCAAAAATCCAATGTTTTATTTGTCTAGCTATTCAAAATAAATTCAACACGAAGAATTTCTTGTTTTATTGTTGTTTAGTGCTAGAGGCTCAAGCAAGTTGCAATCTTGGTGGTACAAGTTAAGAATACTGACCTCCTTTTCACAATTTTACTTAGAATATTTAGATGAGAATTCTATATTGGTGGGGAATTATAATATTTTACAAAGAATTCTAGGTGTTTGGATGACATGTTATATCAATTATATGCGTTGGTTATTGAAAATTAAAAAAAAAATGCTTGGAAGCTTTTATCTTTCTGCACAACCTGAAATATACGGCTAGTTCGAAATAATAGTCTTTTAAGAGGGTACTGTAGATCTTGATTTCTATTTTAGCTTGATTCTTCACCATTTTTTTGTTGGCTGAAGTTCTATAATCACGAGTTTATATATTCGGGATCTGATTTTCTAATCAATACATATAACATTAAGCTTTGGACAAATCAATATAAGATTTATGGATATTTTGATTTGTTTTATCTATTTTTTTTTTTATATCTCAATGTAAGTTTCGTAATCTTTTTTTTATGGCTACTGTCTAAATACCAATGTTTTTAATAAAAGACACCAATGTTTTAATAAAATCAAGGATTATATATAAAAAAAAATTCAATAATGAAACGCTGTAATGTCAGCACTCCCATGGTTTGGTAATAATAAGAGGAAAGGTACTCTAGCCAACAGATTGCTATCTCTAATAAGAGGTAAATTCTCAAGCCAATTTGGCTAATGTGATTTCTATTTCTTCAACGGCATCATCGGGTAGATTAATAAAACTATTTTGCCACACAAATTAATGGCTTACAACAAAGTCAATCAACATCAAGGGCCTGAAAAAAGTTTGCTAAAATTTTAAATAACATATCCAGGTCTGAATAGAGTTTTTTTCTCCTTGCATGGTTACAAGGTCTCGGATTGGAAAACCATAGCCTAATTTCTAATGTACAAGGACTTTAGACAAGGAATTAAGTACTATTTAAAAATCTTTGATGCAACATAGAGAAAAGGAGACAGTTGGAGTGTTAAGCTATCGTCGAATCTTTCTAGGAGAAGAGGATTAAAGTTTATGAAGGAAGATATGGAAAGGTTGAGTGGTCAACTTAAAGAAGGTGCCGTGAATTATATTATTGGTATGACTTCCACCATCCAATTACCATGATATTGAGTGCCAACAAGAAGAGGGTAGATGTGTTTTCATATTCCTTGACTTGGCCCTCCATGTGATTTCTAACACTAAAAGGAGTTAGAGAAGCAGTAACACTATTGAACAGTAAGCAAGCAACATGAACAGCCAGCACACCTCATGAGCAATTCTTTGTTATTTGAATTTCGGCATCCTGCATAGGACATTGCAGTCCCTAGCACTGTTGTCTGTTTTCATAAGAAAATCAGCTCATCTAACCTAACCTAACCTTATCCTAAATTGGTTTTATTATGATGCCATTTGCACCAATACTGTGTTTTAAGATGAAATGCATCGATCATTCATGACTATAGAAAGTTGAATCATGTATGTGGAATCAATAGGTCATGGCCTGCAGCCAATGGTTCATGCTGTTGATCATGACACCACTTTAGCAAAGAGTGAAATTAACAACGCCAAAAATGGTTCAATGTATGTGGAGTATTAAGCTTGAGCCATGCAATTATGCAAGGCAGTTGATGGCTACCTTAGTGCATGCGGTTGACTTTAGCTAGATACTGGGAACTGCGTTTTCATCGTAACATTATGCTGGAAAAATGGTTCTTAAACAAGGTCAACAAGCGTATTATAAGACCAAATTAAATTTGCGGTCCAGGTTAAAGCTTTGTTAGAAAATATTTTACAACAAAAGTACTTTAACATGCATGCCAGAATGACACTTATCTTTCTCCTTCTATACCCCATTGATTTATCTGCAGGTAAGCAAGTTCTCCATGTTTATATATATCAGTCTTGTTCTCTATTTGCCATATATAGCTGAGATGGAGATGAGGAAGCTAACAGAGACCGCAGAGGTACAGGGCTATTATTGCCGTGGCGAGCCTGAACACGAACAACGAAGATTTCGTGGTGTTGGTGACGTCTCTCGCTGCTGAACCAGCTACTTGCTCAAAAGTTCAATGTCCTAAAGGGCTTCTATACATCATGTTGAATTAACTCAATGAGAGAGCGCATAAATTATGAGCTTGTATTTTAGATTCTTAGAACGGGAAATGAATAGTGGTGAAACTAGAAAGGATCAGGCTTAGCCAAAGCTGCTTCGGATGGTGCTACGTACATCTAGCCGTGAAACCAAGGGGATAAAAAATAAAATAAAAACTCTTCGTTGAAGATGAGAATGTCATGTTAAACTATGTACTTGTCTGTAAATTTTGTGGCAAAAAGTCTTTATTAATTCGCCGAAATTATTCTCTTAGGATAATAGCTCATGCTTTCTGATCGTGGGATATGATAGCTAGCATGTTCTGTGCAATATGACTGCTTCACTACCCAAAGAGACAAGTAAATACACATAAAGAGACTGCAAATTCATCTTCTTCATCGATCATCATTATTGTTTGACATTGATATGTAAATCTAGATCACAACGTACGTAAAATATCCATGATCACATTAGAGACGGATAAGAAATGACAAGAAAAAGATATGCTCCTTCTACGTACTGCCAGCCGAATTCATTTTGTCAAAATAATGTACATTTATCAATCAAATTCATATCTTTAGTTGACATATAAATTTTTTAAAAATAGTTATTCTATTTCTGGCGTTTAATTAATTGTACAGAGAATTGAAGGCATCCAGAGGATCATCCAAAACTCCCAGCATAGTATATCATGCCCTCAACATGTAAAGATACAGATTTCATTGCAGAATTTATATTGAGGTAAGCTCGGAATTGCTTCAATTATCATACTATAAAGCATGAAGTTGCCAACATCGACCCCGTCCATAATAGGACGCGAACCTATATACTGAGGGAGAGGAACAAAAATAAAAATAAAATCATCCATAGTAGAAGGACTCGAATCTAAATATTGAATCAGTGGCTCAAATTCATATATTGATTTGGGACGAACCAAAATAGTCTTAACCGTCTACGGCAGGATTCGAATCCAGATAATCATGGAGACACCAGAGTAAAGTAAGGAACAGTACTCTCATTATGGGCTTTCTCTCTAAGCTCCTTGTATGATTTTATGGAGGTCACTGAATTCATGAGCGTAATATATCCGTTAGAAGGAGGAGGATTTATTCAGCCTGTCAGTTGGCAGTTAGAAAAGTAAAAACTATATAAGGAAAAAAATCCAGACATTTTATTTATCCCCCCATCCGTACCATACAAAACACAGAACACTACAGTACTTGGAATCATGAAAATGTCCGACTGTCTACAATCTGACATGTCCTAAAAATTAGGCACCACCTTCCTGTCAGTTCCATCTTGGTACCTTGTCTTTAATCATCTCTCTTAATTGATCCTCTAATCACCTAATTGCCCCCTCCTCAACCTCTCTCCCTCTCTCTCGTTTTCAATTTCGTCTCCATAACACTCACTCTTCTTCACACTCACACACACATTCTCTCCGTGCAAATCTCTCACTAGACAACCATGCCAGGTCTTGTCTCTGTTAAAACCCCGCCAGATGCACCACCACTTCACATTTCTGTCCCTGAGATCCTACCCGGATCCTCAACCCGACCCGAACAACAGCCACCACCCAGAACCCCGACTCCCAAAAAACCCCCATCTCCTTCTCCTTCCCGATCCAAACCTTCCCCTGCCCGCTCCACTAAAAAGCCTCCACCGGATTCTCCAAACCCGAACTCTCTCCTCTCGGACCCTTCGTTGGATAACCCGGATCTTGGCCCGTTTCTCTTAAAGCTCGCCCGTGACACTATTGCATCTGGTGAAGGACCCATTAAGGCATTGGACTATGCAATTAGAGCATCAAATTCGTTTGAAAGAGTGGCAATTGAGAAAGGAGAGGAGCCAAGTTTGGATTTGGTTATGAGTCTTCATGTTTTGGGTGCTATTTATTGTAGTTTAGGGAGGTTTGAAGAGGCAGTGCCTGTGCTTGAAAGGGCTATCAAAGTGCCTGATTTCAGTAAAGGAATGGATCATGCACTTGCTGGGTTTAGTGGTTATATGCAGTTGGGGGATACTTATTCAATGCTGGGTCAAGTTGATAAGTCTATTGAGTGCTATGAGAAGGGGTTGCAGATTCAGATCGAGAGCTTGGGGGAGATTGATCCACGAGTTGGCGAGACTTGCAGGTTTGTGGGTTTTGGATTTTCAACTGTTTTTCTTAATGGGTTGTTTTTGTTTTCTGAGATTTCTTTGTTTTTAAAGTGTTTATTTTGTGTGAAAGTAAATTTGATATATTCAGGTAATTAAGATTGGGACTTTTGTCTTAATGAGAGATTAAGATTTTCACGTATGATTTATATGTGTTTTTCTTCTTTTTTTCACTGATTATGCTAATGCTAATGTATTTGGAGGGGAAGTGTTGCTTTTTGGGCGTTCTTTTTTTTTTTTTTTTTTAAGGTTGTTAATAGGGCAATTAAGATTGATTATTCCTTCAACAAATAGATTTTGGATCTCTTACCATGAGATAAATTGTGATATCTTTTGTTGGAGGGAATTATACTGTAGGCTATTTTTAGGAAGAGATGTGAGCTTAAGTTTTGCTGCTGGAGGCTAAACTATCCATTTATGTAAATCTTCCTATTTGTTTGGCGTGTTATATATTTGTATATACTATGCAGTGATATGATCGTGTTTTTTTAGCAAATCCGTGGTTTTATTATTACTTCTTTGCTTGATATGATTTTGTTTATGTTTATGTTTGCCAAATTCTCTAGGTATTGTTTTTTCAAAGTCTGATTAAATGAGCTTGACATGTTTAATACTGAGTTTTTGGTGTTATCTGCTTATGATGTATAGTACAAGTAAGTTTGAATCAGCATGCTTCTTCTTCGTTTAACTCGATTTTAGTCTATTAATTTGGAGATGCCAGGTACTTAGCTGAGGCACATGTTCAAGCTATGAACTTCGATAAAGCAGAAGAATTGTGCAAGAAAACACTTGAAATTCATCGTGCACATAGTGAACCGGCATCTATTGAAGAAGCAGCTGACCGAAGGCTGATGGCTCTTATATGCGAGGCAAAGGGAGACTATGAACCAGCACTTGAGCACCTTGTCCTTGCCAGCATGGCAATGATTGCAAATGAACAGGACAATGAGGTTGCTGCTATTGATGTCAGCGTTGGAAACATTTACATGTCTCTTTGTCGCTTTGATGAGGCTATTTTCTCTTATCAGAAGGCACTCACTGTCTTCAAGTCATCAAAGGGTGACAACCACCCTTCGGTTGCATCTGTCTTTGTACGTCTTGCTGACTTATACCATAGGACTGGAAAACTCCGAGAGTCCAAGTCTTACTGTGAAAATGCTCTGAGGATATATGCGAAACCTGTACCAGGAACCACGACAGAAGAGATTGCTGGGGGATTGACTGAGATTTCAGCCATTTTTGAATCTATAGGTGAGCCCGAGGAGGCATTGAAGCTCTTGCTAAAGGCAATGAAGTTGTTGGAGGATAAACCAGGACAGCAAAGTACTATTGCTGGAATCGAAGCTCGAATGGGAGTGATGTTTTACGTGGTTGGGAGATATGAAGAAGCAAGGAACTCATTTGAGAGTGCTGTGACAAAACTTAGAACCAGTGGTGAGAGGAAGTCAGCCTTCTTCGGGGTTGTGCTGAACCAGATGGGATTGGCTTGTGTACAGCTGTTTAAAATAGACGAGGCTTGTGAGTTGTTTGAAGAGGCGAGGGCGATACTAGAACAGGAGTGTGGCCCATGCCATCAAGATACCATTGGAGTATATAGCAATCTTGCAGCAACTTATGATGCTATGGGAAGGTAATTTGTCATTCATTTCAAACTTTTGCCACTCAATATTACTACTTCAGACATCCATCTTATTATTATGACTAGAGTGGTTGAATTATCCATTTTGACGTTGGTTTTGTATTTTGTCCCTGGGGAGGATTCTGGACAGTATAACTGATTGAGTCTGTTAAGTTTATCTCATTTGTTTCTGTGAAGTTGTTGCATGTGCTTCTCTTATCATGAAAATTATTTATTTGATGTCTCTGTCTCCACTATACATGCATTGATGAGATGAGAAGATTTATGGTGGAGTTTAAGTGCTGAATTATGGTTTACATCTTGAAGTGTATATTCAAGTCTTATAATTTTGTTTGTTAAAGCTTATAATAGAGACAGCATTCTGGAAATATAAGCATATGGCTAGTTTTGAGGTTTCAATCTTACTACAAACATTACTTAAAGCTGGAGATTCGTTTATTTATTTTCATCCGATGTTGAACTTTATGGCTTCCATTGCAGGGTTGAAGATGCAATAGAGATCTTGGAGTATGTTCTAAAACTTAGAGAAGAAAAGCTTGGAATTGCAAATCCTGATTTTGAAGACGAGAAAAGTAGGCTAGCTGAGCTCCTAAAAGAAGCAGGCAAGGCTCGTAACAAAAAGGCAAAATCACTGGAAAACCTCATCGATCCTAATTCAAGGAGGAATAAGAAAGAATCAACGAAGAAGTGGGGTTTTAGAATTTGAAAATGTATGGCAAGTATTTATCCACTTTACCACACCTGCACATTCTGTAGCTTAGAAGATCCTGTATAGTGTCAAAGTTATAATCTGGTGAGTTTTCTGTTTCTTGCGCTTTGAAATCCCAATTTGTTTGTCTATTTGAATTGTTTTATTGATTGTCTGTATTGTGACCTCAAAGGTGTTCACCGAATGGAAGAATGTTCATCTGAGCAAATAAATTTTGAGAATGCCTGCTGTTTTCTTCTGCATTTCTCTATCACGATTCTGCATCCCCCACTTATTGTTGTAATATGAACTCAAGAATTCATGTGGTATACACAACTCCTCAAATGGTTTTGCATGGATTTTCTCTTTCCCTGTTGGTGATAAAATTTTGCCTAATCTTCTAGTACTCTGCCAGAGTATGAGGCAGCGGAGTGGCATCAGCAATAGCTGGTAAAAATTTATGTTGCCTTCATTCTAAATGATTGCACTGCTCAACCAATGATAGCATGTGGATTTCTAATCCCTGTGAGCCACTAGAAACGGAGGACTGACGGGAGGTTCTTTCATAAAAGCAGCAACGTGAGTTCTCGTCCATCCAAAGGCTACCATGATTACGCGTAGCCAATCCCAGCCATATTTCTGTGGATTGTTTCAACTCCTGTCTGAATAATATATCCTATCATGACTTCAGTGCCCACGATACTCAATATTGGAACATCTTCTCGTAATCAATATCAGGTGATAAGATATCTATCAAGAACTAGATAGATTGGAAGGAAGCATCATTTTTGTTGGGGCATACCATTCATTTGGGCACTGCAGATTTCTTGATATGGTACTGAACTGTACTGCCATGGGTCCATGAGTCCATGTCCAGGTTAATTGTAATGCAATCCCTCGTTTACATGGACAAGCCCCTGAGGAATTAGCTGCTGTAACTTTGCTTAAATGAGGTGACCGCATGCTCTAACCATACTGAGGAATATATTCCTTGTCTTTAATGGATAAATAAAGAAAATTAAAGTACCTCAATTGAATTCATCGTTAGTGGTTGAGTCACCGGCTGCCTCCACCCAATCTAATTCTTTTCAGCTTAGCATGTATTTTGTTTGTTTAATTGAAAATACATTAAAATAATATTTTTTAATTTTTTTATTATTATCATATTAAAATTATTTAAAAAATATCAATTTAATATTTTTTTTCAACAAAAAAATATAGCATCTTAGATGCAATGAAATATTGGGGTGGTTTTGTATTTAATGAATTGAGCTACTCTAATGAGCGTTGAAATAATGAATTTGATTTGGAGTTATTTAGTAATAGAATTCCATCACCATCCATTTTTACACTAAAACTAGCTGCTACGAAGCCAGCACATGGTTATACTTTTGAGCTCTTTTTTAACATATAGACAAGCTTCTTCTCTTCTTCTCTTTTCTTGAAATGTATAGATAAGCTAACCATATCAAATAACAATGGCGTCTTATAATTACTTCACAGCAAATCTTTTCTTCAAGGAATTAATGACACCAAAATCTCCTTAAAAGAAGAAGAAGAAGAAGAAGAAGAAGAAGAAGAGGATCAAATAGCAATAAATTGACAAGGAAAGCAAATACTAGATAGATGCATGTGCTCTTCAAGACCTCGCCATGACCCACCTTCCACGGAGCAATTATTCATAACTCATGAGTATCAGGTATGTTAGAAGGCGACGGGGGTCAATGAATAGTTGATATAGGAGTTGAAGGAGTGCGTTCTTGGAAGCTGGAATACCCAGTAATTATTTTATCTCCACAAACCATGATATTACTATACCACATTTGTTTCATCGATCTGCCCATTAATTCATATTTTTATTTATCTATCTTATCACACAAAATAAAATAAAATAAAATGATTGAACTTCATTGAAAACATACTTTTTTTGAAAATTTTTATTTTTAAAAATACATGGAACAAAACTAAACTAGAAAAATAATAGAACTTTATATTATTTCCTTATTTGCATCTTAATTAAACTAGGATCTCTTTGGGATTTTTCTAATCGATTCTCCTATTTAGTTTCTTCTTTTTTTTTGCATGATCTCCCATTATATAGTTTTTTGATTCCTTAATTAGACCCTTTTTCTTTCTTTCCTCTTTTTTCATCCCTTATATTCTTTCTTTTTATTATCTTAAATTTTATTTATCTATCTTATCACACAAAAAAAATATTAAAAAATGATTAAACTTCATTGAAAACATAGTTTTTTTTAAAAAAATACATGACAATTATTTTTATAATAATTCTTTTCTATTTTCAAACTTATCCCATCCTAAAGTTACAAATGGACGAAAAGTAAAAAAGGATTAAATACAGGAAGCGAGTTAAGATACACGTGTTAGTGCAAATTGCACGAGCCAATTCCTGCAATGCATGTAACCACTTCTTCTGGATTTACCTGCCAAATTTTAGCTTTCAAGACACGCACTTTATCTCCTTAATTCCTCTCCCTTGTTTATGAGACTCTTTATCTATATTTTCTTTACATCAAAACATCTTCAATATAAGAACTTAAATTTCTTCACTTTAGTTTAGAGCCTCACATCTCAGAATCATGGTTTCTGCAGACCTTGTTAGAACTGTGGTTGGCATCATAGGTAAGAAGGTTTATTTAGTTTCTTAATTATATAAAAATGATGTTCTAATTAGTTTCTTTAAGCTCCATTAACATTTTGAGGGATCTTGTGGGTTTCTTGTATGTGTTTTAGAGAAGAGGAGAATGCTTTTGGGTTTCTTATAATTTTTCTGTAATGATGTGGGATTTGTTTGCTTATCTTGTAGGAAATGTCATCTCACTTCTCCTGTTCTTGTCACCAGTGTAAGTACTACTGCGAATGGTTCTTGAGCACACAGTCTCTTGAACTGCGTGGATATTTTATAAACCTTGTCAATTTGAGATACCAACGCTGTGTGGTTTTTGTATGCATGTTCAATCTGATTATTACTTTATCCTTATATCAATTTTCTTTCTCAGTTTAATATATTCTATAGCATGCTTTGTCTATTAGATATTATTTAACCAAATTATGTGAATTATAAAGTCCCCCCATTTTTTTAATATATATATATATATAGGTTTTTGTATGCATGTTTAATTTGATTATTACTTTATATATATATATATATATATATATATATATATATATATATATATATCACAAGAAACATTGGCCAACCACTTCATCTGGGACCAAATTACATATGCATTTTCTTTTATTATTGTTTTTGTCTTCAAAAATAAATTAAAAAGACTTGATTTGCAGAACCTTCTTTAGAAAGTAAAATGTAAAACTTGCATGTTTTGAATATTAATTTAATAACTTACCTTTTCTTTTATTGACTTTCTCAGGCCAACTTTTGTACAGATATGGAGAAAGAAATCAGTGGAGCAATTCTCACCAGCCCCGTACCTTGCAACCATGATCAACTGCATGGTTTGGGTCTTATACGGACTACCCATGGTGCACCCCAACAGCACCTTGGTTTGGACCATAAATGGAACAGGGGTTGCTATTGAGATGGTCTACCTTCTCCTTTTTCTTATTTACTCAGACAAGAAAGGGAGGTTTAAGGTGCTCCAAATTGTGCTTGTTGAGGTTGTATCCTTCGCTCTCCTCGCCACTCTGGTCCTAACTCTAGTCCATACCACCAAGAAGAGAACTGCCATTGTTGGAATTGTTGCCATAGTTTTTAACACCATGATGTATGCTTCACCTTTATCAGTCATGGTTAGTCTCCTAAATCATGCAAATTTCAGTCAATTCCTTAAATCTTGATTGCTCTATGTATCTTTTTAATTTCATTGTGGTTTAATATATATGGACTGTGACATAATGCCATGTGTGTGCTGATTTTCATAATGGAGGTTACTAGCTAGATTAGGAGAAATTGCGAGCTTAATTCTGGGCTAAATATAATTTGTACAGTTTTTTTTTATAATCATATAATTTGTTCAGTTGACTGATAGGATTGTTTTAATCATGCAGAAAATCGTGATTACTACAAAAAGTGTGGAGTACATGCCATTTTACGTCTCCCTTGCTTCCTTTGCCAATAGTGTTGCCTGGTCTGCTTATGCTTTTATCAAATTTGACCCTTTCATTCTGGTAATTATCTCTTTCGCCACTATTTTTTTTTAAAGTATGGTTGCTATTACTTTTCAAATAACTTTTCATGTCAAAATATATTAAAATGATATTTTTTTATTTTTTAAAAATTATTTTTGAGATTAACACCTCCAAACAATCTAAAACATACCAAAAAAAATTAATTTTTTTTTAAAAAAAATAAAATAAAATTTTTCAAGTGTGTTCTAAATTAACAGTCCTCTGGTTTGTTTTTTCAGGCTCCCAATGGAACGGGCGCATTATTTGCAGTGGCCCAATTGATCCTATATGCTGTGTACTACAGATCCACACAAAGACAGATAGCAGCAAGGCAGGCCAAGGGTGACGTGGGCTTATCAGAGCTGGTTGTCAATGGAAGCTCGAGGAAGACAAATTCCTCTCGGAATGGCCACGGATCAGAGGGCTGAAAGAGAAGAAACTAGCTAGCTATCCGCGCTCTGATTGTGCAAGGAAAAATAAATGCGTCTATTTACTAAAATAAACCAAGAAGCATATGCTTTTAAAAAATATGGTTTTTTAAGGGATGCTATTTATCTAATTAAGGCTGAAGCTGATCCGAGTTCACAGTCATATCTTCTTCTTCTTTTTTTATATCAAGAAAGTGATATATTAAACTAATATCAATCTAAATTAATTACTAAATTCATAACTTGATTTATGAACATGATTATAATGCGTTAACTTGATTCATTTCTTTTCTTTTACTTTTTCTTCTTCTCTCATCCTTCATTAAGGATGAAATTTAAAACTAAACTGAAGAGTTATTAGAAAAACAAAAAATTAATGTATTAAGATTTGAGATTATCAGAATCAATTGAAAAACACTAGAATCAACAGCATGATAAATTAGAAGTGATTTTAAAAATATGTTATTTTATAAAGTGATGAACTCGTGTAATTTTGAAAAACTAACAATTTTATAAAGTGAAAAACTCAAAATAATTTTTAAAATTTTAGTCATTTTCAAAGATGATTTTAAAATATATAGTTATTTTATGAAGTGAGAATCTTGAAGTGATTTTAAAAAATATAGTAATTTTATGTAGTGACTACCCAAAGTAATTTTAAAAATATTTTATTTTATAGAATGATAAACTCAAAGTGATCTTTAAAATCTAATTATTTTATAAAGTAACAAACTCAAAGTGATCTTAATAATTTAATCATTTTATAAAGTGATAAACTAAAAGTGCTAAATCCTGAATCACTCATGTTATGGGTTAAACTATCGGGTCAGGTTAGATTTTAAATAAATAATATATCAAGTTATTCTGATCTTATTACTTGGGCCATAGATTTTAAGGATTAAGCTGAGTTGGCTTACCTTTTATTACTTAGGTTACATGTTTATCATACAATCTTGGGTTTGCTCGAGCCAAGTTTTTTAGTCTCATTTTTTTTTATCCAATTAGATATTTTCTAAGGTTTTTTTTTTTAGGTTATCGTGGTCATTTTTTCAATTAAAAAAATATATTTTTTATGGCCTTATTAAAATAAAGTCAACTTATTCAACCCAATCGATGCTATAATTTATTCCTTATTCTTTTAATTTTTTGTCTTTTTGTGAACTTGTTTTTCAATTTAATCCTTTTGTAATGGATTTTTTTTTTCAAATTTCATCTTTCCACATTTAATTTGTTGAGGATTGAACTTTTATTTTTTTTTCATATATGATGTTTCCGTTCTAATGACTCGTGTTATTGATTTTAAAAGTTATATACTGCATATTTTTCAAACCAAACTTGAGGATCAACCCGGAGTAAGTCTTGGGTCGTGAGTTAGGTGGGTTGATCTGGATTAACTTGGGCCAGGTGGGTTGACCCGAGTCAATTTTTTTTTTTTTATATAAAATTTAAAAATAATATTATTTTTTATATATAAAATTAAAGATAAAGGGCAACCAATTTTAACTAGATTTGTCAAGTGATAATTGGTTAGTCAATACTATAACTCTGGTTATAAGAATTATTTTTTTCATTGAAATATATTTTATGGCGTCTAAACATTTTATGAAAAAATTAGTGTGGCTCCCCATCTAGTATAATACTATTAATGATATTTTATTTTCATATTTGCTTAGGTAATGTAAGAGTACTTTATGATTACATTTGGTCACTGTACCATGATAAAAGAAACAAATGCATAAAAGATACAAATATATTTAGTTTGAAGAGATATAGATAAAGATATAAAATAAATATTTTTGAAATAATTTTAAAATGAATTTTATATTTTAAAAATAGAAAACACATACCTGTATCTCAATTTTATATTTTATAATCTTCCATTATAAAGATAGCATTCCATGCATTATATTAAAAAGTTAATATATATATATATATATATATATATATATATATATATATATATGGTTTGTGCCTTGGCCTAGTTATTTTTAACTTTTTATGTTGTAATGATATTGAAGATAATTATTACTATATCATAAAACTACGATAATATAATTTTAACCTTTAATTTCTTGATGATAAAGGTAAAATAAAATATAAATTCAATTTATTTATCACTTAATTTATTTAATAATGATGTGACTTGTCTAGTTATGATCCATAGATATCAGCACACCATGAATGGTTCCAGCAGTCTTTCACTAAGCAACCTATTGGCTTGGAAATGTTTGGGTCTTTCACCGAACTCTTTGAAAGAAACAAACTAGGCTTTTAATATACGAGAACCCTCGGCATGGAAGGGATACATGTAATCAAATATAGTCATTCCAGTCACCCTGGCAGTATATAAATCTAAAGAAGTGGATCTCTATAACTCGAAGGAAAATTTCTTGCAATCCAGTCAACTTCTCTGAACCAAAATTCTACAGCTTCGTTTGCCTAGTAATCTAATAATTGTGCTCAAAACTTTCCATATTTACAAAGATGGCCTAATCATAACTCCCCAGTGCTCTCACAGGAGCTCCCAAGATTGGCATTTGCATCATGAACTGAGAGCCTGATTATATTACTGCTTGATGACCTTGAAACATCCATGCACTCCAGCAAGTCAGCATCACATGCTATCAGAACCCACTCTTGATCATCATCCAGATACTTGATGTCAAAAGTACCCACCTCCAACTTCAGCCTCTTGGCCACTTCCTCTTTCAACTCCACAATCCCAGAACTCAGAGAAATTCGAAACCTTATTACGTCTTCCCTGTATGTTGCCTTTATGGTTACACTCTTCATTTCTTGCCTAGGTGTTGCCTGCGGAATTGCATGCAAAGGAGCAGCAAACATTTGTGTGGGAAGCATGTTGAAACATGGAGGATCTGTCCAACTAGATTCTGGAACTCGTTCATCCACAATAGCATCTGCCACAGCAGGACAAAGGTTTCTCAAATCTTTCGAGCTCCCCGCATCCTCTATTAGCATTCCACCAAACGGTTCATGGGCTTCTGTTGCAACAAGAGCATCAGGTATTGAGTATGCAGTTGACAGATTTTGTTCCTTGGTTTGTTGAAGAGCCAGTTCAGGTGATCCCCCAGCTCTAATACATCGCTCATGGACAGGAGAAACAGATGGGTCCTTTACAGGTGCACTTTCATTTTCTGGGCTACCTTGGCATGAGTCATGAGAAGTAGGAGTCCCTGCACTTCCATCCCTTGAGCCACTCCTTTTTTTGGATCTGTTTGAGCCTCGACCTAACTCTGGTGAAAACCTGTTTTGCACAGTGAGTTTCTCTTGACTCAATATTCTATATCCTAGCAATTGATCTTCAAAACCAGCCTGCCCATCACTTCCTGGTTTTCTACAGGTAGGTGATCCATTCCTGTTGCCATGATATTCAGGGGGTTTAGAGTTTGGTGAGGTCTGTTGATTGCTCCCATTCAAATTGGAAGGCCAAGAGATGGTGCCATCAGCAACATGAAGTGGACTTGTAGTAAGAGGAGTTAAATCAAATGTTCCTTCAGTGCCTTGGACTGATTCAATTACCCACTTTAGCTTAGACAGGGAACGATTAACCTTGTTGATCTTGCGAGATGGCCAGCGGGAGATCCCATGCTGCCTGCAAATGCGCTTCATTGTAGTAGGGCAAACTGTAAAGTGTGACACAAGAAATTGTCTAAGAAAAATCCATTTATAACATCCTATATCACAACATTAACCAGCGTTTATAAAGAAAGAAATCAGCATCTTTGCAATGACAAGAGAAAATTGCAAGTAACAATTTTTAAGTGTGTAATCATACCACCAAGTCTCTTTGCAGCATCTTTCAGACTTCCAGCAAAATATTGTTGGAGAACCTCTAGACTAATTGTTTTCTCTGCCTTTCCGCGTTTCCTCTCTGTTGGCTTTTTTGTCTCTTTCTTCTCTGGATGAGATGGAGGAGTTTGTCTTCTGTCAGCTTGAACAGCACTGCCTCCATTTTTTATGACATCCAAGTCAAACATTAATTTGTTCTTTTCTGAATCAATTTGCTCAATGCGTCCTTCATTTGGCAACAAGTTATCACCAGTGGGAGATTTTGTAGGTTGGGGTATCTGAATGCATTCAAGTCTCCCAGTAGTAGTGGCTTCAATCATCTCTACAAATCCTTCCTCTTCAAGGTCCATCCCTGGAGCAACCTTGAGACTCTGGAAATCCTGCTTCATTGTTGCCAATATGGAGCCTAAAAATGTCTTCTGTTCGTGACTGTCTGTGATGCTAGGGGGCAGAAAAAATTCAAGAATATAATCATCATCTCCAGTATAACTGCTCCGCAAGAAGATTGCAAAACAGCTGGTTAATCCAAACATGCGTGCATAATGTACTAGAGGATACTCAGTCTTGCAGAACTGGGTGATATCTGGGCAGAAGCACGAGTTCTGGGACAAAAACGCCCTCCCAGCAACACCCTGACCCTTTTGTAAGTGGTGCTCAAGACAGGCCTCCCGAAAACCCCACATGTGAGCATCCACTACATAGAATGCCACATCAGTAGTGGACATACAGACTTGGCCATTGCAATTGCCATCAAAGCTGGTACAACTCTTCTTCAGACCACCACCATACGTTAAGACACTACGATGTATGCATGGAACCCATGTCTGAGCCAAGGGCAATTTATGAGTTTCACACACCATTGTCAATATCTCCAAGATTTCAGACAGCGCATTTTGGCGACCTTCATTACAAATCTGGTTTAAAAGCAGTGCCAAGTATACGTCTGTGAGAATAGAGGGGCAAGAAATGAAAGAAGAGCACAAGTTTTATCTGGTTGTTCTCCCAACAATACCAGATTTTACATAAAATATATCGTTACAGCTCACCTGTATGCTTGGAGGATCCAATATCTCTGAACTTTTTAAATTTACTGCCTGCAGAATAACTGAAATTATGTGACTGGGGAATCTCAATATGTATTATTTGCCAATCATATATCCAAGTTTTCCAAAGGAAATCCAATTAAAAATTAAAGGAGAGCACCAAGTTCAATTAGGAAAGGAAATAACATTGTGATTAATGTGCATATCGAGAGGAAATGAAACCCAACCTCAAGTGCCTTGCACACTTTATCAACCTCAGGTGCATAGTTGATCTTCTGTGAATTCATAATGAGCTCAAGAACACCAACACAAGACTGTCCAGAAGGTTCAAAGACCGGCAAAGCCAATGTTCCTCGGACATTGTAGCGCAGAGCATGATCAAGCCGTGAATACTCCTTGCTGGAGTAATACTGAACATTTGGAGTCCATTCTGGAGATTTTTGTCTGAAAACACGGCCAGGAAGCCCAAGCTCTCTGTCACTCTCGCCGTCCACAGAGAACATGTACATGAGAGAGACCATCCTATACTGATGAAGTCCATTACTATGAGGGTCCAGAACAAAGGGTTGCCCTGAAGTTGTCAATACATGTTGACCCCCATTCTTCACAGGTGCCCAAACCTGAGCTAGAACATGTTGTTCAGTTGATTCTTTGAAATATCTTAGGGCCTGTGTCATTCTCTCTTTAATCATACAATACCCATCTGGGTTGTCAATAGGCATCAATCCCAAAAATGGAGAAGGAAGTTTACTGTTATCATCATTTTCCCCTTGGCTTTCGGTTATCAAATTTGGATTACCTGCATTGAGCAAATTTCCAAGTTAGAAAAGAAAAAACAAACAAATGATTACCATCCTGATAGTGCTTAATGAGTTGTAGTACTATATAGAGAAGATAAACTGCAAAAAACTAAATGATGCAGTTAACTGGTGAAAGAGCAAGAGCAGCCTACTTGCCGTTTAAGAACCCAGCCCAAATAGCGTTTCATAAAAATTTGAGTTGTTTTTTTAAAAAAAAATTAATTTTTTTATATTATTAAATCATTTTGATTGTTTGATGTCAAAAATAAATTTTAAAAAAATATATTATAAAATATTTTAAAAAATAACCACTATCACGTTATCTATATAACTGGCAAAATCCTCAGTGTGATCACAAACTTCGAAGGATAGAAATTTTATCAAAAAGAAAGTGAAAATAACACTAAACTTGAATGAAGTCTCCAAATTGTAGACAGTACTGAGTTTGGGTATTAACTAATATTTATCCATCTGAGGGAAGACAAAATTAAGGCCATCAAAACAGAAACAAATTAATGGCATCACTTTTTTGTTCTTCTTAGTTTTTGGCTTTCTCATCTTCCAAAACACTGGAGATCATGTTTATGTTTCATTTCTATTGCTCTAAGTGTTGGCTTTTGTAGAATCATGTTCCCAGAGTTCCAATTTCTGTGATAGAGATTGCCTTGAGAAAATTCTAATCAAATTCAAACACCAATGAGTTTTCAATCCCTCAATACAGTCAGCAAAACAAAATAAATACTACATGATCACATCAAAAAAGCTCAAATTAACCAATCAAAAGCACCAAACATGACCAAAAGAAAGGCAATAAAACTTGAACACAGAAAAGAAAACCCAATATCAACTCTCTCTTTCTCTCTCCACATTCACTACCACACACAGAGTCACAAACTTTTCAATCTGAGAAAGTAAGAGGAAAAAGTCAAATCCTTTCTACACAAAACCCACCAAAAGAAAGCTAAAATTACAACTTTTTCACCTCTTCTCAGCCAAAGAAAGCAACTTTAGCATTTAATACTCTTCATTCATTCACGTACAAAACACCAAAGTTCAAGCAAAAAAAAAATGAAAATAAAGAAAATAAGCAAAACACGTGACTAACATGTGAGTAAGATAGGATAATCAGACAAGCGGGGGGCGGCAGCAGCAGCGAAAGCAGGGGAAGCCTGACCAGAAGCAGTAGCAGCAAGTCTATCATCAACGGCATCAGAGAAAGCCCAAAGAGGAGAACAAGGCTGTTCAGTAGAAGTAGAAATAAGAAAAAGAGACATGGGTTTTGAGGACATGAAAGAGATCTGATCTAAAGGCCAAGAGTTATCGAGATCAAGATCCAACTCCATTGACTTCATTCCTTCTGGCTCACCTCCACCTCCTCCTACTCCTCGACCTTCTATTGGTTTTTGCATTTTTGTTTTGTTTCGTTTCTTAAGATTGTGAGTAGATTATAATCAAAGAAACAATGCTTTTACTATGTCTTTGTTGTTGTGTCATGGGAAGATATGTTATGGATGATGATGTATTTTCCATTTTTTTCGTCGGGGGGAGAGAGAGAGAAAGGAAGTGGGGTCAAAAGACAAATTTTTTTTTGCAGGATAATGGTTGTGTGTGTGATTCCATGGAATCCATCAATTGTGCTTCTTGCTAGTTGCTTAGGAAATGGAACATAATATATGGAACGACGATTCTCCAATTCACCCTACTAACCACACCAAAACCATCCATCCAAGTCGCCGCATTCGTATCCATTTGACCCTATCAGCCATGGTTAATCTAATTAATTGAAATGATGCCGGCATCAGATTCTAATTTTGTTGTATTTTGAACGTGGAAGGCATAATTTCATCTTTCATTATTCTTTTTATATAAATTAATTTTATTTTTAGGATAAAATAATTATTTTATGGTAAAAGATAAGCAGTAAAATTAATATTTGTATTAGATGAAAATATTCGCTTTTGATATCAAACTTATCTATATTTTATTTTTACCGGACAACCATCTTATTATTTTATATAATTTCATCAATATAAGTGTTGCCCATAGTAAATAAAGTAGATCAAATTAAAAATTTAATATTTTTTTTACAGGTGATTTTCAATTGATTTAATTAAATATATATGTGAGCTTCTTGAATTATAATTATGATTTAAAAAAAAGATATTAAAAAAATATGCACTCTCATTTTTCTAATAAAAAAATTATGACTCATAACAAAGCACAAGTTAACAATTTATTTATGTTTGTAATTTTTTTCTAAAAATATTAAGAACGCAACCTTCTTCTTTTTTTTCTTTTTCTTTTTTTGCTAAAAAAATTTTGTTCCCCACATGGGTTACATGACTAGTTCTATCTATTTTTTGTACTTTATCTCCCTTCATTTATGTAAAACTTAAAACATTTTTTTATGAGTATTTAAGGTTGTGTTTACTTGTGTAAAGTTTTCCATTTTTCCAAGAAATGTTTTTAAAGAAACATAAAATTAAAGATAATGTGCTACTAATTTAGGACAAAATTAGTATTTTTCTTGTTGTTGTGTTATTTTCTATTTTCTTGTTTTTCTAAAAAATTAAAAAGCATCAAAATGACTGTTTTTCAAATGCTTCACCAAAAAAATAAGAGTTTTGTTTGGTTTAGCTTCTAACAATTTATGATTATTTCTTTTAATATTTTTAATTTAAGCTAAATAAGGGTCTTGTTTTCTATTTTAAATATTTGTATTCAATAAAAGTATTTTCTCAATTTTTCATAGAAAAATCTCTTTAGAATAAATAAGGAAACTAGAGAAGGAAGCAAAAAAAAATAAATTTTGAAAGTAAATACAACCCAAATATTTTGTTTAGCTATATATCATGTAATTAATAGAGGAGGGCTACCCTCATATATTGTGTATTCCGAAGTCTAAGAAACATTCCAAAAAATTAAAAAAGGTTAAGAATATAATATTTAATCCTGATTAGTTTTACAATTAATATGAAGGGAGTTTATTATTACGTATTTTGCAAGAAAAATAAATACCTTTCAATAGCAAATACAAGAACAATATTACAAAAATATGTTGGGTGTTCCGAAGTTTTTGAGTAGAGCAATAAGAAGTCCAGAACTAAAATTATAGCAAGCTGTTTATTTGGATAGAGTCGATGGGAACGAGTTGCCTGGACATGATGGGGCCGCCATTAACGATCTTTTCAAGTTCCAGCCTTGGAAGCCTCGGAGCTTCAAATGTTGGATAGGAGCTAAGCAGACAGGCTAGATGCGTATTTAATTAATATCTCTCGAGTTTTTTTTTTATTTTCTTTTCCTCTTCTTCCTTCTTTTTTCTCTTAATTTCTTTCTCTCCCATGATCTTTAGGAGTGGGATGCATTTTGGTGTTAGAGAATGAGATAGTAGTGGTTGTTTAAAGTTTTTTTTTTAATTTTTTTATAATTATATTAAAATAATGTATTTTTTAGTTTTTTAAAATTATTTTTTATATTAACACATTAAAAATAATCTAAAAATATTTTTTAAATAATATTTTTTAAATTAACGTTGGAGCCAGCCGAGTCCCGACACTCACGTAGCTTGAAAAACATCTCAATCACTGAACGTAAACGTATCCCTTTTGAAATTTGATTCTGCAGGGCTGTACGGCTGTATGGCTGTTGCCCTTCGATATTGTCTACAGAAATATGATGGGGGAACGTGTGGTTCTTGCAGAGAAGGTTCTTCAAGTTTCCACGTGGGGGTTCCCACACCAATCAATTCTGCATGTAGCATTTCGAGATTGCCACCTATGTTTTTTCCACATGAGATGACACGAGCAAGGTGTTTACTAGCCCGGCCCGGTGAGGCCCACCTCCTTCCCTCCACCGGTAATCTCAGCCAAGAGAGTTAAACCTTAATTAATTATAAAGAAGATCATTAAGGCATTATCATTCATAAGTAGCAATCATGAAGGTCCATAAAGCCAGCACATTCACGGCATCTAATTGGTCAAAAAGAGGCGAGTTAATATTTGCCTGAACTTAATCATCAAGAATGATTAACGTATCCTTGGCGTTGCAGAGAGGAGAGAAAAAGAAGACAAAAAGCATTGTGTGGTATTGATGCGTTTCTGTGTGCAAATGACAGCAAATTTACAAATCCTCAGTGGGCAAATGTTGAGCCCACCACGCCCACTTGCATCTGTTTGTTTGCATATTTTTCTGGTCAGGAGACAATGACAATATTGAATAAGTCCTTAATTTGGAGTGTCTGAGGAGAATAAATAAGGGAAAAAAGTACATGAAAGTGGAACACATTCTCAACTCCTCCAGCACCAATGCATTAAAAAAAACAAGTATAAAACAGGAGAAAATCCCTCTTCCCTTCTGAAAAGTCTTTTGTTTGCGGTCTCATGTTGGATTAAAGGAAGGGAAACTCTCCCATAAATTTAAGATAAAATGATAATTATTTTATGTAATTAATATTTTGTTGTACAATATATATCAAATACACGACCACCAAACTTTGCAGTTTCCCCACTCCCACTCATGAGTTTTTTAATTTCTCTTCTAACAAAGCACCATTATCGATTGTCGTCAACAATATGCTTTAATTTTTGAAAAAATGATGACTACCGCCCAAGGAATCTATCCACGAGATGGGATCTAGATTCCTTGGCGAGCGAATGGTGGTGGATTTTGTGTTCCATATCTCCTTGAAAGGTTTTTTTTTTTTTTTTTATCCTTTTAAACGGGTTAATTTTATTATTCGAAATCTAAATTTCTGTACTTCATAACTGGCCGAAAGTTGAACTCCGAGCTCTTGCGTTACATGCATTCTACAAGTGGTAGCGTAGACAATTTATTCAAATGACCCAGAACTTGAGAAGAAGAGATAATAAAATAAAATAAAAAAAGGAAAAAAAAAAAGATTGTCGCAACTGAATTTGTCTTTGACACTCATCGCACTAGGAGATTGCTCCTATTAGGATAAATCCAATGATACTAAAAATTATCACCATACAAGGTAGAAGGTTGGACGCGTCGCCACAAGTTAGCAAATTCATTCGTAACAATTTGAAATTCAATCCCTATTAAATTTAACTGTTTTAAGGATTGAGAATTTCAAATAAAAAATAAAAAAACTCATGACTGTTTTACTACTTAACAATTATTTTTAATATCAAAATGTTATTATTGGGAGGTTGAATTGATTATTTTACCCTTTTTTTTCTTTTTGAGTTGATTTTAATACTTAAACAGATATTGTTTTAATATCAAGCGGTGAAAAACAGGATAACATATAATAAAAGGTTTTTACATTTCATTATAGTAATGAACATGGAAATATCATGGTTTTTTTTTCACTTTATCCTCGAAATCTTTTAGGGTTTTTTTAAATTTCAAACTTAGTTTTTTTTTTCAATTTATTCTTTAATATTGGGTTTACTGGATATTGAACTTCATAATTTATTTTGATTTGCTTTCTATTGAGTTATCGCGGTCTCATGATCTTGGTCGCAAGTTTTGTGGGTTAACTAAGTTAACTCGAGTTTTTTTTGTTTTTTTAATTGAATATATTTTTTATCCCTAGATTATGTTTTTTTTTCTCTACTTAAAAACACAGTAACACCATCTTCTGTATATTTTTTTAAATAAATATTTTTTGATCCAACTAACAACGTATCCCACGCAATAAGATATGTTGGAAAACCTATTGATAATTATACAGAAGTATTTGATGTCATCTGTATTCCAATACTCGAGGTTCAACAAGCAACATGGTATATACACCATTATAAAAATAATTTAGCTAAAAGCTGGCTTAATGGTCTAGGCTAGTTATGCTCCCCAACTAAACTAATTAATAGAATATGAAGAATCCTTTAGAAAGCTGTTCAACAATTAAAGAAAGTGATAGTATTATATAACATCTAAACTATATTCCAATAACCTCGTTCCAGTACTCTCAGAGGGTCAACATATTTTGATGGAAAATTCACGGGGTTATATTGTGCTTTCATTGCAATTGGATAGAGCTTCAAATTAGTAACATTGCCTGAAAGCCTAATGGTTCTCAGGATGGCCGAAGATTAGTCATGGCATTGACAGATATCATTTACTCGCATTTAAAGTAAGTGAGATGAGCTGCTTATGGGCTGGAATGGACATAATCAAAGTCTTTAATGGCCTCAACTATCTGCAGAGGAGTAAATTTGTGCTCGAAAAATCCTTCCCAAGCTTTCTCTGTTTCTCTTCATACTCGTGAAGAGACAGACTTCGTTTATTTTTGGTCAAGTGGGGAGCAAAATAAGCAGATCAACATAACAGGGGAAACGTGGAAAAAGATAATAGAAGTCAATCATGAGGTAGATGACCAAAACAAATCAAACCCATAACGGGTTACATGGACATATCTAGAACATGCGTTCGAGAAAAGAAATGCCTTTGCTCCGTCGGTCAAGAATTTGAGAGACAGAAACAACGGTTATCCTGATATGGCTTTCTCTGTGCGCGTCTACACACGCGCATGTAACTTCATGCGTATCAACAAGAAGTTTTCTTGTACGAATAGCTAATATAATAAAAGCTTTCAGAAATTGACTTTTAGTAAGATCTTGATATCAACTAGGGGAATCACCTCTCTTGTACCGCGTGTGGAAATACATTCACATTTAAGACTGAGATGCTAGTAGTCTTGAACTGAACAATGCTACACTTGTGTGTTCTGCTTTAAAAGCAAACACAATACAATCGCTACAATACAACTACTGCTTTCTCCTTTAGAACATGCCCCTCTCAAGATTATCTTGCAACTTGGACGTGTAAACTCAGAATCTCCCGAAGAGAAATGCAATGAAGCTATTACCTGCCTCAAGCAAAGACGACGGGAAAAAGCCTACAATAATTGTCCCATACATGACAAGTGGAAAACCTTCTTGAATTCGATTTGGTCTTGGATGCACTCAACAGGATCATTCATCCGCAGCGACAAGGTAGGGCTCCATAGATGTAAAAAAGAAGAAGATTAATTGTTAGTCTGTCTAGATGCCATTTGCTAATTAGCGTCTTGATTTTTGTTGGGGAGGGTATCCAGTCCCCGTTCCTGGAGGGTCTTTCCTTCTCAGTTGATGCTGCTGATGGGGCTGGGCAACACCGCGTGGCATAGGGATGTTACCAGGATTCATTCCACCACCCATCCCTGCCTGAGATGCGAGATTATAAGCCGTCATGCCCTGAGTTTGCATTCTCTGCAGGCCAATAGGCATTGGTCGTGGTGCAGATCTGTTGTTAACTCCATGAGCACCTGGTATGCCTCCAGAAACTGCATTTCCAGATGATACTGGCTGTGGAGGTTGAAGGCTAGTCGTTCCTTCAAAATCTGTATTTGTATCTACTGGACGTGTAGGATAATTGATGACTTTCTCTCCAGGTTGAGAGGGTACCAGGGCATTCCGTCCAGGGAGAGGTTCGCTTCGAAAATAATCGTGCTCTAGAGCTTGTGCAGCAGTTATACGCTTTTGAGGATCATATTCTAGCATCTTAGAAAGAAGGTCAAATGGAGCACCTTTTGGAGAGAGAGGTACAACACTAAGTAGCCCAGTATTCTCATACTTGTGCTCTTGGATACGGTGCACATCATTCTGCCAATGTGGAAGGCTTGCAAGTGTTGGCCATTTTTCCAGTGTAGGATGGCCTAGGACCTTAAATATCTTGTCAAGTTGATCAAGCTGGAAAGGATTTGATGCTGATTTGGCTTCTGCCCCTTGAAAAAGTGGCTTCAAAGTCAGAAGTTCAGCAAAAATGCATCCAACAGCCCACATGTCAATAGCACTTGTGTAGTGCTTAGCCCCAAGAAGCAACTCAGGTGCACGATACCAAATGGTTACCACAACACCATTATCAGACAATGCCTTCAAGGGAGCTTGATATATCCTTGCAAGTCCAAAATCAGCAATTTTGACAACCCCATGTTCCTCTCCCTCACCCATAACTAAGATATTTGATGGCTTTAGATCTCTATGTATGATCCAGTTACTGTGCAGATAGTTGAGTCCATTGAGTAGCTGCCAGAGCAATGATTTAACAGTGTATTGGTGGATCAAATTGTTACCCTTGTCTCTGTGATGCCTGATGATTTCATAAAGGTCATGTTCAGCATAATCAAAAGCCAGATACAGTGACATATCAGTATGATTAATATGCACATTCACAAGCTTCACAACATTCTCATGAGTAATTTCCCTAAGCAGCATGATTTCACGGATGGCAGTGGGAGAGACACCGTCACCATCCTTGGACTGCTTGAATTTCTTGATGGCAATGGACTTTCCACGATTTGCAGGAGACTTGGTTTTTGCAAGGAACACAAGACCATAAGTTCCTTCACCAATCTTGCCAATAAGATTGTACTGTTGCAGCCACTCTGGCTTCTCATTGTTGTTGCTGCTTCTATTATTGCCATCTCCCATGGTTGCTAAACAGCTTTGGTTGTCTGTCCTTACAAATTAGGTTGCCACATTGGCACTGAGATTGAAAAGCAAAGGACACCAGTCTCCCGCAACAGCTTATAGTTTCAGGTACCCTGAAGTTAAAGGCAACGGCTTACTGTCATGGAATTATTGAGAAGGTCATCTATTGAAAATATTTCACAGTTTCTCTACAGCTCCATGTTCAAAAGCATAATGATTGCTTCAATAAGAGATTTCTGGAAATAACAATTCAAAACGATATGGCATCTGCAAGGTGTTCGAATCTCAGTGAAACCTCTCCCTATCCAACAACTACTTGGAACACTATGTCCACAAACCCCAGCATCTCATTTCAATCTTATGAATTAAAGTAAGATACAACAAGATGACAGAAGAAATAACGTTATCCTTTTAACAAAACAGCACAAACAAAAATCTTGAAGACAACATAATAACACATGCTCTCACCAGGTAATGTAAATATATACAAATCTTCCATTTCTACTATAAACACCAATATCCAAAACAAAAAAACAACCAAACAATAATCAACAAGGGCATTGAAACACCTAAGATCATCAACAACAGAGATTTTCAGGGTTTCAGTTACAGCATCAAAGCGCTGCCAGAAGCATGCAAACTTCTTTTCCATAGAAATGGCTTAAATTTCAAAGTAACTTTGCACATTTCTTCCAGTGACTGAATGAGCATGTGAATTGTATCGGATTAAACCACATGCTTCACCGCTTGTGCGCCCCGTCAATTCCTTTGAGTTTCATTCTAAACATATATTCAAAATTCCCACTAATTTGAATCTTCGTAACCGGCAAGACCAGTCTGCTTTAAAGTCTTCAATTTTACAATAACAGACTCTTCCAGGAAAAAAAATATAATCTTTAAAACCGAAACCATTAAAGAAACTAACTTTTCAGTTCCTAACTAGTTATAATACTCAGAAGAACATAAAAAAGCACTCTCTCAATAGCTAAAAACACAAAAATTGAATCCCACAAACCAAGCCCAGAACTCAGCCAATATTGAATGGTCAACAAAAAGCTAAAAAATCAACATAAATGAGAAAAAAAAAACTAGTAGAGCAAATCAACAAAAAATATCCAAAAAACTCACCTATCGAGCTGAAAATGGATCAAGTCAAGAACTTTACTACCGCTCAATAAAACCCAGATCTTTATTGCGGCCTCAAAGCGTCAAAAAAGGCAGCACGTTTTTGCTATTGAAACACAAACTGAGCGCATAAATCAATATGCCATGTCCTCTGTTTTGAGTCGGGATTTTTTTTTATACAGGGAGCTCTGGTGTAGTTCGGGCTAGCTGATTTGGAACGCAAGGTACTGTTTGAAAAGGAAAATAAATAACCAATTGTTTTTTATACAGGGAGCTCTGGTGTAGTTCGGGCTAGCTGATTTGGAACGCAAGGTACTGTTTGAAAAGGAAAATAAATAACCAATTGTTTTTTTAGGGGAAAAAATAAGTATTGCACATGTTTCATCACTGTATTCATCTTCTTCTTTTTTTTAATTCTCCTTTCGATAAAGACATTATATATAATATAGGAATATTATTTAATTTCTAACACATTAGAAGAAGGTGTTAGGTATTTTTTAATATCATGAAATTTATTCACTGATGAATGAAAATATTATATTTATGCTTAATAAAATATATTAAAAAATATATAAACTAATGAATCATAAAAATTATTATGAAGGCTGCTTAAATATTTAAATTAAATATTTAAAGCAGAAAGTTAATCATTCCAGTAAGAATCAAAAGATAAATGCATGCGTGTTGAAATATTTTACCTTGATCATTATTTTTAGTTTATACATTTTTATTTATTTATCTCTGAGGTTTATTGTGGTTATTAAGTATATATGAATTTCATTCTTATAAATACATCATGTAAATACAATGGATTCATCTAAAATTAAAGAAAAAGAATTGAAGATAAATTATAATAATCCCTTTGAAGTTTGAAGTATTATGAAATTATAAAAATCATTAAAAGACTAATCACAATTTTAAAAAATAGTTAAACCAAATTATAAACCCTCAAAAATTTTAAAAACTAATTTGAATTAGAATAATGAATAAAAGTAGTATGGGGTTGATAAAATATAGACAAAAAAAAGAAAGAATAAATTTGATATATAAGGTTGTGCCTGAACTAGTTGATCGGTTGGCTTAATTACTCTAAACCGGTCGACCGATTCAACTGGTAGTGAGATGGAATTGAGGGTAAAATAGGAATTTCATGTGAACCCCAGAGAAAGGAAATGAGGGTTTTGAAGTTTTTTAATAAATCTTTAGAGAAATCACTAAAGAGAGCTAGATTTGATAAATCATTAAGGGATCAAAGACAAGAATTCAAGTTTTCTTGACAGTTTTGATTCTTGTAAAGAAGAGGAGAAATTAAGGAGAGTAAGATGAGAGAAGAGTTAAGCTTCCTTTAGCAAATCTTTCTTAATCTCTTTTGAAAAAAAGGTAAAAAAAGAGAGAGAGTAAAGTATCATTCCTGTGATTTGATTTCATTTTTTATTCAAATTAAAGAAATTTAAGTGTTTATATGTTATGGAAGGATATGGTTTTATGAGTTAGGATTGATGTTAGGATGGTTTACCTTATGGGCAATTATTGTATGAAATTAATGTAAAATGAAGATTTAAAAACTAGATGAAAGAAGAATGAAACTCTTTCTTTAAAAAAGAGAGTTTCAGCTTAGGTAGTGGTAAGAGAGGAATAAGTGTTTGATGTGAATTAATGAAGAACAATACTTAATTGGAATGCATGAGATGTTTGATAATATAAGAATTTAGGGTGTGCATTAGTTTGAGGCCATTGTTATATAAATCAAGCATAATTGTGTTATTTGACATTGAATATAGATGAGTGAAATTAATAATTAAGATGAACTCTCTTGTATTGACAGGGATACGAGCGCAACTAGGCCTCAATTTGGAGCTAGAGTCGAGACCTTATGAAGAGTTAGAGCCTCAATATCTCTCTACAAAGACCAAACATAAACTCTAAATTATGAGAAAAATAAAAAGGAAAAATGGAGCTTAAAGTTAAAGAGAATAAGCTGAAAATTGGGTAGAACAAAAGTTTAAGTTTCTGCTTGAATTATATCCAAAACAATGTAGAAAAACCAATAACATCATCTTGTTTAGATGCATTTTTAAATAAGATCCAATGAATTAAAAGGAATTTGTGCACAATATCTCTCTACAAGGACCGAACTTAAGCTTTAAATTATGAGGAAAATAAAAAGGAAAATAAAGCTTAAAGTTGAAGAGAATAAGCTAAAAAATTAGGTAAAAGAAGAGGCTAAATTTCTGCAAAAATTATGTCCAAACAATATAGAAAAGCAATAACACCATCTTGTTTAAGTGTATTTCTAAATAAGATTTTACGAATTGAAAGGAATTTATGCTTAATATCTCTCTATAAAGACCTAACCTAATATCTAAATCATGAGGAAAATAAAAATAAAAAACAGAGCTTAAAATTGAAAAGAATAAACTGAGAAATTGGGTAAAAAAAAAGTCTAAATATCTTCAGGAATTACATCCAAAACAATGTAGAAAAACCTACTCCAAAACACTCTTCTTAATTCAACCCCATTTTATTGATAATTTTAGGAACAAAAAATGATGAAATTCCCTCCAGTATCAACTTTGATTACCCTTTATAAAACATAAATTAAACCTGAGTGTTTTGGCTTTATATCATATATATTTTAAGCTGAAAAAACTATTCAAGTTTAGAGAAAACTCATCAAATTCTATTATCCATGGACTAGGCAAAACAATGAGTTACCAGCGACAAACTACTGTTATTCGCCATCACACGTCACACCAGGAGAAGAGGTCATAATGGAAGATTAGTTTTAGCCACTGAGAGGCACCACTCACTTGCTGGTATATAATAAGCACGCGTCAATAATTTTTTTAACGTAAAAATACTAAAATGCCTCCCATGAGTCTGAAGATTAAACAAAAAACTTGTGTGAAAAAACAAAAATGTCCCTAAACACATGTCTTATTTTCTGTTTTTTTTCTAAGGCCACAAATGTTTTTTTACTATACTCTACGAAAAGAAAACACAAAAAATTTATTGGTCAACAATTCTAAATTTTTTTAACTTTGGGAATAAATAATTTATTTTACTTTTTAATTTTTTTTGAAAAGACAAATATATTCTTTAACAATTTTTTAATTAATGACTAATATGTTATTGAAAAAGATGAAATTACCCCAACACAAAGGCTTCTAATTTTTCAACTGAAAGGAAAAATGATAATTTTACCTTAGCATTCCATATTAATATATTCCATATTAATATATTCTAGTACTACAATGAAAAACTCATTATTAATAATTATTTATTTCTCCTTTTTCACGTTAGGAAATTTGCTCAAGCTAGTGACATTTTTTAAAGTTATCTATTTAATAACTAGATGTTGCAGTTTTTTTTAATTGTCTCTACCCATAAAAAAGCTTATCGTCTTTAAATATACTTCACCACTACAAATGAATATATCTTTATATAATAAAAAAATTATGAAATAAATTAAGAAGTGAATTTATAATTATTTCAATATCCTTTATACGTTATTGAATGGAAAAAGCTAACGAGCATCCTTAAAATACTTATTATGTAGTTAGGATGTTTTATAAACTTTGTTAGATGATTTTAATATAAGGATGTTTAAAAAAAATATTTAAAAAATATTAATTTAATGTTTTTTTAAAGTGTTTTTTATCTGAAGAAAAAACACACACTAAGTATTATCTATATGTATTTATTAAACATTATTTATTGTTGAATGGTGTTAAGAAGAACTAAAAACCAAATATTCATTTAATAAAACCAATGATATTAATTAAATACATTATATACTTGTTATTTACATGGTAATGTTTTTAAGAATTTACAATAAAAAAAAGGAAAACATATAATTGAATATAACATTAAATGAGTCTTAATAAGTGTTCTCAAGACACCCATTAACGAAACCCTAAATAAATTTATAATTATTTTTATAAATTAGGATCCATGAAAAACTGTGTGATAAGAGGTATATTTTAGACTATCCAAGTCATTACCGAGACAAGATCATTAAAGTAAACATGATGGAAGATGATGGTGTTGTATTTAGCTAAAGACACCTTTCAATGAAACTCGTTTAATCAACCATTCTCAGAAAAGATTTCCTCGAATTAATTTGTAGCTAACAAGCTTTTCAAGAAATTTTCTTTTATAAAATATTGATTGTTAGATATAACTAAAGTATTTGTCTGCGATATGGGTGATCAAATTTTTTAAAAGT
This sequence comes from Populus simonii, assembly GCA_007827005.2. NCBI lineage: Eukaryota > Viridiplantae > Streptophyta > Magnoliopsida > Malpighiales > Salicaceae > Populus > Populus simonii. Next base: position 16,753,465 of record CM017466.2, on the reverse strand, counting down.
CAAAAAAATATTCAAGCATTGCTAATTTTTTTTTAAAATAAATTATATAGGGATTAAATTGGTGTGACTTAATTAACTTGGTAAGTCTAAAAATAACATGGACAGCCAGAAAAAAAAAAAAACATAGTTTGATTAAAAAAATTCAAGATGATATTTTTAAAAATATATATTAAAATAACAACATATTGAATCGACTTGAGTGAACCTAAGTTAACATGTAAAATCCACAACCCAGATCATGATTCTATGATAACCTTATAGTAAGCAAATAAAAAAAATATTTTGAAGCTTAATTCTCAATCAACCCAATGTTGAAAGATTAAATTGAAAAAAAATCAATTAAAAAAAGCTAAAAAAAGTACTCAAGTCAACCCGAGTTAACTGTCAAACCTGGATCATGAGACTAAGATAACCTAATAGAAAGCATATCAAAATAAATTATGAAGTCCAATTACTAATCAATTTTAATGTTGAAGGATGAAATTGAAAAAAAAAATCAATTAAGAAAGGACACAAAAAAGACCTAAGTTAACTCAGGTTAACTCACCAAACTCATAGCTCGGGCTATAAGTCTAGGATAACCTCATAGAAAGCAAACCGAAACAAACATTGAAATTTAATTTTCAATTAACTCAATGTTAACAGGTGAAATTAAAAAATATAAGTACAATAAGAACCCCAAAAAACTTAAGTTAACCAGGGTAACCCATAAAAATCATCTTTTTGGATCATGAGACTAGAATAATCCTATAAAAAACAAATCAAAATAAATTAAGAAGTTCTATAATTAATAAATCCAATGTTAGAGGTTAAAAAATAAATTTTAAATATAAATTATGAAGTTTAATCTTTAATACATCTAATATTAAAGGTTAAAAGAAAAAACTCAATTTGAAATTTGAAAAAAAAACTATAAATGGGAGAGGAAAACTTATTTGTTAGAATTTACTTTTTTATTCTTGGATCAATTACTTCAGTGTCACTTCAATTACTAGAACCAAATTGATATTTTACAATACGAATGTTTTTGTAAATCTTGTCAAGTTAATGCAGAGAGTCAAGATGAAAGAAGAAAAAAGAAGAACTATATTCTTTCAATAATGAAAACTTAGATCTTCATATAAGTTATGTTCCTATCTATATAAGTAGAGGAAGTTGTTACTTTTTTTAGTAACTCCTCTAAATACTTGAACCAGACTTATTTTTATGGATAGATCAGGTCTAACTCAATAACCAACATAAACAAAAAAAAATTTGCTCATTATAACACTACCTTACGAGGAGGGTAAGTATAATTTTCTCTCCCCCAATTAGTTCTTGTTAATGTAAAGAAACATCATAGTTTATTATAATTTTGTTTTCTTTATGGGCAAGGAAAAAAGAAAGAAACAAATAAACATGATAGTTTTTTATTATTATTATTATTAAGAATAGCTAGTCAATGAGAGGAAATCATCGTTCCCTTGATCACAAAATACTACTCAATGGAACAATATTTTTTTGAATTTTGAATTATTATTTTTTAGTTTTATCTTTATCTTTTAATATTAGATTATTGGAGATTGAATTACATAATTTATTTTGGTTTGTTTTCTATAAGGTTTTCTCAATCTCATGACCTTGATCACGAGTTTTGAGGATTAATCTGGTCAACTTGGGATTTTTTTGGGTTCTTTTTTTAATTGATTTTTTTTTAGTTTCATCAATTTTTTGGGTTGATTGAGAATCAATCTTTATAATTTATTTTGGTTTACTTTCCATGAGGTTATTTTAGTCATATAACTTGAGTCAAGGGTTTGACGAGTTAACTTAGGTTGACTTGAGTTTTTTTTTTTTTTAATTTCGTCTTTTAACATTGGATTGATTGAGAATTGAGTTTCGTAATTTCTTATGATCTACTTTCTATTGGGTTATCGTAGTCTCGTAATCTAGATTTGACATTTTAATTTGTATTGATTAAGGTTTTTTTTTTAATTTTAATTTTCAATATTAGGTTAATTAAGAATTGGGCTTCAATATGTTTTTTTGATTTACTTTCTATGAGGTTATCAAAATTTCATAACCTAAGTTGTAAAATTTATATGTCATCCCGGATTAATTCATTATGTTATTTTGTCAATATAAAAAAATATTATCTTGAATTTTTTTTGTTAAACTATGCTTTTTATTTTTAAATATTTATATTATCTTTAAACTTATCAAGTTAATTATATTATATCGACTGAGTAGTCAATTATATTATATCGAATGGATTAAATTCTTTTTCTCGTTGAAAATACATTAACAATGCCTTCATATTTTTTTTAAAAAATGATTCTACCCACCGCGGGTAAATGATCTAATTCGGCTCTCATAGGTTATTTATCCCAACCGAAAAAGAAAAAAAAGAAAAGTTATACTCATTCTGTTGGTGATGATTATTAATCATATAATAGCATCTAAATTATGAATAAGGGGGCATATATTGAAATCTCCTACATTAAGAAACTGAATCTTAAAACAGAGAGAGTACAAATTATCAACCAGAAAGTACAGATAGTCTGTCTGTTGTTTCCTATCATGCATGATCTCCATTTGTTTTGCTGTTTCAAATCTCATCCAAATATTTATACAGGGAGCCTTCCTTTCTAGACTTGCGCATGCGGAGCAAGGCCTTAAACAGGCGTTTGCTCTTGCCAGAATATTGCTGATCGCTATCTTTTGTCTTGTCTCTTTCCGAATACATGGACAACGAAACTGATCTCCGAGGCTCAGATGGATACTGAAATAAATGAAATTAATTAGTGAAAGAACTATGTTTATTTCAGTTCCAGAATTCAGGTTTAAGCAGCAGCATTTTAACAAGTTAATTTCAAGTCATGACTATTCGTTGTGTATGATTTTTTTTTTGACAGCCCAATCTCATTAGTCATTCCATATTCTTTGTAATGGTTGCGCTTACCCTTCGTCGTGCATTAGTATAATTTGAAGATACTGGTCCCTTGAGAAGAGATCCAGAACGTATGAGCGGAAAGTGTTGCGGAGAGGATGATCTTCTTTCTGATTAAAACGGAGAGAAGAAATTATAAGAAAAGGGTCATACTCTCCTGACCTGTCTCTGCTGTGTGTACTGCAACTTTGTCTAGATAAAAATAATAAGAAAAAGAATTCATGCGCACAAACCAGGTTTGTTGTTGGTTGAAGTCCTTGTGATCGTAAATGCTCCTTGTCTTGAGTAGAATTGTGGAGACTGTGATTTAGAATGCCTTTCTCTGCATTAAAATTATACCTTGAAATCCTATGTCGTGGCGAAACTGGGATGGCAAGATGATCATAGTAATAACAAATATATCATCAAGATTACCTCAAGGAAGAAGGAGCTCCTTTGATTGTTGCTTGAACAGCTTGGCACAACAATCACATAAAGAAATAATGAGTTTGAAAGAGGTTTTCTGGATCATAAAAATCTGGTGTTTGACTGATTTATTTCAAGCACATCAGGAGAGGAAGTAGCATACCATTTTTTAAATCAAGCAAGTTGTGTTCAGTACTAAAGCTTCTACTGTGATACTTTGATTTAGTATGGCTATGTGCATCCATGTTCTCCTCATCAACTGAACAGCAAATTTCAGTGTCACAAACATCTTGAAATATTGGAAATGTAGAGAAAAAATGCAAAAGGAAAATAGGAGAGGTAAAATATTTGCCTGGAAAAATGTACCGCTTTTGGTGCTTTGGAGTTTTTATTGCCAATGACTGTTGTGAAAGGCCACCTTGGTTGATATATTCTTGGCATGCTTCCAGTCTCTGGGCCATGCCACAGAAAAAGGTCAGGTATTGAAGTCTTAGACAGTCTGACATGATTAAAATTCCTGTGTAGACAAGTGAATTGTCCCAGAAAGGCAAAATAATTTCATAATAAATGATTTCACGAGCATGTTGGGATAATGTTCCAGCACCGTCCTAAAAAAACCTGAAAATGAATCTTGTATTCAAGAATGTATGGTGAAGGGCTAAGGGAACGGCGGAAGGGAGGATACCTGTTCGGTGCAAAAGAAACGAAGCTCCATTTCTGAAACTTCACCAATCTCTTGATCTAAAAATTTGTTAACTTTGTATGTTACAGAACCCAAGTGGTCAACAGTACTGACCAAAGCTTTGATGGCATAATCTTTCAAGGTCTCAACCACTCTGCGTTGAGACAAAGCCGGTGGCCGGGGGACGGGGGTAATTAGCATACCATGTCACAATCATGGCATTTACAAAAGGGATTGTAAAACTGACTCACATTTGTTTTTGGTCCTCTTTGTAGTAAGCTAATTCAAAATAATCGGCTGCTGAGTATAACTGCTTCCTAAGGTTCTTCAAGTCCTAATCAAAGAAAACAACTTCATTATCAAAATTAAGGTAATTTACTTCTACAATCATCTCTGAATTTCTAGTAACCGTTGGACTTTTCTGTAGCTAAAGAAACATAATCATGATCTGCAACATGGCTCCACTAATGAGAGGATTTTATAAGATCGAGTGTACCTTGAGAGTATCAGAAAAGAGCAAGCTCTGCTGCATGAAAAGTTCATCATGATTAGAAGGTTCTTGAGGACCATTTACTGAAGAGGATGAGGTCTTGCTATTATCCATGACAGTGAAACCTGGCTCTTTTTAGCTGCCAAATTAATCAAAAACCACATCAATATTTAAGACATAACTGCCTCTAATTATTTCACGAAAATACCACCACCATAGTACTACCTGCCCTCGACTCTTAAACAAGAGTGTAGTACACATATAGTTACAAAGATAGAAATTAAGTCACAAAAAACATATTTCCAGCTAATGATTATCTGGCACTCAAATGGAGAAACCAACAATTCAGAATCTGAGATTAAATGTTTTCCTGGAATCTGTGCAAACAAAATTCTTCATCAACTGATGAACAACATAGCTTAGTTGAGTTGAGGACCATGATTCTGAAACTAAAGCAATCTGACTGAAAGCTTCAAAACTTTGTTTTCTACCACCTCCTTCTTGTTTGAGCTTGCAAACCAATTATCAGAGAACAGAAAGTGGACTAAAGAGATTCTAAAATCAGAAAACTTGAGATAAAACACATGACAAAGAACTGAAGCCGTGTCAGAGAATCCAAAACTCTCCATATTGATATTGTCAGTTAGATATCGATCCCTGTCATCTTTAAAAAAGGAGACATTCACTGAATCCTACTGTTCCTAACAACACTAATACTTAGCAGATATAATCACAGAGGTAAGTTCAAGTTCTTTATGTTCTCTATCAGAAAGAAAAAAAAAAACAGCTTCAAACATCGGGTTTTTTCAAAAAAATTATTGGAAAACAACAGAAAAGAGGACAGGAGGGATTACAGAAAACATAAACCATAAAGAGAATGAGACAGCGAGGTAACCTGGTCTTCCTTGCTGTTAATTAATCTGGAACTGGAAATTCAATCCCGAATCCACTCACTATTTCTGATGTATAGCCAGGCACTGAAAAACAATAAGAACGAAGTAAAGGGCATCACACTATATGAAGTCTCTTGACTTACTTTCAACTAAAAACAAAAGATGATAGTGAGATTATTGTTTTAGAGAAAATGATATATTTTATCTGCTGTTAGCTTAGGTTTTTTTTGCAGGAACTAGCCTCATATCAACCATTTGGTTGTTTCAGTGTTTTCAAATTTAGGACGAACATCAATATGAAGTGAAAAACAAGTAGTGGCTGCTGCATCACTATAACTACCCCGTCCTTCCACTGGTTACTATCATAATTCATACATCAAAATTAAATTTCTTTTTTAATAAGATTCCTCCGATTTGGTTATGATTGTTTTTGCTCACAAGCCAGTAGGTCAATGGCACCTTATCAAGGAAATTATAAACATAAATGGTGTTGGTGTAGAGCATGCAAATGGTCATGTCACTAGGTAACTGTTTGAAATTAAAATTGAACCTTTTTTTTTTTGTTAAAATTTAAAGTTTTTTTTATTTCAAATTAATTTTTTTAATATTTTTGATCATTTTGATATAAAAAATAAATTTTAAAAAATAAAAAGATAATATTTTGATGTATTTTCAAATAAAAAGTATTTGAAAAACAACATTTATCATATTATCAAACATCTAATAATAAAGTTATGACTCAAAAACAACCCTTTTGAGACTGATCAATGAATCTAATTAACCATAAAAATAAAAATCAGTGATAAGTAAGAAACTCACCAATAACGTTTAATGAGGAATTAACATGGCACTTCTCTGTACATGTTTTGCATAGGTTTTCAGGGAGTATTTCTTCTCTCCTTGGCCGTCCTTTTCTATCCTCTTTTTTTATTATTATTATTATTATTATTATTATTGGCAATCAACTAACTAGAGAAATAACACCAATATTTTATTCTAAATGTGCCCCTAGGAGGCTAGGTGAGTATTGTGCCCTGACTTCGACAGTTATCGGCTAAGGGAAATTAACATGTGCACCGACGGCCAGGAGATTTAGCAAGAAAACATGGAATTCCCACTTGGGACAAACACAGCAACAGTTATAAATATCAGTGATTTCTTTTTCCCTGAAGCAGCTGCAGTATTTCTTGAGTAGCTATCAGTTTCGTTAATGGATCATAATATTTCAACTCTTTGTTGCAGGATTTTGTTTAAATTGTGGAATTAGCTCAACTAACAGATTCGTTAATAGTAATCATAGGTAAGATGTTGCATTCTTTGGTGAGTGGAGGAGTAATCTTTCAATCAGTTTAACTAAATTTCCTTTTCCTTCTATGAATACATGTTCTCAGGTCAAATTTCAAGAAATTCCTCTCTTGCTGAGTCACAGAAACATCATTCGTAGATACCTACATGAATACATTTTTTTAAAAAAAAAAACCCAACCTTTTTTGCAACCTCAGATTTGACCCGAAATGATAATATATGGAGTCAACCCATTTAACAAAGCCCGGCAAGGGTTATTAAGACATTGGCTAGTCACCCTTAGAGCGTAGTAGTTGAGGACTCGTTATCTCAAGTTTGGACTGATATGACTGCCTTTTTTTTGTGACTGATCGTCACATTTCAACAGCTATTATTCGATCACTGTTGAGTTTTTTGGCCTGTTGCTTGGTTTAACGACCAGCATACACTTGCCGGAAGACAAAACTCCTGGTTTAGACCTAATAGAGTTCCATCACAACGTTTAATTAGCCAAAATTAAGTTCAACCACTAACGCCTACACAAACACGTTCGAGTGTGATTTTATTATATACGACCAAGAGAAATGAGATCTCAAATTCGAGCCCTGCCTCGTCCAATTTATGACTTATCTAAAAAGAAAAACAGTCCGGTTGCACATCAGAGCTCACACACCGTAATAAGCTATATAACATGATGTTTTTTCCTTGAATACCAGGCGCCTGATTGCCGTGGGCACAGTTCAAGTGCTAATTACCCTAGTCGGGGCATATGGATTGGTCAATTATGGCATCAAAATCGCGACATCCCTGCCCCTTTTCCTAGCTCTTCTGTAGCCCAGAAGTAAGGGAGTGGGGGTGTAAAGGTAAATTTCGATAGCAGCATGAAACAAAAGGATGTCGAATTGTGAAATTAAACGTAAAATATACTGGAGCATTACAAATCAAGCGAGCAAGAAATGCTGATATGTAGACCGCTGGAGTGACCCAATTGAACTACAAAAGACGGCAAATGAAAGTTATATCCTCAAATGAAATGGTTCCAAGTTGAAGAATTGAAGTTTTGTCTCTGAAGACAGCTATAATCTGTTACACAATCCGCTCCAACTCTCTAGCATAACTCAATGTCTGGTTGATGAGTTGTAGAGATGGTATTTCCTTGCAGGGGGCAGATTCTTTTGCCTTCTGGAAAACTACAGAGCCATTCTTTATCTCCCACTCGGGATGCTCCTGCATTATGCAACAGAACATGTCATATTTATGTTAATCATGAAAGTATATCTGAAAAAGGAGAAATACAATTCCCAGAAGAAGTCCGTTCTTGGTCTAAACTCCACCAAAGGAGTTGGAAAACAATATGAACACCTTAATCCGGTTTGTCAAATATACCGAAGCAGCCACCTCCCCGACAAACTGTTTCTTAACTGAGGAATCTTGTAACATCACTTGGTGAGCTAAAACAGAGGGCCAGTTACAAGCTCTGAAGTAGTGCTAAAGGAATTTCTTATCTTAGTTCGTATATTTTTTAATCAATCTAAAAAATTAAATCATTCAAATCCAAAAGCTTGAACGTAAAAAAAAAAATCAGTGCAGAAGAAACCAGTACCTCCTTGATGTACTCCAAAAGTTCATTTTCGGAAGGAAAAAGCAACATTTGACGGGCATCACTTATTGAAAGATAGTCATATGCCTTCTCACTGCATCCAGCAATTTCATCCCTGGAGGTGATACAGTGGAAATCAACTAATAAGAACATAGAAGGATAATGCAGCGTGCTAAATCCATTCATAAAGGATGATAGGGTGAGCTGCAGCTTCTAACCAGGAATTCTAAAGACAGATTTTCAAAGTATAGTTGCAAGATGAGTTTTTAGTCTGCACAATGAGGTTAAAATGAACAAAAATTCCCTGTTTTCAAACTTGAACTATGTGCAACCTAAAAAAACAATGAGCCACAGTGCAAAACTACAGCATGGAAACTTGCAAAAGATGGTTTACATACTCCAACCAAACCACAAAGCTATTAGATAAATCAAACTGAAAAAAAAAAAAGGACTATGGCCAAAACTTTATGGGCATGGAGCTTATTGGCAGGAAAAAAAACTATATTGATCGATTAAGATGTCACTTTTTAAGAGGCATAACAAATAGAAATAATAATTAAAATTTCAGGCAAACGAACAAGTTTTCACAAGAAACTATGGCTGTCATTTTGAACAAAGACGGAACACATATGCACCTTGAAAACAATGAACTTGACAACACCTAAAAGGACATTTTCACCTAAACACGGATGTCTGTACGTCCTCTGAAAGAACAATTCTATCTATCTTACCCTTTTATTTAGTGTGAGGTGGTGTACCCATAAACAAATATAGTCTCCACAGATGAGTTCTCGTTGACTAATCAATGGCCACTGGCTATTACTACAGAGTATGGAGAAATCACCTCACAGTCTTCGCCAAGAGATCCATAAAATAATCATAAGTCTTGTATGGCACATTCTGTTTTGCAGATAACACGCGATTGTAAGCCCCTTCCATAAAGGACTGCTCCAACTCCACAGCATGCTTGATGCAAGGATTCTCCAAAGCAGTAGGGGAGAGCAATTCCAATTCAGTATGGAATTCAGCAATTCTATTTTGGACTAAGAGTCTCAAGAGGTTGAGACCCAAGATCATATACTCCTGAGGAGATTGGGGAAGACAGCTACTGCTCCATCAAAAAATAAATCATAAAAATCAAGCTCTAGCATTATACCACTCAACATTGGCAAATAAAGAAGAGATAACAGCAAATTCTTCCTTGTCTAGGCTACACATGTTCTTCTCTTCTATGATTTCTTTAGTTAAGACCTTAGTATTGTCTAATACATAAAAACCAGACAGATCAGTTAATAAAGAGCCAAAAGCTTAAAGAGCCAAATGCACAACTAAAAAACAAACCATATAATATTTTCTACTCTGAAATGAGAAAGTCATACAAAAGGGAAGTAAATCGAGTTCACAGATAAAATGACACCTTTGAAACAAAACTCGAAACATCAAACAAGCTGCGTAGGAGAGCTTATTTGTTATGAGCCTTGTGCAACATAGTTCCATTCCTTGGTTTGCACTAGGTTGTACAAACTGACATATTAAGAATAGAGTTAATTATCCTATCACAGTAAGGATATCTATTTCTGACACCCTACATGTAACAATACTCCACATTGCATACAGTCAAACAAACTAATAAAGTTGTTGAAACTATGAGGTGCTGAATGTCTCATCAGACTCAGTAGGGAATTCAAGTCACCATTCTACCAAACTATGGAAACATAATTAACGAAGCATGCAGTTTTTGTCAGGAAATTTATAATAAAAACACTACCCCAAATACAAAACTAAGCAGGCACGCATGATTCCTTGAAAACTGAAACCAATCAAAAAATTACCCGGCATCGGTGTAATAAGGCTTCAACTGAAAGAAATCCCTTTCAAAGGCCTCCTGATCCCCAATCTTCACACTCAAAAGAACAGCATGCTCAAATACATCCCCTGAAAAAGCATCCCCCACGCTTAATAAATATAAATAAATAAATAAAAACCACGCGTCTAAAACAAAATCTTATAACCTAAAATCAAAGATTATTAAACCCTAAATCCCGCATTACAACCCTGAGATCCTCAAAAAATAAAGAAAAAAAAACCACAATCTTACTTGCTATTGTTAATTCTTGAACAGCATTAGGTGTGTTTTCAAACAACGGCGGCAAGCTTCGAAATCCTGTCAACAAGACCTGCAGCAAAAAAAAAAATCAAAATTAATTGCAATTAACGCTAATTACTAGTCAATTCAACTGAAATAAAATTACTAAGAAAGAAAAACAAAAAAGAAATGAATTAAGCAGAAAATGAGTAAAAATTGGGGTTTTGAGGTGTGAAGATTAATTGTTACCTTGAGCTGAGAGAGCAGATTCGTCGAAGTATTGAAATCTTCTCTTGTGCCCGCCGCTTTGAATCGCTCGAATAGCTGGGATACTTCTGTTAGCTTTGGATCCATCTCTCTCTCTCTCTCTCCCCCTCTCTCCCTCTCCCTCTATCTGGAATTTTTACAGCTCGAGTTTTCTAGCTTCTACAGAAAGAAAAGATTTTTTTGTTTTGTTTTATAAGGGTTTAAAAGGAGTTTTTGTTCGGGTGATATCTTGACCAGATTGATTCTAGCCCAGAGCAGTATGGGCTGGGCTGGGCTGGGCTACAATGAATTCCCATAAGTCAGCAAAGACGCATCTGTCAAAATCATTACAATTACAATTTCAATGCATTACAATTACAATTATAAAAAAGAATTAATTGTTGATGTGAAACGGTGTTGATAAAGTGATAGAGATGAGATTATACATAGGACTGTTTTGAATAGTGATAAAGATGGTTTTTTATTTAAAAATATATTAAAATAATATTTTTTTAATTATTAAAATTTATTTTTAACATCAATATATTAAAATGATACAAAACTATAAAAAAAATTTAAAAAAAATTATTTTTTTTAAATTCCAGTTCAATTACATAGCCAAACACATCATAAAGAGAAAAATAGTGCGGTTTGCGTAATATAGTCCAATATTATAATATTTTCTTTTTTTTTATTTTTATTATTGATATTTATGAGTATCATTTAAATAAAATTATTGTAAATTTTATTATCAAATAATATACCATTACAATAATCAGCATGTATTCTACCAAGTTTAATGCGAAATAAATATAAGATGGTAGAGGAAATTTATTATTAAATTGTGATAGTGTAATAGGATAAGAATCTTGAAATAAGGATAATTTAAATATATGGCAATTTCGTTTTAAATTTTTCACATACACTTGATCCCTGGTTGAAGGGAGGAAAAGATTTATTTATAATAAGAATAAAACCGATGAATGTGAGTTGGGTTAGACTTATTTTATATTATATCATATTCAGTTAAATCTTTTTTATTTTTTTATATTTTTTTATTTCACCTTTAGATGTTTATATTTCTTTTTATTTAATCCTTTTTATAGTGGATTAATTTGTCTTTGAGCTTGCTGATTTGTTTTGTTTGATTTCATATAAGGCTCTTGATATGTTGAGAAAAAAATTTTAGCTCTACGTTAATACTTGATTACCTTTTTTTTAAAAAAAAAATCTTTTGATCTTTTTATTTATTTTTATTTAATCATTTTACAATGAGTTGATTTGCCTTTGGGCTTGATACAGAGCTCTCAAGATGATGAGAAATAAATTTGGCTCTCGGTTAATGCTCGATCAGGCATAACAAAATTCAATATTATGAATTTAAAATAATTAAAGTTTTATGAACCAAATTTGAAATTGAAGCAAATGCCCAATCCTTTTTTCGCCAAACCAGAGACTAAAATAAAGGAATAAAAAAAAAATGATTGTCGTGGGTAACACAAGCGCTAACAACTTAGAAACGAAGTATGACTGTAACGACACTTGCAGTGACCACAAAGCTCTAGACGAGGCTTTCCAAGGTACTGATGGAATTGTCATGATAAGGGCTTTCTTACTTGTGGGACATGAAGATGAAAGCTCTTCAGTACGACTTCAATAACCTCTTTTTTTTCCTTTTTATCTTCTTAGTTTCTACACCTAATTCTATGTTGTCTTTTTTATGTCAAATTTTATATTTATTTTTTTATTGCTATTTTTAGCAACTCGGTTTCGCAAAATTGATTCTAGATGTATCATGAAATAGAGTTTAAAATCATACATGTACTAAATGATACGAGATGGATGAAATACCAAAAAAGAAAAAAGAAAAAGCAACATAAAAGGAAGATCTATTCAACCAAGGGTTGCAATAGCTATCCACAGTAATTGTTTTTTCTATTTTTTATTTTTTTGTAACCTGACTATTTTTTCTTTAATTTAATCCTTATTCATTAAGTTGATTTGAGATTAAATTTTATTTTTTATTGGTTTTTATAGGTTTCTCGTTATTTTAATAATTAGTTTCAATCTTGTGGTACATTAAGAAATGAACTCATATTATTTGTAGATATACGACCTCTCGTTGTCTTAATTCCTTTTATATCCAAGACGGTTCAAAAAACTCTTGATTTGATTATAGGAAGGAATTTCCGGTGACTGTTCTGGATTGCAGTCTCCATGTATTCCCGTCTGGAAATGGAAATTGTACGATCATAAATATTTTTATAAGTAGAGAATCTGACTAGTAGGGCAGTTTGAGATCTTATCTGATACCCACTTTGTGTGTGAGATGGCTGTCTTCATGGTCCACTAACAACGGTGAGATCTTCTCAAATAAAGCAAAGAGAGAGCATGCACGCCCACATTGAACTGCATCGATCCTGGAAAGGATCATAAAATAGATGTTAAATACAACGTACGTATCCTGTCTTCATCATCTAAACCAAGATATTTATTTATATTTAACCATTTAGAATTAACCTATAGCAACAGATTTTTGACGTTTTGAAAATGGATCATGAACTTTGATCAACTGGGGCCATTAGATAGCAATGTTTGGTAGAAGTTTAAGCTAGATATTAAAACAATTTTGATTGATAAGATCATATCTAATTGGGGCCAATACAGGATATTTAAACCCAATATTGGACCTAATTATTCAAAGTATTTGGCAAATGATCTAGGACAATATTACCATTCTTCAATTGGTTTTTGTTCAAATTGAAAATGCAACGGTGGAAGTAGTGGATAGTCTGCGTTTCACCACTAGTTGTATATATTTTTATCTAAAAAACATAGATATGCAGGTTTTTTTTTTTCAATATAATGTTTTTAAGTGTAAATTGAAAAACTTATAAAATGATCTAATTAAATAAATTGGTAATTATCTGTGTAAATAAATAAATCATTAACGATAACTAAAAGAATAACTTGAAAAATCGATAGACAAATTTATATCAAAATTTTGATCTCGCAACATGAGATATTTACCCGGATGTATTTGCTGAATTTTTTTATTAAAATATTTTTTATTATATCAAATGATAATAGAAATAGACACAAACATAAAAATAATTGAATAAAATAAAAGGAAAAAAATATTATGCAAGGCTACACATATTATAAATATTATTTAAGAATAAATATTTTTTATTTTAAAAAATAAAGTTCATCTATATAAAATATTAAAAAAATTATAGATCAAGCATAATAATATGTTAAAAAATTAAATACATACAAAATATTTTTTAAAAAAAATTATTTAAAAATAGCTAAATAAGCAAAATAAAAAATCATAAGGGAGAGATATTAATTGAAACACAAATAAAAAAATATTTAAAAAAGACATATTATAAAAGATACCAAAAAAAATATTCTCACGATGAAATCAGAAAAGACAATAAGTCATAAAAAAAATGTCGATCCGTATTAATTTTTCAAACCCGTGACACAGGTCATTAGATCGAAAGCAACTAAATAGAAAAATCATGAAATTCACTCCCCAACAAATCAAACACTGAAGGATAAAACTAGGAAAAAATTACAAAAATGATCTAAAATACAAAAATTATGATTAAAATAATAAGGGTGAAAATCCAAATAAAAAATAAAATGAGAGGGCAACCAATTTTTTTGAATGTAGGGTAAATTGAAAAGAAAAATAACTTCAACAAAAAGAAAAGAAATCAAAAGAATGATGAATAATTGAAAAAATAATACATCATAAACTTTGATTGAATGATGAAATTGAAAACCAATAACACTTTAACAAAAGGGCCAAGAAAAAAAAATAGAGATAAAAAGAACAAGGACTGAATTAAAACAAATAATATATGAAAAATTATAATGAAGGACCAAATTGAAAACAAACATAAATTTTATAAAAGGGTCAAGAGAAAAAAATAAAAATCAAAAGATTAAGGATTAAAATTGAAACATAAAAAATAAAAAAGACCAACGTGTACTTTTTTTAAGAGGAGAGAGAAAATAAGAAGAAAAAAAGAAATGGTTGTCGGTGACAAACTTTCCATCTATTGCTAACATGCGTCGCACTAGCAGGAAGTGGATGGGACAACGCTTCTAACAACATAATGAAAGGGCAGTTTTGGCTGCCGGTAGCCATTGCACTGCACGCGCTACCCATACGTTTTCTTGTGGACAACACACGCTTTGACAACTTTTTGGATTTAAAAATTAATGAATCAATGTGAAAGATTAATATGCCCTCAAAGGATATAGAATTAACAAAGACACCCTTTGTGAAAAGATGAAGATGTTCTTGGGCCAATGACTTTTTTTATTATTCAAAGGGCTAAAAAGGTATTTTAACTGTTTTTTAAAATGAAAAGACATAAATACTCTTGATCAACATATCTAGATTTTCTTGATTTGAAGGGTAAATTAGTCATTTTAATGTTCCAAAAAGGTGAAAAGATGCATATACCCCTCAACAATCCTTCAGGTAGTGTTTAGTTACTGTCATGAGACAAAAGAGATGGGAACAATGGAGACAAAAATATATTTGGATCAAAGTGATTATTATCATAATTTTAAAACTCGACTTGAGGGTTGACTCGATGCAAATGTTAGGTCAACGATGTGGGGGGAGGGGGTGGGGAACCTTGCTGACCTAATTTTAAAAATAATAATTAAAAAAACCTTGTTTTGACCAAAATTATGTTTAAAAAAAGTCAACAGGTTTTTGACTTATGTTTTATCTCTGGTTGACCTAAGTTTTTAACCACTACCAGAAAACCGATAAATACAAACGGAAATACCGAGGGAATATTTCCGTCGGTAAATTTCCGAGGGATTTTACCGACGGACATATTCCCTCGGTATATACCGAGGGAATTACGGAGGGACAAAAAAATTAAAACAAAGCAAAAAAAAATGATGATGTGTCAGGATTTACCAACGGAATTACCGACGGATTTTTGTCCGTCGGTAAAATCCGTCGGTAAATCCGTTGGTAAACTTGTTTACACTATTCATCATGTCAATTACAAAGGGAATCACCGACGGACAAAATCCGTCGGTATTTTCCAGAGAGCTCCAGAACTGTTCACTTTCCAATTGCACTGTTAATTGTTGTTCTTTACGGACAAAATCACCGACGGATTGAAAAGTCGTCGGTGTTATTTGGCGATTTTCTGAAAAAATTCAATTGATTTAAAATTTTCATTTAAATATTACAAACGGAATCACCGACGGACTGAAAAATTGTCGGTAATTGTTGGCGGTTTCTGAAAACTTTTTACGAAATTAAAAATTTAAATTAAATATTACCGACGGAATTACCGACGGAATAATTAAAAAATATTAATATTCAATTGTCCGTCGGTAACGCGCCCCAATAACAAGCCCGAATCCCTTATTTCACAAGAGACAGACTTATTGCTTCTTCTTCTTCTACTTCTTCTTCTTATTCTTCTACTTCTTCTTCTTCTTCTTCTTCTTCTTCACTATATGTAAAAAACATCAATATCTATTTCTTTCTCTTCTTTTCTCTCCTCATCTCCTTCTCTTTTTCTCCATGCTCGGGTATGTCTTCTTCTTCTTTCTTCTTTTATCCTCTTAGTTTTTTTTAATTAATATGCTTTACGAAAAAAAATTTCTCTCCTTAGCTTCACTTGCAACTACATTAAGGTAAGCTTTTTCTTCTTTTTTCATGATTTTTTAACCCTTTATATTTGTTTTTTATTTTATTTTTAATTGTTTTTGTTCTTAATAATTGTATAAATGTTGTTGTGAGATTTGTTTTTTCATATGAGATTAATTTTTAGTTGATTTATTTATAGGATTTTTAAATTTTTAGCAATTGCAACTTCATTTTTTTCATATGAATTTTTTTAGTTGAATTTATTTTTTCATTTTATTTATTTGTTGCAAATTTGTTTGAGTTGATTTTCTTATTTTTTTTTCAAGCATTTTGAGTATATATTATACAGTGTTGATTTATGGTAATTTAATTATTTTATAATTTTATAAAATGATTTTTTTTAATTTTTTTTAAATAATTACCGACGGAATTACCAATGGAATTTCCATTGGTAATTCCGTCGGTAAATCCGTTGGTAATAAAAAAATTATTACCGAGGGATATACCGACAACATGAAGCGGGTAATTTTATTTTTTTATTTCCGACGGATAAAAAATTACCGATGAAGGATTCACCGACGGAGCATTTCCGTCGGTGATGTCATCGGTAAATTAATTACCGACAGAATATGTGTCTTACGCCGACGGAAAAATTCCGTCGGTAAAACTGTTAAATCTTGTAGTGAACCAGATTAGATTGGATCAATCCTTTCTCTATTTTTTTAACTCCAACTTGTTAAGTCCTGGATCAACACGTCAAGTTAGTCATGATTTTATAACTAAGGTTATTATAATATTATTAATCTCAACACTCAATATAAACTAAAGTAAAATAAAATATCTAATAATTTTTTTAAATATGTAAGTTTGACAACAATACATATTAAGAGTAAAATAGACTTTTTCATATTTTATTATATTTTATCCACCACAACCAAATAAAATATGAAGATAATTACTTTATCTTGTACATTATTATTAGACATAATAAACTAAAGGTTATTATAATTTCTTTTTTTTTCTTTTTATTTTATTTTTTATTTTATTTTGAGACAGTAACTAACACTGTATTAACTAATTTGCTATTGAAAAAGATCACAAGGCATCTATTTTTTTCTTACAAGAGCAAAAATCGTAATTTTACCGTTGAAGTGAATAATAATACATGTGTGCAGTGATTTCTACTAGCAGTTTAGAGTTTTTGTTAATGCTGTCATGATTATTTATTGCTCAACTCTGGTGTTTATGTAATTATAAAAAGTTGGGGCACAAACATCACCTTTTTCTTTTGTTTTTATGGAATCCCTTCTTTTGTTACCAAGAAAATGGTTTTTCCATGTTTTTGTAGCATAGACCAAAAGCTTTGGCCCTAAGAACCACTCTGGGGTGGGTCTCCTTCCAATTCCTTGCCTGAACTTTGATTGCATAAAACAACAAAATTCCAACTTCTCAAAAATTGAACTCCAAATTGAAGAACAAAACTACAAGTTAAAACAAATTTATTTTTTCAGAGAGTTTTGATGATGTCTTGACAATTAAAAAAACAATTTCAAGATTAGGTTAACATCTAACAATAACAGATGTTCAAGTCAAGTGGGAGGCTTGCAGCCCTAATCATACTAGCGGGCTAGTGGTGTCTTGTATTAATCTGTATGGTAGGAATGTGTCAATTATTTGAAGTTGAGTTAAACCCACCCTGCAAACCCCATTATGTTTTTCCATCTGAAGGTTGTTGGACCAGTGACCTGCCACCCATGAATCAGGCTCTGCCTTAACATCCTAGGAAACACCCTCCTAGAAATCTTGTTCAAGCAAGATTTGCCAGAAACCACCACCTGCTCAAGTCATCTTTTGCAAGTGGGGTCTTCTCAATCTCTCTATACAAGGAAAAACAAAACAAAAAACACGCACCAGTACAATGGGATGTGGGGTGGTTAGAAGTTGCATTAGCTAACCAAATGCCCTATTTTTCCAAATTACCAAACCAATCATTTTCACCTTCTCTTTGTCAGTCCAGCATTCTTATAGTCTAGGCATCTTAGAGCTCATGATAGTGTTCTAGGTCCATGCTTGAAGAATGAAGACAAACCGGTCTTCAGTAGTGCTTCGTGAGAGGACCCATGTCTTAGTGGACAGACATGGGCTTGTCCCATCATTGAAAAAGTGAGAATATATACTGTCATCATGCAAATTTGATCTCAAAAGCTCTAATTTGCTGGCTTCTATTTTATTAACAAAGGTTGCCTTATTAATGTATCCTTTTCCCCTTTCGATTAACTACCTCCACCTCTCTTCCTCCCTGTACCCCCCTCCATAAATACATTCAACTAGGCATTTGCAACTCTTCCATGAAACTTCAACTGAACTGGTCATTACTTCTACATCCAGTCATTTTTGAATCTCGGAGACTGATGGGCCTCCCTCAATCCCCAACCCCCTCTCATCTTTATCCTCAAGAGCTTCAACTTAAACTCTACCAGGCTTTCATATTCTCAATTCCTATCCTCTTCTCCATTATTCTTTTTCTGTTGTTTTACTTGTTCTACCTCAAAAGAAGGACTCCCTCGCTTTCATCTCCTCCACGTGTAATTCAAAGGAGTTCCAGTCAAGCTACTCTATATCATGTCTCCTCTGTAAGCCCCCTCTCCATTTTTCTCTCTCATGTACCGCATGCATGCAGCAAGGAAAAAAGGAAAGGCAGAAAAACTGGAGCATTTCTTTGTTTTTATGTTGTGCTTTTGAAATTTAGCTGTGTACTATAGTGATGGTTTGCTACTCAGCACTACAGCTATCATCTTGAGATTTTTCTAATATTTTTTCTTGTTTCAATGATTATATTTATAGATTTATCAGAAGGAAGAGATTACAAACAAGCTTCCAATATTAGTCTTGTTTGATGAAGAATTAAGGACAAAGGACTCTCAGTAAGTTGTCACTTTACTCAATTTCCATTTAAGATAATTACTTAATTCATATGATGTGAGCTAGTATTTATCCTGCCCTACAACATGTACTCAATTTAGGGTTATATTGCAGTAATGATCATATATTCACTGAAAACTGGAAGATTTATATTCACCTTCAACAAAGTTTCTCTAATTTGTAAACATGGGAAAAGGGCCTTAGATAAGTTCTCACTATTCACATCCCCCTTAAAGTCATGCTTAGTTATCTAGTAAAGAATCAATCCCTATGAACCATCCTTTACAGGCTAGGGAGGCAGAAGAGCTTTCACTTTTATATCAGATGCCAATCAGAATCTCTAATAACATCCACCATTTTCTCTGAAGGCGCTTCTTGATAAGAATATGGTGAAGAACTAAAATCTCTATAACAATTGACACGTATGGAGGTGGCAAAGCATGTATGAAATAAAGTTGGAAACAGTATTCCTTCTGGCTTTAGAGATTCTTTAGAAAAGTCTAGTCACTTAACCTATTGAAAAAGACATGAAATGTTAAGCATGTACAAGATTTTTCAGTTCTTAGAAGCCTAAAGACCTTTATTTGGGTTCTTTTTTGCTCATAGGTCCAACAGTAGTCCTATCTTTCTATTCCTTTGTGGGTCCCCAGCTTGCATTATTTCCAATTGCACAAATGTATCTACTTTTACCTGAGTCTGAAAGACCCATTAGATATTCTTGTTAGCTAAAGAATGGTTAGCAAAGATTTAGACCCTCCAAGAGGTCTTAACCAAGCAAAATGCCAAGGGCATCATTCTAAAGTCTAACAAAATTATCAGAAGTTCTATCGATGCTTCATGTCTATACTTTGTAAGATGAGACAACTGAAACTGTAAAGTTTTTCTCCCATTTCAAACGCGACGAAGAATCTCTAATTACATCCACTACTTTCTGAAAGCAAATTGGCTGTAAGCTTGTACAAAGAGTTTTTGATGCTAACAGAAAAAAATCAGGGAAATTGATATAAGGAAATCTATCTAGAATATTTAAAAAGAAAAGGTGAAGGCTTCAATTCAACTGAACCTAATTGAAACTTTTTGGTTGCAGATGCTGTGTTTGCTTGGGCGAATTCGAGATCAAAGAGGAATTGCTTCAAATCCCATCATGCAAGCATGTGTTTCACATTAAATGCATACATCATTGGCTGCACTCAAACTCAACCTGTCCACTTTGCAGATGTTATGTCATATTCCCCACCACCATATGTTGTACTAATCCGCCACAATCTAATGGACCTGTGCTACTGCTGCAATCTAGTGTTGGTGCAAACTCTCACCAGCCTCAGAATATAACATCAGAACTGCAGCAACAACAAGATGTTGGTGCTGGATCGACAGAACAGCTTGTGATACCTATGGAAGAATCATCAAGTGTGACATCACAATTGAGGGACTCTTCCAGGTTACCTGAGCAATCCATTTCCATGGAGAATGGAAGGGGGTCTCCAAATGGAGAATCTGTTATTCTTCATATCCAAAGACATAGTACATGAAGAAATTCTTGCCTCTATACGAAGTTGAAATAAATAGATAGGCAAATGTTCTCAAGGCAGAACGCCAAATGGCATGCGTATGCTTTCAGTTAGCTGCGTAATTCTGTTTTGAGAATTTCTTGAAAGGGGTTAGATATCAAAAGGCCGGTCACTAGTAATAGTGTTGGTGAAATCACAGATGAGGCCAGCCTTGTACCGAGATCCGGATTGAGCTCATTTCATGTCATTAAATGCAGAAATTACACGAGAAGCATGCGAAAAGATGAACTTTTTTGCCCGTAAATATAGTGAAATTTTGTGGCAGCATCATCTTGATCTTCTTTTATTAAAATCATCTATTTATAGCCAACTTAAGGTGAACAAGTGCCTTTATCAAAACTATAAATGAAAGTTTTTAGAATATATATATATATGTTTGACAAGTTTATCCTTGAATAATCTTTATTTACTTGAAGTTTTTTATCAAATAAGAATAATCTTCATTTTATAAAATATAATTGATAATATATTGTATTTATTCTTTGAGTTTTATTGTTAAATAGAATCTTGAGCCAATACCCAAGCGAACCTCTAGTTTAAGCTAACTATGCTAGAGGACCACATCAAACTTGCAATTTTCTTCCTAGAAAATGAAAGAAGCTGCTACACAAAAGGAACGCCAGAATTGTTGAAATAATAGTTGTTTTGGCAGGAAACTTTCCTTTATCATTCCTCAAAATCATGGCTTCATAGGCTGGCGAGCAATCCAGCAATCAAAATTTGGACTGATATATAGTACCTCCAAATTGCTGCCCTTGAAAATCTAAACCAGACCTCTGATAAATGAGACTAAAAGTTGATTAAGGCAGCCATTGTTAGGGGTACAAACATGGGTGAATGCGTTCAAAACTCAAAGTTCCCTTGGTCATATCTTTTGCTTTGTTCATCATCAACTACACTTTGTTCGTCACAGTAAAACCACCATTGGAAATCCCAAGGGCCTGAGAAGGAAATCAATGAATCCATGAGAGGCAGTGGGGGAAGAGAGACATAGACTGTGATTGAAAATTAGTTTATATATATTTTTTATTTGTTTATATACCTTTCACTTTATTTTATTAAACAAAGTTATTATTTTTATAGTTTTCTATTAATTTTTATAATATTTGAGAGTTTTTTATTTATTAAAAATTAACTTAGAATCCTATCTTCAATACTTAATTAGTGTGTGTTAAAGCTAAACCAGAGAAACATGTGGTCCGCAACAGTTTTGGTCATGGGGTAGCACAGATATATACAAGGACATTAATTTAGGGCACAGGCTCTCAAGTGGTGGTTTGAAGTGCTCTTGCTTTCGGCTCTAGAGTTGTAAATCAGGCTCGGCATGAAATATCCGGTGGCATCTTGTCCCAGCCTTTACAGCTATAACAAGAAAAATATATTGAGAGACCTGGTACATAGGTCTTGTGCAAATTGATCTTAGAGTCAGAATCAGAAAAACATAAAAGCAAAAACTAGCAGCAAGGTAATATTAATTTGGATTTTACTTTTTCTGCAAAAGTCACCTGATTTGAATATTTTCATTTAGGATTATTTATTTATTTTAAATAGATTTAGGAAGTAATTAATAGAATATAATCGATTATTCTATTAGCACCTTATAATTTTTCGTAGTCAATGAAGGAAAGCACGCAGAAAAAAAGAAAAAAGAAAATAATAAACTGGAAGGCGAAGATTCAACTAACAATTCTAGGAAACAAGTAGGGCCCGTGAATTCACTTGACATGAATCCGGTGATAGGAACGGAAAGGAAAGGAAAGGAAAGGAGAATCTGCATCGACTCGCATTTAATTGAGGACAACCCAGAAAAACCTCGTATGAATTCTTACTTGAAAATGAAAGAAGCTGCCATATATAATGCGCCTGCCAGAAGGGTTGCCATAATGGTGGTTTTGATAGGCATTTTCCCGTTGTCATTTCTCAAAGCTATGGCTTCGTAAATTGGCCAAGAATTCACCACAGCAAAACCTGATATGAACATCTGCACAAATAGTCCCTCCAAATTGTTTCCTCCGAAGACTTCAACAAGCCCTTGGGAAAATGAGATTAAATTAATTATGGCCGCCAATGTTAGGGAGACAAACATGGGTGAATGTACCCCAAACTCAAAGATCCCTTGTTCGTATCTTTTACTCTGTTCAGCATCAACTGCTTTGCTTGTGACGGTAAAGCCAGATGCTGAAATTCCCAAGAACTTGAGGAAGAACTCTATAGAACCAAATAAATAACACGCCACTCCCCTTATGTGCCAAAATCGCTGATCATTCCACCATCTCTGGACTGATCCACCGGCTAAGACAAAGTCAAGACAGTCTTGTCCATAGGCCCCAAGGAAGAGAAACGCATACAAGAAAAACCATGGCTCTGAAACCTGCAACAAATGTTACGATAAATTCAACAAAGAAACTTCTATAGAACCAGGGGTGGAACGAGGGGGAGGCGGGTAGGGGCCGGGCCCTGCAAAATATTTTAAATTTTTATATTTTTAGTGTTTAAATATAGGATAATATAATATATTTTTATTTTAAATAGATAAATTTTCTAATAATAAATTATATCTTAAGTTTTGGCCCTTTTTATTATATAATTCCAACTCCACCCCTGTATAGATCCAATTTAAGTAGCTAATTGATAGATCACTCGGCTTTCTAAATTGCTACGGCTTTCTAAATTCATGTCGGAGATGGAGGATTCTTTTTTCTTCTTCTTTTTTCCCTGAAAGAAACTTTGTTTTATTCTTAGAAGAAAAGAATAGCACACCTTTGGGAATATAGAAACTCGGTTGAGAAGAGCTAGCTGGGGAAGGAAAGCATATGTGGTGATTGGAATAGACCATATGGCCCAAAATGCTAACTGTGCATAGCCAAGGCCCATTAAGATACCCTTGGATCTAACGCCGAAGGTTGCAGGGCTATGTTTTGAGAAGCCCACTTCAAGAAGTCCAATTGACCATCTCTTTTGTTGATTCAGAGCATCAGCCAAGTTGATGGGAACATCACCAAAAAATGCAGGCCTTTCAGGATTACAGAAAATGCCTTTCCACCCTTCGCATTGCAACCTAAAACCTGTGTAATAATCCTCCACCAATGATCCATATCTGAATCCAATCTGCATATTTTACAACCAGTTATACTATTGCAAGCATAACAACAAAATAAATAACGTTAATCTTGAGCATTAATCATGGACTTACCTTAGAGCCCCAGTCGGTTTGGTTCTCATAATTGCAATCTGCTACTTGATGTGCCAGTGCCAAAACTGACTGGGATTGGATGGGCTTGTCCACAACATGGTCTGGGTATAGTTCAGGAATCTCTGGTGATATTAGGCTTGATGGACTTCCAAAGAAAGCTCTCCGACGAAAGAAACATCCAGTTCCAACATAATTAGGACCCTCTGCTCCATCCATCCCCATTGTATTAATTACAAACAAACGTTTATATTCACCACAATAGATGTCGTTTTTATTGATTCCACGATATATCTGAGGAAACTGAACGTACGCTAATGTGGACCTAATTGCTGGATCGCATAGATAACACATTGCCCGTAGAAGTGTTTGTGGATCATTCGAGCAGAAGTCGCAATCTAGAGTCAAGATTGTTGGTGCATTGGTCATGTTGCTTGATACTCGGAGCTACAATAGCAGTAAGAGAAACGTGCATTAATCTATTAATAACTAGTTAGCAACATGAATTCAAATCTTTATGCTATAACTTACATAGCAGTAATTAAGACAGGACATGGATTCAAATCTTTGTTGTATAATTTCATTTTGAATAATGTATACTTTATAGACCTAATATTGTTTTGTTTGGAAAAAAAGAATTATTGTAGCATTAGAATTATGACTAATCATTTAACTTATACATATTCTTTACAAATTAATAAATGCTTGGGTCTAGGTTTTTTTCTTTTAATGATTTTATATGCTATTGTGTGCTAATAAAAACAAAATGAGCTAGTAAGAGAAATCAGTATGCACTACAATTAGCAATATAGTAAAATTTCTTCTCTTTGTGGATGCAGGCATAACCTAACAATGAAAAACCATTGTGTTAATTTTTTTTAATTTTTTTATTGTGATATTTTCTATAATTATGTGTGCGATCTTTAACATATATACACTTAAAAAGGTGTGTAAATGGTTTGTTTAAGACTGAAAAAAAAAAGATTTAATCTTGACATGCAAAAACCGATGATACCTTTTTTTTTAAAAAAAAAATGAACTTAAAAGTTTGTGATTGTGGAGAGGCATATATTTTATTTACCAAGGCATTGAGGGCACCGGCTTTGAAATGATGAGGTAAAGCCTTGCATTTTCCTCTAGAAACGTAGATGAGATTTGGCATCAAGTTACCAGCGATGTCTTTGTCCTTGCTTGCATCTAGTAGAACCTGCTCATAGTTCAAACAAATACGTAGGATGTGGGTATATATTGCAACTCGTGTGATTAATGTGTCTTTGTGTATATTTGTCTCTAAAAAAAAAGGTTCTAGAAGCTGTGATGGAAATGCAAACCTGAATGACAGCGGGATGGTCTTGTCGTGTGAAGTTATCAGTCCATTTGTTGAAAATCTCATGTTGTTGATCCAGGCCAGTGATAAACTGATCATCTACTTCTCCCTTCTCAAGAGCATGCTCTACCTTGGCTTTCATGCTTCTATACATCACCTTATTACATATTTAAAACTAATCATTTCAGGTTTCACTAATCCTTACATGTTGAGAAAAAAACACCTTATCAGGAATCTTCATCAACTAATTAAATTTATTTTAATTTATCTTTTTTGATATGTCGGGAAAATTCATTAAACACCACGGACCGAAATTGTAATCGGGCGAAAGAGAGAACAAAATAGAGGAATATTAAAAGCCTCTCTCGGCCTGGCATGATGGCTCCAAACAAACCAACAACTACGTAATTTAGTAATTTGAATCTAATTTCGGAACAAATATTGTTTTGGGTTTCTCCCAATTGAAACCTTACACGTAGTATTTCCTTTTTCAAGAAAAATCACATATAGTGTATAAGGTACATTTGACCTTTCACATTCAAACACAGTTAAGGAGACTTCGATGCACCTACACTGAGATTAAATTTTAGAATATCTCCTTCGGTGAGATTAACCAGATGCATTGCACCTTTCACAACCACACACATCTAGGGAGACCTCGTGGCAACTATATTGAGACCAGAGTTTAGAATTATCTTCTTTAGTGAGATTAATTAGATGCAAATACGCAACTTCTTTAAGAAACCAGCAATGGAACTCAAACTTGAAATCTCTAGATAAATGATTTTTTTTTCTTTACCACTCAAGGCATATAGTTAATTACTTGCTGCCTGCGTTTCTTCGCGATGTCATGCTATTTTTTTTTTTTGGCAAACAATGATGTTCAAGTGTCAAAATAAAAAAATAAAGTAATTGAAATTATAAAATTCAAATAATTCAATAAAAAAATAGGATTATAAAATTTATTTATTCCTAGTCAATTTAAAAAATAACAAATAAATCATAAGAAAAGAATTATATGCTAAGCCAGTGCTAAATTCTTTGGGTGGAGATGCAGAAAAATCATTAAAAATTTTCAATAAATATATAATATAAATGTCTCTATAGGTACAATATCTTTTAAATACCAAATAGCTCTTTTTAATATATAATGCTCAATTAGAAATTTGTTATCTTAATTAGTGGGGTATGGGGTTGGGGCTAGTTTACGACTTCTCTGTAAACCAAGTGTATTTGTTTTGGGTGATTTCGAGGAGTGTAGAAGAGAAAGGAGAGGTTAAAACTAGGACTTATGATTTGTAAGAAACTGAATTGTTTTCACTTAAAAATGAAAAAAAATATATAGATAATCCAACTACTTATAGACTGACCCAGTATACAACTCTAGCACTTGAATGGATTGTATTTCAGTGTCGAATATAATAGCAATAACATTGTTATAGAGCAGGAATGTGATTTGATCCATTTTCTTTTTATTAGTATTATTTCAATTTATGTATAATAATATTTAGAAATGTTTCTGCCAAGAAACCTAAGTTGCAACTCTACTTGTCGGTGACGACACTGCGCAATGAATTTAATATCTCGAGGAAAATATAAAAGATTTGCTCGAGATGGTTCTGAGGTGTGGACGCAAGATTATAAACAATAGAGGACGGGTCCCTCTTTTACTCACAAATGTCCACCAAGATGACAGCACAGAAAGCTGTCCAATGGATACGCTACTGATTTTTTATATCACACCTGTCTTTATTATGCTCATCATCGATGGCATCAATTCTATGCCACATGATAGAATACGCCGATCGGCCGGTCCATTATCTCTTATTATTTACCCTTTCTTTCTTTATATATATATATATAAAATATTATTTGTTTATCCTTGCTTAAAGCTCCTTAATTATATTCAAAAGAACTAATTGACTGTCCACTTCAGTAATCAATTTATTTCCAATTAAATAGCCCCCTTTATGTACGCATGTCTTAATTTAAGACTCTCTCATTGAAAATGGAATTTTCTAGCAATTAATTACTAGAAAAAACGTATTCGTTTCTTAACTATCAAAGTTCAGAACCTTAATTATTCAAGTTATAAGAAGTAAAGTTTAAAAAATCATGTTGTTTTAATATAGATAGCATGCCTTCATCTTAAAAGTACTCAATTTTAATTTCCATACACACATGGGCAGATCTTAGCCTACACATAAAAAATGATGATTTAATTCATAAATATGACAAATAGCAAGTATAAGAAAATAAAAGGAAGAGAGCATTAAAAAAAAATGCCTGAGCATTTTTAGATGGCGGAAAAAAATGGTTAAGTCTTCAGATTTTGATGATGCATCTCAAGATTCATTAGATCTCGTTATGAAAAGAGAAACAAATCAGTCTTTGAGAATTCATGCTTATTCTCATTTTTCTACATGTACACGACTAAAACACTACGTTAAAGTCTCGTGTATATGTAGAAAATACTCTTTTATGAATGAAAACATAATCTTAAAGTATCTTACCTCAATCTTCTCAGTCTCGGAGGTGCAAGGATGATTGGATTCAAAATATGCCTCAGGGCTCCTCTCTAGTATATTATTCTTCTTGCAAAATGGTAGCCAGTGGGTAGAAAACTTAGCAGCCTCCATGAAAGAAAAAAGAGTCAAGGCTGAGCCTCCATCATCAGATACATAGACTGAAATCTTCTCTGTTGGATAGTCATAAGCCATCACTGATAAAGCCGTATTCACTACACCTATTGGTGGCTCCTTGTATGGATCAGCAGTGCATATGAACACGTCTAAAGCTGGAAAATCACTTCTTTTCAGGACTTTTTCAACATTTTCAGGGAATTGCTTACGATAGACTGGACACATGCGAAAAGTCTGCGTGTTGATCCACATGAAAGTAAGGACGAAGTCGGAGAGTGACAAGGCGAGGTTTATAGAGAAGGAGACTACGGTTGGGGAGCACAGCAGTGTTTTTGTATGGTGATAGAATAGAGCAAAAATGGCAAGAGCATAAACTGTGGCAAACATGCGGTTGAAAATTGTTATTCCCATGGGCTTAACCGTGTGAAGAGGAGGAGGACCACCACCGGTAGAGGCTTTTGTAGTGCCGGATTGTTTTGGTCGACCCTCCATGCTTTCTGGTGGTGTAGTATCTCAGGAGCAATGACTGGTCATATATAGTTCTTAGCTATACAGACCAGATGATAGTATGTTATTGTTTTTTTATAAAGTATTTTTTATTTAAAAATATATTAAAATAATATATTTTTTATTTAAAAAAAATTATTTTTGATATTAGAATATTAAAATAATTTAAAAACATAAAAAATACTAATTTTAAATAAAATAAAATTTAAATTTTTAGAATTCCCAAACAATCATCAAGTAAACATTCCAACCATGGCTAGATGAAAATTGAAATTTAATGAATAGTTTTTTTTTATTTTTTTTCCTTGTTTAATTGAAAACAACACTCTATAAACTCCAAACTTATATATAAGTAATTTATGCATTATATTTTTATATATAGAAGAATGAAGATGATTATTTCTTACCATTAAAAATTTGATATTATATCAAATAATTATTTTAAATAAAATATTTAAATTATTAGATGAAATTTAATAAATAATTTTATATATCAAGCCAAATAATCATTTTAGATATATAAAAAAATTGAATTATTAAATAAAACACAACACAATAAATTATTTCATATTATATTCTAACAAATACATTAATAAGTCGAACCTCTTGTAAGTCGCTCGACTTTCCAAAAGCTTAGCTCGAACTCGTTTGTTAAGACATAATGAACTTATACAAAACTATTTTTAAAGCTGGCTATATAAATAATCGAGTTCTAACTTAAGCTAAGTTTAATTTAACAGGATTCACGAGTCGTCTCAATTATATGAATTACATTCACAAGTTCGTTTAAATGTGTAAACAATCTCATTTATAAACTTGTGAAAATTAAAAGAATAAACAATTTGCTTAAGATTTTATGAAATAAATTACGTTAATATGTAATCCAAAATATTGTTTTTATAAAATAGAGTTTAATAAGAAATTCGGCAATCATATGTGTGTGTAATTGTAAGGAGTTTCAAAATATAGATATATTTTGTTTAAATATTCATGTAATATGTTTTGTTTATAATATTTTTTATATGATGTTACAATTATATGAATTTTTTTTATAAGTACATCAATATTTAAATGATATGCAGTATTGTAATAATAATTATTTTTTAAAATAATTTTTAACTTTAACACAATAAAAATCTAAAAATAATTCAAACTCGAATACGGACTATTTAGGAATACTATTCAACCTGTATTCCTAAAAAAAATTAAATTATT
This sequence comes from Populus simonii, assembly GCA_007827005.2. NCBI lineage: Eukaryota > Viridiplantae > Streptophyta > Magnoliopsida > Malpighiales > Salicaceae > Populus > Populus simonii. Next base: position 16,723,835 of record CM017466.2, on the reverse strand, counting down.
TTATTTAAAAATAATATTTTTTTAATATTTTTAAAACGTTTTGATATAATAATATAAAAATAATATTTAAAAAATAAAAAAAATATTTTAATATATTTTTAAATAAAAAATATTTTAAAAAATAATTATTATTCAGACACCATTTATGAAAGCGAGTATTATTCGATGGGTTACCTGTGAGTCTCAGTTGCTATGGCTTTCATAATTGCAAATTGCTTCTTGATGTGCTAGAACTGACTGCGATTGGACAAGCTTGTCCACGATTTGGTCTAGGGCTAGTTCAGGAATCTCTGGTGATGCGAGGCTTGATGGATTTCCGTGTAAAGCTCGTCGTTGAAAGAACATCCAGTTCCAAGATAATTAGGCCACTTAATCCATCAAATCCCACAACAATAATTTGATACAAACGTCTGAATTCGAAAAAAAAGTGGAAGAAGAGATTCAATTTAGTTTTTAACTTGGCTAGTCTATTGATATCCCAGTCCTAAACTTTCTCTTTCCCCAGAAAAAAAACAAAAACAAAAACTTCAAGCTCACCTATTCTTCTTCCCCGTCATGTTGAAAAATTGCAAGTATAAGGAAATATAGGAAGAAAATAAAGATTAAAGCTTGGGATTGGAGTTATTAGAAATAGTAGATGATTTTGTTAAAATTTTGTTCTACATAAAATGTTTGATGTCGGAATCAGAAAGAACTGGAAATATTGAAGGTGTTTTTTTTTTTTTTCCCTTGGAATCATTTTTTTATCTACTTTGTGTGTATGGCGGAATTTTAGTGGATAGCTTGAAGTTTGGGTAAATGAAAGTGTTTTCTTTGTGTTTGTTTGTCATATTAATTGAATTCAATTATGATATAGTTTCTAGTAAAAGCATTGGGATAATTTTTATCTACATCACAATGCAGTACGCATCCACTTCCTCAAGCCATGCACCCCGATTGCAAATCTTTTGACAATCTTTAGGTGGAGATTTTCCGGCGAGAACACCATAGTTAATTCATGGGCTTTGTCAAAGTCCAATGTTCTCATGAAATTGTTTATACTTGGCAAGAGTCAAACTTGAGATCTTGGACAGGAATATACAGTCAAGTCCGGGCCAGTTCTTCTCCGCTGAGTCAATTCCATGGAGGTTATTTTGCATTCAACCTATATATCAGGAACACTTTCATGAAATAATCCTTGAAGAATAAACGATGGGATATTAGATGAGATAGTGAATGAATATGCGTCTCTCGTGGAAGAATCGTTAAAGGAAATTAAGTCTTTGAATTGAAACTCGACAGAAGCTATTAGTTCTGGAAATATAAACTATTGCTTGAGAACTTGTGTTGGACAACAAAAGTTTAATTAATAGTGATGAGGTAGTGAAACAAGAAAAAATGGCTCGAATGATTTTGTGAAAAAGAACTAAAGTAAAAAACAAATAGAAGTGCAGATGATGAAGATTGTGATCGTGTTCACGATCCATTTATGTTCATGGCTTTTAACGACGTGATCAATACACGAAGCATGCATTCTTCTGTTTTTTTTTTTTTTTTTTACCTCTTTTGTGTTTTTTAATCATTTGTTTTAATTTATGGATGGTTGAACTCATTGAGGAAAGTAGATATTTATACCCGAAGACAAGTGCTGCTATGTTGCATTTAAATTCAATACCTGCATCGGTGTCAAATTACAAGGAATGCTGATATTTGAAAATTGACCTCACTTAGGTATGTGATCAACGCAAATTTAGATTTATAAATGATTTGTAGTGTTGTAATGAATATTTTTTAAAATATTTTTTTTGGTATTAGTACAATAAAACTATCTAAAAAGATAAAAAAATTAAATTTAAATAAAAAAAATTATCAAAATTTGTACAGCCACCATTTAAAAATACCTCAACTCGACATACAATTTATATCCGTGTTTGATTATAAATGATAAAGTATATTGTTTTATTAAACATTTATTTAGTAGGTCATAATTATTTTTGTTAGTTTTTTTTTTTAGTTTAACGTGGGTGTCCGGGTCAGCTTGCGCGTACCTCGACTAATCCCACGGACCCTGAAGTTAATGACCATATAAGCCTCCAGTGGCCATAATATGAGCAACAACAGGGCTCACACCTCGACTATTTTTGTTAGTTTTGATTAAGGTTGTTATGGTTTCTCTATTTATATGTAATTTTTTTCCATTCATAAAAGCTATGGTTAGGTTTTTATGAATTAATAAAATTTGTAGAGTTGCAGCTTTCTCTCTTTTTTTCTCTAGCTTTGTTCTTCTCTTTTGCTACTTTTTACGGTTTCTTCTCCATAGCTTGTTCTCTCTTCCTATTCTTCTCTTCAAATCTCTTTGTCCCTCAATTAAGGGTTCTAATTCCTAATTTCTACTATAATTAAAAAAAGGCGGGGGTGGGGGCGCTTGGATAAGCCCCGTCATCCACCAATTGAACTTTGCTGGAAAATGTAATAAGAGATGCATTATCTGTTTCAAGTTATGGGTTGAAGTATGGATGAAAATTACAAAACCATACGTTATAAATGTATACAAAACGTGGGGGCACCGATTCAAACTCGTGCAAGCCCTCACCTCGAGGTGTGACCGCTAGTTGTCAGATACGCTAATATACAAGGGAAAAGGTAAATGGATGGCAAGATTAAGTGAACCTTCTTTTAATATAAGAAAAGAAGAGGACATTCGAAGGAGGAATGCCGCAATAAATTATCATATAATTCATCGACAAGTCCTCATTAATGTTCTTACAAGAAAACGAAACAAGATGCAGTATACAATGTACCTGCCAGAAGTGTTGCAATAATACTGGTTTTAATAGGCATTTTCCCCTTATCCTTTCTCCATGCAATGGCTTCATAAATTGGCCAAGAATTCACCACGGCAAAACCAGATATGAACATCTGCACGAATAGTCCCTCCAAATTGTTTCCTCTGAAAACTTCAACAAGCCCTTGGGAAAATGAGATTAAATTAATTATGGCTGCCGCTGTTAGGGTCACAAACATGGGTGAATGTACCCCAAACTCGAAGATCCCTTGTCCATATCTTTTACTTTGTTCATGATCTACTACTTTGCTTGTCACATTGAAGCCAAATGCTGAAATTCCCAAGAACTTGAGGAAGAACTCTACGGAACCAAATACGTAACTTGATATTCCCCTTATGATCCAAAATCGCTGATCACTCCACCATCTCTGGATTGATCCGCCAGCTAAGATGAAGTCAAGAAAATCTTGACCGTATGCCCCCAAGAAAAGAAATGCGTACAGGAAAAACCATGGCTCTGACACCTGCATCACGTGTTTTCCCGGTTCTTTTAATAAATTAATGTTCAATTTATAGAATAGTTTTATTCCCACTCCAACTTTGTAACAAGTTTTATTCATAAATGCTGTAAATGTTCTAGTTAGTTGTGCTGTTTTTTGAAATAATTTTTTTTAAATGTATTAAATATTTTTTTTTAATTTTTAACATACAACATTAAAATTATCAAAAAACATTAAAAAATAATAATTTAATTTTTTTCAAACTAAAAACACTTAAGAATATTCAAAATCAGGTGTTATATCAAACACCCTCTACATTACCTCTTATTTTCAATATAGTTATAAAATACGTTTTTTTAAGTAATCAAAATTTATTGGAATATTATGTTTAATTATTAAAGTTAAAAATTATTTCAAATAAAAAACAAGTGTATAAAATGAAGCATTCAGAATTTTAGTTACTATATTTTATTTTTTAAAATAAATATGTTATTGGTAGATATATTTGGAAGCACAAAAGGATAAAAGCATTAACAAGAAAAGAAAAGAAATGCAGCATGACAAACAAAAACGTTTTTTTGAAGAAATTAAATTAGGTGATAGGTAATGATTTTAAAAGATAAAATTTAATATTCTAATTATAAAACAAGACTTTCAATTAGCTATATTTCTAGATATAAATATAATACTAGTATTTAACATCATTATTTAAAAAAAAAACGAATTATCATCATTTGTGAAAAATATAATTAATTAGTGGTATTTTGATCTATCAAAATAGTAAAAGTATATTATAAAGTGATCTTAACAAAATATAGAATAGAAATAACCCAATCATTTTCATTTTCATAATAGAAATATCGTATGATTGAAAGAATTAGGAGATAGTGAATTTATTGTAATGAAATATAATAATTAACAATATGAAATTAATCGATAAATCACCTAAATATTATCTAATTGGCCTAACAATAAGACATTTTTTCGGAAATAAACTTCACCTCATAATTTATCTCGGATGAACTATATTTTATCCCTTGGGCATTCGATAATTTTCAGTTTTGGCCCGTATAGATTAAAATTCTACGATGATAATTTTATAGTTTTAAAAAAACTCAATGTCACCCCTTGTTAAAAAATCTCAATGTGGCCCCTTGGAAATTCCAATTTTTATTTTCTCTTTTATCTCTCAATCGCATTTTCCTCCCAACCTCGTGAATTAGATAGTGTTCCAAAAAAAAACCCTTTGAAAAGAAAAATATTGGACTGAAAAAAATTCAAACAATGGATTTGCTTTTAATTTTTTTTCGCTATTTAACAGTAAGGAATCACATTGGAATTTCTGGAAACTTTGAGGGTCATGCTGTAACATTTTAAACTATCGAGGCTGAATTATAATATTGTGGAATCTTCAGGGTTTGGGATAAAATTCACCCTATTGAGTTTTGTTAGAAAAAATAGCGTACCTTCGGGAATATATAAACTTTGTTGAGAAGAGCTAGCTGGGGAAGGAAAGCGTATGTGGTGATCGGAATCGACCAAATGGCCCAGAATGCTGACTGTGCATAAGCAAGTCCCATCAAAAGACCTATTGCTTTAACACCAAAGGTTGCTGGGCTGTATTTAGAGAACCCCACCTCGAGAAGTCCAATTGACCATCTCTTTTGTTGATTCAGCGCATCATTCAAGGTGATGGGAACGTCACCCAAGAATGCAGGTCTATCAGGATCGCAAAATATGGACTTCCAACCCTCGCATTGCATCCTGAAACCTGTGTGGTAATCCTCAGACAATGATCCATATCTGAATCCGATCTGCACATTTTAAAATCAGTTACATACCATCGGCATTGAAGATAGCATATACAAAGATACCGAATGAAAAGAAGACTTGCTATGCAAATGAAGTTTTTAAACAAGAGCTATATAGATAACTATTTATTCTGTCAGATGAGTCTCGTCCATCCAATTGTTGAGTAATTTCAATAATCGATTTAGTAAGTGTCAGCAATGCGTGTCCTTTTAAAAATCTTGCTTCGAGGTTAAAATATGGGGGCAAAAAAAGACCAACTCTAAAAGTCTTGAGCATCAACCGATGAAGTTAGTTACCTTTGAGCCCCAGTTGCTTCGGCTTTCATAATTGCAACTTGCTACTTGATGTGCTATTGCCAGAACTGACTGTGACTGGATAGGCTTGTCCACGATGTAGTCCGGGGCTAGTTCAGGAATCTCTGGTGAGGCGAGGCTTGATGGACTTCCGTAGAAAGCTCGTCGTTGAAAGAAACATCCGGTTCCAAGATAATTAGGGCCACTTAATCCATCAAATCCCATGACATTAATTTGATACAAACGTTTGAATTCGGCATTGTAGATGTCACTTTTGTTGATTCCTCGAAATATTTGAGGAAATTGAACGTAAGCTAATTGTGGCCGAGTCTCTGGATCACTCAGATAACACATTGCCCTCAGCGGTGTTTCGGGGTCATTAGAGCATGAGTCACAGTCTAGAGTTAGGATTATCGGCGCATTGGTCATGCAACCTGATACTCTTAGCTACAGCACAAATAAGAAAAACGAGTGTTATTCTATTAAAAGTTCGTAAAGATTAGGTTGGCATTACGCTGCCGATTTAAAGCAGTGTCTCCCAACTTAATTAATAATGTCATGAGTGTACTGGACATGCATACTAACCAAGGCATTGAGGGCACCAGCTTTGAAGTGGTGAGGTGAAGCCTTGTTTTTCTCTCTAGAGACGTAGATGAGATTTGGCATCGAACAACCAGCGATGTCTTTATCCTTGCTAGCATCTAACAAAACCTGTTCATGGCTCAAGAAAATGTGAAGGATACAGGTGAGTAGGTTTGTGAATCGTGACCATCATACGGGGGATCTTTTTTCTTTTTGTAAAAAAAATAGTATTTTAACTTGAGTATAGTTGCTCAACCATGCTGTCCTGATTGATTTGAGAATCCGATGACCCGAGACTTAATCTTGATGGAATTTGAAATTAAATTAGCTAAGAAGAAGATCATATCATATCTAATTAAGAGTTGTTTGAGAATATATAATAGAGGTTACTTTTTAAAATATTGTATTAAATTAATTTTTTATATATATTTTAAACTTATTTTTTATATTAACACATAAAAACAATAAAAAAATAAAATTCTTAGAAAACACTGTTCAACAGAATTCCCAAATAAGCTCTAATTCAATAAAAAAAAATTTGATTTGGTATAAATTTGTTTGGATTAGTTGTTATTAAAAAAATCAAATTAATATTATTTTTATTTAAAAAAATTAAAAATAAGATTAACTGAAATGAACCATCGACTGAAGGGCCAATAGAAAAAATAAAAATAAGATTAACTGAAATCAACTATCGACTGAAGGGCCAATGTGAACTTCAGATGAGATCAGAAGCCGTCAAAATCAATAAAGAAAACAAGAACAGGTTCGATAATGATATGGGCGTGTACTAGTTTGTATTAATCAACCAGCTCTTATGAGCATAATTGATTCTGTTAAAGGGAACCTGAATCACAGCTGGATGGTCTTGTCGTGTGAAGCTAGCAGCCCATTTGTTGAAAGCTTCTCGTTCTTGGCCACTAGTGATGTTCTCATCGTCAACTTTTCCCCTCTCAAGAACACGCTCTACCTTCACTTTCATGCTTTCATAGATTATCTGTGACATTATCAAGAAACCAAGACGATAAGTTATTTACAGTAATTACATACTTCCTCTACAGCATTTGATTCTGTTTTTGTTATATTCTTATCTTATTTATTATTTAAGAATTCTAAATAGTTATATCTATCTATTAAATATTTAATAATCATTACATTATTATTTATTATTCGTTATAAAATTAAAAAAAAATATATAAATATATATTAAACAACAAAATTGTAAATATATTGCCAGGGAGAGAATAACAATTTTTTAAAATATTTTAACATTAGTATATTAAAACGATTTAAAATAACTATTTATTTTTGTGTTTAAAAAATAATTATTTTATATTTTAAAATAATTATTTTATGATTTTAAAAGTTTAAAAAATAATAAAAATATTATTTTAATATATTTTAAAATAAAAAATACATATTTTAAAATGCGATAAAAATAATTGAAGAATCAGAATGTTTTTGAGTGACCGTCACTCTTTTTAAGGGATGTGATAAGATAAGATTGCATAATAATCTCAATTATCGAGGATTAGGATATGATTCCTCCAAATAAAGGAAAGAGCAAATATAGAATGGATGGCAGATATATATATTCTGCCACAAATTGTCAGTTCATCTCACCGACGACTACCCCCACTTGCACACAGAAAAGTCCAAGATGACACCGCAATTAGCTGTGCCATCGTATTAAGATATAGAAAGATTTTAGCCCCGGGCCACGCATACAGATGCAATATAACTGTGCAAATCAGTATGAATCTTTTACTTTATTCTTTTCTAAAAGTTTCCTTAGACCTAGTTCATATAATGTCCTTAAACTAATTAACGTGCTGAGGAAACCAGTCGGACCGGCGAGCACGCAAACCACAAAATGTGCTTGTCTTCGGTGTGTGTAAATTAAAAAATGCAACTAGGGGAAGAATAAGAGCCAAGGATTCGAATTAAAATAAAATATAATATATATAAAACAAGAACAAGCACTATATGGGGACGTGATGGTTGGGAGCTGAGTCTTGTTTCTTCCCATTGGCTGTTTGAATGGTATAGATTTGTCGTTGCCTATTTTCTGTACTTTTTCTCCAAGAGGCTACCTATTGGTGTGTTATTTTAATTATGGTTATGGCGTTTCCCAAAATAAATTATAAATAAATCCGAACCACTATGGATTAATCCACACAAAGAACCTTGACAAAATGATGTAAAATATACTGCAGTTGAAATAGTATTTTTTAAAAAATTTAAAATAAATATTAAAAATTATTTTTTTATATCCCAGATCTCAAAAATAATTTTTTTAAAAATAAAAATATATTATTTTAAAATATTTATAAACAGATTATAATCCAGACAAAAATATCAAGTAAATGTAGAAAACATTCATGTTCTTGTCTTCTTTTGATGAATGAAGACTTTTAGTTTTCATTAAAGTATCTTACCTTGATGTTTACAGCCTCAGATGTGCAGGTGTGATTTAATTCAAAATATGCTTCAGGGCTCCTCTCTAGTATGTTGTTCTTCTTACAAAATGGTAACCAGTGAGTAGCAAACTTGGATGCCTCCATGAAAGCAAAAAGAGTCAAGGCTGAGCCTCCATCATCAGATACATAAACTGAAATCTTCTCTGTTGGATAGTCATACGCCATTACAGATAAAGCCGTATTCACTACACTTATCGGTGGCTCCTTGTATGGATCGGCAGTGCATATAAACACGTCCAAGGCAGGAAAATCATTCCTTTCCATTATTTTTTTAAGGTTTTCAGGGAATTGTTTTCGATAGACTGGAAACATTCGAAAAGTCTGTGTGCTGACCCAAAAAAATGCTAGAACAAGATCGGAGATTACCAAAGCGAGGGTTACGGAGAAAGAGACCAGGGTTGTGGAGTAGAAGAGTGTTTTTGCATGGTAAAAGAGTAGAGCTAAAATGGAAAGAGCATAAATGGTTGCAAACACACGGTTGAAAACTGTTCTGCCCAAGGGCTTAACCGTGTGAAGAGAAGGATGCCCGCCTGTGCTGGTGGCTTGGATGGCGTTGCCTCCTTGCTGACGAGCCCCCATAGTTTTTGTCGGTGCTATATCCTCAGTATGATTGCGAGTCTTTATTTAAAGACTTGTGTGGAGACGGGCAGATCAGTAAGGACAGTAAAAAACAATTTCTTTGATTAATGTGTGAAATGACATAAAAAGAATAAACTAAAACGAAAGGAGGTAGGGAACACTTGTTCTAGCACAAGGAACATTACACCGTGAATTTTAGCAGTAAAATTATTATTTTGACCCTCGTTCAAATAGCAATTGGTTTTGCGGTGATAGAATCCTTTGTTTTACATCAATAGTAAAAATACTAAAAATCATAGCAGTTCCTCTTCAAAGTATTTTTAAATTTAAAAATACATTGAATTAAATTTTTTATTTTTATTTCTTACTTTTCAGAAATACATCCTAGGGAGGGAATGTTGCTGTAGATCGGCAAATAAAGTAAAACCGTCACTTCCTTTACAACATGAATCAAATGCCCTCATATTCTTACCTGCAGATGAAAGAAGATGCTGCATAGAATGCACCTGCCAGAAGTGTTGCCATAATGGTGGTTTTGACAGGCATTTTCCCATTGTCATTTCTCAAAGCTATGGCTTCGTAAATTGGCCAAGAATTCACCACAGCAAAACCAGATATGAACATCTGCACGAATAGTCCCTCCAAATTGTTTCCTCTGAAAACTTCAACAAGCCCTTGGGAAAATGAGATTAAATTAATTATGGCCGCCAATGTTAGGGAGACAAGCATGGGTGAATGTACCCCAAACTCAAAGATCCCTTGTTCGTATCTTTTACTTTGTTCAGCATCAACTGCTTTGCTTGTGACGGTAAAGCCAAATGCTGAAATTCCCAAGAACTTAAGGAAGAACTCTATGGAACCAAAGAAGTAACTTGTTATTCCCCTTATGATCCAAAACCGCTGATCACTCCACCATCTCTGGATTGTTCCTCCCGCTAAGATAAAGTCAAGACAATCTTGACCATAGGCCCCCAAGAAAAGAAACGCATACAAGAAAAACCATGGCTCTGAGACCTACAACACATTTTTTCCAGTTTTTATTTTAATAATCTTAAAAATAAATATTTTTAATTCTAAAAAAAACAGATTTCGATATTAGATATTCAACTCTTGTGATTTCTTCCGTGATGGAAATATTGTATAATTGACATAATTAGAAGATTATATGTTTATTATAATTAACAAGTACAATTAACAGTTCGTCTATAAATTCACAAACAGGCGTTCAGAACATCTCCATTCAGTATTGAATTTTATAGCCCTTGAATATCTCATTGGATTGGGCTTAAGCATCTCTAGCAGACCAACTCTCCATGATTTCCAGGAAATTTCCTTCATAATTTATTTTGGACAAACTATATTTTAGCCCCTTAATTATATTCAGTAATTTTCCATTCCGGCCCTATCAATTAAGAATTCATAAACTTATAGTTTTCCAGAATTGCAATGTGATCCCTAGCCCTCAAATAGCTAAGCAACTGTTGGAATACTCACTTCTCCAACTTTCTCGTTCTTGCTTTCTTATGTTTCTCTCTCTTTTTCCTCCAAGAAAACTCAATACACATAAATATAGTGTTCCGTAAAACTCTTACAACTTTTATCAGTATTTAACGGCAACGAATCAAATTGGAAGTTTTTGAAGGTTAACGATGAAAAATGTTAAACTATTGATGTTGAAGCAGAATATTATGGAATATGCAGGGATTGGAACATAGTTTACTCTATTAGATTGTTGCCCATGTAAAATAAATCAAAATAAATAATGAAGTTTAATTATTAATTATTCAAATAAGGATTAAATCCTGTGGAGGTTGTTTTAATATGATCATATTGACTTGACGAGTCTAAAGATAACCCGTACAACTCGTAAGAATGTAATTTGACTAAAAAAATCAAGAAAATATCATTTTTAAATATTAAAATAATACCATATCGAATCGATCTGGATTAACTTAGATTAATATATCAAATTCACGACCTAGATCACAAGACCATGATAACCTATATAAAACAAATCTAAATAAATTATGAAACTCAATTATCAATCAATCAAATATTGAATGATGAAATTGAAGAAAAAAAGCCAATTAAAAAAAGAATAAAAAAACATTATGAGTTAACCCAAGTTAACTTGTCAAATCCATGACATGAGTTAACTTGCTAAACTAGCGACTCAGATATTGATACTAGGATAACCCCATATAAAACAAATAAAAAAACCATGAAGCACAATTTTCAATCAATTAATTGTTGAAAAATGAAATTGAAAAAAAATCAATTTAAAAAATGACACAATAAAATGACCCCAGTCAATTCAGATTAACCTGTAAAACCCTTGATTTGAATCATGAGACTAGAATAACTTGATAGAAAATAGACTAAAACAAATTATGAATTCTAATTCCTAATCAACCTAATATTACGGATAAAAAATTAAAAAAAAAACATCAATTTTTTAAAAAAAATACATGAGTCAACCACATAAAAAAATCACAACAAATCATAAAACTCAATTTTTAATAAAAAAATATTAAAAAATAAAAATCTTATAAAAAATGAATAGTATTATAGGAAGTGACAAGTCACCTCTTTTATATTTGTTTTGATTATTAATTAACGTTAATTTTTAATTTATGCTCTTGTTAGGAAAGTATAGCATACCTTTGGGAAAATATAAACTTTGTTGAGAAGTGCTAGCTGGGGAAGGAAAGCGTATGCGGTGATCGGAATTGACCACAGTGGCCAAAAAGCTAAGTGTGCATAAGCAAGTCCCATCAAAGGACCCATTGTCCTAACACCGTAAGTTGCTGGGCTATATTTAGAGAACCCCACCTCAAGAAGTCCGACTGACCATCTCTTTTGTTGATCAAGCGCACCAATCAAGCTGTTGGGAACATCACCGAAGAATGCAGGCCTATCAGGATTACAAAATAAGGACTTCCACCCCTCGCAATGCATCCTGAAACCTGTGTAGTAATCCTCAACCAATGATCCATATCTGAATCCGATCTGCATATTTTACAACCAGTTATAGGCGAAGTTACCATATGAAAAAACTCGGAAATTACTATATTTTTTGCTATCCAATTGTCTGATGCGATGAATTCTAGTACCATCACCTGTTGCGGGCAATTGATCAAATTAGCAAAAATGTATCTTATAATTTTTTGAAAATTAGTTATATGCAGGACTGTTCCAATTGCCAAATGACTCTGCTAAAATTAGCACTCGCGTATCAAATGAGTCTCCTTCATCCAATAATTTAAGGATTACACTTCAAATTTTTATTAGCAACCCATATTTTGAACAGTAAGTAATCGATTACTTACCTTAGAGCCCCAGTCGGTTTGATTCTCATAATTGCAATTTGCTACTCGATGTGCCAATGACAAAATAGATTGGGATTGGATAGGCTTGTCTACAACATAATCCGGGGCTAGTTCAGGAATCTCTGGTAATATTAGGCTTGATGGACTTCCGAAAAAAGATCGTCGTCGAAAGAAACCTCCGGTTCCGACATGATTAGGGCCGCTTAATCCATCAAAACCCAACATATTGATTTGAAACAAACGTTTGTATTCAGCATTATAGATATCACTTTTGTTGATTCCTGGGAACAGTTGAGGAAATTGAACATACGCAAAGTCAGTCGGAATCGCTGGATCGCATAGATAACACAGTACCCGTAGAGGTGTTTGAGGATCATTCGAGCGGAAGTCACAATCTAGAGATAAAATCATGGGTGCATTGGTCATGCTACCTGATACTCGTAGCTACAACGCAAACAAGAGAAATGTGTATTAATCTACTAATTAAGAACTAGCAAGGTGAATTGACATGTACTGCTAACATGAAATTGTACAGCGATGTATTTCCAAGCAATGGTGGTGTCCCAACTTTAAAATGCTGTGGTTGTGGAGAGGTATGTGTACCAAGGCATTAAGGGCGCCCGCTTTAAAGTGGTGAGGTGAAGTTTTGCTTTTTCCTCTAGAGATATAGATGAGGTTTGGCATCAAACAACCATCGATGTCTTTGTCCTTGCTAGCATCTAACAAAACCTGCCCATTGTTCAAAGAAATGTGTTAGGATACAATAAATAGGCTGGTGAATTTCTGAACTCTTATAAACCATCGACGGGGGGGCTTGTTTCTTGAAAATGTGCAGGGTGGGCCGTTGATGGTTGACATGACCCGGCACAAACAGTATTCAACCTTCGGAGAAAAAATTAAGACGGTGGTTAAAAAGAAAAAGGGTCTGATAATAATTGTATGAATCCAAACCTGAATCACTGCGGGATGATCTTGTCGGGTGAATTTATTACTCCATTTATTGAAAGCTTCTCGTTCATGGTCACTAGTGATGTACTGATCACCAACCGTACCTCTCTCAAGAACATGCCCTACTTTGACTTTCATGCTTTCATACATCATCTATCACATAATCAAGAAACAATATCTTTATTGATATCCGCTACTTGTATAATTAATGAGATAATCTCTTCTCTAATTACAGCATTCGAATTAATAAAGGATTTTATAAATATGCAAAAGTGCAGCACATGGTCTCATAAGAAAATGTCTATTTCATACTCCCTCTTTCAGAATCAATACAATAAGTGGCCAATCCAGCAACTCTTCTTTATCCCTTTTTTTTTTTTTTTTTACAGTTGATTATTCTTCTGTTGTATTTTTTAGAAAAATCTTTTTACATGTTCCAGTACTGGCTAGCTAGCTAGCTATCCACGAACAGGAATGAATACTTAAAGCTTAGAGCATATTTGATATTATAATAATTATTATTTTTCAAAATAATTTTTATTTAAAAATATTTTTAAATAATATTTTTAAATTTTTTTTAATATTAACATATTAAAACATTTTAAAAACATCAAAAGAAAAATTAATTTGAAACAAAAAAATAAAAAATAAAAATCAATTTTTTTAAAAGTATTTTTTACTTAAAAATACATTAAATAATATTTGTAAAATTTATTTTTGATATCAATATATCAAAATATTTTAAAATATTTTAAAAAATTTAATTTAAAACAAAAAAATTATTATTTTTTAAATATTTTTAAAACATAAAAAAAAAAACTTGCAAGCAATCGTTTTGTAAGCATGCCTCCATAATCAGAAAGGTGCCTCAACCCGAAATTACGAAGCCAAGGTCTAGAATTAGTGGTTGGAGGTCTAAATGCTAGTTAAGTTACTGGCTTGGCTATTTTATTCATCTTTTCTAAAAGTTCCTTAATTTTGATATAAAAAGAAATCTCAAGTATACATATCAAGAGAACATCATCAATGTTACAGTATCTTACCTTAATCTTCTCAGACTCAGGGGTGCAAGGATGATTAGATTCAAAAAGTGCTTCAGGGCTCCTCTCTAGTATGTTGTTCTTCTTACAAAATGGTAACCAGTGGGTAGCAAACTTAGCAGCCTCCATGAAAGCAAAGAGAGTCAAGGCTGAGCCTCCATCATCAGATATGTAAACTGATATCTTCTCTGTTGGATAGTCATATGCCATTACTGATAAAGCCGTATTCACTACACCTATTGGTGGCTCTTTGTATGGATCCGCAGTGCATACAAACACATCGAAAGCTGGAAAATCACTTCTTTTCAGGACTTTTTCAACGTTTTCAGGGAATTGCTTACGATAGACTGGACACATACGAAAGGTCTGCGTGTTCACCCACATGAATGCAAGAACAAGGTCGGAGAATAAAAGGGCAAGGGTTGTAGAGAATGAGACCAGGGTAGTTGAGTAGATGAGCGTTTTAGCATGATAATAGAGCAGAGTTAAAATGGCAAGAGCATATATTGCGGCAAACACACGGTTGAAGATTGTTCTCCGCAAGGGCTTAACAGTGTGAAGAGGAGGAGCAACATTGGTGGTGGCTTGTCCTTTTAGACGACCCTCCATGTTTTTTGGTGGTGCTAGCTATATCCCAAGATGATGGTGGTTATAAAGGTCTTTATATAGAGGCCTCAGTGAAGAACTGATCAAGATGGGCAGGTGATGACAGACAAGTTAATCTATTTTTCTTGTACCTTAGAAGGAAATTACTTCTGTAGTGATATACTGGCGCTGGAGTGTATATTAACTGGGTGATTAAATTATATAACGACAAATACAAGCAGTAGAGAAATGAGTGGTCATGAGAGATATGAACAGCTGATATGATAATTGTGTGCACGGAAACATGGTTTCAACAAAATTCACTGCGTCGATGTGTATATGTGATTTAAGAAAATAGTAATAATATAGAGAGAGCATGCAGCACTGTACAGTTTTTTTTTTTTTTGAATTTAGCAAGTTAAAAAAAATTAAAAACAAATGTATTCCAAAAAATATTTAGAAAAATAGTTGCAACTCGCAGGCCTCTTAAATTATTCAGTGGTCTAAAGCTGGAAAATCACTTCTTTTCATGACTTTTCAACATTTTCAGGGAATTGCTTACGAATTTACGATAGAATGGACACATGCGAAAAGTCTGTGTGTGGATCCACATGAAAGTAAGGACAAAGTCGGAGAGTGACAAGGCGAGGTTCATGGAGCAGGAGACTAAGGTTGTGGAGCACAGCAGTGTTTTTACATGGTGATATTTAGTATAGGTTTTAAAATATAATTATTTTAAATATATTTTATAAATAAAAGTTTTTGAGTTTAAAATTTGTGTAGGTCTATAATATTTTATGTTTAATTTTATTAAATAAATAGAAATAGTAAGATTCAAACTCGTGATCTATTGATTATTAAAGCTATAATACAATGTCAAAAAACCATTTAAATTTAAAAACTTAAATTATCATGTAAAATCTCAAGATATAATTTATATTATTTTTTAAAATTATTATCATACATATATATTACTTATCAAATAAGACAATCATCTAGAAAACTCCACTCATTCTAGTAGATTTGGATTGGTATCAATTGGATTCCAGTCAAATTATCATCCATGACTCCTACCTTTATAGTTACAATTTTCCAATAGTATCCTTCTAATTTCCAATAGTTTCAGTGTTATCCTTGACCAAAGCTTTGGTTCACATGAAATAGGTTCATGTAATAATTTTTTAAACAAGAGCTATGTAGATAGCTATTTATTCTATCAAATGAGTCTCGTCCGTCCGTCCGTCCATTTGTTTAGTAATTTCAATAATTGATTTCAATGCGTGTCCTTTTAAAAATCTTTTTGAGGTCAAAATAGGGGGGCAAAAAAAGACTAAGACGAGCATCAATCGATGAGTTACCTTTGAGCCCCAGTTGCTTACCTTTGAGCCCCAGTTGCTTTGGCTTTTATAATTGCAACTTGCTACTTGATGTGCTAGTGCCAGAACTGACTGCGATTGGGCAGGCTTGTCCACGATATTATAGTCTGGAGCTAGTTCAGGAATCTCTGGTGATGCGAGGCTTGATGGACTTGCGTGTAAAGCTCGTCGTCGAAAGAAACATCCAGTTCCAAGATAATTAGGCCACTCAATCCATCAAATCCCATTAAATAATTTGATACAAACGTTTGAATTCGGCATTGTAGATGTCACTTTTGTTGATTCCTCGAAATATTTGAGGAAATTGAACATACGCTAATTGTGGCCGAGTTGTTGGATCACTTAGATAACACATTGCCCTCAGCGGTGTTTCGCGGTCATTAGAACATGAGTCACTAGAGTAAATTTGAAAATTATAATTATTTTATTTAAATATGCAAGTTGGAAATAATACATATTAAAGTTTAAATAAACATTTTTTTATTTTGTTTTATTTACCATCAACAAAACTTAAAATACAGAGACAATCATTTTATCTTATACATTATTATCAAACATAATTTCTTTTTATCATGTCCCTTTTGATTCGTATTATTTTTATCTCTTATATCTTATTACAATAATTAAATATTACCTAAGTGATTCATTAAGTTTTTTTTTTTTCATAATTGTTTGAGAATTGCCTTGTTAGAGAAATAAAAACAAGGTTCGTTGACCATAATACGTAATACTCCATTTTATTTGTTCAATAGGAGTACTTTGTTGATTGTGTATAAAATATATTTTATTTTACATGTAAAATATTTTACATCAAACAAATTTTACAATATTTATTAAATAATGATGTGAAAATACATGATTATAAAATGTTGATGATTTGTTATAGTGATGGGATAGCAATGACTATGATAATGGAGGTGATAATAATGATATTGGTGATAATAAATATGGAAATAAAAATGCTGGTAAAGAAGAGGTTGTTATGGTTGTAGTAGGATGGTGGCGGACAATGCGAGAATGTTGACAACGGGCAACAATATTTGTGATGGGAAGGTGGCGATTGTAGTTAGTGGAGTGGTGGTGGCAAAAATAGTTAATTTTTATTATGGATTGGTTATTATTCTTGAAGTTTTTAAACTTTAAAAGTTAGAAATATTTTTTAATAAATAAACTAAGTTTATAAAGTGTCTGGAAAATATTTTACATTGATTAATTTTTTTATATAAAACATTTTATACAAAACGTATGTTGTGGAATATGTGTGCTCTCTTCTTCTACGATCCTTGACATGGAGGCTATGTTAATAACAATATCTTATATTAGCTACGAGCCAAAATAAAACTCATCACGAGACCATGAGTAAGAACATTAGATAATTTAGATGAACTAATACAATTAAAAGTTTGGAAAATTTAATTATGGATGCAATTTAATTGGTTAGATTTTAAATTTATTTTTTAGAAATCACCAATTTAAATTCTATAAATTTCAGAATCACTAGAAACTTATATGGTCGTTAACTTCAGGACATATAAAATTAATCAAAATACATAAAAGTTAATCCAGATACTCATATTAATAATAATAATAAAAAAAACCTCCATAATTTACTATAGTTATTATAAATTTATACAATCAGATATTTTTGAATGTTTGAGCTGAAAAGAAATCTCTACGAGAGTCACCGGAGAATTAAGGGGAAGGACAAAACCACAAGTCCAATCATTCTTTTTGTTTTTTTTTTTTTTAAGGAGCCACAATCACAACTAACAACTAGCCCACTCTAAATTTTAATGCAGTCTTCTCCATTACTGGGACCACTTGAATTATTGGGATTTAGCAGTGATATTTTTCCAACAAATTAATCATGACAACTATTGCCCTTGCAGTCGAGGCACGTGATTGATGCATGTTACCTTCTAATTATTTAGTAATGATAAACCACCCCTATTATTAATAAAATATATAGTACAATTATTTAGGTTGTGGCCAGTGGTAAGAGCTTGGGACCAAGAGATTTGCTTCTTCTATGGTCTCAGGTTCGAGCCCTGTGGTTGCTCATATGATGGCCACTGGAGACTTACATGGTCGTTAACTTCAGGACACCCATATTAAATTAAAATATATATATATATATATATATATATATATATATATATATAGCACGTCGGAAAAATATGCTACCATTAGAGACGTTACGTGGATTATAATAGTATATTGAAGATTTTTCTAAACATCAAATCAGTGAAGGCTAGGCTTAGGGGTAATATGGTTTTTTTATGTGATTTATTTCTTTTTGTTTTAATGGAGTTACAAAGATTTTTCTTTTTTTTAGAACAATGAAATATTTTCACTACACTTAAAATTACTAATTTGCTCTTACAATCAAATTTAATTCAAGCTTGCTTTGGGGATTTTTTGGATTTTTATGTTGGCTTTTCCATTATAAATAGATTTTTATGTTGGAATCCCACTTGATATAAAGAATCTTACATAAAAAGTTCTTGATAGCCTTGGAGATTATTACAATGAACTGGTTTCGGCAATTCAAGTCTAAGATTCACCAATTATATATCTTTGAAAAACTTTATGAAAAAATGCTCAACTTTAAAGCATCCTTAAGAACACCAATATATGCCTGAATCATTTCCCTTCCTAACCACTGCGAATCCAACCAGTCGCAACACGCAAAGCTGGTGCTCTCACTCAGGCTCTAGCAGCAGCAACTCATGGCGTCCATTTAGCCACAATGTCAATCGTTATTCAACACTACCAGCTGATATATAGACCACCTTTTTCTTCTAGCAGTCATCCTTCTCTTCAATATCTGAGATACTGCCAAATCTGCATAATTCAAGGTTACAATACCAAAAGGTATCCCTCCTTCCAACTAGGTTTTATTTCCTTGCCTAACACCAACTACACTCCTCCACCAAATCATCCTGCTTCACCCTGGCAAACTCTTTTTTTTCCCCCCTCTCACACCTCCCTTTCATTCTTTCTAACACCAATCTCTTTTTTCCCCCATCATCTTTCTCCTTTTATTTCTTATTCTTCACATCTCCCAATCAATCAACATTGTTTTACAATTTCTTTCTCTTCAAAATTTTTCATTATTAATTTTTGTCTTTTGAATTTTTTTTTATTTACTCATTCTTTTTAACAGTAATCTCTTTTTTATATTTTTTTTATTTCTCTTATTTCATGCATTCTCTCTTTATAGTTTTTTTAATTATTTTTATGTTAATATATAAATATCATGGTTGATTATTTTATTAATGTTGTTGTCCACTTTGTTTTTAATTTTGTTGTTGAGGTTATGATGTACACTTAAGATATGTATGGAGATGACAAATATATGTTTTTTTTTTATTAAGAAGTGTGGTGAATTTTTTTATATTTTTAGTCATGGGTTTCTTTATTTTTTGAATTATATGAGATTTATTAATAATTTTTTTCATTGAATTTAAATACATAAAATATATAATTTAACTTTATATCAATACCAAAATATAGAGTATTTGGATTTTTGTTTTTAGATATTTCATTTAATTCAAAATTTATTTTAATAATAAAATTTCGATTTTAATTACTAATGGAATTGCTGATGTATTTAAAAAAAAGAAAAAAAAATTGTCAGTGGTTTCTTACAGAGGAGCTAGCGTTTTTTGAACTGATTTTTCGATGAAAAATTGTCAAATTAAATATTTTCGATAGAATTCTTTAATATTTTCGACAAGACATTATATTACAAATCATAGATTTTCTAGTAGTGTCACGTGAAATGCTTATATCATCAGGTGGAGGTTATTGTATTTTATGTTTATTAATCAATTTATAAATGATATGATAAATAATTTTTGTGATGTGGTCCAAGTACCGGTGCTAAAACAATTTGATCTTGCTTATACGTTGCCGTGATACTAGGAATTTTGATGATCTTATAAATGGTTTATTTATTTTATTTTATTTTTAAGATATTCTCAAGTACAGATTTAGGGGAGAGGAGGTTAGACATGTATCTCAAAGGAGTAGAGCATGTGACTACAAACTACAGTGTCTGCTAACATTATTTTAATTAATATATAAATTAATATGAAAATATCTCATATTTTGAATTTGAAAACGAAAGTGTGTTTTCTACTATAATAGTGACATTGCATTTTTTTTTCTTTTTTTATATACTTTGAATTAAAATGGACTCTTAGGTAGACAATACATATATATATATATATATATATATATATATATATGAAGATAAAGATCTTTAAATAAATATATCTTTTAAAGTAGATGATAAAATTGTGTAAATTAGGTATCTTTGAGCTCTTTATGATGGTAATCTCATTTGGTAATTTAGTTGGTTATAGATAATGAAAGAGAAAATTATATTAAGACTCACAAAAAATAATAAAAATATTTTCATTTAGGCTTAAAAATATTTTTTATTTTCTCTCGTATTTCTTTATTTTGTCTATTATATATATATATATATATATATATATATATATATATATATATATAAGTATTTGTAGTTATTTTTTAAACGCTCTAAAATTTCTGCTTTCCGATTTTATTACAAGGGTTTCCATCTCGGTTATGATGTGACAGTGACCACACCTTAACATGCATTTGGGAACCGGGTCAAATGAAAACTAAGAGAAACATTGTGCACAATGAATGGTTTTAGTTTTCAGCCCTAAGCCATAATTGGCCCCTCGAAGATTGAACATGCATCTGCCGGCCACTAGTTTGTCGACACTTGCTGCAGTCGAACGGTGGTGGTGACACGAGGTGATCACATCTTTCCCACGGGCCATGTCTCTCGATCTCATAAATGTTACCATTACATTTTTTGTGGAACAATGGTGGTGAGTGGTGACACGATGATCATGTCTTTCTCATGGGCCATGGCTCTCGATCTCATAAATGTCCTGATTTGCCATTACGTTTTTTGAGGATAATATTCAAACAAAAAAGATTAAATAGAGAGGTTAGGAGAATGTTCAAGAGGGATATTCATCTATGTTCTAAACTCTAACACATATCTTTCAAGATACTCGACCTTAACCTATTTTTCCCCCATGTATGTTGATCCTGTTTAGCTGATATTGACTCCAAAGTGCTGTAGAAAAACATTATAGGACTTGCTCCAATTCAAAGCCCTGTTCAGGAGAAATGGGGGTAATCAATCTGCAACCAATCCAAGTTTAGAAAGAGAGAGAGTCTAGGGGTTGAAAAGCTTCCTGTATTGTCATCTTCGTTAACAAAACAACCAAAAAATTTGGTGTTTTCCATCTAGCTATCCTCGTATAGCATTATATTCACTAAATTAGAACAATGTTTTCTTTTCTTTTTCATCGTTTTAATCATTTAATATTGTATTTATTTAGAATTAATCTTCTTAATTCATTACTCCTAGATTTCTATGGGACTATTATAGTCTTAAAAAAAATCCCAACAATTGAGATCAAGGGAATATTTTCATTGGTAAATTGCTGACGGATTTTACCGATGAAAATATTCCCTCGGTATTTACTGACAGAAATATTCTCTTGGTGTTTACCGAGAAAATTACAGTGGGAAAAAAATTAAAACAAAGAAAAAAAACGATGACGTGCCATTTTTACCAACGGAATTACCGATGGAATATAATCCGTTGGTAAATTCGTTGGTAAACTATAAACATTGTTCATCATATCAATTACAAAGGGAATCATCAACAAAAAATTCCATCGTATTTTCCAGAGAGCTCTGGAACTGTTCATTTCCTAATTTCACTATTAATTATTATTTTTACAGACAAAATTACCGACGGATTGAAAAATCATCGGTGTTATTTGACGGTTTTCTAAAAAATTTTGATTATATTAAAAATTTAAATTAAATATTACAAACAGAATTATTTGGCGGTCTTTGAAATTTTTTTATTTAATTAAAAAATTAAATTAAATATTACAGAATAAATCATCGATGAAATGATTATAAATATTATATTTAATTATCAATCCGTAAATCATAGGTAAAACAACCCAATAAAAAGCCTAGAATCCCTAATTTCAGAACAGACGAGGCTCCTTTGTTCTTCTTCTTCTTCTTCTCCATATGTAAAAAACATCAATATCCATTTCTTTCTCTTCTCTTCTCCTCCATGCTCATGTATGTATTCTTCTCCTTTCTTCTTTTTTCTTTTCAGTTTTTTTTAGTTAATATACTTTACAAATGTTTTTTTTTTTCACTTCTTAGCTTCACTTGCAACCACATTAAGGTAAGATTTTTTTTTTGTTTTTTTTTTCAGTATATTTGTTTTTGTTTTTAATAATTCACTACAAGATTTAACAGTTTTACAGATAAAATTTTTTCGTCGACGTAAGACACATATTTCGTCGGTAATTACTTTACCGACAAAATCACCAACGGAAATTCTCCGTCGGTGAATCTTTCCTCGATAATTTTTTGTCCGTCGATAAATCTGTTGGTAATAAAAAAATATTATTACTGATGGATTTACTGACGAAACAGACGCGTCGGTAATAATATTTTTTTATTACCAACGGAAATTTCATCGGTAATTCCGTCAGTAATTTTTTAAAAACATTTAAAAAAAAATTATTTTATAAAATTATAAAATAATTAAATTAACATAAATCAACACTCTATAATATATACTCAAAATGCTTGGAAAAAAGAATAAGAAAATCAACTCAAACAAATTTGCAACAAATAAATAAAATGAAAAAATGAATTCAACTAAAAAAATTCATATGAAAAAAATAAAGTTGCAATTGCTAAAAATTTTAAAATCCTATAAATAAATCAACTAAAAATTGATCTTATATGAAAAAAAATCTCACAACAACATTCATACAATTATTAAGAACAAAAACAATTACAAATAAAATAAAAAACAAATATAGTGAAAAAATCATGAAAAAAGAAGAAAAAAGAAAAATTTTACCTTTATGTAGTTGCAAGTGAAGCTAAGGAGAGAAATTTTTTTTTGTAAAGCATATTATTTAAAAAAAACTAAGAGGATAACAGAAGAAAGAAGAAGAAGACATACCCGAGCATGGAGGAAAAGAGAAGGAGATGAGGAGAGAAAAGAAGAAAAAGAAATAGATATTGATGTTTTTTACATATAATAAAGAAGTAGAATTAAGAAGAAGAAGAAGAAGTAGAAGAAAAAAAATAATAAGAAATGAGTCTCTCTTGTGAAATAAGAGGATTCAGGCTTTTTATTGGGGCGCATTAGTGACGGATTTACCGACGGATAATTGAATACCAATATTTTTTAATTATTCCGTCGGTAATTTCATCGGTAATATTTAATTAAAATTTTTAATTTCATAAAAAGTTTTCAAAAACCGCCAACAATTACTGACGATTTTTCAATCCGTCGGTGATTCTGTCTGTAATATTTAAATGAAAATTTTAAATTAATTGAATTTTTTCAGAAAACCGCCAAATAACACTGGCGACTTTTCAATCCGTCGGTGATTTTGTCCGTAAAAAACAACAATTAACAGTGCAATTAGAAAGTGAACAGTTCTGGAGCTCTCTGGATAATATAGACGGAATTTATTCCGCAGGTAATTCCCTTTGTAATTGACATAATGAACAGTGCTCACAAGTTTATCAATGAATTTACCAACCGAATTACCGACGGAATAAATTTTGTTGGTAAAAATGACACGCCATCATTTTTTTTTTGCTTTGTTTTAATTTTTTTTCCCACGGTAATTCCCTCGGTATATACCGAGGGAATATTTCCATCGGTAAAATTTCTCAGAAATTTACCGACAGAAATATTCTCTCGGTATTTCTGTTTGTATTTATCGATTTTCTGATAGTGATTGTATGAATATTGTTGTAGGATTTTTTTTTCATATGAGATCAATTTTTAGTTGATTTTTTTATAGGATTTTTAAATTTTTAGCAATCACAACTTTATTTTTTTCATATGAATTTTTTTAGTTAAATTTATTTTTTCGTGTTATTTATTTGTTGCAAATTTGTTTGTGTTGATTTTCTTCTTCTTTTTTCCAAGCGTTTTGAGTATTATAGAGTGTTAATTTATATTAATTTAATTATTTTATATTTTTATAAATGAATTTTTTAAAAACATTTTTAAATAATTACCGACGAAATTACATATGGTATTTTTTCGAGGGAAATACCAACGGAATGAAGCGGATAAATTTTTTCTTGCGCGAGTTTTCTATCAGTAAATCCATCATTAATAATATTTTTTTATTACCAACAGGAAAAAAAAATTACCGACAAAAGATTCACTGACGGAGCATTTTCGTCGGTGATTTCGTTGGTAAATTAATTACCATTGGAATGATAGTACAAATACCGACAGAAAATTCCGTAGGTAAATATAAAGATTATGGTAGTGAGATGGCTCTCGATTTTGCAAAACTCAATTTGATTTTATTTTTTCAAAAGATTGAAGTTAAGGGGTCAAGATTGAATAAGAATAAAAAAGTAGCCTTGCTATTAAATTAGAAAAAAAAACGATCACTCCATTTTTTTGCTATATTTATCCTAGGGTTTTGTCAAAGTTCATTTTTTATTTTTTTAGTTTGAAGATCAAATGTTTTGATCTAAGACTTTATTTTATTTCTATTTTGGTCCCTCGTTTGAGAGAGAAGAGAGAGACTATGTTTGAAAAACAGTAAAGGAGAGACAGAGTTCTTTGTTTGCCAAAAATCCTACCACAAAAAAGATTGTTCTATGTATCAATGGGTTTGTTTCGATGAGAGAATTCCATTGAGGTGTTTTTTTACCTTCATCTTGCTTGAAAAAAATAGATCAAGTCTAGAAAAGTGTTTTTAGATCACATTGGTTTTGCATTTTCAAAGTGATTTTTTCTAAGTTTAATGCCATAAATGAGTTTTTTAAAACCTCTTAAGTGTCTTTAATAGTTTTCATGTGAAAATTGCTTGGAAAATTAGTTTTGGGACTCCTAAAAGTTAGACCCTAATTTTTTTATTACCATTATGACGGTCATAATTTGGGTGTCATATGCTTCAATTGAGGATATGTTGTTTATCTAAAAAAAATTAAAGGGTGAACGACATGTTATCTACCTTTATATAAAAAAAATAAGTGCCTAGACACATAGAACTGGGTTTTCAGGCACATGCATGTCTAGGCTAGGGTTTCTTGCTAACCACGCGGGCCTAGCCTTTTTTTTTCAATTTTTATTCAAACCCTCCTTATTTATTTATTTTTTAGTTTTTTTTTCGTTTTCTTTATTTAAACTTTGAACCCTTCCTTTTATTTTTTTAGATTGTTAAAAGTTTAATTTAACAAAAAAAATAATTCTAAAAGACAAGGTTATTAAATGTGGAAAAGGTATATGACCTAGGTCATGGGTTGAGCAAATTAACCCGATTTGACCTATGTCTATCCAAAAATCATCATCTCAATATTAGTTTTATAAGAAAGTGTTGGATCAATGTCATTTTAATTTTTTTAAAAGAAAAGGCGAATTAGGTTTTGACTTGTTTGACCGAGTCAGTTGTGCCATGGCTTAAGATTCAAATCCACCCAAAACACCGTCATTTTAGTTTTAATAAAAAAAATAAAACAACAGCGTGTATAGTTTTTTTAGCCAAACCTAGTTTTGATAGGGTTGTCGTTGAACCCATCAAATCAACCAAGTCATATTAGTTCAACTCTGACACTATTTAATTTGAAATTCATGTCAAGCAAGAAGTTGGGTTGAGGGGCCTTCAGGATGACGCACACGATTTAATGAGATGAAAAAAGTTTTAATTAGATAAATACATTTCTCATCCTTATTTTAATGCATCCAAGATGTTTTTGATGTTAGTGGTGATTGCTTTTGATTTTATTAAATCCATGACATAGAACAACAAAAATATTATTCTTTTTTAATAGAGGTAATAGATATCGATAAGAGAAAGAGAGGATATAGTAGCAAATTATTTTGTTTCAATATAATTTAAATTATTTATCTTCTTATACATATAAAAAATATAGCTATGTAAAAAAATTGGTCTCCATGTAGAACAAGATCAAGTGCTTGATCTGCATCTATCTCTTAGATTCTCAACTTAGTATTTGATTAAAAAAAAGTGTTTAGATAATATTGATATTTATGGATGCATAAAAACCTTGGTTAATTTTATTAAACGTACTCTCCAAGTTTTTAATTCACAATCATAATTTTTCTTACTGCTAGAAAATGTGTTAATAACAGTTGTGTATTTCTTGTGTCAGATTATTTTTTTTATCTGACTCGTGATAAATCATTGTTTAGGAAATTAACTAGTAATTTCCTAAACAGAAAAAGAAACATTGAATATTAGAGTTTACACTTGATAGGAGGTATATGTAGTCACTTCGATGTTAGTTTTTTTTTTTTTATACTTCCACTAGTTTAACCATTGAATATGGAAACAAAGTTTAGCGTTAACCTTTAATTTTTACTTCTATCCTAAAAAATACAAAAATTAGCTTCTGGGCCTAATTTGTGCCTAAAAGTGAAAACTACTAGCAAGTCAGTTGCCCCTACATAATTAGACTTTTAGAACAATCTAAAAAGAATTTAGTCTCATTTATTGGTAGGATCAAGAGTTTTATGATTTCTGCTAATGAACGCTCTGTTTGATCTAGTGTTTGCGATTAGGTTCTTTACAATGTCTCTAAAGCCCTCATGGTATCTTGTCCCCTTGCATCATAGTTCAAGGATTCAACCCATGATATGGCAATGTAGCTTCACTAAAAGCTGATGTTAAACAAACCAGCACAGTGAGCCGCATCGTTACATGCCGCTGCAGACTGCAAGACGGCCATGGACAAAATAAGCCAACGAAACTCGAGCATGAAAATTTCCGCTGTAAAGACGAATATTACATTTCCATGCGCAAAATATTTACAAGACATATACCCCAATCCCCAGCCCTACCTGCAAATACCAAAAAAATGTACAAACTCTAGCCCTATGGTTTTAACTTCCATCACACTACTTGGAACCCAGTCAACGTCTATTTTTGTGTCTCCTTTGGTAGTTAGCTCTAAAAAACCGAACTATTAATTAGCCAGTGCCTCCTTTGTCTCCAACTTAAAGCATCCTCCAGAGCCCAAAAACTAAAACAGAGTACTATAACCGCAAACAAACAAACAACAACAATAGCAACAAAGGTAAAAGGGAAAAAAAAAATGAGAGAAGGGAAGTTGAATGGTTCAGTTTTCTGCTGAATCCGAGCTTAATACAGTTCCTTCACCTTCTAGGGGTAACATGGGAAGCTTGCTTCCTGGACTCATTTTTTTCACATCCTGACTTGAGCATATAAAGATTCTTCTCACCATGTTACAGAACTCACTGCATCAAATACAGCCAATCAATGAGTATATCATATTCTGCAACAGGTAAAAGAATTATCTGTGAAGTTATGATGAAAATTTTCCAAGGTTATTAAAATCACAATACTTACGGCCATGGATCATCACCAACAAGCATCATATCTCCTTCATCATCAGTATAAACAATTTCCCACTTATCCCGGGGGTGCAGCTGTCCCTTAATGTCAAATAACTGCTCCAGCTCATCTATAAGCTGACCATACCCCTTAATCAAGGTCAAGTCCACGGCCCGACCAACAGCAATCCCCTGCAGTTGAACCTATTGGCAAATTCAACACCACACAAAAAACTTCTTTCAGAAACCTGCTGAAGAGTGCAAAACATGTTTTAATTAAACATGATGTTCTTATTTTCAGTACCTTTGTGCGACTTCTAGTGGAAGTAGAACTTTGCTTGCTCTGAATTTCTTTTGATGATATATGTAACTGTTCTGGTTTCTTTTCCTTGGATACCTCGTGTTTTCGGTCTGAATCAACTGCAGGCAGGGCAGCTAGGACACGTCCATCAGTGGCGCCACTAGATACACTGATTGGTTGTGCAGACACTTTTTCAATAGGAGATGAGCTTGTAGACTGATTTACAAGATCAAAGCCAAATAATCGATAACTAGAAGGCACCTCATATTTCCTCCCCTTATTAGACGGGTCAGGGATAGGGTCATTCTTTGAATTAGATGAGAGGGGAGTGGAATAGCCTACGAATACAGGCCAAGGGGAGACACTTTTGCTATCCTCCATGGCTTCCTGAAACAGATGCTGAGAAACATTCACATGAGGAGAAGAAAGCCAGCCCCCTTCACCCTGAGTCCTTGTCATAGAGTTGCTATGGCCATTAATATCAGTCTGCTTTTGATGCCACATCACATGATTTTCATTTCTTTTGCCTTCACCAGTAACACTCAGTTGAGTTAAATCACAGGATTGCGCCAATCCAGAATTCCAAGGGGTTGATGCAGTTGAAGATAAATCTATAATAGTGGGGGAACCAATAACAACAAAAAGAGATTGCAATGACCAGATCATTCAGTACTCAAAAGACAAAAAGAGGAACCAAAACTCTTATTTACCAAAAGCAGGAATTTCAATTGGAGGCCGGGGCCTTTTATTTTTTGGTTGAACTGGTTGAGACAGGTTGGCTGGTACTGAAGCCACGCAGGTTTCTATCTCCCATGGTGAAACCCTATCAGGTCTTGAAATAGAAGCAGGTTCATCCCATTGAACCTGGTAAAGAGACAGTAACAGATTAATTAATTTCACACTTGTAGTTTCAAATAAAGGAAAAAGTGTCCAGCTAAAAAGACATTACTTTCAATGACCGCCATTTAGAATCATTCCAATGAGGAGAAAAATCTTCAACCCCAACAATTGTGCCCGAAAACCTGATCAATCAATAAACTCAGAATTGTAAGTCACTACAAACTTCTATTTTGCACTTACAGTAGAGCTCCAACTTTAAAAAGAAATGATTGAAGCAACCATGTATGGTAATTCTCCCACCTTCTCTCAGGAGAATCCTCGCCTTCAAACCTCATCTTGAATCTCATGCCAACTGCAAACTTATTGTTAACAGCCTCTAAATATTTGTTCAAGCTTATGATGAATTGGCTTGTCCTGAGAAGTTAAATTGAAGAAAGAAAGACATAAATAATCTAAGGAAAAGTTAAAGCAATCTGACATATTCAGCAGGAATGTCTCGATAAAAGAAGCATGAGAAGGCATGAGTCTCCGGTGAAAGATGTACCATACCTTGGCTTATAATAAACCACGAAGAGAGTTAGGGTTGAAATGGCATGGGATGCTGTTGCAAGAACTCCAAGGTGCATGCTCTGACTGGAAATCACAGATGACGGCATGCTGCTCTGTTGGCGAGCAACACGCCTCACTCCAACACGCAATTCACCATTATCCCCTCTAGACAACCAATTCTTATATGAATAAGCTTTCCATCTATTTTATTTTGAGGACAAGAAATCAACATCTTAGAAGAAAATGAATACCTGAGGAAGACAAACGAATCCCCAGCAACTAATCTCTTGGAAGTGACAAATGTACTCCAACCTGTGGTGAGTAAGTGCCTCCTTGGTTGACCTGTTTATTTGACCGAATGTGAGTGATGATCTGCTATATCAATTCTAACTAATTACTTTAAGTCTAACTACTCCTAGGCATAGCCGATGAGAAATGAAAAATTCTCTCTGAACTCAAGAATAAAACATCGACATCGCAATGATAGACGGAAAGCACATAGAAATCCTTTACCTCTGAAAATATGCTTAAATCGCCATTCATAACCATGTAGATCCTTGGCAACCAGTTCCTGAGTTGGGATTGGCTGGATCATATCCTTTAAAACATATACGTGATGGTAAAGTTAATATATGATCAGAAGGAAGAAACCAAGACTAGTACTGCACACACAAATTACCAGTGGAGGAAGGCATTCAGAGGCATGTTTACGAAGAACAGAAAATCCACCATGGGTGCTCGTATCAGAGGCAGTTAAAACCTTGCAGAAAGAGTGAACCGTAGGTCTTGGAGGCTCAGATGGACATGGATCAGGACTTGTAGTTTCAATTTGCTACAGTATTTCAACAATATTTAAAGCCATTTAAGTTAAATCAAACAAATGATTGTCAACATATCTGCTAAATAAACACTAAAACTGTAGAAGTCAGAAAGAAAACTAATTAGTTCTTACATCTGATTCAGGCAGTAAAGTAATCTGCGCATAAACCTCATCTGTTTCTTGTTCCGCCTGTACAGATAGAAAGAAATCAACAAAAAGTTCTAAAATCAACCCTTTCGACCATTAAAATTTAGCAGTTTATTCAGTCACCAAGAAAATACACAAATAAGTATGACTAAGACCTAACTCGAACAAGCCTTACATATAAAGTAATGAGTTTAGCAAAATAATATGATCAATTTCATGAAAACTCAATTAAATCGATCAATACTCAACTGAAGCAACCAAGCAAAAAAATGAAGAAAATAGAAACTGCAGAAAGGAAATTAAGATCAGAGAGCGAAAAATACCAGCAGCTGAGTATTAATAACACGACAGAGAATCTTCGAAGGCAGATTAAACAAAGGAACCCTCTGATTCAATTCTTGATTTGTTGATGCCTCTAACTACACAACCCCAAAAATAGCAAAATTTCAAATCTTTAACCAGAAATAGCACAAACCCACAAGCGAAAACCAATCCAAGACTCAAACTTCCCAATTAAACCACACCCATTCACTCCATCACTCACTTACTAGACAGAAAAAAGTTCAAAATCCAATCTTCACCTGTTCCATATGACCCTGAGGAAAATAGAACACTCTTTCTCCACGCTTGGGAACATCCACAAGTGGACCTGCACATGCCTTCCATAACTCTGTATACAGATCATCCTCTCCACAACCTGAAACCAAAAAAGAAAAGTCAGTTTTCGCAGGAAACGAACAAAAAAAATAAAGCCATTTCACACTTCACCTTCACTATTCGCCTGTGAAAACGACCCTCCTCCTCCTCCTCCTCCTCCTCCTCTATTCATAGCCATCATTTTTCAAAACCCACCAAGCAGCAGCCAAAGTCAACAAAAAAAAACCCTCCAAAAAATAAATTCAAACCCTCAAAATAACTTCCTTTACAAACCTTAATTAACTCTCATTATCTACACTTAATCACAACAATTAAATCCCTCAATAATTGCAAAAATTACTTCCCTTAAAATATCCGTTAAAAAACCAACAAAAAGTCCCCAGCTTCCACTTATTTCACACTTGAGAGATCCAAGAACCTGTAAAGCAAAAAAAAACAACTTTCGAACCGTCACAAAACCACCACCTTCTTCTTCTTAATAGCTTCAAAAAACACCCCACAAACTCTAGCTCTGTCCTCACTCTATGTCTGTTTTCTCTCACTAAAAGCAGCAGTTTTTTGGTTTTGTTCTCTCTTTCTATTTGTCTCTCCTCGGACAATAAAAACGCCGTTACTAACACAAAATCTGCTTTGCGCGCTTCTTATATTACGCGACTTTGGGTTGCTTTAACTGTTATCTCTTTCCTATTTGTTGCTGCTCGTTTTGTAACGCTCACCAACCTAACCCTAGTTAAGAGGTTTAACTTGAGAGAGTTATTAGATGGATGCCGTTAACGAGCATGATATTTTGCCGTTACTTAACGGATGGCGGGTAGTTTTCTTTTTTTCAAGAAAAATAATTTTTTTGGGTTATTAATCTGTGGATCCACGTGGGATGAGGACTTGCAAATTTAAAGACGTATTGTTGTTTTTAAAGGTATCTAACGTGTGATTCGCACGGTTATTTTTAGTTATTTTTTAAAATATTTTTTATCTTAAAAAATTATTAAATTAATTTTTTTTTATGAAAAATTTAATATGTTAATGTAAAATATAAAAAAATCTAAAACAAATATTTTAATATATTTTAAAATAAAAAATTATTTTAAAAAATATTATATATCACAATACCAGATACCCTAATTATCCAAGTTATTCATGACAACTACAATAAATAAACTAACTCGAATAATCTTGTGCATGTCATAAGAAAAAAGCAAGTGAAACTTAGGTATTAAATTTTGCACCACTTTGTTAGTTAATTTAAAAATATTATATTGATTGAGAGAAATTTAGGGTAATTAAAATATTTATAGCACACGAGAAAGATAAACACAAAAAAAGAGATTATATATACTTTCACAGAAAAAAAAATGATAAGAATTTTCTTATGTTAAAAACTTATTCATTTTTATTTTTTTTGAGCTTTTCTTTTCTTCATGCGGTTTAAACACTATAAAAAATCTCAATTAATTAATTTAAGAACAATTACAAACTATATATATACACACACACGCAGATGCATGCATGCTTGTATTTGCTATATTATCTATCCGTTTGCTCTTCTTGGAAGATAAATTGTAAAAATAAATTGCTTTTCTTAAAAAGAAAGATTTCAAAAAAACTCGTATGTGAATTTCTCAAATTCTTTTTTTTTTCTTTTCTGTTTGTTTCTGGTAAATTAAATAATGTGTTTTGTTTTGCTTTTCCATCGTTTAATCAAAACTAAAGCCAATCAATGCCTCTTATTTTCCTTCTTTACTGATCTCTCTGATTATCATTAAATCTTCATCATTGTTAACTGTGATGTTGTTGAATAGATAAAGACTGGTAATAATTAGAATTTGTTTGTTTCAAGATTTCTTTTATATTTCATCAGAATGGAGGTCAATTGAAGATGAGAGGATATTTGGGAATTTTATTTTTTATTATTATTTTTTGTAATTGAAGATGGTACTGGTGGTTTGATAATTTTCTAAGATATATATTGGTGATTGAATCATAATTGATGATATACAAAGAGGTTTATTTTGAAAGACCAGTTTAAATTTATTGAAAAAGACAAGCTTGGAAAAACTATTTAATAGTGAAATTAATTTAACAAAATCAATGATTTATAGGTAAATTGGAATAAATTCTCTCCTATTCTTCGGTGCTCGATAAGAACAATTTTTGTGCCCATCTCAGCCCCTCGCTTCATTGACGCCGAAGATCGTACATGGTGTTGCCCAGAAATGAACCTCGTGAGCCCTCTAGCATCGGTTTTTTAGAATACTCTCGTTGAGACTTCAGGTTAGACGAGACTACCCGCTAAGTTTAAGCATGTAAATAAGCGAAGAAAAAAATTACAAGGATTAATCACAGTAACAACAAGCGAACCATGAAATGCCGTACTTGAGAATTAAGCGACCCATTCGTTCCTGTGAGATCAACTCGAGCAGTCTACCACCATAAAGATTTGATGTTGTAAGAGTTTAAATCTCTCCTTAATAAGAAATTCAACCTAAGATCCAAAACTATTTTTTAAAAAATAATTTTAATAATAGGTTATTTGCACTTAGAATCTTAAAAAAAAAAAAAAAGTCTTCTTTCGAGCGGTTGAATGGTAAAAAAAACAAAAGGTTCTAAGGAGAGTTTTTTTTGATAGAGTGATATAAATTGTTTTTTAAAATATTTTTTTGTTTAAAAATGTATTAAAATAAAATATTTTTTTATATCAATATATTAAAAAATTTAAAACATAAAAAAAATTAATTTAAAATAAAAAATTTGTAAAACTGAGGTTGCCAAACACCTCCTAAGAATCACGTGTTGATCATATATGCACAGTATGTTAACTACAGCTGCTGCACTAAATTTTATATATATTTTAAAATGGTTTGTTTGATTGTACGGACACTCTATTGGGATGCGTGTGTTTGGGGTAACGGAGATCTGGAACTGACGTTACCGTTGTTTTGCCGTCTCTTTCGTTGTCTGCTACGAAGCAGGCAACGACATGGTTGTCTTGAGTTAACCCGGCAGAATTTTGGGGTTTTTTAGTTTTTATCCTTATTATATTTTGACCTTAAATATATAATGTTTTTACGTGGTTTGCCATTCTGAAGCGAGTGACTGTCGTCTGTGTTAAAATAAGAACGAGAGACAACCAAGCGACATGTTACCTCGGAGGTTGAGTGAGGAAATTTACTGACGTGTCATGACAGGGAACATAAAACCGTCCGCTGATTGCCTGCAAGACCTTGGGAAAAAGTCCACGAACCCCTCACATTCCACGTGGCTCGGTAAATTGTTTTTTTATAATGTTTTTTTAATATATTAAAATAATTTTATTTATTTATTTAAATTTATTTTTGATATTAACATATTTATAAATATCATCAGGCGAGGGTGGAATTAAAAATCCTGAATGAACATGCGATCATCAAAACTAAGTCAATGTCTTAATCATTAATTCACATTTTCTCAGGTCCTAAACGACAGCACAAACAGCAAATCTACTTATTACTTAAACCAGCACACCGGAATCCTAATACTAAATAATTATAATAACCAGACTAGCTAGCAATCTTCTCGAAGCTGAATTAATTTCATCAATAATAGCTCGAGTTTTAGTTAAAATAGGATTCCACGCATTCAAGAGATTACACTATTTGTTCACCATTATCTAATTTACTGTAAAGAGTAATGGATGCGATCATCACATCTCCATTATTGATGAATGATTGTGCACCCAAAATGTCTCTCTTCTCAAATAATTATCATGAATTCACATACATTTATGTTTTTTTTATTTTAGAAATAGTGTTCGTCAAAGTGTCTGATGTGCTTTTCTCAAGTGATAAAGAGCACTCCCACAAGGAGATGAATTGACCAATTTACGAAATTAAATAATTAAATTTCCTTTCTCAAGCTGCTTCCACCTCTTTCTTGGAAGGAGATTGAAAGGGGAGGGATCGATGGGGGGGATTGCTTAAACCTTACTTTTAGTTTAATTAATTAATTAATTATAATTTGTTTATTTTCCAGCTTTTGAAGCTTTAATTGCGCAAAGAGCGACCATTGTTCTCCTAAGCATAATCTATCCAAAGATGCCTTCCACGTACGTCCACCTATCTGCGACCTTGTCCCTTCTTAGATTCTGGTTGAATGACAAATTATGTTTGGAGTAGGTTATGATTGCTTAAAACAAAGAGTTATGCATGTCTATGTAAAGTAAAACAATTTATTTTCAAATTAAAAAGGTGAGGTGAAGAAAAGGAACGGTAATAATAAACCTGCTAGAATCACACACACAAAATTACTAAGGTATTGAGGAAATAGATGCAACAGACCAAAATCTTTTCACAACCATGTTATAGACATATTTGTTTGTTTATTGAGAATAACGTATGACTTCACTTGACCACAAAGTGCAATAAGAAATCGAAGCAACACCTTTGAGCGATAAACTAATTAAATTTATCAAAGCTTTGCATGTATACTAAAACATGAAAGAGAAAAAAGAAGGGGAAGAGATAAAAGATTTATCATCGCTGAATCACTATTTAGATGACAACGCACGCTACCCCTAAAAAATGCGTTGCCACCTTCTATATTGGATGAGTAGGCGATCGGTTTTTTTTTTACCACCGTACGTGCTCCTATGTGCCACCCGAATAGAGCGGGGGCAACAACGCGCTTACTCGTGCGTGGCACGCGTAAGCCAACTTTTATCGATTTATTAATATTATAATAATGTAAATTACTAAAATGGTCTTAAGGACATATGAATATTACAAAAAAAATCATGATGCAAATACAAAAAATACCCTCTGAGAAAACCTTTAATTTATCAAAGTCAAAGGCTAAAAGCAAAATATTAGTATACATAAAATATGCAAATACATGAAACCTCTTACTCTAAGGTCAATATTTTTTAGATGTGAAGGGCACAAATATTATTTTACTATATAAATAAACATGTCAAGACGCAAACGTCCTTAGATCAAAGGTCAATTTTGTTGAGCCCCAGGAACAATATAGTATTTTTATTATACATAAAATACATAGAAAAACAATCTTTCCTCCTATCAATTCTCAAATGCCATTTGGATCTTATAAAAAATATGGTTTTACATTTAGTACCAAGGCAATTGTTAAGAAAAATAAAGGGTAAAATAGTAATTATATTATTTGAATCCACAGTAAATCTCCTTACATGCTATAGTAAAACACCGAGTGCATTTAGTTTTTTTTATTATTATTAATTATTAGTTTTTTTTGGTTAATTAATGGGTATAAACCTAATGGAATGGCATAGACTCCATGGAAAGGATCGTAGAGTTGTTTGCTGTTTGACCGTAGTTTGTATAATGAAGTCCAAGGACTCTATATGCTTTCCAAGGACAAACCTCTATGCTTCCTTTTGCCTTCCTTCATGCGGTGGGGTGGAGAGGTGGCTGTATAAATGGTTTGAGAATGCGGTAGAAACCTCGTTTTTAAAAAATTTAATTTTTTTTATTAAAATTTAATATGATTTATATATTTTAGAACGTTTTGATGTGCTGATATTAGAAATGATTTTTAAAAAATAAAAAAATATCATTAACATGTATATCAGCATGAAAAATTATTTGAAAAGCAACTACTTTCAGAAATACCAAACACAAATATAGCACGAACACTAGACGAAAAAAGGATGGACGAAAAGAATGTACCCTGTATTATTTTATTTACTTCAATTATATGTATTGCTATGCAAAAAAAGGTTAGTAATGTGAGTGATAATTGTGGCCACCAACACGTTAAAAAAAAAAACAAAAAAGAGGAAAAAATGTGTCATTTCTTTTATTAACCTCTTACAGGGTTTGTCTTGGTGTGCATCCAAGAAATTAATTTCACACCAGCAACATGATTTGTCGAGTCCACGTCATCCTCATTTATTTTAGTGATTAGCTTTATTGATTCATTTGGAAAAGCTTTCTTAGCTTAGGTCTTAAACCTTTTCTAGCCCTTTTCATTAGAGAACATGAACATGAACATGAACATGAACAAGGATAAACCAATCACGGCTCCTTTATGTGTGTGTTTGCCCGTCGTCTACGTGCTTGACTGTGCAACAAAGGTAGTTTTCTTATGAGTTTATTGCTTGACGCCTGTCTTTTTATTTTGATAAATCGAACTTTTGCTTTTATGGCAATGGGAAATGTGTTTTTAATTAGCGACTCTTGCTACCTTGGAGAGTTTTCTGTTTTTTTTTTCACAAACGAGTGGCTCAGACACGAGATTTTTTTAAGGGGAGAGGGATTTTGTTGCCAGCTAAGCTACATGTTCGGTGGCCTCTCTCGGAGAGTTAATGGTATTACTTGCTATTCTATATAACTTGATTGCGGTTGCTGAGTATGAGCTAACCGAGAGATCAATTTCTATCGTCGACTATTAAGAATATTGGTTCATTGATTAGAGAAGCTAATTACATAGCCATTTTATTTGAAACATTGGCTTAAAAACTGATCATAAATTAGACCAACACACATGGATAATTATTACCATTTAATCTTGAATGAAAAAAAACGTTAAAACATATTTATTTATTCATAATAACCGACTCCTTGAGCATTTTTTGCCGTGTAAAGTTCCACTTCCTCGCATATTGTCAAGGGAGTACTGGATAGATCTTCTGAAGTAAAAAACGTTGAATTTGGTTCATTGAATTTAGGTTTCGGAGGATGTTAATCTAGCCATTCAAGCATCAATAAATTTTGAAAAAAAATCTAGTTTTAATCATATTTTTAGAAAGATTTAGTCTTTTTGGTATATGATTCTTTGAAAAATAGTTTTTGAGCTTTCTCATTGTATAAGACTATATTTATGAATAAATTAAAATAAGAATAGCTTAAATTAAAAAGTATAATTTACAGTTAAAGTAATATTCTGAAAAAAACAAAATACACATTATAATATAAGTTATCATGAAGAAGTTAAAAATTCAAGACTTTGATTCCTGATTGAGTCTGTATTTTTACTCGATTTTGCAACAAGTTTTTTTGTTCAAATAAAAAAATTACTTCGAATAAAATGTTCTTATCATTTTTTAGTTTTTTTAACTAAGAGTTCAGGAACAATTTAAGTAAGTCTACAAAATATACATCATACCGAGACTTTAATGATTTTTTTACTAGAAAGAATATCGATGCAAGCAATATTAATAATCGAACAAGGCTGATAATTCAGTCGAGCTAGTTTTTCACCAAGGAAAAAACGAATATTAGGCAACTTGAGGGTCTACAGGGAAGCTTTGCGGCCATCCTACCTGTAGTCAGTCATGTTGCCATTGATTCAATCTACAGTGTCCAAAAGCGACAAGCAGTGGAATTCCCCACCAGCCCCTGAAACAAGGGATGCTTTTATTGGGAGGCTACTAAGACAGCCATTATCGTTTTTTTTTTTTTGGACATCACTCCTATGAATTAAAAATGTTTTTGTACTATGATTGGTGATCTCTTTAAATTTGTATGCCCCATGTGGCGACCAATTTGGTTGGTGTTCCTTTGGCTGCCCTTAGCCTGCACAAATGAAAGAGAACCACGAGATGAAAGTTCGAACCAATCCTAGGGCCCAGGACTGCTTTTGTAGGGTTACCCCACAGATTAGTAATTAATTAATAAAAGAGGTGCGATTAAGATGGGGTTTATTTGGGTGGATGCCTTCTTAAGAGCATTAAATAATGTAACATCCATGTGAAGACAATCATGGGTTATTTGGAAAATGTTCAATTAGTGGAGGCTTAGCTCTTTCAAGAATTGCTTTTTTATTTAGTCGAAAGAGGTGTGGGGGTGGGGTTTTGGTCCCCCCAGAGTAGGACTGCAAGATTGACTCCCTTTTGACCTAATTTGAAGCATTTCCAACCGTGGGATCTTACAGCCAGAGGCCTCGAATGCCTTTCGATGTGGAGGAATTGCCTACTCCATCAGTCCAAAAACCTTGAGAGCTACACTGCCTTTTCCATTACCTTTGCGCAAGAATGAAAGGACACAGATCCCCTTTTATAAATTACCATTAGCCATAATATGACGCCCTGACTTCCTTAGACTTTTGTCAATATATAGATGTCATGTCATCGTCCCAGGCCACGAACCAGCTTTTGGGTTTAGCACGATATCAACTTTGAGTTTAATTTCTCTTATTTTGATGCGGTGCTGAAGTTTAATCCATTTATTAGTTGTGTTAAGCTGGTTGTCACGATTTTTTCTCAGATAAATTAGATTAAATCTGATGTCATCTAATCCCATTAATTATGCACGTCTTTCGCAAAAGAAAAGAGAAAATCACATGCCACATGCAGGGCAAGCACAGGCAAGAGAGCAGTTACGAAGATATTGGCCTTGAATTAAGCAATTGAGTACATAGCAATTCGTACAAGCATGATAAGATTGGGCAAGCCAATTAAACTAGCACTAACCAGGTCAGTACCCATGTTAGCACTCTCCAATTGGTTAAGTGAAGGCTGAAGCGCAATTAGCAAAGAATTTAGTGCCAAAGTTTGTAGATAGGGTTATACGCATCAAACAACAAAACCCTACATTGCCAATTGATCATTGGAGAAGACAGGGATGGTCTGGATATATCTTGAATTTGCTGTAGCTGCCACTCAAGAATCAGAAGTGAACACGATCATGTTTGATAGCTTTATGTAGAGACGTCTGTTAGACTGCTAATTAGTTGGCATGCTGCTATGAATTTTGAAGGGGAGTGTCACCACTTAGAGTTGTCCTGCGCATTTCTATCCGTTCAAAATGCTAATCAATCGACACAGGCTTCCTCTCTTGTCGACTTGAAATGAGCTATCAATTACCATTGAAGACTTGATTGAGAAAGGTTTTAAGAGTGGATGAAGCAAGAATGGAAGAAAATTGATCCAAATATTCCTATGCTTTTAGAAAAAGAAAAAGAAAAATTCTAGCCACCTATTCTCTTGCATTGGATATCAATGTCAAGCACATTTGCGTCTCTAAGTTAAGTCCATTAAGATAACGATTATTTAGGTGATCTTCTCTTTGGATGAGATGATAATTAATTGTGTGATATCACTTTCTCCAGGGAAAATGAAGGTTTGCTACTTTCTTCATTCGGCCCTCGATATTGAACACCTTAATGTTAGATTATCTACTATCAATTTTCAGGGTAAATTTGATTAGATGTTGAAATGTATAAATTAAGATAAATTTTGAGTTGAATTATGATGAATATTATCATAGTCGGTCTAAGCTAAAACTACCTAGATAACGATCTAAATCCTCATTTAATAAAAATCTCAAAAATAAATGAGATATATTTTTTAATTATATTTTTTGAAATAAAAATTATCTATACTTAATAAAAAAAATTAAGTATAAAATAAAAGGTGTCCATAAACCCTCCTTATCGATATACCTAAAAAATAATAATTTTCTTTTAATATTTGAAAAAGCTAAAAACCCTATTTAGTTTGAGCTCGCTCTAAATGTCACTACACTACAACACCCAAATGTGTACTGATGAAGCCCTCGCACCTGTAACTATGATGTCATCGCCTAAACTAGCATTATAGGTTTCCTTTTTTGTGAGCTAGCTAGTTGTTGCCCAGACCTTTTGACTTGGTATTTTAAGAAGAAATCACGGTGGAAGATTGATTGAAAGAAGGCTGTCTGCTGAACTTTTTATTCGCTCGAAGTGGAAGGGAAGCAAAGTAAGAACTGAGAAGTGTGTAGATGCAGATGAACGCTAGTTGTGGGCTGTGGCTGCATTCTACAAGGATTAATAAAAGGTGAGGGCGGGAGTGCTCGAAGATTCTTTGAGAGGAATATTACCACAACTAAACTAACAGGAGAATGATTCTCTTGGTGGTTTAAAAAGCTCATGATGGCCTAATCTATCAGCATAGCATTAACTTAATGGAGGAATCAAGAATGGCGCCCAAGTTCTCATCGTCAACATCAAGCCACCCATGTGCTACCTCCTCTAAGTTCACTAGCTTAACAGTAACTTGGCTAACTTTAATGTCGGCTCTAAAGATTAGGATATTTTAATTTAGAGAGGTTCTATTTGTCCCCAGCCAGTAGCTTTTCTTTACATTGATTCTTTGACAAATCTCCGTGAAAGGAAAGTTGCAAAGATTGTCATGCCGTTCTTTGCTCCGCTATATTGCCAGGTATTTATCTCTTTCTCTTCACTTAATTCTCTTATTGCTTCCTCGAATTTTTTTATCAGCTTTTTTTAAAATGATATTTATTTAGAAATACATTAAAATAATATATATATTTTTTATTTTTAAAAAAACATAAAAAAATATAATTTAAACTTATTTAAAAAAAATGATTGAATCATTACATCAAATAAGTTTCAAGTGATAACTCCAATTTGATGTACAGAATTAAAAGCTGAGAATGACATAATAATGGCTATACCACAGCCATACATGGTATATAGTCAAACTAAATGATACACCTTAAACTATGACTTAGCTGAAACTTCGAAAATATTAAGTTTATGTTTTAGAGTACTGTGGTAAAAGTTATTTTTTAAAATATTTTTTTAACATCAAAACAATAAAAAAAACACAAAACAAAATAATTTAAAACTACAAAAAAAATTATAAATATAATTAAACCACAATGTGAAATACCACCAAACACATATACTTAGTGCTGCATCCTCCTCCGGAAAAATTTTAACCAGTTAGTTCGTGGATCCTTTAGTAGGAAGACCATAGTAAATAACACCAAGAGAAGACAGCAGAAATGCATGAGATCATATTTTCAATGGTCATAAGAAAGCTAGGAGAGGAACTCAACGTTTCCCTAGTCGAGGGGGAAATAATCAAATATTTATGGAGTCACAACTCCAATGGTGTATGTCTACTAATAGAAACACTAATAGTAGACAAGAGCACCGAAGGGAAGACAACAAGAATGTTTTATTATTGACTTGCAAAACGCAGAATCTGATCTCAAGATACATAGTTATGAGAGCAAATAAAATGATAAAAAAAGGCTACATTATCTTCAGTCCTCATCATTGAAAAAATCAGAGACGTTCCGATATCTGTGCGATATCAGCCATGCTTGAGACAATTTTGACACCCAAAATTAATAAATTTCACTAGGATGGAGGAGCAAGACTGCCTGGCTTGAGTTTTATTCAATTAGGGTGTGAAGGGAGCGAAAACAACCACAGAATTGTGCCCTCCAAAGCCAAATGAATTTGAGATAGCTGCAATGAAATGAAGGGGGGGGGAAACATATCATCATACAATCAATGCACTTATATTAACATATATCACCAAGATATTGCATTTGTATATGTGCACTCGTGCACTATTTGATCATTTGAACGTCCAGTAAGACATGTTTTCTTTACATGTTGGACCGTGCACTCGTGCACTATTTGATCATTTGAACGTCCAGTAAGACATGTTTTCTTTACATGTTGGACCGACGTCTATCATATGTACATGTAGAGAGAAGAACAGAGTACATACCAACGTTAACTTCATGTTGCTTCTTCACATTTGGAACAGTGTCAATTGTAACATCAAGCTCAATATTCTGCAGAGTCAAGTGATATATAACATGAAAAACACCAGGCAGTATATTGAGTAAACTAATATGGAGCATGAAATCAGTATGAAAAATAAGGTTGGTGGTTCATACATCTTGATTGATTGTTGGGTGAAGCCATCCAGTGTTGATTGCTTTTATGGTTGCGATGGCTTCTAATCCACCAGCAGCACCAAGCCCATGTCCAATCATTGACTAAGACAAGACAAGACCAAATTAGCTAGCATTGATGTTATTCTCCAGCATGATTACTGTAAAATCCAATTTATATTTATTGGGATATCGCAAAAAGATGTAAAATGTACTTTTTTTTGTAAATTTCAACTGCACGGTATCTTACCTTAGTCCCATTCATCTTGATCTCGGAAGTGTCCTTGAAGACTTTCTTGATTGCATTAACCTCAGCCAAATCCCCTGCTAGTGTTGATGTCGCATGAGCATTAACATAGTTCACCTGTAAATCAGACATTGGATCCACGGGGAAAATATATAATTTATCTCAAGGAAAGTGTAATTCAGGTTTCAATTCTGTGAAGAAATTGAGTACTCCTACCTCCTCAGGGGAAACTCCGGCATCTTCCAAACTTTTAGCTATGCAAGTTGAAACTCCGAGACCATCTGAACGGGGATCGGTCATGTGATGAGCATC
The DNA here is from genome assembly GCA_007827005.2 of Populus simonii. Classification (NCBI taxonomy): domain Eukaryota; kingdom Viridiplantae; phylum Streptophyta; class Magnoliopsida; order Malpighiales; family Salicaceae; genus Populus; species Populus simonii. The sequence continues at coordinate 16,680,571 of CM017466.2, read as the reverse complement.
ACAAGTTGCAGCACCTCCTAAATACTCTGCTATTATATTAGCTCCTCTTTTCATTGCATGCTCCAAGCTCTCCATTATCTATTCCCATCGAAGAAAATTAGTTCCGATAAAATTCCTAGGGATGAAACGCTACTGATATGTACACGAGTCTAGTGATACGATACTAATAGGTACTCAAACATAATGAAGGAGGAAGTTGTACAGATTACCAGCACACCAGAGCCTTCTCCCATGACAAAACCATCACGATCCTTGTCCCAAGGTCTTGAAGCTTTCTTAGGGTCTTCATTTCTTTGAGATAGTGCTCTGCAAGCTATAAAACCACCAACACCAGTAGGCATGACTGCAGCCTCAGTTCCCCCAGCTACCATGATATCTGCTTCACCTCTTCTAATATGATTAGCAGCCGCGTAGAAACAATAATTCGCGGTAGCACAAGCAGTTGAGATGGAGTAATTAGGGCCCATCAACCCTGTGTCTATAGCTAACAATGCTGAACCCATGTTGGTGATGGAATAAGGAATGAAGAATGGAGATATCTTCTTATATCCCTTTTGGACAAGAGACTCAACTCCATTGCTAAAAGCAGTTAAGCCTCCCATGCCAGTTCCCACCAGAACTCCAATTCTTGTTCTGTCCATCTGTAATGCATACATGTCAAGAGATTTCATCGTTACCGCTTAGTCTAAGGTGATTCACATTAAGCAAACTGAGGTATGACTTACATTTTCAAGCACTTCAGAACCAAGGTTGGCATCTACAAGGGCCCTCTTGCCAGCAACAAGACAGTACCGCCAGCAATCATCAAGACGACGATCATTTTTCCCGTCAATGTATCCTTTGGAAGAAAAATCACGAATCTGACCAGCGAATCGAACAGAGAAACTTGAAGCATCAAACCTGTCAATCAGGCTGATCCCACTCTCTCCCTCAAGGAGTTTGTTATAGAACATATCAATGTCACTACCAAAAACCGAGACCAGTCCCATTCCTGTAATTACAACTCGTTTTTTGGGTTCTTTTTCACGCTTTGGGGCTGAAACAGTTTGAGATACCATGGCTCTAACCGTTCTTAATTTTGAAGCTGAACATGGTAAATTCAACCAAAGTTAAATCCTATAAGAGGTCAAAGTGTAAAAATTGAACAGAGTCATATTGAATACTCCTATGCTTAATAGTTTGTCTCCCAAGTTAATGTAGGAATATTGCTAGAAAGATGAACCAATGACGAAGAAAATTCAGAATCACAAACATAGTTTCCCATTCTAATCGTGTGTTAGAACATTGTTATAATCGGGGTTCTCTTTTCCAACCCTTGGCAGAAACATGTTGAACATGAGTTCTGACATTTTCTTTTGGCTCCTATATATGTTGCTAACTGCATTTTATAGACGACCAAAACATTTCATAAGTAGCATCATTACTTGTCATTTTAGGTGCATTGCAAGGTAGAAAAAAAACGAAGCACAATTTAATAGACTCATACCTGGAGTAGAAACGGACCCCCTCGGCTTACTCCCTGTTGGAGCCATTTGCATGTTTACAACCGGTCTAAGCCCATTATATTGAGCCATGGAAGCTCCATGGTTCCCCACTTCTCTGCTTATAAACAGTGCATTAGAAGAGCAAGCAGCACCAGCAACGCCTGCCATGTTTCTTTCTTTCTCTGCCACTCTCCTTCTCCTCTCTGGGTAAAGCTTGGATGATTTAAAAACTTGTTCAACTTTGGGTTATCAGTGCAAGAGAAGGACTTAACAAAGAATGGGTTTCGTTAGATGGTTTAATTTTTAAGATTGGAGAATCCGCCAACAAGAATACTTGGGCGATAATAGCAAAATAGTTGTATTTTTCGCCCCCCTCACTTTGTTGAAGCCGGTTAACTACCCTGAACAACTACCTTTTGCAACTTCGGCTGGCACTTATAAATGCTTAACGGTTCTTGCGGTTTGTTCATTGCTTTGTGATAATCATGTCGGCCCGGTTGGCCCAGTTAAACACCCATGTAGTATTTTCACAATATTTTTTATTTAGAAATATTTTTAAATAATTTTTTAATTTTTTTTAAATTAATTTTTATATCAATACATTAAAAAATCTAAAAATACTAAAAATATTATTTTTTAAAAATAAAATATTTAATTTTTTTCAAAAATATTTTTAAAATATAAAACAAGCATGTAGTTGTAGTGCTTTTCAATTAAAAATATATTAAAATAATATATATTTTTTATTTTTTAAAATTTAATTTTGATATTAATATATCAAAAAAATTTAAAAATATTAAAAAAACAAATTTAAAAAAAATTAAAAAATAAATTCAACCTCTAAATGGACACCTAAACTTCACTTAAATGCTGAGGCCCGCGATGCTTTTGTGACCAAAAGGTCCAAAACTCAACCATCATTTCGGTGGGAATTATAGAGTCTTGAACCCAAGTAGTTTCGATGTTGAGGCGCATATGAATAATGTCAATGAGTAGTGATATAATGATAATAATAATAAGTTTCGAGAAAAAATAATTGTTTTTAAATCTTGATTTTAATGTGAGATTCAATTAATTCAATGACTCCTGTGTATTTTTTAAATTTATTATTACAATATTTTCTTAAAAAATAGCACCACTAGTTTCTTTCTCATTGAATTTTCAAATTCGGTGTTTTACTACTTTCCTACTCGTGTTTTTTCGTATTTTACTACCTTCACTTGGCTTGCTCGGTTTTTTTATCCTTCCTCCTTGAAAATAATTAAAATGAGAAATACATCAACCATTTGAAAAATAATAAAGAGAAGGGTTAAGGCAGTAAATTAAATACAACCAAAAGTTTTTATAAACCAGTCATGGAAGAAGAATAACAACCCTTAATTCTTGAGTAGCTAAAATTAATTGTATTATGCACTCAATAAATTGTACTATAAAGTGAAAGTTTATGTAGAATGTTAATTAGAAAAAAAAAACAAATTTAATTAATATAAGAATATTTTTTTTTTTAATGTTTGTATAATGACTTTTAGATTTCTCAAAATACTTGAACACTTGGAAAAATAATTCCAATTGAATATTACGATACCATGTTTTTCAATACAATTAAAAAAACATCTGACGTGTAAGATTGATAAAGGAGAGTCTCTCAAGGCTGGATGAACGGATTAAATGAGATTATACTGATAAAATTTATGATTGTGATTGTTAGGGATTCAAATCCATTATTATATTAAAAATAATAGCATACAACTATTCATTTTGAAGTGAAAGTTTGATTTATTTTAATATTTTTAATTTATTTATTTATATTAATTATAAAATATAAATTCTGTAGGTTATATCTTAAAAGAAGAAGAGACATCTAATATATTTGTTGTTATCCATTTTTTATCCCATAAAAAAATCAAGAAAAAAAATCTCAAAATACAAGATGATATATATATATTTATGAAGAAAGCCTAAAAAGTTATCCAAGTTGGTGGTAAAAAACCAAAATAATAAGCGAAAAAGTTGGAGGACAGTAATATACAAGATCGATAAAATTGACAACCAAATTTTGATTGAAAAAAGACCTATCTGATGAAAATATTTTTATTTGAGATAAAAAAATATAAATTTGGATTATTAAATACTCAATGGGGATTTTAGAAGGCTTAATTAATTTTATTGGGGACTGAATTGCAAGAAAAAATAGTTTTTTGAGTCAATTTAGGTGTTAATTGAAAGAATTTCAAGTTTGGGGATTTAAATTGGACTTTGAGAACTTTAATTGGTCAAATCAAGGGCTTAATTTTGAAAAACTTAAAGTTTGATAACCAATTAGGAGTTATATTGAAGAAATTAAAAACCAAAGACCACATTATAAAAGGCGCGAGATTTCAAGGACTAAAATTGACCAAATCGATGGCCAAATTGAAAAAATTAAAAGTTTGATGGTCAATTAAGGATCCAAATGCAAAATCGAACACCAAGGACTAAAATGAAAATGATGCTAAACTTTGAGACTGATGATTGAGTTTGGCATGGGTGAGATTGAATGAAATTAAGAATTTGTGAGGCAATTACGGATGCAATTAAAAGTAATTGAAAGAATATGGATTAAAATAAAATTTATCAGATCCCAAATTAAGAATCCTAATTTCTAGGAGTTTAACCTAGACGACGCATCATTCATCTATTTTTCATCTCTTACATTGAGAGTTTTGAATGATCGAGTTGACACCTTCTAAGAGCTCGTTGTAATGTTATAAACTTTTAAATGACATAAGGTTTTTTGCAAATAGAAGAGATACATTCTTTTTACAACCTCATTTCCATGAAATTGGAATTTTAAATTGCAATTCTTTCATACAAGTCTCCAACATCTTGTTCCTGGTCAACTATCACAATATTTTCAAAATCTAAACTGATTGAGTTAGCTCTTTCAAACGAATGAATGTGGAGCTACAGACCTCTAAATAGACTAAGGATAGATCCAAACAAAAGGTGTGGATCTCCTCTATCAAGTTCAGGTGTCTTCGATAAAGTATACATCGAAGTTTCTCAAACGAAACCTCAAAAATGACTAACTCAATTGACCTTTATTAAGATACCTAGTTGTGCAGAATTACCTTATTTTTTTATATGTTCACATTTAAAAAATTTCAGATGGTTCTTATCAAGAGCCATAAATCTTTCATCCGAGATCAAAAGGTGAGAAATGTGTGCCCTTGTCTCCAAGAAAGAGAAAACTACTTAGGCAAAATTATCATCCCAAAAAACATATAGAGCGTGATTTTTTTACTGTAGCAATAAACACATATTTTTTTACCTAATCTTTTTTTGGTGCATCGTGTAATTGCTATCGTATTTTTATTACTAAGAAAAAAATTACCATGGAAGATCGTGGTTTATTGCTACGATGGAGGTAGTATTTGAGTCGTGATAGCTATTGCCTTTTATTTTTAAAATTAACATGTAAAACTATTCATAAAATTAGAAAATTAAAATTTTTAAATACTTTTTAACGGCAAAAGGGTGGAATGCATAACGTGAATGGTTCTCTGCGGTTTGTGGAGAAGATTGGTCCACCAAGGTCCCATTCTAGAAAAAGAAAAAGAAAAAGAAAAAGATGTATATGTTAAAAACATACACTAATTCCAAGTCAACACTATTTATCTTAACCACACGATACCACGTGATGATACGACTTCTGTACCCTTACAGATGTCAAGTTTGAAATTGGAGAGTGCCAAGACCTTTTAAAACCGGCCAATTTAGAAGGGAGCCTCCTCACCCTCTCCACCTATCATTGTAGCCTGTCTCAAATTCAATTCCAAATTAGTTAAAGTTTTGATAATTTTTCTTATAGAAATAGCACATTTTAATGGATTGGATAATTCAACTTATTTTTTAAAAAAATATACAGGTTTTTTTAAACTACGAATATCATTTTATTATCAATAGTAATCTATTTAAATTTCAATAGAATTTCTTAACTTATTATGTTAATTGATAATTATAGTAATTATCGATGCAAATAATTAGTTGTGGTTAATTTAAATCTGAATAGGATTCTTTAATTAATCAATAATTATCTTAATTATCAATGAAAATGATTAGTTATATTCAATTTAAAATTCAATAGGATGTTAGCTGTATTCAACTTAAAATTCAATAGGTTAATCAATTAATATTTTCACTTTTTGAAAACTATAAGTTGTCTTTAGTTGTTCCAAGGCTAATGTTTTTCTTTAACTATAAAATATCTTACATTAATAAAGTTTTTCTAAATAACAAAACATGAAAAATAAAGAATATATATTTTATAGAATCATATTTTATGTGAAACAAATGTAATAAAAAAATTGTAGAGCAAAACTTAAGAAAGTCCCCAGCCGGGAGGTAATCTCAAAGAGAACCTCAATCTATTTCTGGTCTGATTAGGGTCACAACGTATCAAGGGATTCTTAATTAGATTTTTCTATTAGTTTAAGTTAACACAATGGTTAGATACTCAGGTGATAAAAAGACTATATATATAACTTTAAAGCTGCATAACATATGTCATAACTTTAGAGGCTACCATATTGAACACATGGCGCGTTTATACTGGTCTACAAGGTAAAACCATCAAATATAAAAGCCCTCAGCAATGACTCTTTTGTGTTGTTTTTCCTTCGGCTTGTGAAAAAAATAAAGAAAATTGTTGTATATAACAATAAAAAAATATTTTAAATAATATATCAATTGAGAATGTTTTTAATGTAGCGGGAAATATATGTTGTTCTTTAGAAGGACCAACTTCATTTAGTTTGATGGCTAATAGGAACGTGTCACGTGTCCAATGATTGTCCTCTAGAGTCTTGACACATGTTGAACAAATGATTACAATTCAAATTTGACCTCCCAGCCATAAATCTAAGGACTCAATTTTGTTTTTTTAAAAGCACTGGACTGGAGTGCTAAGATTGCAATTCTCTCTCTCTCTCTCTCTCAAGCCTTAACACATAAGCGAAGACAAGTTCCGTTCCCAAGTGTGAACTAAATCTTGTACATGGGATCCAAGAAGTAGAAACTGACCTTCTAGATAGTCCACCTCCATTCTCTCTCTCTTGCCCCTTCTCCTTCCTACCCCACTTCCAAACCGCGTTCTTGCCATATCGTTGTCATTTTTGCTCAACTGCAAATTCCAAACCAATAATTATCAATTGCAAATACTTATATCTTCAAACTTCAAAAACTTTCGCAAAAAGAAAAGTAAAAAACATAGAACCGTAATAACAAGCAAGTCCTTTGTCACAAACCAGCAATCGTGGTGTTTACCCCCCATCTGTAAACATTAATATCAAAACCCCTTTTGCAGTAATTGATTTGTTACACGCAGTATACTGTTTTGACCGATTAAACTCACAAATCTTTTGTAGCTTTCCTCCTTGACAAATCCACACGCAATCTTGAAAGTCATATAAAATCCTAGCCATTTCCAGGAAATTTCCACACTTTTAACCTAATCTTCACCTATTAATACTTCCTTTTCTCCTTTTCATACATCAAAATCCAAAACTCTCACCTCTGTTTTCTTCCCTGCTCCTTACATTTTCTTTACTTTAAAACTTTTATATTTCTATCATCCTCGAAAACCCATTTGCCTTTTTGTTTGTCTTTGAAGGGAATTGAAGTAAGAAATGGAGAACAACCGGCAATCATTTTATCAATTCAGTGATCAACTGAGGGTGCAGACACCAAATTTAGCTAATCTGTCACTCAATGACTCAATTTGGAGCAATTCATATGGATCTAAGAGGCCAGATCAAAGGAGGAATTTTGATATCAGAGTTGGTGCTGAAGTTAACAATCTGAAGCAAAAAGGTTCTGATTTGAATAGTTTCAATGATGGATGGAACCCGATTAGTGATTTGAAGCCAAAGGGTTCTGATATGAATCTTTTCAATGATGGATGGAACCCTGTTAATGATCTGAAGGCAAGAGGGTCTAACTTGAATCTGTTCAATGAAGGGTGGAATTCTGTCAATGATCTGAAGCCAAAAGGATCTAACCTGAATGTGTTCAATGATGTATATAATCTGAAGCCAAAAGGATCTGATTTGAATGTGTTCAATGATGGATGGAAGATGGGGTCTAGTGCCAACAATTATGGTGTTAGTCCAATTGGACCTATGGGTCAAGTTGTTGGTGGATCTCAAAAAAACCTTGGGGTCAATGGAGGATTCAGTAATGGGATCTATTCAAAGAACACTAACATCCATAACAATAACCTTAATATTAGTGTGAAGGGTAGCAAGAACAAAGGAGATGATGATTTTGGAAGCAAGAGTGGCAAAAAGAACAGCAACAAGAAGAGCAACAGTAACGATAATAATGATAATAAGAGTGCTGCTGATAAGAGGTTTAAGACACTACCACCATCTGAGTCTCTGCCTAGATATGAAACAATTGGTGGATACATCTTTGTCTGCAACAATGATACCATGGCAGAGAATCTCAAGAGAGAGCTTTTTGGTAAGTTTGTCAAATTTCATTTCTGTTATTCTTTTTTTTAGTGTATTTCTGTGTTATATGGCATGTTTTGTTCTTTTAATGTTCTTTTATTTGTTTTACAAAGTTCTGGTCTTTTGAAGATTCGATCTTAGTTATTTTCTTTTTGTAACAGCTAGATTTTTATATGCAAAAACAGTTTTTTTAAAAAAAAATTGGAAATGTTAAGCCATAATAAAGTTTAGGTGCGAAATTTTAGGGTTTCCCCCCCAGTAATCTGGTTCTTGTAGCTGAGAGGCATAGTTTGATTTGTTCTACAAATAAAAAGATATAATTCATTGCTCGGTTGTTATTTGAGCCCTGTTGAATTTATTGATATTCTCTTCACTAATTCTTTGTTATCACCATTGAAGTGGTTTTTGTTGTTCTTGAATTCTAAACAACTGCGTGAATTTGTGTAGGTTTGCCTCCCCGATACCGCGATTCAGTGAGGCAGATCACTCCGGGCTTGCCCCTTTTCCTTTACAACTACTCCACTCACCAACTCCATGGAGTTTTTGAGGTTTGTTTCTCAGTTCTTTACCTCTTCTTTGCATGAGATTTAAGCAGTTTTCACCTGTTCTTCGCTTTATGGCTATGATTACAAATGATAGAGCATTCCTTCTAAATAAACTAATGACGTCGTTGATGGTATAGGCTGCAAGTTTTGGAGGAACAAACATTGATCCCTCAGCCTGGGAAGACAAGAAATGTGCTGGGGAATCACGCTTCCCTGCTCAGGTATATATATATATATATATCCGAAGTCTCCTTGTTATTAGTCAGATAATTATCTGCCTGTGATTTAAAGTGGCTCGTATATTGGATCATTGTCGATTTAACACCTGTGTTTTGTACAGGTGAGAGTTATGACAAGGAAAGTTTGCGAGCCACTGGAAGAGGACTCTTTCCGGCCAGTTCTCCACCATTATGATGGCCCTAAGTTCCGCCTCGAGCTCAACATACCAGAGGTAATTTGGGTCTCACTGTGACCAAAATGAGTCTTGCACGGTGTATTTGTGAATATTCATTGTATTTTCTCCAACAAGATCTGAGTTCCTAACTATGTTTTTTGTTGGATTTTCAGGCGTTGTCTCTCCTGGACATCTTTGAAGAACAAAACCCTTGAAAACATGACTCCATGCGGGCATACATACACACATAAAGTGAAAAAGGAAGAGTTGAAAACAGAGTAGAAGATAAAGAATAGTTGTTTGGCTTCAATTTACTAAAGTTTTAAGGAGGGTTTGGAGATGAATTATGGGAATAGGAAAGAGGCTGAAGATTAAATGAATCCAGGGCGATGTATAATCTTTTCGAATGGAGGCTGTTTGCCCTCTTTCTCTGTTCTCTAGCTAGTCGTATAAATAAGTACTACAAACAAACATAAATGAGACTTCTATTTAAGTTGTTGTTGTTGTTGTAATAAAGGATGTATTGTTGTTTGGATTTCTTTCCATTTGCATAAGAAGCAATGGAAATAAATGGTACTACTAAAGAAGGAGATGACTTTAAGCTCATAGCCATGGTTCTTCCATGCCTCTCCCCGTATTATCCTTCAATGCCTGCGTAGCTCAACGTTGAGTGTGTTGTAGTATGTTGTCTGATGTTCTAAATCCTACGTTTGCCACATCCTTTGTTGTGTTTCGGGAGTGTAATTTGATTGTATTTAAAAAAAAATGAATTTTTATTTGAAAAAAATTCAAATTAATATTTTTAGTTTAGTTTTTTATTTTTATAACATGTTAAAATTAAAAATTAAAAAATATTATTTTAATGTATGATTTTTTAAAAACAATTACTCACCTTGTTAATTTATCAAATAACTGGATTTTTTTCTCATATTATAATTTAGATCGAGATTTGGAGAGATGTTTATATGTATTTTTTATTCATTTTGTAAACCAAAACTCTACAATCCAATCATCTCCCCCGACAAATAAAGCAAGCTCTTTAGGATCTTTTCTTGAATTTGGCCGGCTATAACAAGAGGCAAGCATACAAAAATGGGATGGAAATTGACAAGGGTGATGTTGCCTGCTTAAGCTTTATTTCGTCACTCAAATAAAGGTGAAGGGGCAGTTATGTCCGGGTGTTTAGAAGTTTTACGGTTGTTATTTTTTTAAAAAAAATTTATTTAAAAATATATTAAAATAATTTTTTTATTTTTGATATTAATTCACTAAAATAATATGAAAACACTAAAATATATTAATTTAAAACAAATAAAAATATAAAAAAAATTAATTTTTTTAAAAATACTTTTAAAATAAAAAAAAATCATAACCCAACTCAAAGATTGGGCGCTGCACCATCTTTTTCGGCGATCTACAAGTCTTCACCTCCTACCAATTCAAAATGTGCCGAACATCACTTTGACAGATTCTTCACTGATGTTGTATGAATAAACAAACAAGTGAAGAAGAAGAAGACAAGACATTAACTGCCTCGAAGGCTGGTGGGGTTATTCTATCCAGATAATTGGACCAATTCAATTCAGATTCGACTATAGTTCTTTTATTTCAATTATTTATTTATTTCATGTTTGGTGGATGCTCTTCGTATACATGAATATCGATATTATACAAAATCATGCTTTTTCACAGGCCATTTACATTTGAAATAATGCAACCTAAATTCACTTGTCAATCAAGCAAAACAATTTAAATATAAATGAATCGACAGCTCAAACGAATAAAACAACTATATTTTTTTCCTCGGAAGAGAGTTGAAGTCTCATTTTTACTACAGAACATAAAACAAATGAAGGGTCTGATTTGTTTGTCGTACTAAAAGCAGGCAACCCTCCTTCAATTTTATTTAAACAAACATATCTTTAAATCTCGTGCCACCATTAGAATGAATTAGCCAATGGATTTTAATTGTCGGAAAGGTGCACCGTGACGGTGACTATGACCTGTTAACCTATAATTATTATTAAATTCTAATCCGAGCAGCGAGAGGGAGGTCTCCACGTGAAGCCAGGCAATAATTACACGAGTCTCTTACAATAATGGTGTTTGGATTTGAGGGTAAACAGCTAGCCCAGTAAAAAATAACAAATAAAAGATTGCTTTTGGGTCTCAAGCTCAGTGCATCCAGACTATGTCTAGGTTTGATCAGGTCCATTTAATCAAACTATTCAGATTAAGCCCATCTCTTGACCCAAAGATTATCCTCTCATTTTCAAGACCTGGGTTGTGCTTTCGTCATGGTAAGAAATCCCGGGGAAGATCAATGTATTTTAATGTGGAATAATGTCGAATCAGGATCGAGAGAGGCTTTCACAGATATAACGAAGAAGAAGAATGGAAGAGATTGAAGCAGCTGGGTACTATAACTCGGATAAATCCTCCAGTAACTTAAGTATTGAGATATTAGATGATAAATGATGGAGTATCGAAAATGTAAAAAAATAGTTGTAAGATGAAGAACTATGAATGCCCAGTTAGAGTGTGTTTGAAAATGCGGGTCAATTCGTATTTTTAAAAAATTAATTTTTTATATATATTTTAGATCGTTTTGATACGCTGATTTCAAAATGTTTTTTAAAAAATAAAAAAAATATCATTTTGATTCATTTCAAAATGAAAAGCACTTTAAAAAGCAATCACAACCACACTCCCAAATAGACACGGTATTAAACTCCAATAAATCTTAGAAATTTGTTTTTAAAGTAAATATAATTAAAAAGTAAATATAATTAAAAAATAATTAATGGTGGGTACAGTGCTTTGAGAATTTGGAAAAAAATTAATTAAATAAAAGGGCATAATCCCAACAAATTTCTCTCCTCAACACTTTCTTGCCAAAAACAGACTATACTTGAACCCTCTTTGAAGATAGGATTCTAAACCTTTTAACTTTTTTCTTATCCTCTTAAAAAATAAACACCAAGAAACTTGAAAAATACAAATATTAAAGGGTTAGTATTTAAAGAAACAGGCTGTATGCATTCCCTGGTCAAGAAAAAATGGTGCCATCGAACTTCGTGAATGATCAACCCTCGAAAAATAAGGGATCCTACCATTTTGGAATCCTTATAGGTAATTGGCCACCGAGGCCTCGGTTAATGTGTAAAACTTTATCATTCCTTTTACACCGAAGTTAATATAAAATGTCAATAAAATGCAATAACATCATTCATTCCAGTTAACTCAGTGAGTGTTTTTGGTGATGTATTTTAATTTAAAATATAATAAAATAGTAATTTTTAGATTTTTATTTATTTTTAACATTAAAATGTTAAAACTATTAATTTAATATTTTTAAATAAAAAAATATTTTAAAAAACCAGTTTAACCACTAAAATAATCATACCGTTAAACCATCACCATAAACCCACATAATTATTTAATATACAATTCCTTTTATCTCTGTTCCTGGCAATCAAATTTCAGAACTCAACAAACATGGAACACATCAATTACAAACTTGAAGAATAAAAAGCACGGCCATCACCGCCCGCCCTCTCGGCGCCCCCCCACCATCCCTTTGCCCACAATCACATCAAATCCAAATTAGCAAACTACAGAGACACCAAGCTCGAAGGATTTTCTTATGTATCCTCTCCTTCAGAAGACGAAAACACCCCTAAAGACAAGTCGGACACCGAACCAGCCCATTCTCGTTACACTTTCCACACCTCTCCTTGGCCCCATCAATCAAAACCTTGCAACTCCCACTACATTCCAAACATGGCACAAACCTAGCATCCCCACATCCTTCACACGCTTGCCTTCCCTCGACTCGTCCCACACGTGCCCACACCAGCATCCTCCCGAGTTGACCCGACTCGTTCAGCTCAACCACCTCATCAACTCCTCCTATGTACCTTCCCTTGATAAAAACCCTGGGCACACTCGCTCCTTCCCCCACCAAATCCCTCAACTCGTTCAAAAACTCACCGTGCAACGACACGTCTCTCTCATCAAACACTACATGGTGCAGCTCAAATAAGGTCTTGACACGTGTACAATCATCAAATGTCCTTCGTATCCCTCTTAACGACGTCGTGTACAGCACAACCGAGTCAGCTCCACCTGGTGGACACTTCTCTTCGAATCCACTCAGCGGGTCAAACTTCTTCAGAGGCTTCCCTTCCTTTTCCCTCTCTAACCTATCTCTTACAATGAATATATTCTCCTTCACAGACCGGATCACACCACCACCGGATGGCTCGGTCACTGGCTCAGTACCAACTCGTGATTCAGTCTTGTTGACAACCTCAACTTTCCTCGACAGTGTCCTGATGGATTCTGTTTTCTTCAACTCTTTTTCTGGTTTTGGAGCTATTTTTGCTTCCAACTCTTCAAGGGTATGAAAAGAAACACTCTTTCTAATTGGTTCTTGCTTCTTTTCTTGGTTGGTTTTAGCAACTTGAGCTGGTGTAGTATCAGGCTTTTGTGGTGGTGAAGGTGTGACAATAGGCGTTTTGTTATTGAGTGTAGGCTTAAGGTCTTGAAGTGCTTTGCTAACTTCATCCCAAGAACGAGGAGCATCGGTTTCAAACTTGTTGAGCTTCTCTAATATCGGCGCTGGCACACTTGATGTCTTTTCTGGAGCTGAATTGTCCACCACAAGCCATGGTTCTTGAATTGAGTTGATGTCAAATACAGCAAAGCTTGAAGGCGGCGGACGATAGACATCTACATTTGCTTCAATTCTTTTTGAAGAATTGCACCCCATTTTTGCGTTGCTTTTTTGTGTGTGTTTGTGATTTGAGTTGGCGTCTTTGGGGTGTTCAAGGACAGGATGTAGTGATTTGTAATGCGTGAAGGGAATTTAGGGTATTTTTATGGTTGCAATGCAATGTGGAATAATATTTGTGTGGTTTTAGTAGAAGCTTTGGTCTAATTATGTTTTGGATTAGAGAAGGATAGCTGCAAGAAAATTTTGTGGGATTTTGGTTCTCGGCCTCAGGATTGATGTATGGTGTCGATGAGTGCCACGTAGGAAATGACATGGGATGTTATCTTGGAATGACAGGTGGTTGGACAACGGGGGTTTTGAGAGTGAGATACAACAAAATAGTATATTTTTACTTATTTGGCTCTGCTTGGATTTCTAGCTTTTAGTTTTTCGTATTCACGTAAACAAACAGGGATTCAAAAGATAAATTTGTTTGTTTGTGTTTTCATATTTCCAATATTCCCTACTTTGTAAGTTCGATTTTTTGTTTTTTTCAAAGCTTATTTGACATCTTTTTAGCCCGTAGAAAATGGGCCAGGTGTGATGCCAAGCCCACTGATACATGGGCTGAAATTATATACTGGACCCAACATGTCTACGTTGGAGTTTGTTTGGGCTGATGCGTGTTGGGCCCGAGAATTTGAGAAATTTATACTTGTGTTTTTTTTCTCTCTGATATTTTTGAAAAAAAATTAATAAAATCTTTTTCTTGTGTTATTTTTTTTATATAATTACTGGTATGATTTAAGATTGTAACATAATTTAATATGTATAAATACATCTGGTTGAAGACATTTTAAATGTAATGTAGACTTCAAAAACTTTACATGGGATACGATAGCATGTTGGTCTATGGCTTTGATTATAGTTAAAGTGAAAATTGACCAGACAGTACATATAGTAGCTACAATCATACTTGGCCAGCTCATCCAATTATACGCATAAAATCCAGGACAGCTTGTTTAGGTAAAATTTCCAGAAGTGATTAGCAGGATGCCCGATTGCTCAGGTAAAACTGTGCTCAGATTTACCTGGTCTCGCCCTCGTCACTGATCACTACCGGAGTTTTTTCCCCTCCCCTTCCGAAGGCAACCTCATCCATGCTTTGCCCTTGTCGCCTATACCTTCCACCGGATGCTAAAAATCCAGGACAGGGCCTGTAAGCTTTTATTGGCCACCAACCAAACCCTGGAACTGTTGCAATCCCACCTTGAATTCTTCCCTCTCCATTGCATCCCTTCTCTATTTCCTCTCTCCCACAGCCCTTACAACCACTGTGGAGAAAGAATGATCATCAACCATCATCTAAGGAAAGCAAAAGGAGAAAATTCTTGACTGAAAAAAGTGTCAAAGGACTCAAAACCAGTCATATATACCATCAGTTAGAGTTTCTTCCATGAGCAAAGCTACGAGAACATCTTTCAGCTGCCCAGAGAAATGATTTCTTCTACTTCAGATGGGCAATTTGTTTCAAACTTTCTTGTGCAATATAATCCCACCCCACTCCTAAAACCCAGTAAACCCTCGGTAATTTAGTGGGCAATATTATCTACTGTCTCAATGAGCCAGCATAAAATTCATGAACTGAGAGCAATGCTCTACAGCACCTACCCCCTCTTGTACAGCTAACAAACTTCCCCTAGTGACAATTCTATGTTGCCTCTCACAATAATGGTTATGAATCTTATGATTAAAAAATCGAACTTTTCACCAGGAAAACTGGAATTTTTATTTTTTTTGAAAATTATCCCATTAAATTTTTTTTAGAAAACTAGCGTAGGTGAAAAAAGATTTTAGAAAATAATTCAGTTTTAAAAAACCATTGCGGTATTTTAGTTTTCACAAACAACTTAGAGGAAAGAGATATTACAAATTCCTCATCCACGACTATAACGTATTACAAATTGGTTACTCAACTGAGCTAGCAATCTGGTCGGCCCCAATATAAAATTAACATCAAAGACCAGTTCTTTCATTGAATTATTGGCATCCAAACAGATGGAAGTGCATAACAAGAAAATTAATGGCTCAAGTGCAAAAAAGAAGAGATAGGAAGTACCTAAGAGGAAGCTTGTCAACATCATCGGTAGCAGGAAGAGCATCTGATGGAGGAGGGGGACCATCCTCTACAACAGAAGTTGAGGAAGAAGAGGAAGAAGAAGAAAGAGGGATGATGTTAGACTTAGATGGGTACTGAATGAGAGTTGTTGTAGAGCTATGAAACCTTGAGTTGCAGTTAGTCAATGAGCGTCGAGTGCAAAGGGATTGGTGAGGTGTTGGAACTGACAAAAGAGTTATTGCCATTCTCTCCCCCTCTGCTGTGAGAGTGTGTTTGTGCGCAACTGCGAAGGCAGAGCACCGCAGAGGAATGGGTGGTAGCCACTAGCTTGCAGTATGGCTTCAAATCCAATAGCATTCGTTAGGCCCCACAGAAAGATTTTATGAGCTCGTGTTCTGCTTCCCAAAAAGAAATGTAAGAAAAAGAAAGGTTCCACCGAGACTTGAACTCGGGTTACTGGATTCAGAGTCCAATGTCCTGACCACTAGACCATGGAACCTCGAACACTCACGCCATCAGTTTATTATTATACATCATTTTCCATCCGACATTGTAAGTGTCGCTGTGGCTTCAACGGATATATGTAGTAATTGAATGTTAGGGGCCTTAGGGCAAGAAAAGACTCCTTTATTTATTTATTTTAATTGCTATACCAGATAAGGTATAGCAATAAAAAAAAAGGTGCATGTTTTACAATGTTAATAATGAAAGTTAATAAAGATCCTTATTTTTCAAACTTCAGCTTGTTCATAAATAAAGTAAGTTAATAAAGATCCTTATTTTTCAAACTTCAGCTTGTTCATAAATAAAGTAAGTTGTTTTTAAATTCATGTAACTTACTAGTATGTGTGTGTGTGTCTATATATATATATATATATATTTTGATTTACGTGGGTGTCCGGGCCAGCTTGCGCGGCCTACGACTAATCTCACGGCTCACTTAATATCCTGCAAACCCAGTGAGCATGTAAGGCACCGCGGGGGTGACAGGCGTACACAGTGAGATTCGAACCCAGGTGCAGAAGAAGAGAACAAGCTTCTACCACCGCTAGGCCAATAACTCAAGTGCAACTTACTATTATATTTGATTTTTGTTGAGTTAGGTTGGAATTTGTTTTTAAATAACTTCGTGATTTTAACTCCAAAAATTCATTAGGCTTTGACAGTTATTCCAGGCTTTGACAGTTATTCCATAAACAAAGAAAAGAAGTATCACTAACTCTTTTTTATTGCGGATAGAAAAGGGTATGTCGTAAACCAGGTCTATTTTTTTCTAATAATAAAAAATATGTTAAAGCAATGCCAATATTTTTAAATAATTAAAAAGAAATCTGACATTTGGGTTATTAATTTAACTAAGTTCAATAAGATCATCAGTTAATTTAATAATATAATTTTAAAAAGGGAATTGATAGTAAATAAAGCAAACAAAAAAATGATAATAATTAACTATAAATAAATGAGCTACTAATATCATACTCGAGAGGAGAAGAAATAAAATTTTGTTGAAGACTCGTTATCGCTTCGTCATGGATACCACCACATCACCAGAAAAAGCTCACTGAGATGGTTTCTAACGTCATTGTGAAAGGCTCCACGTTGAAAACAAAAGAGGCCGCACACGCCGTCAGAGCAAAGTCTTGGAAAGTAAACCAAATAAAATATCATGAAGTAAGTATCTCATGTTTATATTTAATCAATTAGTCTAATTTAATTCAAAAATAAAAATTCTTTTAAAAAGATAAATTTAACAAAGAATAACAAATAAAAGACTCGAGATAACTCATGTCATTTTCAAATTAGTGAAATATCATATAGAAAGAAAAAAATAATAATAACAGAGCCTAACCTCCAATTAAATAAATATTAAAAGATGAAACTGAAAAAACATGAGTTTTTTACTACAAAAACAAGCAAACCTGAGCAAATCTTCTAAACCTGTGTTATTCCTCTAATTTTGTAACTTGTGAAGTTCTAGACCTGAACTCAATCAAAAAGCTCAATCCCCAACCAATTTAATATTGAAGGATCAAATTAAAAAAATAATAATTCAAAAAATTTACCAAAGTAAAAAAAAATAGTAATAAAAAGAATGGAGATCAAATCTAATAGGAAGAAAAACTTGAAGGATGATGAAATTGTGAAAAAAAATCAATTTTTAAAAATATATCTCAAATAAAACAAACAACAATTAAAAGAATGCGGACCAAATTTGACAGAAGAAAAAAATTGAAGGATGATGAAATTGAAAAAAAAATCTAATTTTATAAATTATTTCAAATACAACAAATAGTAATCAAAAGAATATGGATCAAATTTGAAGAAAAAATAAATTGAAGGGTTACTTTGAAAATTTAAAGTGTTAGACGTGGAAATCAATGATAGATAAAAAAAAGAGAAAAAAAAATAGTTGTTAGCATCAAATTAGAGGTCAGTAAGCCACACGAGCTACCTATAGATGAAGGGGCCATTGAGATGATTCAAATACTGCCTCTAAAGCCACTGTTTGTTTGTCGAATGCCCCCTAACACGTCGCATGAATAACAAGGACACATTCTACACGTTGACGTGTGCAATGCACACACCAACTAGTTTTCTTTTAATGATATTTTATATTTATTAAAATATTAAATTATTCCTCAATTAACTTAATAATAACCAAAAAAACTAGGATGAAAACACGAAAAAGCCATTGGATACTAGTTAAAGAAATTTTCCTTATAAGGGTAATTTTGTCATTTGCCATGCTTTAAAAAGTGAAAATTAAGAAAAGCCCTTGGACATTAGTTAAATAAGTTTTTATTTTAAGGGCAATTTAATCATTTTATTATGCTATAAAAAATATGAAAAAATCAAGTTATTCCTAATTAATATGATAATAACCAATAAAACTTGAGCAAAAAATTATATTACCTTCAATACCAAGTTTTAATCATTATCCTTTTCCAATTCACAATATATAATAAATTTGGGTGTACAGCCGAGCACTTTTACTTTTTTTAATTCTAATATTCATGGTGAAGTTGGTTTGTCTGAATTTTTTTGAGAAAAAAATATCCAAACTCAGATCATGTAGATTAAAAAAAAAAGTCAACAAAATTATTTAAAATAAACCTCTATTTTAACCAAACACTTTCTTTAGTGTAGATACAATTGCAGGCCAACCTCCAGGACAAACCAACCTAAGTATCTCCAAATAAATTATTACAAAAAGGTCCCTCATTATCCAGGTCCTCACCCTCCTCCTGAACTCTTGCGGGGCAGAGATGGAACTGCTCCCACCAATTCTGGAAAAGGATCGACCAATGGGATAAATCCTTACATGGTGATTAGTTCAACATACAAGAACCAAAAGTACATGAACAATTCAGAAATGTCATTCCTAGTCAATTAGCACGGTTAAGGCAAGGCTATATTGAACATTTAAGCTGCTCCAAATCCATCGTCTTCGGGATCTGCTCGAACATGAAATTCAAATCACTTTGATTTTTAACATCTAAGCGGAAAACAAAAGGTATAGCACAACAGGACACTAAGGTAGAAAGCAGAGAATGAACTCAAGCACAAGTAAATTGCTTCCCATCTACTCATCTCGCAAGTTGACTTCCATGTTTTCTGGCAATCCCAGCACAGAAAGATGAGCATGGGTTCATTTCTCATTTTTATCCTTCAATTACTTCCTCAAATGATGATACAATAACAACTTTGTTATGGATGTGTGTATATGTTATCTGTGTCTAAGGAATGAATTGGGCGAAATAATTACAGAACTAAAAGCCGAGAGAAGAACAGAAATGAAGAAAATTGAAATGATCTTCCATGAATTCATAAAGAAAATTCGAGAAACTGGCTCTTGCTAATAAATACCTCTATTTTGCAATTAGTATTTAAGTTATCACTTGAGTATCATTTTACTTCTCTCTTAACTCATGCATGCACAATCTGCTGGTCCACCTCCGCATCAATGATCATCACTGAACTGTGATGATGTACCATGTACCACCGTCCATCATGGAACTCAAAGACATTAGTTACGTTAAATGGCCCATTGTCCATCTCAACAACGTACGTTTTCATGGTAACCCAAGCCATGTCAGTCAGCACACGAGCCCTTACATCACGAACCTGCAAGTCCAATCCTTGCTCCCAATTAAATGCAAACTGCCAACTCTGTATTACAGCATTATACCTGTATGGGGCAAGCACGTCTCAGCTCTAAGCTCTGTTCAATCAAACATTAAAGGCAAACAAGTTTTGAATACTGCATAAAATAAGTCACCAATACAATAAATATCCTGACTATTTTAATTCTCATTTTTACTTTATTTGATCCAATTGCCATTTCATAAACTTGGAATCAATGCTAGGTGATTAAAGAATAAAAAATGCTATGATTATCTCTCCTACCATTTCATTAATTGACAAGTGTAAAACTGCATCCAAATATACTTGTGCTTGAGGTGACTCGCTCATACTATCAAAGAAATCATCTCCTGCGTGTCGATCACTTCTTTCCAATTACCATGACTTCAAAAGTTACAAAGGCAAATTAATTTTGGGATATAATAGAGTTCTCATTCCTAACATCTAGTTCCTTATTTTAAAATCCGGTTTCCTATATTCCTTATCAAATAGGATGAGAGAACCTCACCCCTCATCTGCTTTTCCAACGGATGCGAGTACATCTCCAACATTACTAGTTTGTTCATATTTACTCTACCAAGCCACATATTCCCCCATCTACCTAATTCTAAACCAAATTCCTGTAGCCCAAGCTAAGCAGATTGATTACTCTGTCAAATAATGAAAACATATATCAAAATTCATAACCAAGTCACATCAATATATGCATCTTAAAAATGCAAGAAAAAAAATTTATATCATAATAGAACAAATCACCACAGTATTTCTATTCAGCAATAATTCATCACCGCCATATAAATTGGTTACAGGACAACTATCATCCTATATACATCCTCCTAGGCTCCCCAAATGCATTAACCAGGATAAATGTCTTTAAAGAACAGTTCCTATAAGTGAAAAGTGTGAATCCTCTGTAAATCAAAAACAACTATTAGGAAGCCCCCCATGCCTAGGGATTTCCAGTTAACAGCAGGACATGGGAAAAAAGATCACAGGAGGATGCCACTAGAGAAACATTCAATAACTCATAAATACAGTAAGTACTGCAAACTGCAGGAACGTTATAAACCTTTTCTGTGGTCATCACTCGAAAACATAAAAATAGTTTTATTAGCTGAAGTTAAGATAAATGATCATACCCTGAAAAATTTTCCCCAGATGCATGGGTGCACTTCACATAATCTGAATTAAGCCATAATTGACTCATTGCTTGAAGAGACCTTTCTCTAATGATGTTAAAGAATTCTGTATTGACATTCACAATGGCTCTTGTAACCGCATAGTAAGCCTTCCACCCAATAACAGGAGTTACACTACCTTGTTCCAATGTAAAATCCTAACACAGCAAACACAAAAGAAAAAAAATAAAATCAATACACACAATAGAAGGAAAATCCCCAAGCAATAAAATCTAAAAAGCAACTACTACAAAAAAGAAAAGAAAAAGATCTACACTTTGAATCCACATTTGCAACCTGGTAAATCCACATTGATAAGGAAAAATTTAAATCAAGGACACCAAAAAAAAAAAGATGAGAAAATAGGAATGGCAGAGAAGAACTTCCAGAATTTTAGGGGAAAAAATCAAGAAATCCTTAAGAGGAAATCAAAATGCAAAGCAAAAATGAAGACGATATTCCTAAATAATGGTAGGGGGATGATCTCATAACAAATAAAATTTAAACCTTATAGCAATAATTTGAGATTTGAATTATTTCATGGAATAACAGTCAATATATGTTGAGCTAGTAACGGTACCACGTTTTCCCTCCCTAAAAAGAATGTTCCAAATGCCCTTCCTGGGCCTCCCAATTCAAAAGTTTCTCTACGGCTGTAGCTCCTATGCTACCTTATCATCCGGTTAGGGGATTTTAATCTATAGTTCTTCAACATCCACAAGTTCTAAGAAAGAGAACTAAACTATAACACTCTTTATTCCCCAAAACGCATGTTATGCAACAAAATGATCTTCTCACTTACATAAAATCCAACAAAAAATATAGTGTCATACAGCACTTCAATCAAGAAAAACACCTATTTTACAACGCATATAAGAAAATTCTGAAACTACAACCCTACATTACTACTTGTTAATGCCAATCACATTTACAATGATTCCCTATTTCTCCAAATTTCACACTATCCCCACAATTAGCCAAATCAGCAACAATTTCACCATAACCAAAACACCAAATTTTACTCTAAAATAAACCCACAATCACAATCACAATCACAGCCGCTCCCAAAAATTTAAGAACAAAAAAATTTCACACCAAAATGCAGCGTATTCCACAGCACAACAATAAATGCACTTAAAATCTATAATCAATAATAAAATTAACCGAACAATCTAAAAATTAACAAAAATGAAAACCTTATGATACAGCGCCTTCCACGCATTATCATCATTAGCAGCTTTACGCATCAACGAATTAGTCATCGACAACCTACACAAACTTGGATAATCCAAATAACTAAGCGCGTGCGTTGTAATCTCCGGCACTAACTGCTCCATCATCGAAGCTCCGGTCTGCTTATCCACCACCATATCCTCTGCCGCACCAACACCGTTCACGTACTTCTCCGCCGTAACAGAATCCTTACTATTATCAATTCCAATCTCACCGATACAAGAACAGCAACACCTGCAGGTTCTCGTCTTGGATGTTGATGCTGCTGACGTGGATGAATGGACGGAGAGTTTCGACTTGGGAGATTTTGATCGGAGAGTGAGGAGAGCAAGTGAGAGAGAGAGGAGGGTAAGAGATGAGGCTATGAGGAAAGATTCAGAGAGAGTGAAATTAAAGGCAGTAATCTCCATTTACAAGACATGAAAGCGAGTGAGATTTCACAAATGAAGAACATGAAACAGTATTTTTGGAAAAATCAGTGCCGTTTTAATTGAGAGAGTGGTGTCGTCTTGGTTTTTCATGGAAACCCTAGAAGAAACGGAGTCGTAGAACTCTTTTGTTGCAGAGTAGAGAGTGAGGGAGGGAGGGAGGGAGGAGTGAGTCGCGACTCGTGTGAGTCAACTGACTGGGAGAAACTCGATCGCGTGGGAGTGGGTGCGTTACTAGTGGTATACGGGTAATTAATAATAGATTCAAATGATATTACAGTTGATTTGTTGTGCTAAATAACTAATATATTTTCTATTTTGTAGAATTTTGAGGAAAAAACTCGGTGGCCTGCTAACTCGGTCTTTAGTCTGCGTTAAGTTTTAAATTAAAAAAAAAAATTACCTGATTTTCTAATAGTTTAATTATTTTTTTATTTTATCTTTATAGTCTGGAAAATTACAATTATGAAACTTTTTTTTAACAAAATAGTTCAAAATACTTACAAAATTACCCTTTTTATATAAAATAATAACTAAATAGCCATTACAAATATTGTATTCATCAAACTTATAATTACTACTTTATTGTTAAATTAATATTATAACTTTATAAAAAAAATTAGAAAAGAGTTAAAAAAATAAATAAATCGATTCAGCTGCAACCACACAATAAAATGTAAAAACAAGCTAATCAAGTCAATCTTGGACATAAAGTTAACAAAATAATTCAAAATAATTATAAGATTATTATTATATTTCTATATTTCGAATAATAAATTCTTATAATATCAATATTACATCTTTTTACTCAAACTTATAACTATTATTTTGTTGATAAACCAATAATATAAATTTACTAAAAATTAGAAAATACCAAAAGTTTTTCTTCCTGCCAATTCAACTACAACCACACAATAAACTGTAAGAACAAACACACTAAGGGGGTGGTTGCTATAATTTTTACTTTTAATTTTAGATATTTTTAAAAGTATTTTTGGTTTGAAAAAATATTAAATTAAGTTTTTTTTAGTGTATTTTAATTATTTTAATGCATTGATATCAAAAATAAAAAAATATAAATAAATTTATTTTAAAATAAAAATTTAATTTTAAAAATCACTCTACGACAATCTCAAAAACCTCCTAAATTAATCTTAGATGTAAAAGCAAAGTCACTTACAAGGTAATTTACAATTCTTAAACTATTTTCATATATTATTTAAGAATGTTGTAATTAGAATATCAAGGAATTCTAATAAAAAACTAAAATTGATATAAAAGTTTTATCGGATAAAATTTAATATCATATCTTATTTTCTATAAATCTCTATAGAAAATTTGATATCTCCCTTAGTATTACAAGAAAAAAAGTGTTAGATTGTTTTTTATTACTAAAAATATTAAAACATTTCGGGTGAAAAACAACTCTTCCAACCCCCCCCCCCTATATCTAGCTTTTTTTTATTTAATACTTTCATAATGAGTTTATTAAGCTTTGTATTTTATGATTTGTTTGTTTATTTTGATATAAAGCTCTCGAGAAGCTTAAAAAATAAATTCAATTAGGTATAATAAAATTTAGTGTTATAGATTTAAAACAATTAAAATTTTAAAAATCAAATTTAAACTTGAAACAAATATTTGACTTTTTTTTTAACAAATCATGGACTATATTAGACATATAAAGAAAAAAATAATTAGTGTCACACTAAACTAACAAGTTTGATAGACCATAACACTGTATGGCAGCCACTAAACTCTGGAAGTAGCTTTTCATGTTCGTCACGACAAAAATTGCATTACCAAACACATGATGATGAAGGCCCTCCATTAAAGCAAAATAAAATTCGATTTTATTGATTCAACTAATTAAAATTTTAAAATTTTAATTTTAAATTAAAACAAATATTGTATTTTTTTTAAATAGCATTTTATTTCAGCTTCCCAACTTAATCTTTGATTGAAACTAACATATTTATTATAATTTATTTACATATATAATTATCAAATTATCTTATTAAATATATGTATCAACTTTATAGTTAAAGATAATGCCCACACTTTTTTTTTTCTTGCATTGAAAAAAGAACATTACTATATCCCACATGCAGCATAGGGCGTACGTAGAATCAAACTAGCGTTATTTAATAAAAAGAGAGAGATATACCACGATGTCATGAAGTTACTACACCTCCCGTGACCGAGTCCATTCGTGCTAAAAATAACGTGAAGCACACCATCACTGTTTTAAGGAAAAAAATACGAGTTTTTTTGCTCTAGACTACGTCCTTTGTCTCTCTTCTTGTTCTTACGCATGACATTTTGAAGAAATCAAAGAAAAATGTGACATTATTCACTACCATAACTTCATTCAAGATTAAAGAAACAAGAAAAGATAAGAACAGCATGCTTTACATTGATGTAAAAGCTATAGTAACGAAGAGGCAAAAGCCAAATATCAACGAAGTATCTGATTTTCTAGAGCTACAAAAGTGAAGACTACGAGTACGTGCACAGCAAGAAAATGAATATTGTTATGGTTCCGTTGATATCACAACCCCGAAGCATTGCATTAGCGGGCTCTGATGCTCCAGGAAAAAAAATCGAAGCTCTACCTACCGGTTCTCAAGAAGAAGGGACTAGCTGGAGAGTAGTGTAACGAATATTATCATAGTGCTGCTAACTAGTATCATTATCCAACCTCTTCTAGTCCGGCATGCCTTCCCCAAACATGATGCTGCTCTTAAGAATTTTGAAACTTTTGCAGAAACCAGCATGGCAATTGAAAAGCACACAAAAACAAGACTCCTGGCTAGCACTGCGAGTTCTTTACTTTCCAGATTTGCTTGATCGTTTGCAACCTTTTCAACGTCCAATCTGTGAAAGGAAAAAGAGGGGGTGAAACAAATGGGAAAGCTAGTCAGTGAATAAATGGTAAAAATTTATAAAACATGAGCTAAAAGCAACATAATACTAAAAGTAGAGGATTGGCAAACTATTGTAGATTATCATCTAGATAGTCAAAGTACGAAGGATTATATAAACAGGGAACAGCATAGCATGCAAAAGAAAATGCTTGATGTCCTTTTCCCTTTGGTAAGACAACTTGAATCAATCAGAGATAGCAGACATTCAGGAGATATAATAACCAAAATATTTGAAAAGATGTTCATGAATTTTGACTATAAGATAGATGTTTCCCACCTTAGCCTTGTATTTTCTCTAACCATTGCATCCATACTAGATGAAACACCAGCTTTCCATGATTCGAACTCCATGAGCACTTTATCCTGAAAATGAGAAACAAAACGAGGGTTAGGCAATCGCAGAAATTCCTTCTCTTTGAAAATTTTGGAAGTTGAGCAGTACCGTGTTCTCCTTCCATTCCATGAGATCTCTAATTTCTGTTCTGCTCTTCTCCACAAGCAATGAAATCCTGAATAGCTCTTGATCAAGCTTTGGCAGAATATCTCCTTTTCTCTGATTCATTTCTTTGATATACTCCTCGAGCATGGTTAAACTTAGTTCAAGCGACTTCACCTTCTGCATCAAGATCTTTAGAACAGTGTCACCTGGTTTTCTGCTAATTAAAAGCTGTCTAACTCCAGTTACAGGATTAGCAATCATGTTTATACTCTCAGGATTCTTCTTCACACCGGGATTGGATTGTTGAATACCATGTATGTTCTCTGTCTCCATACCAGCATTATCACTCCCGTTGTGAACTTTCCGACTATCTTCCTTGTCAGCCAGACTTAATTCTGGCTTTGAAGGTGGGGCTGCTGTTGAATTAGGCTCTGGCAATTCATTGGGAAGAGGTTCTTCGGATGGAACAAAGAAATCTTCAAGCATCTGCTCAATTGCATCTACTCCATATACCTCAACAACACTCAACGTGCAGTAAAATTCTGACCCGTAATGACTTAGTAAATTCAACTTCAAATACCTCACCCATTTGGGTTCAGGCAGCTTAAAATCTTGAATGTGCTTCACATTTGCAGCCACAAAATTTCCCAATTGTGTCCAAGTTCTAGTTGGATAGGTCAAACTTCCTGACAGTTCAAAATCCTTGAAATTGGAGGAATAATGTTCGAAATTTGCTATTTTAACGACATCAACCAGTGTCTCCTCTGAAAGCTCAATCACAACAAACTTCTCTCTCGTGAGACAAGGGTTTCTCAGGTACTTATCATGATCCTTCCCCAGTATGTTACATGCTCCTTTAGCCTCCTTATTGTACACAAGCACCTTTGCACCCTTAGTCACAGAGGCATAGTTGTACTCTTTTCCATCAGGCTCAAGCCGGTGGGTGATGTTAGCAAGCTGCTTGGGCATCACTTTGCCTTTTTCTTGTTTTGTTAAGTTCCGGAACTCGTCAAAGTTGAGATAAGTCAAATGCTGAAGTCTCCCACTAGTTAGTTCTTTTGGTTTAACTGCCTTCACTTCTTCTGGATTCTTCATTATTAACCCTGAAGAACCATACCCTAAAGCACTCAAAATTACTTCTTCTAATCTATTTGTCTCTGGGAGTGGGCACCTCTGATTTCTTGAGGCAGTATGAACTGTAGCATTGTTATTGCTGGTAGATAAATTGACCCCTAGCAGAATTCCATTTGTACAATTATTGCTTCTATTGGCATCACGTGAATATGTATCACCGCAAAGAGTATCTTTGAGATCACTGGAACAAGGTATGCTACTGTCATCAAGAGTCAAATTCCCTGAAAACGCATAATCAATATGTCAATTGAATATCATGCATAAAATAAATGGCCAATTTAGCACCCCTATTGAGAAAAACAAATCTTCGAAGGAACAGACCCTAAACATAAAAAGTGCTAGAACTTAAGTTGACGTTCCTGCACAATTATGTGGTCAATTAAGCAAGTCGTGATGAGCAGGTTCATTATCATAGAAACTAAACAGCAGAAACTCAAAGGCCTCATCTTTTCCATCAATTTTCTAGGCAATTAATATGTGTATAAAAAGACAAATAAAATGGATTTGCTAGAAATATAAAACAAAATAATGGGTTGTAACAAAAAAGAAAGAAAGAAAAATGGAGCATGAAAAACTTCCAAAAACAAAAAAGATCAGCCCTGAAAATAAATATCACCTTGATTTCCCAGACCAATGCTAAGTCTAGCACAGAACAAGAAGAGAAGATAACAAAGTAGGAAAAGCAAAGAGAAGCGCAGCTCATAAAAACTTCTCCTTCTTGAATGACCGTTTTTGATTTTGTTGTTTTGACAAACAATGGCGTTTGAGACTGAGAACCCTTGTCGAGTTTTTTTCATGGCTCTTCGATGTCCTCTCGTCTCCTCTCCTTAGAGTGGGGGATGGTAGTGGTTTCGGACTCTGCTTCAGACTGTCACATGAATGAATCTTTGGAGTTATTACAAGAAGTCTCTCAATCTTACGGGAACCAACCACTTGCCACTATGCTGCCATTTAAAAGGCCGCGTAATTCGGGGTCTTTTTTGTTTACCAGACTTGTCCTTTAACCAAAATTTTGTTAATTGTTAACGGCCACTTCCAAGGGCAAACTTGGAAGATCATTTCATGAATTTTTTTTTGGGTCATAATTATCTCAGAGAGAGAGAGAGAGAGCCTCTTGTGGATGCCCGCCTTGCATGAGCTAATCGGCGTACCAGTAGGGAAGACAACGGGTTTGACTGGTTTTTTTAGTGTATTTGCACACCTACATCCATCATTAGACACGTGGATATCCAACCCGACTCAATTTTATTTTTACTTTAAAAAAATAAAATGAAATCACATCATATTAAATCTTTGAAAATTAAAACATAAAAATTAATATATCCCAAATAAAATCATAAAACAAAGTCCACAAATACCACACAATATATATATTAGTCATGAAAGTATATTTACTAAAAACCTTGTAGCCACTACTTTGTAATTAGAGAAAATAACACTCTTAAAATATGGATCTTGGTGTTATAAAAATAACTTCCACATATAAATTATTTCAACATCATTGATATAAGATATGTTTTTTTTTTTTTTTATGTAAGGTATTTTATGCTAGTTTACACACACGAGCTAAATTTTTATATCCCGAATAAATTTATACCCTATAGTCTGTAGTCTGCAATATGACTAAGTAGAGAAAGTTGAACTGAAGATTACATAGAAAACATACTTCTCAACCCCATCTATTTTAGCAACTCAGCCGGCAGTGCCCGACAGGAAATCGAGGCCAATAATACTATTTTGAACCTGAGTATCATGGATACTCATTTTGACAGTGTTAAAGTACACATGTTTTTCTTTTTAATGAAGTTGATGATGTTCTAAACCCACGCAAATACGCAGGCTTCCATGTTAGAGGAGGGATGGGAGATTATCAGTTGAAAGCTAGCGATCCTGGGGGTTAAAAACCTGCCCCTAAAATCGAGTACATCAGGAGTAACAATCTATTGCATGGCAGGAATTTCCACATTTTAAATTCCTTTTGTTTTAACTTTTAAATTGTATATTTCCAGATAGGGGCCTAGAAGTATCTAACATCATTATTTACTTTTCGAAGATCGGTTTCCATTTTTCAGGCAATTAACTCCAGTATTTCCCAGCTTAATTTGTGCTCGAAAATGAAGTGCCAGACTATAAATAACATGATGTACATGTGGTATGAAAATTCTGCTCGCACCAGATGCCAAAAACAATACTGACAGAATAGAACTAAGCGCATAAAGTAGCATGGAGATGCTGGAAGAACCTACGCTCCTTTAAGGACACCTTTTCTGCTATTTTTAACAACAAATTTTTGAGCTTTCAATCTGCGAGTTCCAGTGGTTGGTCATGGAACGTGTGTGGGTTCGTAACCAAAAACAGCCATGTTAAAACATGGGCTTGTGACAATTTTCCGGCGATCAATTCTGTTGATTGTTTTACACTAAGTGCAGAACATGAAAATAAAAGGAATAGCAGAACGAAAGAAAATAAGGAGTATGATTTTATTGATTGCAGAACACTCTTGAATAGAGATAGAGTTTTAGTTTGAAATAAAGACTATCAAATTTTAAAATTACATAACAAACAAATCAAATACAATCAGATTTTATTCCTAAAAACTTGGTCTTCAATCTTTATCAGCAAAGTCTCTTGATCTTCT
The DNA here is from genome assembly GCA_007827005.2 of Populus simonii. Taxonomy (NCBI): domain Eukaryota; kingdom Viridiplantae; phylum Streptophyta; class Magnoliopsida; order Malpighiales; family Salicaceae; genus Populus; species Populus simonii. The sequence continues at coordinate 16,650,701 of CM017466.2, read as the reverse complement.
GCAGCTTTCTAAGACATTCTTTCAACAAATTCATTGTTCTAGACTGTTAGAACTATACTGTTTTTTGCCTTTTTACCTGTACACTGGTTCCAAAATCAAATGAAAAGGAGAGAATTCTCAAAAGCTTCAAGAGGCAAATCTAAATTTTGAACAACAAAGATCCCAGTGATATTTAGCTTTAGCTAGTTGTTGAAAGGATTGATTAAAAACCAACTTCTATCCTCTGCTGGACTGGTAAACTGAACAATTCCATTCTTGAAAGTACAGAAAGAGGAACCAGATTCTTGACTCAAATTGAAGAAAGAAATTATGATCAGTTATGAAGGAAGTCTAGTCAATTTCAACCAGGATTTGCAAGAACCTATAAATTCATCTGCTTAGCACAAATTCCAAATTCCAAACTGGTGGACGGTGGTACTGTACCAGAGAATTGAAGTCCAGAAGGGTGTGTTTCACTCTGATCTGTCTATACTGAATAATTTGGGGTGATATGACGGGACAAGAAGTCTCAGTAAGCAGACTATGTATCAATGATCTAGCATCAGAATCCAGCATTTTGGCATTTGATAGTGTGCAGCATTGACTAGTCCATTCAGCCTACGCTGGCCATGAATAGCGTTAGGGAGTCGTGTCATCAACTTCCACTTATAATCGCGACCTTTTTCCAGGGTCTACCAAGAACATCAGGAATAAAGAGTCATGAAATCAGATGCAAGCCTGCTGCTGTGTTGGTATAACTTTCTCTCGTCGAAGGAAGTTTATTTGTTAACATAAAAGTCCAGCTTTATGGGATGTATTTGCACAAAGCAGCAAGTTAAATATGATGACCCAGCAGTTCTTGCAGCAGAGACTTGCTGTAAGTTTCGTTTATACTTGTTTTTAGATTGGAATTACTTCTCTGGGTTCCGCTCCACTAGCCAGATTCTTGGTGATACGCATTGTTCGGTCATTTGTTTCCTCTCTGTGCTCATATTCTTGCAGTCAATGAAGCTGAAATTGAAGCCTTGCATGAGCTATTCAGGAAACTAAGCAGTGCTTTAAAAGATGATGGGCTTATTAGCAAAGTAAGTTCTTAATTTTATATGCATACAATTTCATACGCTGAATGCATGCAATCTGTGAGGGAAACACAATCTAACATAAAAAAGGTGGGCTTATTCTCAATTTCAATTTCAATGAAACAATCAAAGCTTATATTAAAGGTTCTTACTTGATATTCTTTTAATTCCTGAACCTGGCTTCTTATTAATATCTAGGAAGAGTTTCAGTTGGGGTTATTCAGAAATAGCAAGAATCAAAGTCTCTTTTCCGACCGGGTAAGCTTGCTATTTCCTTACAATCATTCCTATACTGGCCTATTTCTTTTTTTTTTAATGGATAACAGTATCTTAATTAATTATACATTCTCCAGATTTTCCAATTGCTTGACTCCAAGCATGATGGAGTCATAGAATTCGCGGAGTTTGTACGATCCCTGAGTGTCTTCCACCCAGAAGCACCCCAATCAGACAAAGCTGCTTGTATGAAATCCCTCTCATATTATGTGCTATCATTCTTATTTGAAAGTTATGCTAAAAGTTTGATGTGCTGGTCTGGCAGTTGCATTTAAACTATATGATATATGGGAGACAGGTTTCATCGAACGCGATGAGGTAAACATTAAAGACTGAATCTGAGATCATTGTTTTTCATTTCCTAACGAGTTTGCAGAATAGTGACATGATAGTAAGACTGAAGTAAATTAGTACAGGCTGCTCGTCATATTAATTTGATAAGATTAAATATACTTTTAACTGGAAGAACTTCTTTTGGCTAAAATATATTTACTTGAAGATCTTCATATCCAGGCAATGGCTTTCAAACTAAATAAGTTGCATCATACATGTTCTCATTCTGCATAGAACCACGCTAATTCAAGTAGAAGCGCTTCCTTTTGGATTTCTAAAATACACATTGATATGCTTTGGAATATTTAACTGGTGAAAGGTCAAGGTGCTGATATTGGCATTTTTAGATGAATCAGAATTGATGCTTTCAGATGACATTGTTGAAGCCATTATTGACAAGGTAAGGTTTGCATGATATTAAAGAATTAAATTAATCTCTTCATCATGTTGTAAAGTACACAAAATTATTGAAACCTTTTCCTTGAGTCTGCCTAGACATTTGAGGACGTGGATTCAAATGAGGATGGAAAGATTGATCAAGAGGAGTGGAAGGAATTCGCAACTCGAAATCCATCCTTGCTAAAGAACATGACAATTCCATATTTGAAGTAATTCCCTTTCACCCATGTTAATCTTAGTTTGCTCCTCTCTATCAGATTCCGTGGAATTTGGATGTACTTTTAAAAGAGAACGTAGTATATGGAAAATCTACTGCAGATCAAGAATGGTTTTTAACCAGTCCATACATGAGAATTAGGATTTTGATATTCTAGCTTTGTTTCGTTAAAAAAAATCCTTGTATTCCTATTTTTCAACCTTATCTTCATAATATGTCCACATGATGAGGTCAAAGTAGGTGTGATTTTGATACTGACTTCCTTTGCTGTAACCGACCACTTTACCTATCTGTGTTTCCTCTAGGTTGGCGACTGTTTTATCACCTTAAAGAGGAAACGGGGCCGTCATTTCCTCTTTATTTTGGCTGAAAGATCATCTCAAGATAATTTAGCTATATCTATCTAAAGGCAAAGTTTCTAAGTAATATCACATCTGTACTACCTACATTCCACAATCTCAGCTCCTCATGTACATGTATGTTTACACATTATTCTAATCTGTACTTCATCTACATGAATATTACACATCGTTCTTGTCAGTTATAGGTTCACAGGGCATAAGCATCACAGAAAATACCAGGACTAAACGCTCGATCAGTAGACCACAAAATTCAACACTGTTAACTTCTGCCTCTGATTATTTCGTTCTAGGAGCAACCATGTCTTCTAAGATCATGGGGTAGCACATTTTTGTGTGCAAGCCTTTCCATACATTGTCTGCCAAGATGGCATTCACTGCATCAGTTGGATGGTATTGGTCCCACCAGATATGGTTGGTTGCATTGCTGCAAGCAATTTCTGATGCAAAGCACATGATCCATCCCTTATACTTTCCTAACCCACAGCAAGCATCAGTAGTGACATTAAAACCTGAGTGAAAACATCACACAAGACTAGTGAATTCTATAGACATTGCAGCAGCGTAAGGGAGGAAAATGTTACATGCCTTACCGTAAAGTTCGTGGTTCTTAATTATATCCATTGAACCTTCATACATATCACAGAAGGTGATTTTGGCATCAGGAAGTTCCAGACCTAGCTCTTCAATCATATATCTCATTACAAAGTTGTACTCCAGAATCATGTCATTTATCTCCTCAATGCACTCCCCATTCTTGCTGTTGTACCTCCACAAATAGTATGGAGCACAGCCAATAGGTGGCAGCCCCATGAGAATTACTCTCCTGGCATTCATATTGTACAAGTTCTGCTCCATAAACATACAAGAATTAGGAATTTCTGATATAATAACATCTTGAATTCTAAGGACTTGTTAAAAGAGAATATGATATATATATTTTGACTACCTTCTAGTTAGCCTTTTTAATTTATCGACTTATTCCAAAAAAAAAGAATATGATATATATATATAAAACCACAATTTATTGAGTAGAGAGAAATCTTTCTTGCATGAACACAATAAAATATGAAAAGTAAAAAACTAGAAAGGTCACCTTTATTTCCTGCCTTATTGAAGCTGCTACGAACTGGTTGAAGCTCCATGGTAGGTACAAGTTTTGGATATTGGATGCGTTACGCAAATAGTAATGTATGTAATCATTGACTCCAATGGAAATATAAAAGACTGAGTTCGAGATGAGCTCATTTGCAGCAGCCTCTCCCATGTTCAAGATAAATGACTGTAAAGTATCCGAGAACTGCAGAATTTGCTGCGTGAAGGAGATTCGCTGACCCTGCGGCAAAATCACATGATTGCTGATTAGGTGTTGTAAGCGTAACTGAATGAATTTGTGATCTTTTCGGCATAGTAGTGAGGAGCTTACCAATTCTGATCCGCTCGAGAATATAACTCCAGCACCAGCAGATGCATAATTCACCCCTTTAATCATATCTTCGATAGTTCCCATCTGCCCAAGATAACTTGGTACAAAGGGAAGCCCAAGGCGCAATGCTGATCAAATAAATGACAATAGTTAAGAACTGATAAGGAAAAAAAAATATAAACCAGCCTTGTTTCTCTAAGAGAAATCTAAAGCAAGATACATAAACCACTGATTCCCAATATCTATTATTGGCCCAGACAAAGAATTTCTTTACAAGTAAACATAATCAATATTGGAAAAGTCAGTTTTAGCAACAAAGGCGAAAAATCTGTTTGGCTGGCAAGAAAAGATAGGAAAATTCTGGAGTTAAGGCTCTTTTGACTCATTCACTAACAGTGCCTAGAGTAATTGATCAAAGAAAAACAAATAAATGACCAAATATCTCAGAATCTGTATTCAGTTGATATCTCCATCTCTTCAAAATCAGTAAATAAAAAGACAAAGGACACTCCAATGTCCTCATTTTCTAGATAATTTCCATCACTTTCTTGGATATCAAACAGAAGAGCAATACACGAAAAATCACCAAAAACAAAAACCCAGATAGCAGACGCTTAAAAGTTAAAACCATCAAGAAATGCAAACATCTGAATTGGAATCTTCTTTTCACTAAAAAGGACATTCAAAGCAAAATAATTAAACAAGGCCCAAGATTTCGCTTTTTTTTCTTGTGAAGATTAAAAACTAAGTGTTTACCAAGATAATCAACAGGGATTCTTCCATTACAAAACCTTCCAGTTGGCTTATGAGTATCAAAATCTCTACCATAAGGACTATGGTCAGCACGAGCAAAAGTACCAAGATAATTGTTGGTGCCGCAATCAACAGAAGAGTCACCGAAAATAAAGAAAGCAGGCACTAAAGGAGGATTGACTGGTAAGGTTGTTGGTGTTGGAGATGGAGAGATTGAAAAGGAAACAACTAAAGAAGAAGAAGAAGGTGATATAGCGGGGGTGTTATAGGTAATGAGGTTTTGAGATAAGTTCTTGAGTTCTTGAGGGACTGCAAGATTTCTTGAACGAGTAAAAAAGGTGGATAAAAGAAGTAAGAGGAGAGGCAGAAGAAGACTGATCGACATTGTTAAGTTTCTATCAATTCTTGATAGAGATCAAGAAAGAGTGCTCAATGGCGCGTAAAGAGAAAGTAGAAGGAGATTTGAGCCAATGGAAAGTCCAAAAACAACCTCACTTTAACTAGGCTCTTGAATTTATAATTTCTGAGCTTCTGTGTTCTTATAAAGGGCTGGCTGGACTGCTAACCCAAAATATGATTGATTGTAGATGTGGCCTTATTATTAAAAAATAATAATAAAAACACGTATTAATAGTATTGTAGTGATTATTTTTTAAATAATTTTTCATGTTAAAATATATATTAATAATATTTTTTATTTTTAAAAATTATTTTTGATATCAGCACATCAAAACAATCCAAAATATATAAAATATATTAATTTTTAATAAAAAAATTAATTTTTTAAAAATATAATTTATATAGCATTTCCAAACAGTTTTTAAAGATGCTCGGCGCAACACTTTGGTGCAATTATATTTTCGCTCTCCATGGTAAAGGCTAACGAAACGCGGGAAAATTATTTTTTCACTTTATTCAATTGTCATTACCAAATAATTGAATGGAGTTAATATATCTCATCATTTTTTCATAATAAAATTATTATTTTACCCTTAAATCAAAAGAAAATTAACCATGGAGAAGATGCTTTTTTACTTTTCGTTTTCCTTCACGGTATAATTATTTGACTGCCCTTGAGATTTTATGTTCTTAAACTTGCATTTACGGTTTTTTCATCATTTCATTATTATTTTTATATAATTATTAAATATACTGGGAGGTAATTAAATCTTTTAACATAGATAATATGTTTTACAAGAAAAGATAAAAGGTGTACGCAATACAAGTATTAGCGAGTAAGAAGAACTCGTCCTTTTTGAACGACCTAAAAAGCACGGACTCCTTTGACAGTCAAATATTTTATTTAAGGTGGTGTTAGGAGTGGCATATCAGGATCATGTTGACAACAAATGTTTTTTTTAACATTTTTTTTTTTTAGTTATATCTATGTAATTAAATTATGAAAAAAAATATAAATTACTAAATTATTCCAAATCAATTTACAAACCATCTTTATATCTCCTAGAAAATACCTTTTTAATCAGCCAGCAAGTAAAAAAAATTATATAAAAAATAATAAAATAGTAATTATATTGAGTTTATTTATTTATTTATTTATTTATAATAACAACACTTATCATCGTCATGATGATGGCGGCATATGATAGCAACAACATCAATTGCCAAGTAATTCCAGAAAGTTACACGGGAATTATTCACTGCACTGTACAGTGATGGAGACTGATTCGTTCCTGCTTGATTTTCCCGCCACAAGAAGATAACATCTACCAGTATTTGAGAGCATTCCCAGATAAATGCAAAGCGGAAAGTAACCTTGGTATGGCAGTTCAAGTGTTTTTTATTTTATTTTATTTTGACAAAAGAGGTACCACCACCGAACCAAGGCAAGATTTACCTTTACCGTCTCTTTGAATCTTCAGCCACGATCAAACCTTCTCCTTCAAGTGAAATATCTAAAGAAAACAAAAACCAAAAGTCTTGCTTTCACACTATTTAATTTTTCGCTACTTCCACTCCAGTCCTTGTCCTATCACTTTCACTTTCCCAGTAGCACATACATCATCACCCCATCCCAAACACCTCTCAAGTTTCCCATCTTCTCTCACTCCACTCCCAAGATTCCATCTTTCCCTTCTTTCCACCCACCTGATCCCCTCTTTTTAACTCATCAAATCCGTCGAGAAAATGAGCAAACCACACAGACCACCTTCCGGGCGCACAAATCTTGCTTCGTGCATAGTGGCTACAATCTTCTTAATCTTCCTTGTTATCATAATCCTTATTGTCTTCTTCACTGTTTTCAAGCCTAAAGATCCTAAAATCTCTGTTAACTCTGTTCAACTCCCATCATTTTCCGTCTCTAACAACACTGTTAACTTCACTTTCTCTCAATATGTCTCCGTCAAGAACCCAAACAGAGCTGTTTTTTCTCACTTTGATAGTACCCTTCAGCTTCTTTACTCGGGTTCTCAAATCGGGTTCATGTTCATACCTGCTGGTAAGATTGATGCGGGTCGAACCCAGTACATGGCCGCTACCTTTTCTGTTGAGTCTTTCCCTTTATCTGCTTCGCCGGATGCAGCGGTCAATGTGGGACCCGCGTTCAATGACGGTGGGTTTGGCGGTGGTGGACAAACCGGTTTTAATAATGGGTATCGGGTCGGGCCTACGATGGAGATAGAGTCAAGAATTCAAATGGCGGGTCGGGTTCGCGTCTTGCATTTTTTTACCCATCATTTGGAGACTAAAGTTGGATGCAGGGTTGTCATTGCTGTGAGTGATGGATCTGTTTTAGGGTTTCATTGCTAGAATTAATGATAATTCTTTTTTGGTATTTTTATATTTAGATTTTAAAGTGTAGCTTTTTTTTTAATTGTAGTATTTTGGGTGTTTAAATTTGTATTATGAGGACTAATATGTTGAAGGGAAGTGTAAAAATCTGATTTTTTTCACCAGTGATTTATTTATGTTCACTCTTTGATCTACATTTTGAAAATTTTGAGCTTTTGGAGCTTCCCCTTTTCTTAATTCACAGTTTTAGTAAAAGATCTTGAAGCAAGAGGAAAGCTGTTAATTATGATGAGTTTGGTCTGAAAATATAAGTTTTTTTTTTAAAAAAAAAATAAAATTCCTTTGCTTTCTCTGTACTTTTTTTTAAGGGATTAATTGTGCTCCAGGTAAAGGATGATACCATGATTATTGTAAGAACACGGGGCAGTTGAGGCTTAGAATGAAACTTGAGTTTGGTCCAATCATGGACTAAAGTTTAACTGTTTAAGGTCAGTGGGTTAGTGAGAAATGAGCTGGAAAGACCCGCAAAATGCTCCGTAGTTTCTGTTTATCAAAGAAAAAGGAGGAAGTAATTTGGGTTAGTAAATCCGGGACATATTGGACACTTTGCTTATAAATTTTAAAAAAATGACAATTAACGCAGCAAAAAAAAAAAAAAAAAAAACACCTTTAGTGAAAAAGCATGTTTTTGAATGTTGCGTTGAGCTGACAGTAGTTTTTTTAAACAAAAATCGAGGCACTGTAACTTTTTTAAATTTGTTATCTTGGATTAATACAATTTTTTAATGATATTTTCCTTGCAAATACTATTTATATTTAGATAGTGCATACATTTTAATTGAATAAATATTGGTTGTTTGTCTCAGTATTTAATTGAATATGTAATGTTACTATTATTCAATTCTAATAATCAATTTATTTTTACTGCTGAATATTTATCCAACTTTTAAATTAAAATGTCCTATTAAGCATCTATGACTTAATGCCTTGTTGTAAGAAATACCAAAAGTAAATCCAGAAACATCTTCAAATTTATTATAATCAACATCATTATCAATATTTATTGTCACATTCGGGTCTAATGTCTCATTATTTTCATTGTCACTAGACTCAAAATAGTCAAATATATATTGATTAACAAATAAATTGTCAAATATAGTATCATCAATCCTCACTAGTAAATCAGCCAACAATAAATTGTGTTTTCCTCTACTGACTTTGAAGGACCACCAAAGGTTGTGATACACAAAGATTTTGATGGACTACTCATATATAATACCATTATGTTCTGTCCACTTTGAATAAAAAAATCAATTATTGTCTTGAAATTATTATCACATACAATCGGTACAAGATAATACTGATGTTTACCAATTTGATACCTCTAAGTTATTTCAACATCAATATCATTATAATTTTACCCAAATCCATGACAAATAGATTATTTGATTTTCACATATGATATGCCTAAATTATCATCAAACAATAAACTACTTATGTCATTGTATGTTATACTACTGTTCGTACTAGGAATAACATCTAATGACATAACATAAATATATTATAAGACATTTTGTAAAAAAAATAAACAAACTGGGTTCTTATTTATTAGACGCAATTTTAACTAAATTGCATTACCCAGGTCATGATTGGCAAAATTCATAGGAAATTCAATTAAATTCATAAAATGTAATGCCAAAAGCATAATTGACAAAAATTAAACGCAATTCATGATATCAAATCTAATTGATATTTTTCATGCTAATTGCAATAAATCAAACCCAAATTCATAGTAAATTAAAATAATTTAAAGAAAATATCAAATTTGGCAACTTATCCACAATTCAATGCGACGTGTAATTCATCATAATTCTCTATTGTATTCATGCTCTATTTCATGAAAATCATCAAGCGTAGTTGATAATATTATCAGCAGATTCCAATAATCCACGCAAAATTTATAATTCGGCAACTTATGCAAAATTTGACGCAACATATAATTAATTAAAATAATTTATTTAATTTATTTTCATGTTCAACCATATCAAGTCAATCCTAATTGATGGTATTCATGATTAATTTATCATTAATTCAACAAACCCTAAACTCAACCTAAATCCTAAACAATAATTTTAATTTAACAAAATCAAAATCAAACACAAAATTCATAACAATATAATACGTTTACCTTTGCTTATAGAACTACAAAAAAGGCTAGGGCGATGATGATAGAGGCGACAACGATGGATTTTGAAGAGAAAAACGTCCTAGGATCCTTGTAGATTAAGAAGAGTTTAATTTTTGGATGTTTGATGAGTTTTTTAGAGAGAGAAAGATTATGGATGTTTGGTTTTTAAAGAGAGAAAGTTATGTTTGTCTATTATTTTTTATTTGAGAAGAGGTTTAGATTTTACAGAAGCATAATATATTAAGTTATTGTGTTTTTAAAGTACCACATGTTTAATTATTGTTTTTTTAAAGGATGTCAAGTATCTCATTATATCTGAAATAATAATATTTAGTAAATATTATATTTTAAAAGAGTTACAAAATAAAAATATATTATTTTAGGAAGAAAAGTTTTAAATGATATAATTCTGTCAAAAGTTGTAAAGTACCGTGCTAAATAAATAAATAAAAAAAATCGTAAATCGGTAAATGGGAATGGAGGAGTAACATAAAAAGGTCGACACTTGACAATGTCATTTTGTCACGTTGGAGTCTTGGAGAGTGGGCTGATTTAACCAGGTGGGGTCTGATTTGGTGGTGGCCTGTGATTTTTGGTTTCAAAGAATCTTAGTACAGGAACTGGTTATTACTTATTACATGCAGCAGAGGCGGTAAATGGTAATATTTGCTAAAGATTTACAGAGTTAACAAAGTGAGTGCAGTAAGAGGATTGTGGGGTTGGCGACTGCAGATCTTGTCCATAATGCATGCTCCACTTTCTTGGGATTGGAGCCCTTGCTTTTTTTACTTGTACTCTTGTGGAGGCAGCAGGCTCCATATTCCATATATCATCACCTTATTTTAATATATTTTTAAATAAAAAAATATTTTTAAAAAGTATTCAAAAACAAAAATTACCTTCTTCCAAACAATCACCAAAACTCCTAATTCATTTATCGTAACATTTGGTGAAGAACTAAAGATCACTCGGTGTGGTGATCTAAAATGTGAACAGATCTGCTGAGTTATGTTTTTAAAACCGGAAATGTTTACATGATATTATGCATGCTTAAAATGGTTCCAGCTATAAATTTTCAAGCAGCCTTGCTTGCAAACCTCTAGACGAATTCTTGACTGCTGGAAGTTCCAACCCTAGTTGTTGAGCATTAGGAAGTGACTGTCAAACGGCTGGTTTCTGAAACCCAAGCCTTAAGACCAGGTTAGTGGTTACCACTACAGTAAGATGCAATATGAAACAAGATCTAGGGATACAGTTTGACAAAATAATTCAGCAATAAAAATCAGCTTGAAATAGTTAAGGTGATGAACCGATTTTTAATAATCCTTCCTCCAACAACACGAACAAATACAAGATAAGAGACACCATCTATACACAGATTCAACCAAACTATTTGTAGTTGTAGAGCTTGGATTTTATGTGCAAATCAGGTCTCCACCACTGGTGAATTCCATGGGCTTCTCTAAAATCCTGACAAGGAGTTAAATTTACGATTAGATTTGCTGAAGGGATGAGATGGAGGGGTTCTGACTCCCTACCCGTTGCACTCATGAGAAGACCACCGAGTGAATTCTGGGTTGCTAATCTCTCAATAGCTCCAATTCCAATATCATCCATCTTCTTCCTGTGCTCAAAATACCCAATATATTCTGAGCAAAAGTGATCACCTGGATTGACAAATAGAAAAGGGACCCAAGCAGAAAGAGTAGCAAATGGGTCAACAGATCGACTATTCTGATAGCTCTTCTTTGTAGCAAGAGCAAGTCCTGCTGTTATCACACTGCTTGCAATCCGGAGTCCATGTTTCACTCGCTTATTTTTTATCCTTTCAATTGGGGCAGAGATGAATGGTGAATTAAAGAGAAATGCTTGAAGAAAGATGCCTGTCTTGGCCATGGTCTTTCCAGCAAGCAATGCCATTGCTGCTCCTAGGGAATGGCCTGCTAACCAGACATTTGATTTGCCTACTGTAGCAACCACATTTCGGACTGCCTGGATAGCAGTCTCAAACCGAGATGTCTCATGGAGTCCGTTTTTGATAATGCAGACGTCCAACTCAAGGTCCCGTGACACAGACCCTGGCTTGGTTATGGTGCCACGGAAGGCAATTACATAACGAGGGCTTTCATCAACTGAATTGTGATAATGAGATTCTGGAGGCTTGAATTCATAAATGGCACCAAAAATGGAGGAATCCACATCATCCACAAGTTGACGAATCAACTGGAAGTGAAAAAACTCCCACCATGGAGGAGCAAGAGCTTGGGAACCTTGACGTTTTACCTGGCGGTCCCGCTCTAGAATGCGGACACCCTGAACCAAACTGGCAGCAACAGATCTTCGATGATGTGCATTTTTCCTGCACAAGATCACAAATAACATTGTTTCCAACATGATCTTGGTACTATAAATATGCTATTTTACCTAATCACTATGTCGCTTAGCATTACAGCTATTTCATCAGCAAAGATTAATCAAAATTGCAGACCATCACAAAGTACAAGTAGAATATGGCCGCTGCATCACATTCACAAAATTGTACTGGCCCCAAAATTATGTGATGTTGTTTATGAACATGAGTTGGTAAATACAACAGGAGAATTATACCAGAGCATCAAAGAGCTTACCAGTCAACAACAGTTAGATGTAAGGGTCCTGAGAGGCTAAACTCTTCCCTCTCAGAGGCCATAATATCAAATGTAGATGTTGCTGCTGCTGCTGCTGCTGCTTCTTGATATCCACCAAGACGCCACTGCATTGCTCAGATAAAAAACAGTGAGTGGTTACCGGATACATAGATCACATGCCGCCGGGTTCTTTCACCAGAAAAATAACAAAGAAGTTAACCTGACGGCAAGTTTTTACTGGAACAAACTAAGTGTTGAACATGCAATATTTCAAAGTAGATGAAGCTGGTCAAAAAAGCCATCCAAGAAGAGCATTCTCCAACAAGTTAAAGTTATACAAAGTAATAAATCCATTTGAAAGATGCATAAACCCTCCCATACGAAAGTTTCCCCCATTCATAATACTTTTGCAGTTCCCACAAAACACAAATTCCTCCCATCAAAACAGAATTCATAATTTACAAGTTCACAAATTTTCTTCCATTAAAAATCTTTTAAAAAACATAAGTTAGGCTCACAATCTTCATCTCCACCAGCAAACAAGCACAACTTTGACAATGACCCTTGAGCCAGATTCATCAAAAAAGAACTGGAATTAAACTTAGAATCCCCCTCTGAACCAAAGTACAGAACAAAATGCTTTTCATTAAAAAAAAGAAGAAGCAAACTTAAAAAAAAATACAGAAACCAAATTAAAAAAAAAACTATATAATATCCCCTGTGCCCACGACAGTCCCTGCCAAAGTAATTTCTTTCAGAGAGAACTTCAACAATGCATTTTACAATATAAATAGCATTTCTAACAACCCATCATCACATGATTTCTAACGTAGCAAAATAAGAACGAAGAAGATGCTAACGTTCTAAGGAATTATGATGGGCACCCAAAGATTTCCATCTTCAATCTTCGTAAAAAATCAAAATGTGAATTAAGAGATGCTATAAGAGAGAGATACAATACCTGGATTAATTCAAAGGAAGAGCAGATCTGATGATACGTTTACTTTTCTTTCTTTTAAAGTTTTTAAGGTGGGAGATGGTGTGTCTTAAGAGTGGTTGTTGGCACAACAGACTCAGACTCTGTTTAATGAATAATGATGACGTGTTGTGTGAGTTTTTAAGGGTTAAGAAAGGGATTCTAAACGACGTTGTTTCAATTAAAGGTAGCATGGCACCCCAGAGAGTTTTTTGGTCTCCCATTATTTCTTTTCTCCCTGCAGTCACACCCTCCTCCACTCCCTTTGCCTGCAACAACTCTTTCTTTCTTCTCACTACGAAACACACTCAAATCCACCGCAAGATCACCCTCTCTCTTTCCACCACTACTTCAATTTCTCCCTCTCTCTCCATCTGCGGGTCATTCATCAAAGTTTCAGCCGGCACCGCCCGCATTCAACAATTAGAGGTATATTCAACTTTTTCTCCATTAATTTGATATAATTTATGTTAATTTATATTAATTGCTAATTTTAAAGAAGTTAGGATTTAGAATTAGAGATTTTTAGGGAAAAAAGTTTAGATTAGGTTAATTAGATTAAAAAAACATTGATTTGAGTCGTTAATTATGTTATTCTTTTAAGATAATAAATAATTTTAGATTGTTGTCGATTGTAATTTAAGGTTAGAATTAGATTTTAATATTAAATTTCTAGGTTAAATTAAGGATTTTTTCAAATTAGATATAAAATATGTAAATTAGCTATGAAATAATAAATCAGGTTGATAATTTCATTATAATGGCAAAAATTTATGAATTTTGATTTTCACCGATTATGTTACTGTTATGGTTTTGTTGATAAACTATGTACCTTGATTAACCCACGATATTGATAAATTAGACTTGTGTTTTGTTGTGTTGTTTGACATAATATCTAACAATATTGAAATACTATAATGGTATCATGTATAATAGAGAAAGTCACGAGCTCCTAAATGCGATATTAAATGTCTCTTAACAAGCTATCTAGGATATTATGTGATTGACTTAGCTAAAATATGCTTTAAATAGAAGTTGAAATTATTTTAAGAATGTTGCAAACTAGGGTTAGTTAAGCTCATTATGTCGGTGTATCCACTTGTAATAACAAAATTGTGAATTTAATGCTTGGGTTTGCGTGCATTAATGAGATTAATATGCTAGAGTTCTACTTCAATAATAGACTTAGATGAAAAAACTCTTTTAGTGTGAAGTTGACCTGAGTTCCAAGTAACATTTGGAGGATCACATAGACCTCACAAATAGTTGATCCATTTAGGTTAGGTGGTAATGAAAAGAGACAAACATCAATATAAGAAATTGTTAACATAAAACTTCAATTAGGTATGACATTTGCTTCATATTGCCATGAAGAATCTAAACCAAATGATGAAGATGATAATTGTCACATTAATAGAGTTAAGGAAGAGGAGGAAAATAGGTAATTAAGGGAAGATGAGAATGTTAAGCTAGTTAAACCTATAAATTAATACATGACTCCTCTTGCTCCTGAATTTGATATTATGAGTGGGCATGATCAATACAGATGCAGTGACTAGATTAATAGTCATAGTAATTTAGGTTTATCAGTTGATGAATTGAAGATTGGACAAAAATTCAAAAATAAGTTTGAACGTATTACTGTAGTTAAGTGCTGGTACATCAATAATTCATCGCAATATAAGGTTAGTCGTTAAACTAAAATTTATGTTTACTTACAAAGCATTCAGGAATTAAGATGCAATAGATAGCATCAGAGATATCATCAAAGATTTAATTCACGAGAGATCTCAAAATTAAAAAAGTCAGGCATATATCGAAACTCACTTGTTTTGCCATGTCATTGTCAGATGCACTCAAATGTCATTGACAGGGGGATGTTGATGATTGTGAAAAGAGACTGCAACACGCTAGTTGTAAATAACAATTGTAACAAGTGAAACTGTGTTACATTCTTAAATATTCCTGACCTGTTTTGTTTTGTTTTTTTTTAAATCTTACAAAAAATCTCCAACATAAGATCCGAAGAAGAATCAATTTCAAATGAATACTGACAACCTGCCATGTCATCTACATCCCTTTCTCTCTCTCCTACATGGCAAAAAAGCGCAGGTTTTTTTTTTTAAAAAAAAGCCGGAGGAGGGATTGAAATTGAATCCTGAATGAACTTTTCTTCAGGTTTCTTTGATTCGAGGAAGGAGATGAATACCGATTACTAATCAATAAAAATAACATAAACACCCCTATGCTAGAAACCGGGATCCCAAGTCCCTTCCACAAGGAGAACGATCCCATTAGATCACGAGCCTATTGGAGCAGTTCATGGAAGTTTAAACGTATCAAAATCTTTTGGTAGCTCAAAGGCTAAATATCATCTGCATCTGGCCTGCAATACTTCAAATTTTTAGGTGTAAACTCTTACCTCCTTTATTATTCATGTAAACGGTGAAGAAGGTGATGGCTTTTTTATGCCTTTTCCTTCTTTTTTTCCTTTTTTTTTTTTCTATTTTTTCTACTTAATTTTATATATTATTTTGATTTGCTACATTTAGATACACACGACTCACAAGTCAATACAATATATTATCTAATTATTTTTTTAAAATCAAACTATATTTTTTATATTCATTCAAGTTATCTTTAAATCAATTAAATTACGTTAAAATAACTCATATAATTTAATTTTAAACAGGATTGAACAAAAAGTCAATTACATCAAGATATTTCAGGGTTAGTCCATTAGACTTAAGACTTATTAACAATGTCTAATAATTCTTAATGGATTGAACATTTTTAGGTTAGCTTAGCACAGCAATGCAAACTAGCACATACTATATTCATAGTGATTCATATAAACGGTGAAGGCAGAAGCAACAAATTGTCACCTATGATATACGACTACAGTGGTCTTTTTGTTATATACTTTTATAGTGTGTGGAATCGAACAAAAATATTGCTCCCCTTTTTTCTGCTGCCCATGCCATAAATGAAATAATGACAGCTACAATTAAAGCCAAATTCACGCACAGGAGATGGATGATTCAAATGCTGCATATCTACTTAGACCAAGCAACTGCATCAATTTCTGCTTGTGCACTCCTATATAACTCAAGTCTCTTTGCAAGGGCAGTACGGCGCTCCATGACTGCTGGATCCTCGTTCAATAATGATGACAATTGCTTTTGCTGCAAGGATTAATTCCATAGTCAATTCCATTCATCATGGAATCATCTAAAATCGACATTGGCATCAAATTTGACCAGGAATGCATATAGATAACAGTTAAATAATGATTTTCATTCTGACCTCCAGTTTACCCAACTCGGTGAAGAAATGGTCGAGCAGGCTTCGTTTCGCCTCACGCACTTGGCAATAAACAATGGACTTTGGAATAGAGTTGCGTAGACTAGCACAGACCATATTGACATAAGACAAAACAGTAGATCCTGTTCACATATTGCCAGGAGAAATCCTAAGATCAGTAGTGAATCATGCAGAATTGATACCATAACCCACATTAAAAAAATATATATATATAACATGAAAATAGCTAAATAGCTGAGGATGTACATATCATCAATATAAGAAAGTAGTTGAATTCATTAAACTTACCAATTCGCCTAAGATATGAATCATTATATCTATCAAATATGGAATGTGTGGGGTTTCCACCCTTGTCAACATCCTGAGGAAGTTTCCGAAAAAAGTCCACTGTCAGGTAGCTACACTCCATTTCGACTAGCTGAAGTGTTGCTTTCTTGCTTGCTTGCTTCATTCTCTCAAGTGACTCAATAGCAGCATCACTGACCTCTACTCTAAGAGCAGGATACTGCTTCAATTCCTGAGAAACATCAAAAGTGGTATCATCCAACAAGCTGAAAAATTAACTGCAGAGGACAAATGAAGTATGATGAAAAAACAGGTCCAATGTAATCAAAATACTCCAGAAAATGGATAAAACACAAGGAAGATGACTGAGTTTGACTCAATCTTCTTCATGCAACATAATATTTAAAATTTTTGAATGGCTGGAATCAAATGCCTACAACAAATGAGACTGATTCTCAAAAAATGCCTTCAGGTGCCATTATCAGAACACATCCATGATAAATAGTAGATGTTTTAAAATAACGGAAAAGGTCGACTTTTGCTCGACCTCTATTAGGTGTTGCAAGCTGAGAGAAGCAGGAACTTTCATCCATGCATTCCAAGGTATTGGTCAATATTTTGTTCATTGCTTGTAAAGCACCATGTCAGGTCCTCAAGTCTTCTCTCCTTTCCTTCCCTTTCTCTCACCTTTTAAAATACTAGTAGGTACAACATTCGCACACATGACCAGACTGAGTTCAAAGCTGCATTCTTTTCCATTTTCCTAAAATGTAATGCCTCATTTCACTGACTACATAATGCTTAATACTGATACCAAAAGGTAATTCAACTTCTAGTATGCCACCATGTATTTGGCTGCTTACATAACAAAAGCATTTAAAGAAAAGGGGAAACTGTCATTGTACTTAACCATGCGCAGAACCATACCAAAGTCAATTCAGGGAATAAAAGCCCCCTTTTCACATAAATATAACAAATTAAGAACCTCTTTAAGCCTTGCTAACAAAGTGCACCAAAAACAAGGGCATAATAGAAGCAATTAGACTTGAAAATGATAGAAACTTACTATAGTCTCACTGATAGCCTTGTGCACCAGCTCCTTTAGAAGGGCATGAACCTGGATCATAAACAAACATGTATCAGCTAACTGAGAACCACTGCACCGAGATTCTGAAACTGCACATAGAAGAGAAAAAAAGAAAAAGAAAAAGCAATGACTCCTGCAGAGAGAACTAACTTTCTCCATCTATATTTTTTCCCTCCAAAAATCATGTGGGACCCTCTTCCCATCCTCTCTCTGAGAAGAGAGGACCTGCCCTAGGTGGAAGCCACATGCAGCTTCACTCCCTCTCAACTATGTTCCCCCTCCCCCTCCTTACCTTTTGCATCCCAGCCTGGTAAGAAGAGGGAATCCAGGAGGCTGATATAGTAAACATATGGACTAGGCAACCGGTTTATTATGGAGAGAAGTGTTTTCTGAATATTGGAATCCCAATTTCACATGGGAACCAATTCCTAGGGCCAAAAAAAATCCACTTAGAGAACCACATTCTGAAACAGATATTTAGATCATTTGAGCTGGCAATATCCATGATTACAATTGAGTATGAAGCCTAGAGGAACTTTAAACTGTTTCTTCCACTACAGTCTCATGCGAAATCATGAACTGTTGAGTTTTGGGGAAACATATGGCAGCTAAGTTGACTGTGCAACGTCAATTCAACCAAAGCACAGATGAAATAGAATGCAGCAGAAGTAAGAAATGTAACTTCAATCATGCCAAGGGAATGTTCAATAATTTTTGGAATATCATGCATACCGCATCTACAGCTGCCTCAGCAGGACCTCGGATAGAAACTACAGAAGATTCAATGAGACGACGATATCCTTGTTCAGGAGCTATCAAGTGAGGTTGATACCCATCAGCTTCAGTGATCAATTTCCGAATGTTTTCCATTGAAAGTTGCTTGTCAAACTGTAACCTTTTTAGAGCAGCAGGAAGCTGGTTATCGAAAACATTGTAAATTTTATCACCACCAGATCGGCTGCAAACAACAATTTAACCTTTCAAATTATATTTCTTGAAGAGATAAGTACAGAATATTAAATGTAGCACAAAATCAAGCTGGTCAGAGGCAAGAAAAAAATGAAGGATGATACATACACGCCATCAAGATGCTCTTTGTATATTTGATCAAAAAGGCGGCAAATCTCCATGATTGAGTACATCTTTCCCTGCACATCAAGCAACGATAATTAGTAATCCACATACATGCACAGAAGGGAAAGAGGGAGGAAGGGATATTCACTCTTCTTGAGCTTAAAATACCTATAGGTGGTTAAAATATGTAAAGTTAAATAACACACTCACTCCAGCATCTGCAGCAATAGGCTTTCCAAGACGACTCAATTCAGATTCAAGTTCTGCAATTGTTTTGTTGACAAGGGACTGAATGCCTGGGATTTTGGACTTGATTACAACTTCCAAATGCTGCACTATTAATCATTAATATTTAGGTTATTCCAATAACACTACAAAGCTTTTTGAAATGTATGAGACTTGGACATATCTAAAGTAAAAGAGAAAGGACATAAAGCTTATCACCCACATTTGACAACATCTTTGCTAGATGCTCTGAACCCATTCTGTGGGCAAGGTGCTTGTATTCTGGGGTGCTGGCAAAATACTCGCGCTCTCTATGCCGAGCAGCAATCATGTCAACATTCTTGTTAATATCTGCTTGTGAGCGATTCACCACACCGACCCATGGAAATTTTAGGCGATAAGATTTTCCTTCCAATATCTAAGAAGGCAAAAAAGTAGCTCATGATTGTGATAGTGCTGAAGGCATGTGACATCTCTAATAGAAAAACAAGGATGCAACTAAATAAAAAAACATGTAAAAGCAACATCAAGCAGGAAATTAGTGGATACCACAGCCACATATAAGAGATTTTGACAATTTTGAACTTTTGAGCTTTTATTATGCAGGACTCGTGTAATCCACAGTAACCACAATGCTTACCAAATTTTATAGCCGGTAGTTTAGGATAAGATTGGTTTTTTACTTTTTAGGATTTCTAAAAGTGCCGAGATTATTTTTAAAAGACAGGGCTATTATATATCCTTTTAATATTTAGTCTAGTTTCATAAATTTTCAATGACAGATTAGAGTATTTGGTTAGGGTTTGAAGACAAGCATATCTAGTATCTTCCTTCATTCTCCAAGCACTACAGCTACAGAACCCAGGTTAACCTCACAGCATGCTGGCAGTTGCCATCAGTTGCAGCATTCAAAACCTTATACTTGCTTCCCTTAAATGAAACATGAAAATTCAACTTCACATCTGATAGTTAAATGTTGACTTGATGCCCTAGAAAACCTGAATCATACATCTTAATTTCTTTCCAACTAAACAGTTCCGAAAAAGAACCTCAACTGTAATTCCCCTTATAAATCCCCAAGTATAAAGCGACCATGAATTTCCAAAATTTACCAATCCACGACCCAGCAAAAAGCATACAAAATCAGAGTACCCAAATATATAGAAGTATGTCATCCACTGAGGGAAGTGCTTCTCTCTTCATATAAAGCACTTCACAACTAAAACCGAGTAGGAATTATAATTCCCATGAGATAAGGACAAAAAGGTGAAGAGAGGAAAGTGATCATCATATGATTTAAGGCTCTTGAACATGAGATCTATTGTTACTCGTGTAAAATTGTGCTTACAAACATTTTCTAGCCAGATACTAATGAATTCTCAGCATCTACAGGGCTTAAAAACATACCAAGATGCATATAAGGAGCATCATTGTGTCTATACAATCAAAACAAGAAACTAATCCAACTTACATCAGCTGCATCAGTGCCCTTATCCATAAGATCGATCTTTGTCAAGACTCCCAAGGTCCTCTCTCCTGAAAAACAGAACAATGTAAGAACCAGAACATCTAAGGAGTTATATGAATGAATGTTTGTGCAATCAATGATATAAACATAGATTTTGATATTTTGATTTTTAAGTAAAAATATTGCACAAGATTACCTGTTGGATCCACTTCACGAGAGATTTTAATAGCATCAGAGGTGGCAAGATCTTGATTGGCGGGTGAAATGGCTAAAATTATACAGTTGGGCTGCATTAAATTTTAGCAAACAAAATAGCTTAACTTTGTGAAGTTTCATCAGATCAAAATATGAAAGAACACTATGGCATAAGAAAAATGGTAGAATATATAAAAAAACATGATTATGCAAATTTTCTAAGAATCATTTGCTTGCTAAGCTTCCAAGTGTTTTCATGAAAAACTTGCATCTACGAGAGTGAAGATATCCAATTTACAAAGGTATTCCCACAGGATAGAAGAAGTTAAGAGGAATGAAATGTGCATTACCTTCTCGATATAAGAGCGAACCATGTTTTCAATATCTTGCACAATACTGTCTGGTTGACCCTCTGCATTTGAAAATACATATTGGATAAACTGTTTATAATATAACCTGATAATGATGAGGTAGAGAGGGTGGAAAATAGCAGATATTTTTTTTCTTAGCTTTATGCTAGTTGATTCTCAGAATTTCTTAAAGTAACCAGAATGTTGTGTAAACGAAAGTTGAGTTGATATGAGCAAAAATATTTAGGGTCAAAGGTTTAAAATCCATATTCCGTTCATTTTCTTCAGCTTCCAAGTAACCTGAAGAATCGTGAAGAAGAAAGCATGCAGATAACTGGGAAGCCAAGAGTAGAAGCACAAATGCAACTCACCGACTGCTACTTTAGTAAGCCCAGGAAGATCGATCAATGTCAAGTTCACAACTGCCAAAATCCAAAAGAGTCATGCAAATTCAAAAGTAATGAAAAAGAGGGGGGGGATTAAATGTACGTACACGTGGTTAAATACGAATAGGAAAAAAAATCATAAACATGAATTTGTTTCCATAAGTGAGATACAAACCAGAAGCATGAACTAGACTCAAACTAGACTTACCATTAGGAGAGTAAATACTGAGATGAATTGGAACACTAGAAATTTGCTTTGTTCGGCCAGTCTCTCTATCAGTCTCGTCTTGAATCTCCCTCCTCACCGCAGCTACACGCGCAAATCATCATCAACAACCACAATTCAAACAACCACCATCCAACCAACGCAATGAAACAACCACAGACACAATATGATCACCAAAGATTTCCTATATTTATACATAAACAACACAAGATAGATAAAAGAAATGCACCGAAATCAGTAAATCTTTTCCTCGGGAGATGAAGGAACTCTGCGTATTCTCTACTTCCTTCATCAATCTTATGAAGCTGCAACACAAGTGGCCGCCGTGTAACGATACCTACAGGCACAAACAATCACATCACTTCTCATTCCAGTTGCAGAAAAAACCCTAAATAATTCGGCAATGAAAACAAGAGACACAATTATAAGTCAATTACCGGAACCACGAGGCAAAAAATCTTTCCCTACTACACTCTCCAGCACCGATGACTTCCCTGAACTCTATAAAAAGAAACAAAAACTGTAAGGCAAAAAACATCGAGGTCACAAGTTTGCTAAAGTGAGAGAGAGAGATTAGGAGGCGGACCTGACCACCGACGACGGCGATGGAGGGTAAGGAGTCCCAAAGAGTAGGTAAGGCAGTAGCTTCACCGTGGTCACCAAGAGCAGTACAAGCTCTTTGAATTTTATTAACTAAGGAAATCAAGTTCTCCATGACTGAATCGGAGAGGGTGATCAGGGGAGGTGAGGGTCTGATTGAGATCGATCAGTGTGAGCAGACAAGAGAAGGAGAAGCGCGTTTTTACTTGGTGGCTTTTGAAATGGAAGGACATGAATTGGACTACCGCTAGTTTACCGTACAAAACAATTTTGCGAGATTCTCGATGCACCAATATTCACTGCTTTATTTTTACACTCGTTTCAAAGGCGTGTTTGATCTCTGGGGCATCAAGAAAAAAATAATTTAATACAAAATAATTAAAAAAAAATAACAAGTTGAACCGGAACGTAAAATACACCCAAACAACCATCTAGATGGTGGTCCAGTGGTAAAAGCTTGGGATCAAGAGGTTTGTTTCCTCTGTAGTCTCAGGTTCGAGCCTTGTAGTTGCTCATATGATGGCCACTAGAGGCTTACATGGTCGTTAACTTCAGGGCCCGTGGGATTAGTCGAGGTGCGCGCAAACTGGCCCAAGCATCCACATTAAACTAAAAAAAAAATACACCCGAAGTAAAATCATTTTCAAGCCACGCATAGGAGACTCGATTCTTCCTTTTTGTTTAGACTTGAGCATGTAATTTCAATATTGTATGAGTATTGATCTGAGAATAAATTAAAGCTTTTGGATCCTCAACGATGACGTTTATGAGATTCGAGATGCTGAGATTTCTTATAGTATAATCTAAATTATTTATTAGGGTCCTTTGATGTCACACCATTTTTTTGTATTTCGTTTTCAAAAAACATGAAATCAATAATTAATATTAAATTTTTTTTCAAAACCAAATAAAATGTTATTAAAAAATTACGATAATATCTGGTAGTTTTACCTTTTTATTAACACTCGACCAAAAAAAATCCAAAACTCATCGAGTTTTTATTTTAATATATTTTATTTTTTAAAAAAGGGAAATGAAGCCAGATGATTGCCAAGTGTTGCATCTCAAGAATATCTAATGATATTTTGGACATAATACTTCTCCTCCTCTCACATAAAAATAAAATTAAAAACTAGAGGTAGATATCCAAATTAAAACACGGAGAGCATTTAATAATTTCTCTTTAATTTGTTTCGGAACACTATGCAAACTGTGTTTCTAAAAAATTTTAAATTTTTTTTGTTAAAATTTAATATGATTTGTGCTGATATCAAAAATAATTTTAAAAAAATATAAAAATATTATTTACATACATTTCAGCATAAAAAATTATTTAAAAAACAAAACAACCGCTACTACACTACCAAAAATACTTGAAATCAGTAACCTGTGGTCAGAAAATTTGAAGTGCTGAACAAGACAGGCAGATTCAATCACCCTTCCCCTTGCAGCTTCCACTCATGATAACCGCATAATCCAAGACTTACAAACCCGCAAACAAAGGTCACCTCTCTTGGGTCAGCAGGACATCTATTGTTTTCATGAACAAAAGTTCCAGACTTGGTGGTTTTCTGTGATTTACCATCCTGAAGCAAATTTAATGTTATCGATGGTATGGCTACAAATTGTTGCCTCCACAAACACGAAAGTGAAACAGAGAACAAGGGACACCAGATTAAAAAGGGTTCTTCGTTAGAGAGTGAATATCGATATGTTATCTTACAAAAATTGTCCCTATTCCACAATAGGGACAACAAATTGAACCTTTTAAACAGAAGCAACCCAGCATGGCACGGCAGCTTATTCTAGGATAATATCAGTCTGTGATAGATACGGGTATGAACTTTAGTTAGTGCTGTCAGAAGATCCATAGCCATAAGGGTTCTTGCCGGCCCAGTTCCATTGATCCCTACACATTTCATCAATGCCATATTTTGCCCTGCAAGATTACACATGTTGTGAGGAAAATATAGGAAATTTGACAAGATCTACTATAGATAACAATGCCAAAGCAGCTTTTATTATCCAGATATATGGCTCATTCTTAATTTTTCAGAATTTCATCCCCTCAATTACTTTTTGCCACATGGTATGCATCTTCACACTCACTTCCAATTCAATTCACGTTCTGCCTTCTCTGTTGCTGCATACACAATTTCAGCATCACCAGGTCGCCGAGCGGCCATTACAAGGGGAATTTTCTGGCACAAGAAGAAAGAACTATTAGGAGAAATAAGTACAGGCAATTTTTTTTGAAGAACATGGTTCGAGATATTTCCAGTTTCATCCATCCAGAGTGAAATTCAATATCTACTGAAGATTAATTTGACACAAGGAGGGGCAAATTGAAAGGGATATCATCTTTGGCTCCTGTCTGATTCATGTTTTCCTGTTTTCCTTCTACTATCATCGATGAAGTCTAACCTGGAAGCATCATACTCTTCCCTGCTATTTACAAAGCTCTAAACATGGGCACCCCCGCAAACTAGATGTGAGTGGTTATGTCATGGGCACAAGACCAAACACCATATTACTTCTTACTTTACAAGAAGCATATTATTCAATAAATTTCTCAATGCAACGACACAAGCAACAACTCCATGGCAGGATCACAGTTTCTCAATAGTGAAAAGCAATACAGAAACTTTAAGAAGATATGCAAGCAACACCAAAAAATTTCAGTACCTTTCTAGATGCCTTTTCAAATGCCGCAACCATCTCCAGAACGGATGTACCTTTTCCTGTTCCCAAGTTGTACACTTCACAACCTGTTGTGAGATGCACCAATCAGGTCCAATTTCATCAGATTTTAATGAGATGAACTCCAAGCAATGAAAACAATCAGTTTGAATGCACAACAATTCAAGAGGTACCAAATTGTGAGCTTGCAAGTTAATGCATATGAGAAAAAAATTGGGTTGCCATAAAGGAAATCGCATAAGTTCATACCTATATTAGCATCAGAGAGCTTACACAATGCAGCAATGTGCCCATCCGCTAAATCAACAACATGAATGTAATCACGTACCTGGAAAGACATAAAAGCCATCAAGAGGACTGAACATAAGGAAAGAGTTAGCAGCAGAAGCACACCTAAGCCTAGTACCAAAAAGAGGATCAAGTTCATAACCACCCTTTGATAGTCTTGAACCAAAGAAGACAGGTTCCACAAACCAATAACTCTGGATCCATCATGCAAAGTGGAAAACACAGTTTACAAAACCCACGTGATTGTGAGGAAGCCAGAGAGAAAAACAGCTACATTACCAGGTTCCTAGTTACACAAAACATTCAGATGAACACAGCCCAGTATGCAGATTTACTAATGAAAAGACTGTCCTATTTTCAAATATTTTTTTAATGCTCCTTAACCTGATTATTGCACAGAGTTTGAAGGTTTCTTGACAATCAACCGTGCCTGACAAGTTGAAATATTTAGAATTTTGAATGTGTAAATTAATCACAGAAATTGTGTTTGTGCTTCAAACACCAAAACAGTCGCACATATATGTGAAAAATGTAATAAAGGCAGAATGCTGACAATGAAAACATACCCCAGTGCCATCTTTAGTTGAATAATCAGTTCCATAAACGGTTAGATGAGGCCGCCTGCCAACAGCAACTTGCTGCACATAGGGCATGAGATTGTTTGGAATTCCAAGTGGATCCTCACCAATATGACCACTTGGATGTGCACCAACTGGATTGAAGTATCTAAGCAAAATGATCTTCCATTCAGAGTCTGAACGGTAGATATCACAGCAGATCCCTTCAATGAAGAGCTGAAAGATGAAGCTTGTCAGATGACAGCTACGTTCAAAGATAAAGAATCCATGCTGAATTTTTTTAAACACCATAAGGCAGCAAACTCAGTAAGAGCCGAAGAGATCAAAAGATATACAATTCCCTCTCCAAATATGTATTCTGGATGCATTTAATGAACATTATAAGCAAACCTTGGTTCTTCCGTATGGGCTGGCAGCAGACAAAGGAAACTCTTCTGTACATGGAACCTCCTTTGGGCAACCATAAACAGTAGCCGAAGATGAAAACACCAACTGAAAAAATAGAAAAAAAAATCAAAGATTATTCAAGCATGCCTTGACCTTTATATAACATGTCACATATAACTACAAATCAACCAAAAGAAAATTACCTGCTTGCATCCATGGGAAGTCATGACTTCTAGCAGGGTAATTGTTCCAATGAGATTGTTGTTAAAGTAAAGCAATGGTTTCTGCACACTCTCACCAACCGCTTTCAGCCCAGCAAAGTGAATGACAGCATCAAATCTGCAGCATAAACAGTCAACCAAATTTGAGAGAACGAAAATTAGAAATGCAACTACGATAACAGTGTTAAACATTATAATCTAACAGCACACATTAATCAAAATATCAAATGACACTTATTTCCACTATCCATGATCACAATAAAATAATATACAGCTGCAAAATCTCATATAAACAATTAAATAAAAAGGCTAATCATACTTTGTCCCGGCAAAAATCTTTTCCAGTGCTGGCTTATCCCGGAGATCAATCTGCAAATTTAATATACAAATTCAAATATCACACCATCCGTCGACAATCATATATATATATATATACAGTGCCCAGTTGTAAGTATAAGTGGGCCCACCCAGCCACAGTCTACATTTCCGTTATGTCCCACAAAAATTATTATCAAATCTATACAAAACCTAATTGACTCAAAATCACCAAAGATAATCATAATTAAACGCGTAATTAGCTAATTAATACTCAATCTAAACCACCAATTCTTTAGCAACAACAATAAAAAAAAAAAAAAAAGAGCAGTGGGTGACAGAAGGAACGAACCTGGTGAAAGACGAGGTTTTTACCGAAATCACCGGCGAGTTCTTTAACTCTTTTAAGAGCAATATCAGAGGAGTTGTCGAGATTATCAACAACCACGATGCTGTAACCGCCAAGTAAAAGCTGCAGCACCGTATGGCTCCCTATGTAACCGGCACCGCCGGTAACCAAAATACTCTTCGCCATGAAAACAGTAATATCCCGAAAAAGAAGAAAAAACGAGAGAGGGAGAGGATTTGTATGCTTATTATATATATAAAGGGAGGAAGTTAGCAAGGGAGAACGAAGTGCAGTATTTATGGAGGGTTACGTTATCGTGTTTATAAAAATAATTTTGAAGGAGAAAGAAGAGGAGGTGATCAGCCACGTGGTGGTGGTCGGAGTTTTGTCTGTTACAGGGATCTTTTTGTTGCAGAATGTAGTGAACTTCTTTCCTCAGTTCTAGATTGTATCATGTATTGTAAAAAAAAAAGTCTTTTTTTATATGAAACGAGAAATACAGTATTTGTATAGTAAAATCATAAAATTATAATAATTTTTTTAATTAATTATAAACTAATAACTTTAGCCAAATAACAAATAATTAAATAATATAATTAAAGCAAAAAGTAAAATAAACAATATAAAAATTCAAACATCTTAAAATATATAATTTAAATAAAAATTTATATACAGTTTAAATAACTTAAAAATATACTATAATTACATCCATAAAATTTTATTAATTAAGAATTAACAAATCTAATATGCAATAAGCCATGTGTGCAGGATAATAGTGATAACCATGTGTGATGTGCTACTTAACCAGTCTTTTTTTTTTTTTTTACATTAATTTGTTGTTGTTTTTTTTAATTATAAATGTTAGGTTAGCTTATATATATTTTGATTAATTCTTTAAAATTCTAAAATTAATGATTATATAATTTTTCAATGACCTGAAATTTCTAAAATTTAAACTAATAATTTTTAAAAAATAAATTCAAAATCCAACAAATTAAGACATTCGTTTGCTGTTGCAGGATAAGAAAGTGAGCTAACATGAGCCGAGGAGAAAGTCAACATGCAATGTGAGTTAACAAAGGTCAAGTGGGAGAACTGAGAGGAGGCATACTTTGCAGTGTCGTGTTGTATACTTCCACTCACTCAAGGACAAAAAGATAAAGCAATATCCAAAAGAAAAATAAAAAGGAGAGGGAGATTAGAATAACTTTTTTCTTTTTCGGCCCACATACACGCATGGCATAGAAAGCTCTTATATCTTTTATTAAAATAATAAATTTATTATTATTTATTAATACGTATAATTGTTAATTTATTTTATTAAATCCAAGTATAAACTCTGATATTTGATTTTTTAATGATAAGAAAATGCTAACAACTTTCACACTTTGTTCTTATTAAAAAAGAAGAAAAAACTCTATCAGCATAAATCAAACTAGTAATAAAACAAAAGAGCTGAGAGATGGCATGCTCTGCAGTTTCGTATATTCCTTTTTTTTTTAGTTTAACATGGGTGTCCGGGTCAGCTTGCATGTACCTCGACTAATCTCACGGGCCCTGAAATTAACTACCATGTAAGCCTCCAGTAGCCATCATTTAAGCAACCACATGACTCGAATCTAAAACCACAAAAAAAATAACTATCTTGATTTTAAACTCTTATTATTGGCACCATCTAGATGGTTGTTTCTAATATATTCTTCCACTCAGAGGACACAGAGATAGACAGTATCCATAAGAAAAATAAAAAGGAGAGGGAGAGAAGAATAACTTTTTTTCTTTTCTTTTGGCCCGTACACGTGTATGGCTTGCTGACAGCTAGGAAGCTGAGAGATAATTACAAATTAATATATCCGATCTCGCGATGCTGAAGGTTATTCATATATTTTAATAAGGAGATTATGAGTTTAGATATTCTATCAAAATAAAATAATTTACCAGTATAAATAATCCTTCTTGTTCTTATCAATCTATTTTTTCAATAAAAAAATATTGTTTTTTTTTTTTTAACAATGCACTTCATTTGGTAAAAATTGAAGGGAATTAGAATAAATATCCAATAGACTCTAAATGATCCTAAAAAACAAAAATGTTTTTAATTAAAATCTATTTATTTTATTAATGTGATTTTTTGGGAGTTTTTTTAATCATTATTTTTATTTTTTAAAGAAATAAAATATAAGAATCATAAAAGCAAGATTTAATAAAAAATAATTAATGGTTTTATTATTATGCTGAAAATCTATTGATAAATATACAAATAATACACAGGAACTTTTTTGAGAACGTTAAAAAAATCATGCAAAAGATTCAAAAATCAAAATTTAAGAAAATAAAAATAAAAATCATGAAGGACCGTAAAAAAAAAAAAAAAAACAGTTGATCATTTTATAAGAAAAACTATGATCTTATTCTTAAAAATGAAATTTTAAAGTTATTTATTTTCAGGATATTTTTATGTAACACATTTGATAATGTTACCAAGAAATGCTATGAAGTCATAAAATATAAATGTAAATTGAATTATATTTAATAAATTGATATTTTTAATATATATGAAAGAGCATAATGAGTTAAATAAATAGAGGTTAGGCAACGAGGCCCATGTGGCCTTTAAGGTAAAGCTTACATGCCTGCCTTTTATCTTTTCTCTTCTTTTTTTTTTTTTTTTTTTTTTTTTTTTTTTTTTTTTATGTTGGCAACTTTAAAAAGACAAAAGCAAACGTTGTGTTATTTGCTGTGATAGATAACGTGTCAAGTGTTTGTCCAATTTTCAACTACCGGATAGATAATTAAAAAATCAAGCTTCAAATTAAAAAAAAATATTATTTTTTAAGTCTGGTTTATTTTTTCATGCAAAAAAAAAAAAAAACGTTTTATGAAACTCTCATATAAAATGAAATTTGTTGATACAAAACATGATTTTTTTTCATAGCTGGAATGTTACATTTCCTTTTCTTTTGCATTCTAAGGTGACTTTTTCTTCTTTTTTTTCGAAGCCGAAGATTAAAAATTAAATAAGACATACTTTTTTAATAAAAAGAAAACTGTAAAAACTTTGAGGTTGACCACACGTTTTTTTCATGTTTTGTATTATGATAATCTCTTTTAATTTTGTTTTTTTACTATAATTTAAAATTTTATTTCATAAAATTAAATCATAAAATAATTAATTAAATAAAAAACCTGATATTGTGAAGGGGAGGTTGTTAATTGTTAACTATTTATTATGAATAGCAAAGCACTTAAAATGAGCTCGTTTTAAAGTGTAGTTACGGTTGTTTTTTAAAATGTTTTTATTTAGAAATGCATTAAAATAATATATTTTTTTAAAATTATTTTTGATATCAACGCATCAAAATGATCTAAAAACACTAAAAAATATATTAATTTAAAAAAAATTTTTAATTTTTTCAAAAAAACTTTTAAAACACAAAAACAATCAAACCATTTAGTAATGAGATTAACATTAGCTTATGATTCAACAAAACCTCTAGGACTCGAATATATGCACCTTTAAGGAGTTTTCAAGCGACAAATAATTAAAAGGTAGCTAAAGAGATTGTCTTATTTTTATTGATTTGATTTTAGATTATACTAGTTATTTCCTGCGCTACACTGCAATTTGGACCGAAAATTTCTTAAATATATATAGAAAAAAGATATTCAAGATGTAATACTTTTTTTTAGGTTTAGTCATTACATCCAGTATAAAGTCATTACATCCAGTATAACGAGGTAAATTTAAAAACTTCCAACTCAACTCTTTACTTGTCTCGAATTTTAAATTAAATAATGTGAAAGTTATCTTAATATAACCTTGTTGCCTTGACAAATCTAAAGGAAAAACCTTTAAGGAAAAAAAATCATGTTAACCATGATAAACACACCAAACCCCTGACCCCGATGATAGACTCCACTAGATTCAATTAATTTATTTTTTTATCAAATAAAAAAATAAAAAAAAAACAATTCACAATTAACAAAAATATTTAAGGATTTTAAAATCAATAAAAACCCAACGTTGAAGGATGAAAATAAAATAAAAATCAAAGGATAAAAAAGACACAAAGGTAAAAAAGAAAAGGGAAAAAAAAACCTAGATGTGCGGGGCTAAGTGCCCTATCATGTTCAAGCCTTAAAAAAAATAGCCCTCGAGCATGGGCATGAGATAGACCTATGTGTCTAGGTTTTTTTTTTTTTTTTTTTTTTTGTAATTTTAAGAGGTAGATGATAGATTGCCCGCCCTTATTTTTTTAAAAGAAGTAATGAACGACGCGTCGTCTATTGTGATAAATGACACATTATCTGCTAGGTAATAACCCAGATTTCAGTCACGACTATAATGGTCAGAACAATAAAAAAAGGTTAGGTTAGGTTGAAAACCCATTTTCACCTAAGAAGACATCTAAAACACAATAAAATCCTCTACAAACCATCTAATAACCCTAAAATCATCTAAAAAACAAAAATTAAATAAGTAAAAAATCTTTAAATTGAGCCCAATCTTTTTATTAAGGATGTTTCACCTCCATCAAATTTTTATCATTATTAACACCTATAATGATGAGTATTTTTTTTTTTTTTGCCTAAAAGAGATCTCACCGACCACCTTTTCTTTTCTCGCTGTTTTAAGATAAGTTTGTCTCTTCTTTCTCTTGTTCAAAGACTAAAAAATAGAGAAAAACAAACTTTGGAACAAAAAGAAAATTGTCGCTAATATGCCTAATTATATATTTTCTTCTTGTTTTACATGTTAGTCCTTTATCTTTAAATATTTTATTTTTATCACAATCTCAAGCTTAATTTCTTTCTAATTAGGCAATAGAATGATATAATTGAAAAGAAAAAAAGAGTTAATTGGTTCACTATTCATATGAAGAATAAAACCGAACCCATGTCTTTTAATTATTTTGTTAATCAGCATCATTATGCCTAAAATGATACTTAGGTCTAATTTAGCTTTTCTAACATGATGTGTAAAAAGCAGTAATGCCATTTGCAAGCCACACACCTACTTTTTAGACACAAGTATCAATTTCATGAACTGAGTTGCATGTTGTTTCATTGTCCTGGCTTCACACAAAAGCAAAAAGGAGTTCAGATCATCTCTTTAACAAGGTTTCCTCGTGTCATCTTGCCTTTCGTCTTGTTAAAATCTCACACTTTACATGCAAAAGGAGCTCGAATTCTCTACTTCAGATTAGCAGGTTTTGCAACCCGCAAAAATAAAAGCCAAAACCCTTTACTAATATCGGTTTGTTTCCAAACTACATAATACCATAAGAGACATGGTAGGGAGAGAAGAGGGCAAATCCCTGTCATCCTCAGCCACCCTCTCCTCTCATCTTCTTTTCCCTTTTCTTCAAAAAAATAAAAAATAAAATTAGAAACAAACTGTTATGAGTCTTCTTTTTTCAAATGACTGCCACAACTAAACCTAGAAAAACAAGAAAACAATAGCAAAAACAAAAACAAAAAGACAAAAATAAAAGAAATCCTTAGATCTAACTGATTGACTTTGCATATGCTTTGTTGCTTGGACCAACAGCAATGCTGAATTAGGTAACGAATTGCAGTGGCAATGTTGATTCAACCATGAAATATATTTGCCACCTATTTTAGCTTCAACCGACTTTTGACCAAAAACATATGCAACATGTAGTCGGAAAAATAAGAAATCCACTCACATGACTACTACAGGACATCATCAGATGGAGATGGAGACACCTTAACATCCTATTCATTGTTGACGTAATCCGGGATTCACAAAGGAAAACACGAATGGTTCTAACTTCTTTCTGCAGAATAATCAGAAATTAACTACAATAATAAGGAAGAAAATTATAAGCAAGTCCCCATATCTGTACAGACATAAGCGGTACAACACTCATCGTGAGGTTATCAATTTTACGATTTCCATTAACATACGTTAAAACACATAAGAATTACCTTTGTAGCTTGAATGAGTTAATTACTCAATGAGTTCCAGAAAAGTTTTCGGCTGTGACACCACCAAGCAGCTAGCCTCTGATCCTCCATATCTACGCATGGATGTGCAATTTATGGTAGTTCTGATCATGGGTTAGCATTCACGCTAGTATATTTGCTGCCTGCTTTTTAGATGATTCAGCCGAGCACATCTTCTTGAGCAGGGGCCTAAGGTATATCAATGTAACACTTCGCAAACTGGAAGTCAGTGGCTGAATTCTAACCAGAACCATGGCTAAACCTGCTCGGTAGGTACAGGTTGGGAACTAAGTAGTCTTTCAGCCTCATCATTCGCTTCAGCTTGTAGTCTCCATCTCTGCATCAAACAAGAATTTTCTTTTAATAAATAAAAAGAAAGAAGGAAGAAGAAGAAGGAGAGAGAATAAATGGAAACCCAAAGCAAACTGCACAACGAATGGATATCCAGATCATTTACACAGCTGGCCTCTTCTCTTTCTATTGATCTGTTTGTTTTCAAGAATCCAATACAGTTAAGCTCAAGAGTTCATGACCAAGTCACGTTTGTATACTCATTTCATAAAAATCCGAGTTTTTGCTCTTCTTTTGCTGTAATTTTATTAAAGTTTAGCTTTGACATTCTCAATCCGACTATTTTGCTTTCAGAGATGGTAAAGACTAAAAAAAACCTGCCTCTTCAAGATTTTCCAGTTCCATAATTTTCTGTATCTGTTCAGCAATGCTTTCCTGCAAACAAAAATTACTGAGTTCAGTAGCTTTATATCAGCATTGTGAGATTAAGGATACAAAGCAACTGAAATGCCACACACCACATTGCTCATTGCTTCAGCGGCAAGAACATCAGAGTCCATTTCAACTTCAATTTCAATCATGGAAGAAATCTGCAAGTGAACAGTAACCATCTTAACTGATCCCAATCTGGAAGCAGAAACTGAAACACAAATGTGTGCATTTGTTGGTGTTGAAATTGGGTGATGGGAATGAATATAGGGGGAAAAGGTTGAGTTTTCTTTTCTTGTTTTTTTTTTCCTCATCTAGTGTCAAACACATACTCTTGCATAGCTATCAATGAGTCCAATCAGTCCTTTGAGTGACTTTTCCAATCCTTCTCGGACCCTTTTCACCCTATCTATACGAGCACTGAGAGAATGAAGGGAGTGAGCTACAATAGGTTTGGAATGAACTCAGTAAATATTATGAACAGGATTACTGGAGTGTCAAGGGGGTTTCACCGATAAGAAAGTTCTCCAACAGCAAAAATTTTGTTCTCCAGCTGACACATCCGAGCCAACATCCATACCTATACATGCAACATATAGACATATTACAGCCATTTCTTTCAAATCTTTTGAGCACATCTGTTGAACTTGACGTTCCAACAATGTGAAACCTCAGTTAAGAAATTACAACCATATCAAGAAACTAATCACTGAAGTTGTGATAGTACCAGTCATGGTATGCACGGGAATACCTCTTTTTCAGCTGCTTCTTTTAGTTCCTTGATGCGAGACTGAAGTACATCATATTGAGATAACAGCTTCTGCTTGATTGCAGTTACATCCACTGACTTTTGAGGAAGCTGACAACATCAAAGAAATGATTATATTCATTTTGTGTTCTCAACAGAATCTTTAGGGTTGCAGACCATTTATGTCACTTAAACAAATTTAACTTCATTGAATTACAAGTAGCAGCTTTACAACAGTGACAGTCTAAAAAAAGCATGGAGGCATAGGAATCAGAGAATCAATATTCTGTTTAAGATGCAAATCGAGCTTGGACATAAAGGACATGCAAAAAACAAGGAAAAAGAAAAGCAGAGAGTAGTAGCTAAATGCTGGAACTTTAATGACATGAATAGATTAGGAGCTAGAAGAAAGTCTTAAGCCCATGTCTGGTATCTCAATGGCAGAGAATTGTTAACAGGAAAAAACCCAAGAAAACAGGAGAATGAGGCTCACCTGGTTCAATCTCGGGAGAACTAGTTTATTTAGAGTAGCTCCAACACCCAGAGAAGAAATAGCAGCAACTAAAAGGAACTGGGGCAAGCTGGGATCAATAATACCAGATGCAGCGTCTCCAGTAGCCAAGACAGCAAGAAGTGGAACAAGGACAGAAGGGTTAAGCAAGGATAACTTTCCATCTTTTACAGGGGCTCTTAACAGAAGTGACTCCCGATCATTTTCATGGTTCATCAGGCACAAAGGTTCTCCAGGGTAGACATTGGGCGCCTTTGGACTAAATTTAAAGGGGCCAACATTTCTATAAATATTTGATGGAGCTGCTGAAGAAATGGTCACCCTTTCACCTTCTTGTGCAGGAAGGTCAACTGTTTCAGTAGCAAATCTCTGTGCCCGTGCCATACCAGAAGGGGTCTGTACCTGAAAAGTAGAGATGCATTGAAATTACTAGAAGATGTTTAAAGGGAATGAACACAGAAAAAGATTGGAAACTTAAGGTACCATTTGAAGGTCTAATCAGGAGGTATTCTTAGTTAATATGAATTTAGTCCAGTGAATGGACAGTGAGAAAAGAAGCATAAAGATCAAAATCCAGGTCTCCATAATCTACTAGGACAACGGACAAGGATATACCACTATGTACATGGGATGGAAAAACTTGCCACATGGGATTGCACAAAGGTTGCTATTGAAGATGAGTTTTTAAGCATATAAAAAGCAAAATTTGGCATTAATGGTGTATGGAACCTAAGTATCCTATCTAGCATGAGGACATTAGATCAACTTGCGAAAATAACTTCCTGGTACTGACAAAAAAATATTCGACCATTTTGAACTATCATTACAATCTCATCCTGCAACTGCAGAGCTTTTTAGACCTAAGAAACATAAGCAGTGATGGCCATAAAAGTTACAAATACCACAACAGCCTGTATGTTTCATAAAACTCATAAAAGCACAAGAACCAGTTGACATTCAAATTCAAGAAAAACATACCACAATGGAGTGAACAGCTGCAGGAATACTTTGCTTCATTATTTGCAAAAATCTCAGCCCCCTTTCCCAAGCTGGAAGATCCATGCTGCGTTCGGCAGGAGTAGTTCCTTAGAAAAAGTGAATATCCCAAGATCAACACCATACTACTTTTATTGTAAAAAGGAATCTATCGGTTCAAACTGTACCTTATCAAATAAGAAACACTGGACTACATATTTTAAACTTTACAAACACAACGAACAGCAGGTAGCTTGATTGCAACAATACAGATGGAAGTAAACCAACCTGATTGCTTCTGAGTCAATACTAGTGATATCCCCAGAAACAAGCTCATACTGGTATCGGCACTTGGCACAAGATGCAATCTACAGCAAAAGCATTATATACTATCACCACAACATTTCAAACAACAACATTGCAAGCAATAAACTTATACTTTTTATGATCAGAAGCATCAGACCCTTCCCAAAATGGTAGCTTTTTTTCAGTTTGAGTCGACATTAATCATATCCCAATACATATAATAAAGATCACTATGAAAACCCCTTCCTTGTATTGAAATACCTGAATGCCATGCTGAGGTTGTGCAACCGCAACAGCTATCATACAAGTTGGACATCTCACTACCTTCCCGAACGGAACCTACCAAAACCACAAACATCCAAAGTTAATTTACTTAATTTTTTGTTTGTTTGTTTTTATTAATTCCTATATATATCAGCATTTACCTCTTCGCTAGGCGATACTCCAATGCGGCAAATATAATCAATCATCTTAAGAGCGTCAGAAACCTTCAAAGCCGCAGCAAGACCTTGAACTAATGACGTGTAAACACTGACATCCGGCCGTGACCATTTCCATCTCTCAATCTCAGTATCACCTGAAAATCAAATCAAATAATAAAATAAAAAATTGAATGCTACTTATTGACAACAAACAAACTACCTTGGTCGAAGCTGGAACGCATAGCGTAAAAAACAGAGAGAGCCAAATCGGCATTGCAGCGATCAATGGCGGCCGTTATAATACCACAACAATCTGTGACACTAACTAAACCGTTGCTTCTGTTAGTAATTTCGGCGATAATTTGTAATGCTTCATTGGCGTCTTTAGCAGCGGAGACTCTAGAAAGTGACTCTTCGTTTAGTGATAAAACAGAGTTGGTGTTGTCTACGATGCCGTTATCGGATTGGCTTAGGGAAAAAGGGAGTGGTTTTAAAGACGGTGTTCTTGAAGTGGAAAGGAATGGAGTGGTTTTATTGAAAGAAAATACGAGGGAGATGAGAGTGGCTGTAGTAATGTAGTTTGGTTTTGGAAAGAGTTTGGAGACTGGAGGAGGAGGAGAGTGTGAGAACAAGAGAGAGAGGCAGGAGGAGGAGCCTAAGTTTACTGTCATTTTTCTTTTTTCCTTCTAAGAAAAGGAAATTTGATGAAAGAAAGGAGGGAGTGAGGGAGGGAGGTTTTTGTTTTCTGGCGTAGTTTGTTTGTGGTTACTGTTTGGATGAAGAGATCAGAAACCAGAGGCGTGCGAGGAAGGACAGCCACTGCGAGAGACAAGCGGGGGCTTTATTCACTGTCACGTGGCTGATTACTTAAATTCGATTAAAAAGAATAATAATTTTGGTATATAGACAAAATATACCGGCTGGAGCTGCGGGGAATCGAACCCCGTGCCTCTCGCATGCGAAGCGAGCGCTCTACCATATGAGCTACAACCCCGACTTGTTGTTGTTGGTCAATACAGTTATTATTTATATTAATAACTTGAGCTTATAGATGGCTTTCCTAGTTTCCTTCCCCAATGTCGCCGTTAGTTGACAGTTCCCCGGCCATTTTGCTTAAAAGTTCCTCTTGTGCACTCTTAACATCTACCGCTCAGAGAATCTAACCTATAATTACGCCAAGTGACACTTAACTCATTAGAAGATTGGAGTATAGATGCAATCTCATTCATTCGTACACCGCGTCCAATATCTATATTAAAATAGCGTTTAATTTAATATTATAATAGTGATGTTTTTGGATATTTTTATCCTATATTTTTAAATTTATCTTTGAAATCATAATCACCCCTTTAAAATAATTTAAAAACATAAAAAAATATATTTTTAAACAATTAGTTTTTTTAGAATTTTTACCAAAGCCTAACACTACCTAACTGCTACTGGGCCTAAACGCTGTGGTACGCTAGGGTGGCAGTAACTAAACTGGTTGGCATTCCAACCGATCGTCAAATCAAGAGCATTGAATATCAATGGGAGACGGGGAAGTAAACATTAGATTCGATAGGGAATAGCAACAGACATCGCTTTAGCTTTCGCTTCCTATCATAAACTCTCAATCTTTGGCATCTCTCCGCAAAATCACTAAAACATGGCGCACCAATTAGAGATTACCACAGGTCAAACAGTGTTTTTTTTTTTGTCATTGTAATTGCAATTTGCTGCAGGAGGGAGAGGTAAAAGCGACAACAGAACAACTCAATTATCTCTCAAAAAAGTTCCAAATTCCATCCATCTTCAGACTTGATATCTGCATTCACCAGGCAGTGGAGGACAAAAACCATGCATTCGACAGCAACGAGTTAAGCAGTGCTTGCAAAGGTGGAAAAACTATCAACTACGAATTTCTGAGAAGGCATGAATTGCATTAATATCCTGCAACTGATATACAATGCCACTAGAAAATACCATGCTGAAAATAGTTCAAGATGACGAGCAAAAAAGAAAATTTATGGAAACCTAGGTTTCTGCAACAGAAGCACACCCCAACTTGAACAAACAGGGTCCACAGAGAAACTGAGAAGGACATGATCACAGAAGACTCTGCTTTAGCGCCACAAACACCTACTCTGACTGGCATGTTACAAGAGTTTGTATCAGAATCGACCTCTCGCCCATGGCACCCTCGGCTGCCTGCCGCCGCCATTGTGTTGCACAACTTTGTTTTGTCTAGACAAGACTTTCATCCTCTGCTCCTTCATGTTAGCAAACAGTGAATCCAATGTTTGAGGCCTCTGCTTAGCACCTCCATCCCCCTGCTGCTGTTGTTGATTCAGGCGTGGTGGTGACTGCACAGTGATGGCAAACATCAGCATCGTATCAATGCATTAACAACAAAGTATCAGCGTTATTGTCGCTGCTGCACACCCTAGCAAATCACCAGTGGTGGACAGCAACCCTAAAAAGATCTGGTGCGTTGTTTAATCATGTCTTGCCCAAAAACTTGTTGCACCTATATAGGCTGCAGATGTATCTAACAAAATCACAACTTGGGATGCAAGAACTTCAAAAATAATAGTGGTAGTGGTGAAGGTGATGGTGCTAGTAGTGGTGGTGGTAGTGACAATGCATCTGCCTAAGAAAAAGATAGAATCTTTAACAGAAGAAAACCCTGAAAGAAAGCCAATGAAGCTAAGAGATGAAAAGAAAGTACCTTCATAGCAAAGCCTCCATTTGCAGCTCTCCTCTGGACTGTAAAACCTCCAGCCCTGCATCCAGAAACAATAAAAAATGACTCTGCAACTAGGATGAGTATCAAGCACCTGAATCCAACATAATACTCTCCACTCTGAACTGCTAGCACCACCATCAATCAGATCTTATGAAAACCACATGAGATAAATTCCACTTGGTTGAGACCTCATATTCTTGACATAAATGTTCAAATTACATTGAATTAAGAATTAAGACAAACCATTTTTGCAGACAACAGTCACATGAATAAAAAAAGTGAACATTCTTCACAGCAGTTTTTCCTTTTATACTCAAGAAAACTTCAAAGTAATGGAAGCTTGTTGGGACTCTTTTAAGTCTATGCTATTTGCAAAAACTGAGGGTAGGACCTCAACGCAGGCAGCAGATCTGAAGAATTATGAGGACCAATTCTCGTGCTGTCCATAAAAAAAAATACTCCAGGCCCAGGTCAAGAAACTATCCATCACCCACAAAAGCCACAGAAAAGCTTGTGCTGGTAAAGAAATGATTCTCCTGCCAAATCTTAAGAGTACATAAGCTTCAAAGAAGGCATATTCTAGAAATCCAGTCCATTGCATCCCTCTTTATCACTCAGAGCATAGAAATTCCAAAACACAACTTTTATTCTTCCAAGCAATAACTTGTCCCATGTTTTGAAACCAAGAAGCCTGTTAACTCCATCTCAGCAACCAAAAATTGGATCAAAACCAAGTCATGCATGTAGCAGATGAGAGATCAAAGAGACGAGAACAAGGAAGTCAATCAAATTGACTTAAATGAAAGAAAATTCCAGACTTCAAATCTCCTTGACACTACCTTCTAACAGCAAAGGATATGCACCTTCATTGGTTATCCACCCATTCCCAGGAAAGAGTAAAAAATTAATGAGAATGAAGACTGAGAATGTGAGGTAAGCTACAGCTAATCACATCAGTTGAAATTCAACCTAAATGCACAAGGAAACGGGCAGAGACCAGTGGTAAGAAGAAGCTGATGACCACATATGATAACACGAGTCAAACCCTCCAAATGATGGAAATACACCCACAAGGTAATAACTATCCACTTAACACTGCTGGCAGACAGGAAGAGAACTGTTCAGTAAAGAAATAATTCACAGAACACTAGTAGTCATATGCAAAGAATGAATTTCTTCGCAAAATTGCTGGTCAAGAATCACCTCAACTGATTGGACATCTTTTCTCTTTTCATACCCGTTAAGCCTGTCTACTGTTTTAAAATACATCCATTTTTTTAGCGTGTTTCATAGCCCATCTCCAAATAAAATCTCTATGATCACATGCAAACCACTTTTTACAGCCAACCCAAATGACACATCCATATCAAAACAGGCAAACCAGATCCAAAATGTGGCGATTCTATTTGGGTGATGTGAATGGAAGCCATCGATAATTAGTATAACTCCAAATGGGCCACTTGTAACACAACCAGTCACATACAAGAAATCCACAACACTATGTGAGGAAACTATTAAGCAGAAGACCACATGGCAGACAGAGTTCATCAGATTTACCTGCAACAAGTCCACAATTCAATACAAAAAGATAAGATGATTTCCTGTTACCGCTGACATCATTCCAACTAGTCAGAACCAGTGTTCTTATATAAAGGAGCAGTGTGAAATTGCATCGCATTATACCTTGCATGGTTTGCATTAGCCATGAAATTACGACCAAAACTTCTATTGCGAAAGGGAGCAACAGCAGCCTTCCTTGCAGCCTCAGATGTTAAAGGAAATTGATTCCTCTGGAAATTTGACCTTCTTTGAGCCAAGGCAGCCTGATTACCAAATTAAAAGCAAATTGAGAGTAACAATAACTGGGTCAGTAAAAATAGGTAAAATATATGAAAAGCTAACAAGTGCTAGAAGCAGCTATTTAACCTGCCGAACCAAAGGCCTTGAGTCCATATAACGCCGCATCTTTAAAGCTTTTTCATGGGCAGGGTTGTTGAACATTTTCTGATTTTTAATCTGTCCGAATTTAAAAGACATGTCATCAATCACATCTAGAAAATCTAAGAAAGGAGACAAAAGATGTTCCAAGAAAAGAAAAGTTCCCTACTGGAGCCCTTTGCTGCTTCTTGGGTTTAGCTGTATTTTTAGACATTTTGATGATGTCATCTAAAAAATAAAACAAAGCAGAACTATATCCATGAGAAGTCCATTCACAAGGAGAGAGAAAACACAATCAAGTTAAATCATTAAACGGCAGATTGGCATACCTAATGGCATGTCCAATTTCTTTTCTGTATTTGCAATTTCGTCATGAGTAAGTGGTTTAATGGCCATCTGCAACAGGAATACAAAAAAAGTCATTTATAGAATACAACTATTTAGAGATTTTGAAAGGCTGACAAATAAATGTATAACACCACAAAGCATGGACAAGTCTGTAAATTCAAAAACATAAGTTAGAAAAGGTAGAAAAAACAGCCTAAATGTCCCCAACAAGGGAAAGAACCAGGCAGCAAACTCAATCTTTTAAGCTTAAAAAAGGCTCTGTTTCTAGTTATTCTAAAACCCTAAATCAAGGAAACCGAGAGCTCTTCACACATAATCATCACAAAAACAACAACCACGTAGCATTTCAACATTCGTTGACCAAAACACAGCCAGGCATAACAAATCGACCAAACAAGAGAAACGCATGGCATAGCTAAAGTATACAGAAAGGTCAAAGGATCAATGCTGTATAAAATCAAGGCGTAAAGGTTGCTGTGGTTACCGATTTGCAGCAAGAAATTAAAAGGGATCGTCGACAGAAGCGAAAACCGAAAGAGAAACTCGGGTTAGGGTTTCTAGAAGAAGAGGAAACACATCGGGGATTCTTGCGAGAGGAGGGGAAAAAAAGGGGATAACGAAGACGCGTGGGATATTTATATACAGAGAGCGGATTTTAATTGGCAAATTAAAGCAATGATTAAAAACAGGTAATGAAATAATTTATGTTTCAAGTCCGCGTGGAAATTAAAGCAATTATTGGGTCACCTCTGGGGGTTCCGTGGGTTACCCATCCGGTGCGGCGCCGTAGGGACGGAAAGCAGGCAAGCAGCAAGGGGCTTTATGTGGCTGTATTTGGTTGGTTATCATGTAGGACAACAGAGGCCAATTGAGATAAAAGTAGAAAAATAAAAACGAGGGAATTGAATGCTTATCAAATTGCAGATGCAAGGAGATTTGGTGGC
This sequence comes from Populus simonii, assembly GCA_007827005.2. Taxonomy (NCBI): domain Eukaryota; kingdom Viridiplantae; phylum Streptophyta; class Magnoliopsida; order Malpighiales; family Salicaceae; genus Populus; species Populus simonii. The sequence goes on along the minus strand of CM017466.2, from coordinate 16,607,670 downwards.
TGTGTTGATGACTTTTCCTCGAGACTGATGTTGGGATTATATTTTATGGGGATCCTTGCTTTGCATGAACCTCAAAAGGAGAAAGGAAATGCAACTCAGGCAGACGGATCCTAATCTCTCTTTCTTTTTTTGAAGTATTATTGACATTTATCAGCCAACCCATACTATGTAAACGCCTTGTTAGCATGAAACAGTTGCATATGCCGGGCCAACAGAATTATTTATGTTTTGCTTGGGATTTTGAGTTCTCAAAATCATTGTTTGCACAAGAATCAAGGTTACCAATACACTCATTAACCATCAATTTAGAAATAACTCAGTGCTAAAAACTTGAAATCAATTTTTTTTTATTTTAATGATTTGAGTCTTAGAAGTGCTAATATAATAGTTACTAAAAACTTATATGGTTAAAAGCTTATATGGTTATTAACTTTAAAACCTATAAAATTAACTATAAAAATTCATCGTAACAATAATATTTAAGAATACAGCAAAGGCTGTTTTTTAAATTAATTTTTGTTTAAAATATATTAATTTTGAACACGAAATCAAAAGTTTTCTGCTGAAAAGTGTTCCCCAGCAGATGGTTTCGAGGTTGCGAGTCGAGTAAAAAAAGAACCATCAGGAGGATCATCTTGGCAACCCCAAGCATTATTACAGGGTGTGCCTTGATAAATTTAACTAGAAGTAAATAAGCAACATGGAGTCAGATAGAAGTTCCATGATTGGTAATTCGTAGCGAAGGAATTTTGTCACTCACCTCTCAGCAAGAAATGATTTTATTCTAACAATTATGTCCATCCCACTCTTTATGAGGGACCTAGATCTCTGAAGAGAGATGCTAAAACAAAAAATACTTATCAGTTCACTCCATAGATCCACTTCTCAGCATTGCTAGTGTAGCTAACCAATTCCTCTGGTTTGAACCATAAGTTAATCTCATCCTTGGCGGTCTCGGGTCCATCACTTCCGTGAATGACATTTCTACATGAAACAAACCAGGGGAAGATTAGCCTATGTAAATCAATTACAGACTAAAAAACATGAAACACAACTATCATGCAGGCTTCCAGCTGGTCCCGTAATACTTCACAGTCAGTTACCCGATAAATAAATACACAACAGCACTAATATTACACAAGGTCAATCAAGTGAAAGAGTCGCAAGGTAATACTATACAATCACGAGCTCCATGTAACATATCATAAGATCCAGAAAACTAGATATTTGGACTAAATTCAGTTACCCTCCAATAGCAACGGCTAGATCACCCCTGATAGTTCCTGGTTCTGATTTCTGAGGATCCGTTGCTCCAATAAGTTTCCTACCATATTTGATCACCCCTTCTCCTTCCCATACCTGCATGAGTTGGATGAGTTCAATTATGTCAAGAGTAGACATCAAGTATTAAGGTAAAAATTCTGCTCTTCCATTTTCATACCATGGCAACAACAGGTCCTGAGCTAAGGAAGTCACAAAGACCATTAAAGAACGGTCTTTCCTTCAGATCATGATAATGTTTCTGAGCATGTTCCTTAGAAGGAACCACCACTTTAATTGCTACAAGTTTAAAACCTTTTCGCTCAAAACGAGAAATGATTTCTGAAATCTGGAAGAAAAATACATGTCAGAAAACCTACACATCAAAAAGCAGTTCCTGCCCCAATCAGAACACTGGGAGAAGCAAATGCTACCACCTAGACAGGTAAGACAACAAAATTTTGTTTAAGTTGATTGCATCAGTGCACTCTAAAGAAGGTTGCCAAGGACTAGGGTTTTAAGATGCCAAAATTCAGATGCTTATCTTACCAGCCCTCTCTGCACTCCATCAGGCTTGATGGCAATGAAAGTTTGCTCCATCTGAATATAGAATGAAGATTGAACATTAACAGAATGACAAGGAAGGAAGAAAAGATGCACAGTGAGTAGGTGACAGTTAAAGACACGGATCAAATGCTTATTAGATTACCTGAGCAGCATGTGCCTCCTGTTCTTGGAGCATATAAACTGCAAAAATTTGAAGAAAGGAAAGTCAAAATCAGTATTTAAAAAGAGGATAAACTAATCAATAATATCATGCAAGCAAAAAATAATTCATAGAGCATACTATTATATGGTGACTCTCATCCTTAATTATCAATATCTTCAAGAGATATAGACATGATCAGCCTTAAGCACACACTAAGAAAGACATTTTTTACATTGTTTAGGTGAATTTTAGGTGTGAGATAGGCAAGGATACGAAAATCTAAGGTGTCTCCAACTCTATGTTACTTCTTCCACATTTCCATATTGCTTGACAAGCAATTTTCACAAGAGACACAACTTCCCAAATGAAAATGAAGATTTAATGGATGTCATAAAGAAGGCTGGATGGCTGGGTGGTCGTGAGACCACAAGCTCAAACTGGTGAAAGGACAAGCAGAGAATGTATGATAGCACTAACATATTCATGCATTTTGGAAGTCAGCTGGAATGTCAGGGGAAATTTAGGGAAGCTATCAAGTCCCATGCCTAAGATTTCAACTGTTACCATGCTTAAGCCTAAGCACGGAGTGATTATTCTAGAAGAGGTCCTGAAAGTCACTGTGCTAAAAAAAACTTGAGCAAGGAACAAGTCTCCTCTTCCTTCATGCATTTCTATGCTGAGGGCTCCTTTCCTTTTTTCAGGTGAAATATGGAAGAGCTAACACAATGCTTTTGTACAAAGAAAATAAGTAAAATTCCAAATAAATAAAACAAAACATTTTTTCTTTTCTTTTTGTATCAGGAACTCCAGAAGAAAATGTTTATGATGATGTGCCAAAATACATGCCAAAATTCCAATTGGATCGAAAAGACATGCAAAATCCATATTAAACCACAAAATAAAGAGGCCAAAAGTACAGTACTATTTTTGGTCCAAACCTGCGGCAGGAAATGCAAGAGCCCCTGAAATCCATTGCCTAGCCACATTTGAAGAACCAGTCCTTCCATAAACCGAAGCTAGGAAAGGCAACTTTCCACTGAATGAAACTGCTGCTGCGACAGCTCTCCCTTCTACAAATAAGACAACTCATAAGGGGTAAGAAAAAACTTTTCAATCCTGCTCACATTAAATTTTTCTACTACACATATAGCATGCATTCGTGCTTGTGGGATGAGAAAAGTTCAGCAAAAAAGCAAGAAAAGAATCGCCTTTTACGCCATAAACACATGCTTAATGTCCTTTTTCACAACTCAGCGAGGAGCAAAATAGAAATTCTTGTTGCTGATGTTTACAGTGACAAAGCAAAATCTATTTGGTAGACAATCACGAAATTAAATTAAAAGATTTCCACCACGAAATTAAATTAGAGCCAAAGTGATTATAGAATATCAAAATATTTCTATTTTTTTCTTTTCCTTATGCTCACCAAAATCATAATTCCAATCACAGTATTAATACATTAAACCCTGATTCATAAGCCTAAATACGAAAAAAAAGAAAAAGAAAAATTAACCTCAATCAAAAGAATTACACCATCTCTAATACGCTTGCGTACACATGTTAATTAACAACTCAAAAAAGATAGACAATCACATAAACAGAAGCATTTCAGTAAATAAAAATCGTAACATTCAGATTTAAGAACAACAGCAATAATAACAAAATGTAAACAACAGGTAAATAAAAACAGAAGCAGAATAATAGAATTGTAAAAGAACTAAAAGATAATGGATTATATTACCAGAGTAAAAGCGAGAGCTTTTAGAGGCTGAAGAGAGGAGAGACTGTGCAGCTCTGGAAGCAGATCTCCATATCTTAGGGCTCATTTTTATTTATATCTTTTCGTGAGCTTAGCAAAATGGAGATGCAGAGAGAGAGAGAGAGAGAGAGAGAGATGATATGACAGTGAGAATAGAGGGAGTGAAAGAGCTATGGTGTTATAGAAGACAGCTCAAAGCCTCAAACCCTACCCGAACTGTGGGAAGAGGGGATCCATCAAATGCAGTAACTGACTAACGGTTAGGATATTTAGATTTTTTTTTTCTAAGGTGATTTGATATGCTGTTAATTCGAACATTTTTCTTTTTTGATCTTCAAACCTTAGCATGTGTAGCAATGTGATCCACGAGTATGCTGTGTTGTGCTGTCCCGATTGGAAAAAAAAAGGAGAAAATTGATGTGAAAAAGATTTTTATAAAGTGAATCATGATTACAGTTTTGCTATAATTATATAATGATAAAATACTTTATTTTATTGGTTTATGGTCTGTTAGGAAGAAAAAGGTGGGTGTTATAAGTGATGATTACAACTTTTAAAATGTTTGGAATGTTCTTCTTTACTTTTTTTTTTTTTTTCTAAATGATTAGAATATTATCGAATTGGTTTTGTTAAGTTAATTTTTTTTTTTTGGAATCCATGACGGATTTGCAATGCATAGTTATATTACTATAATGAGTTCATAATTATTTTTTGTTATAGCATTTAGTTAATGATTAGATTAATGGCTTGTACTATTGGCTACTTAGATTTTTCTTAACTTAAAAAAATGCTTAAACAAGGTTAGCATATTTAAAAAAGCAAGAAAAAATTGAGATTTTGTTCATTGACTCGACCAGAATTAATAGATTAATCTAATAATATAATTAAAAAATAATAACAGTAAATAAATTGAACTAAACAAAAAAATTAACTATGATTAACTACAAAAAATAAACGTTCGACAATATAATGGAAATATATACTCTCACTGTTCTTAGAAGGTCTTTATTATCTTATTGAATAACAAAGAAAAAAATTAAATAAAAATGAGATAACTTCATGTAAAGAAAAATGAAAAACAAAATCTAAAGTTTAATTCACAGCAAATCAAATGATGAAGTTGAAAAAAAAATTACAAAAAGAAAAAAAACAACCTACCAAAGTCAGCCTAACATATCCACGACCTGGTCGTGAAACTGTGATAAGTTCATAGAAAGCTAACTGAATAAATAAATGAATCTTGATTTTAAAACCAACCAAATGTTAAAGGGCGAAATTGAAAAAAAAATAAAAAAATTTGAGTCAACCTGACTTAATCCGCCAGATACACAACCCCCGACATGAAATTGAGATAACCTTATAAAAAAAAGTGAGAAATTAACAAAGTTCAATCCCCAACCAATTAAATGTTGAAGAACGAAATTGAAAAAAAAAATCAATTTTAAAAAAGAAACTAAAAAAAAAAACCAAAGTCAATTCGGGCTACTCTTCCATATCTTTAACCAAGTCATGAGATCGGGATTACCTCATAGAAAGCAAATTCAAAAAATAAATCACGATAAATTTTTTCCAATCAACCAAATGACGAGGGAAGAAATTAAAAAAAAAAACAGAATCCAAAACAAAACAAATAACATTTTAAGGAATGATAACCAAATTTGACATAAAAAATAAAAATCAAATGTTAAGGGCTAAAATTAAAAAAAAAAACCAATTAAGAAAATGATCCAAAATAAAACAAATAACAATCAAAAGAATGATGATCAAGTCTAATGTAAAAATAAATAAAACCAAATATTGTTGGAGCCTTGTTGTCAATATGTCGTTGATACACACCGGACCATCAAAAGAGAACTTGTGTGCACCACTTTGAATTCAATTGCGGGCAGCAATGTTACGCTATCAGATGAAGTTGCATGTGCCACTAAACTGTGATGACTTCAATGTACGTACCAATACAATTGTCTTGCCCGTCCTTTGTAGTCCTTGGAATTATTTTTATAGCAATAAATACTTATTTTATAAAATTAATCATAAGACACATGCAAAAAAATTCCCATCATATCATGGGTTCCCCATATATAGCCAACAAAAAAAAAACCATCTAGTATAATAATAAGAAAAAAAAAACTCAATGTGAAAGAATGAAATTAAAAAATAAAAAATAAAAAAATAAAAAAAAGGGTTGAATCCCCCTTTATTCATACAATCCAGTACTTGATGTTTGCAAGAAAAAAGAGCTCAATATTTGTTCAATGTTCAAATTCAATCCCCATTGCTTTAATTATTTCAATTCAATTCAATTTCATTTTTTTTTTAAATGGAGCATAAATTGAGAGTCGATTTTCTTTCTTGACATCGTAAGTAGCCAATACAAAGCTAAATGAAACAAATAATCAAGTTTAATCCTAAACTAATCTAATAAAAAAGCATTAAACTAAAATAATAATAATTAAGTAACAAAAAAAAGTAATTAAAATGAAAGAGAAAATGTTGTCTGAACACAACACAACACAACACAATGACATACTAAGCAAGTTTAGTTTTTTTTCTTAATACATACAACTAAAAAAGGTATTTAAAAAAAAAACACATATGATTTGAGATTTTTTTTTGTGACATTGCGAAGATATTTGTAGAAAAAGAGAGGAAGCTCTTTTTTTTGACCTCTAGGCTTTAGTTAATGAGGAATGAACTTCTTTTTGGCCAATGCTTGGCGTGCAAGCTTGTCGATGGAGACAAATGGTACCCATTCCCTCCCTTTAATCAGAAACCTTTTTAAAAAAAGAAAAAGAAAAAGAAAAAGAAAAAAGAGAGAACAATATTTTGCTTTATGATTTTGGCCATTAAGTTTGTACCTTAAAAAGTAGTTTGATGCTTTTAAACGAACCACACAAAACGTAATAGTTACATGAAACTCTAGTCCCTAAATATTGTCCTCGTCGTTTTATGTTTTTCTAGCTTAGAATAACAAAACTTTATTTCTTTTTCCTTTATAATTTCCCTGAATATAATTGATCCTCTTCGCCAGCTTGGCTACCGGCAAGAGAATTTGGAAATTCCATGCACTAGATATAGACAATAACATTTTTATTTTGATTTAATTTAACTCTTTTAAGTTTTGACAGGTTCTACGAGCAATGAGGATTTTGTATATGCTCTACAGTTCAACTTCTGTTTTCGAACTTTCTGGTTAAACAACGACGACTCCAGCATTCCTGTATAGAGGGCCACCTTGTAAGCAACGACTCCGTTAGTGATGGCAGTGGTGCTTTCATAACATTATTAGATTTGTTGCAAGCGCGTGCGACGTCAAGAAATCACCAGTTAGCTATTAGATTTAGGGTTATTTGGAGATTTAGATAGACTAATTTTATTTTAAATTTGAAGGTAAATAATTGGTTGCGGGTAAGAAAGATATTATCATGGCATCTTATTTGAGGTAAATTACATTGTGTGGTTTGGATATGGTTTACAAATATCGATAAATTTCTAACCGATGATTTGTCTTTAATTTAAAAAACAAATTAACTAAAACCTAAACTAAAATCCTAAACAACATCGAACTTAAAAAAACACCAAAACTCAATTTTTTTAATCAAAACGGATCAAAACCTAGAAAAACGAGGAACATGAAGAACACTCATGAATATTCAACATGAACCTAACAACGTAGATTTTAAATCAGACTAGATATGGATGAACCAAGGACACGGACATGGAAGAAATCATGAGAGGATCAATAATTTAGCATTTATGCACTTCGATTATCACTTATAAACCAGGATTTTATCATAATAGGTTTCGGTTTAAAACCAAAATTTTAGGTTAAAACCTACTGAAAACAAGTTATTGATGCAAATAAACCCTAGATTATTGACTAATAAAGTCACGCGAAGGATTATGTGCAAAAAATATACCAAAATTGGTCCAAATCATGAGATTAAGACAATGTTGTTTTCAGGAACACGAAAAACACTATTTTAGAACCCAAAAAAATACCTAGATATAGAACTAGCCATTGTCAAATCTAGAACTGATATTTTTGGCTTCTAAAACATATTTTCTTAGTTCCAATAAACCATATTATCATAAACAAGCATCTTTATTTCAAAATTCGTAATTGGCACTGCCTACTCCTAATTTCTCACCATGAATACATGGCACCATGCACCACATCCAATTTATTTCAAAATTCCTTCTAAGTTTTCAAAGTACAAGTTTCCACTTTAGTGCATACACTTTCAACATCTCAACCCAACTATACAATTTCATTTTCATTTTCTTTTCTCTAAGCACACAAGGTAAATAATTCACATAAATAAAACCTAAAATCTTTTTTAAGACATTATTTACATTTATTTAGTAGGTAAACACACATTTCAAAAAATTTAACCTAAAATTATCACCCCCTCCTTTTTGCTCGTTATTGGCCGAAACCAAGGAGACCAGTTTTCTCCCTGGTTTGTTTTAATTTTTTTGTCATGTTTTTACACTAGTCATCACTTAGACCATATCTCCTACATAAATCCTTACAATGCATCCATTTTCCTCAATTTGAGTGTGAACCCTAGAATAAGAAATTTAGGGTTCTTTGTAATTGTTCATAATAAACTTTCAAAACAAAGAAAAGGGTTAAAGAAACACTTTACTAAACACGTTTTGAATTCAATTCAAAATGTTCTTAAGGGTTTCAGAAATTATGTTTTCCTTTTACTGATGATTTTTTTTTTTTGTGCTTCGCTTGTAAGTTCAAGTAGTTTTGCCTTTTGTGGTCCTGGCTGGGGCTCCAATAGTCGAATGCCTAAAAGAACTGAGTTCGAAGTTTTCATTTATGATACTTCGGAATAGAAAGAAAAACTTCATTCTACTAATTCACTAGAAAACCTTTTTTTTTCTCATCAAAGAGTGAAGATCTCTTTCAAATTTTATCTCAATGACAGATTGATTCCTTAAACAAGGAGCACAGTACCTCTTAAAGACAGAGCGCAAGTGACCAGCAGGCATTCATTACTAGTGTTTAGCTCAAGGTTGAAATCTCAAATTGTTTCAAATTTTAAAAAAAAAATTTCCTCAGAGAACATGTTGTCCATGGCATATTACCTTACTGATGGGTATTCTAGTTCAATTATATTTTTATATTTTTTTAATTTAAATTAATATTTTTTTAGTAATTTTTATCGTTTTAATGTGTGATCATATAAAAAATAAAAAAATATTTTTTTAAAATAAATTTTTTAAAATAATATTTATTATATTCTCAAACATACTTTTACATCATTGTCTCTGCAGCTGGATATTCGTGTTTGGTTGGTGCCAGAGAATTCGAGAGTTTTCCAAGCTTGGAATCTTTCCGCTTCAAAATGTCGACATTTAGGAAACAAGGACCATTTACCATTCTCAAAATGCAAGAATAGCAACTTCATGTTAGTAGAAGTTAAATATAACTCTGACAGGAACAGTTGGTACAAACATTAACTAGTATTCGATTAAATTGTCAATTGTTCTGTACACGAACACAACGAATGAGTTAGTGATTTCATAATCCAGTCCAGTCTAAAGTTCATGAATCTAAAGCGTAACAGTATATTTTTCCAATGTACAGAGCTTACTGTTAAAAACAAGCATATTTTACACATCTCTGGACCCATTCGGAACTTTTGTCTCAGAACCCGACTTGATGTCAGTCTGTAGTACCTTCAGCCATGAATCAACCTGAGGAAGGAGGGGAGGACATGAAACATCAACTTACAATATATTGATACTTGTGGATATAACAAGAGAGCTCTCTTAATATGGAAAACTCTGGCGTTAAAATGGAAAAGAATGGTTTTCTAATCGAAAGGTTTTCAAAAACATTAACCGGTGCTGTGTTTATCATCTGAATCTTTTTGGTGTCATCTCTGAATAAATTGTTTGCAAGGGAAATTTCAAAGCACTTTCAAGTGAGCAATATTTTCAATGATAACCATGAGCACATGAAGGCACACAACAGGATGCAACAAACACAAGCAGGAAGCTCAGTTGTAGGCCATTCTTATTTTATCATGCCTCCCTAAAATTGTTTATCACTCAATTATCAAACAAATTAGAAATTACAAGGCATCAAATGAAACACTAACGTGCTTGTATTGATAGAAGGTTCTTATGCAGACAAAGATTCAAGTTCACCTTAATCACCCCCTATCAATCAAGGGAAAAAACATAGGGCCATACCAAAAAATTGTACAAAAGGAAAGTCACCGTATCCTTGGAAAGGATGCAGTAGATCAAGCAACGACAACATATTTATGTGGGTGTGGGTGTGGATGTGTGTGCATATGTATGCCCCCATTTGCATATGTTTACAGAAGTATTCGTTTAATTTGATTAGAAAATAGAATACATTGGCACCTATCAACTGCATTGAATACTGTGAAGCGTATGAACAATAATGGAATTACCTGTACTTCAGAAATGCTTGAGCATTCATATCGCAGCCCTTGACGAGTTAAGATATAAAAGGAATGCCATGTCTGATCAGATTCTCGTGTAAGGCTTGGGAGAGAACCTACTTCAACAATATCTGATAATAGAGTGGAATCTTGAGGACTCAAATCTGCATAAATTTCTTTTCAATCAACAAGAAATTTGAATGCAGATTCAAATAACAAAATCAGATTGCAACTTAAGTAATATTTGAAACCCAAAGAAAAAAAAAGTAGCAGTAGCATCACCAACACAAGTGGAGCAGGTAAAAGCCGAGAACTTCAAATTTTCTGTTGAACATATTTTTCCTGGATATAGGAGGTCTCCCATGCTAATGCATCACCATTTATTGGCAGAAAGAAAACACAACAAGATGGAAAATTACAACATACTATAAGCTATAGGGAAGGGAAGAGAAAGGTGGACATGGAGGATGAGTACTATTGTGATGGTTGTCCTTCCTGATCATACTCGCTGATTTTGAGACATAAATTATCACAGGTGCTCTAAAAACCCACACATGGCTAAAAGCATGGGTGACATTAGGGAGGGAAAAAGGAAACCAGTTACCTGTGGACAACAAATAGAAAAAGATGCATGGTCCATTAAGGACAACAAATCGAGGAAGCCAATCATCTACATCAGTATCATCAAGTGGTGGAGGCTCCCCAGGTAGAGCTGTCCATCTCTGTAAAGGAGGGAGAAAAGAGGTGGAAAAAAGAACTGTTAACTGCTAGGTCTATAAAAAATTGCAGTAAAATCTGAAAAGAGAGTGGCGTAAGCAAGTAGGAGAAATTCATTACAGTTCGGATGTACAAATAACCAGAGAACCGAGCAGAGCGCAGAATTTCATCAACATGTTGCGACCTGTACAGACAAGAATTTGCTGTTGATTTGCATTAACCAAGAGCATTATTCCAACTTATCAGAAACCAAGTATGCTGAATTTCATGTTTTGTCACGTTGAGATATTCAAGAGTTGAATATGAATTATTGTAAATAAACATTATAAATACACAACCAATTTTGAAAGGAAGGTCTAAGTTCATTTTATTACTAATTCTTGAAACTGAAACTTTCATACAAAATGGAAGATTGAGAACAATCTCTTGACAATATTTAGGTCCAAAATTAAATTTAGTCATAGTTTTCCCTAACTGCATCATTTGTTTGTGTTCACTTCTGCTGATCATTGCCAATGATCTAATCAATAGATTTATTATCTGCTGTGCTAAATTGACCACTACAGTTTTCCAGCCTAGGATAAAGTAGTCCTTACTGAGCTTTCAAATGAGCTTCCCTCTCTTCTAAGTAAGCAAGTTCTGATCGAAGCGATTCTAACTCTACCACACTTAACTCAACCTGCAAATCAAAATACAATTTCCTGATTAGACACCATAACTTTAAAATAATCCATAAGCATGTCTTAAAGGGTTGTTTGATAAACCTTTTCCTGACCATTGGTGCTAGAACCCCATGACAGCCTTCGCAGGCTAAACAAATTCAGCATGAATGCAGCACTTTGTAGTTTTCTCCCAGACCAGAAATGGCTACTTGACCTATTCTAAATCAGAGGAAGAAACAAAATCGATACAAAGCTCGTGGATCACTCTCTCCTTCGTTTCCTTTTCTTCAAGGAAAAAACAAGTACCTGGATGAATTATCAATTTTTGGCTGTTCAGTAGATGAAGTTATGGTTTGAGGAGTGTCCTCACCAGAGGTTGAGACTTGAAAGTGATCGGGGATAATATTTAACGTCCCAGGACTATCATCCATGAAGCTACGTGTCTACTTGAAGAAGATGATACAAAACCTATGGCAAGAAAAGAAAAACAGATCAGAATGAGAGATATGCACTAGATAATTCAACTTGAACAAACGATTAACTTTATAAAGTTCAGCACGTAAAAATCAATCCCTCCAATCAATGGATATTTGAATATGCTTTAAAAGCTTGGAATATATTGCCTAGGGGCAGTACATATATATAATCACACGGGAAACAAAAAACTCAGAGGACACGATCAAACTAAATTTTCAGCAAATCATAAAAATTAATCGGAGCATTCTTGCAATGGATGCATTCCGATGGAAATCTAAAATAAAAGCTACCAAAACAAACAAAAAAACACATAAATCGCCAACCCCATAAGTTCTTCTCCATTAAGCCCTTAGAAAGAAGCCTCGTCAACCTCAAATCACCAATAAAAGAAGTGCTTGAGATTTCCCAGATAGCACAAAGCTCCACCAATTTCTACACTAAAATCAACAACTACACGACACCAGAGGATCAAAAAGAAAAGGCAACCAACCCATCAAGTCATATTCAAAGAATCTAATCAAATCTCATAACAAAAAAATTCTTTTGAAACAAAAAACGAGCTTAATTACATAGCCTTGCTGCAGCTCACATAAAAAGAAAAACAAAAAATTCCTTGATCATCAAACAGATAAGATAATAATTTAAGAATAGATGATTAAAGACAAAGTGGACTGCTTTGCTTACCGTATGTATGCCTTTTGTCTATCGTAGAAAGAGACTTTTTTTGGTTTTCTTTATTACAGAGAAAGAAAGATTAATGGATATCGTCATGTTGTGTTTTGCTTCTTCTTGTTGAGCACACGGAAAGTGGTTTGACCCACCATCGAAGTATATATACAACATCGTGACTGTTAGGTATAGTAGTTTTTTTGGTTGTTTGAACTTCATTTGCTCTTATATATTCATCAATCCTCTACTTCTGTCCATATATTTCAAAACTCATCAATATTATCTCTCTACTTTTCAAAAAAGTATAATGTTAGGCAAAAATCATTAAATAGCCCTTTTCAATTACTTTTTTAAAATTTTTTATGAGATATTATAACATGCGAGAGAGAGAAAATGATAGAAAAATAAAATAAGAATATGAACAAAAGTGGGCTTTTTATTGGTTATTTAGTAGTAAAGGGTAAAATTTTATAATTATCCTTTTGGGCCTTTCGTTTCGTTGGCTCTTCTTGCTATGGCCACTGGCATTATTGGCCATGGTTTCTATGGCATAGGAATTTGGCAGGTTCCTGTGTCCTCCCTTTTTTTTAAAAAAAAAAACGCCCTCCTATTTTCTGTCCTTGTTATACAAGAATTTCAAATCAGATAGCCCCATGGATAATACATGATTCAAACAGCTACAATAATATAAATATAAAGGTTTCCTATTTAGTTTAATAGTCTTTGTTTTTTTTACAGCAGAGGAAGTGATCGAGAGAACGAACAGGTACTAATTGATTAGAAACTGTTCAGTTTGCTTTCAGAGTCTTGTGCACTAGCTTAGATCTAAAACCTAAAATATTGTTATCAATGTTGTTGTTTACTCAATTCAAGAAGTATCCAACTGGGATTTTTTATTTTTTTTTGGAGTTCTTTTAGGTCTTTTGATTTTATATCCACTTGGAGAGGTGTAAGTTGATTAAAGAACTTGGGAGGAGGACTTTGGCAGTGTTAAACAGTGAATTAATAGAGTCTGGTGAAGCTGTTGCCAAAGCTGATGAAGAAAAAGTATGACTCTGGGAAGAATGTCTGAATTTAAGAGAAGTGAAATCCTTACAGAAGAAGTTAAATCATTCAAACATCGTGATGCTTACAGGACTTATTCGCGAAAACAGCATTTTGTATTTCGTTTTCGAGTACATGGAACAGAACCTTTATCAAGTCCCTGGACACAGGAAAACCATGTTCTCAGAAGCTGAAGTTAGGAACTTGAGCTGCCAGGTGTTTCAGGGTCTTGATTATATGCATCAAAAAGTTTATTTTCATCGCGACATGAAGCCAGAGAATTTGTTAGTTTACTAATGACATCGTAAGATTGCTGATTTGAGTCTTGCAAGAGAAATCAATTCGTTGCCACCATATACACAATATGTCTCCACACGCTGGTATCGGGCGCCTGAGGTGATGCTACAATCAGATTTTTATAGTTCTAAGGTTCATGTGGGCTATGGGTGCTATCATGGCCGAGTTATTCACTCTCCGTCCGCTTTTTCCTGGTACTACTGAAGCAAACCAGGTGTATAAAATATGTAGTGTACTAGGCAGTCCGACAACGGGTTCCTGGGCTGATGGAATTCATCTTGCAAGGACTAATAGCTACCAATTTCCAAAGTTTGATGGTGTCCAGCTTTCTGTGTTTATACCATCTGCTAGTGAGGATGCAATCAACCTGATCAGGAAGCTTTGTTCTTGGAATCCTTCAATAGGTCCTCTGCTGAGGAGGCCTTAGAACATCCTTTATTCAGAAGTTGCTTTTATACTCCGTCTTCTCTTCCTCCAATGCCGCTGCTACGGGAGTAATTCTATCTGCTGGAAGAAGGGAAGAATTAGAGCATAAACGTGATAAGAGACACCATGGAGCTTTGTCTAATTCAACGCTCAATTACTATTTTCCTCCCACCAATTATAAGTGGCATGATGTTGAGTACAGTGGTGCATCGTAACTTTGATAGGACCAGCCAGGATGTTCCGAGTTGTGCTAAACAATTGGGATTTGAACCGCAGTATATTAACTCGGGCAGAACTAACTCAGCATCAATTTTTCTCATTATATATTGATTTTTTTTTAAACGCAGTTATGTTGACTAAATATTAAGTTTTTTCTCTCATTCGACCCGTAGAGCATGAGTGATATAGCTATTATCAATTGGGTCCATAATGTCAATGCATGATGGGTCAGTCAGATAACACAATAGTGACAGAAATATATTAGTGGCAAACATTAAGTGATATGACTATCCATCAAAATAGCATCTGTGGCCAAGATTAGAAGTGAAGGCTCTCTCCTTTCTTTCTGCAGGGCTGGCGGCTTATGGAACACCAAACTATGGCTTCTTCTATCACCCTTCAAAGTACTCTACTTAGGTCCAACTTTCTTGGTCAAAACAACTGCTTCAATCATCCTCATAAACCATACTCTTTGATCCCCAAAGATCATAGGCTGAAACTTGAAAAATGTGCCAAACTTGACCTTTTCGAGATCCTGGGAGGCAGAGGACTCTGTAATGGAGAAAAAGGTGTGCAACAAGAACTAAAGAGAAACATTGAAGAACAAGCATCATCAACTGCTGGTAGAGAAGGAAATTCAGGTAGCTTGGAAAAATCAAGTGTGCCGGATGATGCTTTTGAAAAAGAGCTGATGGGATTAACAGGGGGTTTTCCTGGTGGAGAGAAGGGATTGAAAAGATTCATTGAGGAAAACCCACCTCCAAAGAAACAATCAGTTCCGAAGCTTACAATCACAAGCAGGCCAAAACCACCAGAACTGCCACTGCTGTTGCCTGGTATGATTGCCATTGTGAAGAACCCGAATAACCCATTTTACATGTACACTGGCATTGTTCAACGAATCACTGACGGAAAGGCTGGAGTTATCTTTGAAGGAGGAAACTGGGATAAGCTAGTTACTTTCCGCCTGGAAGAGCTGGAACGTAGGGAGAAGGGCCCTCCGGGAAAAAATCCCAGGTCCGCAATAATTGAAGCATTCTATGAAGCTGAATCACAATCATCTTCCTAGTTACATTTTCCTGTTGCAAATAGTGTTTGCTCAAATCCTTTGAATATGTATCAATTCCAGTTTAGACAGAGCAATAAACTCCATTTTGTAACAATCTCACACAAAGTATCAATAATCAACAAACCAGGAAAACCTCAATTATTTGTAAAAATCTCACACCATCAAAGTATCAATAATCAACAAACCATGTGTGAGCCAAGAAACCCTCAATTATTTGTAAAAATCTCACACCATCAAAGTATCAATTATCAACAAACCATGTGCGAGCCAAGAAAACCTCAATTACATTGAAAATTCAATTAGTGATTGTGCTTCAGTGAACTCCATACAAAGCAATGGTATTGGTTGAAATGAACTCTTGTATTTGAAAACTAAAAGAAGAGTAAAAACGAATGTTGCAGCTCCCTTTTCAGAGCTCCGAGAGAAGCTCAGATACATCCACCCAACTGCCAAAGGATTGCATAACGAGGTAAATTAGTAGCCAGCAACTGAAGGAATGAGAAGCAAGAAAAATATATCATGCTTGTGAAGTGAATTGTGTGTGTCTTGATCAATGCATGCTATGCATGGCTTACTAGCTGTTGGATTACCTAACAATTCATTTGTTTAACAACCCAGAAGAGACACACAAAACAATCTGTTTTATTGCGTCAAATGCAAGGAGAAAACATGAAATCAGAATACAAACAAACTCTAACGTTACCCTTGCAATATATTAGGCTTCATAACAAAGCTTAGAAGATTAAAAAAAAAATCAAAATCAAAATGCTCGAGATATCAGAAGCAAAATCTATGACAATTTGTTTACAACTTGACGCATAACAACAACTTTTAATTTCAATGCCTCTTCTTGCACTTGCACCAAACTAGCAACCTATTTACCACCAAGGCTAAATAATTAGCACCCAGCAGTAGCATAATTCAGTGTTTCATTAGTAATCAGATGACCATATTGAGAATGCAGGTGAGCTTATTACGTAAACAACACGTAAAAAAATATTTTAACATACCAAGATCGCCTCAATCTCCTCATTCGAAACCGGAGTTCGCTTGGGCTGAAGAGAAGCTTTTCCTCCAACAGCAGTTGAAGCCTTCAAGCTAGAAAAAAAAGCTTGATAAGCACTCCCAGATCTCAATGCTTCTTCCGGCTGCGACCCATTACCTAACAATCAATTTCCTCAATACTCAGTATGTAGCAGCCTTCGGAGACAGTTCAGTTCATATTTCCTAAAGCATATATTATAAGTTAACGAAAATTGCATATTTTATACTTCAGGATCGCAAATAAACATGCAGCAATGGATCTCGACTAATACTAATTATAGAGAAAACAATCACAATCATTCGATTTATGGGACCTACAGTTCAATGGATGGTGTAATGGTATGTGTTGCTACTTCCAAAACAATTTTTAACAACAGATCACATCAATCAATAAAAAAAGAAGCAATAAGGTGAAATCAAAGATTAATAAAAGACATGGACCAGAGGATTTGGTGGGGTGTCTTTGAGGGAATTTGATGCGAGGGATTCTCTTCAAAGCTTGTGCTCCTCCCATCTCTCCCTTCTTTTTTCTCTATGTGAATTGAAACGAAGTGAAGGAGAGTCTTCTTCTGGTGCAATTGACGGCGATGTTAGCGATTTTTGTCAAAGAATAGCTTCGCTTACGTGTTTCTTCTTGTACATTTGAATGTTTTCATGTGCAATCTGTGCCGTTGATCTTTCTAATATTGGTCCCACTTGCGTAGGGATCGGTTAGGTCTTTGGGACCGGGTTGTGTTCGGGTCTCCCCAACTGGGTTGGTGCGGTCCACTTTTCTGTTTTTTTTTCCCTTAATATTTATAATAATATACTGTAAATATATCTTTTTGGAGCTAATATTTATATGCTATTATATAGTGTATATTTAATTGCATAAAAAAATATTATGCATCTTTAAAATTTCTATGCTCACAAATGAAAAAAAAAACTAAGATATTATTTGTTGCATTGTTCAAAGGTGTTTTTTTGCGCTTTAATTCTAGTAATTTAGATTTTATCTTTCAATTATAAAATTTTATTTTTATTACATTTTAGTCTCACGTCAAAAAAGAAAGAGAAAAGAGTAAAAGCTTTTGACTAGCCAAAATCTATTTATAAAAAACATTAATCATATTATCATTGATTCGTTTTAAAGTGATGAATTTAATTGAGGTGATTTAAACCTTAAATCAGGCTGATAAAAATATATCAGAAACTATAAAATGTGTTTTTATTTGACATTAAAAACACTAATCTTAATATCAATGGGTTTGTTTTGAAGAAATGGATTCAATAGAGATGGTTTTAATCTTTAATCATGCTGAAAAAAATAGATTAGAATTGTGTATTTTGATATATATATATATATATATATATATATATATATATATATATATATATATATATATAATCCATATGATGTATATCTATTTTAAAAAGACAACTTATGGCTCATTTACTTGTGTGATGCATTGCGTTAATAAATGGACTTTTGGTCTCTGATTTAATCACATTTTAATACATAATTCTAATATACTTTATTGTCAAAACATGTTGTGTTATATTAGACTAGTGAGCAAAACTATTTAGTTTATCATAATAAAAGTATACAAAACATAAAAGATCGTTCAAGGTAAGGTTAGAGTGCATACAATTTTAAATCTATAAACATGCAAGAAAAACAAATTCAAGACAATCATGTTTTCAACATAAATGTAATAAAAAAAAAATAATAGCATGCATACTAAATATATATTAAAACTTATAATATATATAAGTTCAAATTCCTAGCACGTATACTAATAATATAAATAACAATGCTTAAATTAAAACAAAGAATGATCCTTACTTATTAAAGCACTTTAAATGAATAAAACTCTTGTTATATTAAATGATGAATCATTTATCCTTAATGCTTTATTGTTCATCACTTATGCATTTAAGATGTTTGCAATATGTTTTACAAGATTCTAACAACATTATCTTAGTTTAGATATACTTTTAAATAAGATCTTTGAACCAAAATAAAAGAACTCAAATATCTCTCAACAAAGTATGAACCTAAACTCTAGGTTTGGGAGAGAGAAAAATCAAAGCTTAAAAGATAATGAAAACACTGAAAATAAGGTGGGAAAGAGTAAGAAGAAATCTGAAAAACTCAAATTATAAACTCTTCTTTCTCCCTCATTTTTATAGTGGATTTTGGAACCCAAAAGTTTGAACAATTAATAAGAATTAATTCCAACCATTATCAACATTTGATTAGCTACCATAAATTAAGAATTAAATCTAGAAAAAACAATGGTTATTTGAGTGTGAAAACCAAGGGTTCTTTGAAATTAATTTCTCATTCACCTATAATTTAACTGGATCATGTTAATTAATCAAAGTTCCAACAATCTCCCACATGAATGAAAATTGTCTCACCAGTTTGAAAACGACTCAAAGATTTGTTCAGAGATACTGATTTGGCAAATTACTATATCAAGATATGTAACTTTTGACTTTGAATATTTCTTAGTGAAATATTATCAGATTTACTCGGCTAAATAGTAAACGTGATGTCTTAAACTATTAAGTCTTTTGTGTAAACTAAGATAATAGTACTCACATAGTTCTTTTGGTTCTTACTATTATGTTCATTTTGGCCTTGAACAACACTTAGATTCATGGGTTCTTTAGAGAATCCATCATTTATCAAAATTCTCAAAGAGCAACCACATTTCTCACTCATATAAGTGGTTTTTCATTAAGAGTATTATGTTATACTCCACTTTGTGTACCAAGATATGAAAATCATTAATGATTCACCTAATCTTTTATCACGCTACAACTAACACTTATTTTATCATAGGAATAAATAAAAAACTGTAATTTCCTGGTGCTACAAAAAATGTTACATGACTTAATTTTTTATTTGAACCTAGATTTTGAGATCTCCAATCAATTGGGTATGATTACCATCATTACACTATTTCATCTTTTAAAGGCTTTAAGCCCATTACCCTAGATGAATTATACACAAGTTTCCTCAACAAACCTTTGGTTAACGGATCCATAATGTTTTTATTTGACTTTACATAGTTAATAGAAATAGTTATATTCGAGAGTAAGTTTTTAATGGTATTATATCTATGATGTATATGTCTAGACCTACCATTATATATACTACTTTGTACCCTTTCAATTGCTGACTGATTGTCGCAATGAACACAAATAGCTGGCATTGGTTTTGGCCAATATGAAATATCCTTTGAGAAATTTCAAAGTCATTTAGCTTCTTCTTTAGCTTTATTAAGAGCAATAAACTCTGATTCAATCATGAATCTTACAATAAATGTTTGTTTAGATAATTTTCAAGATACAACTGCTCCATCAAGTGTGATGACATATTCACCAATGGATTTTAAATCCTTAATGTTAGATATTTAATTGACATCATTATATCCTTCAAGTACAACTGAGTAACCAGTATAGTGCAACCCATGGTCTAAGGTGTACCTTTAATATCTGAGTACCCTTCGCATTGTTTTTCATTGATCTATATGTGAATTACCTGTAAATCTACTCAGTTTGTTAAGTAAGCAATATCAGGTCTTGTACAATTTATAACATATATTAAGCTCCTAATTTTCCAAGAATAGTCTAATTTGTCTATTCCTTTGCTTTTATTTTTGAACAAATAGACACTTATGTCCTTTGGTGTTTTCACAATGTTATTTTCTCCTTTAGAAAATTTATTAAGAACTTTCTCAACATAATAAGATTGGGATAATACCAATCCATTAGATGTCTTAAAAGTTTTTATTCATAGTATAACATCTATAACATCTAAGTTTTTCATGTCAAACTTGTTTAGTTAACATTTTCATAATAGACTTGATTATGTGATCATTACTGTTTAAAATAAGCATATCAACCACATAAAAACATACAATGACATAATTTTATCTATATTTTTTCACATAAACACATTTATCAATTTTGTTGATTTTGAACTCATTTAACAACGTAATCTTGTTAAATTTTTCATGTCATTATTTAGGTGCTTGTGATTTGATAAGCTTGCAATTCTTTTCTTATCCATGGATAATAAACCCCTTTTGATGTTTCATGTAAACCTCATCATCAATGTCACCATTTAAGAAAGTTGTTTTACATTCATTTGATGTATTTCAAGCTTGATAATAAATGCAATGATCATTTCAAGCATTTTCAGTTTATGTAGCATAAAGATTTTACTACCAGAACTTGAACACCAAAGAGAAAGTAAAATCTTTTTAGAAAAGAAATGAGCAAAAAATACATGGAGTTGGCTAGTAGACTTTTAAAAGCATAAAAGTTAAGAAAGATCCATTTTCATAAAACTTATAGCTTTCATGTTGATATGTCCAAACATATCATGAGGACCGAGAAAAAAAAGCCTAAAGTTGGTTGGTATGCCAAAACATACCTTGTTGGGCCTATTGATGGTGCGAAAACCATAAATTCTGTGGAGATGGTTTTTTTCGTGGCTTTTGTGCCTTGAAAAGCCTGCCGTCTAACTTGAGGCGTATTTTGGGGTTTTATGATATGTTTTCTTTGTGAAACTGGGTGTTTCACGACTTTTGTGGTTTGAAATTTTGGATGGGTTTCACTTTCAGTAGTATACCGGAAACTCTGTTCTTTCCTAATGCAATTCACGTAAAAGTCTGGAAAATCGTAACGTATAACATGGCAACCTGTAAAACGATTCAAAGAAAGGGACCGTTCAATTAGGATGCTGATTGATTTCACCTAGTTGCCCTCAAGTATTAGTCCTTAATTAGCCAAAACGCGTTTTATGACTTCATCGAACAACGTCAATTTCAAGAACAAGTCCGAGTCTTATTTTCATCTTTGCGAGGAACATGACCTCAACTGATTGTTCTTTTGTTTTGCTGTGGTTGGATGTTTTGAACAGTATAGCTGGTGACATGTAATGTTTCCCGTCAAAAGAATAGCTAAGAAGGTCAAAAGGAAGATTTTTTTTTTAATAAAGTAGGAAATTAACTTGTAGTTTGGGGCACGATATTTGATTTGATTTTACCCTTTGTTATGAAAAAACTAATGGTGTGAAAAGGCTAGCTATTTACGACTGGCTTGCTCCTAAACAGTATATAACGTAGCTAGAGTCTCTCGTCATTACGTTGGATCATATTAATTAAGGGTTTAATTAACACTAACCCTCATCTATTGTAAGATTCATCAGATCGAAATATTGAATGGGAAAAAGGAAAGTCTCGAACACAACGCCAAACGGTTGTTGGCATGATTAATTTTATTAATTAGTTAATATTTGAAGAAGAAAAAATCCCATCACTTCAGTTATTTCCGATCTCTATCCTGGCCACTTGATCGAATGCTTATTCATGAATCCCCATACCTATATAGGATGAGGTTACTAGTTTCCACAGCCAAGACAAATAATTTATCCCATAGAAAAGCAGCGTGCATCTGCCATTTCTGCAACAAAGGAAGAAAGAACCCTGGCTACCATTGCACGAGAAAACGCCTGCTCGAAATTAACAAACTCGAACTCGAACTCAAAAGAGACATTCTTAAGTTTTCTCGTATCGACTGTCTTGTAAAGCTGTAATTTAATTACCTCATCACAAAGTTAACTGTCATGACCTTATGATCTCCAATCAAATAAAAGGTATTGACCGTTTCAAAGATGCTTAAAAGTTTTCTTCTCTTACGGGCTCCACTGTGTACTGATTAATTTGATAGATCATCACTTCAATGCTTTGACTGAGGGACATTGCAAATACTTTTCCATATCGTATGCTTGACGGTCCAGTCATCCACTTGTCTTTCCTACGTTCCAGTCTTCAAGTGTACATTACTTCTTTTGCTTCAAATTAATCACAGTACTTGTGCCCCATAAAACACTCCATCCTCTATTTGACTAGCCCATCACCCCTCAGTATAAATACACTCCACCCTTAGTTTCAACTGCCACAAAACATCTCTCTTTTCCTCTTGTGCTAGCTACTTTTTTCTGTCTCAAAATGTTTACCTCTTCAATCTCTTATTTAAATAGCATGCTGTATGACACTAAAAAAGGCACCAGGGGAAGCAAGGGAACAAATTTGATATATAGAGATGAGTTGAGCAAGAAGATATCACCAAAGAAGTTAAAGAAAGATGGTAATTGCTTGGCAATTAAAGAAGAAGATGCGAGGAAGAATTTTGAGAAAAGAGGGCATGCCAGCAGTGTGCAAGAAAAAGATGTGATCAGAGTGAAAGTTAGGATGACAAAACAAGAAGCAGCTCGATTAATGGCCAAGTGCAAAGAAGGGGGGCTTCTTGAATTCAAAGATGTCGCACATGAACTTGTCCAACTTCCTGTTAATCGTATTAGTACTGTTGTGTCCCCTAATGGTGGATATGGTGGTGTGCTTCGTAGCATCCCTGAAGAAGAGTAGTTTGAACTTTGAACAACAAGTACCAGTTTCCTTAATGGAATCAAAAGCCACAAAAGGAAGAATCTAGTGATTGCTGCTATCATACATGTATAAATTCCTTAACGGTGGATCCACAATAGGGTAGCACAGAAATTGTCGTCCACGATGGTGGATCATACATCATAGGATTAGTTAGTTTGCAGCATGAAGCTTTAAGAGCTAAGAATACTTTTGAATTTTGTAATTATTTCCCGTGAAAAATTAAAAATCATTGATTTTACAAATGAATGCGGTGCATAAAAGCAAACAAATATGTTTGTTATTGTCTAAATGTATGGTCATAGAGTTTCTTGGAACAAGGACTTTGAAGTTTGAACTGCGTGTCCTGCTTGAAAGATGATATTTGACCAATTCATTCCGGGAGTTCTTTACTTCTTTTTGTTGATGATTTTGTGGATGACAAAAACCACTACACTATTAGTCCTTTATTCTAGGAAATTATAATAAATCAAATAAAAGGTATATGGAAATGCCTACAGAACCCCGATGTGATGTCCAAAACTCGTAGGTCAGGCAAAGGATAGACTTGGGCTGAATACAGACCGTTTTCATCTATAGTTCTGCTCAAAATTATCTTCTTGGTTGTCAATCGAAGAACAGTTAAAAAGAGGAAGAAAAAAGTGCAATGCAATGAAAAAATGGCAAGAGGTAAGCTGGTATGAAATAGACAGGAAAGAAGAACAATAAACAACCCACAAAAGAAAGGATAAGATAAATTTAGGAGGGTGTTCATAACTGTAATAGTTATTGATTTTTAAAGTAATTTTTGCTTTAAAAAACATTAAAATAATAAATTTTTGTGGAGTGTCGGATCAAGTGCTTTATGTCTTTGGAGTAGATTAGTTTTCATGAAATCTGGGTTGATGTTATCTTATTTGACAGTGTAGATTTCTACAGATTAAAGACTTAATTAGTAGAAGCCAAATAACGTGGGACTTTTCAATTTCATGTCGAAGTAAAAAGCAACCGTTTGGATTTCAAGGTCGTATTTCTAATCATCTTTTGCTCGGAAATTCACTCTGGCCACTTGTGCTCATTAACTGAACTTGGATTCTAGTAGTTTCATCTTGACCCTGTGTTCTGCCAATAAGATTTCCCAAAAAAAAAATTATGCAGTTTTCTAAGTGGTTAGTTCTTGGTGATTCGGTCAATACACAATAGTAAAAACGAATTTCATCTGGTCTATTTCCTCTTCTTTTCTTCCTTTTGCATTTAATCCAACGTAATTTAATGCTAATGAAGAAAGCAGAAAAACCAGTGCGCAAGATGTGGTTTACTTATTCGAGGATTTTGTTTCTTACATTGTGAACCCATTTGCTTGCTGTAATTGACTATATATTAGTTGCAAACAAAATAAATTTATTAAAGGATTTGCAGTCATCACTCAGTACAACGGTTACCACAATCCATCCTATTTGCCCTTTCAAATTTCTGGAGCCTAAAATTAACTTTCTCGTGTATCGACACTTTTTATTGCTGCGCTCTTGGCCATGCAATATGAGAAAGGAATGGTATGTTTCTCCTCAACTTTCACTCCCTCCTTACTTCAGCGATGTGGAGCATGAAACTAGGGTATTTTACACCACCGTACACTTCTTTTGCATTTAATTGTCCTTGTTATTAGGATGGTGTTTTTGGTTAGGCAAAAGGTTAATTAATTAATCATCACACGATAGGGATTAATAGAATTCCATTCAAATCTGGTCCCCATTGGCTTTATTTATATGTATAGGTCCAAGAGGCAAACTGGCAGCTGTACAAAAAGCAAAGAGCAGCTGATGCAGTCCTCTATGACAAAATGAAGGAAGCTGAGGCACAACAAGCTACTGGAGATGCAGCCTTGTATTCTCTTCAACAAGCTGCTCAAGGAGACCTCTACAAAATAAGAAACAAGTTAAAGCAATCCAAAGAATGGCAGAAGCACAAGGGTTTTACTTGATCACACTACTCGAATTACTTGGTGGCAGCTATGCTGCATACAAAAACATGTTCCAAGAAATTACTGCTATAAATGCACAGGCAGTCCATGGTTTGCAGCCAGAGATTAACATTTGGAACAGTGGCGGTGCTGCTGGTGGTTTTCTGATGGGGTAAAGTAGGTGGTGCTATGAAGGATATTGCTGGTGTCTATACGACGGGTCCTCTGCGCTCAAGACTCTGCAAGAGCAAACTGGGATGCTGCCACCAGCTTGGCTCGACACATTGACTGATGGTACAAGCACTTCTAATAATTTGAGTCTATGGCTCTCTGTGCACTCTTTTAGGGGGTCCAGCACCAAAACAATATACTACTCCTATTAAAGGCTCACCAAGCTTGCATTCGGTGCTATTTATAGCATTGAATATTAGTTTGGTTAAAATAAATTACGAGCGACTCAGAAATTAATCTTAAAAAAAAAAATTAAATGGCATGTTGTAAAAATTCAAAACCCTCTATAAACTTTTATCCCACATAGAAATTTTTTTTATTGTTTATATAGTAAAAATAAAAAAGGTTAAAATTTATTTAAAAAAACACCCAAATTTTTAAAAAGAAGAAGTTCTAAACAAAGTTGAACTTTAAACTTAAACTTAAACTTATCCACGTAGCTTGTTCTCATATTTCAAGACTAAGATTTGAGTTTATTATAAAATAATTTTTTAAGCTATAACATATTATTTTTTGCAAATTTAATTTGGACTTAGATCTAGTCCATTAAAAAAAAATTCAGCTCATTATCTTGTTCATCCCATGAATAAAGTCCTAATTGTTTCATTTTTTTTTTTTTTCTAGAATTGATTCTTCATAACATGGATAATTTTTTGGGCTACAACATATTATTTTTAGCAAATTTAATTTGGACTTAGGTGTAGTCCATAAAAAAAACTTTACAGCTCATTTACTTGTTCATCCCATGAATAAAGTTTGAATTGTTTCATCATTTTTTTCTAGAATTAAAGCTGATAATAAGAGGAATTAATTCTAGTAATTCTTTATTACTTTTTGTTCTAAAATCCATTCTAAAAATAGGTTTGAAAGAAGAGTTTTTTGCATTGTTTTTACATATTTTACAACTTTTTTTCACCCCTGTTTTAGCTCTATATTTCAACCTATTATCTTGTGTTTTAAACTCAATTTTCTTCTTTGTTTTCCTTTCAATCTAGTATTGGTGTGTATGTCATGTAGTCAATCAGTTAGTTATAGTGATATTGACTTTGTTTATATAAATATATTTAATTTATTAATAAAGGTTTGTTTATCATTAATATTCATCAAATATTTGATCAATGAATCTAGAGTAAAGATAAAGTTATTAGGATAAAAATTATTTGCAAAGAAAAATATAAAGTTGTTATAATTATATGATTCATATTGCATCAAAATATTATTTCTAAAATGTTCCTGGTTAATGCTCTATTAAGACTAGATATTAATTAGAGTTGTTCAGACTGCTACATAATATATTCTTTTCTTTATGAAATGAAGTAGCTTTTTTTATAAACTGAAGTATAAGAAATACCTAGAATTAATATGTAGTTGCTTGTCAGATGACATGTATATTGAATTTACCTGCATCGAAATTCTATATGAAGATATCATTTTTTTTCTATGAAAAGGCTTATATGACAGTTGTGTAAGTGATCCCTAAACTTAGGATCACTAAGTTATCTTATATAGGGAGTGTTATGTTTTAATCATGCTACACGTTGTCCTTATCAAGAGTAACAAACAAGCAAATATTGGGTATGACATGAATTATATGAAGGTATTTGAGTAATAAAGAAAGGATTCTCAAATAGTATTAATTGTAAATTCATGTGCAAGTGATTTTCACATTGATATATAAAAACACACCTTGAGTCCCAAAAATATACATAAAGTTAGCTAATGGGATTTTTAAAGTACAAAAATTACAAAAGATATATTTTGATCAAACTTATGGTTTTCGCATTGATATGCAAAAAAACATATCTTAAAGTCTCAAAAGGTATCTAAAGTTAGATAGTAAACTCTTAAAAGCATAAGTTACAAAAGATTTATTTTCACAAAATTTATAATTCTCACACTAGCATACAAAAATATACCATGAACCCTCAAAAGATGGGTGAAGTTAGCTGGTAGGCTTTTTAAAAGTATAAAAGTTAAGAAATAATTATTTTTATAAAACTTATGGTTTTCATTTTAATATACCAAAAAATATCAAGAGGCCTCGTGTGTCTGTCTCTATATTTATATATTAACAAAACTTTAAAAGGCGTGAGGAAAGTACTGTAACTTTTCCCGTGCCTTTTATTTTCGTTAAACTTATATATAATAATAATAATAATAATAATAATTAGTGTTTTACTGTGGATTGCACAGTGCAGTCCACAGTAAACACTGATGCTTTAGTTTTTTTTTTGTTGAGCTGTCTTTTTTTTTAGTTGTTTTTTTGTTGTTTTTATGCCTTTTGGGTTTTTTTCCGCTTCTTTCTTTGTTTTTTTTTATAAATTTTTTTTGTTTAATTTAGTTTGTTAATGTTAATTTTTTTTATTTAGTTATCAGACTTTCATGACACGGATCCCGGTTTTAACAAGTTAACCTGGTTTGACGAGTTAACCCGAAATTATTTTTTTTTGCTTTTTTTCTTTTTAATTAATTTTGTTCGTTTAATTTAGTTTGTTAATGTTAAATTTATTTCTATTTAATTATCAGATTTTCATGACACATATCACAGGTTTGACGGTTTAACCTGGTTTCACGGGTTAACACAGTTAATTCTGGCTTGACCCGTCAATTTTTTTCCTATTTAGTTATCAAAATTTTACGACATGAATTCAAGGTTTGACCGGTTAACCTGGTTTGAAGGGTTAACTCAATTAATTCAGATTTTTTTTAATTAATCTATTTAATTATCATACTTTTATTACACGACCTTACAACTAGACCCACATCCAAGGCTATTAGGTCTGGTGTTGCAGTCAGGCCCACTTAAACTTCGGTCATGCAAGTTTAATGTTATTATTAATATTATAAATATTAATCTTGGGTCAGGTGTTGCAGCCAAACCTGAGACTCTTGGGTATAACTTTATAGAAAGACCTAATATTTTTAGATCTTAGCTTTTTTTAATATTTTTTATATAAAAATAATTAACACACGACATCATGTAGGTCATGTCACTAGTGTGTATGTGTGTATATATAGATGAAGTTGGCTGGTATGCCAAAACATACCTTGTTGGGCCTCTTGATGGTGCGAAAACCATAAATTCTGTGGAGATGGTTTTTTTCGTGGCTTTTGTGCCTTGAAAAGCCTGCCGTCTAACTTGAGGCGTATTTTGGGGTTTTATGATATGTTTTCTTTGTGAAACTGGGTGTTTCACGACTTTTGTGGTTTGAAATTTTGGATGGGTTTCACTTTCAGTAGTATACCGGAAACTCTGTTCTTTCCTAATGCAATTCACGTAAAAGCCTGGAAAATCGTAACGTATAACATGGCAACCTGTAAAACGATTCAAAGAAAGGGACCGTTCAATTAGGATGCTGATTGATTTCACCTAGTTGCCCTCAAGTATTAGTCCTTAATTAGCCAAAACGCGTTTTATGACTTCATCGAACAACGTCAATTTCAAGAACAAGTCCGAGTCTTATTTTCATCTTTGCGAGGAACATGACCTCAACTGATTGTTCTTTTGTTTTGCTGTGGTTGGATGTTTTGAACAGCATAACTGGTGACCTGTAATGTTTCCCGTCAAAAGAATAGCTAAAAAGGTCAAAAGGAAGTTTTTTTTTTTAATAAAGTAGGAAATTAACTTGTAGTTTGGGGCACGATATTTGATTTGATTTTACCCTTTGTTATAAAAAAACTGGCTATTTACGACTGGCTTGCTCCTAAACAGTATATAACGTAGCTAGAGTCTCTCGTCATTACGTTGGATCATATTAATTAAGGGTTTAATTAACACTATCTATTGTAAGATTCATCAGATCGAAATATTGAATGGGAAAAAAGAAAGTCTCGAACACAACGCCAAACGGATGATGGCATGATTAATTTTATTAATTAGTTAGTATTTGAAGAAGAAAAAATCCCATCACTTCAGTTATTTCCGATCTCTATCCTGGCCACTTGATCGAATGCTTATTGATGAATCCCCATACCTATATCGAATGAGGTTACTAGTTTCCACAGCCAACACAAATAATTTATCCCATAGAAAAGCAGCGTGCATCTGCCATTTCTGCAACAAAGGAAGCAAGAACCCTGGCTATGCCATTGCACGAGAAAACGCCTGCTCGAAATTAACAAACTTGAACTCGAACTCGAACTCGAAAGAGACATTCTTAAGTTTTCTCGTATCGACTGTCTTGTAAAGCTGTAATTTAATTACCTCGTCACAAAGTTAACTGTCATGGCCTTATGATCTCCAATTAAATAAAAGGTATTGACCTTTTCAAAGATGCTTAAAAATTTTCTTCTCTTAAGGGCTCCACTGTGTACTGATTAATTTGATAGAACATCACTTCAATGCTTTGACTGAGGGACATTGCAAATACTTTTCCATATCGTATGCTTGACGGTCCAGTCACCCACTTGTCTTTCCTACGTTCCAGTCTTCATGTGTACATTACTTCTTTTGCCTCAAATTAATCACACTTGTGCCCCATAAAACACTCCATCCTCTATTTGACTAGCCCATCACCATTCAGTATAAATACACTCCACCCTTAGTTTCAACTGCCACAAAACATCTCTCTTTTCCTCTAGTGCTAGCTACTTTTTTCTGTCTCAAAATGTTTACCTCTTCAATCTCTTATTTAAATAGCATGCTGTATGACACTAAAAAAGGCACGAGGGGAAGCAAGGGAACAAATTTGATATATAGAGATGAGTTGAGCAAGAAGATATCACCAAATAAGTTAAAGAAAGGTGGTAATTGCTTGGCAATTAAAGAAGAAGATGCGAGGAAGAATTTTGAGAAAAAAGGGCATGCCAGCAGTGTGCAAGAAAAAGATGTGATCAGAGTGAAAGTTAGGATGACAAAACAAGAAGCAGCTCGATTAATGGCCAAGTGCAAAGAAGGGGGGCTTCTTGAATTCAAAGATGTCGCACATGAACTTGTCCAACTTCCTGTTAATCGTATTAGTACTGTTGTGTCCCCTAATGGTGGATATGGTGGTGTGCTTCGTAGCATCCCTGAAGAAGAGTAGTTTGAACTTTGAACTACAAGTACCAGTTTCCTTAATGGAATCAAAAGCCACAAAAGGAAGAATCTAGTGATTGCTGCTATCATACATGTATAAACTCCTTAACGGTGGATCCACAATAGGGTAGCACAGAAATTGTCGTCCACGATGGTGGATCATACATCATAGGATTAGTTAGTTTGCAGCATGAAGCTTTAAGAGCTAAGAATACTTTTGAATTTTGTAATTATTTCCCGTGAAAAATTAAAAATCATTGATTTTACAAATGTATGCGGTGCATATAAAGCAAACAAATATGTTTGTTATTGTCTAAATGTATGGTCATAGAGTTTCTTGGAACAAGGACTCTGAAGTTTGAACTGCGTGTCCTGCTTGAAAGATGATATTTGACCAATTCATTCCGGGAGTTCTTTACTTCTTTTTGTTGATGATTTTGTGGATGACAAAACCACCTCACTATTAGTCCTTTATTCTAGGAAAGTATAATAAATCAAGTAAAAGGTATATAGAAATGCCTACAGAACCCCGATCTGCTGTCCAAATTATTAATTCTAAAAAACTGCTGTGAATGGTAAGACCGTGAATGAAAAAAAAATTGATTTTTACTTTTTTATATTGTTTTCGATGTCTTGAAATTAAAAAAAAATAATATATATATATATATATTATTTTAATAAAAATACTTCCAAAACATCCTATTCATCACTTGTATCTAAAGGCTGGAAAGAAACTGTATACTTGTGACACCAAGCAGCAAGAGATGGTCAGAATTAGGTGCTTATTTTTGTCGGAACCCTGATGACTAGAAGTATGATTTGATTTAGTCTTCCACTTTCAGAAACCAGTTATATTTAATTTGTGATGGCTCCATGATTGGTATGCAGAGGCCTATTTTTAATCAGAAAACTTCAAATTTCGATTCTTCTCCGGAGACCATAAGCCCAGACAACTTAACAGTGAAGCATGTGTGTGTGTGTGTGTAAGAATACTTTTTGTTTGAAATGCTTATTGGAGCCGAAAACAAAAGTAAGTAATTTTGCTAATTAATCTTTCAATTAGGTGTTAATATATTAATATTGTGAGCTAGTGATGCCAAAGACGCACGCCTCTTCTTGCGATACAGAGAAAAGGTTTGAAAGAAGAAGAGTGCAGATCACAGTGTGTGTTCTTAAGAATTGGGGAGTGTTTTAGATCATGATTGATCGGTCAAGCTCGTAAAACTTGTTATCGAACACACCCATTTAGCATGTTTATCATTTTTATTTTCTTTAGTCGGCTCAGATTAATTTTGCAAAAAAATGATACAATGGAATCTAAAAAGTACAAGAATATCATTAACATCTATTTACTCTTGGTAAGCAAACGCATAATGACATGTATATTTGGGAATTGGGTCATGACCCAAAGAAAAACCTCACATGAGAGGACTGAAAAAGGAAAGAGAATGGTAATTTCCTCTTCAAAGGGCTCGTCTCTCTGTTTCAAGCCCTTCAGGAGTTTCCATGATACTCTCCAAAGAGGGTTTCCATGTTTTAACCTTCATTCTCCCTCTCTCTATCTCTCCCAAAACATCTTCTAGCTTCCTTCCTCCGTTGACCTTTAGCTGAAACGTTAACCACTCTAGCTCCTCCTTCGTAAGCACTATCTTAACCTTAAGGCTTGCACCTTTCTCGAAACCGCCACTTTCCTTCACAATCCTTGTTTCTTTCTTTTCTTGATGCAGCTCCTCCATGTTATCATCCTCCTCATGTTGCCTTATTTTGCTTGACCTTATGCAATTTCCCATAGTTTGAAGTGCAAAAACAACACGATTTCAATGGATAAACAGTATTTAAAATGTTATTGGGAACTGAAAAAGAGAATGAGAAATAGGAGGGAAAACTACATCAATGGAAAAGTGGTTCCAAAAGGCTTCAGCTTTTGAAAATTAGGTGGAGGGGAGGACCTGATACTTATAGGAATTCGGTGCCCAGAATTTACGTAGAATTTCTTACGCGGGAATAATAATTTTTCTATCTTTGCTAATACACAAACCAAATTTCCATGAAAATGACGCAACTGCTGGGGCGCCGCTGTATTAAATAAGTTAAGTACGTTTCTTTTTAATTTCTTCGTGACCAGTTAAGTGCCAGCACCACAAAACAAAAAAAAGAAGAAGCTGCATGCCTAATATCTTATCAGCTCCTATATACATTTATTTTTTTTTGCTCGAACAACTAAAAGTTTAAATGCATGAAATCAGGAAATGGAGATTTCGTTTCGTAGGCGATATTGTGCTTGATTATGGCAATTTTCTTTCTCTAGCTCAATTTAGTCAAGTGCACGAGATTAGAGATTTAATCAATAATAAATAACACCAACAAAACTTCAGAGTGATAGTTTAAGAGGGTGTAATTGTTTTTAAAAATGTATTTTACTTGAAAATATATTAAAATAATATATAGTTTTATTTTAAAAAAATATTTTTAACATTAAAATATTCAAATAATCCAAAAATATAAAAAAAATATTCAAATTTTTTAAAAACACTACTTCATTCCAAAAAGCACCAATAGAAGTTCAATCTAATTACAAGTTTGTAAGCTCAAGTCTAGCCCACATATATGTAATCAAGATATTCAAAAATGTGTAATGAGATCTACAAAGAACTAAAATAGTCGACGTACTTAATGTTGAAAGAAACAAAAAAAAAAACTAGAGGATAGCAATTAAGGATTTTGGTTTGAAATCTAATTTTGTTAGTGGTCTTAATTTATTTTATATTGGTAGTTGATCTGTGCTGTTTGAAGGAGTAAGCAACTATGGAGATCAGTAGACTACACCGAAGGCTCATGGAAAAAGGAGGCTTAGGGTTGTGTCAATCTTAAGAAAACCTAATTGATTCCCCGACAATGTCACGAGCACGGTGGAGCTCCTACCTGAATTTAATAAATGCCGTAGAAAATAATAAACAGATTATAAAAGAGTTTTTTTTTTTTTTTCTGTCACCAGCTATCTATATATGTTTACAAGATAAATTAAAGAGTTTTTATACCCACAAAAAAATTAAAAAAATAATAATAACAGCAACAACACTGACCAGAATTGAATACACCGACAATATGTCAGAAATTTCAATTTAGAAACTATATAATTTTCCACCACCTCTAAAGAATTCATGATTCCACTGGTAGGATTTAATTACTTCTTAATCGACAATGAAAGAATGATTCTTCAGGCACAGCTATATATATATATATATATATATATATATATCGATCCAAACACAATCAAACGCATTTTGATTCGAAAATATTTATATTATAATCCGGATTCATGATATCTCCTTATAGAAAAACTAGACAAGAAGACGAAAATTGTGATAGAAAAATTGTTTAGAGACCTTGAATTATTGAAGATATATTAATATAGATGACAGTGACATTTACTATTAAATCTATATGAACATCATTGACACGCCATGTTTAATAGAGTAGCTAACAGGGTTTCTTACGAGAGAAAGAGGCATAATTTACATAGAAAATATAAAATCTTTTCCATTTTCGAGATTAATTATATATACCAACTCTAGATTATTAAACTTGAGCGTATACGGTGCTCAACGTTGAACAACAACAGTAATACTGTCCGTGAACCTGAGAACGTGGCCCTTCATTTATTGGACGAAAACACTTTCAGCGATGTTCATCACCACAATGCATGGAGGATAATATTTTTCATAGTTTATTGTCGTTGTCATTTTGCTGGAGAGTTATTGCAGGGTAGGTGCCTAGACGAGTTCATGGTAACTTGACCTCATCACTCATAACTATGTTAGTATTTCACTCGAAGCTCTCTATACTTCACAAATTTATTTATTTTTTTAATCTTAACTGGATATTCTAAAATAAATTAACTATTATCAGCACTCCAAATATTTGAAAAGTTGAAAATATTTTCTTATAATTTTTCATCCTAAATAATAATATAGAAAACAGATCTATTTCTCAAGCCTCACGGAATCAGATTTCTTTTCTCGTACATCATGGAAAGATTCAAAATCTTGGACTTCTTCTTTTTTCCCTGATGTGACCTGGGTTTGAATTGCAAAACCAATTTTCTGCCATTACCTTAGATCTTGCCTTCATAGTGGTCAACATAACCTGTTCACATGGTGTAACATGACCAATTAAGTACTTGGAAGGCTTGATATGGTAATCAAAGTAGACTGCCTTGGCCAAGTTTCTGTACTTTTGTTCATCGTAATGACCTTAGGGACTCTATTTCTCAATTTTCTTTAATGGAGAATAAAACTCACTAGTTATTCCTGTTGAATTTCCGATTGTCAAGTGTGATTAGTGGGTCTTTCATGCTGTCTTCGGACGTCATCTGCTGAGGTCAAAAGCATTTTGTTTGAAGGTTGAAACAATTGATGTAATTCATCCCTTTTTTTCAAAGTTTCTTGTTTGGCTCATGCTTTCCTTGAATCGAAAGTAAAGCTAAGCTGAAGTACAATGTTCCGTTTTTCGAAGAACATTGTTCGGGGAACAAATAAGCTTGTTGCTTAGAGCTAGATTATACTTGTCAAGTTAAATCTCAAGTACACCTTTTGCAAGTTGCCACTATGCTTGCACTCGAAAAAGGAAAACAGCATAATAATAAACCCACTCGTGACTCTTGGATTCCTTCACCCCTTCACGGCACTGCTGAGAAAAATGCACCCTTTTTGTTATTACAAACCTTGTTTATTAAGTCTCTTAACACGCAGTTGTAAATCCTGGTCCCAAAATGATCAAGACAGGATTTAAGGGAGCCAGAGCATTTTATTTGAAGCAATCGTGACGTTCAATGACGTTCCAGACTCCAGAAGAACAGAAATAAATGGAAAGTATAGTCAATGCTTCCAAGTCATCTGGCTTAGAAATTACCACAGCAGTAGCCTGTCTAAGGCATCATCTTTCCCAAAAAAAAGAAAAAACTACGCTGCTTCATCGATGTTTTAATATACGTGAAATTGTCTTTTTTTTTTATTAAAGATCAAGAGAACTTCGCTTTCAAGAAATCGGTGGAAGCAATAATGCTAACTCGATAGTCTCAGGTTTAGGTGAGGAAGCCAGTAGTTTAATGTATTTTGCAAGACTGGTAACTGTGGAAGCATTTGAGGACTCAATCTTGAATCTTCGCAAGGGGGACGACAACTACCTGCTTTGGGCCATCTTGTTTTGACAAGACACCACACTCCCCGTCTAGGGGAGAGTTTGTCAACGAGCAAATCGGATTCTTTCAATCTTTCACGCCAACTATGCATGGGAAAAGACAAAGCCAAAATCCCTCAAGCTCAGCATATAGTTAAGCTCACTAGATGGATTCACTTGCACTGTCGGCCTGATTGATGAACCCCATGCGGTGCCCACTCGATACTGCTTGCTAACAACAGAAGAAGACCTCGGATCCGTGTGAACACTATCCAAATCCCTTCTACTACATCAGAACATCAGCTACATGATGTGCAGACATCACTTCTCAAGTCGAAGCGTGGCTGTATTAAGATTTCACAGTGCTCTGTTCCATCACAAATTCAAATGCCCATTACACAACCACGAATAGAGTGAAAGCCATTGCCAGCAACCAACACAACACAACTGGTGCGAAGAGGAACCGTTGTGAAAAAATCACTAGAGACTTGGAGTCTCTTTGCCATTTACATTGCAATAATTATTATTTTTCAAAGTGCTTTTTATTTAAAAATACTTCAAAATAATTTTTTTATTTTTTTAAATTTATTTTTGACCAGATCAAAATAATACAAAAGCAAAAAACAATTAAAAAAAATTAATTTTTTTGAAAACAGCATTTCTCCAAAAACATATTACAACCAAAACCACCAGACAAGAGAATTCACTAACCGTTAGGGATATTGCAATCCCACACTAAAAAAACCCAAGTTAAATCTAATGTTAGTGACCACATTAACCTACACAACTGAAGGTTTATACCAGTAGAGCATGCTGACTTAAAAACATCAAGTTCTTCACAGGCTTTCCGTATCTTTTAGAATAGGTTCAGCTCCAAAACCAACTAAAGCAGGTTAAATTAACATACATAACCAAAATAAAGATCCAAGTACGATTCACTGCATTCGCCGGCGCTTCTTTGCAAGATTTTCAAAAATTTGGTGGACATCAGAGGATGTGATTGTCTTTGATTTATCGAATGACTCCTGCAGAAAAACATGGGTACATACATCAGTGCAGCATATTTGCTTTGCATAAATAAACTCAAACTAAAATAGAGAAAAAGGTAACTTTTTACAGCTAAGTTTGCAAGATTGCATATCACAAGAGTAAGCTCTAAGGCGTGTTATCAAGGGCATACCAAAAAGGAACGAAATTCATCCTTGAAGTCTGCAATACCATTAAGAATCTCCACCTTCTCTATATGACCAAGCTTGTTGAAAAAGCTCAACTCAGCGCCCTCCTGTTGCTGCAACTTTTCTTCCCTCTTCTGCTTTGCCATTTTCTCATACTCAACAATTGTGTCCTCCCTGTCAAGAAGAAAACTTACATGCTTCTGGTTGTACATATCCAAGCATTTTTCACATCTACACAGGATGTCCCTCCAGTTTTTGGAAAGAAACAATGGTTTTCCTTCTGAAACAGGTGAAGTGACTTCCACATCAACTCCAAGAACACAAGTAGTATGAAGATTGGTGTCTTTTGTGCATTGGTTTGAGTCGTTTGACCCACTATTCTTCCAAGAACTTTCTCCAACAGCAGAAGCTTTTCCAGCTGTTGCATTATCCTTTTCAGAAGAATTGTTAGCACATATATCATTCTCAAGCTTCCCAGAACCACAAGCTGTGGGAACATCTTCCAGCACATCCTTATCCTTAGCATTACTATAAGTAGCGTCACCCTTCCCCCCTGCTGCCCGAATTGTCTTGGGATATAGTGTCAGAAAAGAACAAACTGTCGAGCATGTCTTGCATATAAAATCTTCATAGAGAGGCTCTCCTTCCTCATCTCTTGGAATCTGTAAAACAAGGAGATAATTTTGGTAGCTAATAATCATACTACCTAATCAGAACCATTATGGCTCAAAGAAAGCCAGAACTATAGAAGACTTACATGTCCTGGGGAGGGAAGTCCAAACTAAGAAGACATTTATTGAATTGTGTTTGCAAGAAGTGAGACCTGAAGCCTAAAGTATGCAAACCTCTTGGTTGTGGACTCTACACTACAACCATGCACTTGAAATCAGAGCATAGGAGGAGAAAATTCTTAAAACATGATCCATGTAAAATAGTTGGATGTCACTTATGATTAACATCATGCATTGGGATCTGAATTAACTTGATCATGTCTCCAAAATAATGCCAAGTATGATATCATCAAACCTATTAACCATGATGACCATATATCACATGAAAGTTGATATATCAACCAATTTTTCTACCAACAGTAGGCTGTAGCAAGGGTAGGGACTAAGGGGTGTTTGTGATCCCAACTAACAAAGGCAAGGTTTAGGAAAGAGCCAAACTGAAAGCATGGTTGTTCGACAAAACAACCCTGCCATAGATAACTCATACAGAATTTACTGTCTACGGAAGTAAATGTCAACTTGTCAACCCTCTTTATTGTACATCTAAGGATTACAAATTTCCCAACTCAAACAACACTTTTTTTAGGCTGAAGACACAAACAGGTAACTGTGGGAAAGAAAGAGGCAAAGATGATGAGAACAGAGATGGAACAACCAGGCTACCAACCTCATTGGAAGACTCTAGGCCAAGATGCTCGTCATGAAACCAGTCTTCACACATAATGCACTGTATCATCTCTTCTTGTGCCTCAACATCTGGATCAGGATAGGGCCGATCACAAGAGCAGTATAAACCTTTGAAGTTGTGATTATATGAATTTTCAGCATTTTCCACATCTTTCTTTGGGAAAAGCTTGCAGACGAACTCCCCAAATTTTGAATTGCCACAATCACACCGAAAATTTCTCTTGGTCCATAACTCCACAATCTTTTGTATGTGGCAACAGCAAAAGGCACGTTAAATGTAAGATAAATTTTAACCAAACGAATTTTATTTAAGAGAAGGCATGGAAGAATAGAACACTGATTAACTGCCACAGGTGTGGATAAATATTTATTTCTGAACTTGCACCTTCAGATTATTAGTTTGGTTTTGAACTAAAGTTTTCAACCTCTTTTAAAAAGTGCTACCATGAAATGAAGATTTATATATTCTAGTGTAAGGTGTTGCATAAATAAAATTATGTTGCAATGTTTTTGTACATTGGTTATTGTAAACACCAGCTACACCCGTGGTTTTCAATTTCTATTGTAATTTCTATAGAACACCTTTAAGGGCATGAAAGTAGGGTTGACAGTGCATTGTGTTTTGCAAAGAAACGTTTTACTTCTCATCATGCCTCCATATTACAATTTTAGTTCTAGGCTTCTAGCCCTGTAAATTTGTTAAACTTTTCATTAACAAACAGCATATGCCATAGCTTTTAACACTCGCAAGGTTAAAAAAGGCTTCAGTAGTTAAATTTATAGTATTTTTGTCATCTCAAAATGTGCTTGAACATTGCCTCATTTTCACCAATGTTCTTGCTGATGTGCATGGCATCTTTTTGGTCACCAGCGTACATTAATTTACAAAATGGTTTTCAATCAAATTGAAAGTTGGGACATTAAACCACAAAAACAAACCCACTGGGAACTAACTCAATCAACAATCAAAACCACTAAACTAAAAAGGGAAAAAAATACCTCATGGCCATCATGGCAAGACAAACTACAAGCAGTGCAAACTCCAGCATTTCCATCTGGAGTGCATGACAGACATGAGAAAATAGCCTGTCTCTTCATATATCCCATGTTATAAGTGCACTCGTTTCCCTCATCTCCTCCCAAAACCAAATCCGCGTTCTT
Source organism: Populus simonii (assembly GCA_007827005.2). Classification (NCBI taxonomy): domain Eukaryota; kingdom Viridiplantae; phylum Streptophyta; class Magnoliopsida; order Malpighiales; family Salicaceae; genus Populus; species Populus simonii. The sequence continues at coordinate 16,568,322 of CM017466.2, read as the reverse complement.
TGCAACCAACAACCAAGACAAAAATCAGAGGAGAAAATTTAAGAGTAAACTCAATAAATCTAATAAGCAGAGAGTTACATTATACATATGTAATCTATCCACACCATCAAAGATTAAATCATCTTCCAGATCAATACCAAAGCAACCCATTTAAAACATAATGCATTTTCTTTGACATTACGGCTTGAGGTCACAAGTTTCGTGATACAGAATTTCACTAATAAGTATTGCAGCAGTTGTCATAATCCAAAACAATTTTTGCCCTTTTATTCACAAGTATGGTCGTGGACTTGGACTTGTGGTGTTATGGAATCTATCAATTTCCCTAAATGCTGGAAAAAAGATTAAAATATTCTCGTGTTGTGTAATTAAGAATCAATCACGAAACCAATTTGTGTCCAACAGTTTCCGATATCCAATCCCACTTTACCAAATACAAGCATTCATCTCGACAAAATGACCCCTCTTTTCATATTTACAAAACCCTAAACAACATAAAGCCAGTGACTCGAGACCCTAAGCTGAAATCTTTTCTTCCTAGAAACCAAACAAATGTACACAATCACACCAACAACCAAGAGGGTAAGAAAAAAGCAATACTTTCACTCAGCAAAACAAACCCTGAATTGAAAATTTACCAGTTCCTCAGCTTCAACGTTTTTGAGATATTCATCAATGGTAACAGTTTGCTCGACCTCATCATCAAATACACCATCCATTTTCTCAATATAGTGGAAAGGATTGAAACCTTATGCTTTCTACCTGAAATTGAAGCAAACAAGAGAGATATTGGTTATATTTCTGCTTTGAAAGGGATTGATTTTGATACGGGAAAATCTATGGGCTTGACCTAAAAAATAAGTAAAGCAGGTACTGGAATAAGGGGCACCGACCTGATTGGATTTCGTTGATTTCAAATAATTCTAGGGTTTGTTAATGTGATTACGAGAGCGAGGGAGAGATGTATGTCGTCTAAGTATGTATGGAGAGAGAGCGCGTTAAAGATATATGGGAGTGTTAAGGACTGAACGGACATTTTCCCGCCATGATGAATGTTATGAGGTGGTGGGGGTGCATCATTTTAACAAGTTAAAAAATTTCATGCAACTTTCCCTCCAATTCAAGGATGGGCTTTGGTGTCGTGTGTTTCGCAGCTTCTACTCCATGTTTGAAATTTTGAAATTTCTCTTTCTTTGTTTGCTTTTTTAAAGTTATTTAAAAGAATGGTAATTGTTACTTTTGGAATATATTTTTAAAAAAAATATATTAAAATAACATTTTTTATTTCAAAGTCAATTATTCATTGTTTAAAAAAAAAATCAGACTAATCCAACCCCAAGTCAAGTTAGTTTTTGTTTTATAATTAGAATTATTATAATATTATTAATTTCAATCCTCAATCTAAATAAAAATAATATCTAATTATTATTTTTTAAATATATAAGTCTAGCAACAATACATATTAAAAATAAAATAGATTTTTTAATATTTTATTCTGTTTTAATTAACCATCATAATTAAATAAGATACAAAAACAGTTATTTTATTTTGTATATCATCACTAAACATAATTTTATCTCTATTTTTTTTCGTTTTTTTTCCTTCTCTATATGTTTTTATTCTTATGGGATAATAATCGAACTCTATCTAAAGAACAGGTTTACTAATTAAGGAGAAAAATGCTCTTTATTTTTTAATTTTTCAAGTTATAGTCTTAAAGTTTGATAGACATTTAAATAGTGTGAACCTAAAATTAAGAGATTTGTGTTCGTCTTTTCATGAAGCCATGAAAGACGAACATAAGAAAAGGTTGATGCCATGCAAGGCAACATGTAGCTAGTCATTGCATGACAATCGCACTTTTGAGTTTATAAAAATGCATAAAGGCAAAAAAGCTTTGAATAATAAGTGTATTAACAGGGTGAGCAAGATGCAAACACTTCACGACCATATATAGTACAAATCCAGAATTGTTGTTAAGGGATTTAGTTTTTTTAAAAAATAGTATTGATTTCGATGAGATTTTCTCTCTGGTTGTGAAAATAAAAGGATATGGAAACTACATTATTGCATGGTGGCTTAACAACTAATTTGGACTTAAAGACTGAATAACTAGATTAATAGTTGTCCGATCAACAAAGAATTATGGTGGCAAAAACCCAATTGTTATATGTTTTCTCATCATCAATTCGAGACTCCATAATATGCCTCTTCTATTTTAAAACAGCAGGTATCACAAGCTAGGGATTCAGTCTATGATGAGGAGTTTTCATACAAGAGCTTCAAGCTGGAGCGAACTGGACCAGGTAAGTTGTTAATTTTTTATTTTAATTTTTGCTGTATATCATTTGTTCTACCCATGAAGTTTGTCAAATATATTAGTTCTAGCCGTTAGATTGATGAAATAGGTTGTGGGGATGAGTTTTGAGACTGATATAAGAGCTGGATTCAAGAGTTGCGTTTTATAATTCTAACAATTCTTCTTATTCGTTGCAAACTCGAATGTTGTCAATGGCAAATGCAGGACAAAATATACACTGCAGATCATTTTTTCCATGAAGTTAGAATGGTCAAAAAGCTATGCTTGGCTTAGTAAATACCAGGAAAGTGACTTGAGAGATGGGATCTCATACCAATCGAGTAAGAGAGATGGGACAAGCTAGTTGATCCAATGGAATAGGTTGCCAGCTCTCACTCCCAATCAGTAGACTGGACACATGGAGCCATCATACTTGCTATCCTCCTTTAGTATATTTGATAGAGAAAACATAAGAGGGATATTAACAAGTCTGGACTTTTATTTTTTATTTTTTATTTTTAATTAATATGAATATTTGAGCTAGTGTATGTGTATCTTAATTAATTTTATAAATTCTAAATTAATAATTATATAAATTTTTAATAATTCTAAAATTTAAAACACTCAAATTAATATTCTCTAATAAATAAATTTAAAATTTAATCCGTTTATCTTTCTCCAGTCACCTATATTTTTTTTATAAAAAAAGCTTGATCTATCTCGGAATCAAAAACAAGCTAGACAATAACCTCTATGGCCTAGTATGTCCTGGATGCTGAAATCCTTGCACCAAAAAACTTTCATATGCTAAGAATCACTGCAAATAGCCATACAGAAAACTTATCACGCAAATTTGCTAATAGTCTCTTAGTTTCTCCATAATTTTTTTACTCTGCTCTTTTTTTTTCTCTTAATTTTGCCTCTTTTTAACAAATCAGAAACAATTGGCCAATAATTATGCTACAAAAGAATCCAATTAAAGAAAAAAAAGTTTGAAAAAAAAAATAAAAAAAAATAGCACTACTCCATAGTAAATCCCCCGCACCTTTTAATTTCTTTTAATAATTACCCAATTATCTAAAAGCCCGCGAGTAATTCCAATTTGGAAAAATATAATATGATTATAGTCTATGCAAATAAATCAATCATATTACAAGAATTAATTATGTTCTTGTGGATTGAATCGATCACACTGTAGAGACTATAAGTGTTGTATATCAATGTCACGTGCCTAATTGCAAACGGGGTAACGAGTTCTTCATAACAAGCTCTTGTCTCGTCTCTCTGTTTCCGTATTTCATGAATATTTAGTTACGAACAGCTGCAAATTAAGGCATGCGTGCTTGAGAAATTAATTTTCTTTCCCCCCCCTCTTTAAACTGAGTTTAGCCACAATTACAAATATAGAACCGTCTATATCATCACAGCTGTTAAGCTTTTATGACTTGATGCTACTGTGAAGTTGCTTCCATCAGCCATTGCCTCATCCTTTTTGTTTAACAGCAACAGTGCTTTGACATTGGTAAGTACCAAATTAACCAAGTACAATAGGGATTTAACAACGTTTGAACTAGTCTTATCAGTGTTTTACAAGCAAAGCAAAGCTAACACTTTCGTGAGAGAGAAAGTAAAAATTAAAGAAAAAATTAAGCACCAAGCTGTGCTCAAACAACATCCCCCCAATGATATGCTTGAATACGATTGTGGTATCATTTAAAACCGATTGCTCTCAGATTTATCGGATTTTTAAACCCTTTTTCCAGTAAAAAAATGTGGATCAATCTGTTCATATAATCAAGAAGCAAAGACAATTGATTGCAGCACGATAAGCACGAATCATTTTATATACTAGCAGTTCACATACAAATTCACTGAGAATACTGTGTTTATATCTTGAAAAAAAAAAAAGAACTAGGCATGTAAATCACGTTATAGTAGAATTTTTTGGCACACAAGAATAATTAAGGACGGATAACAAGTGTGCTGTTAGAATTTTTCTGTTTCAGATTCTTACAATTAATCTCTTAACATCAACCGTGTTCTGTAAATTATTTCTTAAACTCAATGGCCGCCATGCGCGTAAAACCAGTTGATCTCTTCGAGCACTCTTTAACAAATAATTAAACAAATGGTTGCATTAATTTCTCTCAACAAAAATTCAAAGGGTGACTGGACCATTGAAACTCCGACTCCCTCGTTTTTATGTTATCAAGTGATACGGATGAATCCTGTAGGGTATTTCAGCTGCAGAACAGTAATCAAGGAATTTCTATGTCAAGATTCAAGAATTAAATACAAGAACAACAGTCCTCCATCCAGAAATATAAATCGTCGGCAGGCAAGGGACTAAGATGTATAATTTCAAAAAAGGAAGGATCAGATTATGATTGAATTCAAAATATAGAGACCAGAGAGAAATATAATCTTGGAAATAGCATGCTGATTTCAGTAGTTCTAACAATCTCCTTGACTGTACGGAATCCCGGCCAGTCCAGCCCCTCAACCAGAAATAATAAAACCCTGTAAACTATCTAGGCGGTGGCTCAATGATAAGAGTTTGAGATTAAAAGGTTTGCTTTCTCTGTGGTTTCAGGTTCGAGCCCTGTGATTGTTCATATGATGGCCACTAAAGGCTTACATAGTCGTTAACTTCAGGGCCCGTGGGATTAGACGAGGTGCGCACAAGCTAGCCCGGACAGCCACATTAAACTATATAAAAAATAAAAAAAAACCCCTGCCCATAGAAGCATTGTATTTTTAATTCCCAAAAAATGGCTCCTTCAACTCTCCCCCTCTTAATACTCTCTGTACTGATCTTCCTTCAAAAAGCAAACAGCAATAAAATTACTTCCCATAATCCATGCCTTAGAAACAAACTAGAGGTTCGATTCCCTTTCGGATTTGATAATAATAGATGCAGCTATCCAGGTTTCAATCTCTCATGCAACGATCTCCAGAACCAGATTATCCTCAACCTCCCAAACACAGGCAACTTCACTGTCCAAAACATCAACTACCGAAGCCAAACAGTAACTATAACGGACCCACAAAACTGCCTTCCGAAGAAATTCATGAACTCTTCATTTGAGCTTTCAGGATCTCCTTTCATTCCTGAACACTGTAATTGTTTCTTCACCTTCCTAAACTGCTCATCTACCACCACTGTATCTGGGCTAAGGCGTATTGATTGCCTTAGCAACGAGAACTTTACTGTTGTGGCCATGCTAACAACTAAATATGAGTCGTTTCCTTTCATCCCGTCTTGTACAGAACTGAAGAAAAGAGTGTTCGTTCCGGTTCTTGGGGATCGTTGGTCAGATACTGAAATGAAATTAAAATGGAATGTATCCTATTGTCGACGGTTTGAAGAGGACGGCAGGACTTATGGATTCAATGGGGATAGTACTGATCTGACCATTGAAGGCAAAGATCGACGTAGCAACGGTATGTTTTTCGAGCAATTTTAACAGTTGATCCAATAGTCGATTGCAGCTATCCCATCTAAGTTGTTCATGATCCACACGTTACCCTGAAATTTGTGGATCAGAAAATCTTGAGGGAGTTGCGACAGTCAGTATTTGTCTGTAGAAGTTTCTTCTAATTAAAAATTTTATTTAAATCTTATAAATTATATATAATACCATGAGTATATTACATGTACGATTAATTAATTAAGTATAGGGCAAGTATAGGGCAAAATAATGATGATTTTAAGGTGATTTATTTTTTCTATGATTTTTTTGTTATTTTATATCATCAAGAGATTACAAGTAGAAATTGCAAGATATAAAATAAAACAGTGCTTTATCATAACTGGAATTTTAAAATGAACTAAAAATTCACATGCTGAATATTTTAAACAATTAAACAAGTCTAGTTTTTTAGACGACTCTTGATCGAGTCTAAACTTAATAAATTTTAAATGAGTCAACTTTAAACCTCATGTTTTAGGCTTGTTAAGAACACGAACCAAGCTTAAATCTTGTCAACATTAGCCGAGTCGAGCTCGATCACATCAAATCTTGGCTTGGCTCTACTCAATTTACAGCCGTAAATGCAATTGCATACGTGTCAATTTGATCAAATGCTAGTGCTATAGTTTTTGTATGACCAAATCCTACGCTACGTACGGCAACATTCCCCATGAGAACTAGTCAAGAAACACGAAAGTTGACTCTTTAATTACTCAGAAAATCTTGCATTTTGATTTCTTGTTTGTTGTGTTAGAATCTTCCCGTTCTTTGGTCATGAGATCAATGAATGTCAAATTCGTGTATGTTATGTGGAAATGGTGAATTTCCCAAAAGTCATACATTTAGTTTTTTTTAAAAAAAATAATTCTAGTGTCAGGTACTGTTATTATCTTTGGTTGTTATGTTGTTTCACATTATCGTGAATGTTTAGGATTTTTTCACCAAAACTTAAATGAAAAAACAATGGAGATGAGGTGTTTGACCAAATCGTGTAGAAGCCATGGATTGATTACAGGCTAAAATTGATTAGGGATGATAGATTTCCAATCTGGAAAGAATGAGTCACAAGAAAAATTGTTTGACGCTGGTGCTAAAACTGCATCAATGTCAATGGAAGGAGATTTAGAGAAATGAGGAACAACATAGGAACTGTGATTCCCCTTTGTCTTGGAGTTGCTTTGATTTTATTTTTTTTTCTTGTTGAGAAAGAATATCACTTGAACATCCGTTGCCCTTGTTTTTCTTTTAGCATTAAATGACCTTCATTCACGATTTGGCTTTGCTAGGTCCTCTCCCAAGAAGTGCAAAATATGGCATCGTACTGGGTGCTGGAATACCAGGGCTGCTATGCATCGTTGGGATTGGTTCTTACCTGTTTGGCCGACTCAAGGAATATAGCGGTGGCAATCAACCCACCACCGAATTCTCCACCGCAATTGCTCCACAACCAAGCGTAGTAATTACTGGTCTTGATGCACCAACAATAGAATCTTACCCCAAAACCCAACTTGGCGACAGTGGAAGATTGCCTAAGCCTTACGACAACACTTGCCCTATATGCTTATCTGAATATCAGCCCAGGGATACACTGAGGACTATCCCTGACTGCAGCCATTACTTCCATGCTAATTGCATAGATGAATGGCTTAAAATGAATGCAACATGTCCATTGTGTCGGAATTCGCCAGATGGGTCATCTGTAATGACCCCTTCCTCTCCCTTGTCCTCTTCGTCATCCTCATTATCAACACCATTGCCATAGATGATGACTAGTTATATTATACAGGGTATTTTTTGCTAGGTTTTGATTGTCAATCGTACATGTGTATTGCTTGATGTGTGTGTATATGTATTCACTAGTGGTGGCCAACCATGGATGTACTTCATTTGATTTTGGTAAGTTCTATATGAAATACCAAAGAGAGAAGGTAGAGGATATATCATCACACTTATTAATTAGTACTTTTGTATGTGATGATCTCTAAGACGATCCTAGACATCTATGTTTAATTGATTATGGATTTAATTATAATGCTAGATTATGCATATTATTTAGTTCAACTTTCAATTTTGGCCATAAGAATTATGTGGTGGCAATATTCAGCAAAATACATGGAAAACCAAGCTTCTGGCCCCGGTGCCTTAACTATCATCCTTTCACAACATAAATTAACAATTAAAGCACATTGCTTTCAATGTTACAAATTTTGGGGATTAGGGCATCGTGAGTTACGTAACCATGGTTTTAGCCACTCTCTTGCTGGTTTTTGTGCCAGCCTCGGAGACGAGTAGCGCACCATGTTCTTGCGGCGAGGTGAACTACCAATTGAACCCATGTATTTCTTACCTAATGAAAACCATGGCTGAGCCACCCAAGGTATGCTCTGATGGCATTAAGCGTCTATCCAAGTATTCAAACAAAAAGAAAAACAGAGAGATTGTGCCTCGAGGCCGCAGCAATTATGAATCAGAGGAGCAAAACCAGAAATGGACGAGCTTCGTACTAGAGTTTGGCCCAGTTTTAACACTCAGAGCCCATCTAGGTCCAGTCACAGACCATATAGCCCAACGAGAATAACTACAAAATTATGGAACTATCACTATGAAGTGAAATTCTTTCTCGCAAGCATTGAAAACGGTAATCTCTCTTCATAAATCCAATATTTCTAGTTAAATTTTCCAACTTTGATTGTTTTAGCCTTTAATTTTCCTTTACTTTCCGTTAATTTAGATGGCGTTTACCCTTTCAAATTCCCTATCTTTGATTTGGTATCTAATATGGGGCCTTACTTGGATGAAACTTCTGATCTTCTAAGCTTTTAAGGGCTCCAAGACCCTATTTTTCTTAATTGGAATTGAAATGTTATGGAGTCATGATTTAATTGCTAAGATAACATTATTTTTTATGATAATTGTGTTATTTAATTTTCTTTTTGATTGCTCCAAAAAAAAAATTATAATGAGTGTATAATATGTTGGTGATTATAATTTGTATTCTAATTTTGTTGTTTACTGATTTCTGATAGAGGAATTCTGTTCTTTGTATCAATGGCTTGTCTGTTTAGTCCGTCGACAAGAGCAAACATTGTTAGACGAAGACATCGTTTAGTTACGTTCTCAATGATGATCGCAAACATAATTCCATTGACGAGGGTCCTCCTTTGGAAGGAATGGGTAATTTGTTTCAGCAGAAGCCATTCGGAAGCAGCAGCAACAGATTTAATAATAATAACGATTCAGCTGTGTTTAGTTTCTTTCACAATAGAAGATGTCAGATTTCTCTCCTTCGCCAAGCATCGGGGTGTCTTTTTGTCGACATATGTCAACAAAGATTGGTGGAGGGTCAGAAAAAATTGAGTTCATAAATGATGTTGCTGATGTTATCACAGACGCGACTGTTGAGGCTGTTGCTGCTCAGGCACCTGCAATGGATGAAGTTGCTATTGCTGCTGCTGATTCTTACTTTCCTGTTGCTGCTCTCCAGCATGTTATGGTTTTATTTCAGTTTTGGTTTTTGCTCTAAAATAACCTTCATTTCAGTTTCTTTTTTAAAATTTAGTTTGACTATTTATTTAGATAAAAACCAGATTAAATCGAAAATAATTACCCTTAACCTCGATTTCTAACCCGTCGCTCAACGTTTAGAACTTGGGTTCATATATGATTCTAGCATGTCGAACAAAATATTGTTTTTGTTGCTTACCACGTCTCATGTATGTATCAAATATTAATATTCTTGATGTTGTCGTTTTACGTCTGATTTCATGTTCTAAATGATGATTTAATGCAACCAACAAGTTCGGCACAGTAACTATATTTTATTTAATTGTCACGCAATGGAAAATGACAGCTCTCTGTTGCGAAATGCAAGTTGCAACCATTAATAAATCAAAAGAAATGAGATTTGCCCAAAAAAAAAGTCAAAGAAAGAAATGGAGAAATCTGTCACGTTCCCTACTTGCTGCACGCGATGGCAGACCAAGCTAATAAATTTCTTTAAAATGACGAATGTTCAAAAATCAAAATAATGGCCTAAGACACTTTTGGTCCCTAGCTTTTTTTTAAAAAAAAAAACTATTATAAAGTTGTTAGGAGTTTTAAAATATTTTTTAACTACAAATATATTTAAATAATTATTTTTTATTTTTGAAAAATTATTTTTAATTTAAATAGTTTTAAATTTTTGTAAAACACTATTTAAAACGCAGCATGGATCACCGCCTTGCTTGATCAGCGGTCATCCAAAAAAGAGAGAGTTTAGAGACTTCTAGAATGGTCCACGTGGCGAAGTATCCCCTCTTCCACTTTTTATCTGCCTAGCTTCTTAAATTGGCTGATGGAAGGTTATCTAATTCACGTGGTTAAAAGACTTCCATAGTTGCTTGCGTTATGAAGAATATTCTTTGTAGACAAATAATTAGGAAGAAAAAATGTTTTTTTTTTTTGTTAAAACGTTCTTCTGATTCATATCATTTTTTAAATAAAATATAATAGTTTGAAATTACGAATCAATATTCTTACACACCAAGAATAATAAATTTGAGAGAATTATATGAAATTTTGTAATAAATAAATAAATATTTTATTCATATTCAATATTCAATATTAATAAGCAAATTATTTTAAAAATTCTACATATTAAACTAATACATAATTAAACAATATTAACAAGCAAATTATTCTTTGAACAATTAACAGTATCATCATAAAAAGTTTTAATCTTCTTTAAAAAATAACATCATGTAGCAATCACTTAAATATTATTTTAATAAATTAATTTAAAGAGATTCTTTATCAAAAAAAAATTTTAAAAAAAATAAGGATATTCGAGAAAAAAAGCCAGGTGTTTATGGCTCAATAAAAAAGCTTAAACATGCATAGATTTGGAAGGTCAGGTCCACACATCTCCTTCTTTTTTTTTTTGTATATAGTAGATAACCCATCAATTTTTTGTTGATTTTCTAGCCACCAAGCCAGGGTCTAAGTTTTTGAACCTCAAAATCTCAATCTTCGACTTGTTTTTACTTGAAAATACCTTAAAAACATCTTAAAAATCTTAATAAACTCATTTAAAACCCTTCAAATGCCTATAACCACTCTAACAAAATAAAATCAAACCGAATAAAAAACTACTTCATGAATCATGATCTACTTATTATGACATTATTAAAAAAAAATACAACATCTATTAAACCCCTTTCTCCAAGACGAACCGGTTGATACCAAGATCAACTATTTTAGTGATAAGAAAGTGATTGACCGACCACTTTTTTTGTTATCTTCCTTTTTTCGGTGATTCTCTCTCTTCTCAAATTCTAGGTGTTAAAGTGTAAAACAAATTAAGTTTAGGACTAGAATGTTAAACTCTCAAAACACAGGGCCCATAATAAAAAATTAAAAAAAACTTTAGGGACCAGATTATAGTTGTCTATGCCCAGTGAATAGTAAAACAATAAAAAGTTTTTTATTGTGATAAACCTGGTCGCATTTGTTTTGATTTTTTAATTGATAAAACTAAATTATATTTTGTAAAAATAGGTATCAATTAATACTAGAATATTCTTTAACATCGCAAATACATCACTGCACGGTAATTAAGATAAATTATTAGATTTAAAATCGGGTCAAAATAATATCTAAGAATGAAATTGATAAGAAGAAAGAGTTAAGGGATTATAACTATACATTGGTCGAGGACCTTCTAGTTTCTTTATAATGGTCTGATAACCTTGCGGGTCAAGTAAGGTTGCAACTTGCAAGGATAATCTAATCAGAATAAAGATTTGGGTCTTCTTCAAGAAAAATGATGTGTTAATAGGATACAACAATTTCAAGTCAAACTCTTGACGAGAAGATAGAGTTAGAATTCTTGTGATTTGGTTTTTGCTCTAGATTTTTTTTGCTTGCCTTCTGATTTTATTAAACTAGGATTAAGCTGTATTGTTTAATTGGAAAGACTTTACCATAATATATATATATATATATATATATATATATATATATATATATATATATATATATATATATATATATATATGGAAAAAGCACTGCTAAGATCTCCTGGGCCTGTTTTCACCTGAAAAAAATCAGTTGGTAATCGACCGTGCGACTGGTAATAATTACAGCCATCCGTCCGCAATTACTTGCAAATTGTTTTAGCAAATTTATCTTAATTACTCGCAATTACACTGTTAATTGAGAAAAGAAGGAGACAAATGGCCCCGTTGCTGGTTGAGAAAAAAGATGACACGTGGGCCATGTTGTCGTAAAAGCATGCTTTAAAGTTGTTTTACAGGCCCAACTATGATGGATGAGTCATGTTGTCATTCATCATTTAATATTTAATTACCAGTTATTTACATAAGTAGACAAAATGGATGGCCCCGACGCGACGTTTCCATGGGTGATGGATGTCTGTATTTAATAATATGTTTTAAAATGTTTTTTTATTTAGAAATATATTAAAATAATATTTTTATTTTTTATTTTTTTTAATATAAACATATCAAAAAAAATCTAAAAATATAATAATTTTTTTAAAAAATAAATAAATATTGGCTGACTTGTGTTTATGCTGCAATCCCAAATAAAATAAAAAAATAAGAAAATAAAGGTATTAAAACCTGGACATTTCAGATGGCATGCTGGAGGGTGGATGGTAAGAAGTCAGAAATCATCCATCACTAATATGGTTGAACAGGGAAAGGAACTCCTTGATCGATAATCCCCTGATTGAAATTTAATTAATTGCTTGTCTATATCATTTCTATTGATGAACGAAAGATCAGCTGTTGAAAAGTATTTTCTTTGAATTCAAATAGCCATTCAGAGAGATATAGACCCAGTCAGGGATCCTTACGTACAAACACCGATTCTCAATCCGAAAATGGCGGTCAAAACATCAATGGAGCTCCCAGGAGCTTGACTTTTCTTTTCTTTTCTTTGTTTACTTTCAATTCTATTTGATTGAGTTTAAGATCTTGAACGTTGCCTCCAGAAAACTCACAAGCCTTGAGATATGGGTTCATCCTGTAACTCGTAATCAAGCTTGGGTTTTAATTTTCCATGCATGAATAGTCTGCTCAAAACCTATAATAAATGGATCGAAACTTACATGCGAAGGGTTAAGAATATCATCAAAATTAACAAAACAAAAACAAAAATGGAGAAGTCGCAGTACAGCTAACGCGATCATACAGCAGGATCTTTTCTGATTGGAAAACTCCATGGTAGTGGATTAAACATGTAATTAAGAGTTCATGGATCAACTCCATCGATTCTTTCTTGTCCTTCTCCAAGACGTTCAACTTGTGTTAACACAAAAGAAGGTTTTTTTTTTTTTTTAATTCAAATATTCCCTTCAAAGTCTTCTATCCATGTGCTTCATATTCGCTTAGAGTTTGCTCCAAGAAATATAAGTCATCCCTACCCCTTTCGTCAATCCCACAAGCAATTGACTTGGTCAGGGATCGTTACAAGCATGGATATATTCTCGAATGTGCATGATCGATGTTAAGGAAATGAGCTGGTGCGCGCGGACTAGATCTAAAAAATAAAAATAAAAACTTGCTGACCTAACAGACAGATACTGTTTCCTACGCATAACTCTTTAGTTTTCCAGGGAGTGGATAATAATCTTAATGGAAAGCTAAGATCCGATCTTGTTAATTTTATATCTGATACTACAAGATTATTGATTTGGTTTCATTATTATATAGCAGTCGTGGTATGGCACGTGTGTTCCTTTCCATGCATGTGACTTGATCTTGGAATTATTCCTTATTATTACTTGGAAAAGAAAATCACTATTATTAATGAAATGATAATTACTTGTGTTTTTAGTATCATTCAATAATAATATATACATTAATTAGATTATACAACATCTTTATTCATTAAGAATTAATTAATATTCATCTTTATTATATATTTATCATCACTATATCGATCTGACTTCAAAAAATAACATGCATGCATAATAAAGAAAAATAGTTTTATCAGCCCGTGCATGATTATTTGCCTTTAAGAATTAACGTCTTGTCTAATCAGTAATCAGTTACCTACTAAATAATTAATGCACAATTTTGTTTTTCAAAATTAAATTTTATATATCTTTAATTTTTTTGAAACTAGAAAATTTAATAGTTAGGAATTAAATTTGATTAAATTCAAATTAATCATGCAAGCACTGTTTGTATCCCTAGTCTCATTATATAATCATATAGGGCCGGTGCGGTCTTGTGCTTTTATTTGGAAGTGTTTCTTAAAAGTGTTTCTAAAAAAATTTGATTTTTTTTTTTTTACCTTGAAGTAATATATTTTTGATGTTTTCAAATCATTTTGATGTGCTAATTTTAAAAAAATAAAAAAATATTATTGATATATTTTTCTGAATAAAAAACACTTTGAAAAGCAACTACAACCACACTTCCATACAACGTATTAAGCAAAAATCACTTCGCTCGCACTGCTTTCCTTGTTTTCTCTTAGCTATGAAGTTTTGTCCTTGTAATAATTAAGAAAGCTTGAGAAAATTTTCTAGTTCTTATGCGTCTTTTCCAGGTGTTGGAGTCGATTTAGCTGTAAGATAGGGTACAGTCTTGAGTCTCTTGACAATAACTTTTTTTTTTTTCTCTAATTTGTTTTGGTTTTAAATTCCGAAAATAAATACTTTATACATATCTCTAATCCAACTTATTTATAGATTTGTATATCACTCTCTTATGTTTATAGTTCATAGTAAATAATCTGAATATATATTGGTAAAACTAAAGATTAAAAGAAAAATAATTCTCTTAAACTAGCAAGAACATCATATCCTGAGCTCCACATGTGCTGGAAAAGGCTCCCTACTATCTGTCATTCTGAATATATATATATATATATATATATATATATATATATATATATATATATATATATATATATATATATATATATAACTCTGCCAAAAACTGTATCAGCAATTCAGCATTACCCTTAGTGTCCTGCACAGGAGTGCCACTGTTCTAGGTAACTTGCAATCATCGGTTTGGCATGAAACAATGACTCTGGACACAAGCCAGGCAACCAGAGAATGTGAACTGCATGAATCCATTGATGGCCAGCTAGCAAAACAGAAGTTTTCAAAACTGGTTTGTTTTTGTGTTTTAAATTTTGCTTGAAAAGATATTAAATTGATATTTTATTTTAGTATTTTCTGATAATTTTGATATTAAATTAATTTTTTTTTAGTATTTTCTGATAATATTAAATTTTCTGATTATTTTTTTTAGTTCATATAATTCTGTTATTAGATAAAAATAGTAATTAAAGGATCATTTTTCAACCTTCGCAGTGCTTCGACCAGCATAACATGTTAACGAATCTTTGGGGGGTTTAGCAGTGTATAAGTTGATTTGCATAGTAAAAGGTCGTATTTTTTAAATTATATTGATTTACGAATAAATTATTATAGCAAAAGCTAAAATAACTTAGAATTTTATTGTTCATTTTATATAATGAAATTACTTTGTAAAATAACAAAGAAGTATAATTATTTGTTTGTTGAGTAAAATTAAGTTTTTATTTTTTTGTTGTAATATATTTAATCTTGAATTATTATTAAGTTAATTTTATATTTCAGTTTCATTTCTTAACATTTGATTTTTATATTAAATTCAGTTCTCATTCTTTTAATTATAATGTATTTGGTCTCGAATCCTTTATCGACTTAGTTTTTTTTTTAATTTTATTTCTTAATATTTAATTTTTATATCAAATTTGATACTCATTCTTTTAATTGTTATTTTTAGTTTTTCTTATTTTTTTTATAATTGAAATTGTTTTTCAATTTCATCCTTATTATTTGATTTTTTTCTTGTGTCAAATGTGTTTCATATTATTTTCAAATCTATATTTTTTCTTTATTATCTATTTTTTTAAAATTTATCCTTAATTATTTTAGTTGGTTAAGAATTTTACGTTGTTATTTTTTTGAATTTGCCTTTTGTACTATAATTCAACCTCATGATTTATGTCACAAATCTGAAGGTTGGATTAAATTGGTTTCAATTAAATTTTTTTATTTCATCTATTATTATTAAATTTGTTAAAAATTAATATTTTTTTTATAAAATTATCCCAATATATTATATTTCAGCTCGTGAATTTATGTTAATCAACCATGTTCTTTTACCCAAATAAATGATTTTGTATATGTTTAAAAGCAATTAATCATTTTGAAAATTCAAACTTACAAATTTGTCGAAAAATAAAATTTTAGAAAAAAATTGTTGTGATTGAGACTTTTGTTTTGTAAAATAAAAAAGGAGATAATAATATCAATTAAATTACCGAATAAAAGTCTCCCAAAAAACTGAGTTAAGTTGAGAATGGACTCTGAACTCTCTCCCCTGTGTATAACAATAATTCAGCAAATACAGACCCAGTCCTTGTCGCTTCTCTCTGTCGTTTTTTTCCCTTCTAAATCCTAAAAAAAGAAAGAAAAATTCTAATTCTAATTCGAAAAAGCAACAAAATTATTTAATCGCTTAATTATTTCCTTTAAATTCTTCTTCCTTTTGCTTCATTGGCCACCGATAGCCACCCACCCACCCAACGAACCCACCTTACGAAAATCAGTTTAAAATCTTTCTCAAAATCCACATCAACATTCCTTCTTTCCACTCGTACTTCTACACGAACACGTGGAAAATACATACTTATAGAGAGAAGAGACGGTGATCGACCGAATGGCGCCGAGGAAGTACTTGATTGAAGTAGAGAAAGCAAAGGAAGCTAAGGATGGAAAGCCATCGATTGGTCCTGTGTATCGTAGTCTTTTCGCTAAAGATGGGTTTCCTCCTCCGGTTCCTGGACTTGAAAGTTGCTGGGATGTTTTTCGGTGAGAAAATCTTTCTGTTTGCTTCCTGAGAAATCTCTGTAGAAAAAGGGTTGAAAATTGCCAACTTTAGCTGTTTTACTTTTTGGTATTTAGTAAAAAGGGATTATTTCGTAAAGCTTGTTTGTGATTTGTCCAGAGTATATTCAGTGATTCGTTGAAGAAAGTGGATTCTTTTTTCTTTTCCTTCTTTTGGTTGATATTTAACCCTTTGTTATTTGTTAATTATGTGATTAATATTTTGTGGTGGTTTTTGCAGGATGAGCGTAGAGAAATATCCAAATAATCCAATGCTTGGTCGTCGTGAGATTGTGAATGGCAAGGTAGTTATAGTCTTGTTGTTTCTTGCCATGTCTTTTTGTGGATTTGTTTTTTCGTTTTATTAACTCTCAATTTGTTGTCTTTGCAGGCTGGAAAATATGTGTGGCAAACTTATAAACAAGTTTATGACGTGGTGATCAAAGTTGGAAATTCAATTCGAAGCTGCGGTGTTGAACCGGTGAAGCATTAGAACTGGATTTTTTTTTTTTTAAAAAAAAGTTGTAATCTCTGTGATCAAAATTGGGTTTCTACTGATGTTTAGATTTGTGCTGGTTATTTGTAGGGTGCGAAATGTGGTATTTATGGTGCTAATTGTGCAGAGTGGATTATGAGCATGGAGGTAGTTTCTTCTTTTCTGTTTGATTCCCTGAAAAAAAAAAAAAAACACATCACAACCTGTTTAATTCATAAAGGACAAAGCTTGGAGAAGGAATAATGAGTTTTGCCATTGTGTTTATAGTATACATATTCTTTGCTTATGGTAGTTTTCCTGGTCAAATAGTGGTTTTTATAGGATATCCTCTTCTCCAGTTTCCACCCTCTACCAATCATAAGCCATTTTGATTTTTGTTCTATGTTTCTGCACCATTTAATTTATTGGCGGTTTTTTTTTTTTTTTCCTGTCTATGGGATTTGGATTAGTTATAATGTTGGATTACTTCTCAAAAATATTCATTATGAAAAAAGTGGTTCGAGAGACTCCTTTTTAATTGCTGAGTTAGGGAACTAGTCATTAGTTTTCAATACTTGATGCAAAAATAGACTAAAAGCCTTCTAATCGTGATCTAGTTATTTTTAAGTTCTTTTGATTATCAATCTATTTGTTTGTTTATTTAATGGTTTTTGGATAAAAAGTTTTGTTTGATAAGCCCGGTGGGCTTCCTCATCCCTTGCTGGTTTTTTTCTGATTTATTGTTTCTGTATTATCATGGTTTGCCTTCTTCCTGTAGTTCCTGATTAATGCCTGCTAAAACTGATGCAGGCCTGCAATGCTCATGGCCTCTACTGTGTTCCTTTGTATGACACATTAGGTATGGTCTTCTTCTGCATAGATGTATTTGGCATGCAACAATCATTGGCTAACCTGCAATTTCATGCACCCCTTCAACATCAAGGCCAATTAGTGCTTACCTCTCTCAAACCATGTTCTAGGTGCTAGTGCAGTGGAATTTATTATATGCCATTCAGAGGTCTCAATTGCCTTTGTAGAAGAGAACAAAATTTGTGAGGTATGTGTTTTGCAGCCTTGCATCCAAACTCCATCAATTGATGACGCTGCTTCTCATAATGTCTTCTTGAAATTGTTATGCTTTTTGTCGGTGTACTGTTTCTTTAAGAATCTTAATCTTACATGGTGATATTGTTCTTATGGATCTGTGGTTTCTCCTGTCCTCTCAGCTGTTGAAAACATTTCCTAATTCTACACAGTACTTGAAAAGTAAGTTAATCTTCTTCACAATTTTTTTTTGTTTACCCATGTTATTAAGAAATGATTATATGATATATTTCCTCATGCAGCAATTGTGAGCTTTGGCAAGGTTGCTCTCAAAGAGCAAGAAGAGATTGAAAAATCTGGCTTGGCAGTATATTCTTGGGATGAGTTTTTAAAACTGGTAACCTAGTCTTTCATAATAACCTTGTTCCATCTATTTATTGTATCAATAGTAGTAAAATTTGAGCTAGAAAATGCATTTTAAGATAAGTTATTCTGTGAATGGTATTGTATACCAAATGTTTATGTGGAATTTTGTGGTAGTAAGCATGCTTCATGACCAGCACTGTATCGTATCTCAACTGTTACCTAGCAGACTTGAGCTTTAAATATGTTCAAACTTTTCATGGATGGGTGTCATCTCCTTGATTTGCAATTTGCAAGAAATAATTCTAGTATCTCACTGATTGTTTCATAAAACACCTGTAATAAAGCATGGATGGAGTTTTAGATCAATCTGATACCATGACTATTTATTTATCTAATGTGCATTGACATTCATTAACCACTATACGATGCCTTTTCTTCTTAGCTTTTAATATTTGTTCATAGTTATTGATTCTGATTTATACTTAAATGAGACCAATGAGTAATGGTCTTTGTATATGTTCCTTGCAGGGGGAGAATAAACAATATGAACTCCCAGTGAAGAAGAAAGAGGATATCTGTACAATAATGTATACTAGTGGAACAACTGGTGATCCCAAGGGAGTGCTGATTTCAAATGACAGCATTGTCACTCTTATAGCTGGAGTGAAATGGCTATTAGAAAGTGTGAAAGAATCGGTAATTTTCTTTTTCTCTTATATTCTCGGGATGTCATAGATGAAGATATGACATTAGTTGCATGCTGTGTAAAGCTTAATTTGTTTGGTCCTTTTTCTACCCAATAGATACACTTGACTCTTTTACAATTTGCAGTTGACTTCAGAGGATGTATATCTTTCATACCTTCCCCTTGCTCATATATTTGATCGGGTGATTGAGGAGTTATTTATTCAACATGGTGCCTCTATAGGGTTCTGGCGAGGGGTAAACCCTTTTGCTATTTATTTATTTTTTCTTTTTTCCCTTTAAAATTAGAATGATGCCATTGCCAAGTATGCAATGGGTGTCCCCAATTTTGGTGGTGATTGGGATGGTAAGACTATGAGCTTCACTAAATAAGCATTCAATATGATGAAATGTTTATTGTCACAAATTTACAGGATGTAAAATTATTGATTGAAGACATTGGGGAGCTGAAACCAACTATTTTCTGTGCTGTGCCCCGTGTTTTAGAGAGAGTTTATGCCGGTAGATTTTCTCTTCTAACCAACCATTCTTGAAATTTCTGCCACCTTTCATATAGTAGCAAAATTTAATTGTAGTGGCATCTGAGCGTGGATTAAATTAACATTTGCTCTGTGCTTGGATGGTGCTCCAGGCACCATAAGAACTGAGATTGGGTTTATTTGGAATGCTATCACTACAATGTTTCATTTGCATGCTCAAATGAATAGATAAAATACAGCCCCAGAATTGCTACTTATCTTCAACTTGTTCAATTGAGGAATGGACCGAGTTAATTCTTTGAATGTTTTCTTCTTTGGTGTCATTATATCACAAATTAAAAGCATATTTATTCTGTCTCCCACAATAGCACTATCATAACTGCTGTGCACATTTTCAGGCTTGCAGCAGAAAGTTTCAACTGGTGGTTTTTTGAAAAAGACATTGTTCAATGTAGCATACTCACGGTAAGTTCTATTCCACACTCCAGTACTTCTTTTGGACAACAATCCATGATAGGGTTTTCTTTTTGAATTTCATAGTCATCTTTTAATCTCAGAGAAAGAGATAGAGATTTGTCCCTTTATGCTCGTTGTTGGTACATTTGGCAAACTGTCTTGGTGGGATCACAGGACTACCGAAGTTTTTAATTTTTGTTTTTACAATTTACTGCAGTAAATTCAGTTCTATGAAGAAGGGGCTTGCACACCACCAAGCATCTCCAATCTGTGACAAAATTGTCTTTAATAAGGTGATGATTCTTCTATCCTGATTAACTCAAGATCCAAACCTCATAATAGTATTTGTAATAAAATTATGCTTACTCAACTCTCATTGGCTCTGCATCTTAGGTGAGGCAAGGGTTGGGAGGAAAAGTGCGGCTTATTTTATCTGGAGCAGCACCTCTTTCTAATCATGTAGAAGCTTTCCTGCGAGTGGTGTCATGTGCTCACGTTCTGCAAGGATATGGTACGTTGTCCATATTGTTTGATGCAAGCTATAGTAGTCTTCCAATTCTTCATTTTTCTTTTGCTGTTAGATTATTTTTGGTTATAATTTACTGATGCCAGGACTTGAAATATTTGCAATTGAATGGATGCAGGTCTGACTGAAACCTGTGCTGGGACTTTTGTCTCACTACCAAATGAATTGCCAATGCTTGGCACAGTGGGCCCTCCTGTACCAAATGTGGATGTCTGCCTAGAATCTGTTCCTGAGATGGGATATGATGCTCTTTCAAGCACCCCACGTGGAGAAATTTGTATTAGGGGGAAGACCCTGTTTGCAGGTTACTATAAACGTGAAGACCTCACTGAAGAGGTCCTGAATGATGGGTGGTTCCATACAGGTTTTCCTATATCCTTCCTTTGTTGATTTTGGATGCTTATAATTTTTTTCTTAGTCTTGCCATTTTCATGATGATCTTTTCATCAGGGGATATTGGTGAATGGCAACCTGATGGAAGTATGAAAATTATTGATCGCAAGAAGAATATATTCAAACTCTCGCAAGGAGAATATGTTGCTGTTGAAAACTTGGAGAACATTTATAGTCTTGTATCTGATATTGATTCGGTATGCCTTTCTGATGCTTGGGATTTTTTATTTTCTTAGCATGTCCACGAATATGATATTTTCTTTCCCAATCTTACCATTACAGTCTTAGCTTTCTATTTGATTGAGACTGTTATACTGAAAATGATTTTTTTTTTTTCTGTTGACTAGGAAATATCTTAATTTCTTGATGACTAGTCCCTTTCATAAATATGGCACTAATTAATTCTAATATCATGTGAAAGGTTTAGTCTATTACTGGCGAGAGAGATATCTATTTTCTTCAGTTGTGAATTTACAGGTTTCCATTGCTTGCTTATGCAATCATTCCGTGTTTTAATTTCAGATATGGGTTTATGGGAACAGCTTTGAATCATTCCTTGTTGCTGTTGCCAACCCCAATCAGCAAGCACTTGAACATTGGGCTCAAGAGCATGGTATAAGTGGGGACTTCAAATCCCTTTGTGAAAATCCAAGGGCAAAAGAGTACATGCTCGGAGAGCTCACCAAGATTGGGAAAGAAAAGAAGGTTCCTGCTGAGTTTGCTTTTAGTATATCTTTCTTTTTAACCTATTGAACGAGATAGTTTTCATCTTCTAGAGCTAATTGAACATTTTTTGTGTTCCTAAATACTACTTTTGGCAGTTGAAGGGCTTTGAATTTATAAAAGCTATTCACCTCGATCCTGAGCCATTTGACATGGAGCGTGATCTCATCACTCCAACATACAAGAAAAAGAGGCCCCAGCTTCTCAAATACTACCAGGTATCCCTTTTTTATATTTTGGGGGAATCAATTAGACCTGTTTGTATTCCTTCTAATATGGACTCTCTTCATTTTAGTTTATCGACTGAAATTTGGACTGGCAATGTCATAAATCGCCATGTGTTTTCCCTTCTTGTGCAATATAAGCAACATGGTTAACTATCTTGATGGTCATAGTGTATAGTCATAGATGTTGGTTCTCACCATCCTGTTTAGTTTAGGCCATGCATCGATTCTTTAAAGAACACTCGTAATCTTTTATTTGTCAATGGCAAATTTATTTGGTGGAAAGTTACTAACTCAAAATTCTTTGCACAGAATGTTATCGACAACATGTACAAGAGTGCAAGCAAGCCCAGTGCCTAAGAAATAACTTTATGGATCCTGATAACTTCGCTGTTCAGCAGGATCGATGATGCTATTTATATTTTTGTTTTCATATTTTTTTTTGTTTTGTTTTAGTGACTGTACATAAAGTTTTTTCTATTTATAGACGTTGCAATTTGCATCAAAAGTGGCATCTTTGCTTTGGATGACAATGGAAAATGACAGATATTTTTCTTATGTCCTCGGTGAATGAATGTTATATAAACTTCATGATCGCCTTTCTTTGACCTAACTTGGGGTGTGTTTGGTTTAGCTTTTGTGGTTGAGTTTGAGGTTGGGTACAACCCATTTATGCACAAAACTCAACCACAAAAGCTACTTTTTATTGCTTTTCTTAGCTTTTTTGTGGGTCCCACACACAAAACTCCACCTCCACCTCAAAAACAAACACCCTCTTGGAATGATTGGGTAACGTCCATCCCAATCACATCCAGAAATTCCTTCCTGTTTCCAACCCGCAACTAGAACGATATATCACTAGTAAATAAATCTAAAACTATATATATATATATATATATATAAACAGCCATTTCTTTTTTGTTTTTCTTAAAGATTTTGAAATCAAAATATCAAAACGATTTAAAATATATAAATTATATTAAATTTTAATTAAAAAAAATTAAATTTTTTAAGAACAAACGGTTTATTGTTGAGCCCCCAATCCATGATCAATCTTTAACCTTCTAGCCGCTCAGCCTCACCTTCCTAATTTTTATACTCTTTCCAAAATCCACGTCATGATATCAAGAAACTGCCGTAGGAGAAGATTGGACGCGAAACAAACGATGGCTCTGCTGCTACTTGTTCAATCAATAGTTTTTTACTTGATGAAGCAACAACCAAGAAGATCAGAGACATCAAAGAAGTAACATCTTGTGAAGCAACAAAACCTGCAAACTCCAGTTAAAGAATCCAAGATTGATCGAGACTCTAAGCAGCAAATTTAGAGAAGTACTCTTCATTATTACCGTCATCAACATCTTCTTGTTCAGATAAAGGAAAGCAGGTGGTAATTAAACCACTTGGAATTGTAGAGGCTGGCAGCGATGGAGAGGAAGATGAAGATAAGACTGTAACGTGCAAATCGCATGGGATGATGTCGGTCATCGGATGGCGGAGAGTGATAGAGGATGCGGTCACAATGGTCCCCGGTGTTGCTATTGGTGAATTTGGTAGGTATGTGATGTAGGACATGAGGAAGTTAATACTGTTAGGTAGTTTATTTGTTAGATCTCAGTCCTTTTAGGATTCTATTTTTATTGTTATATGTCGTTAGTGTTGGAAACAAATCAAACTTGTTTGATATTAGTTTCTCATTCCTTTTAGGATTCTATTTTCTGTTTTCGTTTCTTTAAAAGCACCAAGTCAGGAAGGTTGTAGACATTATTCTTTTTTTCATCAATAAACTTGTTCTTTGAACACAACTATTCTCTCGTGGATTCGAGGTTATTTAGCTTCCGCTACGTCAATATGACTTTTTTGCGGTTTATGATGGGCACGGTGGCGCTAGGGTGGCGAACGCGTGTAGCGATAGGATGCACCAGCCGGTGGCGAAGGAGGTGGCGAAAGCGGAGAGGATTGGCTGGGGCAAGGGATTGGAGTACTGGGAGAACTTGATGGGACCGTGTTTTGAGAAAATGGATGAGGAGCTGATGCTCGATAACGAGAGTGGCGGAGGAGACGTGGAGACAGGGAAGGGAGTGTTATCAGTAAAGAATATGGGTTCGACAGCAGTGGTGGTGATGGTGGGGAAGGAGGAGGTGGCGGCGGCTGCGAATTGTGGGGGATTCAAGGGCGGTTATATGATCATAAGGCGCCTGTTATTACCATTATAAAAAAATTATTAAGATGGTGTTTGACACTGCCTGTAAATATTAATTTTTAAAATAATTTTTAAAAATTAAAAAAATATTATTAATATATTTTTTTTTGAATAAAAAACATTATAAAAAATAATTACGATTATATTTTCAAACACGCTATAAGAATATTAACTCACATTATGTGTGATTAATGGTGATGTCTGCTGCCTTAAAAAAGATTTGACTTTAGAATGCCGTTTCCTTTTTGCTTTTGCACTGTCAAAACAAATGAAGCTATTATATGCATATGTACTTTATTGCATTTTTATTCATATAATTTGAACAATAGGTAACATTGCTGGCTTTAATTGCATTTGTCTTCTCATTTAAACGAAATGGTAATATGCGTACGCGTCTACGAAAATTTTAAGCTCGGACCCGTTGGTGGCAGTCTCATGGAGAGTACATGGGACCAAGCTTACGAAAATCTGTAGGTCGCCCAGAATGCAGACTTAATTTTGCCACAGTTTGGCGACTCCTACATAGGTGGCAATATGATTTGATTGCATGGATTTTACACGAGTGCTTGACTGCTTTGCTCAACCTGACAGGCCAGATGAACGAGAGAGAGTGGAAGCATCAGGCGGACGTGTCATAAACTGGAATGGTAGCCGCGTCGTAGGAGTCCTTGCCACTTCAAGGTCAATAGGGATGTTGGAATTAATTAATCCTTAATTTGCAGTATTAGTTATCTTACAAGTTAATTTGTGGGATATATAGGAGCTTGTGCCATTTTTGTCCATCCTGCAAGACTCGTGGTTTACAATTACAAGGCTTGTTTCATTATTTTCACCAACTGATTGCTGGATGATCCTGTAATTCTACTTGAAAAAAATCATTAAAGAAGTTTTTACAGTATATTTTCTTTCACTGGGCCTCATTAAGTAAAAATGGAATGTAGTTTAGCTGAATACCTGGGAAATGGATAGTAATGTGTTGTTGTTGTTATTGCTGGTGTTGTTATTTTGTTCTTATTCAGGAGATCAATATTTGAAGCCATTTGTGATCTCTGAACCGGAGGTTACAGTAAGTGAGCGAACGGATTCAGACGAATTTATTGCCATACCAACTGATGGCTTATGGGATGTTTTTACAAACGAGGCTGCCTGCGAGGTTGTCAGAAAGCTCTTTGATGGTCATATAAAGCGAAGGATTCCAGAAGAATATAATGGAAGTTGTTCTGCAGAGGCAGCGGCAATGCCAGCTGAATTGGCATTGGCTCGGGGGAGCAGAGACAATATCAGTGTCATAGTAGTTCAGCTGGAAAAGAGCTGATAGCAGCATCAATTGATCGTTTTTAGTTGTGCCATTTTCTTTATGTTTTTTCAGAGTTTTACTGTTTTAAGAGTTTTTGGAGGGATGAAATGTCCTGTAGAACAAAATTTCAAGCGACCGGATCTGATCGTGTAGGAGCGATGAAAATGGAACTTCAAGTCGGCATAAGATATAGCAAAATCCGACACAAAATCCTCATCTCATCCGATCCATTGCCATAATATCTGATATCAAGTCCAAAATCAAATATGCAAGCCCAGAGGTAATAAAGTGAAAAGGTTTGCTCTTAGTGTGTGGTCTTCAAGTAGAAGGCAAGAGTGTCCATAATGTCAAACCAGAAATTATATTCATATGAAATTTAAACAAATGTTGCAGATACATCACAATCCAAAATAAAAAAAGAAAAAAGATTCAAAGCTGCTTGAAGTGCAAGGAAAGAAAGCACTCGTAGCAATAAATTGAGAAGTCACCTTTTTGACTTCCCAACTCTCACTCTGTAATTGTCTCTCAGACCTATCTATATAACTAATGAAGTGGAGGAGAAAGAGGATGAGCACCCTTTATATTTTGTCTCTTCACTCCTTTCATCCCTCCAACCTTCGACCTTATTTAACCTTTATATGACTAAAACCCTAATCTGATACCGAATCAACATGTTGAAAATCCCCAAAAAGTAAAAAAAAAAAAAAACCCGACCTTTCTGGACTGCATATTTTGTATAACTGCACAATTCTTGCATTACAAACCCAGAAACCATGGAAACCTTTCTCTTCCGTAATTGAATTCCTTCCCTTTTCAGGCCAGAGTGTAGCTTGAAACAGAGATGTCGGCAGCAGATGCAGAATGAATGTAGACAAACTCTAGACTTTTTCCGGCAGGTAAAGAGCTCATCCATGATGGAAACGCATAAGAATTTCCAGATTTTGTCAGACCCCAGAGAGGACCATAAAGCTTAGATATTGAAAGCTTGATATCCTTTAGTTCCTTGGCAGATTTGTTGGTCACGGTAATAGAATACCTATAGTAAGTTTTTCCCTTGGCTATCCATGTTGTTGTCATCTTTTGCGCAATGGAAATAGGAGCAGAAGTTGAAGCTGCAAGACAAACTCTATAGTTAGAGCTTTGTAACGCTATAAAATGGACACACTCAGTTATCCCTTGACCAATCAGAGGAAATCACGTTCCACGCAGATACATTAACAGTTTAGACCTAAGAGGGATAATTCTTCTCCATAATTAGCATGAACAGAAAATTATACCTGGTGCTGGTGTTACTTTTGGTTGTGGTGCTGGTTTCTTTTCAATAGGACCTGGAACCACCACTGCAAGATAAGCCATAAAAATTCATTAAATTGAGCTCCTCTACATTGACAGGAAAATGAAACCAATGGCCATATAGTGCGGCATATATATATACCTGGAAGGAGCTGGTTATACCCTCCATGACCACCACTTAGCCGAGCCAATAAACCAAGAAGAGGAGCGTTGTTGTAGGTAGCAGGTTCTGTTTGCTCATAATTGTCTCTTTCATCAGCAAAATTGTCATAGGCATCAGGGCCACCAACAATGGCACCGGTGAGGAGATTTGGATCACTTCCTTTCCTGCTAAACCAAGTGGCATAACCTCCACGGCAGCTAACAAATGTAGGGTCGACCTTATAGGAAACAATTGAAGAACCCCTGTGATGAACCTGTCGTGGATAGTTGTCTCCGTAACCAACCATGTAACTAGTAGCTCTCGGGTTGTCTCCAAGAATGTAATCCACCTGCGAGTTTTGAATAAACGTCTCATAAGCAGTGCTTCAAATGCATACTTATGTAAGTAATTCTTTAACAAAAAAGAAATTTAATAAATTACTTGATTTCGAGCGATTAGATTACCTGAGATTTCGCGAAAGTGAGAAGCTGGGATGGTGCCACATTGCCAGCAGCGCAATTCAAGTTTCTACCAGCAGAAGCAAGATAGTCAGAGTAGACAGCAGCCAAGAATGAAGCGCCGGTCACAAACTGCATATTGTTCCATCTCTGGCGGTAAATTAGACCACCAGGAGTTTTCTGAACATTGCGGGTACCCTTTCCCAGGCATGAACACATGAAGTACTCAGCCTTCTGCTGGTACTTCTCAAACACTGGTGCATGGTGGCCAGCTTTCCCTTGCATCAAGAACTGCAGCACGAAAAATATTCCGATTAGTCAGATAACAAAAATGTTCGTTGATGGGTCATCAAAATTGAAGTCGGCTCTAGAGACAAAAACCTTGGCAACAAGAGTTTGGACTCCAGCATACTTGACGTCCCAACCAAATTCAGTCATGCCCCACCCAGTTCCACCCATTGAGTCACCATTGTTTCCGAGGTAGTCCAAGTAATACTGATTGTTAGTTGCTTGATACAACCATGCAGCTGCCCAAAGCAACTCATCCTGTAAACCAAAAAATCAAAATAAAACATGAGAACAGCAATTAAGAACAAAAAAGAAAACAACTCATCACGAATGATTTCATCATGGATTAATATTTTAGCAGGCTTGTTTTAACACATGATAAACTGGCTACTCTCGATCAACTTCAAATTTATTTTACTTACGTTGTAGCCACTAACAGAGCGGTAATATTTCTGGGCCACAGAAATGCTGCTGTCATATTTACCCCTGTACTTGTCTGCAAAATCAAATAGCTGAAAACCAAAAAAGCAAAAGAAAAAAAAAATCAGTGGTAGTTAATATAATTTAATATACAATGAAGGGTACTTGGGGAATTATCGAAAATGCTGGAAGAGAATGGGATGATAAACTGTGTGGTTGTGGGTCAAGGGAGAGGAAACCACCGACAAAGTGATCTCGTGACACAAGGACACAGCCATCCACACTTTAAATGGATCGTAACACGTGGACGGTTTAGATCTTCGAGTACGGTTAATATGTACGGTCAGACGACAGTGCCCGTGATAGGCGGGAAAGCATGACCCCAAGATCCTGATTGGGGGAAAAGTGATCTTATATTTAATTAATTTCCTACGTTCTTCAAGTTTTGCTAATATTAACCGCCGCATTTTTTCTACGCAAACAGTGTTCCGTGGGAATTTTGAATTTTTTATTGTTAAAAATTATTTTTTTTATGTTTCATATTTATTAATATTAAAAATAATTTTTAAAAAATAAAAATATTATTTTAATACATTTTAAACCATCTACTAAACACAACCTCGTTTGTTTTTTGAACAGTTAAAGGGTAACAATTCTTATTAGACAACGCGAGATAAAATAACGGCAGGCTCCCTCGTCCATTGATGGAGGAGAGTGACAAAGAAAGGCACCCTTTTCTTTTATAAAGTTCTTTACCACAAAACTCTTTGGTTCACACTGAGTTTTCTGCTTTTTACACAAAATGAAAAATCGACTTCATTTTTATAGTGGGTTACGATCTATCTCTTAAAAATCTCCCAAACTCTCGCCAGTCTCCTTCCAATTTAAGGAAATGACCTCTTTCATTTTTTTTTTCCTCTTAGTTTATGAAAGCCCATTTCTGTTCTTTCTAAACAGAACTGGTGAAAACTGTGATCTTTCCCATGAAAAACAAAAGCACGGCTACCATACGCATGAAAAACAGTTTTGCTAAAATACGCCAAGAGAAAAACTTTACCTGATGTGCATGCGTGAGGAGCTCATTGGCATAGGTTGGGTTAGAGTGGCGGAAAACGATGGAAGCGGCAGCCATTGCGGCGGCTGTTTCGCCAGCAAGATCCGACCCAGGATTGCTTGGGTCAATCTTGTAAGCCCTACGGTCAGTGGTCATATCCTCTGGTCTTTGCCAGCAGTAGTGGTCAGTGTTGCCATCCCCAACCTTATCAAGAAAACAACAAAAATCGTTACAAGACATGACATTAAATTATTAGTGGTGTCAATTATTTAATTTGTGTTTTTGTTTATGGTCTAATGGGGTATCGATTTCAGTTAAAGCAAGATATAATCTCTTTGAAAAGGACAAAATGAAAAGGGCAACCCAAAAGGAATTTGAGAAATTAATAAAGAAAGAAATTGTTTCCCGGAAATAGGTGGTGGTCATTATGAAATGGTTTAACTTGATAATCAGCACACTCTCCATTCTGGGTTTACACTTATGTAGCTCGAGCTGCAAACGAGGTCAGATTTGGGATCCAAGTTTTCTTGGTTTTAGTCAAGAACAAGGAAATGACTAAAACCAAGAAAAATCCTTGATATGTAGGAGGACAGGTTCTTTAGCATATTTTTACACTTGCAACTTTGCAAGTTGGGCTAGAAAAAGAGATGCCAAGATAATAGTAATCAAATAAATTTTGGGAAAGGGGAAAAGGAACGAAAGCTACCTCTCCATAAAGAACATAGGGTTGAGGGTGAGCTTTGATAAGGTAGTCAGTTCCCCACTTAACAGCATCCATGGTATTGCCCAGTTCACCACTTGAACCCAATTGCTTCCCATATTCAATTATGCTCCATGACATCATGGTAATTGTGAATGCCATTGGCAAGCCGAATTTCACATTGTCCCCTGCATCATAGTACCCTCCTACCAGATCCACCTGCAATTAGAAAAATACAATTTAAACCATCAAACACATTATATTTTTTGCGGTGACAAAGAAACCCCAACAGGCCAATGTAAGCAGAAAAAACCATTATGATGTCAAGCTTACCCCGCTAGCCTTGCCGTCATTCAAACCAGAATTAGCTCTCCATGTCACTCTCTGGTTATGGGGGAGGTAACCAGATCTTTGAGCTTCAAAGAAGAGAAGACTCTTACTTAAAGCTTGACCATAGTCATGACCGGCAAAAGCAAGAGGGAAACAGAGAAGCAATAGCAAAGGAGCCATTGAAATGAGCCTCACAAACTTCACCATATTAACAGTCTGATGAATGTATAAACAAAAACACAGAGAGAAACAGATCTCTTTTGCGATAATTACAAAATGGGGATCTTTTTCTTGCCACTAATCCCACCAAGGAGTGTATTAGTTATGGGGGAATTAAAGAAAGGCAATGGCAATGTTGGTGTAATTTATCAGCTAAAACTTCTGATAAACCAACAAGACCATGAAAAGAGAAAGTGCAGAGAGAGGAGGGGATAGGAGGATGTGTAGGTGCTAAAGCATGTATATATTGAGGAGGGGGGGAGGAAGGTGCCAAGAGCCTAAAAATTGGCAGGGCTCAATTAATGAAATTTATTTTATTATTCTTTTAATTTAACTTGTTTTTATTTTAAGAATTATTTATCTTTTGGAAAGACACAGAAACAGTTGAGAAAACAACGAAGTCATGTGGGTGCCCTTCGGGTCTTCCCTGGAAGGGTCGGTGTGGATTTAATGGAGTTTTTGGAATTAAGATTTACACTGAAAAGGTTAGAAAAAAAAATAAGACATACAGTGATTAATTATTTAATTTCGAGCTTGGTGATTAAAAAAAAAAACACACAGGTTAAAAATTACTAAAAGAAGAAATAGGGAAAGTGATTTGCAGGGCAGAGGAGTCAAAAAAGGTTGGACGAGATTGTCCCTGCGGTGTCCCCTCATTTGAATTTTCTACAATGCCCTGATTGTCCATATTATTTGCCTTTTGCATGCTTGACTGGGGTTTCGTCGAATATTTATTAGCTATAATTAATTTTACTTTATTCGTAGACTAACATATAAATATTATTAAGAAATACATTTATCAATAAAATATTATTTTTAATTTAGCTTATATATGATTATTAATTTTATAGATGAAGTGACTATCCTTAAAAGCTTTTATTGCATGTTATTTCGTTTTATTTTTCCTTTCAACTCTTTTACTTTTCTTAAAATAACACCAATAATAACAACCAAAATTGAGATTCAAATAAAAATCAAGTAAAAATAAGCTCGAAGACACTCATCTAATAAAAAGTATAGAATATTATTAATATTTATATTTTTTAAAATACTCATCTCTTCTTTTATCACTTTTTTTTTTTACAAAAAATATTAATCTTATAAATTTTAAAGTTAATCATCATTTAATTATTTATAGCCAGCAAGTAATTATTGGCCCATATATAACTATAAAACATTGATGAAACTCTTACGGGGCGTGCATCGTGAGTTGTAGAGAAGAAGATGCGTTTGTCAATAAACGGATCATCGACAATTATTGTATTATGCAGGAAACTAGATGACACCGGTGCTGCGTTGTGCTACTTATCATTCATCCACACTTATACAATAAACTATACGTTACGCTGGGCCTAGTTTTTCTCAATATAAAAAAAAATAATACGTGATGATAATTCAACATAAATCAAGTTACATTTATTAAAATGTGACCCGTAATATAAAATTAAAACAATCCATGGAAAAGAAAGCAAAAAATTTATTAAGTTCAAAAATTAATAGCCTATTTGATGAAAACAAAAAAGAAATTCAAAAAATATAATGCCAGAAAAAAAAAATTCAAGTCAACATGGGCTAATTTGATGCATCCACAATTCACAATATAAAATTGGGATAAAAAAAATTCAAAGAACGATGTAGTAAAAAAACAAAAGTTCAACAAAAAAAAACATAAAAAAACCAGAGCTAACTCTAGTTAACTTTATTAACCCGCTATCGGAATTACCAAACAAAAAAAAAATGAAAAAATGACAAATCTCAATGGCAAATTATTTTATGCAAAATGGTTAAATTAAAAAAAAAACCTCGTAAAAAATCAAAAGAACAAAAAATTAGACTTCTAAAAGATGCGCCTAGTAAAAAATATCAAATTTAAATTTAAAAAAACTTAGTGGGAAAATGCAAATTACCCCATGTTAACTTGACCAACTCGTATTCGGAATAATTCATCACGCGCTGACGCGTGCGTTGCATGCCTCACCACTTTTTTTTCAAATAATATTTTCATAAAACATGCATAAGGGTAAATAATTCAAAATAAAAAATAAATTTTAAAAAACTCAAGTCAGCCTAGGTTGACTCAACTAACTTGTAACCCGAGATACGAGACATGAGTAACCTAACAAAAAAAAAAAGCAGAGCAAGTCACGAAACTTAAGGCCTGGTAAATCAATGTTAAACAATAAAAATAAAAATAAATAGTTATAAAAAGAATGAGAACTAGATTAAATACAAAAATCTAATGATATTAAATGACGAGGGACGAAATCAAAAACAAAATAAACTTTAAGAAGCATTAGGTTGAAAAAAAAAATAAGGATTAAATTCAAAATAAATACAAACCATATGGCACAATTAAATTTTTAAAAGCTATGCATAAATAACAATATCTAAGAAAGAGAAAAGAAAGTGAGGAGAAAAAACCTCCTTAGTTGTGGAACCGTTGTCATAATAACAACACATGCCATCCTAGGAGCCACGCCACCACCTAACTTATTGGACGAGATGGTGGTTGAAAGTTTTTGGACACTAGAAGACATCTCACGCTCCTTCAGAATAACACGTGAACAACACGTGTCAATCTCTTTAATTAATTTATTAATATCGAAAAATAAAAATTACTAAGGAGGACCCAATTGCATATGAATATTACAGAAAAATCAATTTGAAAAGACTAAAACACCCTCCTAAGCAGCCTTATTATTTTAGTCAAATGTTATATATGTAATTTAATATGGGTATAGTGGCTAGTACGAGAGAAAAAAATCACTATTTTGATTAAAATGGGGAATCACACTAAGTTCTCCCGTATATCATAACAACAATAGTTCATTATAGTTAGATACTTGTGCATGGGATATTGTCCCTTTCCAGACGGTTGTTAAAAAGTTTGGTGAAAATAGTATTAGTGATTTTATTTTTTTTGAAAAATAGCATAGTTAATGAAAAACATATATAGTTGGAAATTACAGTATTTAAACAAACCGCACATAAGAACTGCGGTATTTAAAATAAAACATTTTTACACTGAAAAATGGTCATGCTATTTTAAAAAAATCGCAGCTCTCACCTACGGTTAACCGTGATTTCCTTCTGCTTTTCTATTTTTCATTTTTTTTTTTTTGCATGTGCTAGTTTATCAATTTTTAAAATTTTTGTTGCTAATTTCCAGAAGAAAAAATCGCATTCATGTTTCTCACCTTCAACGTCTAACCGCTATGAAACTCCACGAAGTTTCGGGTCAGGTCACATGCTGCTGGCAACCTAGTTATTATGATCATGACCAGCGGAAAAGGTCTGACAATATCGGAACTACTCTAAAGTACATCTTGCTTGCTCAATGGAAACCCTCAAAACATCTAGTAAAATATATGATGTTCAAATTACTCACTAATCGCCCCCAATTAATTAGGGCACCAGCAAGTAAGTGGAAATTATAAAATCTCCCGAGCCATGTTTAACGTGTTCCACGCACGTTTCCGGACACAAACTAACGGTCCACGTTTTTACACCCGCATTGTGATGTTAAGATATTTTCATGTTATAAAATATTTAAATGTTCAAATTTTTTATTTGGTAACTTATTACTCTTGACTATTAAATGTTTTTACATCAGTTTTTGACTTTCGCTACAAAAACTCCACGAGCTGGCTCGAGTCCATGGCTCTTACAACTCACAACAAAAGAAGAAGAACGGGTTCCTGATTTTATAGCCTCGAAAAAATAACAATAATAAAAATAATAAAAATTCTCAGTTAGAACAACTACCCCAGTAACTAAAACATGACCACCAACCAAAATCTCAGCAACCCAACAACCGGAAACGTGGTTTATTACCCCAATATTAACCTCAGAGTAAATTTGGTGAGGCATAATGAAAACGTGGCAATGCTCTTGCACGCACTTACACACAGTTTTGAAGAGGATTGACCTGTAACCACCCTAACCAGGATTTGAAAACCCGACAACCCGACAGGCAACACTAACCCCTTATTTATTATTTTCCCCCTTCCCTGGAATTAATACCGTGAGTCGCCGACAGTTTCCAGTTAAAAACACTTGTTAGTGGTCCTTTAACTCCTTCGGGCCTTATGCAGAGCAGAGTTCAATTACATGACATTTCTGTGAATTTCAAAATTTAGGAATATCACACACCTTTGTCCTATTTATAGTGACTTTTCCACTCACGGAGAGAAAAATTAAAAAGGAAATTTTAATTTAATATCCTCACTCCTTAGCGCGTCTAAACCTAAGAAAAGTGCCTAGTGCGCCATGTACAAAAAAAATATATATTTTAAAAGATATATCTTTTTTTTTAGTTTAAAATTTAAAATTATTACATAATTTTGTAAGAACTTTTCTTGAAGGTATTAACCAACATGGAGAGTACATCTTTAAGATCGCTTAAAAGATTACTTCATTTCAGTTTACTGGTTCGAATATATCCAGGCATTAGTACCCTTTTTGTTTTAGATTTTAGCAACACGGACAGCAACATTATTGTAAATATAAAAGGTTATTAATACACTATTTTACTGTTGTAATAATGGGATAGAAGTGTGTGTTTGAAAGTGAACTAGCAGTTTTTAAAATATTTTTTATTTTAAAATATATTAAAATAATATTTTTTTTTATTTTTAAAAAATTAAATTTGATATTTGCACGTCAAAATGATTTGAAAATATTAAAATTTTATTAATTTATTGTAAAATAAAAAATAAATTTTTTTTAAATTTTTTAAAAATATTTTTGAAACTGAATGATAAAGAATAAACACACTCGAAAACGAAAAGGAAAGCAAGAGAAACGAAAGAAAATGACAAAAGGAGATGCGGTCAAAAAGGAGCATCCCGATGTGCTTTATTCCAACCGCAATCAACGGTTCCGCCGAAAAAGAGATCAAATCTCAATTTATTATTGCCTTTTCACTTTTTTTTTTGTTATGAAAGTGAAATTTTTAATTGCAAGATAAAAAATAATGGTAACAGTTAAAACTTAACACGTATCTTAAAGTCAAAGAAACAGGCCTCCGCAATGACCCGTTGGCTCCGGTTCTGTCACGGCTACGGCAGCACTGTCCAGTTCCCAGACGCTCGTACTAACCTGCTGTCGGCGGTCCTCAAAAAGTACTCTTTATCTGTTAAAAACTGCCAAGCCGGTAAGAGCATCTCAAATGAAAAAAAAAAAAAAAAACATTTAGAAAAATTAAATAGCTGATATAACTTTTTAAATAGTGTAAATATTGGTTATTTGACACTTGGGTTGGACGTGGGTTGAATACTTTTTTTTTTATAAAACATATGGAAGTTTTTTAAATATATTTTTTAATTATTATAAATTAAAAGGTCTATATATATATTTAATTAAATATATTGAGAAGTATATGTACCAATAAATACAAAAAATAAAATGTTAATGTGTTTATTCAATTCGCATCGCTGCAAGTCAAATAATTTATTTTATAATATAAAAGAATTTATACGTAGGTGTTGTTAATGTGTTTTTCGATATCAAGTACAAAATATAATTATAATAAAATATAGTAAAGATTATATATATTAATAAAAACACGTAAGATCTCAAGCTAATTTTCATCTTAGCAGACGAATGAAACAATGTTGCAATTTATACAGTAAAACACTATTTTCTTAGTCCTTGTATGATAATTTAAAAAAAAATGTGAAGAAAAAAATACAATTACAAAGAAAAAATAATAATAAAAAAATGATATAAATATATCAAGTGCAGAGCGATAAATATTTAAAGTGTAAAAAATAAAACATGATATATTTTAATGTTTTTTTTATTCTTTTGATATATATATGTAGGAATATTTTTAATATATATGAAAGTTATTTTGGCTTTTTATTTGACTATTTCCTTAAAGCTACAGAATTAGGGAAATAAAAAACTAAAATATTAGTAATTTTATTTTCAGCTATTCATTTGGCCATCCCGAGATGACCTAGCACTTGAAAAACCCAGTAGCCTAAAAGTACTAATTACTGGAAAATGGGTCCCATTTAGGTGATGGCTAGGATACGGATATGAATGGAGAAGATATTGCAGATGAGAGTTGAAGCTGGTAGGTAGTTCAAGGCATAATAAAAAGGCATACAAGTGAGATATGAATGCTCCCACGGCCAAAGGTAATGTGTTCGTTAAAGATGGTGATTAAATAAATACTAGAGAAAAAACAGTTGGGAATTGCGAGTCTTCCTTGCTTACTGTTTGTCGGGACCCCAAATTCTGCCCAGAATAATGAACCATGCCTTGGCTTTCCATGGGCTGGAGTCTCTTTTGAAATGCCGATACGTTCCCACTAGCATCAAATTCAAAGTTTGAAACTTGGTTAGGAATACGCTACTATTTTATCTAGTCAATGAATCAAAATTCAAATGCACAAAGCCACGTTGTTTTCGTTCTTGTCTTGTAAAATAAGTGTTTTTGTACCAAAATTAAATTTATGAACCAGTCTTTAGTGCAAACTAACCAGTATTGCTGCTGTGTGTGTCTTTAGTGCAAACTAACCAGTATCGACTTTAGAGGAAAAACTTATCTGGTCAACTGTTGTGAATTACTACGAAGTTGGCATTGGACATGTATATATGTATATATTATCAAGTTGGATCTAGTGGAAATTTGCATTTTAGAAAGTGTGTGAGATTGATAAGCTCTGACTGCCATGGAAATGACAGGATGCAGCACCGACAATAGAAAGGCAATAACAGTACAACTCCTTGGTTTTTTAAATTTTCAGCACAACTGAAAACAAAATTATAATAACAGTCCACCAAATATTTAAAAAAATAACATAGTTTAACAAGCTATTTTAAATTATGATCGCATATCTAATTTCTTTCTCTTTTCTCACTTTTTTCCCCTTTTTTTTCCACTCATGATCACTACCTGATGAGGTGTGTCTATATCCGCAGTATGATAGGCCCACCATGAGATATTATACCACATGACTTCCAGTGAGTTTTGTCTCTTAAAAGACGTTTCACAATGAAAGAAATGTCCTTAATGCCATATAAGCAAACAAGGCCCTTGTCTCATAACCAATATGGGATAATGGTCTCATCATTACCCCTCTTAACTCGTCCACATTCAACACTTAAAGGTATATTTGACATTTTTCACGTATCAATTTAATATAATTTTTGCTAATTTATGCTAATTGTTGATTTTGAAAATGTTAAGATTTAGAATTAAGGATTTCTAGAAAAAAAATAGAGTTTTAATTAATTTGATTTAAATCATGTTATTTAACTATAAAATACATTGATGAGATCACATGTGGCATTGCCTTGGCCAACAATACCCTCAATATGTGTCGTGCTGGACTTCAAGAGGTTGTGGAGGATGAGCATTTGGAAGTGGTCTTAGCAGAACATGAGGTCACTTATTATGAACGGGGATACATAGTTAGGGGTATAGGTCCATCTACAAGCGAACAAAGCTCGTCCATGAGCGTTCCAAGCTTATTTACGAGATGGGGCAATTTTGGTGCAGACCCTACGTGAGCGGTATAGGATCATCCCCAGGTTGGGGTGGTGTCGGTCAATCCATGAGTGCTCCAGACCTATCCACGAACTGAGGTTATTTTGAGATATAGTTATATAATATGCTTTAATATTTTAATAATTATGAATTCAATTTAAACTTAATAAAATCTTATATGAATTTTCATTGTGTTTGATGATGAATTGTGAATTGTTAAATTTAATGAATTATGATGTGAAGGGTGTTGATTTTTTAATTGTGTTGGGGAGATGAATTGTAAATTATATTTCTGAATTGTGATTATTATTATTATATTGATTTTTTATGGCAGGGAGTTGAGATGCTGGAAAAAACTGTCATGATTTTTTTTTACAGGTTGCAAATGAGGCTTGTGACTCACAAAACTAAGTTTTTTTTCCAAGTATTTTCTAAATTATGGTATTTTACTAATGTTTCTAGTGTGGTAATTCAAAAAAAAAAAAAAAAAAACTCTACAACTCATGCAACGAAGGGAACAGAAGAAGCTAGGGATATGTAAGGATCGAGGATTGGCAACATGTGACTTGGGGGATATTTGTGTTTCGTATGCTTCGGCTGCGGTCTCTTTCTTGTAGCTTTAGAAGGGCCAACAACACGCATGACTTGTAAAATCTTGAAAGATGCCTAGAGATAAGGCCATAAAATGTGAAACGAACACAGTAAAGATTTGTGATTGTGCTCTTCTCGAAAGAATTTAATGCAATCGTAAAAGTTTACTTTAGCAAAAGAAAATACCGACAAGACATGTTATTGAATTAGCTGCTGCCAATTATAGTGCTCTAATCGCATCAATATATATATGTTGATTGACAAGGATTTTTAACTACTAGGATTTCACAACGCAATTTGTACAACGTCCCCGTCATGATGTCGAAATCCAGCTCAAGTATTAGAATACCCTAAGAACTAATTAACTAGATTATTATAAGGAAGACTAGTCAAATTCATCAGCAAGATTTCTTGATGGATCAGGCCCCGTTTATATGAAGCATTGCAGTTTATTGATGCTTTTAGCCTTTAGTGTTTCATTTTGCATGGTTGCAAGGGAGGGATTCGAAAAACAAGAATGACTGAATGAAGGAAATCATGAATTCCGACTGAATTTTAGATTAATTGGTTAGGGATTGAATTAATTATCAAGACACCAAAAACATAAAAACAATAATAATTATGTTTTGAAAAGAACAACTAAGTCATTATTTTTCAAAGTAATTTTTACTCGAAAATGTATTGAAATAATATATTTTTTATTTTTGAAAAATTATTTTTGATACCAACACATTAAAATGATCTAAAAACATAAAAAATAATAATTTTTTTAAAATAATAATTTTTTTTTACAAACGCAAAAAACTTCACCTTTGACGCGTGATACTGTGGCTACTGCATAAAAAGTGGGAAAAGGCATGAGAGGCGTAAGATCGGTAGAAGTTTGGTGTCCACTAGACACTTGCAAATGGAACCCTTGGTAGAGACGCATGGTCCTATGTTGATCTCAAATGATACGTGCATGTCTTCTTTTGAGAATGATAGAAGGTAAAAGCTTTTATGGCAAGGGCCACAGGAAGGAAGGACCCTCGTCCCTTCTATCACGATCCCTGCAAGCGGGTTCCTTTCCAAGGACACCATGGGGAATCCAGATTTAAAACTGTAAATACATTATTTAAATTGTTTTTTTTCCCCATCTCCATGGGATATTTTATCGGTGAAATCATTAATTCCCCCCCCCCCCCCCACCTTCTTTAAAGAAATATGCATTTTCTCGGCTTTTAGCCCAGAGTAAATGTATGTGCATCAACGCATTCACATTACACATCCAGTTGGATCAAAAAGTTTGGTTATCCACAAATTTATTGAATCCATGGTAGACTACTTAATTAGGATGGAGATGGGCACATAAAACCAGCATAGTAGTTATGGGCGAAAATCAAGGCAAGAATACTCAAATTAGAAACACGCCGGACCGCCTGAGTAGAGTCAATCACGGAGAAATATGGCAGTGGATTAGGTCCATTGATGGAGGACGACTTTAAGTTTCTTATTTCATGCAAGGATCAGTCTGTAACCATTATCTGGGGCAGGGAACCTTTTATCCCCTTTTTGTGCCTCCACTGTAACCTCCTTTTTGGTTCTGTCAGTGCATGCATTTGCCCGAGTGCCTGCTTGATTCTTGTTTGTTCTGCAATTAGACATTTCTAATTAGTTGGAGCGTGCTTTTGCTTTTGATCATTCTGATTTGATTGTAGAGCCATCTTTGACAAAGTATAGTGGC
Organism: Populus simonii; assembly: GCA_007827005.2. Taxonomy (NCBI): domain Eukaryota; kingdom Viridiplantae; phylum Streptophyta; class Magnoliopsida; order Malpighiales; family Salicaceae; genus Populus; species Populus simonii. The sequence goes on along the minus strand of CM017466.2, from coordinate 16,528,041 downwards.
GAATTAATTTCAACTCAATGGGAGCCGGTTTGGCGGTATGTATCGTGTCGAGATGTTTTTTTTAAAATGTATTAATTTTAAAAAATAAAATAAAAAAAAAATTATTTTTTAAAAATATTTTTATAATACAAAAATAAACACGCTATTGACTCTTCCAATTACCAGGCTATGGTCATTTAAAAACATACAAATGAAAAAAAATCTAAATTTTAAATGATCTCGAATCATTTTTTTTCCCGTCTGTTTTTTTTTTCTTCTAAATTCTAGAACTCGAGAGTGTATGATGACTACTTCCTACACTCCACGTGTAGGAGAAACATGCGTTAGAAAACGTTGAACTTGGAGACCTAGAAATATATATATTTTTTAATCAATAACTACCAGTAAAAATCCACATTTTTCTCAAAACAATAATAGAAAAAAAGCAGCTTTTACAGAACTACCAGCACTAATTATGATAGTTAACAAAATCACCATTTCCCAATAAACTAATTAGAGTAAATTACTGAAAGTAGAGCACTTGATGAAATTTGACAGCATGCTTTATTCTCTGGGTCTTCCGTGCCTTGTTTAACGTTTGAGGTCTTTTTATCTCCGATGATCATTTACATGGTAGCAGTCACAATCATAACCATTATTGCAATTTGCAGTTGCCATGTTATTTATAATATATGAAAATGTTCTTCAGGTAATTATAGAACATAAACTGCCCCCTCTCTGGCTTGACCACCTTTCATGAGTACCTAGTATTTATCCGGCCAACTTTAAGATTAAACAATATAAATCTCTGTCTGCAACCCAACAAGTGAATCATGAAATCTCAGGCAAGACATTTTTTTTTCGTAAAGAAAACACAGAGTGTTAATCAGAATGACTTTGCACATCATTTTGTGTCATTTTCATGGTGTCAAAAGCTAATGAAGCAATTAAAATTCCCCGTCATATGATTAGCTGTTTTCAATGATTAAGGTTTTGCTAATAATTCCGACAAAATGCCAACTGACAGGTAACTTTTTTCTAGTAAGAACGCACATTTTAAAATTCTAGCTTCAATTTTATGAAAGTCAAGAAGCGATTCTTGTTGTTCTTTGTGTCGTTTTCATGGTCCATTGCGGTCTCCTCATTACGTGAAAAATCAATATTATATATGTAAAACACCATTAATGGACCACCTGATCTTCACATGTATGAAAAATCCCCATTACCTCATGGGTTTGATTTTGTACTTCACTTTTACACGCATGCAGTCTTTAATTAGGTTAAAAGATCCCCACTTCTTATAGTTTGCAAGAAAAAATATGGAAGTGATATGAGAAAAGAGAACCATCGAAAGAGACAAGGCGCCTCTCTCTACGGCCCACCAGCCATTTTCATTATTATCAACTCCGTTTTTGTGCTGGACAAGAACTTTTGTACAAAATTTATACAACAACTGATAGTGTGTAAATTTGTTGATCAATTTCTACCTTTTCATTTCAGTTTTTGTTTAACAGCTAGATTTGTTTTTAATGTCGCTGCACTGATGATTCAAGTTGTATAACAGCTAGATTTATTCTAAATTAAGTTTTATAATTTGTTTTAATTTATTTTCTATTTATTTATTATAATTTCATGATTTTTATCGTGAATTTGATAGATTTATTTCCAAGGCATTGTTATTCTATAAATTAATTTAAAAAATTCAAGTGAGAAATTAACTTCACTCAAAAAGAGATTCGTTAAGGAAGGTCTTGGAGCCCCACGAACACACACAGTGTCCCAGATTTCTTTATTTCGGACTCTTCCATGCGGGATTCAAGCGCGCATGTTGGAGACTGGGAACTAAAGGTAGATTGCAGAAGATTTTCAATATATATATATATCACTAGCTATCTTCAAGCTTTGAGATTTTAAAATATAAATGAAAAGCGAGTTCTAGTCTGAATTGAAATTTAACAGCCGACACTAAAATCCGAGCTTCTGTAAGTCCCCACTAACTGCAATCGATCGATTTTTGGGTCCGAATATTTTTGTGATCTTGTGCATTTGGCCTTATTACATGCAATTTTGGTCTCTTCCACCAGTGAATATTTGCAATTCAAAATTCAATTTGATGATTCACTTCAAAATCAAAGAATACTTTTCTATCGATTACTGATTCGGATCGAGTAGAAAGTTGGCCCATTAGCCACCAACAGACAACAAGTGCCATTGGAACACGTTTACAACTATAAATAAATAGAAACTTATTAGTGACATTGCCATGCATGTGCTCTAGAATTTATTTTTTGTTTAATTATAAAATAATAATAAAAATATTTATAAAAAAAAAGATAACGAATAAAATTATAAAAACATATGTTTTTCCGTTAAAATTATCTTTTTTTATTCATGTAATTTTATTTTTTAGCTTGACAATAAAATATCTTTTTATTAGCAACATGATTTATTGAATAAAAAACAATATATCAATCACATAAAAATATTCACAAAAACTAAGGTGATTTAAATAAAAAAATATTTTTAATAAAAAAATTTAAGTATTTTATCCACGTATTTCTTTTTTGTTTTGAAGAAAACATGTTTTTTTTTTTCAAAAGCATTGTTTTTTTAATTTAAACTTTATTATGATCATGGAAGCAAGTTCCAATTAAACAAAAAAATATAAATCAATCATTTTTATGTATTTATGTGGAAAATATAAGAATACAAAATTTAAGAAAATGATAAAAAAAATTTACAATAAAAATAGATATTTTATTCTCATTCGATATTAATGAATACATTATTTTAAAAAATTTACATATTAGATCAATACATAATTATTTATAAAATAATTGATAATATTATCACAAAAGCTCTAATATTCTTTTAAATAATAGCATAATTGGATGATCCCTTAAATATTATTTTAATAAATTGATTGAAAGAAAATTTTATTTAAAAATTAAAAAAAAAACAAAACAAAGGGATATTCAACAAAATAAAAAGCATGTAAACCTAGGCCACCCATGCAATCAAAATTCCAAGCAGATAATCATCTAGGTGGTGGCCCAGTGGTAAGAGCTTGGAACTAAGAGGTTTGCTTCCTCTGTGGTCTCAGATTCGAGCCCTGTGGTTGCTCATATGATAACCACTGGAGGCTTACATGGTCATTAACTTCAGGGCCCGTGGGATTAGTAGAGGTGCGCGCAAACTGACTCGGACACCCACGTTAAACTAAAAAAAAAAATTTCCAAACAGATTAAAAATCTAATGATTTGAACAACGCAAGCTATATGTAATGAGTATTATTCATGAAGCTAGAATGGAGAGCCCTTCAAAAACAAATATTGGGTAGCTAACGACTCTATTTAGACATAAGGCTGTGGGTATAAAATGTAAATTCCAAAGAATTTAAAATGTGTATATAAAATAGTAGTTTAATAATATTTGACTGTAAGGATTAAGGGGGGGAAAGGATTAATTTTTTTTTTTTAAATGTCAAATAAAAATTCGTCGGCCGGTGAATAGACAAAAACAAGAGAAGACGATAAGAATGGTCCATCAAGTAGAAGCGGATCTCAGCCGCCAATTTGGTTCCGTAACTTCCGTTGATTCGCGGGGCCCAAATCCACGCTCTTTAATCGCAATCAACGGTAATTTCCTGGCCCTATAAATCCGGGAAACAGAACACGTAAGAGGGAGTGTTAGCTCTAGCTCATGTGACTGCACGTTCCAATATGACAACCTGCCACGTTAGGACCCACCACCCGCTGCTTCTCCTCAGACCTCACATGAAAGGCGACTGCACGAGCTTCGTCTCGGTGGTCCAATAAAACATCGCCACTTGGTTTATGGAGTAACTTTCATCGTAGCCACCGTCGTATTGGCTGCGTACAAAAGAAAAGATAAAAAGCAGACGAGTTATTTCTCTCTTGGAGAGGAGAAAAGCATGGATGAAAAAAGAAGGGACTTGAAATGAAAAATAATGCATTTTGTCCTATGCTAACATATTTCATGTGTTGAGTGTTCTTTTTCTTTTTTTTAATATTTTTTATTTTTAAACAAGTTCAACGGTTCCATATTCCCACCTAAATAAATTGCCCACTCTGTTTTTTCGAGATCCATTTACTTAATATAGAATATTTTTGACTTCAGAGGGAAAAAAAGGGTGTAACAGTCACCCGTACCTCTAAACTCCAGAGGCTGTCAATTACTCTCTGATAACATCACTTTAAAATGAAACGTTATTAAAGTTTTTACTTACTGGGAAAGAGAAAGAAAACTTTTACGTTAAATGGTATTTTCTTTTTTAAAAAAAAACATTTTCGTCTAAGCAATACAGCGCCAACATTGAAGTCATCCCATTGATGGGCAGGGTATTTTAGTCCGAATAGAACCCTTTTGGACCTTCCTCTTTCTGAGTGTAAACAAATAAAGGTTTATTTTATACACATGAAAATACTATTTTTAAGGTATTTATTTTCTTTGAATATGATTTATTTATTTTACATAGAGTTAGCATCTCTAGATTACAAATAAACCATATAAACCTATGAAAGAATAAAAAGAGAGACATAAAAAAATATTTGTTTTGTATGTCTTTTTCTATGTGTTGTAACATGTTTATATAGACTTGAAACATTATGATCGTTGATAAAACTATATGATTGTTAATGAAATAATTATATTTTAAATTAAACTGGATAGTTGCTACTCAGTTTCTTCCAATAGTCACAAATGTTAAAATTAATTATTGAAATTAAAATAAATAAACTAAAAAAAATTAATTTCATTGATATATTAAATGTCAAGTGCCATCTTTTTTATATTATAAATATCCATATAATAACATTAGAAAACTCATTATGAGAGCCCATCCATCATAGCTTTTACACAACTTACTACACAATAATAATTCACACTTATAAATTTGTGTTTCTTTTCAATGTGAGATAAAAGACTTTTTCTTCTTTATTGTCTTACAAACTACACCAACATATACAGGTTGTATGGTGTGATTTGTGGGCACAATCTTATACATTCCTTAAAACAATTATATATTTGATATATAATTTTTTATTATTACTTTATTTAAATAACTAATAAAATATCCATCTTTCTCTTTCTTATATTACTGACAATATAATAGATAGAGAGGAATAACAGAGACTACAATCAAGGTTATGAGAGTTGATTGAAACAAACTTAACTTCTGATGAGTCCCAAAATCCAAGATGTTTAGGAATAAGACTGACGTGTTGAATAATTTGTTGATCTTTTAGTTTAAGCAATTTGATCCATTCTCCATAGTTAAGGTATCTGATGACTTGATATGGAAAGCCCAGAATATTGGTAATTCGTAGTAGGTAATGTCTGGTAAAGTAACAAGTAGTGCTTGGTAAATCAAGTGACTGATAGCTGGTACCTGCAAAAGGTCTAAGTATGTGGGGACTCTCCGATGGTAAAGTCAGTAACTTTGTAAATAGAGAAAGTACAATGATATTTTAAAGAAAAAGACTATGAATATATGTATGTTAAAAATATTAAGAATGAAAAGATTGTGAACCTTTACTTGAAGGATTCATGACATATTTATAGCTCATGAATCTTGTATTTTTATGGAGATGAGGGGTTGAAGTGCAATTTTATTCTTGTGATATTTTGAGTTGTATTCACTCAAAATAATATGCAGGTCACTCCAAATTTGAAATGATTTTATTCTTTACTAATCTTTCCAATCTTTTTTTAAAAATATGACTTAAATGTTTATGCAACAAGTAAGAAGAATGTTTATTTACTAACCATGTTTAGTACCAATATTATGATGCAAGGTACAAAGAGTTTCAACAAAAAAGTTATCAAGGTTCAACTTGTATAAATCATAAAAAATAATACCAGAACCAATGAGGCGATTATGTTTAAACAAACTAAAACATCCATTCCCAGAACAAAAAAATTTCAAGCTTTATCAAGTTTGGATATAGAAACTAATTTTCGAGAAGCTAAGGTACATAAAGAGTTTGAAAATAAGTCTAAATGATATCTTGTGTCTAAAATCAAACGATCTTTTCCAATGGCTTCAAATGGAACTCTAACTCTTTTTACAATGAAGACAAAATTTTCATTTGGGTTTATGGTTTGGATTGAAAAAAACCAATGCATCGTATTAGAAATATGAGCGGTACATCCTAAATCAATCCACCAAATATTATAACTTAAGTTAAATTTGATTTAAAACATACAAAAGCACTAAATTTACCTTTCTTTTCGAACCATGCCTTATATTTCATGCAGTTATTCTAAAAGTGTTCAAGTTTTCCACAAGAGTAACACTTATCTTTCTTATATTCCTTCTCACAAACTTAGAAAAAAAAATATTTATCTTAAGTGGTCTATATTTACCCTTTTTCATGTTGTTTACCGGTATTCTTTTCAGCTCCTTGATTACTTACAAAATGAATTAAATGAATTCTTTAATTCTTAAGCCTTATTTCTTCCTTAACAAACATATTGTGCAGCTCATACACATTTCATTTATTCTTCATAATATTATAGTTTATTTGCAAAAGGATCATACTTAGGACGTAACGAGTTGATAATAAATTGCATAAGAAAATTCCCATCTATGTTCATTCCCAATAACTTAAGTCTTCCCGCAATATTTTATCATTTCAATGACATGATCATGTATGGTACGAGAACCATTAAATTTCATGATGGTTAACATACTCATTAATGTAACAGCAAGTGATTTATCAGCAGTTTGGGAATGCTTTTCCATAAATATCATAAATTTCTTAGCCTTTTCAATTTTGGGAAGAATAGACTTGATATTATTAGCTATACTCATTCAAATACATATTAGGTTTAGTCTTTTTTATCTTTCCAATGCTTTATGGAAAGATTTTTCTTCGACAATGCTTGTGTCAATAATATCAATGGGTTTCTCTACTTGAAGAGCTAAATCAAGATCTAAAACACCTAGGTGAAATTGCATCTGTTCATACCAATCAGTGAATTTTAGCCTATTGAATATTGGACAAAGCTTGCGAATAAAAAGGAAATATGAATAGATACTACAAAGATTCATAAAATACTCAAATATTAATATTTTGAACCGGAACTTAAATATATTATATAAATTAAGAAAAAATATTCACATAAACAATAAATATATATCGATGATCTCCTTCGGGTAGTATAACAATACATACAAAAAAAAAAACAATAACGATGCTAATAAAATTTAACATGATTTGATAATTATATATACGTACTAATTAGATGCATTTTACTATATTTGAATATTTAAATATAATAACACATATTGATTACCAATAATTATGTTTATTAATCTTAAGAACAACTAATCAATATTTGAGTGATCCTAAAATATTTTATAATAATGAACTTTAATTTACTCGTAAATATACAATTATCATGACATTTAAAATTCATGAATAATTGGAAAGAAAAACATCATACAATCCAGAACATATTTGTCTTAAAGGTGTGGCCACTTTGGTGATTAATAAACCATTCATAATGTAAATCCCATATTATAAATATAATACCCAAACATAAATACTCTTAACATATAGTTAATCGTGAGAGGCAAGGAATCTTGGGTGTTTCCTCTAGTAATGTATCTTAATAGAGGTAGAATAAAAGGAGCATAAATAGTTACAACACTCCGAATTCACAAAGATTGTAATCAACACATGTTACTTAATATCAAAGGATCCATGATTTAATATAAACTTCGTAATTAAACCTTAAAAGAGCATACTAAAACAAGGATTTGACAAGGATAAACCTCTTTTTTTTTTAAAAAAAAAAACACGTTCGCGGGCAGTGAAGAAGCTGGCAATGGCTGACTGACTAGCCTTACATGGAGGATGAGACCACAAACGACTAAACCTTGCCAAACCATCTTCAATGCTTTGCGTTCAAATGAAGTGACTGCTTGGTTTTGAATGGCAAAATCAATAAAGCCACATGTATTGCAGCGACATAAACATGCAATTATTAAAAGGTTCACAGTCTGCATGCATATGTATATTTCTTCAATTCTTTTGAATCGGAAAAAACTCTCCTTCCTGATCTTTTTAATCCATCATTAAAATCTAATAAGTAGTGGAAAAATAAAACAGATCCCTCATTAAAATCCAGGGTTTAATTATAAGAAATTAGGAGAGATAGTATTTTTTTAATGGAAAAACATGGGTTTCTAAATCTAAGGCTCTACCACATGTTAGCAATCCTCTTATTGTAAACATGAACAATCAAATAAAATTATAATACCCATCATCTTACAACTTTATAATTTTCACATTCAAATAAATATCTAAAGAAATCTTAAAAAAAGCATACCTGAATCCATAATAAACCCATTTAAAGATTGAAATTCGAGATTTGAATTGATGAAGAAAATCATGTTTCTCTTCTAACTCTCGTTAAATTCTTTATGTAATTTTTCAATAGAGTTTCAATAATAATATTCTATTAAACCGTTTAAAAACCCATTATTTTATCTATGGGAGCCACATGAATTCTACACGAAGAGACACATGAACTAGATTCATAGTGTATAACATTATCCAAATGCTTATCACCTTGCACACCTTACAAGGAAAAACAAAAGGCAACATTTTCTTTTCAGATTTAAACTTTTCATTTAGAGACGTGGTTGCAGATGAATGGAATTTATTTTCTTTAAAAAAAGAGAGCAATATTATGACGTCCATGCTCCTGTCCTGTCTACGAACCGGTATTACTTCTGGTTCCTTTGCTCAATCTTGGACGTTTCTGTTCTGGGTTCAGGGGATTAGGGCCCAACACTTCTTCTATCTATTTAGAAGCAGAAAATAACTTTGGGATTTCTCGAGGTAGAGGAAGAGCAGCGTGGTAACATTCTATGGGCTAATTATTTTTCCTTGACCGATTAGTTGGAGGCTTCAATCCAAAATGCTCACTGGAGTTTCATGAGGCCCAAGGTAAGGCGTTGGGAAATCAGATTATTGTAAGAAATCACGACACAGACTAGATTCAAGTGAACAAAAACTGAATAGATAATCTTACGGACCGGATTTATATAAATGAAAACCTTAATATCATATGACTAAATGTTACAATGAAACTGTAATTGATTTTAGCCCACATAGACAGGATCCATGTCATAATTTATTAGAAGCCAACAAGTGAACCAGTTAACAAAATCGGACTATGAAACATGCAGACTCTAACAATGGCCGGACATAATTTCTTTTCTGGAATCTCTTTAACACCAAAGGGCAACATCATTGTGAGGTGACAGCTGACGGAAAGCAGACGGTGGTCGGCTTGACTGTTTGAAGGCGGTGCTCACCCACATGGAATGTTGGTTTGCTGATTTGACGTCTGCGCAGTGACTTCAATTCTTCAACGACTCAGAAGGAGAAAATCTTATTTGAAGTATATTCCCAGATTGTAAACAAGCAGTCCTCAGAAATGCACTCACATCTTAGTTTGCATACCAGGGAAGCCAAGAAATTTCCAAGGATTTGATTTTGGCCAATAAATAACGTGACACGCGCCGCCCAAAACCGGCAAGCTCAATCTATGCGCTAACTTGGCATTACATGTGCCAATCATATTTTTTAAAAATATTTATATTTAATAAATTATCAAATGACAGTAAGTTTAATATTTTTTGCTTTTAAAAATAATTTAATCAATTAATTGATTTTTTTAAAAAAAGTGAAAGAGCAAGAAGCTCCTCCTAGATAATAAAATAACTTTTTTTTGTTTTTCAAGATAATTAAGTGTTTTTACCATGTTGAAAAAGGTAAAAAAGATCAATTTAGATAATGTTAAATGAATAAGACTATTTTATCCATCTCAATTCTCCCAATTTGCACTTCCTTTGCTAGCAATATGGAGAGCAATAGTGTAATTATACTATAACAATCTACATTGCAATAATTCTTGATCAGCGTGTTTTTATTGATGCCTATTAATTTTATTTTATTTTATTATTCCGGTCAATAAAAGAAAGACAAAAATCCATGTGCCCTAACGGGAACAGAAACAAAGCATAAAATTGGAGCTCGAAGAAAAGACCAAACGAACGCAAGACATTTTTTGAGTTTGTACATCAGCGGCAAGAGAAAATTGCTGCCTGCGAACAAATGAGGGGAAATTTCTTTTGATGAAAACAAACTATAGGAATCCGTCTTCTTTTCCCTGTTTGAAAGTTTACATCAACCTAGACAACTAATCTTTCCACCCTTCCTTGCTCAAACGTCGCGAAGCAAGGCCTTTGGATGAAAGGCTGGGAGTAACAGGTAAGGAGGGTGCCTTAGGTGCCTCTTCGTCGTCCCAATCATCTCCCCAACTATTATCCCATCCATCATTGGTTTCAGACTCTGTCTTTCCCTCTCCTGACACCGGCAACTCCATCTCTAGCCTTTGATATTTAGAGGTATTGTTGGATGGGTGCTTCCTTCGGAAGCTGATGCACATCCAACCTGATGCCAGGATCAGCAGTGCAGCCAAGGATAAAACAACAATGGTGGAAGTTCGTGACATGAAGTTTATTATATCGGTAGACTTGTGAGACTTGTCGAACTCCTTTCCAAAATAGTGGGCAATTGTATCCTTTATATCAAGTTTGCACTGACCATTACCCGCTCTCAAAACAATCAAATTTTCACTTCCTCTCAAAACATCCTTTATATCAACCTTCACCTGAACATTTGCAACAAACCAGAAGACAACAGATAAATTCAAAATATTTCAGTGGGGAATTCATAAGATTTTTTTTTCGTATGAAGGAGGAACAAGGCAGAAATGTCAATCATTTTAAGAGCATACACAAATTGTTAGACACCTATTTGACTGAAAAGCATCAAATATTACATGAGAAGTCTCTGTGCCAGAAAAACAGGCCATTGCCAAATTATTAGGCATGCTTCAAGCACAGAAATCCTTGACCTATTTGACTGAAAAGCATCAAATATTACATGAAAAGTCTCTGTGCTGGAAAAACAGGCCATTGCCAAATTATTAGGCATGCTTCAAGCACAGAGATCCTTGATGTCTGAATTTGTAAGAATCTATTTGGGTGATAGGCCAATGCATATCATGAAAATTAGAGGCCCTTAATTTTTGTTGGTCAGTCATAGAAGCATTCATGCGCCTCTAGAAGGCAGGTATTCCATTCTGGATAAATTACAATATCAAAGCAACACATCCATTCTAGATAAATTACAATATCAAAGCAACACGTTCATACAGTTCGCAAAATTTCTTCTTGAGTCAACTCAAGTTCTTTAAACCTCACTTGACATGGCAACAGGACAAGGTACGTAATGCATTGCTAAATTCTTTCTCTTGGCTTAAACCCCAAATTGCGGTTCTATGGTTTGAAAAGGTTAAATATACTTGTAAACCGACAATCATAGTTTCCCCCTGGCATTGCACTACCTGTTCTATCAACAATCAATGAAGTTGACACATCGATTCCAGTCTACCAGCATGAATAGAAGTCCCCTACTATCAGTTACAATTGAGCTGCTGGTTTTTAGAAATTTTTTTAAAGTTCTACTTCATAATTTTTCATTGTTTTAGATTCTTATCATCAATTCCCTTCTTTACATTCTTATATAAGAGATCAGTTCCTCCCACCTCAATATCTAGAAAAGCTAGTCTTAATCCACGATAGTACTGCAGAAAATGAACTAAAAGAACCAGCAAATAACAAAGGATCATAAAACATAAGGGAAAAATAATCCATATTATTAATGCAGCTTTAAAAGTGGAGCAGAAATCGATGCTCCTCCATAACCTTTTCAATTACTATTTCACATCAGTCATAAATACCTTTTTGTCTTCTTTTTCTTTGAGTTGGATTTTTGTTTTCTCTAGTTGAACAAAATCTGGAGCAGAAATTGTAATACTAAGCGAGCCTTTCCCCTTGTTCTGAATTAACAGTGAAAGATCTGGAGATTCTAGAAATAGAACTGAAGTCAATCCAGATATTTCAAACAAACAATAAACAAAAGCTTTTTCAGTTTCATGACAAAAAACTGTTAATAATAATGATAATTCCCATACTGTATATACTGAAATTTTCTAAAAGCATAACAACAAGTGTTACCAGGACTTGTATCGACTCAACATTCCTAAGGTAATTTAAGTTAGCTGATTCAAATTGTAATCAAAACCTCAATTTGATGAAAAACTTCAAAAAAGATTGCCATTGATACCAATTTACTTCAGGGTTCGAGATTTTAAGAATCAAGAACATGCGAATTTCACAACCTTTATCCTCAAATTAAACTTTTGAAGTCTTTCAAATGGATTTTCTCAACGGTTCTCATGATTTTAGTTGCAAGAAACTTGAACAGCCTCTTGATAGACAAAGAGATTACAAGCAAGAATCACAAAATTCGTTAACAGGAAAAAGGCCAGTTTATGAAGTCTGCTTCATACACGTATAAAAGCAGACATCAGAATAGTTATCCAAGTAAACACCGGAACAGGTAACATTATCAAAACAAAGATTAAACATGTACCAATTAAACCAAATACTTACCATTTCCTGGGACTCTTAAACAAGCAACCAACTTGTTCTCCTCATCCGTGCACTTATTAGATTGATCACATTCTTCAACACGAGGACCCTCCTTCCTCGACTGAGTATCCCCTTTATCGTTCTTCTCTTTAGACAAATCCTTGGATTCTACCCCGCTACTCGAATCCTCCTTTTTACTATGATCACCCTTCTTTGCTTGAGATTCCTCACTTGACTTATCCTTACCCTCCTTCGCATTATCATTATCTTTGGACCCAGATTGGCTATCCATCTTATTCTTATTCACATCATCAGCAATGCTCTCCTTAGATTTATCATCTTGACCTCCCTTTTCCTTTCCTTTATCATCCTCAGTAGAATTGGTTTCTAGGTTTGACCCTCCTGCTCCTTTTGAACTATTAGTAGTAACATCCACTTTCGGATTTAAACCAGTGCTTGCACTTTCCTAGTTCAATCAAATCCATAATCAATTAATCTAAATAAAAAGAAAGTACACTTAAGAGATAACAGGACTACCAAGCAAAGTCTAATTCTTTATAAGTTACCTTTGAATCAGCAAGAGAGCAGATAACAACTGCAAGTAGTACAAGAATCAGACCCAGAAAGCGAACTTGATTTGTTTTCATGTTTTGAGATAAACCCAGTTCGTTATACTAAAAATTGATACTGTTCACATAAAATCAAAGCAAAACAGGAAAAAAGAGAGTTCAGATTTTTACATCAGAGTCTTGAAGAAACAGAAGAAGAAAAGCAAAGAGCTTAATCGAGGATGAAGTATTTGCTAACCTATGATGTGACAGTACCGGTTGTTTGCATCTATTTTGGATGATTTTGCTACTTGAATCTTTCAGGACACAAGCTATGATTCTCATTGAGCTGAGCTACTAAGCAAAGAAGAGATTTCTTTTTATGTAGGGTTTGGCAGTTGAAATAGATACGAGGTACATATTCTTGACCTTAATTTCTTCGGTTTTGCACCTCCACCTTAAGTTTTTTAATTAATATATTTTTTTAACATAACATGAAAGTCAAAACAATTACAGGTTGAGATCTCAACACTTTTTTTTTTTAATTAAAATTAATTAATAAAAAATAAATCTATGTAAATTCCAATCACAAAAGTTTTTTATTTGAAAAGTTAAATTAAAAAATAATATAAATTATATTTTAAAACTTGAGATGAATTTTTTTACATTCCCATTCCCTTCCTTGTATAGTTAGTTTTTGTATGTAGTTTTAAGCATGCATGTCAACGAGTACTTTTTTTTCAAGGTTTTTATTTGATCACAAGAGTTTATAAGTAAATTAAAATTAATTTTTTTCTTCAAATTATTTAAAAACACTCACATAATTGGCTATTGTATTGTAGAGATTTATAACCTAAAGCAGCTCTGAGATCACAAAGTGAAAGCTAAACGGCAACTTCAAAACCCGAGCACAGAATATACTTACCCTTGCTGAGCGACATCGAATAAAGCAGATAAGGTCTTCGCAGAAAGCTATATCCCTTCCCAGAAATGGGCCGATGTTAAAGTTTCCATCGAGGTAAAGATCTTATTATCAAGGATCTTGAAATCCGTTTGGATAGTTAGGAATTCAGAATTAGAGGCTTCATGCAAGTCAAGATCCCATGTCTTTTTGCAACGAGCCCATAACTCACGGCAACAAGGAGGGCCGATTAAATATGAAATCAGGATATATAATGGCCTTGTTGCTGGGCTTGGAGTGACGAGGTCTGAAGACTTGTCCACTTTCGAGGCCACCTATAGTATTTAGGTCGATTATTGCTGCTTCTTCTTCTTCGTATTCCTGTTTTTTTTTTCCTTCCCTTTCTTTCAGCGGTGAGAATATGACTAGACCAGGTTTTCTTTTGTAATATTAAATGTACACGTAAATGTTAAGGAAATCAAGTCGGTTACAAGTAAAAAAAAAAGAGTTGTTTATCAATACATCCATAACTCATATGCACGTCTAGATTTTCTAATCGAAAATGATGCCTATCATTATATATTGACTCTTATAAAAGATAAAAACTTCAAGCAAATGCAGTTCATTCATTATCTAAGCTTTGATCTTTACACTTTTCTTCGCCTCTGGCTTCTTTGCTTTCTGCCTTTTTTCCTGTTGTTATTATTATTTATTATCTATTAGTGCATGTCTTAGCTGGGTCTTTAAAAGCTTTTTAGGGTCTACTGTGTTCTTTGTTGCTTTTTGGTTACCTTTTTCTCTCTTATTTGTGTTTTTTTTTTTTCTAAATTCTATTTGCTGTGTTTTTTTTGTTCTTTGCATTGAACATTTGGGTTATTCCTTCATCTTTGTTATGTATTTATTTTCTATTTAGGTGCCTCTCTTGAGCTTTTCTCATATGAAATTTTGTTTTTGACTGATTTCAATTAACAGATTTGTCGATTTAGATAGACTTTTTAATTACTTGTGCTTGCTTATATATATATATATATATATATATATATATATATATATATATATATATATTCATATGAATTGTTGAGTTTTGATTTCTGACCAAGTTTAACCTCAATTTTATAAACAACGTGCTCTGTTCGTTTTTGTTTTTCTTCAAGCCCTTCAGATTTTTTTTTCAGATTAAACTCAGGGCGATCTCTTGATTATTTGGAGCCATTTTATTTGTCAATGCGGAGCGCATGCAAGTTTACAATGCTCGGAAGTTTTTTTGGCTTTTTTATACTAATATATATCATCCATGTACGTACAATATGTTTTTATATTAATATTGTATTGTTGCTTTTCATACTAATGTCATCCATGTACAATATGTTTTTGAATTCATCCATGTGTTTTTGGCTTTTTTCTACTAGTTTGTTTTTTGAAAATTAATTGGTGTTTTGGTTTGATACTAAGAAGCTTTCCTTTGAATTTTTTGTTTTTTTCTAAGATTTTGCCCCCCTTTACAGCACTGGAAGCAAAATTGATGTTATGAATTTTGACTCAGAATATCTTTTGCCTTTTGATTGTGATAATGTGTTGGTTTTATTTAAGTGGTAGGTTTTGAGAGGGTTTTTGGATAAAGATGAGCGGGGAGAGAGAGAGGAAATCTAGACAAGCTTCTGGTATGATCCGTGAGAGAATAGCTTCAGTTGGTGCGACAACTTCCATGAATACTGTTTTTGCATGAAGCTTACGTATGTGAAGAAAAAAAATTCCTTGACCTTATGATAAATTGGAATACCATGTTTATTTCTTGATTAAAGTTAATTTTGTATTAGATGAAAATTAAGTTGTTTGTTACAGTAATTTCTGAAATCTTTGGCTATGATTTATAGATGGATGAGGCTCTTGGAAGGATTGCATCTAAAACTCAAGATCAGTTGTCTCATTGTCATTCCGTGATGGTGTTTGGTGCTCCCGCTGGTGTCAAATTCCATGAGGAAATGCAAGCCTCTTCTCTAAGAAAACTTCTGCTTGTACTTTTCTGCAGAAAATATCTCTAAGATATCGATGATTCAACCGATTTCAGTGTTCTGTACTTCTGTCTAACATTTTTCCAGGTTTACCCTAAACTTTACAATTATACCTTAACGTGTTTTCTTTTTAAAAAAAACAAAGGATTGCTGGTCTGCGCTAGAAATGATGACGGCCACCCTGAGATGCTTGCCCATTGAAGTATGTCTATCATCTTCTTTACTGCGTAAGATTGTTCACATTATCGCATGAGGGGTTGACTATTGCTAGCTAGCAGTGGAAATAACGTCAATACATTCACCTAAAAATTGACAGAGCATCATTAACTAATTATATGAGCTAATTATAATCCTAACACCTCATCTCAATCTATGAGCTACATGGCAATATCCATGTGGCGTCGGCAAACACGTCGGTCGCATTGCACTCAAGTCAACTTAACCTAATTTGAGGATTTAATGCGAGCACAGCAAGTATCAATCAAAGTCTTAGCTTTTAATAAACCAGGAAGAAATTAATTTCAGGGATCAAGCCTACCAAGGAAAGGTTGTTATCATGGATAAACAGAAGAGCATATAAATAGTTGGGTGGCGCAGTCTGAAATTTTTTAAAGGTAAGATCTGGTTTAAAGTTGTAAGATGTAAAAGTGTGTTTGATATCGTGATATGAAGTATTTTTTAAAATATATTTTACTTGAAAATATATTAAAATAATTAATTTTAGATTTTTTTTATTTTTAATATCAGTACATTAAAATTATCAAAAAAACATTAATTTAATTTTTTTTCCATGCCAATTACATTTTTAAAACATACTCAAACACATACAGGTAGAAGAACAATATCAAACAGTAGTCAATTAGATGTTAAGAAGATTCTATAGTTTTCAACTTAAGGTTTTTTGGATTGTCTGACGTCAGCTGATTATTCCAAAATCCCATTATTTATTTAACATCCAAGAATTTAAAATATTTGAAATAAATTGTATTTAGTGATTATGTTTTTAATATGTATTAAAAATATATCCAGCAATATTCAATTTGTATTTGAATGCTTAGATTCAACAAGTATGATAGAATAATATCAGAGGAATATTTCAATCACTTTAATCCTAGAAAATGATTTCTTTTTTATTTGAAATGTTTTTTTAGCACTATAATTGCTTGATAAACAATGCAACATCGATTATCTTCCAGAAAATTGTATTCATGCACAAAATAAACTTGACCTTTGATCTGAATCATCGTCAACTACCTTGACATGTACATTTTGAAATCTATCTGTTGAAATAGCTTGATCTCCTCATAATAAATTCTCACAAACCAACATCAACGGTGCAAAATACCTCAATAAGACAACAAAAAATCTAAAAATATTTCCTGATGACCAAGACACCTCATCGGAATGAATGGTGAGACACAAGTCTCACCACCCATTCTCTTGTTTCCTTCTACCGCTATGTTTGACCATTAAGAGTGCATTAATTAATTAGCCCATCCCATGGATGTCGATATTTTTGCAAGACAGAAGCAAAATATACGCTTGAGCTTTGTACAATTCGACAGTCGATTTTTTTTTTCCTTTCACGCTCATTTGCGTTTCATACCAGAGAGTCAAAGAAGATGGAAATCATTGGCATGCTTGGTTCATACACGGCAGCAGATTAATTTATCAGAATACGGATTTATCCAAATAGATATAATTATAATTATATATTTGAATAACTATCCATTAATTATTGCATATGAATTCAAGTTTTAACAAATGATTTTGATTTTGATTTTAATTCAACTACTAAAATCTATAAAAATTAATATAATCCATCATATGAAATCTTCCAGTAGCTAAATGTTTGATGAATTGAATTTTTCAGGTCATGACTTGGTGTTCGTGATCCAGACAGAGCTTACAATCATGAATATATTATCGAGTTATGGAGAAGACAGTATAGGCAAGCCTAGAATGGACATTAATTAACAGTACTGCTTACAAATTATTATGTTTTCCTTACTCGTTTCATTAAAGCATGCATCAGTTCCTAAGAAGGGAGTGAGTCAGGAAACCCTCTTTTGATTTATTTGTTTGTAATAAATCAATAACAGGAAGCAGAAACAATTACGATTTTAATTAAGAAAAAAAAACCGGTTGGCCAAAGATTCTTTTTCGCTCGTCAGTTTCTAGAAATAGTTCTTCAAGGGAAAATTGAGCGAAGAAAAAAAATCATAATACACTTTTAACGTTTTTTCATGGTCATTAATGTTAATGATCAAGATTGAAATATATTATATAAATTGAAATATATTATATAAACGATGTAAAATATAATTTAGGAAATAGCTAGTATATAAAATATTCACAAGTTCAAGCTACATGATATTTTTTATAATTTTGCGAAGAGAAATTAATAAGCAGAATAATTAATTGCCTCCCATGACTTCGGGTTCATCAAGTAAAAGAAAAGGTAACTTGCTTTTTTTTTTAATAATTTGTTTATATTTTTTTATTTTTATATAATATACTGATATTAAAAATAATTTTTTTAAAATAAAAAATATTATTTTAATATATTTATAAATAAAAAATATTTTTAATAATAATTATTGCTGTATTTCTAAACATCTATAGATAAGTAAAAAGATGAAAGGAAGCAAAATCAGATTACTCAAATGATTGTGTTCGAGAATGATACTCTGTGGAAACTTAATAACCACATATAATACCTTCTTCCCATCGTACGTATGGAGTATGGCCTCCCTTGTGGGATCCCAATCACATGCCAATACTCCATGAACATCATGGTGATACTGCCACGAAACGTGGGGCCCGTTACTGCACAGCTTTGGCCCACTTCTTGATATCACTGAGGTCAGCGTGAAATCACGCTTCGAAAAGCTAAACGAGTCAAACGACGCAGTGTAGAGCTTGAAAAAACAAAACGAGAAATTGAGAGAGATAATGGCCTCTCCGGGGACGACGAATAAAGATAAACCGACAAGTGGCTCTAGTACAGCGACGTGTCTGGATCATGAGACGGCACCACTTGGATAGTCGGCGGGGCCAGCTGGCTGTGTTCCTGTGACCAAGTCTTAAAAATCTAGATACTGACAAAACACAACTTTTTGGAAAGTCAATGCAATAAAGTTGTGGAGGTAAATTACCCTTTGACCCCTTCTAAAATCCAGTCTCAAGTGAGTACAATTACGTCTATGCCCCTTCGGATCTATATTGTGTCCGCGTGAGGAAAAAACATCTAACCCTTAGAATCTGGATTGAACGGAAGGACATGATATAAGCCTATAGAAGAAAAGAGGAGCAGTGGTAGCTCACCCGACAAAAGAGATAGGGAGAAGTGATTCTCCTAACGATGAGAGGGTGGTGATTATTTGTTTGTTTTCCTTACCAATAAAAATATCTAATTGCGCGGTGAATATTCTTTCATCGAGATGTGAACTCAAGAGGATATATATATATATATATATATATATATATATATATATATATATATATATATATATATATATATATATTCTAAAACAAGCAGTAAGGTGATGCCACACCGTATCCTCAAATGTGTGGCACATCCTTATTAATTTCTTGTGTAAATGTGTCAGGTCATCCAGTCTAGAAACTGACTTGGAGGAATTTATCTCCATTCAAAATTTGATTGCTAGTTGTTCCGGTCTGGGCCGAACAGTTATGATTTTTTATTATTTAAATTTGACCCTACTTTTTTGTTTCTCAAACTGTATTATATTATACATATTTTTTTCTTTGATCTATATAGTATCTATATCCAGTTAAATTTATGCCTTGTATAACAATGGCCTTTTTTTTGTTTCGTGTTGATGGGAGATGATGCATGGAGGACGACTCTCATCCCTCTCAATCTCTTAAATTTGAAAGGAAAACCTTGGTGGGTTGTTCCAGTAGTTAGATTTATGCATTGTTGCGCAAGTGAGGGCAAACTTGGACATGTAGCGAAGGAGAGAAGTGAAAACCTAGAACGTAAGGGCAGAAAGATACCATGAAGATTAGGAGAATACTATAGAGGATTGACTGATTGGGTGCAAATGGTTAGGTCTGTTCACATGCGAACACATTGTTTTTTGGCCTTCGAAGAAACGTGTCTTTCTCGAACTTTGTCTTTCATAGCTCTGTATCATTGCCTACCTTTACGTATTTAATGCACCACACGGAGTTGGGTCCCATTTGGATGTGGATTCGGTAGCTTTCTGAGCTGATGTGATGACCCTTCTGAATAAAAGTTCTGTTCTTGCCAGCTTCGTTCAATCAATCAGTGGTGGTGTACTGTGCAGTTACTTGGCTTGGTTTCTTTGGGTCTCTAACGTCTCCCTTGCTAGCCACCAAGACTAAAATGGCTGATATCTTGATTTTGGCTTGTTTACGAGAAATCTCGATTCATTGTTTTTTGTTTTCGGCTGTGCATTCAAATTTAAACTCTCGATTTTTCGTTAAAAGCCTCAAAATGTTGCTTCCTGTGGTTTCTTCGGATGTATTGGTAATAAAATAACAAATAGCACATTCGAGAAAAAACGCTATCTTAATTAATTTAGGCTTGTTCATGAGAAATTTGATTCACTATGTTTTCAGATGTGCGTTCAAATTTCAATTCCTGGGTTTCATTGAAGGCTTGAAATTTTGCCTTTTGCGGTCTCCTCGGATGTACTGTAATTAAATAATAAATAGTACTTAAAAAATTACATTTTAAAAAATATCCAACGATAAAGATTTTAGATTTTCATTGAAAGATTTGGTTCAAACTTTAAGAGAGATTAAATAGAGATTTAGAGTAAGTTAATTTGGCATTATTAATTTATAAAAATGAATTTTGACTTCGTGTCATAAGTTAAAAATTATTTTTTAGAAATATATAACTTATAATTAAAATAAGATAAAATAACTATAAGTTAAGAGTATGATAAAAATGACTTAAAATATTTTTTTTCAAGAATAGATGTAGTATAAACAAAATTCATAGGTTCAAAGTAAAAAAAAATACTAAATAAAATACTTGACTTAATTTTATAATAAACGTTTGATTCGAGTCAAAAGTTATTTTTACCAAACATATATATGAATTTTCTATGAGTTAAAAATTAAATAAAAAACTTAGAGATCAATTTACAAAAGTAAAAGAAAGTTACTTCTTACAATTCATTTCAGAAACCTTTTCCTCAAGTAATTAATTATTGATAAGTAAAACAATTTCTATCCCCACCATATTTTAACCGTTAATAATTTCCAATAGTTATTGAATTACACAATGATTATTTAAACATTTTCTTATTCGTTGTGAATATTTTCTTCGACAAGGACTTTATTTATGATGAATCTTAAACAAACTAACTAACCATTACTTTCATATTTCACATGTAAGAATATTATATAGTTAAGGTTGAATTAAACAGTTGCTATGATTCCCTCTTGCATATTTGTCCGAGGAGTCACTCCCATTGGATATTTAGATCGGATCACCTCATCAAAGGTGTCCAAAAAAAGTCTTGTCATCAACATAAACATTACACATGCATCATTTCTTTTCTACAACGAAACAGTCAAAATCGTCCTTGAAAACTTTCATGTGTTCAAGACATGTGATAACGTGGGAAAATGCATCATATAGATGTGAAACCACCAAGGTAAGGATGTGGTTCAAAAGGTTTTCATGGTCAAATTTCGGCAAATTTCCGGTTAGATAAAAAACTAAAATGTCTTATGGTGTTCATTGTTGAGTCGTTCTTACAAAATACTATGAATAGCATTGTGTATTTTTTTTAATAATTCATTTTGATCTTTGAATTTTTATTTTGTGCAATTTGATTCTAATTGAAGGTCAATTTTGCTTGAATTCTTAGTCAATGGTGAAATTAAAAGAAAATAGACTAAAATGAGAAAGAATCTAACTATGGATGGTGCGTCAGTGGTTGTATGAAAAATACACTTAGATCATTAATCTTTAAAAATAACATAATGTGTACAATTTAGGTTCCTTTAAATTTTAAAAAAATAAATTTTGATACACAAATTCATTTGTATTATTTGTTAGTCTTTAATTAGAGATATAAGAGAGAGAAAGGTTGTTGGATTCTGATGATGTCAGAGAAAGTTCTCGGTTGGCCTCTAATATTTTTTATCTCGTCTCCTCTATCTTCTATCACAATATACAACCTATTTCATAAATTTATTTTTGTAAATGTCATAATTTTGAATAGTAACAAGTTATAAATATTATATTTTTTAATTTTAATATTTATAAACTATTTTATTTTGCTATTTAAAAAAATATATGTTATTTCACCGATATTTAAAAGAAAAGATTCTATTTTTTAAAAAAAATTCAATATCCCCGGCCCCTCTCGTTTGAGAGCATCTATTTTAATTGCTTTTAATAATGCCGAGTACAGCTACTACTTAGTACATCATCGGAGGCTGAGATCTGTCCAATTGAATTTTTTTTTGTTAAACCTTTTTGTTAAACCAGTGTTAACGACTATGCTTCTTGAAACGACGTGGTATTCATCATATTTATTTACTTCTAGAGGTTTTTTGTATAAAAAAATAAAATAAAAAAATGCATTATGAGATTAGCCGGCTAGATAGCGGGATTGAGCCAGAGCTTGAATTGCAGGCTTGCAGCTGCTTTAGATAGGGATGGTGATGGAAAAGAAAGGGAAAATTTATCCAGCACGAACAGAAAAGCAAAACGCCCTTGCCCGCAACAAGCCAGGACGCGTGGCGAAGGAGGCTTTAAATGAATGCGACAGATGTTATTACTGAGAGGTATGACTTTTTTCCCGGTTGCTATTTCGCATAGAAGGTGTTTTTTTTTTTTTTAAAAAAATAATTTTAGATTATTTTAATGTGTTGATGGTAAGAATAAATTTTAAAAAATAAAAAATATTATTTTAAAATAATTTTAAATAAAAATATATTTGATATAATATAGTTTGTGTTTTGTTTAAATCATAAATTTAAAAATATTTAATTAATAAATTCATCCTATTTTTTTTTATGAATCCCAATTAGGATTTTATCTTCAAATATTAGTTAAGAAAATTTATAATTTATAATTTTTTTATAACCGTGACTATAAAAAACTACCGTAATACAAAATCAAATGCAAAATTCTCAATCTAAATTCATGTACTGTTCTGACACATAATTAACTCCCCATTCAATCTATTTTTTTTTAGTCGGTGTTTTTAGAGCTCTATTCGGTCAAGGGATGTTTAGAATTGTGTTTTAAATTGTATTTTTAAAAATTTTGATTTTTTTATTTAAAATGAATTTTTTAATTTTTTTTGAATTTTTTTGATATATTGAAATCTAAAATAATTTTAAAAAATTTAAAAATATATTATTATAATATATTTTTAAATAATAAACTATTTAAAAGACAACTTCAATTAAACGCTAAAATACCCATTACCGATTTAACATTTTCCCAAAAAAATCTATATCCAAGGTTCTTATTCCTTGAGGACATTATGGTCATTAGATATCCAGGACAAATCTTTGCTTGGACTAAAATTCAAACCAAATGGAATTTCATAGCTGTCAAATACAGTGAAGCTAGGGATCCATGGAAAGTCCCCTGCTTTACTCTGCAGCTATAAATATACCAACTAGGACCCAACCATAAACCACAGTAACCCAAAAACTTCCCCAAGAAAATCGGACCCTCTCTTCTTCTCTCTAAACTACGGCCCTAACTGCTTTTGTTTCACCTTCGTCACTCTGATCTCCCTCGAACACTTAATGAATCTTTTTGCCCATTAAAGCTCAAGCTTTAAGCTTTCTTTTGAACTCTCAAAATCCCTCCATCGTTTTCTAGTAAGATCATTTCCTTTTGACTCTCTTCTCAGTTTCAAAATCATCGGAAAGGGGACAATTTTTAGTGCCCGTTTTCCTTCACTCTAATTTCTTTTGAGATTTCTCATTACCATCTGTTTCCTCTTCTCCAAGAAGTTCAAGAAATCATGGAAAGAATGCAAGAAAACAACTCTTCTTTTGCATTCAACACAGCTGATATTGGTTCCTCACTGTCACAACTTATATTGGCAGGAGGGACCAACACTTTGGATTCTATTTTCTCTCATTGCCAACCAGCGCGTTCTCTTACCAGTCCTGCTTTTGAGCCTTTAGGCTCTTCAGTCTATCTCCGCCAGAGAGATCTCTTGCAAAAATTCAGTGAAGAAAACAGAATGAACACCTCCTTATCTCACAATTTGCCAACAAACCCTCTTCAAAACCCTGTGCACTCCAGCAACTATTTGGCTCCAACCAAGAAGAAACTATACAGGGGAGTCAGGCAGCGGCATTGGGGCAAATGGGTTGCTGAAATTAGACTTCCTCAAAACAGAATGAGAGTCTGGTTAGGTACTTATGACACAGCAGAAGCTGCGGCTTATGCTTATGATCGTGCTGCTTATAAACTTAGAAGCCAATATGCTAGGTTGAATTTTCCAAATCTAAAGGATCCTGCTAAGTTGGGATTCACAGATTGTAGTAAACTGAATGCTTTGAAGAATACTGTGGATGCCAAGATTCAAGCAATTTTTCAGAAGGTTAAAAAGGAGAGGGCCAAAAAGAATGCAGCAAAGAAGAGTAATGTTGATGGTAAAAGCACAGGAAGTAAAAAGCCAGTGAAAGTGGATTCGAATGCATCAACACCATCTCCAGCATCATCATCATCATTTTCAACTTTGTTTTCTGGTGATAATTGGGGTGGTAGTGAATTGGTGTCACCAGCTGTTTCTGAAGATGGGTTTTGGAAGTGTGAGAGTTCTTCTTCTCCTTCTGTGTCTACAGATTGTCCAGTAATGGTGCCACAAGCTATGGAATTTGAAGACTGTTCCCTTGCAAGAATGCCATCTTATGATCCTGAGTTAATCTGGGAGGTTCTTGCTAATTGAGTACCATTTCTCTTACCAATCTGAATTGGGGGACCGGTGATTATTAATTTGGAGAAACATTTGTTCTTGTTTCTCTACATGTATCTTTCAGTGCAAGATGTAAATAGTAGCTGCTTTCCAAGTATGCCATCTTCATTTACTGGATGTCTTGGAAGGATTTTTAGAGCTTGTTGTGGCTTAGGTAAAAGGAGTTCTTATCACGCTTGTAGTGATTTGGCCTTTGTTTTCCGTATGAAGGCACTTTTAAGGCTATCTTATAATTATATTTTGATTTTTGAATGGATTTTGCAGCTACATCTTGTTACTGAATTATAGCGATCGGTAACCTATCCATAAACAGAGTAAACCACAGTAAAAGAGGCTTCTTGTGGTTATTGTCTGGCCTTTGTTTTTAATGGGCAATCAAAGATTTCTTGTGGCAGATTCCCATTCTCCACAAGTGGTCATGCGGCATTGGAGAGTTTGGTTACCATTAGTTCCTAGCAACAACCTACAAGCTGTACAGGTTATATTTTTAGGTTTTTTACAGCTTTGCCTTGAGACTTGTATGGGTGCTAGGAATGATTTTCAAATAATAATTAATTATGGTCCAGCTGCCGGTTGCTACAGTTAATTGCATGCTTTCTAATTACAAGAACCTTTGAGTAATGAAATACTCGAATATATTAATTATCTTACTTAAAAGTATGTCATTTTATTACTAAAATTCACATTCTAGTAGCTTTAGAGGTTAAACCTGTTTTAATTTAATAGATTGATCCATAAATTTATGAGTCCATCGAACTATATTTTAACTTGAATTAAAAAAATCTAGTTAATTTAACCAGTTTGAGCTAATTAATTATTGAATAAGTCAAATCCAGTTTAAACCTAACCAAATGAATTTCAATAATCTTTTTAAAAGAATAAAATAATTTATTTGAGTACTAATCAACATATCAAATATCAAGTATGACTATTATGCTAATCAACATATCATTATTTTTTCAATATTGTTAATGATCACTTATTTTGTAAACTTTTATTTAGATCAATTTAAGAACAAATTTTCATATAGACCTACTATATTCAAACGAATTTTGTAAGATTTTTCAAGTGTTAAACTCAAGATATAAACAAATAAATAAACCTCCTTAAAGTTTAGACATAGGCCAACCCCTTAAAATTACACTTCAATTGTGCTATCTTCATGCACCTAAAAGAAACTGCCCGATGGCAATTACTTTACGGTGCATCGTTCATGTTTCCCATGATACAGTCTGGGCCAATAAGACACTTCAGGCTTCAATAATGCAGTGAACTGGTTGTGGGACAACAACATTAAGAAATCAATAAATAAATAAATCAGGCACCCAGGTTTGATTCAGATGGGCACACCTGGCTGCATCTTACAGGCACAAAAAGTTTAATAGCTAAAAATTTCAATGATCATCAGTAGGATGCATTAATGTTGTGAACTGATAGCCTCGCTATGCATCGGAAAGAAAGAGAGTTGAAACTCGAAGAAGAGCCAAGTTTGATTCCACATGGGAACACTTGGCCGCATCACTTAGGCGCAAGAGATTTAAATAATAAAATTGCATGACGAAGAAGGATAGGGCGAGGACGTGTCCTCTGCAATGATCTGAGGTTACAAATAACACCAGTCATCGGCCTGTGTAGTTATGACGACAATGGGCATGGCCACATCTTGTCGTTCATCTCCCAAGTGGCGCCAGAGTCGTTTGTGAAATAGCGTCTTTATCCCCTCTGCCTATTTGATAGGTATGGAGAGACATGAATTATATTTATGTTAGTCCAGTCGTTGTTCATGGATCATCATCGGTGGTGTTCGATATGCTGCAGAGCATTAATTAAATTGGATTGAGCTGGCTGGAAAATGAACTAGATAAGTAGTTAACAATGAATTGAAAGGCATGTATAGACATTTTTCTTCAGGATATTTCCAGAATTCAACATGTTCTTACTCAAAACAAGGAATGTAGAAACAACAAGCAAAAGAATAATACAAAACAAAATCCACCAAGGTCTAAGAGGATTATTTTTTTTTTTGGTTCGGTGCTGTATGTTTTCAAGGGTGGTTAGTATATATGGACTAGTAGTATATAACAGCTAGTAAAAAAATGAACCGTTAGAGAAATATAGTTGTCGTGGTGAACGTTAGAAAATTAATTTTAAGAGCTTAAAAATTTAGGTTTTATTTTAAGGTTTAAAAAACAAATTATTACTGAAAATACAAGATTCGGAAAGTATAGACATTACCTCACACGTAGGGAGCAATTAGAGGTATTCATCTTGTTTAACTTATTCTTATGCGTGTGAGCCTATCACACTTTCTTTGTTTGTAACTACGAGCTGAACCCAAGTATGTGTGGATCTAGCAAGGTACCAGATCCATCATCCTTGGATTTAGAATTTGTCCAAATCTAGGTGCATATTAGGCCTATTTTAGATCACATTGATTTGTTTATTTATTCTCGTGTTTTTTAATATGAAATGTTAAAAGTCAAGAATGATTATCTTTCTATATTCTCATGCACATAAAAATCTCTAGATGGACTATCATGTTTCCATTAATATTAATATTATATAAGGGATATCTATCTCTCGTTAATGTTGTGTAAATAATATTTATCCCTATGATCATGAGAAAATCATGCTCCAACCACTCCATTTTTTATTCTTTATTCGTACTCTTATTTTTAAAGAACATTTATCATATGTTTTTAAGAAAAAAAAAGAACTATGTTTAAGAATTAAAAACTTATTCTTTTATTTATTACAATATCTTGTTAAAAATCACTAAATTTATAATCATACTTTTAATTCTTAATTATATTATTCTCATTATGATTTACAATACATGTATTCAACAAGGCGAAGAATGCTTGTGCCGCAAAACAAGCATTTATGTGCGCTTTCTTTCTCTTTATGGTTTATGCTGATTACTTCATTGTTTTCTTCTCTTAATTCATAAAAAGCTCTTGCATGCCACCAGGCCCACAACCAATCCCGCCTTCAACTTTAAGTCGTTGTTTTATAGCCCATTTGAAAAACTTGATGCCACACAATAGTCTTGACCAAAAGGGAAAGCTCTCGGTAGATGAGCTT
Organism: Populus simonii; assembly: GCA_007827005.2. Lineage (NCBI taxonomy): Eukaryota > Viridiplantae > Streptophyta > Magnoliopsida > Malpighiales > Salicaceae > Populus > Populus simonii. The sequence continues at coordinate 16,500,013 of CM017466.2, read as the reverse complement.
GAGCTTTGACACTGTATAGGGAAATCTAACTACACTATTATCTTGTTTCTCTTTGGGTACTACTATTAAGTAAAAAACACTAAAGGAGATCAGCTTTTCACACGGTGTAAAAATGTGTGATTCTTTGTAGACTTTAATAGTCATTTTCAGGGGACCAAAGTGAAATGAGTAGAGAAAATAGGTGGCAGTTTCAAAATTTAAACTAAAATGTTCACTTTAATCCTTCTACTTTTCAAATGATAGAGGTTCATTCCCTTAGATTTTCATAAATCAAGTTTTGATTCAAAACTTTATTTTTTTAGATCTTTAATTTGAGAGAGAAGAAAGATAGCTGTTGGATTCCGGTGATTGAAAAAGAAAGTCTCGGTTGACACCTGTTCTATCTGATGATTAGAGTTTTATATATGTCTTGTTTGTCCTTCTCCTTACTTAAATGATAAATTTAAGCTCGGAAATTTTTTTGGATTCAAGTTAATTTTGAGTTTTTTGCTTGTTTTTTGGGTTATTTGAGACTAGAAACAGGTTTAACAAGATCCCTTAGATGTTTTCTATGTATTTTGAAAGAAAAAAAAAAAGGTTCAAAATCAAAATTTTAAGAAAATATCTATAAGGCTTGATTTTTCGGTAATTCTTGGTCACGAGAAACTAGGCCAACAAACGTGTCGCGTATACATTCTTATTTAAAAAAAGAATTAAAGGGCAAACAAAATAACTCTAATATTTTTTAAAAAAGGTTTGGCATGCAGGTCATGCTTGTTTTCAAGGGTCTAAAGTGCGAGCTAGGTCTTTTTTATGAGCTGGATGTATATATAGGGCCAGACACTTTGCCTATATATATATATATAAACCTCCTTTTGTTTATAAAGCTTAAAAAAACTAGGGTAGTTTTTCATTTCAGTCCCACGCGCCGCCCTTAATTTTTTCTTTTTATTTGAAAAAATAGTGTTTGATATATATATAAAAAACCACATGCACTTGGTTTGGCATATAATTAAATGGAAAGTAATTTTGGAAATAAAAAGCTGTTAAATCCATTGCGGTGAAATCGAGGGTTTGACATGTTAACCCGGTTCACTTGGATTTTTTTAAATTTTTTTGAATTAAATATTATTATTTTCAATTTCGTCCTTCAATATTGAGTTGATTGAGAATTGGACATCGTAATTTGTTTAGATTTACTTTCTATATAATTTTTACGATTTCATGATCCGAGTCGCAGATTTAGATGATTAACTCGGGTTTATCGAAGTCGATCCAATATATTATCATCTTAATTATTAAATATATTCAGGTTCATTGTCCATGTTGCAAGATCATATATCTTGATACATATTTATCTCTTAATTTTTTAATTAAGTATTTAACTTTCGTTAATGAATTTTTTTTTATATTTATTATAGAAAATGATTATCAATTTATTCAATTAAATACACCCATATAGTTTTTTTAATTGAAGAAAACAATCCAGCCTAAAGAGAAGCACATATCATGTAACTAGTATAATACTAGTAGCAGAGATCATATTCTTTGCATGTCTTTTAATGGAAAGAATAAAGTTATATAAAACAGTGTTTTCTAGCAAAAGAAGACGACGACGACGACGACGTTGATCTCTACTCTACCAAGCTGTAAACTGTGCATGAACTGATTGGCACGGATTTTCATTTGTTACCGCATCTGAGAAGGCTCTTTCTTTCCCTAACAACTATTTGAGCGCTTAAGAGCATGCTGAGAAACAAAAGAAAATTATTTGCTCTTTAGCAAAGCCACCGAAGGAATATTCTTCGAGGATAAAAGGCTGCAAGTTGCAACATCTGAGATCTGAAACTCTTGATTTTATCCAGTCCTCTATTCTTGACTCTCCAGACTCTTAGATCCTCTTAGAGTAAACATATTTTTTTTAATCCTTTCTCGGTCTCGAAAATATGCATAAAAAGGATCCATATTTAAATAAATATAGGGAGTGGATGAGATATCGAAGAAAGGAATAAAATCTTGTAACCGTGAATAAATAATATTTTATCAATTTTTTAATTCTTAAGCTCTCGACATGAATGGCCTAATAACACAGTAATTCTGAATGTATGAAATTGATTGGGAAAATCGCTCGATTGCAGAACAATAGGCTTTATAAGGACTAAATTGTTACATTTTCAAAACGAAGAGAGTAAAACGTATTCACCCGTTATTTGTCTCCATCACGACCAATACCATGGAAAGTATGAATAAAGAACAAAACAACACAAAAAAAAATAGGCAACTTGCCTATTTATTATTTATTTAATTTCTTGAAAAATAATTAATAATAACAATAATCAAGCAGTAGCAAACGATGAGATGAGAAGAAGCTCGGAACCTTTCGCTATTGGAGGAGCTGCCAATGGCGGTGCGTTTAGTCCTCCCTTTCGTCTACTGAAACCCCCACCCCCACCTCCACCACCGGTTGCGGCTGTAGCGATCTCTTGACCTTTAAAGATGGTGACAAATGATTATGTGACGATTGCGAGTGGAAAGATGGAAGATGAGTTTGTAAAACGACACCATAAACATGATGTTAAAGAACATCAGTGTAGTTCTTCTCTTGTCAAGCACATCAAGGCTCCTGTTCCTCTTGTAAACACCAATTCCTCTCTCTCTCTCTCTCTCTCTGTTTTTTTCTCTTAGATTAAAGTTAATGTTTAGTTACAAGAGAGATGCATATTTTTTTTAGATCCGAGAGCATTTAAGGTTGATTTTATTGTTCGTTGGGTTTATCTGTGGTTTTAGTTTTTGGGCATATTTCGAAGAATTTTTGGTTGAAGATAAATGGTTTTGTTTTTTCTTAAAAACAAAAAACAAAAAAATTGTAGCAAGTATTTTGAAGTGATATATTTTCAAAATTTGCAGCTACGATTGAAATTGGTTGAGTTTGTGGATCCATAAGAATGGGGTCATTACTTGTCTGCATTTTTATTTACTTTAAAGGCTCAAGATTTGTGCTAACATATGCAAAATTGGTCGTTTAATGTATTTCTTCCGAAGCTAGAGAGAATATTTACTCTTTTTGCCGTGATTGTTTAAAAAGTTAAATCGTGTGTAATGGTGGGTAGAGACGGCATTACTGCCTTTTATATATAGTTTCAAATATTTGATTGTTGTGAAGAATATGGAAATGATTTGATTTTGATGCTCTTTTATGCTTGTGTCAATGATTAGTGGTGTTTGCATGATCAGGTGTGGTCTCTGGTGAGGAGATTTGATCAACCACAGAAGTATAAGCCATTTGTAAGCAGGTGTGTTGTGCAGGGAGACCTTCAGATTGGAAGTGTTAGAGAGGTGAATGTTAAGTCCGGACTTCCAGCTACGACTAGTACTGAACGATTGGAGCTATTAGATGATGAGGAACACATTTTTAGTATGAAGATTGTCGGTGGAGATCATAGACTTAAGGTGCATTTTTCTATGTTCATTTAACTGTTTTGCATAATCATGAGTTGGATTGTTTTAAGAAATTTTTAGTCATGAAAGGTTTGGTTATTGAGGTAATCATGTGTTTTGGTGGTTGTCTAAATCCCAGATGAATCTGATGAGATTAGACTGGTTGTTAGGATGTGAACTTTGGGCATCTAAGCTTGTCTGCAATGTTAGAATTTGGGTAGCATGACAGAAACATTTTTTATGCTGATGTGATTGGTCTACCTTGATGTTAATGCAATTTTGCCTAAAATGTCCTAATACGGTCTTTGTAGATGCTGATGCAGTTTTTGCTCTGAAATGTAGAGCTATTTTCTATAGCGTAGTTTGCCAAATGACAAATTAGAATTTAAAACTTGCATCACAATCTGGCTGGATATATTTCTTCAAGTAATTTGGGTTAATTGACTTTATGTTAGAATCTGATTTTATTGTGCCATTGGAGCTCTCTGCTCGAATTTTTCAGGTTAAGATGTTACTATATGAGAATTCAAAAGCTTCTAAAATCTGATGTCATCGTAAACAAGATTTATATACAATTCGATTGATTGACAGTCATTGATTTTTGTTAGATACTAGTTTGTTCAATTTGTATGATACATGGTAGTTTGTATGCTGGCTTATCGTCACAGAAGATTTTATTCTTAGGAGGCAACAATGGAGCACAACTGCTATGTTGAATTTTGCTTAATAACTAACTATATAATATGCTATTTTACAGAACTATTCGTCCACTGTTACTGTTCATCCAGAGGTCATTGATGGGAGACCTGGTACATTGGTGATCGAGTCATTTGTTGTGGATGTGCCTGATGGAAATACCAAGGATGAAACATGTTACTTTGTTGAGGCCCTGATCAAGTGCAACCTGAAGTCACTGGCTGATGTGTCAGAGCGTTTGGCGGTGCAAGACCGGACAGAATCCATTGACAGAATGTAAGCATGCAGGGCAGGTTCCTAGTGTAGAGGTTCTGATAACGTGGGTGGAAATGAAGGTTTTCATTGTCTGAAGAATGGAGAGCTTGGCATCCAAGAGGCAAAGTCACTGTTCTTTTCTTTACACTTATGTTCAATCCCATTGCTCATCTACTGCCTTTATAGGATTCGTAAACGAACCAACATGTTAGATTGTCCTCCTTTGTTCTTGTTCAATGCTTTGATAATGTGGTACGTATTCATATCTGATTGTAAATATGCATGCATTATGACAAATGAACATTAGAATATTTGTTTTGCTTTTGATCAAACTTCATTTAGCCCCGTTTCTGGCTTGATTGCTTAGTGCTTCTTTGTCTCACACTCAAATGTGGATCTCCACTCAACCTGTTGCAGTTACTGACCATGGACAGCCCACAAATCCCAGAGTGATAAAGTTCATATCCTGTTCTAGTCCTTAGTGCAAGTGCATGATTTAAGACTAGGTGCGCAGGAGTTGCAGGTTCTGGTCTGCGAATTTGGCAATGGTTGATCCATACAGTGCTGCTTTTTACACAAGTTGCTTCTAGTGTCCAAAGCATGATGACATTCTTTCCAAATGAGATAAGTTGATAAGGTTTAAGCTTTAGGATATGCGCTTGTAGGACCAGAGTCCAGAGCCATATGGCATGAGTGTTGCTGAGCAAGGCTCAACAAGGATAGAAATCTGTGTGACTGGTGAGCCTACGGGCCTCTGGTCTTTTGTCAAAGCATAAACCTTGGCTCCCCACTCACCCGAGCTTTATATAAAGCTATAAAGGTGCAAAACTGGATAAAGAAATTTAGGAAACGGAAAAAAGTCAGAAAAAGAAAAGTTTGGTGACCGCAAAACTACAAAAGCACAGGAAGTGAAGCTTGACGACTGTAACTATCAAGCCAAGGTGATGTGAAGCCCCCTTTTATGTTTATATACAAGTATTATTTAGCAATATAAAAGGTCTTTTTTTTTGGTGTTATAAATTAAAATTTTATCATAAACTTAATGTAAAGATTTTTTTTTAATCCTTCAAGTTAACAATATAACATTTTTATGGTAGTTTTTAATTCAAATAAAATAAAATTAATGCTCTTAAAATAAAATTAGATTATCACGAATATAAAATATTAAGAAGTTTCTTTTATCTGTATTATTTTGTCATTATACAGCACACTAGATATTTGTTTTCTCATTTCATTATTATGTGTATTTTACTTATTTAATAATTTTTTAGTAGTGATATTCATTCTTCATTAAGAAGAAATTACTATTTTCCTAATTATTTTAATTTTATTATTTGAATTTTCAAAAACATTATTCATTCAGTAGGTTGTTTATTTATTAGTTATTTTTATTTTTAATGTAACTTTATATAAAATATTATTTATTCTACCTTGATTAACTCATTTTTTATTGCATATATTAGAAAAGTTTATAATTTACTTTAGAGTTGGATTGTTTTTGCGTTTTAAAAGTATTTTTAAAAAAATTAATTTTTTTTTGCTTCAAATTATTATTTTTTGTGATTTTAGATTATTTTGATGTACAGATGTAAAAAAACTAATATATTTTTTCTAAAAAAATTATTTCCTCTTAATTATTTAATTTTTATTCAATTCTAATCAGATTGAATGATGAATAACATTTTATAATAAAAATATATAAGAAAGGAAAACTATATTTATATTGGAAAAGGTAGAAAAATAAAGAAGGAAAAGAACTAGGCCCAGGCCTCGAACCACTGGAACCAAGGGAGGCATGCCTGGGTTGGGACGCGGCTAAGTAAGATGAACTATCCAATATCTTTTTTTTTTGCTAGTCTGGCTGATTTCCAGAGAGACTCGCTGGAAGGGCAAATTAAATTCAGAAAATAAGAGTGTATAACAATAGACAAGAACACAAAATAATGTCCACAGTCTTAGATATTCCATAAATAACGGTAAATAGAATAATAAATGTTACGAATCCTGTCTCTTCCTAAACGGCTCGCCATGTCCAGCGATGCGTCTCCTTTATTAACCCACCTGCTGCCTCACCTCCACCCCGACTCTCTCTCCATTTTCCTGTTGAAGAAGAAGACAATCACTCCTAGACAAACTCCTCCTTTCATGCCACTTTTTCCTCATTAAATAACACCCTCTCTCTCGTGCTCTACTAAGTACTTTACTTTACAGTGCCCCCCCTCTATTTCTTTAATCTCCATTAACATTCCTTCTCTGTTCCTTTCTCTTTGTTTCATTTCCAGATCTGTCAACCAAACCCAGTAAACAAAAATCCCAAAAAACCCATCTTTGTATCTTTCCCTTTGTACTCTCTCTTTGCGTTCTCACTAAACTTCACGAAAATGCCAAGCTTCTTGGTTTCTTTTCTTCTTGTTTTTACCATTTCGGTATCTTTTTTAAGTTGTATTACAGTTGGGGAAGTGGTAACCTGCTCGGGAATAGTACCGATGAGGCTCCGGAATGACAAGATATCCATAGCTGATTTTGGTGGTGTCGGTGATGGCAATACACTCAATACAAAGGCATTTAGAGAGGCAGTTTATAGGATTCAGCATTTGAGAAGAAGAGGCGGCACCTTGCTTTATATTCCTCCCGGGGTGTATTTAACAGAAAGCTTTAATCTTACTAGCCATATGACTCTTTACTTGGCTAGAGGTGCTGTTATTAAAGCAACCCAGGTAATTAATCTTTGATTAGATCGCGTTTAAGTCTTGTTTAATTGGTCTTTACCTGTTTCTCATAATTGATGCTAATTAGGCATAGTTACTCTAGGAGTCTTTTCTTTCATGCAATTGATATTTGATGGTAGATATCATGTTTTTGCCAAATAAAAAAAAAATTACTATCATTTTCAATTTGACTCTGGTTTAATGTCATTAGTTTAATTCACATGGATCAGTTTCATGTGTGTCTTACTTTGTGTGACCACTCACAATATATGAATGTCGTTAACATACATTGAGTGATTATTGAAGGGATGCGATTATTAATTAGTATTGGTCAATTAGATATGGGAGTAAGAATCGTGCATGCCATGATTGTGACACGAATTCATGGCCACCATTTATCTAGCGGGACCATCCAGATCAAAGGGTAGTCATGAATTCGTTGCACGAAATTCGTGCCACAATTATTTCTCATGAACTAATTACTACATGATTAAGCTGTCGATTAATGGTGGCTTTATTACTATTATTATCATCATGATCGTCGTTATTACTTGAGTGCGGGGGCGGGGTTGATTCTGAATGAGCAATTAGATTTTGAAGAGCAAAGTGAAGGGATTAGCATAAGCTGTTGCGCGTCCAGCTGTGGATAGAGAAAAGAAAATGGTGGGTCTAGTTTTGTGTATGGGTTGCATGTGCTTACATTTATATGTTTTAAACAACTACGATGAATGGAATCGTTGGGGGCAGCCAAATAGCTGGCAAGTCATGTCATGGCTTTTTCTATGCTTAGATGTTGTTAGCTCCATAACCATAGAATAGTTGTGGATGGAGTTAATTGTTAAATATGATAGTGACACTGTTTGTAGCAAACAATAAAGTCACCCTCGAGGTTTCATCTTGGTAAATAATGTCACAACTTATCCATAGTGATGTGTCCATTAATTTATAGTTAACAACAAGGTGACGTTTTTTCCCTTTTTTTTTTAAAAAAAAAGAAAGATAAAGGATTGCAAAGAATTGAAAAGTGTCGAAGGTCATTAACCGCCATAAGCTATGACTGCATCACGTTTTTCCTGCCGACAGCAATGGTGGCTCTATGCTGTCCGATCCCAAATATTTAGTAATGGCTTTTTAGTAGTGTATTTGTTTGATGCACGGGAACTAATCATATAAATGGAACTCAATTCTTATACTAGAAAGTTATAATGAACTGTAGAACTTGAATGCATTCCTTATGAACTTATGGGAGAAAACTTTACTGCAGCTAGTCTTTTCCTTTTGGTTTGTAACCATAGTGGTTTTGATTAAAAATAAAATAAAAATGATTATAATATTCGATAGCTTGTGCTTATGGGATTTGGGATGAGAATCTGGTCTTTTTTTTTTTTTTATCTTGCCTGTTGCTTCAGGATACTGGGAACTGGCCCTTAATTGCTCCTCTGCCATCTTATGGAAGAGGGAGAGAGCGCCTTGGCGGAAGGTATATGAGCTTTATTCATGGAGATGGACTTCAAGATGTCATCATCACAGGTTGGTTTCACCCGTAGCGTCTAGTAGATGCCTCCTTTGTAATTTAAGCATCGTAGATTGCATTTTGATTCATGGATTTTCGGTGAGATATTTAGGTTCAGTTTTAGTTTAAATTGCTCCAGTGAGGTTTAAATAATCTAGGTATTCTATTGTTGTTTCAAATTCATGGATATATTGCAATCTTGTTTTAAGTTTGAAGTTGAAAAGCTTAAGAAGAAGATGTATTACACTTTGAGGGATCTGGTTGGCATATCAGCTTCAATTGTTTTTGGTGCTGTCTCTTCTTTACAATTGTAAACTTATATGTATGTAATCGGCATGATGACCTTAAATCGCTTGGTTTTGAGATGAGAATAATACACGGGGCTGACTTAGATTTTCCTGTCTTAATACCTGATGACATTGTGTTTTGTATTATACGTGTGATGCTCAAAAAGCTGCTGTTTTTTAGGTGAGAATGGGACAATTGATGGCCAAGGAGATATCTGGTGGAACATGTGGAGGCAGAGAACTCTTCTTTTTACAAGACCTAATCTCGTTGAATTTGTAAATTCAAGAGGCATAATCATTTCCAACGTGATTTTCCGCAATTCTCCCTTTTGGAACATTCACCCTGTTTATTCACGGTAATAATCGAAGATAGGTTTTTACATTTATAGTTCTTTCTCTTTAATGTTGAAGGAGTTGACTGTGCTGGCAATGCCCTCATTGTAGATTGACATCAGCTTTAACTCTTTAATCAGTTCCAAAGTATATCTTAAAATTTTAAAGACAAGATACAATCATGTACAACTGATGCGCATGACATTCTGAATCTTTGATCATCCTGGACAGTTAATAATTACTTTTACAAGTCTTGTGGATATCCAGATGGTCCTACTAATCATCTTCAGTAGCTGAAGCTCTATCCATGTATTTGATGTAAAACTTTTGGTTTTTTGGCTTTTAAGTCCATATTCAATTTGATTATTACCGAAGCAGATTTTCTTCTTTTCTGTGGTATCCAAGTTTCTCTAGAGCTCGCGACGAGCAACTGTTTAGGTGGTTGGGAATCAGTATGTGGGAGCACTCTCATACATGTCATTTTGTCAATAATAAACTTGAATGATGAATTGAATAGATAATTTTAGTACTGACTGCTGTTAACCTGACGCAGCTGATTTTTTGGGTTCACAAGTTACTTTATATGATATTTCTTTGTTCTTTGCAGTAACGTTGTTATTCGATATGTTACCATCTTGGCTCCCCTGGATTCTCCCAATACCGATGGAATTGATCCAGGTACATTCTACGATCTATTAATTATTATTATTGCTATGTAATTTGTCATGCTGCTGGTTGATGTTTTACGCACGTAGCATCCAAGTTTACCATCACTTTTGCTTCGGGGAGATATGTGCATTTACCTGTTTTAATATTGAGCTACAAGTTACACAAATTGGTTACTGTAAGGAATGGAATGATGAACGTATCTCTTGAACTTTATTCTTACAATTCATCAATAATTCAACGCAGATTCAAGCTCTAACGTCTGCATAGAAGATTCATACATTTCCACTGGAGATGATCTTGTAGCTGTAAAAAGCGGATGGGATGAATACGGAATCGCTTATGGTCGCCCAAGCTCCGACATCACTATCCGGAGGATAACAGGATCATCCCCATTCTCTGGAATAGCAGTGGGAAGTGAAACCTCAGGCGGAGTGAAGAATGTCCTGGTTGAAAACATAAACCTCTACAATATGGGAGTTGGCATACATATCAAAACAAACATTGGAAGGGGAGGGTTCATTAAAAACATAACAGTCACTGATGTGTACATGGAAAATGTTCGAAAGGGTATAAAGATAGCAGGAGATGTTGGTGACCACCCAGATGAAAGTTTCAACCCTAATGCTCTACCAGTTGTTTATGGCATCACCCTTAAAAGCATATGGGGTGAGAAGGTTCAGCAGCCAGGTTCAATACAAGGCTTGAAGAACTCCCCTTTCACGGGGATTTGTCTCTCTAACATCAACCTTCATGGTGTTCCAGGGCCCCGATCCTCTCCTTGGAAATGCTCCGATGTAAGCGGATCTGCCCTCCTGGTGAGCCCATGGCCTTGTTCTGAACTGACCAGCCCTCATCAAACTGGTTCCTGTTCCGATCACTCTTGAGATCCTCGTGTATTTCTTTCGTTTTTCTTAATGTGATGCAATAAAACTCACAAAGTTGTTTTCAAAATGCCTTTATTTCTACGTTGATATTGCTTACAGGGTTTTTCTAAAACACCACTCTCTCTTTATCTTAATGGGTCCTTTAGGCTTCATCTATGGCTAAGATATTCTCCTCATGCTCTATACATACATCATCTTCTATCAAGTTTCGGTATTTATCAGTTCCAGCACACGAAACCCGTAAAATGCTGAAAGCTATCAAAAGGTTTACGGGCACACATAATTTCTGCACAAGAACATCTCTCTCAACGTTTGCGCTATATGATCAATTAGAAGGGTAGAGTCTAATTGGCTAAAGAAATATGCGGTGGGTAGAGCACAAAATATAGTAAAATTCATATATCAATTGCTGCAACTCCGCCGCCGTAGCAGCAGCAGCAGCAGCATTATTTAAAAGTTTCTACTAAAACTAGAACATGTATTCTACGATACATCTCATAGGATGCCGATGCTATTTACATTACTTAACCACAACACAAAACTAAACACATACTTAAACACCCCCATAATATATTTATAATAACATTAATACCTTCCAAATCTCCTCAAAAATTATGCTTCAAAAACTTGCGAATCCCCTTGAACAATCCCCATTCATGCTCATGCCCATGCCCATGCCCATGATCATGCTCATGCCTATGCCCGTGCCCCCCATGCTCCTCGTGCCCGTGCCCGTGCCCGGGCTCATGCTCATGCTCATGCTCGTGATCATGCTCGTGCTCATGCTCGTGCTCCTCGTGCTCGTGCTCGTGCTCGTGCTCGTCCTCGTGATCGTCCTCATGCTCATGCTCATGCTCATGGTGGTGCTCCTGATGCATCTTGTGGCCCCACTCCCTCTCCTCTCCATTTGCCACGTCATCATAGAAAGAAAACCTCTGACCCCCATGGTGAAACCTGGTCCACCTAACAGGAATCTGCCTAACAACGCCACGTGTCGCCTGATGATCACCAAGTTCAAAACCATCATCCTTCTCACCGGATACAACCATATCATTACCGTAGAAACGCGGCTTCATCATATTGTGGCCGTGATGGCATCCGTGACGATGGCGTACCGGGAGTAACGGGCGTCGAGGCAAGAAGTGAAGGTTTGTTGGACGGAAAGTCACGACTGTTAGCGGCACCGCTGTCTCAATCGATTCCGTCTTCACCTCCGTTGATGACGATCCTGGTTCCTTTTGCTCCTCGATTTCTACATCAGCTGGATACTTTATTTCAGTTGCGGGCTCACTAGTTTCGGGTTTCTGGCTTGGGAGGAAGAGAACAGGCGTGGCTTTCGGATCGGATCTTGGTAATTCGGGTAGAGTGAAGTCCCCATCTGGTAGATCTGACGGAGTACGAGAATAAGCGACGGCGTATAGAAAGAAAAGAACGGTTACGGTGAGTTTGACGAACATTTTGAGATTAAAAGGTTATGGTCAATGTGTGGAGGTTTATATAGAGAGAGGGGGGCTAGTGGGAAAGGAGGGAAAAAGGCGGGCAGCGGGCAAGACGGTATGCCGACCAGTGGGAATGGAGAAAGAAAGGATTCGCTTGTCGATCGGATTTGTGTGTTGAATTGATCAAGGGGTGGTGCTAAGGGAAGAAGAGTATTACTTCTTTACTTTGTTGAGAATGGTAAGAGTTGAGTGATTGGGATACACTTTGCGTGTACGAGAAATTTGTTGTGCGTTGACCAGAGGGTGTGCTCTCATCCAGGGTGGGTTTGGTCAGTTAATTACATTCATGCCATTGATTGTGAGAGGTGCTGTCCCGTATATCTACCGTTACCATACAACCAGTGGGCAACGTATTTTTACCATCCTACGTGGTTTTAAAAAAGTATTAGCAAAATATCATAGTATTGGTTGTTTTAAAATTCATGCTTTATTCAAATTAATTAAAATAACAAAAATCAAACTAGAACTTTATAAAAATTTAATGGTTAAGAAATGAGATTCAAACTTCGATGACTTAAAAAAAAGATGAGATAAACTAATTCTATATGAGAAATAAAGAATTTAAAAAAAATAAAAAAGAAAGAATACGTCACTTGAGAGACATCAATGCTCTATTTCTGACACACTTGTTACCATTACAAATATCTCAACGAGACGATTGTAATCAAATATTTAAACATCATTAAACGAGGTTATAATTGGTTAGAGGTTTTGTTCGAGGTTAATTTATGGTTATTTATGATCTCGTTTGGTGATATTTCAATGTGTATCGTGTAGTTAAAATCATTTTATCGAGAATTTTTTAACGATATCGTGTATGTACAAATAGAGTTTTGGTGTGTTCATGATAACTCGTTCTTTCTTTTCCTTTCTAATTTTTCTTTTCTATCACGTCTCCTCATCTCCTCTCTCTTTCTTAGATTATTGAATTTTGAATCTTAATACATTTTGAAATATGACTAAATCACGCTTATTGAGAATAACGATCATGTATAAAAATAATATTGAAAAACACGATTATATTCAAGCTATTTTATTTTTCAAATATTTTTTAACTTGTATTGTTTTTCTAAATTTTTTACAAAACTATCTTATTTTTTAAAAAATCATGCTTATAATTGGCAACTCCAACTTTGAATAACTCTTGAATATGTAAGATTGTGAGCTAGTTTGGTAATGTGGTATCGAATGTTTTTTAAAGTATTTATGCTTTTTAAAGAATTATTTTTGAAATAAATTAAAATAATATATTTTTTAATTTTGATATTAGTACATTAAAATAATTAAAAAAAATAAAAAATTAAATAATTTAAAAAAAAACATTTTTAAAATGTGTAAAATCAAACTAGCACTGTACCTGAAAAGGAGAAATAGGATCATCATCCAGCAAGGTCCAAGCAGAACGTGGGGCTTATAAAGGCGTGCAAACTGACGTCATTCCGGAATTAAAAAGGAACGCGTTAAGGTGGTCTCTTTTCAACAAAGCCCACCTGGCATAATGGGTTGCGTGTAAAGCTGGAAACTATCTGTCATATAATTATATTGTTCATACTTCATGGTCAAGATCCTAGTTTCGTTTAAATAGATAACATGTGCCCCTTGTTTTCAGATCATTTTGTATATTAATTAAAATCAATTTCCTTTTCTCAAACGATCTTAAGAGTATGCTTCCTTGTTAACTTACGCGTTTAAAAATAATTTTAAAAAATCCATTCATTTATTGACTATAAAATTTAAATTTTAAAATTTTAAAAAGTCTCTAATTACTGCTTCAGATCCTCAAGTTATTTTTTAAATTTTAAATTCTAGAGTTAATAAGTGAATGATAATGATGCATGCTATCAAACGAGTTAATAAAACTGTGTTTGTTTTCTAAAAAATAGTTTTTGAGAAATTACTTTTCAAACTTTCCTGTGTTTGTTTGTCATTAGAAAAGTTGGTAAACGAAAAACACTTTCCAGTCAAAAGAAAACTTGATTTGGTTTCAAGAAAAGTGTTTTCTAGAAAATTTGGGTGGAAAACACTTTCCGGAAGTTGTGAAAAATTTAGAAATGTTATATTATTTGCTGAGTATATCAAATTTGGTAATCAAACTTTTAATTGTTATATATATTTGTTTTGAATATTTATTTTTCAATTTCATCTCTTAAAAATTAATTTTTATATTAACTTTGATCCTCATTTTTATAATTGTTATTTGCTTTTTCCTTATCATTTTTCTATTGAAATTTTTTATCTATCAAATTTGATCCTCATTCTATGGATTGTTACTTATTTTATTTGAAATAATTTATGAAATGTTAATTATTATTATTTTAATTTCTTCATCTTTCATTTTTTTTATTTTTTAAATTTGATATCTATTATTTTGATTATTATTTATTTTATTTGAGATAATTTATGAAATTATATTTTTTTTCAATTTCATTCTCATTCAACTTTTTAATTTGTAAGATTTGTTCCTTATTATTTTAATAAACTTGAGAAAAAAATAAAACATTAATAAGTTATTTTCCATGGCATAACAAAATACTGGAAAAATATTTTTCAAATTATTTTCTATTATACTACCAAACATCAGAAAATAATTCACTTTTTCAGAATTTATTTTTAAAAAAAAACTACTTTCCAGCAAATAAACATGACCTAAATGACGATTGCTGGACAAGTGATTAGAGATAATTAAAATGATGCATGCTATAAAAAAAAAATTATTTTTTTAAGAGGGAGAATCATTCTAATCATCATTATCATTATTTTTTTTAAACCCTAAAATTTAGCTGGGCCGTAAATCCTAATGGATTAACCGGGCCAAACTAGGAAAAAAAAGAAGAAGGAAAGTTGGTTCATTTTCCAATTAAAAAAAGTGTATGACCAGGCTTGGGCCTTCTAAAAAAGTTTTGGAAAGCCCAATTACTGGGATCTGAGCATGTCCTGTTTTGCCCGTGGTTCATTTACATGTCAAGCTTCTCAGAAACACCCAGCTGATCCGATCCTCCTCGAATCCTAGCTGCTCTTTGGCCCTTCCACTCTCAGATCGGACGGTCGTGCAAATACTTTTTTAATTTCCAGCCGTGATGAATTCAGTGATAGGAAAAGACTCCATGGATCTAGCTGCACTCGATACAAGTCCACACCAAACAAATTATAAAGACGTCCCCAAAGCCATCATAGCCAATCAAAATATTAGTGACAAGATTATATAATGTTCTCCCCAAAGCCGGTTTAACGAATCAAAACTTATTGATTGGAGAATTTTCAAGATTCAATTTTTGGACCATAAAAAGAAAACAAAGTGCCAGCACCCTAGTCTCGATATTTTCTATAAAAATAACCAATATTGTCAAACTAGTCGGAAGAGAAACCAGCTTGAACCAAAGAAAACCACACATTTTCTTCACAAACCCCTCGAAGTCTCAAAAGAATGTTATCGAGAGCCTTTACCAAGCCCAAAAAGAGTCCTAAACACGGAGATAATGAAAGCAAATCAGGGACGTCGATGCTAGATTCTGAAGATTGCCTAGTAGGGTTCATGGATGATCGGCCTTTGTTTTTTTGTGGAGAAAGTGTGTCCCGCCTGAGCTTAAGGGAGACCTTAAGGGCTTCTGTTGGTGTCATGGGAGAGAGCCCTTTAGGGATGACTGAAAAGGTGGTTTTGTTACGAGGCAAAGTTTATGCACTGAAGAGGTTTAGGGCATTGCGTGTTAGGAGGCGTGAGTTTGGTAAGAGAATCGAGAGGTTAGCTCAGGTGAGCAAGAGGTGTGAATATCTTGTCCCTGTCATTGCTTACCTATACACAAAGAGGATCAAGTTTGTTGTCTGTGATTATTTCCCCATGGGAAGCCTTGCTGACTTGCTCGCTGGTGAGTTTACAAACACCTTTACAATATATATATAGCTCAATACTTTATACATATATTTATTCCCTTTTCTTTTGAAATTTTTTTTTCAATGAGTAATGATTGGTTGATGCCTAAAGTGATCATGCCAGGGTGATTATAAGAGAAAATTAAGCCACATCATGATAGTGATAAATTTCATGGGAATTAATTTTCCTTTTTTTTTCTTTAGAATAATCTTCATTTATCTTAATTGATAGAAATGGGATTTTTTTTTAAACAACATCAACAGAACATTATGAAATACGATAATTAAGACTATACAAAAGAAAAAAAAAATCATGCAGAAAAATTTTACTGCTAGAAGATAGCATTTAATTTGATGCAAAATGATATTGTCCCATGCACTCATACGAAGAGTAGCGATCATGTATACAGCACTTGCCACATTAGTTCATGTATAATTCCGAGATTTTATATAAAATTTTGTTTATTCGAAAGACATAATTACTTCGGTTCAAACTTCAAAAGACTCAGGCTATTTTTGAATTGCCTAGGATAAAAATTCCTTCTGAAAAAATTGGACTTGATGCTTTGAAGAGAGAAATATCGGTGAACTGAATCTGTTTTTATGCCCTATTTGTTGACTAATTGAGGTGGAAGGGAATGCGGTCACACTGCCTTGGATTGGAATCAAAGGCTAAGAATAGCTCTTGACATTGCACAAGCAATTACATTTATTCACACACAATACCCTCCGTATGAAAAGAACATGCTGATGAACGTGCACGGGAACATAAAATCCTCCAATGTCATGATAACTGTTAACTTCACCGCCCGCTTGTCGGATTACGGCCTCACTCAACTGGCTGGAGAACTGGAGGAAGTTTCCGATACTTGGCAAAGAAAGCCACCCCCCTCGCCTGAAAGTCCTTACACCAACAAATTGAGTCAGAAAAGTGATATTCTCAACTTTGGTATATTATTGCTGGACATGCTAGGAGGGCCAAGAGTTAGAGATTTCAGGAATGGCGTAATGGAAAGAATGGAAGAGATAAAGAAAGGTGATATCGAGTTTTTTGAATTTATTGTGGAGGGCAAAGAAAGGAAGCAAGCTTTGCTTGTTTTGGATATTGCATTGAAATGTGCAGACAAGGTGCCGGAAGCTAGGCCTCCAATAGAACAGACCTTGAGGCGTCTTGGAGATGTACTTTTGATTAAATAGATCGAATAATTGCTTGCTTTACGTGTAATTTTTTAAAGGAAACAAATGTTTTATTATTATTATTATTGTTATTATTATAAAAATAGAACAAATAAATTTACATGCGTGTCTATGAGGTTGGATTATTGCAAGCAGACTTCTTGATTATTATGACTTACGGTGCTAGAGGAAGGGGTGAGCAAAAAAATAAAAAAATTGATTAAATTAAGAAAATTAAAAAAAGAAATAAATGAAAAAACCGAACCGAAAAAAAACCGATTAAAATTTTAAAAAAACCAGCCGGTTCGGTTTGGTTTCGGTTTTATAAGCAAAAAACATAAAAAACCGAACCAAACCGAAACAGAAAAAACCAGGAAAAAAACCGAGCTAAACTAGAAAAACCAAACCATAACCGAGAAAACTGAGCCAAATCAGTTTGAACCAATTTTTACCCTAAAGAACCGAACCAAACCGAAACCGATTGGTTTGACCTGGTTTCGGTTATTTTTTTCTAAAAAATGTTTTGGTTTGGTTATTTTTTTTATAAAAACAAAACTGAATTAAAAATAATCACTTCTAGACAAAGAGATATTTTTATTAATTTAGAAGATAATATAAATTTTATTTAATAATTTAAATTATTAAATTGTGATGATTTTTTAACCTAATATTAAACAAAAACCCTAACTTCATGTTGTTTTCATGCATCACTGTCTGTTATTGCTAAGACTTTGCCGGCTATTATGATTAAAGATATTCTCTATTGTTTCTAAAATCGATATTATATATATAAGAAAAAGATTGACTAAATATTATTTGTAGATTTTAATCAGTACTCACATATTTGTTTCCTTATTTTAGGCATTGTTCTTACTACAAGTGACAAGGTTATGTTATTAATGTAGTTTACTTGTAATTCTAATTTCTGAAGTATATTTTTATAATCTTTATATATGTCTACTTTACTTCTACATATGAATATGTAAGAAAATAAAATAAAATTGTGTTTTACATATATACATGCTCATAATAAAATTAAAAAAAAAAGAAATAAAAAAAATCACTATCTAAGCTAAAATAACAAACATTTTCTGTTGGAGAGAAGATGAGACATAATATAATAAAAAAGGAATTTGCCTGAAACAAAACCAAAGACAAAGGAATACGTCAAATTAATACGAGAGTACAACACAACACAATACAATATATATATATATATATATATATATATATATATATATATATATATATATATATATATATATATATATATTGAAAAGCAAATTAGCTCGAGAAGACAAAATGCTTAATAAAAAATAATCAACTTGCTCTCTGGTCGGTACATTCAATAGTTCTCTACTCTAAATCAGATCGATCATGATCATCAACTGTTAAAGATGACAAAATGTGCATAGTTTGCTTAGACATAATTTTGTCTCTCTACTAGTTGGAATTCTCATTTGTCTAAACTTTTAGTCTAATTAAAATATTGTTCAAATATTGAAAAAAGTTGCCATGTCATCCGTACGTAGTCGTTAAATATATAGATACTGAATTAAAGGAATGCCCTTAATTTCCTTATTTATTTTTCTTTCATTTTTTTTCTTGTTTTTCTCCTATTTATTAATTTTTCCAAATTTCCATGTACGAGATGGTATCTGATCACAAATCTCTTTAAAAGATGAAAAATAAGTCAACTATGAGTGATCTTGACCATTAAGATTTACATAAATCTATCATTGAATCCCATATATGTTAAGATTATGTGATCCAATTAATGACTCAATCTTTTCAATTTGTTCTTGCTATTTATCATTTTCCTTCAACGTCCACTAAGACTCATATTGAAATTTTTAAAAAACTATATATATATATATATGTAATTAATATCGGGTGTATAAAGTTTGTAGTGGAAACATTGGTATTTTAATTTTTTTACATGCTTGGTAGGAGATTAAGGGGTGAAAACTCACCCTTGTAATTTTTCACACCTTCACTTATGTTTGGGAGAATTTTTAATGGGGGTTAAATTTTAATTTTTGAGTTAAGTTTCAACTTTTTACAATTTAACACTATTATATTCTTTTTTTTCATCCCCTTCCATTTTATTTTAGACCACAAATATCAATTATTTAGTTTTTTTTATAATTATATTTAATTTAATTTAAGACTTGATTTGATTATTATTGCGACCCTTCAAAAATCCTTAATATTTCATCTTTTAATATTTTTTAACATTCTTAACACCTGACATTGACAGCATTGCGGGCCCTGAGAGTTGGCAAGTTGAAAGTAGAATAGCAGGAGTAGCAGGCAGAGAATCACACTCCCATTGGTTCAGTGTTGCTAGGTCTCTGCGCTGCAGCTTTTCTCGTGTGGATTCTTCCACTGACCAGAGCCTCATTAAAGTCAGCGGACCCCATGTGACTGACAGCTGTCAAATACCAAACACACGAGCGTACAGAACTGTCTCCTCTTCCCTCAGTGCCTTTATTTTATTTACCAACCAAAACTGCACACGTACTCCCACACTTCTTCATACCCAGCATCCTCTGTGTCTCCAGCGGTCGTCCCCTACCTTCCAACCATATCTCTTTGACACATGGAGGTTCAGATGGTGGTGGCCCACCACATATCGTTGCAGACTTTACATGGAATCTGTACCTACTCGTAGGGATCACTGTAGCTTTCCTTGAGGGGAAAAAAAAACTTACATATGTATTTTTTTGCAAAAACGAATTATCCAACCTACAACAAAGCGCGAGCAACTGCAAAATTTAAAACTGTAAAACTAGTTTCGGTAATTCTAAAATATCGTATCCGTACTTCTTGGCTAGCTTATTACTTGGTCCAGGTTGGGTGTTTTTTTTTTTTTTGACTTGTTGAAAATGGAGGTGTTTAAGCTGACGCAATTCATATATAGTGATCAGGGCATTAAGGATGGATTTTCTTTTAATCCCAGGAGTCTGTAGCATACAATTACAAACTGAAGTTGATGTACGTACCACATCCTTGTAAATATTTGCTCCAAAGGGAACACGACCCTTTCGAATTCAATGGAACATCGAAAAGATCATGGAAAGTTAATGAGCTGTGCAATTCTTTTGATTTGGTATTTGTTTTTTCTTTTCCTGTTGTTTTTTTTTTTTTTCCGGTAAGGAAATAAGATGGGTTTGAAGAGGGCTGAGGATCCTATAAATTAGTTTAATCCCTCTAAATGTAGAAATGTTTCCCTTCAACTCTAACCCTAAATTTCTCAGAAGTCCCGATGCATCATCCATGATCATCAAATAGTATCTGAAACTTAAAGAAACCTCATCTTCTCTACCCTTCTTTCTTTCTTATTTGTTCCTCGTATTTTCTTTTAAACTCTTAAACAGTACTATACGTGTGATAATTCCCCACACAAACTATTCACAGACCAAAAAAAATCAATATTCAAAGAGGGGGGCCATCATTGTAGCTTCAAAAATAGCAGGGCTTCCTAGTGTCATTTATAACAAACAGTAGGATTGATTAGAAAGACATGATCTATCTAGGCTTGAGGCTGGAGCAGCGGCATTGTATTTGGATATAATGGGCACCCATGTGGTGGAAAATATTTATTTGACTGGATGATCGGGTCTTGACTGCTGGATCGATCTCCGCTCCCATGTAAAAAATGATTGGTAAATGAAGGAGAAGATTAAATGGCCGTATGCTTCTCTTTATAGGTATCAGTCTCATAACCTTTTCTTTTGAATTTTTGGTGTATGCATGTATCCTTAGTGCCTCTTGTCAAACAGTAGCTCTTGTCTGTCAACCAAATAATTAAAAGGTCACACTTGTCGTGAGTATCAGCCAAATTGCTACTATTTCCATGAAACAACAGCTCGGATGGAACACAATGTGCCACGCCCTTTCTCTTTTCCTGCGTTCACCATTTATTATCTCTCCCATGTATACAAGAGATATCAGTTCACAGACGCGACTGTGTTTATCAAGGTTAAATCCAACCTTCTTAATTTGATGAAGACAAGCCCTTTGTAAAGTAAAACAAGTTAAAACTCATGAGAAAAGACGTCCTCATGACCTGGCTTTTGGAGTTAAATCCCATTTGACGAGGCGGAGAGCATATAATTTATGATTGAGCCCCTCTAGAGTTGTTCATTAGAGTATATATAATTGATTAAATTAATAGAGTAGTTAATTAAAGTAGCATGAATTGATCACTTGTCTTCCACAAGTTTTTTTTTTTTTGAACTGGTGCCACTAACCCTAGACGGGAAATTCGATCCAAATGCGAATCAAATGACGGTGCTTCCTTAGTCAAGATGTTAATTAAGCATTATCTAGCACTAGAGCAGGTAGGGTCACGTTATAAATTCAGATCTTCAAATCCTGTTGAATCATTCGAGTTTAAAAGAAAAAAGATGAAAGTTACTGCTAGATAAAAAATATTTAAGACTAGAAGGACTAAGAAATCACTACTGTTATTTTATCCTCTGGTGAATATTTTTTCGTCACAATAAGAAAAAAAGGCGAACCTCTCTTTTGACGCCAAAGTAAGCCGGAAACTCTTTATAAATAGCTACCAGGTATGGATCGCTGAAAGGCATCATATGATCAAAGAAGCAGAGGAAATGGGGAGTAAAGAAAGGGAGAGATATTTTGTTTTCATGGACTATGATCCTGAATATGAGCGCATTCGAAATGATCGGTCAGTCATTTTTACATTATTAGTTAGAAAATGCTAATTATAAGATGCATTGTATCATTCTTTGGATCTCTTATCTAACATTAAACTTTTTCTTGTTGGTGTATCACAGGACAAAGAGAGGAGCTTATGAGCTCGACATGTATCTGAGCAGGAAGCATGATGAGTTATTGGCAAACACCCTTGAGCATGGCACCTACAAGAAGACAATATCTTTGATCATTGTTGATGGTTTTGCAGTAGAAATCACTGAAGACCAGGTGACTATTAATTTATGCAACATGTAGTTTGTTTAATGAGTATTTGTCCAAAACACTCGCTTCTCATTTTCGCTCTTGTTTGTTTTTCTCTACTCAAAACAGGCAAATGCGCTTAGATCTACTAATGGGGTGAGAGTTGTGGAGAAGAATCAAGAATTTCCTAATTGATTATTAAGAAGCCAGAAGCTAGGGTATCCACTACCCAGGAAAGAGCTGTGGTAGATTTGGTGTCACATGAGTTTATAAACTCATTCGTGTACATGGAGGTTGAGATATTTTCTCTGGGATTACTTATGATCTCAAAAAACTAAAAAAAATGATAATAATCATATATAATAATAATAATAATAATAATAATAATACTGGTGAATACCAGAGAGATATGTGTTAAGTGATAGCAGGATGTTATCTCAGGAATCCTGTTTTCTCGTTAGCTAGATGGGACATCTTCATTAATGATGACCAGGCAGTAGTACTGCAAGAATTGGGATCTATATATAATGTATTAAGTTTTGGAAGATCAGTGATATAAAAATGAATGCAGGAAAAACTTATTTTTATGTGCTTCAAAACTACTTCAATTTAATCTTGATTTTACTGCTACTGGGGATTCATGTGTTTGCATTGAAGACTTGAAGTTGTCCTACCGCAAGCCCCTCAAAATTATCTTTGCCTCCCTGCAACATACAAACAAATGTGAGTGACAAAAAGGTAGACAGGCTCCTATAATGCACGTTGGATGGGATAGGACAGGTTATACTATTCAATATATTCATATGTAGAGTACTAGGGGATTGGGTCTCCCTCTCCGTCTCCCTTTTTCTGTAAAGGAAAAGGCAAACATACTTGAAAATGGCTCCAACTTTCAACAAAGTTAAATGAAAAGCCAGCTGACACAACAGTCATATATATGGTACTGCTATCACATGTTTGGTAATTGGCTTCAGCACGAGTGTCTCCACTCGGACTCAATTTTCTACTCCAGTACTTGTTAATGGCCAATGCCCTCCAGTCATTTAGGCTTCAAATTCTATCTTGTTCTTGAATCACCCTGCCGGTAGCAAATGTGTGTTTTTCATTCACCTATTAATTTTAGCTCTCCAAGGGTGGAATCTTTCCTCCCCAGCACCTACCCAACTAGCCTTTAAAAATTGATTCGTTTAATGTAGAATTACAAGGATAACAGTAGAAACGTGGAGTTTAATTGATGTGGTATTTTGAATTCCTACTATAAATTCACCGTATCATATATTACCACCGGAAAATTGAAAAAAAGATGATGGAATATTTCATAAAAAATTTTTTGTTGGCAATTATGATACCGATAGAATTGCTGATAGAAACATGTCATCATCAAGATGCTTGTCGGGAATTTTTTTTCGTCGTTGATTCCTTCAGAACTTCCTTTTTTTTTTTTGATGGTATTGCCAACAATATATTCGCACAAAAAAATATATTTTACTGTTCATTTTCCATCAAAAACTCCGTCGGCAACCTTAATTGCCGACAGAATATTCCATCACCTATTTTCTTGGAAATGCACCTTAATTTTCGGTGGATTATTCTGTTGCTTATTTCATGAAACCAAGTTAATCTCATGGAAAACAAATCAAAATAAATTATGAAACTCAATTCCCAACCAACTCAATGTTGAATGCTGAATTGGAAAAAAATCAATTAAAAATAACATAAAAAATAACATGAGTCAACTTGAGTTAACCCACTAAACATTAACCCCGAGGCATGAGGCTAAGATAGTTTAATAGAAAGTAAATCAAAACTAATCATGAAACCTAATTCTCAATCAACCCAATATTAAATGATGAGATTAGGAAAAAAAAATCAATTAAGAAAAGAAAAAAAAAACCCAATCAATCGAGTTAACTCGCCAAACATGTAATTTTTTGTCCTGAGATTGGAATAACCCAATAAAAATTAAATCCAATATTGAAGGATAAATTTGAAAAAAAAAGGAATTGATTGGAAAAAAAAAACAAAGGAGGAAAAAAGAAAACAAAGCACTATTCTAATAAATAGTATTTTGTGAGGAGAAGTACAGTAAAATTCTCTAAAAAGTAAATCTAATATTGAAGAATGAAATTTTAAAAAAAATTGATTGGAAAAAAAAATCAAAGGAAAAAAAACAATGCATTATTCTAATAGTGCTTTATGAGGAGGGGTACTAAAAAGCAAATCCAATATTGAAGGATGAAACTGAAATAATGCTTTATGAGGAGGGGTAAAATAAAATCCCTAAAAAATAAATCAATATTAAAGAATGAAATAAAAAAAAATAATTGAAAAAAATATATCAAAAGAAAAAAAACACTATTCTAATAATGTTTTGTGAGAAGGGTACTGTAACATCCCTTAAAAAAAATATAACATTGAAGAATAAAAATGAAAAAAAAATATTGATTGAAAAAAGAAAAAGCATTATTCATTGAAAGAGATTTAATAAAATCCCCTCATCTTTTAGTTTTTTTTTTTTGTTAATATTATATAGAAAAAGGATTCCCTGATAAGCCAAAGTTTTTTTTTTAAAAAAAATATTTAGGCCCTACTAATCGCTTAGGCCAGCCTAAGCAACCAAACTTGTAGGATTGACTAACGAGGTCGCCCAAGTAAGGGCAACCAATGTGGTTGCCTTATTTTTGGGATACCCAACCTCGTGGGTCGCTCAACTAGCGACCAATCTATTTTCCTTTTTCTTTCTCTCTCAACAAATAAAGCTACATGTCACATACCTTTATATACTATTTTATAAGAGTAATTATTTTTGGTTCATTCAATTTTTATATAAAAAAATAACTAAATTAATTTTTTTAAAAAAATCAAAACTGAACTGAAATCGATTCAAACCGACCGGTTTCGGTTATTTTAGAACAAAAACAGTTTTTTTATTTTTTTAGTTGGGCTCGGTTTTTTTTGTTTGGGTTCGGGTCAGTTTTTTTGATTTCAAACTTATAAAACCGAATCGAACTAGTCGGTTTTTTAAAAATTATAATCAATTTAATCGAGTTTTTTTCACGATTCGGTTTTTTCAGTTATTTTTTTTCTTAGTTTAATCGATTTTTTAATTTTTTTCTCACCCCTACTATTTTATAAATAATTATTTGACAATTTCACGTATAGCACACTTTTTATTTCTTGCACACACAAGATTTGCAAGACATGCATTGTGTTCCATCACCAATAGTTACCCTTCTAGGACACCTACTACTAGCCTACGTGAAAGCCAGTAAAAATAAATAAACCCAATCACACTAATACATTAACTTCTCCTCCAATCATGTACCAAGCACAAAACTCATAAGTGCGCGCTTGTATCAATTGATGAACCATCTTGGTTGGCGAATGCCATGATTTTCTTATCCATGAAGAAATTCCAAGCTAGGTGTATAAATACACTCGGTCTCACCAAGTAGAGACCAACTTTGGATAGAGCCAGACAAAGACTAAACCTAGATGCACACATAACATGCTTTTACTTTTCTTTTTCTATACTTCATCCTTTTCTTCTCCATAAGTACTAATTTTAGTATTGAATAGTTTTTTGTTCTATGAGGGACTTAATTTTTTAGAAACTTCCAGCTCATAGATCCAATTTCATAGTAGACCATGGAAAGCCTGATATTTTTTATGTGAAGTTTTTTCACAACTTCATCGTTATCAATGGGTAATTATATATATTTAATAGTTCTTCCTAGTAAAAAAGAAAGAGATAAGAAAG
Organism: Populus simonii; assembly: GCA_007827005.2. Taxonomy (NCBI): domain Eukaryota; kingdom Viridiplantae; phylum Streptophyta; class Magnoliopsida; order Malpighiales; family Salicaceae; genus Populus; species Populus simonii. The sequence continues at coordinate 16,474,020 of CM017466.2, read as the reverse complement.
GGGGGGAAACGAAGACATTAGAGGCACACATGCCTCGGACACAGATTATAATATTGTTGAGAGTTTTGTCATCAAGGTATGAATATTTCCTTGGCCTTCCTGGTTGTTTCCGGCACTCATATATATATATATATATATATATATATATATATATATATGTCATTGCAGAAACGTATAAATAAATAGGCATGGGGCAAGTGGGATTCCATGTGATTATTTATCACCCTTTGAATATGCTTTTTGCACGATGAATCGACAATTAACATCTCCATTACAGAGAGAGAATACAGTTTCCGCCTTTTATTGGACCTGAGAAGGGAATAGATGCTCCCATATCCAAGTTGCACAGAAAATGTTGATGGGAACCAAATTGTGTGCCGTGTAAACTAATATTTCTGTGTCCTTTAGAGAATCCGAACATATACTAAATGATATAAAGATAGTTTAAATTCGATGCAGTTGTTTGGTTTTGTCTTGTATGGTTAGTTGTCTAAATTCACTTCTAACCTAGGGCGTCTTCCTTAACAGAAGCTGTTGATGCCTTGTTTGGTTAAATATAGTATTAACTAAGGTCTCAAATAATGAAGCTGAGAACAGATTGTGACTTGAGCTGCATCATGTCTACAGTTTCTAGATCTGGCCCAGTATTCTGTGACGGGCTGATAGGATGAAGAAAAGCTCCTGAATTCTCTCCCACCGGCAATGGTGGTGTCTTCATATATCCTCGTTGCTTTAGGGTTTATACCTTGGGTATTTAATTGTTGGATCGGATATGGTAAGATCCAGTTTGTATCATGAATGAGTTTCCATCAGATCTTATAATTTCTTGGCAAAGGGCCGTAGCAATCGCCAAGACAAATTCGAAAATAGCAATGCTATATTTACAAATAAATCATACAAGCATGCAGCAATTATTATTTTTATGTTCAACCAGTCATTTATCGCATCTATCATGTAAAAAGCATTTTTCATTCAAAATTTGACCTAAATGTAAATCCCAGAAATAACTAATTTAAGAAACAAATAATTGCTGCCAAATTATAGACTTCAACATTCAATTGGACCTATTTCTAACTTGAAACTAAGTAATCATTAACGACTCAACAAGACCGCTTGAAATTCAACTGGGATGAAAAGAAGTTATTGTTTTATTTATTTTTATTAGTATCAATCAATCTCTCTCTCAATTGCTGCTGCCATAGCTAGGAACACTAATATACTCGACCTTCTAGAGCAATATTTATTCCTCTCTAGCTCCCAATCAAAGAACAAAAATGGTTAGATGCCTTTCTACCGATTTAGACCATATATTCCATGGGCTTGGTTGTGGCGTCGGCCATTTCTCATACAGACTTGGGCTTAAGATTGGTGGAAACAGGGCTGGTCTAGATTTTAATTATCCCAAGATATCTGTAGTTATTTGTATGCTCGAGGATAAATTTTATTAACATTAATGAAGGCCAAAATTGTGCCAATGCTTGTTTCTCTGCCGTTGGATGAGAAAACATGGGCTTGCTCAGAGGGGTCAACGAATATGCATAAATTGTTGTAAGAACCACGTTGTTTGGCCATTAGAACTTCTAGCTAGCTAAGTGTTGTGGTGCATTTGTAGCAAAATCTCTTTTTTGCGACCATTTTAAAGAAACTCAACGCTTCATTTTATTCTCTGCTTATGCTATCTTGGTACGGGCGGATTATTCTTCTGGTCATAGATCAAGCAATACTGTGCTCAGATTGATTATTAGAAGCAAGCCCACATATTTAATCATGACTTGTCCTTTTATTCATATAATAATAATAATAGTATAAGATTACATCATGATTATCGTACGTGAAGCCACTTTATTCCTTTCTAAAGTAATCACCATATCCCATATGGCATCTCTTTATTTCCTTGTAGATATGGGGAAACCATCAGTATCTGATTTTGCCCATCAATTCTGCAGAGTATCAAAGAAACTTAAACATGTTAGTATGTATGTCCGTGCGGTCTCATGCGTGAGTGCCAATATATATTCGTTAACAAAATAATAGGAACAGTACTTGCCTTTCGTTTACCACATTTCTCATCATCGCTCTCGCTCTCGCTGCTGCTGCTGCTGCCGCCGCCTCCATCACTATGGCCTGAGATGCCATCCTTGATCCTTTGGAACAGACCCTTCTTGCGCTCACCTCTCTTGTTTGCATTGCATGCCGGAGCAGGGGTCGTGCCATTAGTGCTTCCAGGGGAATGGGTTTGGCTTGAGCTGCGAGTCCCGGTCTTGACGACTCCACCTTCAGCCTGTTTCTCTACCTTTTGGCCCGATGAGTGGCTTTTCTGGTCTTGGTTGCATGGATGCTCAACGGGTTTGGAGCACTGACACGAGGCCATTGCAAGTTGGGCAAAGAGGGCTTGTTGGTTTTAGTGTAAGACTTCTCTTGAGGCTCTCTTTCTGTTTGCTTGGTGCTAGAAGGCAGTTCTGAAGCACGTATATATAGGCATGGAGTGAGTGGGATTCTTTCACTTTATGCTGCTTTGAATCTGCTTTTGTATTATGGGGTATAGACAGCACATATTCTTTCTGTGGGAAAAAAATGCAGAGCATTGCCACTTTTTATGCCCATTTCTTGATGAATAAATTCCATATCTATGTTTTGGTTAATGTCACGTCCATATGGCAGTATTGTTCCCAATCAGACAAATTTATTGCATCGAGGACGGAAATCCGGAATCTAAGCTCAACGCTAGCTAGAAAACTCTGCCCTTGAATGTCCACTAACTGTATAGTCACACCAGAAGCAAAGGAAATAATCTTTTCAGAGAAATGACAAACTTAGCATGAAGCCCTGTTGGGATCCCATTTGAGAAACTCTAGACTAGTCTAGGCTTTTTGATTACTCGATTCGCTTAGTGGAGCTATCACCATACCAACTAATTGTAAAATTCAAATCTACTGTAGCCTTGATCTAATATAAATATACCAATTATTTAAGTTGAATTATTATTTTTGTTTTCAATTTAGATATTACATAATACATATCACGATTTGATTCGACTTTTGACTCATTGGAGTTAAAAAAAAATAAAATCAAGCCATGAAAAACATCGCCTCCAAAACGCACTAGTCATTGTGTTTCGTTCTGATCCTAAGTTCAAGCGGAGGTTTTTCATAACCAGCCTATGATTATTAACAAAAATTAAAAAAAAAAAAAACTGGAGAGCTGTCACTGTTTATATGAAGAAAAGTGAACTTCTTGCATATTTTTTTTTTTTTAAAAAAAAAATTCCCTTTAATTGCATCTTTCTACAGTCTAATTATATGAAATTAGATTCTAAATTATAGTAGAAATATAAAATTAATTATAGAGGATTGAGATATAAATAGCAGAAAAAATACATGGCTCACCCCCAATTTCCGACAAGTTTTATTTTGATTCAAAAGTTTATTTTATTTATTTTTCCGGTTCATGAGTTCGGAAAAAAAAAGAAGAGAAAAAGTTGCTGGAAAACAACAAAAGAGATAAAAAAAAAAAAAGTTGGTTGTCGTGATACCAACAACAAAAATAATCTAGTTCGGTGTTAATGGACTTCATTCGACGAGAAAAATTTGATAGTGATAGGTTTTTCCTGTCAACATGTATGAAAAATGAGATCAAGTTTCGTTTTAATTTTATGGGTTTGATTGAATATTGATTTCTTAGTGATTTTGGGGTTTTTTTTTTTATTTAAAAAGGTTTTTACATGTTTATTATATTTTTTTGATGAAAATATATTGAAAAATAAATTTTCAACCTCATAAACACTACCCAGTAATTTTTAAACCACTATAGTAGTAGTTAGATTCCAATTCCAAGTTAGGTAATAGCACGCGACAAGTCAACTAATTTTTTTTTAAAAAAATAAATAGCATGCTGTCTATCTTTTATATATATAAAAATATAGTTCAGGAGCATAAGCCTAATCTAGGTCCATGTGTCTGAGTTTTTTCTTTAAGTCCTTGACACACCGAGCCACTCAAACTCACTTGTCTAGCTCTTATTTTTAAAAAATTAACATTGGGTTTTTGATCAATTTTTTATTAGTAGATTGATTTTGAGTTAGTATTATTTTTTATTATATAATTAAAATTAAAAGTAAAAAATCCATTAAAATTAGCGCAAAATTTGAAACCGTAAAAAGTTCAAGAAATATCCAGTTGACATGGAACAACCGCTGCAATGTCATCACACAGCTAGTTTCGATGCCATGAACAACCAAATCATCTGATGAGTTATTAGAATTTAGAGGTAAAAGAATTGTTCTATCTTCGGAAAACAAAATCTTTTTTTTCCCTGTACTCTCTCCCTCCTAGTTAACTCTGCACGCACACATCCCTAAAGATTTTGTTTTTAATTTTTATTTTGTTTTCTTTTTTTATTTCTAGATGTATTTTGTTTTTCAATTATTTTATTTCAATTATTTTGTCCTCGTTGTTTTGTTTTTATTTATTTTGATTTTTAATTTTTTATGATTGAAAATTTTACTTCGTAATTTTTTCATGTTTGTCTTCTACAAAGTAATCTCAGTCTCATAACTTGGTCAGCCAATTTCGAAGATTAACTCAGTTTAAGTTCATTATTTTTTAAGTTCTTTTTAAAAATTATTATTTTTATTATTTTCACCATCCAACATTGAATTATTATGACCTATGAGCTTCATGATTTGTTTTACATTTTTTTTGTGGAGTTATCACTATTTCATATCTTTGATCGCGGGTTAATTGAGTTAGTTTGGGTTTACTCGGGTTTTTTTTTCAATTTTATCTTCTAACATTAAATTATTAATTTTTAAACTTTTTGATTTTTTTTTCCTTTTCTTTATGCGGGGTTATCTTGAATTCAGGTTAGTCAAGTTAATACATGTTAGCTCGAAATCTTTTCATTGTTTTTATTGATTTAACTTTGGTTTTTTTTTTCTAGATCTTTTTCAAAATTTATTTTTTAATTCCAATCTCGTATCCTGTTTGGTGGGTTCGTAAAGTTAACCCGGGTTGACTTGGGTTTTTTTCTTTGATATATTGTTTTTTTTAAATTGATTTTTTTTATTTTTATCTTTTGACATTTAATTATTAAACCTTAAACTTTATGATTTTTTTTACATAATTATTTCAATCTTATATTCTGAATTAAGACTGGTGCTTCGAAAAAAAAGACTGGTGCTTCAAAAAAATATAGGATTGAAAATGGCACTCCATAAAACTTTTTGCCTTCAAGGATTACACTCCAAACTCCAAAGCAAGATGGGTTACCTCTTCACTGAAATTAAAGGCCAGGGACAGTTGTTTTTATTTTAAAATATATTAAGATAATATTTTTTTTATTTTTAAAATTTATTTTTATTTAAAAACATTAAAAGAATAATTTAAAATAAAAATAAATAAATTTTAATAAAAAACAATTTTAATCTATATTTTTTTTTATTTCAATCCTATATTTTTTTTACTAAATATATATAAAGACTGGTGCTTAAAAAAAAAAAAGGGGGAGAGCCACTCATATCTATAGTTCGGCCATTACCCATTCGTAAAAAAACCTGTCTGGGACAAGCCTATCGTGATTCGAATGCACATAGCTTCTCAATTTATTAACAAAGAGTTGAGGTGTACGCAAGCTAGCCTGGACATCCACGTTAAACTAAAAAAAAAACAAAGAATTGACAAGGGACTGTATTATTGACGAAACAACATAAAATTATTTAATTATTTTTCATAATAAAGGGACTAAATAATTCATTTTAAAAAAATATAGGTACTAATTTATTATTAACTTTTATTTTATTTTTTTCATTAGGTTGACTTACCATTCTATTGGTTTGTTGTTCAAAAACACACATGAGTGTTTGGAAGTTAAATGTTTTTTGTTTTTAAATATATTTTTTGTTTTTTTTTATGATTTTAATATGTGAATATTAATATATATAAATTATTTAATATATTTTTAAATAAAAAATACTTTAAAAAAAAATACCAAACACAAATTTTTTTTATAATTTTCTCTCCTCATCTTCCCCTTCACCTTTCTCTCCTTTCTTTTCTCCTCCCCCTTTCCCTCTGCTTCTTCTTCCTTCCTCTCTTCTCTTTGCTCTATCATCACAGCAACAACTCAACAAAGAAAAAACAAAGAGAGAGAAAAGAGAGATACTATTAGTTCTTAATCATCTATTCACCACCAAAGGAAAAACCACAATCAAATTAAGCTCTTCATCTTCAAGAGTTCATTAATATCAAATTTGTACCTAAAAACTAGTTAATTTACATGTTTTAAAACTTGAAAATCTTAAATTTTTATGTTTAATTTGAGCTTTTAAATCTTTTTTCACTATTGCAGCATTGTTCGGAAGACGAAAATAATTGATCTGAGATGATTTGGAGTGGTTTTGAGGCTGGAGGGGTGGTGATTTGATCCTGAACAGCAGCAGCCCAAGGAAGTAGAAGGCTGCTGAAACTTGTAGTAAGAGTTATCATGCAGTCCTTAATTCTTACAAATTGTGCAACTAACTCCTTGTAATTTTACAATATTACAATTAATCCCTTATATTTTAAGCACTGTACATTAACAGCTGGTTTCAGTCGCTAGTTATCCAAGAATTAAGAGGTAGTTTTGGGTATTAATAATAAAACTAACAATTCTGCTAGCCATTTAACAGCCAGTGAAATATTAAATGATTTGTTAAAGTAGAGGGACTAATTAATTTATTTTGATAAATCAGAAGGATTGATTTATAATTTAACGATGCTGATCTCTTCTTGGCAATCAGAAAACATCTTGGGGCCATGGAGTCCTTGGATAATGCATTTTATTATTTTCCACCAAAAAGGCGTTCACAGGAAATACACATGGACAAGAGAAAAAATAATACAGTGTTTAAGCTTATCCCACCTTTTCTAATCCACCAATGCTTCGCTGGATTAGACCTAATGCCAATCTTGTAAACGAATTAATCTCTCTAATCAAAGCCCACGTGGAAGTTTAGTAGTTATAAGTAAACATTTTCTTAAATATATAGTATCATGCTTTTCTTTTTTTGTCTCTACTGTGCAAGATCTAGCTAGAAAACTATATATTCTCTCAGTACGTAATGGAGGGAAGTAGGGTTAGAGTTTTTACTCTGATATATTTTTCTGCAGATCATGATTTAATGACAATTACAAGTATATATTTATAGATACATGAAGAAACATATTACATATCACAATATCAAACAGAAAGAATTCATAGCTAAACCAGCAGCTAAAAACCAACTTAAATGTTAGTTTTGGAGAGAATATATAAAGAGACAGCACTCGAGGTCTCCAGTGCTTAAATATTAAAATAGATGACGCGGAATGGGGTTGAAAATTCTTTGTCCACTCTTCCCTCATAGCTTGGACTTTGACTTTTTGGTAGTTTCTAACTGAGTCTACACTTCAATCATTCATTCATTCATTCCCTAAAGCACAAAGCCACAAACCAATGGAAAGTAAAGAGACCCTTTTCTTCGAAGTGTTTGAAGGGTAGAATTGGTCAGCACTTGGACCTCAACATACTATTTTACGCACACACACTCTCTCTTTTCTGTTTTCTCGTATGACCAGAGACTGGTCTAAGCTGAAAAACTCGTTTTCTCAGTCAAACTTCAAACTTTCTACCTTCCAATCTATATATACCTCTCTCTCCCTTCAGTTTTTCTCATCCTCATTCCAAACCTCCGCTTTTCTCTTTAAATACAAACCTTCCTCAGCTAAAGCTTCACTCGTTTACAGATATATCTTTGTCTCTTTTCACCAATACACAGAAAAATTTAATTCTAGTTCTGGCTACTTCTATGTTTTTAGCTTCTAGCTCTATACCATCTTGGTCATTCCAGAATCTTGTGCACTTCTTACTTTTCCTGCTAGGAGGAAAGTTTTTGCTTCTAAGTAACCAAATGTTACAGGTGTAGAAAATGTGCTAATATTGTTTTGCTGGACAACAAGATTTAGCATTTTAGAGCTAGCAAGAAGCATAATTGTGTTGCTTGTGGTAACTTTTAAGGGAGGTATACAAAATGGAGAGTGGTTGGTGCTGGGAGCAACAGACTTTGATTGCTGAGCTAGTCCAAGGTATGGAACTAGCAAAACAGTTAAGAGCTCATTTGAATGCAACATCGTCAGTTGAAAGTAGGGACGAGTTATTACAGAGGATACTAGCTTCTTATGAGAGGGCTCTCTTGATTCTCAACTGGGGTGGGTCAATGGGACAGCCACAAAGTGTTGGAGTCTCCGCCGGTGTTCCAGAGTCCCCCATATCCATTAATGGAAGCTCACGAAGTGACGAGTTCGATGGGGGTGTTAAGGATAATCAGGGTTATAATGAGGCCTCAAAGAAGAGGTGAACTTGTGGTTTACTGTTACAACTCTTGCATGTTGCTAGAAGATTATGTCCATTTCAGTTGTGCTAATGCTTCTTGTAAAATGTTTTCCGATTTGGATTGCAGAAAGACCACTCCCAGATGGACAGATCATGTTAGAGTCAGTCCTGAGAATGGACTTGAGGGTCCTCATGATGATGGCTATAGCTGGAGAAAATATGGGCAGAAAGATATTTTAGGAGCAAAATATCCCAGGTGACGAGTCCTTTCTCTTTTCTTTCTTGGAAAGTTACAAATGCCACCACTTGTGACTGTATACTTTACGGCTTAACAGCAAAAGAGCACGAGTAAAAGAACTTGAAACTGACTCGTGTCACTAGTTTCTCACAGCAAGGGCTTGATGACATTGAAAATACGTGTCACCAACCAAGCACTCAAAACTTAAATTATACAAAAAATTATAAGTTTCAACAGTCATCTCATCTTGCTATATATAGTTTAGACATCTAATGAGAGATTGTTACATGTGCAGAAGCTATTACAGGTGCACCTACCGAAATACTCAGAACTGCTGGGCTACAAAGCAAGTGCAGAGATCAGATGAAGATCCCACCATATTTGAGATCACATACCGAGGAACGCACACCTGCGCTCATGGAAACCAATCGATTCCATCGCCATCATCACCAGAAAAACAAGAAAAGAAACAAAAGAATACCAATAACAACTATCAACAACAGCAGTCACAGCAAGCCCTCTATAACTTCCAAAATAGCCTGAAGGTTATTACTGAGGACTTGGACAATAAAGAGATGGTATCTCCCTTCTCTTTTCCCTCTGCATACGGATGCTCAAAGAATGTGAGCAGTTATTCTCCGTCGTTTATATCTCCAGCTACACCTGAACCAACTCACTACTCAGTTTCACCATTCCAGATGAACAATTTTGTAGGAGCACATAATTTGCTGCATCTGGAATCGGATTTCACTGAGATAATCTCAACCAACACGTCAGCGACCAATTCTCCAATTGTGGACTTGGATTTCTCACTTGATCAAGTGGAGTTAGACCCCAACTTTCCGTTCGACACACCTGGATTTTTCTCATAATTTCATGCAGACACTCCACAATAAGAAATGAGAAAGTGCTGCATTTGTGTGCAATCCAACACTCTGGCTGGTTGCGCCTGTAGAACCTAGCTTGTATTATAAATGAGGAAAGGATGCATGTAAAATAGGATTAGCTATGGCAGCATTGGAAAATTTTGAAGTTCCTATAAATAACATCAGTAATTGTATTGCTACTAACTAAAACTTCCATTAACATAACATATGCTTATATAACCTCGAAAGACAATTCAGCAGTAGATTAGAGGCCACTGCATGTTGACTTCTAGGACCAAAAATGAAAACAAGGAAAAACACTTGGAAGCATCGCAAACAAGAATAAATTTAACGATCACGCAGAGACAGCACAGAAAAATGTACAAACCACTCTTGTTTGCATACGAACCTATTATATGTCTATTTTACATGATAGCTCACAAATACATTCTGTCATTCATAGGAAATCACCCAACTGATGAAGATTCCAAAAGAAAATGGACCACAGATCAAGACGGTTCCTTACAAGAAAAATACACGATGTACAAAACGCTAAGCTGAATACTTATGATTCCTTGTAACAGTTTTGACAATGATCCAGTATCTCCAGCACTCGGCTGGAATGAAGCCTTAATGCACAGGTACTTGTGGTTGACCAGAAGCAGAGCATAAGTAACAAGGACTGCATAAGTATGGACCATTCGAACATCCATCTGGAGTAAGAGCATGGAAGTAGAGAGAGATCACTAAGCGATGTTTGCAAAGTGAAGGAGATATCGTGATTGAATAAATTACCTAGACAGAAGGTTTCTTTTCCTCTTCGATTTCTGAAACAGGATCTGATGAACTTTTTTCGGGGGCATTTTCATTCCTAATAGCTTGTCTTAGCCCCAAGACAATGAATAAGTTGGTTAGGGTGAGAAGTGACTCAGCTCCTCCATGCAACCAATCCACATTAGACAAGGAAGTACCATAATGCACCTTTGCTGCCTCAACCATGTAAATATAAGTCCCAATAGAAAGTTAGGGAAGGCATGAATAATAAAGCTGATTGATGTTCAAATTAAATCCTATACAGTGGGAGAAGTTACCATAAATTCCTGCTGGGACTGCTCAACAGATGTGGAGCAACCAAAGAACCATTAGGAAGAAAGTCAGAATAGATAAAACAAGCTGTCTGACAACAGAAGACATTCGAAAAATGGCAGAACAACAATTATAAACTTAGTCAGGAAAAATTTCATGCAAAAGGAACAATGTTTAAAAATCCACCAATTATTCATCAACATATTAGGTTAATCCCCAAGTTCTGATCCTACAATACGATATTATATCTCATTAATGGCACAAATAGAAAGTCCGTTGCATGAAAAGATCTCTTCTTTTTAATGGAACCTGTTTGGCTGTTGCCCTTAATCCCCCATTCACAAACACTTCTAGTCCTCGGCCATATGAGAACACAAAAGGGCGTGTTTTAATAAAGAGAGGGAAAGGGTATCTCCAGACAGTTCAATTTTTTACTAATTCTACATTAATCCAACAAATTAACTAAAAATTCTTAAAACTTCAAAATCCACCACATTCCTCAATTCAATAATTTCAAGCATCAAAATAACAAACAAGAAAACTGCAAGCACAAATATGGCCAAAGAAACTCACTGGTAGCCCCAACAAAGGCAAGCAAGAAGTAGAAACCAAAGAGAGTGAGCTTAGGAGCAGTCTTGGATTTGGTAATGAAGTACAAGAAACCAATGTAAGGAAACAAAGAGAATGCAAACAGCTGTGAGGCAATGCTCTGTGAGTCAATGTTAGGTGCCCATGGATCAACTGGAAACATCAAACCAGCACCACAAACTACCCTCCTTTTCCTCTTGCAACCACCAAGTCTTGTTTTTTCTGTGAAGTAGAAATCTTTGCCTGCTCTACATGGGTTTTTTGGAAGGTTTTGCAAGAAATAAGAAGAACCCACATAGGAAACAGGGATTTGTGAACTCGGTACTCTGCAAACAGGTTGCGAAAAACTGATCATCATGTCAAGAAAGAATCTTAGCTTTTGCTGTTGTGGATTGGGAGTCAGAGACGGAGGTGAACTGAATCCTAACTTCTGCTAAAGAGTTTATATTCTGTTGAAATCATAGACTTCTGGGCCTCCTAGAGTATGAACCTTAATCAGATTATCTGGCCCCTTCTTGTAGGCATCATTGCAAGGGGCTTGGACCTGAAATTACGCCTATTTTGCAACTTACTTCTTTCATTATTATTATTATTATTATAAGTTCTAAGTTATTTATACTTGGATTGGTAAATTCATAAAAATAAGAAATTCTCAGTAATTTATAGTCTATTTTTAGATTAAATTATACAATAAACTAAAACACACTTTTAATATCTATTCTCTCACATTTTGTTATTAATAGCCAACTTTTTTTGTCTTTTTGATCCTTGAATTTTTTTTGCACTATGATCATTGAATTTTATTTCTTTTCAATGTCATCTTTACAATTTATGCTGACATGGTTTTACATGTTGGCATCAACTTCGATTTGCATGCTCGAGTGTATCCAAAATGGCTAAAAATATTTCAATGTTAAATTAAAGATCAAATTTACAAATAAAGATTTAGGTTATTGTTAAAAAAAAAATGAAAGAAAAATGACCAAAATTAACATAAAAACAAGCCCTTTTCATTTACATTGTTCTAAAGGCGTGAAAAAAAAATCAATATAGTCCCTAAAGTTTTAATTTTTACATATTTTATCTTTATTTTTTTAGGCTTTTACAGTTTAATTCTAAATTTTATTTTTATCATGATTTAGTCACTCAATATTAAGAGAAGAAATAGAAAGTCACTAAAAAAATAAATAGAGAAAAAGTGTTCAATCAGCCATATTTTGATCACAAAAATAATGATGTTGGTGTTAATGAGTTTTGTTTTCGCGATGAAAGTTTAATTAAAGTTGTTTTAATATATATATATATATATATATATATATATATATATATATATATATATATATATATATATATATATATAAAGGAGGTTGTGACTTGTTAATTTTATTTTGATTTATAATTTTTAAATTGATGAAATGTATTTTTAGATTAAAAATAATTTTATTAAAATATCTAAGATATTTTTCAGATATTTTTAGTTAAAGAGAAGTTGAGATTTGAATTATAATGGTGGTCCAAGAATTTAGAGGTCAGAATTTGAATGAAATACTATTTTAGAAAAATAGAGGTGGCGACAAAAAGCGTCACTCACCCATTTAAAAAACAGAAGAAAACTAGGCGTGCAAGGCTAGCTTTGTAGGCTTGGGCGTCTCAAGGCTTTTCATTGAGGCCAGGGGTGTAGGCTCATCCTTTCAGGAAAAAGTGAGTGCACCATCATGGCACATGGAAATTTTCAGAAGACACTTTAATAGTATTTCTGGTGATAAACACCATCAATATTCCGTGCATGGCTGAATCGGACTTCAAACTCGCTTAGATAATTATTAACGAAAACAATTATAAATAGCAATCTTAATTCAGACAAATCTGGAAAATTATGACTTTTCATATCCAATTACTTTATACCAAGTATAAAGTAATTGTTGTCGGTTTTTCACTTCTGGCTGCTAGCTTTTCATGTCGTTCAGATACCTCAAGCTGTTGCATGATGTATTTGAGTCCATTTTATCAATTAACTGGAGGGCTGCCAGCCTCTTTCCACATTCCAAGCTTTCATCTATGATCTTCCTCATGTCATATTTATACTTAAAGCCCATCTTCGTCAACTTCGATGAATCACATTTGATTCCTCTGATCTCTGGTTCTTCCCTGAACCTAAAATTAAAAGTTAATCATTACTATTAGCAAAATGTATCACAACAGAAAACATGGAATGCCCCTTCTTTACTCTGGTCTAATGGCTCAATTAGGGATATAATTACTTATTTTTCTAACATTTCATTATATTTTGTACGTAATTCATGAGTTAGTTTTTTTCTTAAAATACATATTAAGTTTCTAATGTATTATTCTAGTGAGATTTTGAAGTTAGTTCATCAGTTATAGTCTATATGTGAGAATCATTTGAATTAAGAACTTAGAGTATATTCAATTAAAAACTTATTATTGCCTTCAAATCATGTGACTAATTCCGATGGATTGTCCTGAAAATCTCATTCAAAGAATAAATTAAAAACTTAACGTATGTTTAAGATCAAACTGGTTCAGGAAATCACAATAAGTTTTTAAAAAATACCTTATTAATAAGGACAAATTCAGCTATTAATCCGTTTCCTCTTATACAGATGAAGATTTTAAGAAAAAAGAAGAATTCTTACTTTTCATCTATCTTGAATTCTGTATGATTTTCTTCAAGGTAAGCTTTAATTTCTCTAACAGTTGGATCAGCAGCTGAACAGAGGAATCTACCTTTCATTGATGGGTTTTCCATGCAAAATATGTGTGCCTCACAAACATCATCAATGCCAACAAGAGGAACTGATCCCAAAACTTCTTCTATAAACTTCAACCCTTGATAATAACCAAATATGTTGCCAGTAAATGGTGAAATAATCACCTGTACACTCGAAGGCACGTGGGAAAGAATAGTCTCTCCTCCCACTAGACCACAGAGAAGAGTCACCACTTCAAGCTTGGCATCCTCAATTTCATTATAACTCAAAACCTCTTTCTCAGCTAATGTTTTTGAATTCGTATATTCCTACGGAAATAGGAAGAATCACCAACCATGCCATGTCCCTTCAGGGAATATAAAAAGATAGAGAGGACCCTCTACATGATTTAAAAGTTTTACCGACGGAATTTTTCCGTCGGTGTAAGATATATGTTTTGTCGATAATTAATTTACCGATAAAATCACCGACGGAAATGCTCCGTCAGTGAATCTTTCATCGGTAATTTTTTGTCCATCGGTAAATCCGTTGGTAATAAAAAAATAAAATTACCCGCTTTATTTCGTCGGTATATCCCTCGGTAATAATTTTTTTTATTACCAATGGATTTACCGACGGATATACCAACGAAATTCCATCGGTAATTATTTAAAAACATTTTAAAAAAATTCATTTTATAAAATTATAAAATAATTAAATTAACATAAATCAACACTGTATAATATATACTCAAAATGCTTGGAAAAAAAATAAGAAAATCAACTCAAATAAATTTGCAACAAATAAATAAAATGAAAAAATAAATTTAACTAAAAAAATGAAATTGCAATTGCTAAAAATTTTAAAATCCTATAAATAAATCAACTAAAATTTGGTCTCATATGAAAAAAAATCTCACAACAACATTTATACAATTATTAAGAACAAAAACAATAAAAAATAAAATAAAAAACAAATATAGTGAAAAAAATCATGAAAAAAAAAAATCTTACCTTAATGTAGTTGCAAGTGAAGCTAAGGATAGAAAAAAAATTTCGTAGAGCATATTAATTAAAAAAAAACTAAAAGGATAAAAGAAGAAAGAAGAAGAAGACATACCCGAGCATGGAGAAAAAGAGAAGGAGATGAGGAGAGAAAAGAAGAGAAAGAAATAGATATTGATTTTTTTTTTACATATACTGAAAAAAAAGAAGTAGAAGAAGAAGAATTATAAGAAATGAGTCTGTCTCTTGTGAAATAATAGCATTCAGGCTTTTTATTGGGTAGCGTTAGCGACGAATTTATCGACGGATAATTGAATATTAATATTTTTTTAATTATTCCGTCGGTAATATTTAATTTAAATTTTCAATTTCGTAAAAAGTTTTCAGAAACCGCCACCACTTACCGACGATTTTTCAATCCGTCGGTGATTCTGTCTGTAATATTTAAATAAAAATTTTAAATTGATTGAATTTTTTTAGAAAACCGCCAAATAACACAGATAATTTTTCAATCTGTCGGTGATTTTGTCCGTAAAGAACAACAATTAGCAGTGCAATTAGAAGGTGAACAGTTCTGGAGCTCTCTGGAAAATTTCGTCGGTGATTCCCTTTGTAATTGACATGATGAACAATGTTCACAGTTTACCGATGGATTTACCAACGGTAATTTATTCCGTCGGTAATTCCTTTGGTAAAAATAACACGTCATCATTTTTTTTGCTTTGTTTTAATTTTTTTTCCCACAGTAATTTTCTCGATATATACCGAGGGAATATTTTTATTGGTAAAATCCCTTGAAAATTTACTAACAAAAATATTCCTTTGATATTTCCATTTGTATTTATCAATTTTTTAGTAGTAACCAACGTCATCCTTAGTGGTAATTCAGGGTAAGATAGGAGAAATACCAGAACATAATCATTGGCATAAGTGAGTGAGAGATCAGAAGGAGTCCAGCAGGATTCATCCATGCAAGATTTATAGCCACTACCATCTTCATTCAATGGTGATGATGCCAACACAGTTGCAGTGTAGATGAGACGCTTAACGGTTTGTGATTTGACGCAACAGTCAGCTATGCTCCTCGCTCCAGCAATTGTTGCTTCCACTCTATCCTTGTACTGTTTTTCAACTTTCAAAATTATATATTAATTGTAACCAAGAAAAACAGTATTTGCTAATTGCTCATAATATTTAAATCCCAACTACAAATTACTGACCCGAGAACTTTCGGGGTCTTGTTGCATTGGAGTGGCAACATGGAAAACAAATTCACACCCTTGAATTGCATCGTCAAACTCATGGGGATTGTATATATCAGCTTGGAACAGGACTAATTTGGCATCTGCGTTTGGAAGGGAATTGAGTAGGCCTACTTTGGATTTGTCCTCTGCTATTCCAAGAAAACATGTAAGACATCCATGTTAACACAAACAAAACAAAAAAATAAAAGAGAGGGGGAGAGAGACCCAAGTTTCTTAATGTTGCATGGACAGTGTAGCCTTTCACCAATAGCTTCCTGACGAGCCAGGAACCAATATACCCAGAGCCTCCTGTAACACAGACTTTTGTGGCCATGGCGTGTGAGAAATAGCTCTTCTGTTGCTTCTGTTTTTGGGAGGGCAGCTGACATGCATTATATGGGTGGACACCTGGAAAAGAACTTATCCTTGTATATATGTCCTATTATCACCACCAAGTTCGTGTGGTTAACGATCAATGTTGAAAATCTTCTTTTGCGTGAGTTACTTGTATCCAATGTTGAATATAACAAATGCTGTACACTACAGCCCGTGATTCCATGAACATGCATGGGACACGTGCTAATGATGTTGTCATGAAGATATACGGTGAAAATTCAAGCACGTAACAAGTTTCCGTATTGAATAATTAATTAATTTTTTACTATTATTTTTAGTTAAAATAGTTGGTGGCTAGTGTTTGATATCTATAAACTAAGATGATTGGTGATTACCTGGTTGGTATCTATAAAAAATTTTATTTGATAAATTTAAGGATTCTTAAATATTTAAATATCTTTTTAGAGAGAAAAATTATAATAATATTTTAAAGACATAGACTCTGAAAATATATATACTAAAAATATTGAGAAGGAAGAGTGTGAACTTAGAGTTTTAAAGGTTCATGAGTTATTTATAACTTATATATCCTTTTATGGAGATAATACGTATTGGATCTTAGAAAATTTTCTAAATGAGTGTTGGGTTCAAGAAAGGTGTTTGAGCCTATTAGAGATGAAAAATAAATCCAAAAACATTATTTGAGTCCAAGCAAATTGGGTTCAGACATGATAGCCCGAGTCCATGTGGATGCCGAGGTGCATGCCTAGCGCCAAGAGCAATGGGCAGCACACCCAGCATTGGATGTGCGCCTAGCATGGGCTCGACTACCATATCCGAGCTCATGCACCTTAGTAAAAGTTGAGCTGAGCATGATAGCTCAAGCCCATGAAAATATTTTTTAGTCCTTTAGGGGTTTTTTTTTATTGGAGGTTTTTAGGCTTTTTAAATTTAGATTTGTCAATATTGCAAATGAAAGTACTAAACAATTATATTATAATTATAAAAAATAACTTACTGGCATAAATGAAATGTTATAGCGTGTGTGGAGATATACAATAAGTTATAATTTAAATTTGATCGGTCGCCCAGTTCTAATCACCTGTATGTCAAAAGAACTATTTTATTTTCACAAATAAATTTTCAGTGCTATTTTAACTAATTTTTTAAGCCACCAAGCTATTCAAAAAAAAAAAAAAACAGCTCCCATAAAACTTTTTACTATTCAGATGTGATGAATTGAGTTGGAAATAATAATTTGGAAAGCAGAAGGAAATAATTAGTTGAACCTCTAGTCCGATTGGTCTGCATGAATCGCTTGAAATTCATTCTTTTCCGTTTCCAGTACGTGACACAACCATTCTTTGAATATAGTGATACAATAGTAGCTCCAAATTTAAGCCAGAAATATAAAATCGATAGTGCTAAAATCTTTTTGAAACACTTACTTCAAAAATGATAGATGGAGTTGGAGCATTGAGGTAACCGGCGACGATCTTTACGAGTTCTCTAATCAGAACACGTGTTTAATACAAACAGAACGAGGAAACCACCACAATAGAAACAGTGGTTCCTTGCAGCCGAAACAAGTACAAACTACAAAGAAAAGATGGTAGGGGCTAAGATGCGGGTTCAAATGCAGCCTGTTCAAGCCAAACACCATTGAAGTTGGATTGCCACAATCTTACCATCCCATCAGTTCCTGAGGTTGCTAAGGTCATTCCACTCATGTCCCATTCCATCTGCCACACCTAATTGCAAAGGAACATAATATTCAGGAATCTACTACTTCCCTTTTCAACAAAACTAAACTAAACTAAACTAAAGCATAGAAAACATAGTTGACAAATCATATCCTGGCAGCTCCTTGCTACATGTAAGTTTAGCCAGCTGCCTTGGCAAACATTCCATATTCATCTCACTCCAATTGTCCAGTTTGGTCTCTCCAACATTCCATTTGATAATTAGATTATTAATCAGAACAATATAAAAGCACGAAAAAATCTCTATCTATATGATGCATGTACCATCTTTCTTGGATTAGAAAAATAAAGATCAATAAAGATTCAAATGCTGGCATTTATACCTCGCCCTCATATCCAGAAAGCAATGCAGCTTTTTCTACTGAAAGCCTTCCATCCAGGTCAGGGTTCAACCTAACATCCCATATTGTAATACCTTTGCGAGTTGCAACAGCTATTAACTCATATGCCCTGTGCAGAAACACGAGACCAGTTTAGTATTTTCCAAAACAGACAGGACCGGTATACTAGTATTACTAAAAAAGCAGGAGTCAAGGGCCGTGACAGCCCTAAGCAAATTGGTTCAAAGCCCTAGGATAGAAATTTTCCAGTTTGCACCTGCCACATTTCTTTGCTGATTTGCATTCTAGATAGTGTCCGCTAGAATACCTACTGTACTAATGGCAAAACATAATGATTAGGGTTTGATTTCCTTAGTATCAGTATTTTAAACCCAGTCCTGCTCGGATCTAAATCCTACATTTTTCTCTTTGATGCCATCCTAATTTTTCCAAGTCTTGAATGGAAAATATTATAGAAATCCTACAATATCTTCTCTTTTTTTTTTTTTTTGTCTAGGACAGGTTGCTGTAATCTCATCCGAGTTTAAATCCTAAAGAGGTCCACTAGATTTAGAAATTGTTCAGATTCTATCTTGAAGCAAAGTGCATAAAACAATTTGGATTCCTATCATTTGTCCACAAAATGGAAATTCATTTTCACTAATCAAGTACCAAACCCTTACCGGCCAATGTTTGGTGCCCATGCAACTGCAAAAACCTGATCACTTTTGTCCAAGGACAATGCTAACTCGGCAACTGGAAGCCATCGATGATGGGCCTGATCAAACACCCACACCTGTGGAAATATAACATCCAATTAGCTTGACCAATATAACAGTTCATCAGCTGATTTCTTAATCATTTTGGAAATTAATCAGCAACATACATAGAGGAAATTTTTTCTAGCATATGATAAAAGTAATCTTGCCTGCACTAATATTACCTTTAGTAACAAGCATTCAATTGAGTTGTGATTCACAAAGATTTTTGTTTTTATTGTATGGAAAGTGACATTCTTAAATTTTATTAACATGTTTCAATCAACACCGGCATGAAAGGAACAGAATATAGCTTCCATCAGATGCATGATACACCTACCTTAGAACTGTTCAGTTGAGGTGTATCTGAGTTGAAACCCAGAACAAAGCTTGGTTCCTGGCTTTCATTCCGTTGTGGATTCCAAGAAATAGACGCAGAAAAGCATGAAGCCTTCCCAAATGTTGAAACTGAATCAATCACATTCTGAATTTCAGCCTGCTCAAAAGAAAAGGATGAAAGAAAGAAAGAAAGAAAGAAGTTACAACTTTTTAAGCAGTTTGTGTGTCATTGAGAATTCATATATAAAATAGAATACCTGAAGCTGCCAATTCTTCAACTCAAAAGGATTCAAAAGCTCATAGACTTTCACATGGCCGTCTGAATATGCCACAACCTGTAAACTATATACACATAATTATAAATTGAAATTGAACAGGTAAATTAAATTTTGGGCAGGAAACTTGATACAACAATGCCACACATTTCCCAAATGCTATTGCAGCAGAAGTGTGTGTGTGTGTGTGGGTGTATGCATGTATCCACCCCTACCATCTAAGATGACTATTTCCTTTCAACAGAACTGAAAACCATACCTTCTTTGCTTAATCAAAGCAATATATTTCCGTTACATGATGACCATAATTAGATCAGTGGATATTTCAATATGCTTTCTAGAAAAAAGAGCTCGATGTGCCACAATTGTTTGTTAAAAAAGACTTGGCCTGTTTTGAAAAACACCTTTAACACGCACAAGGAATGCAGGCTTACTATAAAATCTACTACTTCAATGCTATATGGTGATTCAGTTGCATCCATAGCACCAAGAGTTTCAAGAGCTCACCATTTTCAAACTTGTCCGGAATACTCCGAATTGAGCATCTAACACTTTACTTCCCTTGCAATGAAAAATCTTACAAAGCTTCCATTGAAGAGGTAGTCCATCTACACAATTATATGTAAATAAAAAACAACAATAATAAAGTACACCATCTTAATGAAACAGAAAACAATTCCAACAAACACAATCAAGCTCAAAAACAAAATCAATCTCAATCTGCACTGTAAAGTAAAAATCCTTTAATGTTAAGAAACCATAAAACCCTTTATTTTTAACAAACAAATAGTACCTTCAGCAATCTCCTCCCACAAAGAAAGACTCCCATCTCCACAAATACAGGCTACTGCATCCCCATACTCTGGTGGGATCCAGACAATTTTGACAATCCCACCTTCATGTATCTAAACAAGAATAAAAACACAAATTTAAGTTAAAAATAGAAACCCATTAGCGAATTTTGACACAAAAAGGACTGAACTTACTAACCCTAATGTTGGAGGTGGCGGTGAAGGAAGAGGAAGCAGGGTCAGGTGAGTCGAAGATTGAGAGAAACCCATTAAAAGAACCAGTTGCTAGTCTTTGGCCACAGTAGTTCCATGAAGTGCATGTAGTGCCTTTATCTAGTGTTGCCACTGATTTCTCCATGTCTCAACACACAAGATGCGCGAATTCCTTGAAGTCGGAGGTTACTGAGGCATGGCTGCTCTTGGTTTTGGAGAGGTTTCTGTAGGCCCAGTAGATTGCAGGCTTGGGTAGTAAAGTGTGTCAGATTTTATAAACATGGGTAACAAATACAAGGCCCAATATATTCCCAAAGAAAATAGAAGACTGGTAAGCGGTTACCCCCTTTTTTGCCTCTTATTTATGCACCATATCTAATCATGTTTTTTAAATTTTTAATTTTTTTTAGTTTTTTTAATAATTTTAATGTGTTAATGTTAAAAATAAAATAAAATATTATTTTAATATATTTTTAAATAAAAAACATTTAAAAAACAATTTGTGCCCATTTCAAATAAGCCTTTTAGCCATGATTGGATATGAATTGGTTCACAGCATGAAATGAAAGACATGTGCAATATTATATATATATATTTTTTTTTTGCAAGGAGAAAAACGAAACCTTTTTTTGCCCTTGTCCTTGGACAGAATTGAGTCAAATTTGTGCGTCGCCTTTTGTAGAGGACACACTGGACAGAAACAATTTGTGATCATTTTTCTACTCTGCCCTGATAAATTTTTCAATTTTCCAAGCCATGTCCTTATTGTGGATTCTGGTCATTGATTTTGTATAGTGTTTTTTTTTTAATCTTTGGTTCTGATTAAATAAAAAAATAATTTAAATTAAAAAGAAGGAAAATAGAAAGAAAGGAGAGGAACGAGAGAGGATTTTTTATGATTGTTTAAATGTTTTTTTGAAGAAAAAAGAAATGGAGAATCATAAGTTTTTTTTTTTAGTTTAACGTGGGTGTCCAGGCCAGCTTGCGCGCACCTCGACTAATCCCACGAGCCCTGAAGTTAACGACCATGTAAGCCTCCAGTAGCCATCATATGAGCAACCACAGGGCTCGAACCTGAAACCACAAAGGGAGCAAATCTTTTGATCCCAAGCTTTTATCACTGGACCACCTTCTAAATTGTTGAATCACAAGTTTTCACTTTATTATAGTTGGCTCGCCGAAAGCTAATAAACTTACCAGATTAATGTGAGCCTAGAAGAAGATTATGCATGTAATCGGTCTATAAGTTTTCTTTTTATAAAAAAAAATAAGTGTGTTTGAACCCAAGCAAGCCTAGGTGCACTTGGACAAAACCTCAAGCGCGTGTAAGATCAGCTCTAGATCTAGGTATTTTTTTATATTGTTATTTTGAGTTTTTTATTTTTTTTATTGATATTATACATACATTAAAACATAGTGGTGCTTTTTATGTATTTTTATGAATTTATCAGGTTATTTTACTCATATACTATCATATTATTAAATCAGTAAATAATTTTTATGTTATTTTATTCATATTTTATCATACTATTAAATCAATACTGAAAAATGTTTAATAAAAATAAATTATAATTTATTTTATGTGTTTTTTATAATTAAATAATTTTTATGTATTTTTTACAATTAATTTCAATTAAAAACAATTAGAGCAAGTAATAATATACTAGGACATGTAGAAAACATATACAATATATATACACAGTGTATAGAATTGTTTTTTTGAAAAAAACCTCCTAATCCATATAGTAAGTCTAGGATGCACAAAACTATGTACAAGGGGATATGCTAGAGATTATCTGCATATTTTGTTATGTCTGATCCTCTGCAACTAAACAGAGACAAAGACAAATAGATGCATTTTCCATCCAACTAAACACAAATTAATCTTACTCTTATATATTTGTCTCATACTAATTATGATGTATTCAATGACCTCCACTTTAAGACCACGTGGTTTTTTCTTAAGCAAATCTTTATTCAAGAGAATATAAACTCTTCTGAAATAAATACCTGCATAAAGTTTCTCGGGGGTATTGATGGAGAATTCTTCGAAGATCAAGTCAGTACCAGAAATATTTGCTTGAAGAACAATATTAATAGAGATATTAAATAGCTTTTATGAAAGTATAGAAAGGTTTGGAAAAAAAGATTTAAATGTGAGGTCCAGAGAACTCTCTTTTTTTTCTTTTATAACACCTGATTTTCACTATCTCATGCAACGTGGGAAGGGTAAGAAAATAATTGTAAATGTAAGCATGGAGAAAAGAAAAGATATCCAACTTGGTTGAGCTTACGATGTTTTGAGAATAAAATTAGCTTATGCTAGTGAGTTTACCAACCAAAGTTTTGTCTTATCTCACATGACAAGGAGATGCTGCTGGTGATTCATTTCTTTCCACGTTTCTAATCTTTTATGTTTTATTTGACAGCTGGCAAGTAAGTATTCTCTTACCAGTCTATTGCTTTTCCTTGTCATGTCTGGAGAGTCAGAACCGGATCACCTCGGCTGGTTCAAGCAATGAATTGAATCTTTCAAGCTTTTTTTTTTTTTTTTTATGTATATAAAATTTAAAATCTACATATCTCCTAAATTTTAGCAATAAAATTGTGTAATTTAGTTGTTTATCCATTCCTCGTGTCGGTGTCATCCATTCAATGACATTTTTAACTGGCGTCTTGGTCGGATTCTTGAGTGAACAACTCTATTTAGTGGTTCTTATAAAACTAATATTTAAAATTATAATTATATTAAAACTGTGTTATTTTTCAAATAATTTTCTAACATTTATCATTTTCAAAATATTTCAGGATACGTGTTAAAAAAGGTAAAATACACTCTTGTCACGGGGTAAAGTTGACATCATCAGCAGCTCATGCTTGATCTAGTACTGATCTAGACAGCTTGTACGTGTTCTTTTTGACCATTCAGAAAACACCAGAGATACTTTTAATTTTTTAATCAATCACCGGCTGATTCTCAAAAAACAGAAAAGAAAATAATTCACTCCCCATTATTTTACGATCTTTTTAATTCTCTGGCTTTTTGTGCAAGGGAAGTTAGTGTCCAAAAGGAAGTAGAGCAAACTATAACTTAATCACTATTGTTTAAGAAAATCAACCAATTAATTAATTAAATCTCATGATTTCACAAATTATATATGAATTCCTATATATTTAAATCCGTTTAATAATTTACTCTTTCTCTCAACTTAATGTTTTTTTTCTTGACAAATAGATAGAATACATAAAGAAAGAAAGAAGGAAAGAAGGAAAAGAAAAGAAAATGAATTGAGGATAATCAACACCAATCAAATGACTATTTAATTATTTTTTATACTACTAGAATTTATTAATTAATTTTAATAGATTACATGGATTCAATTATGATTAACTCAAAGAATAATGGTTCGAGACATCTATAATGAGGAATAATAAGGGGATAAACTAAAAAAAACCCCATCCCTAGGATTTTTGGGCTCTGTCAATTTTTTGCCCAAATTGTGAATTCTATTATTAATCACACCCTTGAAGTTTCAAATCATTTTCACTTTTAATCCTCCAACTTTCTTTCATTACTTCCAATTTATTCTTGTGATATACTGAGAGTTTAGAATGTTTGCAATATCCTCTTGAGATTCATTAAGTTTTTTTCAATTACACCCTTAAATTATTAAAGACCTTAATCAAGATAGATGAAAGGTAAAGAGACTAAAGTTGAAAACAAAACCAGAAGTTCAGAGGAATATTTAGACAAAAAACATATAATTTAGGATTAAAATCGTAGAATCCCAAACCAACATAGTGCCTGTCATAATTATGAACTGCCCCAAATCTCCTCGAGGACATGGCAAATGCAAACCACGTTGACAGGATTTTAATACTCGAACACTTGACTACGCCTCTAGCTTTTGCAACTGGAAATCTCAGGGCAAATGACTGGTTGCATAGCTGAAAAGTAATGTATTTTGAATGAATAGTTAACTAAATCATAAATTACTAATTAACAATTCAACATAGGTAGATTAATCATAAAACGGATTGCATCATCCAGTGAAACACCTGATGGCTTGAAGACTAATGCAAAACATTACCTTTTACTTTTTATGGTCCTTCCAGATTCTGGCCACCTCTGCTAGAGACTTTGTAGATGACCCATCTTCGCTCAAAGCCCTTGTGGCAGCACTTTTTAGTTCATTCATCTTGCTCTTTATCGATTTCCCTTCTTCTCCTTCAAAAATGCTCCTTGCATAATTTGCAATATCTTCTTTCATCACCAGCCCATTCTCATTCACTTTCACCCTCAATGCAACCTTCAAACCATCTGCTAGCAATACTGAATTCATTCTTTGTTCCGCATAGAGCGGCCATGCAATTAAGGGCACACCGTTAACTATACTTTCCAAGATTGAGTTCCACCCGCAATGAGTCAAGAACCCTCCAGTTGAACTATGGCTTAAGACTTGAATCTGAGGAGCCCAAGAAGGCACCACTAGACCAATCCCTTTGGTCCTGTCCAAGAACCCTTCTGGCAAAAAGGCTAAAGGGTCATCAGAACTTCGGATGCCGAAGTAAGTGGCATTGGTAGCCTCATCGTGTGGACTCCTAACAACCCAAAGAAATCTTTGGCCGCTCATTTCCAATCCCAAGGACAATTCATTTAACTGAGCATGAGACAAAGTCCCACCGCTACCAAAAGAGACAAACAGCACTGACCCCTTTGGCTGCTTATCTAACCAATTCAAACACTCAGATTCTCCCACATCCCCACTGGTTGAACCGGTCTGTGTTAGCGGTCCAACTGGGAAAACTGGAGGCTTACCAATATTATTCTCCTCCATCAAAGCCTTAAAAGCACCCGGTTCCAAATCAATGAAGCTATTAACCATAATCCCAGCAGCCGAATTGTATAGTTTACATAAATGAAGGATCCATTTGTAGGCATCATCTTTCCTATCCTGAACCGGATCAACAAGATCTCTTCCTTGAACCGGAACACAACCAGGGAGTCTGACCGGTTCGGTCATATCTTTATACTCACCGGAGTATGTTTCATCAAGCCTAGGCAAGTGAAAGGACAAAGACAACAGCATAGCATTTGTCGGAAAGAAGACAAATGGCAAAACATCAAACTCTTTAGCAATTTCAAAGGCAAAAGGACCAAAAAAATCAACAACCAAAGCCACAACCCAAGTTGAGTCCGTCAGAGTCTTCAAAGAGTCACGTAAAGCATCAAGAGACCGAGTCAAGCTGAGTGTGATGCGAGTCTCCATCAAAACGTCCGGTGGGAGGTCATCGAAGTTGACTGGAGGGAGAAAGACGGAGGATACTCCTTTGGGTAGGGCTTGAAGGAGTTGCCTATGGGGTTTCATGGGTGACCCATCGTTTGGTATGATGAAGGTGACAGAGAATTTGTGTTGGTGAACGAGTTTTTTGGCCAACTCAACAAATGGGATTAGATGACCCATCCCTGGAGATGGTACAATTACTACCAGGGGTGATGCCTCCTGGCCTTGGATGTTGTCCATGGTGGTTTTTTCGGTGAACTGGGACTTGAGGGGAGATCTGTTTGGTTAAGCTTTTAGAGTGATAACAAGAAGACAAAAGATAGGATAGGGCATGTGTGGGGTTTTTCTAGCTATGTTTTTTTTTTTTTCTTGACAAGGTGAAATGAGAGTCTTTTTGTTTTATTGTTTATTTAAATCCTTGTTGTTAATAGAGAATCTTAATTTGTTAATTATGTTGTTAAAGGATAGTGACAAGTCCTTTAAACACAACACACCAAGTATATTTTTAACAGGAGTTGTTTTGATAGATTTTTTATTTTTCTTAATGACGCTCCTCTGTATTTTTATTATAATTTATATTATGATTTGATTGGATTAACTCTACCGTGTTTAATTTAATTAATTATTTAACCTCTATTTTTAAAAAAAAAACCACACCAAGTACAAGTATATGTAAGTATATGTTTGAAGAACACAGATGTTATAAATCGTTTTTTTTTTTTTTTGCAAAATTAAACAAGAATTTAGATTATAGTAGTCGAGACTAGTATAGCTCTGTGGGTTTATTTGGAAAATTTATAATCTCAAGTTTGACATAGGCTAAGTTCTAGTTAAATTAAATAATATTAACTCGATTAGATTCGATTGTTTTAAAAGTTTTAATGATTTTATTGATATAACTAAATCTAATTTTAAATTTAATTGAATCAATATTTAAAAATTAAAAAAAATAATAAGGTTGACTTTTGGCCCACTGACAACTTAGTATATCTTTGCAAAAGTAGTCTCCGAATCATTCTGACTGCTATAATTTAGATAACATAACACGCAAAGCCAAATAAATAGTGAAATTTTAACTACTGAGTTATATAAATTAATGATAGGGTTTCAAGAGTTAAAACTAATATAAAATCAAACAAGAAAATAACTAATATTACACCCACAAATTAAATTTTAAAAGATGAAACAAAAAATAATAATTAATTACATAAATAAATATAAAAATAAAATTAAAAGAATAATTGTGAAGATAAAAAACAATAAATAAATGAGAGGGTAACCAGAAATTTTTGATTGAAGGAATAAATAAATAAAAAAAATTTAACAAAAAAAATAAATAAAAAAATAAAGGTCAAATTAAAAAAATAACAAGATAAACTTTGATTGAAGAAGGGGGTTGAAAACCAATAAAATTTTAACAAAAAGACTAAGAAAAAAAATAAAAATAAAAAGAATAAGGATTTAATTGAAAAAAATAATATATGATAAATTAATAACTGAAAAGCTAAATTGAAAATAAATAAAATTTTTATAAAAAAAAAATTAACAAAAAAAGTTAAAAATAAGAAAAATTAAAACTTAAATTAAAACACAAAAAATGAAACGAACTAACATGTATTTTTAAGAGAGGAAAGAGAAAAAAAAAAAAAAAAAAGAGGTTACCAAGAACAAACTGTCTACCTGCTGCTCTATTGACATGCGCTACATCAAAAGAAAATTAATACAACAACACTTCTAGCAACATAATAAAATGACAAGTTTAACCATTAAGAGACGCTATACACATCCGCTCAAAAGGCGTGGATGCCTCTCCTGTATAGCAGCAGCATGTGCTAGCATTAAAACATTAATTAATCTAGTTAAAAGAATTAAAATGCACTCAATGGAATTAACAAAAACACCCCCTGGGCATATGGCTTATTTTTGTTTTGTTTTTTTAAAAAATAAAATGACATAAATATCCTTGATTGACATCTATATTTATCTATTATTTATACTCTATTTATTATTTATTGGATACAAAAAATACTCGTGAATTCAAGTCAAGCCAGGTCGGCTGATATTGATCGGGAATTAAATTGTCTTCCCTACTGATTACTATGTTTGGTGTATAAGCTAAAATGCCTTTGCCTCAACTTTCTTGCATTGCCATGTATATTATATTTCACATCTTATTGCCATGTAGCTGTACTCTTTCTGGATGTTGAGGCAACTAATAAAACCTGCGGCATTGGAGAGCAAGATCACCATGCGTTTTACTTGCAAGTTTTAATCAACCACATTGCTGCTAAATAGCTTGAACTTGTTGGCATCAAGAATCAATTTCCTCATAGAGGAGAAAGCACCCATGAGCCCTGCACCTGTAAAGACAACCATAATGGAGAGATTGACCCAATAGATGAGGGATGACTTTGGCGGCTTGTAGGTCATGTTGTAGAGAAGCATTGGAAGGACGAAATCTAAAGGGATGAAACCAATAGCTCCTACGACACCATTAATGTCTCCAAAGAAAGGAAGCATAGCTGCCATAAATCCACAGAATATCATGTAAAGAGTCCGAAGGATTAGCCTCGGAATTAGATTCCTTTTGGAGAACATCCCTTGCTTCACATCAGCAGATTTCTTTTCCATGATCTCATAAGCTACTTGAGAATAAACCTGTTTTACATTGGTGGAATGTTAACTCAACAGAAATGATAGTCTTAAAACTAAAGGAAAAGGATATGGGAAATGGTTATTTAATTCTCTAGATCATCTGAAGAGTGAGCTTACGAGGCCAATAGCAAAGAGTTGAAGCAGAACAAAGATAACACCAAGGCCAAGAACCCATGTTGGAGCCAAGGAAGGTCCCTCATCAGGCATTAGGCTTTTGATAATGTTAGAGTTAGACTTGTTTCCAAACGCCCAATATCCAGACACTGAAGCTGAGTAGAAAGTAAGAAGAATTACAGTATAACACATCAAAAGGCCTTTTACCATCTTCCCAGTAGCAGGTGGAGCCAAAGTAGCCTGTATTCAAGGCATAGAAGAATCGCATCAATAAAAGCATGTATCAAGAATACTAAGTATTACACATATTTCTTATGCAATGATCCCTCCATCAAATAATTATTCACACAGGATTAAAAATAACTGATAAGTCACATCTCATTCAGCAAGATTGATCATGCAATTTACTTAAATCAATCAAATCTTATTGTTTAGTTGATTCAGATCATCAAGAAAGATGTTTTCTCCACTTTTAAAAAATAGAAAGAAAGTTAAAGGAGTCTTTATACAAATGCAAGGCTCAAAAGCCAACAGAAGGATTTATCAAGTATCAGTTGCAATTTACTTGTATTTCAGGCAGTATTCCATTCCCAAAGATGGCAGCTATTATGGAGATAGAAGTGAATGCACTGAAGACCCTTGCTGACCCTGACGATTCCAAGGAATAGTGCCTTGAAGGAGCCTTTTTTGACAGACCTGCATAACAAATGCGGGCTGTGAAAAACAATTTCTTATTTTCAAATAAAGATCGAGTAACTCCTTGCGGGTCATTTTAGTTTGTCACCAAGATAACAAACACCCTTTAATGAACTGAAGAAACACATTGAAAGTTAAACCACTTCCTTTGCGTGGAAGCAACTTGGAAATTAATATATAGGAGCAACAGTTATGGATCACTAGCCAGTTTACTGGTCAGGTTCCATATCAAAATTGGCCCATGTCAGGCCCATCACCAATTCAACCACACGTTGCACTTCCCAAGATGCACATCTCCTATCCACCAAAGGACAGTTGCATGGTGGTGACTGGTGAGATGTTGAAAGGAGGGATGGCCTAGAATTTATTTCCTACCCTGTTACCAATGTGTAATCTTATTCATCTTTGATTTCAGAAATGTGGCAGAGGGGTTCTGATTAGTTTTAAAGACAGGACACTGTGGTTGCAACAGCTCCATAACCGAAAACTTGTCATGGATTACAGCTAGAATGAACAAGTCTCTATTCCTTCATGGAATTTGAGTTGAAAGAATGCAACCAGCAATTCTGCTTTGATTGAAAGTAACAATCTTGAGATTCAGGAAATGAGAGGAACCTTCCTCTATTTTTACTGAAACTGATTTTATTCTTTCAAGTACAGCACTGAATTGCATTTCAAACAAAGTCTTAATTGTTTTTATATCATATAAATTCTATTGATCAGGCAACTGACATAAATGAAAATTGCAAGAAAGGTTAGGGGATGCAATATACCTGCCTGGACACAAGCACCGACAACAATGAAAGTGTAGCCCAAACTGAGAAACAGTGAAGCCAGGTTGATATGCCTGAGGGAGTGGAATGTTGGCAACTGAGAGAGAACTATCATCACTACTGTCACCATTGCTATGAACTCGTACAGCTTCAGGGGTCCGTCGGGAGAAAGACTTGAGTACATGATCTTCATAACTCAAATTGGAAATCGGAAAAGGAATGATTAAGTAACACAACCATGAAAAATCCAGGATTCTATTTAGCTATATGAACAACAAACAGGCGCCATATGCTATTTACTTCAACACGTCTGCCAAGAACCTATCATTTAAGTCTGCAAAAAACTAGTGATAAAATTAAATGAACTCGTGTCAGCTTTTATATTCTCATATGTCCCAAATTAAGCACATTATTAATAAAGTTTCTTTCGACTTTCAAGTGATATTTCCCTAAATAAGCAGTGATATTTTGATTTTGCTCAGAACACAATATGTGATCACTTGGTGGAAGTGTCAATGACCTTTTTAGTTTTTGCTGGGTGATCAAAACAATTCCAAATGTCTTCAAAGTTTATTATGTGATAAATATAGACTGATCTAGTGTAAAAAATAGCATGAAACTGAAAACACTGGTGCCTTATAATTCATACTTCGTCCACCATCTCGATTGCAAATCTGATCTGCCTTCCTATTGTCATCGTGTGAAATGAAGACAGCCAGATTCAGACAAAACCCACCACAGCCAATGTTGACCCCCAATTTTTATATCAGGTTATGAAAAAAAGAAGAAGCAGACCAAGCATTGACTGTAATAATACAGTTAAGATAATACAGCAACACGTGGTATGAATGCACTGAACCGCAAGTCCCCTCGCCAGAAAAAAGAAGCATGAATTGGATGGCAGAAAAGATAAGCCTATCTCTATTGTAACAAAAAGATAGGCCTGGTCAAAGTTAATAACCAAAATGGGGCTATATTGGAAGGGTGCATTTTCTATCAGTTTTCTGCAATATAATTAGAAGCATTATGAAACAAAACACCTGAAGGCATTCTCCAGCAAGCAATATTGCTCCTATGCCAACTCCAGTATTGATGGCAGTTTGAATGAATATAACAAAATAAAACATCCATCCAGACCCTGCAAGAAAATAGAAGGCAAAACCTCAGATTTGTTAATTTCGTTAGTTCTTAGGCTAAACTTTATGCTTTAAAGTTTAAACGATTGACAAGGAGTTAAATTATGCTGATTTTCCCTACTTGAAATGCTGACACCAAATCCAATCTGAAAAATAATGAAAGGGAAGCAATGACAAAAGTAAAACCAAATCAATTACTAATAAGAAAATTCTAGCTTCGTGTAATTACTGTGTGGACATATCAATGACAAGCCTTGTGAAAGTTGGAATTTGGATTGACACGTTGCTTAAAGATATCCTTGCCGAAAAGATCAAATACTACCCATGGCCGACAAAAATGAAAGTAAAAGAAAAGAGAGAACGTATTGGCAATGAAGAGGACGTTTCATTGTGTCTCCAACGGGCCTAATCATGCTACATATTGCCTCCACTTAGAGGTTGTCGATGTATTTAGGCATCTTAGAGCAGCTTTATAGTTACCCTTTGGCCTCATAAACCAATGGAGGTAACATCTAGCTTCCTCAAGTCATCTCTTTCCTAGTTCTTAGTGGCATTAGTGGAAAGTGCAATTTCCTATTCATTTGCAAAACTTCATTCATGGAAAACTTTTATACTTTCCACCATTTGAAGTTTTCTTCCTAAAATTAATCACACTATCAAACACACACGCACAAAAAAGAAAATGTCATCCATTGGATTGCAGGGCTTGTAGTGAGGGTCCAAATCAAATGGTTAAGATTCTTAGATGACATGGTCAATGTAAACATGACACATTTAAAGCAAAACCAGAAATTTTTTAACAGCAAATTAAATCAAAGGCACACTTAAAATATTCCTCCGTTCATATGGAAGCACATCTTTAATGATTTTCCGTCATTCCTGACTGCCTCTTTTAGTTTTTACCAAAACAAAACGAAACCAGCAGCTCTTTTACCGTTTCGATAGTTACCTAAAACGTCAGCAGCTAATTCCCGGAATCTGATATGGCGACGACCATCTTTTTCGCAGTAGTCTAGCACCTTCGACATGAGATAATAAGCGTAAAAGGTCACCATGCCCATCACCGTTAAGCAGAAGAATCCTAAAGCCCATCCTAGACCTCTAAACACATACGGTAACGTCAGTATTGTAGGCCCCACTATCGCCGTCGTCAAATGAAATCCGGCATGCCACCACTCCCCTGCGTGTAAATAAAAAAATATGAAAACTTCGCCGTTTCTTCAAAGTCGTGGCTCCAAGTGTATATAGATTTTTTGAGACCACTTACCCTTGGATTGGAGGACGAAGACTGCACCGGCATCAACTTCACGTTGAGAGTCTGCAGGGAAAGGGTCAGGTTTTGGAGGTGGAGCCATTAATTAATGTTATATAGACTGTGGTGTACGTGCAGGTTAAGGTGCAGCAGGGAGATAAGCAAGAGGCGACGTTAATGTCGGAGGCGTCGAGACAAGGCTAAAAGGAAGCGGGCAGGCATATCGTCGCCCGGAGAGGGAGATAGACGTGAATGCAAGGAGGAGAGAGGAGGATGTCACATTCTTTGATTGATGGGTGACAGAAAGAAGTATAAGAGGGGTAGGAGTTTCCATTTTAATTGGGCTTGGAGAAGACTTGTCTGCCTGTTGTGTAGGGTTATTTTGGTAGTTTCCTTTTAGGTGACCGAGGAGTGAAAGAATAAGCTACAAGTATATTGGATCGGTGCCATAACCGAGACGCCAAAGGAACCCAAAATGCGATCGAATTTTTAATAAACCTAAATCAGATTTGTTTAGATAAAAATATTCGCAGTCCACTATTTTATGCGATTAAATCATTGGCTTATTTCATGTTCTTGGGTTATGCTCCATGAAGGTAAGGTTTTTAAGAAAAAATATTATTTCGAGTTTTATACAAAAGAGAGGTAAGACGTAGGAGAAGTGAAAAGGTCGTCGTCTACAAGTTTTAAAATAACATTTCGATTCAATCACAACTTGCAACCAATTGCAAAATGAAAACAACCCCCGCCCTGAAAGATTACGCCAAGCCTGATAGAGGCAGCCCCACACCAAACCTAAAAACGATAGTCTAGTTCAACAACAACTAGAGAAAATGATGTTCAACCACCAGACACTTGAACATCATCGACTAAAAGAGTTAGCATCTATTAGATGGAACAAGCCTTCCACTACTGCTGTTGTTTGTCATTTGAAGTTGCAGCTGCTAAAGATTTGCTGTACTCCTCCAGTTCCTTCTTATATGCTTCCATGGCTTCAGCTGCTTTGGAGTTCCAGATTTGCCTCTCTTCTTCATTAAGTTCCTGCAAACCCAGTAAAACACATATTACCAAATCAGACACTTCAGATTTGTAAGCTAAACCAACTACTTCAGCAAAAACGATGGGTTTTGCAAAATGGATTACCTTCCACTTCACAGAAATCATTGCAGTCAGGGTGGAATTATTGATTCCAGGGCGCTCGTCCATTAAACTTTTCCTGGTTTCTTTGCTGCGTAGAAAACAATAACTTGGTAAATTTAATTGCAAAAACTGCACTGAAAAGTGTGACTACTCGTGAGAGACGCTAATACCTGAAAAGAAGGAATGAAGATGCAGGCTTCTTAGGCTTGTTAGGGTCAACATTCTGCTGCTGCTTCTTCTGGCGTTGCTCTTTGGTTTTCTGTACATTATAAAGTACACATTTAGCCACCAGAAAGGCTCCAAAATTAGCATAGCAATCAACAAACTCAGTTGAAAGCAACAGGTTGATACCTTGATAATGTTTTCAGTTTTCTCTTTCTTCTTAAGCAACTGCAATGCTTCCTGTTTCTGGACTTTCACCAGTTCTTCCTCTTCTTTCTTGAGATTCATAGCTTCTTCATCCTTTGTCTGCTTGTAAGCCTCCATTTCTTGCATATACTTTTCCCTGTTCTTCTTTGCAACCTGCAATATTCAAAAGCAGCTAAGAAACCAAACCGAGTAAAATAATTAAACTCCCAGCTAAAAAGGGTAAGTTGTGTCAAGTGTAAACCTCTTCATAACCCCCCCTTTGTTTTTCTGTCATGTTCTTCCATTCTTCACCAGCAATCTTCGCCACCTCCAGAACACTCTTGTTCTCTGCAAGGAGAGCGGCTCTTCTCTCATTACAGAACAGGAAAAATGCAGACAATGGCTGCTTTGGTTTCAATGGATCCTTTTCTTTCCTGTGAATGAACAAAACAAACAAATTAATAATTCTGTAGTCAACAAAGTAAAGGAACAGACAGTAAAGAGTGTTGCTTCTGATTTTACTTGGTCTTCTTGCTGTTCTCTTCTTGATCTGCTTCCTGCTTGAACTGGAGGTATTGCTCAAGCAATTCCATAGCAGTCTTCTGCTTCTGTTCCTCTTCCAAAAGCTTCATTGCTTCACTCTCGCGCTTCTCCTTTGTCATTACTTTCAGATAGGCTTCCTTTTCAGCCTGATACTTCTCCTCATAAGGCTTCTTCTCCTCTGCAGTAATGGTCTTCCACTTTGCCCCCAAAATGTTAGAGATATCCTTAAACTCTGCATCTGGGTTTTCTTTTTTTACCTGCACAGCAAAAACCCCAAATTAATCGTCAATAAGAGCCAAAACATGTTTAATTAAAAGCTTAAAAGGAAATCCAGAACCCTGTCTCTTTGTTTACCTCATTCCATTGAGCTTTGCACCAAAGTGAGTAAGGTGGGCATGGCCTTTTGATTTCATCGCCACCCTTCTTTTTCTTCTTGTCTTGCACCTTGTCATTCATTGCTTGAACAAATGAGAGAGTCTGTACAAAGATTCATAACGAAAGACCTATCAATTCAAACCCTAAAGACATAAAAAATCATAACTTTCTTAATTGAAGATAGCATTTCTTTGTTTAAACCAACAATTTACCAAAAAATTAACAAGAAAGTTAACAAATCAAACCTAGCGTTCAACGTTAATTCAGTCTACCGATCCCTTAAGACAAGAAATCAAGAAACGAAAAATCAAGAAATCTAACCATGGTGGGCTTGAATTCCTTCAACTTCTGCAACTTCTTCAACTCCATCTTCATCTTCTGCTGTTCTTTACCTTTCATTTCAATCTCCTCATCTTTAGCCTTCAACATGTCATCTTTCTCCTTCAACAAAACCTCGGTCTTCTCTTTCTCAAGCTTTAACTGCTGCAACATTTCTTGCATTTCTTGAAAATCTTTCTCAAATAAAGAAGCCGAAGCCTCTTTATTCTGCCTCGCTTTCGCGGCCTTGGATTTCCCTTTCTTGGGTGAAGACCGAGGTTGAGAATGACTCGCATGGTTTTCTTTTGAAGAATCAGCATCCGATGGAGATAAAACGGTGGCAGTAGATGTCTCAGAGAGCTTTTGAGCCATTATATTGGATTCATTTGTTGATGGGTTCTTCTGTTTCAAAGCTTTCCTGTTGTTTCTTGATTTTTTTGGAACTGTCGAGGCTACAGCGGTATCTGCCATTCTAGAATCTCGATTTTGAGAGAGAGAGAGAGAGATTTAGGGTATTTGAGAGAGGATAGGTTTACATAGGAAGGAAGGAGAGGAGCGCAACGGCTAGTATATTTTTGAATTTCAAATCAGTTGTCGAAGTTTTTAAGAGGGGGTTGAGGTCCGGAATCGGAAATCTGATTTACGGGTAATTTGACCGGTAACAGGGGATTGTGTGATTTTATTTTTTAAAAACAATTACCATAAAAAGTGTAAGTAAATGTTTTAAATTGGCCATTAGAGGATTGTGAAATTAGTGTGTGTGCGCGTGCGCGTGGGGGGGGGGGGGGGGGGGGGGGGGGGGGGGGGGGGGGGGGGGGGGGACGTGGGCATGAAAGAAATTGGTCTCCATGTTTTTAGTGGAACAGAGCACAATAATATTGAATGTTTAAAAAGGGTCATCAATGGAAGCCATGCGAACCCACTTTCTTTCATGCTGATGACGTCCTTTGTGTAGTGCCAGGTGGGGTGGCAACAGGGGATTGGATGCACATACAATATCTGGGTATCTTGAAACTGGTACAAATTACATATACAGACCCGTTTGAATTGGATGGGATTATGGGAAGGCCATGCTTATAAATGGAGGTTCGATTGTTTTGCATTAAAATTATTGCCATAACAATTTTTCAATACATGGAACATCATCTATTCATATTGTAGAAAAATGAATTGTGAAATTTAGATCAACAAGCTCCTGCTCTCATGCCGATCCAAACCAGCTACAACACCTGCAGAATCTACCTCCAATCCCACCCTTCAATAACCCTTACTCCTAGCAAAAGCAAGCCCATAATTCCACATGCAGACCTCAACAGACCCCCAAGTTTTAATAGCGTTGTCTATCATTGTGTGCGTGTGTGTATAAAAAGGTGCAAATCTTAATGGATTCTGATTAAAGATTCACCATTCATGGCATCGATGTGAATAGTCTAGTCGATAACCGGGGCATCTGGGATTGAGAAATTACTATAACATGGACAATAATTACGCTTGATTATCTCCTTAGCTCCGGTCATAATGTTGATGAAATCAAGGTAAAGCCAAATATGTGGCTAATGTGACTGAAATTAAGGCCGATGAACTGGTTGTATTCACAAGCAGTTAAGCCATCATTGTCAACTGACTTCCATGGTAGACTACTTATGATGGAGATGGGCACGTAAAACCAGCATATTAGTTATGGGCGAAAATCAAGGCAAGAATATTCAAATTAGAAACACGCAGGGCCACCTGAGTTAAGTCAATCACGGAGAAATATGGCAGTGAAAGAATCATCTTCAGAATAAACACCAACAATGCATGAACAGACTTGGAGATAAAAAGTACAGAGAAGTACACGAGAGAGTAACAACGTAGACAGATTCCCAGGGTCAGCAACAGCAATCATGGTAAATACAAGGCGGATTGCACTAAGCAGTAACCCAACGACAAATACCAGTCTACTTAACCGAGATTTACCCCGTTTTCAGCAGCTTTTGTTGATGCCTTCTCAAAACTCAGTTAATTCAATAATACAAGAAACTTGTTCAAGTCGTTTAATGCAGCATCACGCGAAGTGGAAGCCAAATAATGAATTCTTCTTTTTGAATGAAAAAACTGTATGAGAACCAAGTCTTGTTACATTGGAATTAAAATTCAGCAACTTGATCCTGTTTCAGGAACACCATATCATTGTTTTAGATAATATCACTATATCAGTTTAAACTACTTAAAGAACCATAACCAGCATGGATAAGGCCTGACTATAAAGTGGTGTAATCCCCAATACTGATAGCAGTCATTTTCCTTATCGATGGCTATGCCAATGCTATTAGTCTGCCTATATTTCTTAACTGGCACAAACAATTCTAGAAGCATAAAACAAATGGCAACATTTGGTTAGAAAATAGAGATGCATACCCTCTAATGCAGTTGGGGCTAGAAGCTTGTGAAATGAGACATTCAAATATAAGTACAAACAGTATTTAACATCTTACAAATCAATTGTAGCCCTTCCCAAGGCAGTTTAGACAGCGCTGTACTCTGCAATAGATAAGAAAGCCATCAATCAAAGCAATGCACAAGCATAATAAGCAGCAATATGAAAACTAGAATTACTTGGAACATAAAAGTTTCACATTAGCACTTCACAGGTTCACATTGCCAGACAAGTCAATCACCCAAGTAAATTCTAAAGCAGTGATGCCAAATCCAATAGCAAACCAAGAATCTATGCATAACAAACAACGAACAACAACTAACCTGTTACCATCACAAGTAGGGCAAAGGCAAGGATTGATAGCAACAGGGTCGTACAAAGGTGACCAGTGTATGCTAGCATTCCCTTTGCACAGCTTGCATATGTAAAACCCCTTTCCTCTACAAGCCCCACAAGGCAACGCAACTCTTCTCTATTAAAAAAAAAAGACAGGAAAAGGAATTCAGAAAGACAACTCTCAAACAAATAATGATAGTAATGGTAAAATTAAGGTTCTTATTCCTGAATTAACCAGTTTGAGATCAGTGGCAAAACGAAGTGCGTTAACAGCAATAGAGGAAGTGATGTTGAGAGCAAGTGCGCCGCCCAAGATGATGGCAGTGCCAGTTACAAGTGTGCGCACTGGCTTTGGAATCATCTTTTACAGTGTGGAGGTTTTTACAGCAGATTGTTCACACCTATGAGCTCAGCATCCCTTGATCTTCTGATGACCAAAACAAAGTAGAATAATCGTTGGACAGGCCACAAATATGCACAGGTGAAAACACAGGTCACAATGAAAAGGCAATCATTGAATTTAGCAAAATAATTACCTGAAATGACTATTTAAATGTAAAAGCAACAGCAATGAGCCTGCTCATATCATTTTCTTTAAGATTATACCTCATGAAAAAAAAGTATCGCTACCGTTCTCATATCCTAAGTAAAGGGAATTAAACCTGTAGGAGGCATTTGCACTACATGCAAGCCCAAATGAAGCCATAAACTCACATTTGCTAAAAAGTCGGCACCATGCACACATCAAAGAACTGACAACTCTATGTAACCTCCCAGTTTCCAGAAAGCCTCTAACTGGGCCAAATAAACATCACCAAGGCCACTCCTACAAACTCCACAAAAACCGAATTAAAAATAGCAGAAAAAATTGAGCTCAACCTCTACCTTCTTGAAACAACACTAGCATGCTAATCTCAACAGCCCACAGCTCTGCCTTCATAAAAGTGCTTACGACTATGTTCATACCAAAACCACCAATTCCCTGGCCATTCTCAATCGTTCATCCCAAAAAACACCACCAAGACTTCCAAATCATAATCCCAATTATATTAGGTCACTCCAAAACTAAAAAACATTACAAGCAAAACCCTTAGTTAAGTTATGCACGGTCTGACTAATTAAGGTTCTTTAACACCAAGGAGGTAATGGGAAAAGGAATAAAAGAAAAACCCAGGGACAGACAAGCATATATAAATCAAGAAATTGTGTAAAACAAAGAAGGGAGATAAGAAAATACTTACTTGGATTCTTTTTCAGACTTCAATGGGGGTAACTGAGCAAGGATTCGGTGACGTAAAAGGAAGGTGGAGGGGGATGGATGAGACAAGATGCGAAATTGAGAAGGCAACACTCAACAGACAAACAGAGGAAGAGAGATGGCGAAATTGTTTACATGTGATAAAAATTTACAATAAAACATACTTAAGAGGATAACATGGCGAGATTTTAACCATAAGAGCAAAAGTAAAACATTCATTGTCGTGTAAGAATATAGTTTTCTCAGAATCATACACGACATTGAAGGGTACAATAAAGGTATATATTATTTACATTTAATTACCAACTTATCCATTAACTAGATAAGAAAAAAATAATCCATTTGGTTACTTACATCATCACACAAAACCGATTATAGTTATATCATATCTTTATTGACTTTACTATATGTTGATAATTTGATATATAAGGTTTTATTTAGTATATAACTTATGAAAATTAATATCCGATTTTGAATCTTAATTTAAAATATTACTTTTCTTAACTTAAGAATAAGTAATGAAAAATAAATAACTTAATATCACAATCATTGAAATTATAAATTTATTTGGCAAAAAACATGAAAATTAATTTCTTCAATAAAGAAAAATCCATGAATTAGAATCAATAAATTAGACGTTAAGGTTTTTAACTTTTTATTAAATTAAATTGTTTACTAAAAGTTACAACTTTATTATTTAAAACAGTGGTTATTTATAAACAAAAAAAGACTTTTTTTAGTTAATTTTTTTTAAAAAAAACTTCAATTAATTTGCAAAAAATATAATTCCAATTTGGCATCATATTTTAGCTCAATTCTTCAACTTCAAATAGTTAATGACTAGGTAAATGGTGGTGCTATGGTTAATTTTTTGTCAATATAAAAAAAAATATCATATGATATAAATATTTTAAAATAAATAAGAAAAATATAAATTTTGATAATTAAAAAAGATCGTATATGATACCGCAATAATAACCCAGAAAACAAACAAAAATAAAAAATTATAAATCATCTAAACTAGCTGAACTTGTTTTTCTTTTTAACAAAATTATTCTATTGGCTCTAATAATATTTAATAACTATTGAATAATTAAATATAAAAAGGAAAAAAAAACCGTCCATCAAATATAAAGATTTTTACATTTCAAGGACAATGATATAAACCTATCAACCAAATTTTTTTTTTTGTCAATGGTAATAAAGTAATCATAATATATATATATATATATATATATATAAAAACAATTTAACTCTATTCTTCATTATAATAACCAATGAGTCTCATAAAAAAAACAAAAAAAACTCTCTTAGCCTCTAAAAACAAAGCCAACTCATTTACTGATCAAGAGCATAATCATAGTTTCAATGAAATATCAATGATTTATTTGGAATTATAATAGCAATAATAGAAAAAGTTTTCACTTATAAATATATTAAAATAAAATTATTTTATTTTTTAAAAAATTATTTTTAATATCAGCACATCAAAACAATCTAAAAATATAAAAAATTTATTTTAAATAAAACAAAAATTGAAATTTTAAAAAATTGTTTCCACCATTCCTAGAGACTCTCCAAACTGTTAACTTCTAACTTTTATTATAATTATAATGTTAGTCCCTTGATTTTAATTCCAAGTAATTGGATACCGTGCCCTGACCGGAAGATAACACTTGACTGCCAAATAATAAACAAAGCCAATTTTTAAAAATTAATAAACAATAATAAACCAAACCAAAATTTTTAAAATAAATAAATAAACAAAGGAACGAGACCCGGATTGAATATCAAGAAGTGGAAATCTTGTATGAAGCAATGGTGAATAACTAGGGCATTTGAGATCAAGATTATTATCGATACAAATAACATGGACTAAAATTAAGCTTTACTATCTCCTCCTCCGCAGTCTCAGTAGCTGAAATTTTTGTTGTCTGAATGGTTGGTGGACTCCAGGTAAAGCCAGATATACGGCAAATGCAAATGACAATGAAGGCCACGGACCGCGGGAGTATATACAAGCAGGGAGGCGTTCCAAAGCTCACATAACCAAAAAATGTAGAAGAATATGGAACATATTAATCATCTACTGCTAGCTAATCTTCTCAACCATTTATAGCCATCTCCATTATCACATCATTCCAGTAGTCAATAGGCCCAGGTAAACACCAATGTAAACAATCATTCTGAACTTTCGCATTTTTGTCCTGCGCGAATGGATGAAACTGCCTGTATGGACCCGGATGGCCATCCGGCCTTGATAGCAAGAGATTTGTGAAATCGAGAAGTTTAAGATTTACCCCATTTTCAGCAGCTTTCGCAGATGCCTTCTCAAACTCGGCTAATTCAACAGTACGCAAAATCTTGTTCAGGTCCTTAAGCTCAATCTCACCTTCTTTAGCTGGTGTTGTTTTCGTACAGTTCCCTCCATTGTGCCATTCTCCATTCTCAAAATGATCTGGTGTTGATGTCCTGAAAAAGATCAATCCCTTGTGTTTGGACGTTGCGATGAAGTTCATTGCATACCTAAGGGCTTTCTGATAAGCAAAGACAAATCCCTTCTCTGTCAAGTTCTTTCCAGGACATATATGGCAGCCCACCACTGTGTCATTCTCATGGTAGATAGCAGCTTTAAGGAACCATTTTCCAGTAGAGATTATCATGTAATCCAAGCCCTGGTAGAGATTTGTCCAGTTCGTGTCAAGTTTGTCAAGCTGCAACTGAACTTCAGATGTTGAAACACCATCATTATCTTCAAAGATGGCAGCTTTTACAAGGAAAGGAGACCAGATGTTCGATATGGTAAAGTTGTGAGAAGGAAAGTGCCATCTTTTTGATTTGTACTCCTCATCATGGTAAACTTCAACTGCTTGCTCAACCTGCAGGATCATATAGTTAAATCTAGTAATCTTTTCCTTTCGCCTATTTATGATCACCATAATCACCACAAGAAACGGTACGCTCGTAGTACCCTCATTCAACAACGGTTAACATAGCTTAGCATGCACTAATTAGCGGAAGGAACATTTTAGGTCACAATAATAACTGAAAAAATGCAGCTTCATGCCTCACAAGAGTGCAGGGCCAGTGGTGGAGGCACTGAGTATCACAAATTTTATAGTAAAAATGGTCGTGGAGCATAAATGTGCTGAGATGACTGGAGAAAGCTCGAAGTGATTCAGGAAAATGAAGATTTAAGTACCCGCATATTGTGACAGAACACTCATAGTAGCTTTTGCACATTTCTAACTAAGAAATCAATTCTGATTAACCTTCACCTTGGAAACATGATGAATCATATTTGTCACAGCAATTTCACTAGCCAGCCACATTATAAGGCCCTTGTATATGTGTGCATCAAATTCTTTCGATAACTTTGTAAATGGTGCATCATGCAATTTGCAAAAGCATTATAACAACACTGTTGGTATAAAAAAAAACTAACACAAAGCAGAGTAAATAAATTAGGCATGTCATGAGCTAGGAAAACAACCTCGTGAACTAAAAAACAAAGCGCTCAGCTCCTTATGATTTGTCCAGTGAAGTACTAAAATAATCTTGTTAAATTTACTAAACAAACCAGAATCCAGTAGTCACAGAGCATAATGAATATGCATCTTCAAACCAAAAAGAGCAAAAAAAAAAAAATACACTACACAAAGGACCTGCAGAGACACTATTATGATGACAAAATGCTTGATTTGTTTAATGATTTTGTTAGCATTCATCAAATGATTGAAGATGAAGATGATGCTCATTTACAGATCAAATAAAAGATAATGTCAGGCAATGAAAATGCAACCAAATATCCAAATACAAAGTTGTAACAGCAGCCCAGTGGCCAATAGCAGACGCCAAGATCAATGATTTGATGAAATTTTTAGCAAAGGCCACCTACTAATGGAATATTCATGGGAACAAATCACTAGGAAAAAACAAGGAACTGAATGTCCATAAAAAATGTCAGAATTGAACCAGTATTAACAGATCTAGGCAT
The DNA here is from genome assembly GCA_007827005.2 of Populus simonii. NCBI lineage: Eukaryota > Viridiplantae > Streptophyta > Magnoliopsida > Malpighiales > Salicaceae > Populus > Populus simonii. Next base: position 16,430,497 of record CM017466.2, on the reverse strand, counting down.
CATCTCGCAAACTTTAGTATAAACCTTTAATGAGAATTGAAAGCAGTGAAACAGAAAACAGTTTATCTGTGTCAATTCTGCTTCGGTCAACTACATGTTTGTTCTACTCAATATAAATATCATGGTAGATCGGAAAGGCCCAGCAAGGAAAAATGTAAATGTAGTTCAGTGGTCCAAAGCCAAAATTCAAATTGTTTAAGCAATCCCAAAACTTACAGTTGACAGAATGCATAGCAATGACTGTACATGGTTGCGAGATATTGAATCACCAATCAATGCCCATCTTTTATTCCTCATCACCTCAAGAAACCTTTGAGCATTAAATGGAGGTAACTGGCAGTCTCGCGGATTCCACCTCCAGAATAGATAGCCAGAATCTGTTCGTCCATTCCTCATGCAATTCTGATGACCTTCAATCAAGGAGCAACTGGAATTTGTGTACATTGGTCCCGATGGATTGGGAATCCAATCCCCGGTGAAAAGATCACACTTTCCTGCATTAAGTTCTTTAAAACCAAAGCTCAGTCTTAACAAAATCTGTAAAGAGAGGTTTCATGGAAAGTAAAGGACCGTTAATCTCCAAAACACATAGTAATAGATTCATTTATCAAACATGCAGCTAGAACAATATCAATGAGCGCTCAATTGAACAAAAAAAGAGCAATTGATCATGCAACACTAAACCAAGGCCACCATAAATATTCCAGCATTCAATATAGCAACAACCGAGCTGTGACAAAACCCGCCAAAAGTTTCAATCTTGCAAATCACAAGAACTATTTATAGCACTTAGATCTCATAGGGCACCCGGAGATGAATACCTTTCTCAAAAGCAAGTCACTTCATTCGGCCAGTTCATCCAATTTTCATGTACATTGATAGCAAAAGCGGTAAAAGAAAAGATCTCTAAGAACAAGACAACTCAAATTTGCTAAAAAGATTTACCTTTTTGAGGTGTCTCGTCGTCAGGTTCTTGTAAATCAGCAGATAGAGAATCCTTTGAGGTATTCGCAGAAGAAGTTGGCTTTGGGATATCAGCAGCAAGAGGTGGCTTTGGAATATCAACAGTAACGGGTGGTGGTTTTGAGATATCAACAGAAGAAACAGGTTCCTTTGACAATTGAGTGCTATCAGCAATGGCTGTTTCTATATTTGGTTCAAAACTTGAGGATTGATAGAAAAGGAGTCTAAATGCAAAACCCAATAAGAGAGTTGCAATTGCTAGCTTAAATATCCAGTTGTTGTACTTGTTAAGAGACTTCAACCTCCAAATCAGCTTCATTTTCTTCGCTTCTTCTTCCTTATTTCTTCAAAGCTTTAGTGATGTGAGGTGTCAGACAGTAATAAAAGTGATCAAGAAGAAGAAGACAGTGAAGTGGATCAACTAAAAGTAAGTAACCGACAAGCAATGCTAATTTATGGAAAAGACAAGGATGGTTAGAAAGAAGGAAAAACCAGAAGACGGGGATGTCAGCTGGCAGTTTTTTTTTTTCCCTTTTCTTTTCTTTATAATTTCCCATTTTTATTTTTCTCTTAATAAGTTTATTTAAGGAAAATTTGTCATGACCTTCCTTGTATTTAAGTGCGATGATATTTTATCTTTTTTTTTTCAAAAACTACACTTTAATTTTTCCAACTTAAAATAATAATATGTTCTAAAATAAATCAAGATTTGAATCTCAGATAGAAAGTGATTGGGTAATAATTGTAAATGATTTGTGATTAAAATAGCTAATGATTAGGAAATTGTAGTACTTAATTATTATTTTTTTTCGATTGCCATTATGGATGGTAAAGTGGTGTTGGATTCCAAAATGTATTGCTGGCGACTTTCATTTTCACTTTCACCTTAATTCAAGTGAGAGTGTGCCCATAGCTGCCAGGATTTATGCCACCGCAAATCATGCAGGCTGATGCTCAAGTAACCTAAGCCTACAGAACAGGATTTTCAATGTAATACAAATTAACACCCATTGGTCAAAATTTGAATATTTTTTTGGTTTATTAATTTTAAATATTTTAATGTGTTGATTTAAAAAATATTTTTATATATTTTCAAATAAAAATTATTGTTTAATCCTTGAGTTTTGAATATTATTACAATTACATTTCACCCTTATTGCCCGTCGTCTCATTCAAACATTTTGATTTTTCTTTACACCGCCAACCAACATGTGTTTAGACTTTCGATTAAACAATAGTCAACAAAGGTCAAGGGATTGAATATAAATTCTTCAAAAAAAAGAGGACTAGATTATAATAAGATTTAAAATCTAGGGACAAAAGAATAATTCATGTATTGTCTTTGAATGCCCCAAAAGTGGACATTTCAATTTCTTATTGCCCCATGTAAGATTCTAAAATTATATAATTCAACGTAGTTTTTATAGTTATGATATATGAATTATTTATGTATTAATATATTTAAGTTTTAACCATTAGAATTTTGACATTTTCTAAAATATTAAACACACCCATGATTCATCTTTTCTGTATGCAGATAACAAATATATCGATACTAAGTTCATAAAAAAAAAATGCATGGAAAGTTTTTCGACTAAATCGTTTTAATCACAATTTCTTTACTTAAGTTTATTATAAATTACTTTTTCTTAAACCAGAAAACTCATATCACAAGCTTTAGTTTATGATAAATCAAGAAATTAATTTTTTAATGGTAAATCAACTCATATCATATCAAGGTAATTCAAGTTATTCAAAAGTTTATGATATTACAGAAGTTTACTTATTTATTATTTTATTCCTTATTACTTTTCAATTTTTTTAATGAAATTACAAAATAAAATGATATAATAGTATTATGTTGACTAAAATATAAGACCCGTTAATTATTAACAAATACTAAAAAGAATTGACTTTTCACTGCAACAATGAATAGTGAAAAATCACAAAGTAAAATATCTAATTATTTATTTTTAAATAAATAAATAGCAATTAAAGAATGAGTATCTAATCTACTATAAAAATTAAATGAAATAAAACAATAAAGGGCAAAATTGAGAAATAAAATAAATCAAGGAAAGCGTAAATTTTTTTAAAAAAAATAGCAATCAAAAGAATAAAAAAACAAATTCTATATAAAAATTCAATGCAATAAAATAACAAGGGAGTAAATTAAAAAAAATAAAAAAAATCAAGAAAATAAAAAAATAACAATAAAAAAATGAGGACTAAATTTTATATAAGAATTAAATGAAATAAAATAATAAGGCACTAAATTAGAAAAATGAAGTAAATCAAGAAAATAATTAAACAAACAAAAAAAATAACAGTAAAAAGAATAGCGATCAAATATGATAAATGAAAAAAAAAACTGAAGAACGGTGAAATTGAAAAACAATTCCAATTTTATAAGTTATTTCAAAATATAAAAAAATAAAGACCAAATATGAAGATATAATAAATTAATGGACTGTTTTAAGAAATTGAAGGGTTTAGCATAGAACTCAAGAAGAAAAGAGAAAATAAAGGGGGGAAAGAAAAGATCTTCAATGTTAAACCAAAGATTTGATGATCACTCTCTTTACCCAAACATGAAAAGGATGCCAAGGAGATTTCAACAACACCCTAAAAACTGATGTTTGATCGTTGGGCAATGTTGCATGCACCACTTGAAATTCTCGAGCATCACCCACGTGTTGACATATGCATTACCACTTTTTTTAATAATATTAATATTTAAATTATCAAATTACTACCTAGCTTATAACGGAAAAACCATGAAAAAAAATGAAAAAACCCCTTTACATCAATTAAACAAATTTGAGAGTGTTTTAGGAATTTTATTATGCCTTGGAAAAGTAAAAATACAAAATAAAAACCCATATACTTAAAAAAGATGAAAAAAACCTTTATGTCCACAATCAATCTAATAATAACAGACAAGTTATGTAAAAAGATTGCAACATCCTTGCTAGTGTAATGGTTTTTTAATAACACTACATGTATATTAAAATATTGATGCCTCTTATTGTTTTTATATTATAATAGAAAGAACCCTAAAAATCTTATTTATTTAATGCATTACAATTGCAAGTAGATCTCATTTGGCATTACAGTATAATCATATTTTTTTAAAAAATTAAAATGTTTTTAGCTTTAAATTAATTTCTTCAATGTTTTTATGCTAATATCACAAATAAATTTTATAAAATAAAAAAAATAATTTACATATATTTTCAAATAAAAAAAACACTCTTTAACTCTTAAATATACAATTAATATTATCGTGGTTGCATGGTTTTCAGTGACAAATGATGGGCAACCATGCTCAAAAGACAGTCTGCTCAAGTGCCTGCGCCCTAATCCACCTTGTAACCAAACGTTAACTTTTGACTGGAACTCTTCATTTAATGATCATTGAAACCTGTAGGCTTTTCGGAACAACTGTGGCGCTGCTGACCATTGACAATAACTAATCGACTTGTCGACAGAGAGGCATCCAACGTTATAAACTACGAAGTAGAAGAAGATTAGATGAATACCATGCAGTTCCGTGTAAACATGAAGATGGATTTGACATTGCATCCATTGCAAAGGACCAGACACCTAATTAGGAACTCAACAAAACAAAGGCAAATAATACAGGGTTGATGACCTCAGAATCCACAACTGATCAAGGACCTTGATTACAAAGATTTCTGGGAACCTTCATGCCAAAGCCACGCTTGGCCTTCTCAACTCTGTTCAAAACAGTCAGCAATCATTACTACATCAATATACATTCAAATCCATTCCCATGAGAGCTAGCAAATGCAAACTCTTCCATAGAAGAGGCAAGAAAGCTAACACGTGCTAAAATGAGTGAGCTGCCAAACAAGAAATATTCTTCACTTTCAATATTTCAGGCCATGAACCGTTTGATGGTGATTTTATGCATATAGATCAAGGCAATTAAAAAACAAAACAAAGCAGCATCTCCTAAAAGCATATGAAAAATTTTCCTTCAATTTTCAAACATAATTTGTGTTGAAATTTTGTTCATATAGATGAACGCAAAAGATTTCCTAATTTGCTCCATCTATTCCTTTTGAGCATTTTCAGGCACATAATCCAAACATAAGCAGCGGTATTCATGATAAAATTCTCCAGATAACCACAATGGCAAGAACCTACGACAAGAAGGGGTTGACAAAGTTGATTGACGTATATATTACAGACACTTCTTGTGACCAGTTTTAAATTAGACACTTTTTATTTACAAGAATTGCAGATTTTGAACCAGATTTTAGGAGTGACATATTTTACTTCCTCATTGTCTATATGATAAAGCATCATTTATAGTCTGAAATCCATGATTCTAGTAACAGAAAAAACTCATTCCTGGAGGATATATAAATTTCTACTATATACATAGCTTCCATATGTTCTATAGTCTGAAAACTTGTCGGAACATTGTCTAAGAATCTTTAGTAAGCAGTCAATGAGTGGAACTTACGTGGGGGCAAGTCTGCCTAGGCCATCTAGCTCTTTGCCAGTGTCCTGGTCAAAAACTCTCCCGGAAATTTCAACGATGTAGGACTTCTCTCTCTCGGTTGGTAGTCTTCTACTGGAAAGCAGGTCAAGATCTTTCTGATGCAGCTCTCTCCCATTAATAAAGACACTAGTGTTTCCAGCAGAGCAATTTTCTGGCATGGGATAATTAAATTCTTCAATGAAAGGCTGCAAAGGAAAAGAGATTCTTTGTCATGCAGAAATGTTGAAGTTATCACCAAATAAAATATGTAAACTGAAGATCTCTTGATCTCACAGGAATAATGCCAAGGCAAGGTTCTCCTGTCACACCCCAGAATCCAGCTCGAACATCATACCTGATAAAGGCACATAAAGGGCAAATGTCAGTAATTTTTAGTATATAAAAAAGGCCATCTAATCTCTGATTTACATGCTTTGAGAAGAAGAAAGACATCAAACGAAAACTGCTTGGCCCTATTGCAGAGAAAAGTCTTCAACATACTATACATGATATTTATCCAGCTACCAATTTCAGATCATAGAGGTGCTGTAAATAAGCAAGCACAGAAAAGAGCGGTACCTTTTCCTTCTTCATTTTATCATGTCTTAGCCCCTCACACTTAATGAGCCATTTTGTAATGGTACAAGGGTAAAACAGGTATCTAAGTCCTATACGATACTAATGTTTAGTTTTCATCTATTCAGCACCATTTAAAATTTACGAACACTATGCTGCGTGCACAAGTAATGCAACAGACAAGAAGCAAGAGAGTGTGAATACTAACCAGTAATCTCCAGGCTGAATTGGCCCAGCGAGCTTTTCAGCCCTTTTGACCATACAATCCGGAATGGGTTTACCATTAATTATAACATTAAGTTTCTCATTAGGCAGGTGTTGATTAGATCTTGAGAAATCTCTGAAGCTCTTTTTAATGAGACCCAGCAAGAATGGTTCACTCCCCTTGTTGATCTTCAACTGATTTTCTTCATTTCTTACCTCCGCAGAGTCTTGAGATACACTGGTGTTTAGGTACTCATTGAAAGAAACCTCCATTTCAGTTGCCACTGAGACATTCACAGAGCTCTGCTGAGAAATGTTCTTCTCAAGTATAACATTCTCCTGCTCTGTCCATCCAACTGTGTTTCCTTGCTCACATTTGTTTTCTGCATGGCTAGATAAGACATCGCCAGAATGCTCTTGGAAAGGTGAGCTTTGAAATGTTGAAGGCACTTCATCTTTTACGGGCAGCTCAGCAGCATAGGAAAAATCTCTCTCAACAACCAAACTGTCCAGGTTCTCCTCTTCCTCTGAAGAAATAGAAGATGATGAAGCAAGGCTCTGCCTTTTATCACATTTGCTTGTGTTTAGCTTCCGTTCTTCTGATAGTACATCTTTGAAATCTGCTGACTGGAAGTCGTACCCATGATCTTCAAAATCATCAGAGCAAGTTGTGCCACCAGCATTCAAACAGTCATCAGAATTTAATAAGACTTTAGACACCTCATGTGAGGAAATGCCAGCCTCGGCCAACGTTTGCTTGTTTTCTGCTGGAACAGAAGTAATAAGCCTCTTGTTTTTTATTTCAAGCAAGATGAATGCTGAGCAGGAACCACATCGCAGTTTTCGCTGGTTCTTCTCCCTCACTTTAAGTTTTCTAGGAAGTTTTAGTAACTCAAAGCAATTACAGCAACTTATAAAGGGAGCACCACCAGCTATGGAACGGCAAAGCTGTTCATTTCCACGGGCTATCACCACCCTCTTAGGACAACTCTTGGGAAAGCCATCCATATCTGATTCAACATCACTTGGCCATCTTACATGTGACTGTGGATCCCGAGGACTCAATGCAGGGGGATTTGCTTGAGGATGGTAAAGCAGTGGCCTATGTGTCACTGCATTGATATGTTGATTGAAAGAGAAATCAGTTGAGGCCTTTGGGAACTTTTTATTGCTGAAAGTAGTGGGTGAGGCTTGTGAAGGAATATGCCAGTTTTTGTTGTGGCAATGAAAACAGGGGCATGCAGGTCCGTGATGCGATCTTCCATATGAATCCGATACCAGAGGTTCGTGACTGAAATCTACATGTTGACCTGCAAAGTGGCCATGAGGTGGTTGGCGCAAGTATTGTTGGGGTGATTGATGGGGACGCATCCTGGGAGTTTGTTGCTGAAATAGATCCTCGTAAGCTGGAATTCCATTTGGAGAACGCTTTGATGGACTGTAAAAGTTCTGTGTATCCATGTCATGACTGTTCATATAAGGAGCAGGTCCATGGCCATAGTACTTGAAATAAGAGGGATTTGCTACATGCTTATCTGGAGTCAAGTGAAGCATCGAACTATTGGAAGTATCCTGATGGCGATAAGGATCAGGAGGAGCTATTTCACTGTACATAGGAATCCTTTCCCTTTGTTTCTCACCCACAGAACCAGATCGGCTGAGTTGCTCTTGCAACTCATCTAACCTCCTAAGAAGCTCAGCTCGATCCTGCTCGAAATACGCAATTTTGTCAGGGTTGTAATAATTCCTCACTGGCTGTTTGGATCCATAAGAAGAGGAACCCAAATGATAGTTTGAAGGGGCCTCCTCCGGATAAGCAAAATTTGGAAATTTGCTCTGTTTGACAGACACTCTGTGGCTCCCTCCCCCTAAACCCTCTCTATCCGAACCCCATTGATCCATCACCCTTGTTGGCCTAAAAAACTCAGCAGAACTCTTAAATTGTGCTGAAATTTCTCGAATACCTTTCTCTCTACTTGAACTAACAGATTCAGATCTGTTCATGTTCATGTCATTATCATCACGGCGAATCCAATTATCAATGGGGTGCTTCATAGGTTTCTCTTTTTCTGCACCACTGTGATAACCCACATGCTGTTCCTTCACATTTATGTTGCTATTAGCAGCCAAAATATCTTTCTTTTCTGCTTTCAACAAAGGACTTTTAACAAAATTCACATTTGTTTCTTCAAAGGTTCTTGCTTTTCTCCTATTATTTATAATCCCTTCGCTCTCCCTCTCCGTCTCAGATGCATTACCTAAACTACCACCCTCTTTTTCTGATAAACTCTCCAATTTCTCAAAGCCTTCTTCATCCCACCCCGTTCCAGATTTCTCCAATATCCCACCATTTACAGTCACTTTCTTCTTTGCTGTATAATAAAGATAAAAAATAAGAAATCAAACTCCCTATTTCGCCAAAATGTACCTGTTAACCCCTTAGTTCCATTAAAAGAAGATCCCAGAAGGAAAAAAGCTTTAAAAAATTGAAACTTTGAAGCTATTGCTCACAAGTTGGAAAAAAATGGAATTTAAAAATTCGGATTTTCGTTTGATTTCTCAGTAAGCAAACAAAACAACGAGAGAAAACAAACATAACCAAAATCAAGATAGATAAAGGCAGAAGCCAAACTAACCTCGAAGAACAGCACCACAACCACCACACTGATACACAGAGTAGTCAGGGAGCTCTGGTAGGAGATTTCCACACTTTGGACAACGAACTAACCGAACTTTTGCTGGCCCTTCAGCCATTCTTGAGCCTCAAAAGCTAAAATCCAGAAACAAAAACACAATAAACCAAACTCAACCCAGACAAAAAACAAATAATCCAGAACAAGCCTCAAAAAAACTCAAAACAACTTACTTCAAGACAAACAAAATATCAATATTATGGGATTCTAAGAAAAACCAAAAAAAAGACAAAAGACTTCTATTTTTGAGGTTTATTGTTATCTCTTTTTGTGAGAACTTTGAGGTTTGTATAAAACATGTAACATTTTTCTTCATTTAGAAACAAACATGAAAAAAGACATCATAGAAACTGGGGGGGGGGGGGGGGGGGGGGGGGGGGGGGTGTTGTTTAAAACCTAAGAATCTGTGGTTCCCAATAAAAGTGAAAATTTGGAAGGGAGGGAGTAATTTGGACCGATTCCCGACAAGGTTGCTCGTAACTCTTTTTCCCGGGAAAGCAAGGGAAAATGTGAACGAGAAAAGGGGGATATGCGTGGTTGTTTGCTTGCAAAAATTGCTAGTACACGGTATCGTTTTTGACTTTCATGAGTTGTTTAATGTTAAAGCTGCTACGTCATTGACAGTGCATGCCATCACACGTCTGAAATAAGTAGCTGTTTAGTAACTTTAGTTTAGTGTGAGTTTGTTAATGTTGTGTTGAGTTATTTTTAAAATTGTTTTTTATTTAAAAATATATTAAAATATTTTTTATATTTTTATATTAATATATAAAATTACTGAAAAATATATATCAATCTAATGTTTTTTTAAATTAAATATCCTTTTAAAACACACTCAAATATAATCTCACTTAAGTTTTTTCTTTAACCCTTCTCCAATAAGAACATTCCAACAGTGTCCAAGTCCAGCAATAAAATATAGAGACAATTAAAAATTCATAAAGGCGTCGGAACGCTGGACTAATGTCATGGGGGGGGAAAAAAGATGATACATTAATTTTTTTTTTATTTTAAAGATTGATGAATTTAAATAATAATAATTTTTTAAAAGTTTTCCTTACATGATTTTAAATGATAACACAAGGAGTGTACTTATTTAGCAATCTGGAAAAGCCTCTAATGGTATTTTTTTTTTCTAATTTCTTAAAATTTCATTAATTCATTCCATGTTTTTTCTTAGAAATCATATGTCTTGAAATTTAAAATTTTGAATTTTTTTAATTATTTGATGAAATCAATAGCATGTTTGTCTTTACAGGGAAGTCTAGATCCAGATTCCTTAGTGGTATTATTCGTTATGAATTTCATTAATGGTTGGTATTATTTTAAAAAATAATTTGAGTGGGTATTTTGCAACGAATGACATTATTTATTTTGTAATTAATTAATAAAGGAAATGATTCAACAATTCCACGGGAAAATTTGGAGAACCTGGCTCGCAAGCTCCTGGATGGTGAATTGTGAAATTAACATTGCGTTTACTTGCAAGGGAAATTTCAGTTCTTCAAACTAGAAAAAGAAACGTGTTTTTCAATTACAAATGTTAATTGTTTTCTTGAAAACAAGTGTTCTTCTAAGTCACTAGATTTTTTGGAAAATTAAAAAACATCAGAATATTTTTTTAAAAAAAATTCTCTATTATAAAAATAAATTAAAGGTATTGTTTGCTCATCTATTATAGTTTATTCAAATAATATCCACATAAAATTGAGTGGGTATTTTGTAACGGAAATCATTATTTAGAAAAGGTTTTATTTTTATGAAACAAAGACTTTTTGCAAGCTAGGCAAAGTTGACTTGTCGGTCGAGAGATTAAGAAGAGACAAAACAGTATTCATAAGAATTTCAGAGGAGAGACATTGTCAACCCAGCACCATCTATTTCATGACTAGTTTATTTGTCCAAAGGCTTTGTCATGGTTTGAATTATTACTATTTTTAAATATAAAAAAATATTTAAATATTGTATAAAAATTTAAATTATATTAGAATTGAATCAATATAACTCAATCGATTTAATAAATTTAAAAATTATTTAGACAACCATTAAAAAATATAATTTAACTAAAAAAATTAAGATAATATTTTTCATATATATTTAAACGACAATGTATTAAATTAACTCAAGTCAACTTGAGTTAATTTGCTAAATTCATAACCTGCATCACAAGACCATAATATATAAAACAAATCAAAATAAATTATAAAATTTGATTCTCAATTAACTTAATATTTAATAATAAAATTTAAAAAAATTAATTAAAAAAACCTGAGTCTATAAGGTTACTCCGCTAAATCTGCAACACAATTCATAAGAATATAATAATCATATAGAAAACAAACTATAACAAATTATGAAATTTAATTTTTAATAAATTAAATATTAAATGATAATTTTTTTAAAAATAAAAATATTATTATAATGAATAGTATTAATGGGTTGATTACCATCTCTTTTTATAATTAATTGATAACATTTTGCTGTGGTTACATATTCGTTTTGGCTTGGCTTACGCAGACACTGATAGCCCACGGAGAAGACAAGGTCAAATAATTAACTGGAAACATTTTTTCCTCTTTTCTTCTCTTTCATATTTTATTTTTATACGATTTCAGCACCAAGTCTCTGAACCTTGTATAAACGCTTGAGGGGTAGTGAGAACATCGATCGCTGTTCTTTTTTAACAAATAAAAAGTCTGCAAGGGCTTGCTTGCAAATTAAGAAATATTTTAAAATGTGCAAGGAAAATATTGTTTTCTATAACACTGTTTACATACAAATTAATTTGGATTGCTATATTGATTTGTTTTTTTTTTATTATACCCTTATATACCCATATTAATAACCAATCAAAGCACATTTATTAACGAAGAGCAAGATTTGATGACAGGGGAATAATATGAAAAAAAGAAGAAGAAAAAAGATGGTTTTTCTAAACTTGGAGCTAAATATACACTTTAGTCATCTAACTCTTCAAATTATAAACTTCCAGTCTCTAATAATTTATGAAATTCAGTTTTAGTACTAAATTTTATTTTTCTTATTTTTTGGTTCTTAATTTGAGAGAAAAAAGATAAAGTGGTCGGATTCAGATGGTAGAGGAAGAAAATCTTAGTGAAGATCGATTCTGACCATAAAAACATGTGATTCTAGTGTTAATGGGTTCCTTTTGATAAGAAAAGTTTATACAAGGTGTCCCCCTCCCCTAAACTTGCTTGAAATGATATATCTGAATTTGAAAACAATTTTTATTTTGGGTTAATTATGAGTTTTAAAGCTAATTTTCGGGTTGTTAGAGTCTATTGATACATGTTTAGAAGGTGTTTAGGGTGTTTTTGTTTTTTTTTTTTCACGTCAAAATATGGTTGAAAACGGGTTTCTATTGGTCCAAAATAGACCGGCCTGATTTTCCATCGACCGGAGTTCATCGGAATCTAGGCAATGCATTACCTGATATTTTTTTTTTCAAAGCATTACAGGAGTGATCTGCACCTTAAGAAATTTTTTTATAAAACAAGGCCCAGACGCATGGGTTGCTCAAGAACTTTGGGCCTTTCTAGCTCGAAAGACTGGGTCTTTTTTGCTTTTTTCGTTTCTTTTCCATTACAATTGCATTTCTTTCTTGCATTATTTTTCAATATAATCATTTAATATTTGGTTGATTGTTGATTGAGCAATGCAATTTATTTTGGTTTGATTTTTATTTCCAGTTACTTTGATATTTTATTGGTTCATGATTTTATAAGTGTCTATTTTAGATAAAAATAAATTATATAAAAATATTGTTGAGCTCAATTGAGTTTGTAACTCGGGTCACGGATTTAGATGATTAGCTTTTGCTAGGTAAGGATTGGGCTTGATAATTTTTTTGTTATATAAATAATTCACAGTTTATTTAATTAGATATGCGTATAAACTTTTTTAATTTCACTTGATATTTATTTATTTATAAAAACATGCTGTAAAAATCTATGTATACATTTTTTTAAGAAAGAGAAAAACATCTGACCCGTAACGAATTTCAGGTTAAATAGTTAATCTATTACCAAACGCAATCCAAGAAAAAAAGAGGGTAGTCCATATGGTAGTATAACATAAACTTGTGTGTATCTTTTAATTGGGAAGGTGCCTTGGACTTTTTCCAACTTCCACCAAAATACATCGGCATCTCAATTCTTTATTGTGTCATAGTGAGGGGTGTTTGTTTTTGTGATTCAATTTATTTTTTAAATTGTTTTTTGGCTTGAAAAAAAACATTAAATTGATGTTTTTTTAATTATTTTATTAAATTTTTGATGTATTAATTTTAAAAATTAAAAAGAAATATATGAAAAAAACATCATTTTGATGTATTTTCAATTATAAAAGTGATATGAACCCGGTGGAAATAAAAATCCAAGAACCAACGGTTAAATTAACCTTTCATGAGAAAGTTAAATTCATACTTTTGACTGGGTTTGACACAATAATAACCTGTACTGAGACACCAAGACTACGGAAACAGAACCCCACCCGATGTTTATGAAGAAACGCGAACAAAAAGTATAAAAGACACCACAAAGTTTGATTAATTCTTCAATAAGTTAAAATAGTTCAATGAATAACCAAAACATGAGAATCCTCTTACAAACACATAATAAGATTATTAAAAAATCAAAGTCTTATATATATAATAAGTAAAAACATCATAAACCATGTTGGAAAGATAATAAAAGAGTTTTAAATAAAATTGAAAAAAAAATCTTATATCAACTAAGAAATTAATATAATTCGTGTGTAGTAGCTTCTGGATCTTATTGCAAGGCTGTTACGATATCAGATTAACCTAAAATTTTAACCCAATATAAAACAAGACTTCTAAAATTTTCTGGTGAAATTTCAACTCGATCCAACAATCTGATCAAATATCATGCATGTTAGCGTAAAACTATATAATAGAAGAAATAAACTCAAAACTGCCTCTAGTATTTTGAAACGATAAGAAAACCTTGCTAATGAGAAAATTCATAAGATAAAAGGAAACACAAGATACTGACATTGAAACTCTTGCAAAAATAATCTCAGTTGTTGTCACCTATGCTTTCCTTGTATGAAAAGTATTTCTTACTAAATAAGAGTCCATAAATCATAAAGAAATGAACAACAAAACCCTTACAATAATTTTTTACATGACTTTAAATATGTCGTTCTTTGGAAATCTTAAAATGTCTAGTTTTCATCTCAACTAGAATCGCAATAAATTTCTACTTGAAACTTCAAATATGACCCAAATAATATACATCGGTTTAGCTTGACTTATTTGCAACTTGTTAACCTAAATATTCAGAATCAACTCAATCAATTCCTCTTAAATCTTTTTAGTTTCTGACCTTATAAGAAGCCTAATTGATATTTTTAATAAATTCTTTAGTGATGCTCGTTGATTCACATAAAAAAATACCCTCCGCCGCATTACCAAACACACTAAAATTGAAATTTCTAGCAATTCGACGGTACCAACCCATGAATAGATAGAGTCAATGCATCACAACCATGTCAAAAATATAGCAGGGTTCATAAAAAAACTGGAGTTAATCAAAATTCATTGCATGCTTGAGTTCTTCCTGATGAAATAGATGGAAAGCTATAGATAATTATTTATCAATAAATTTAAAACCATGAACGATAAAGACCACTCAGTTGAATCGGTTTGTTCTCTTCATTAAAGGGCGGAAAAGAAGACTTTTTTCTTCTTCTAGGCGTTGAGATCTAAAGCAAGTTTTCATGTATTAAAGTTGCTCAAATCATTTATGCACAAACTGATAAATAAAAAAATACAGCTTTTTAATGAATTTGAATTCTAGATGGCAATGGGAAAAGGGAATTTACTTAAAAATAATCACCTACTTACATTTGAAAGAGAAACAAAAAAGCATTATAATGATAATAATAGGAGAAGCACCTGAAGAAAATAAAACGCGTCAAAGATAATATAACGATAACAATATAAGCTAGGCTGATTTTATGTTCAAATATATCTTTGAATTAATTTATACTTCACAAAATACAGCAAACAATTTTGATGAGTCAGTATTTTCAACTCCTATTATCGAGTCCAAGTAACTACAAGTCTATTAAATTGCCAGACCTATTATAGTTGGATTCAACCGCGAGCTGAATTCAAAATATTATGAGTTATCATATTCATTTTCTCTAAATTTGGTTACATGTCTAATCCAGTTAAACTTAAAAATTCATGTTAGAACCACAAGGTTCTATCTCCATATTATTTATATGAATTGTTCATGTCAAGGTCATCATCTCCAAACAAAAAAGAAAAAGAAAATAAATACATGAATATTTGATTAACCATTATCCCAACATCAAATAATTTATTACTTAAATATATAAGATTTTTTTGACATCATTAAATTTGATATTTAATGTTCACGAATATAGAATTTTTTGTGGTTATGTTATGGATAGAGAATTTCTATGTGATTGCCCTTCTTCCTATACCAATAAATTCTACTGGACGTAAAAATGATATATTAAAAGAATTTGTTGGGTCTTCCAGTATTAAAAGATTAATTGTCAAAACCCTCCCTTCAAGAGGTTTGAAAAACGCACATTGTACCTCAATAATAAGGTTATAATCAGCTTGAAAGTTTGAATATAAAATTCAAAGTCAATGAAATAATTAAAACTTTCTTTTATTAACACGGAGCCAACCTGTTGATGTTAGTATCTAAAAAGTTTAGGCATGACCCAGCAACTACTAAAAAAGGCCGTCCAATTAGCAACAGCAAACAGGAGATAAAAGAAGTTTCTGAGTTTTTGCATCACAACCTCCTTTTTATTTGGAAAAAAATAAAAATGATGCTTCTTATATATTTTATGGTTTAATATGTTAATATTAAAAAAATATCATTTTAATATATCTTTAATTAAAAATACTCTTAAAAACCTCCATGGATACCGTGAGTGCACAGCACAGTCAAACGTGGTTAAAATCCCAGATGGGGCCCAAATCCAGTTGTTTGCCAGTTTTAATCACAGTTGACCTGGCAATTTGTGGCTACTATCCTCTTGGGTCAACTCCTCAACTGATGGCTACAACATAACCATGGTAATGTGAGGCCAATAAAATCATTTCATAGTTGGTCTTGAACCAGATCCAGAGTCTCGACTAGGCTCAAACCTAGAGAGACTTGTTGGGCTAAAAAACACCACAAGAATCTTTATATTCGATAGGATGTCAATAGATACACGTAGTTTATATTCTATTTAGTAAAAAATCTAGATCTTTATAAATTATACATTGGATTTCAAATATCCAACGTATATTTATTATTAATTATTCATTAATAAAAAATAAAATAGTTAGACTAAGTTTATCTAGCAATTTCATTCGTCGAGATATTTAACCATCACTAAATTAATGGTATCGAGGAAAGGGTGATATTGTTAAATGTGAATTACTTTGGAGCAAGATTGACAAAATTTAAAGATTTGAAACTCTATTAATAATGAGGGAATACATAGGGTTTCCCAGATGTTCTTACATTTAGCAGCATGGTCTCTAACCTTCCGCACTCAATTGGCATCCATTGAAATACTGAGGGGGGAAATGAAATAAAAAGATATTGCCGATCATCATCAGTATGAATTTGTTCTTTTCTCTTCTCTTTTATGTAAGCAAAGAAAGGAAGATGAGAAGAGTAGTTACAAATTAATCTCCCTGCTCTTCAGGGATAGACTAATGATTTCCTAGTCAGATCGTGAAACCTGACATTATTTTCTTAACATTTACAGCTCTTTTCGTATACAATGATCCAGCAGGGGTGCATGAACAGTAAAATCCATCACCAGGTTTTGTAGATGCCTTTATCACTCCTTTCCTTGATCGTTGTTCTCTTCCAGGAGAAAACCCTTATTATCTTAAATAAAGCTCCTTCCTGCTTGACCTCAAGACTCTTTTCTTGATCTCTTGGCATGCTTGAATACTGGATGACATGCCTGCCTTCCTTTCTAAATCCAAATGGAGTCGGCAAGGCCAAGCTGTGCCTGTCAATGACATGACCAAGTGAAGCTATTTCATATGAATCATACAAGGGACTCCCACAGTCCCACACGTTAACAGCTGCTCGCCCTGCCTCTCTTTTCTCCTCCATTTTCTTCCTGCTTTTGATCATGTTATAGATTCCTGGAGGGTCCTTGATTTGTGCTAATCTTAAAGACCTCCCATGATATTATTTTAGCTCTGATATTATACAATTTGTCGGGGACCATTTATGTCATGATTAAATATGTCTTAAAAGACATCTTAGAAGATTGATAGCCAAGCACATGAAGCACTAGATGAGATTGTGATATTGCTATTAGAGGAGTTAGTCAAACAGGAATTGGAAGCCCAGAACCAGATCCTTACGTTAACGCGAAGAAGTAATTCTGTTCATCATCTAAAAAGGAGGCCACCCACCAATTCATGAGTGTTCTTGTTGTAGCTTTTTACCTAAAATGAGAGACTGCCTAATTATGATTTGAGAATTTGTTAGGTGAAGATAATTTTCTAGTACTGATTGGGCTGGTTACGGGATCTAGAATTGGAGCTCAGGATTTTGATATAATTATTCAAAATCCCTACTTCTTGATTAATGAACATATTGTTGTTTTTTTTTTTTTTTCATTTAAATATGGTTATGGTTATTTCCTACTATCTAAGATTGTGGAAAAAAAACCCTCACTGACTTGACCAATATTTAATTAGTTAATCAAGTATACAATAATATTGGCGAACCATCTTGCTATGCTTAGCCTCGATATATATGACTCCAGAATATCGTTCCCATTCAAGAACAACCATTTATAAGAGTTAGAGCTGAACCTGTACTAAAAGAGAAGACCTAGGTTTCATATTCCTTCCTTGCAATATTTCAAATCGATCCTTGTTCTTTCTCTGATGGTTTTATGGTAAGCCAGGGTTAGGGTCTTCGGTTACAGACTACCTTAGTGTTGGACCCGATACTATTCCATCCTTCCTTTTGGTAACACAAAATAATATTGAAAATTGTAATATAAAATATTCAGAAAACATATCTGAGTTTTGTACGTGTCAATCCTCTCTGTTTTGAAGCTACAAATCGCCCAATATCTATCAAGAAAATATCTTTTGACTTTCATCATAAAAAAATCAAGAGGGAAGTGCAGGTCTTCTGCTTGAATGGATAGCAAGTATTTGACATTGGCAATCCACAAATATTGTCGCCCTGAAACTTCAAATTACCCATTACTTGTCTCATAATCGATATTGACGTTACGGCAACTCAAGAACAAAAAAGCTGATCTCCAGTCAGCTATATCAATAATCATAATTTTGATCAAATTCAAGATGTTGGTTAAATTAAAAGCTAAGAATCACTTAAGCCAAGTATATCAGATGGTAAAAACCTTTTAATTTTTTTTTGTTATAATATTTTCAGGTGGTTTTCACTCATTAAAACTGGAGCAAATCATTCATACCCACATTATCATATTTATAGATTTTTTTTCCATCTATTCGAAGTTGATTATTAATCAGGGGAGATCACTTGAGATGTTTTGACTGTGTTTTATATTTTATAGCACACGGAATATTTTAAAAATAATTAAAATTTGTATCATCTTGCTAGACCTAATTAAAGCTTGGTACACACAAAATTTCCGAGTTGACGAGGTTGTCGTGATCAGTCATCTCCTAGGAAGATGGTAGCGTATGAAATGACTTGATTTGATTTCTCCGAAAGCCTCGCAGACAGAATGATTATATAAGACCCGCTCGGCCTCCAAAATAGTACAAAGTGATCCTAAAGCAACACACCAACACTACAACAAGAGCATGGTACGTATATTATCTTCTTTTTTTCTTAAAAAAAATATATGATAAGATGATAAGAAAACCATATTATATGCATGCATCAGTGAAATATTATCTTCTTTTTTTCTTTTAAAAAAATATATGATAAGATGATAAGAAAACCATATTATATATGCATGCATCATTGAAATTATATTATCTTCTTTTTTTCTTAAAAAAAAAATATGATAAGATGATGAGAAAACCGTATTACATATGCATGCATCAGTGAAATATTATCTTCTTTTTTTCTTAAAAAAAATATATGATAAGATAATAAGAAAACCATATTATATGCATGCATTAGTGAAATTTTGTGCAAGTCCTCTGTCTAGGAGCTGGATATAACCATACAAGTCAAACCTTGGCATTTTTTCCATTTTAGGTGAAAAGGCATCCAAAAAAATGCTATAAACTTATTTTTCCTTGAAAAAGTTAGCCATATTTTCCCATCTAATTGCTTTTAGAAGGAAAAAAACTCCCTCCTTTTTTTTTTTAATGTAAATGGGATTATAGTTAGCCAATGAGTTTTTTTTTTTTTTTTTTAAGGTTCCTAGCGAGTCTAATGGTAAGTGAACCGAGAAATAATGGGTTATTAATGCATCCTGTCACCTTACTCTCAATTTAGTCTTAATTAGTCTCTATACTATTTATTATTCTAATATCATCCCCTACATCCAATTTTAGTCCTCGTTTCGTCATCTCATCGAATTGTCATTAGAGATCACGTCAAATCCCACTACTTGGTACACTCAATAATGTGGCATTGACGTCAATTTGTCAAGAATACATCACAAGTTAATTACAATTTTAACATCATCTCTAGTAATAATAATAATGGAAAGGAAAAACACACGAGGCTCGTAGCTCAGTGGTCTTGGCAGGATTTGTCCTGCTTGAGTGCCTGGTTTGAGCTCTCGTGTGTACCCAGCACTTGAGGGTTTAACTGCTGTGGTCAATTCGTGTGACTTGTTTCGCCCCCGTCCCGGGTTCGATCCTTTATGTGTACGCCTGTCACCCTCGCGGTGTCTTACCTGTTCCTGGGCTTGCAGGATGTCCAGCGGGCCGTGGGGAATAGTCGTGGTGCGCGTAAGCTGGCCCGGACACCCCACGTAAATAATAAAAAAAAAATAGAAAGGAAAATCAACAAGTACAAAAAAAAAAAAATCATCGACTTTTAATAAACTTAATATTATCATGCTGAATTTCATATATGATCATCAAGTTTTTTTTTTCATCAAATTTTAAATAAACACTCCATACTTAATTTTAGTAAAATCATAAAATATTTTGATTTGAAGTTGACAACTTAAAAAACAAATTTAGGATATATTTGAGACTGTGTTAGATGTTACTTTTTAAAATATTTTTTGATTGAAAATATATTAAAATAATATATATATTTTTATTCTTTATACCAGCACATCAAAACAATTTAAAAATAAAAAAAATTTAAAGCTAAAACAAATTTAAAAAAATTTAAATTTTTTTAAAAACATAATTAAGTTACAATACCAAACATGACTTTATTTTAACACATCTCAACCATTAACATGAGACAATATTTGAACCTATAAAAAATAAAGAGGTTACCAAGTTTATATAAGATTAAGAGAAAAAATAATGAATGTACCATTGACCCAAAAATAATAAAAATTAAATATTATTTTAAAAGATATGATTATTTTACTGTGTAAGATTTTACTGTTTATCCTCTCACGCATTACTAAGAATGAGCAGTGCAAATTTTTGTGTTTAGACTTTTTATCCCAACGATTTAGTTGTAATTGAAGACCTCTTGATTTTGAATTCTTATGAAAAAGTGTGATTGAAAGAAGAGAAATCGGGATAAAAAATACGCCAAACATAGATGGCATGCCATAAGTCTCACAAAAGATGCACTATGGTCATTGGACTTTAAAAATTACACAAGTTATACAATTTCAGTATTTCAATATTTTTCCAATATAATTTTGGTATAAAAATTTATTTTTGTTATTTTTGAGTCTTTGACTGAGAAAGGAGAGAGGGAGGTTGCTGAATTTCGATAGTAGAGAGAAAAAATTGTTGTTGACATCAATTTAAACCACTAAAAAGGACGATATTTATGTCAAATAGTTTCATTAATGAGGGGGTTCATATTAAGAGTTTTTTTAACTTTAAAGTTCATGAAAAAACAGGTCTAAGCTTGGGTTGATTTTGATTTTTTGAGCGGTTTTTTTTAAGCCATAGATAGGTTTTTCATGGTTCATACAGTGTTTTATAGGTTTTTTGGGTCAAAAACAGATTTTTGGATAAAAAACTTAATTCGTAATTTTTCAACCACCATACTTGCCGGAATCTGAGCAAATCAAACAACATGTTGTCTAATTTTTTATTGGCAGATGCCCCCTTTGAAAATAAATAAATTAAAGGCCTAATCACAAGGGGCTTTCAGGGTAGGCCCGCGTGGGAGTCCTGACAAAATGGCCAGGCGAGCTGGCCTAACTTGTCAGTGCCAACAACGCCTGACCTTTACTTATTTTTTCTAATTCTATTTTTAGATTAATGATTATTTTTTTATGGTTTTTTCTCTAAAGTTTTTTAATTTATATTTAAATCAATATCTTTTTTATTTTGTTTTATTTTGTTTGAAGAGTCTCTTTTATATGATTATTGTTTTTTAGCTACATATTTAAATTTGAAGAGTTTTTCTGAAATATATATATATTTTTTGTTGGATGAATTTTATTTTTTAAAATAAAAAAATATTTTCAAATAATGCTTCTAATATTCATGATGTTTTTTTTTTCGATAAATTTAATTTATGTCTCTATTTTTATTATCGTTTGCTTAAATAAAAAATTATTTTAATAAATAAGTTTAGCAAATACAAGCGAGTGAATATCTTGTTTTTTGAGATTAAATATTTCTACATCTATCTCTTAATTTTTAAAATTTTATTTTCAGGTATCATTAATACCTTCTTATTTATTTATATGCATAGTCTTTAATTTATTTAATTATATATATACATAAAAAAATTTATTTGAATTTAAAATTTTTTAAATTATAAAAAAACATTGAATAAAATTATATATATAATTTTTTTTATAAAAAATAAAAATATTTCATCCGCGGCACGATTACATTAACCAGTAATAATGAAAGGTCGTAGTAGCAATGTTCACTTATAAATAGAACATTAGTTTCCCTCGTCTCGTCTCGTCTCCTCTCTCACTCAAAACAGTCGCCTCCATCTTTCTCTCTCTCCTTCTCTAATAGCAAATGCAGGCTGATTAAACCCTCACCAAATTGATCAATATCAATAATCACACTAGTCAACGCTGTAATTTTGATCACTTTTCTAGGGTTCGGGTGATGGCATCAGAGGATGTGAAAGCAAGCGAGTCTGCTGTTTCTACGATCGTGAATCTCGCAGAAGAGGCTAAACTTGCTCGTGAAGGCGTTAAAGCACCGGGAACTGCCCTTCTTAATATCTGCAAGTCCCTTTTCGCTGGTGGTGTTGCCGGTGGAGTGTGAGTTCTTTTTATTTACTATGTTTTTAGTGTTCTATTGATTATTTTATTTAGGATTCAAACTTTTTTCTTGGGTGGAAGTGACTGTGATTTTAATTAATTCCTGGATAAAATTGATTTTTTTTAGTTAAGAAATGATTGTTGTTTACTATAAATTTCGTGAGAGAATTGATGGGTTCTTTTTGAGTTTATAACGTATTGTTGTTTTTTTAAAAATATATATATTTTAAAATATATTAAAATTATTTTTTTAAAAAATTATTTTTAAAATCAGTATTTTTAATTTTTTTTTAAAATACTTTTAAACATAAAAATAAACAGTATCATAGAGTAATAAGGCTGTAAAGGGACTGTTTCTTTTTTTCTTTTTTAGTAACTGTTATGGTTTGCCTTTTTTTTTCCTCCATGAAAAGAAAAAAATAGTGCTTTTTTGTTGTGGATTAAAATATGTATAAATTTAGACTTTAAAGATAAAAGGTTTCCTGTTTTGAAATTTTTTTTTTCTCGGAAAGGTAAAGGTCTGACTTTTCATATGAAATGTCGGGTTTTTTATATTATGACGGGCTTGTGAAAATGTTAATATTGAGCGTTCATTGGTGGTCTGTTGGATATTAGCGGGAACTGCTGAGGTGTATAACTAAGGTGTGATTTTATGTATAGCCAATGAAGTCCATGGTTTCTTGATATTTTTACTTCCTTGTTTCGGTATCACTTGTTTGTTGATCGGAATCGTTCAATTACTGAGAAGTAACTTAGTTATACAAATATTAGTGCAAAAGAAACCTGGTTTTGGCATCACAGAATCATTTACTTTGTTGTCAAATGAGAAAATTTTAGTATATCGTTAATTTTCTTAACTGTTAAACCGGGTTTAGATTGACTTTGGTCTATGGTGGTGAGTTTTGGGCCATGGATGGTGAATAAACGACAGCATATATGTAAAATAACAACTTTAGCATAGATAAGAGACTACACAGAAATGATTTAATGAAAAAATGACTGCATCCATGTGAAAATAGAGGTGGCAGCCATTGAAGATAAGTTAAGGAATGGTTGTCTAATATTTATTATCATTCAGTGTGATTGAGGATGTTCCAATTTATTAATTAGCACAACTGTCTCGATATTACATGGCTAATAGCTATCATCACTAGACATTAGCAACTGAATTTTCATCTTTTGTCACACGCACACTTGGGTGAGCATTTTCCATACTGAAGACATTATATGCGCTATTGTTTCAGGTCACGTACAGCTGTTGCTCCCTTAGAAAGACTAAAAATTCTATTGCAGGTAGTTTTTGCTTTAATTATTTGGCCATTTAGTTCTGACTTTCTGTATCATGGACAATTACATTGCATGCTGAATTTTATATTAATTTTAGAATTTCTCCATAAGCATTCTGCATGTATGACTCCTGTTTAACTAGAGTGAATTTACTTTTGAAACATGCAGGTTCAAAATCCTCACAGTATAAAATACAATGGAACGATTCAGGGTTTGAAATACATATGGAGAACTGAGGGCTTAAGAGGGATGTTTAAAGGAAACGGCACTAATTGTGCTCGAATTGTCCCAAATTCAGCAGTCAAGTTCTTTAGTTACGAGGAAGCATCCAAGTATGTTTTGGTGTTTCATTCTCTTTAATTTACTATCTATCAGCTTCCAGCAACATTCATTCCTACATATTAGTCTGGCTACATAAATTTTCTGTGTTTTGCTCTTTTTTTCTGTAAACAGGGGAATATTATGGTTTTATAGGCGGCAAACTGGAAACGGTATGGCCATCCCTCTTTTTTGTTCTATATGCTACTCTATTATATTTGTGAACTTCGTTTACTGTTGAAGTCCATTTTCTATTTTCTGACCTTTCATCACTTTTACATGGAATTCTTATCCTTTATTTCTGTTTGGTGAGGGTGGTGTCAATTTATGCATGCATTATTACGTGTCATCATTTTTGCACATGCACAGAATATGATCATCAAATTGAGTTGTACTGAACTCTGGGATTATCTTTAGCAAAGCTATTTTTGGCTTTCAAATTATAGCCATTGAGCTTAATGGATTTCTAGCTTGACAAGCACCACATTTTAGTTTCCCTCTTGCAGATGATGCACAGCTTACTCCTCTTTTACGTCTTGGAGCTGGTGCATGTGCTGGAATTATTGCCATGTCAGCAACTTACCCAATGGACATGGTTCGTGGTCGGCTAACTGTCCAGGTGCTGTGATCTATACGTACTCTTTGTGAACATGTGAAACCCCCTAGTCATCGTACCATTGATGACTTAAGATTGTCCATATGAATACTTGCAGACAGACAAGTCTACTCACCAGTATAGAGGAATCGCTCATGCTCTCTCAACAGTCCTTAAGGAGGAAGGTCCCCGGGCTTTATACAAAGGCTGGCTGCCTTCTGTAATA
Source organism: Populus simonii (assembly GCA_007827005.2). Classification (NCBI taxonomy): domain Eukaryota; kingdom Viridiplantae; phylum Streptophyta; class Magnoliopsida; order Malpighiales; family Salicaceae; genus Populus; species Populus simonii. The sequence continues at coordinate 16,405,730 of CM017466.2, read as the reverse complement.
GGAGTTGTAAGTGAATGGCTTGGTTTCTATTGCTTTCATCAGTCCTTGATTGTGCATCTGCACCATGGATGTCTATGTTCTTATGCATGGATGTCTAAGTTATCATCAGCATTGGAGTTTGCATTTCCTTCATTAGGTCATACCTATTCTTCAATGAAATACTAAGCCAAAATTTCTTTTTCAATCCTCATATATGCCGTTAGTGAATTATCTGTGTGCTTGCTTAATCTAATGACCTGAAGTATGACGTTTACAGATACCATATGTGGGTCTGAACTTTGCTGTTTATGAATCTTTAAAAGACTGGTTGCTCAAAACGAAACCGTTTGGACTAGTTGAGGACAATGAATTGGGTGTGGCGACAAGGCTTGCATGTGGGGCTGCTGCTGGAACTTTTGGCCAGACAGTTGCTTATCCTCTCGATGTAATCCGACGAAGAATGCAGATGGTTGGCTGGAAGGATGCTGCTTCAGTTGTCACTGGTGATGGGAGGGGCAAAACAGCCCTTGAATATACTGGTATGGTTGATGCCTTCAGGAAAACAGTTCGTCATGAGGGATTTGGAGCATTGTACAAGGGTTTGGTCCCCAATTCAGTGAAGGTCAGTGTAGTAACTTAGTTTTGATCATCTTACTTGGATTCCCGTGTTACTTTATCATTATCGTCTAAGGAGATCTTTTTGTTTTTTCCTTTTGCAGGTGGTCCCTTCGATAGCAATTGCTTTTGTGACATACGAGATGGTGAAGGACGTTCTTCGAGTTGAGACGAGGATATCTGACTGAACTAATGAGAGGAATAAATTATCCGACTTGCAAGGGAAATGAAAGGAAATACAAGGAGAGGGTCAGTTTTCGGGGATTATCTTACTTCGAGGTAGCGGGGAAGTTTAGAAGTTTATTTTTAGATAGTGTGATAGATACTATGAAATGATTTATTTTTTAAAGTAATTTTTTTATTTATAAATATATTAAAATAATATATATATTTTAAAATTTATTTTTAACATTAATATAAAAAATAATTTTAAATAATTTTTAAATTTTTTTTGAGAACGTGTAGTTATTCTTGTTCTCAAACATGCTTTTAGAGGGTGTTTGAGAGTGGTAGTGATTGTTTTTCAAAGTGTTTTTTTATTTAGAAATGCATTAAAATATAATATATATATATTAAAAAAATTATTTTTGATAATAGCACATTAAAATAATCTCAAAATACTAAAACAATATTAATTTTTTTTTTTTTAAAAAAAAAAAGTTAATTCGATGAAACTTGTTTCAAGGATGAAGTCAAGTCCATGTTGCCCTTATAAGTATGGGCTCTTTCAAAGCTCCGGGTAAGGATGATTTCAAACCTATTTTCTTTAAAACCTATTGAGAAGTGATGAGTGATGATGTGTGGAAGCTTGTTCATAAAGCTACCGAGAATGAGAATTTTAATAGGGATATCGCAGAAACTCTCGTGGTTTTCATTCCTAAATAGGAGAGGCCAACCAATTTTAAACACTTCGGTCCAGTTAGTCTATATAGTGTTATCTACATGCTAATTACAAAAGTTCTAATGAATAGGCTACATCCTTATCTTGATGATCTCATTAGTCCTCTTTAGAGCAATTTTATTCTGGGTCATAGTACTTCTGATAATGCTTTGATTGACCAGGGGGTAATGCACTATATACACAGGACCATAAATAAACATGGAGCTTTAGCTGCAAAAGTCTATCTAGAGAAAGCTTATGACAGAGTTAATTAGGACTTTCTTCAGACTACTTTTGAGCAGTTTGGCTTTCCAACAACTATTGTTAATCTAATTATATTATGTGTTTGGGCATCTTCCCTCACTTTTTTTTAGAATGGTTTGAAGCTGCCATCACTCATTTATAATCATGGGTTGCGTTAAGATGACCCTCTTTCTTCTTATTTATTTGTTTTGTGTATGAAGAAATTAGCCTACCTGATTAGCAAGAAGGTTTTAGATAAGTCCTGACACCTTATGAACATCTCACACCTTTTCTTTACAAATGACGCTATGTTATTTACAAAAGCCAGCAAGGCTTAAATACATGCCCTCGCTAGTGTTCTCACTAGCTTTTGTATTGTGTAAAGATTAAAAGTTAATTTGGAGAAATCTCGAGTCATGTGCTTTAGAAATGTTGGCAGGTAGCTCAAACGTGAGCTTTACCAGCTCTCTACAATGAAGTTTGCTAGTAACCTGGGTAAGTATCTTGGCTTCCCAGTGATGCAGGGAACAGTTAAAAAAAATATCTTATTTCAACTTCATCCTGGAGAGGATTCAATCAAAGTTGGCATCTTGGAATAGTTGATTGTTGAACAGGGTAGAGAGGGTCATTCTTGCTAGATCAATGATTAGTACTATCCCCATATAATATATGCAGACGTTATGGCTTCCTCAGGCTATTTGAAATGGTATTGACAAAATCATTAGAAACTTTATTTGGAGCAGGTCTAATATAGGGCACAGTTTTAATTTTATAAATTGGAATACTATTTCACACCCGAGGAAATTTTAAGGGGTTAGAAATCAGAGAATCAAGGCTAGCTAATATTGTTTTGCTAGGCAAGCTAGTATGACAGATTCGTAGTGATGGGGGGAAACAATGGGTTTACATTCTGAAGCATAAATACTCGAGGCATACTCACTTTTTGCAAAGATCAGCACCTATTTTAATGCATCTATCACATGGAGAGCTATTCATAAAGCCTTCATTCTATTACATGATGGGTTCTCATATAAGGTTGGTAGAGGGGAGCTCTCCTTTTGGTTTGACTAGTGGATAGATATTGGCCTTATTAGTGGGAAAATTGATATGGTACACATCAGTGATTCAGACTTGAGAATCAAAGATTTGTGGCTTGCCGGTACTTGGAATTTCAACAACTTGGTGATGGTGCTGCCTGACTTTGTGAAACACCTCATTATGACAATCCATATTGCCTCCACTCCTTGTCCAGCTGACATGGTGATTTGAGGAATGAATGATACATGTTTCTATACACCTCTAAACCAACATTTCTTTGGTTACTGAACAAATCAAAGACACTGCTTGTTAATTCTATTTGGCCTTGGGTTTGGAAATTAAAGGCGCTTGAGAAAAAAAAAAATGCATGATGCTTCTGTTACCGTATATGTATACAATTAGGACTCTTAATATTAACTATCAAAGATTATCTTATCATAGACTCCTTGTATAGCAAAATAACCTTCTATGTAGACTTCTTGTATGGCAAAGTAACCTGCAATGTATAAGAGGCGGCTTTATGCCGAGTGCAGGAAAAGGAGAACATTCTGCAAAGTTAATAAATTGATTAACTCTCTTGGTACTCTGTTTTTGGCTTGAATATATTAACATGGTATCAGAGCTTCTTCCAAATCCTTGCTTGCCTCTGTCTTGAATTTTTCTTTGGCCTTTGCTATAGTTGCCTTACTCATCTTGGACCCATCTTTTTCATATTACTCCTGGTGGAAAGTTTGCAGGCGAGAGAGAAGGAGTGGTTGTTGGATCTTTAATTTCCAACTTTGTGTTATTCTTGTTTTCTTTGCTGTTATTCTTCACAATTCTTGGTTTCAAAATCTGCAAATCTGTTGTGCTTTTCTGGTGTTATTCTTGGCAGCTTCAGATCTTCCTTCTTTGGTGGTGTTCTTGGTATTTTCAGAATCATTCTTCTTCGTTTCAGATATTGGGTTTCTAGTGCAACTTTTGGCTGTTTCAGATCTTGGTTTTTTACTGCTATTCTCAGCAACTCTTGGCTTCAGAATCTGGTGTGTATCCCTCTTCCATTGCGCACTAATTCCCTCTCAGTTTCAGTTTCAAAATCTATTTCTTTTCAGCTTTATCATGTCTTCGGATAAGCTAGACTTGTTCCATATCCGTCTTAATGGGAAAAATTATTCTGCTTGGGAGTTTCAATTTCAATTATTCGTCAAAGGGAAAGAACTGTGAGGGCATATTAATGGGAGTAATCCTGCACCTACAGATGTCGATGCTTTGTCTAGATGGGAAATCATGGATGCTCGGGTTATGACTTGGATCCTTAGCTCAATAGAACCTCATCTTGTTCTCAATTTGAGGCCTTATAAAACTGTTGTTGCTATGTGGAATTATCTAAATAAGGTTTATAATCAGGATAACACAGCTCGACGTTTTTAATTAGAGTATGAGATGGCTAACTTCACACAAGGAAGTCTCTCTATTGAGGAATACTTTTCCGGTTTTCAAAATCTTTGGGCTAATTATTCAGATATTGTTTATGCTAATGTTCCTACTGCAGCTCTCTCTGCTGTTCAAGCAGTGCACGACACAAGCAAGAGAGATCAATTCTTGATGAAGCTCCGTTCTGATTTTGAAACTGCACGCTCTAATTTGATGAATCGTCATCCTGTACCATCTTTAGATGCCTGTTTTAGTGAACTTCTTCGTGAGGAGCAGCGTATCATAACTCAGGCGGCTATGGAACATAGGGCAAATGTTAGTGCACCTGTTTCTGTGGCTTATGCAGCACAGGGGAGAAATAAAGGTAGAAATATGCATGTTGTCCAATGTTTTAGTTGTAAAGGTTTTGGTCATATTGCTCGGGATTGCCCCAAGAAATTCTGCAACTACTGTAAGAAACATGGTCATATCATCTCTGCTTGTCCCATTCGACCTGAAAGGAAACAAGGAACTGCTTATCATGCCTCTATTGGTGCCTCTGGTTCTGCTGCATTGCCTATTGCCTCACCTGTTGTTCCTATTCCTACTCCTACAGGCTTAGCAAACCCGAATACACTCACTTCTGAAATGGTATAACAAATGATCATTTCTGCTCTTGGGTTCTCAGGTAATCATAAACTTCTTTTTAAGCCATGGTATTTAGACTCTGGTGCCTCCAACCACATGACCAATATTACCGTTTCTCTTTCCAATGTCAGAAATTATGATGGAAATCTGAAAATTAGTACTGCTGATGGCAGTTCTTTGCCTATCAGTGCTGTTGGTGATCTTTCTCCTTCTTTAACTGATGTTTTTGTGTCTCCTGACCTCTCCACAAATCTTATTTCTGTTGGTCAATTGGTTGATAATAATTGTGATGTTCATTTCTCCCATTCTGGTTGTGTTGTACAAGATCAAGCGTCAGGGAAGATGATCGCGAAGGGGCCTAAAGTGGGACGAATCTTTCCTCTTCATATTTCTCATTCCACCAGTATTTCTAGTTTTCCTTTACTTTCCTTTGCATGTAATTTTATTGGTTCTGAAAATAAAAGATGGCATAAACGTCTAGGCCATCCAAACTCTGATGTACTTTGCACTTTGATTAATTCTGGATTATTGGGACATAAAACATGTTCTTCTCTTGATCTTTCTTTTGATTGTACATCATGCAAACTTGGCAAAAGTAAAGTTTTACCTTTTCCTCATCATGCCTCTCGTGCCTTCAAATGTTTTGATATTATTCATAGTGATGCTTGGGGGATTGCACCTGTTGTTTCTCATGCTCATTACAAATACTTTGTTACTTTCATTGATGACTTTAGTCGTTTTACGTGGGTTTACTTTCTCCGAGCTAAAGCTGAAGTTTTTTTGGTTTTTAAGCGATTTCTTGCACTTCTTGAAACTCAATTTTCTGCCAGCATCAAAGTCTTGCGCTTTGATTCTGGTGGTGAATACATGTCTAATGAGTTTCAAGCCTTTCTTCAAAGCAAAGGAATCATCTCTCAACGTTCTTGTCCTTCGACACCACAACAAAATGGTGTAGCTGAGAGAAAAAATCGTCACCTTCTTGATGTAGTAAGAACTCTTTTACTTGAATCATCTATTCCTCCTCGTTTTTGGTGTGAAGCTCTTTCTACTTCAGTTCATTTGATTAATCGTTTACCTTCTCCTACATTAAATAATGTTTCCCCTTTCTTTAAGTTATTTGGTCATTCTCCTTTATATTCTGATTTTCGTACATTTGGTTGTGTTTGTTTTGTGCATCTTCCTGCTCATGAACGACATAAACTTATTGCTCAATCTGTTAAGTGTGTTTTTCTTGGTTATGCTATCCCTCAAAAGGGTTATGTTTGTTATGATCCTCATGCTTGTCGTATACGGGTTTCTAGGAATGTGATTTTCTTTGAAAATCAATATTTCTTTCCATCTCATGTTGAATTGCCATCTGCATCTTTACCTCTTTTGCCTAGTTTTTCTGATTCCACAACAATGGTGGAAAGGTTTAGACCTGGTTTTGTTTATGAAAGACGTCGTCGACATGAGTCTGATTCCACTTCTCTTGTGCCCCTTTCCGATCTTGACCCGGTGCCTGATTCTGCTCCTATTTCTACCACTCTTCGTCGGTCTACTCGTCTTTCTCGACCCCCTGATTGGTATGGATTTTTCACTCCTGTCTCTCTTGTCACTACTTTATCCACTATTTCCATTCCCTCTTGTTACAAACAGGCCATGAAACATACATGTTGGCAAAATGCAATGCAAGCAGAACTTCAAGCACTTGAGGAGAATCAAACTTGGGATATTGTTCCTTGTCCTTCTACAGTCAAACCTATTGGGAGTAAATGGGTCTTCTCTGTAAAACTACGTTCTGATGGGTCTTTAGAACGTTACAAAGCTCGCCTCGTAGCTCTGGGTAACAAGCAGGAATATGGGGTTGACTATGAGGAGACATTTTCTCCTGTTGCCAAAATGACCACGGTTCGAACCATCTTAGCTATTGCCGCTTCACAGTCATGGCAACTGCATCAAATGGATGTGAAGAATGCCTTTCTTCATGGTGATCTCCATGAAGAGATTTACATGAAGCTCCCCTCTGGTATGATTACTTCTTCTCCTCACAATGTCTGTAAACTAAGACGTTCTTTGTATGGACTCAAACAGGCTCCCCGAGCTTGGTTTGAGAATTTTCGCAGTACAATTCTTTCATTCAGTTTTCTACAAAGTCAGTATGATCCTTCTCTCTTCTTCCACATATCTGTGTTAGGTATAGTCCTTCTCTTGGTTTATGTGGATGATATTATCATTACTGGCACTGACTGTGGTTTGATTACTAAGCTTCAGCAGCAATTACATGCAACTTTCCATATGAAAGATCTTGGCCAGCTCACATACTTCTTAGGATTAGAAGTTCATCACCGACCCAATGGTATTTTCGTGAATCAGCATAAGTATATTCAAGATCTTATCACCTTAGCTGGTTTGGAGGACACTTTTTCTGTTGATACTCCTATGGAAGTAAATGTCAAATACAGAAAAGATGAAGGGGACTTACTAGATGATCCTACTTTCTATAGGAGCCTGGTTGGAAGTCTTATATACTTGACCACTACTCGACCTGATATATCCTATGATGTCCATCAGGTCAGTCAGTTTATGTCTTCTCCTCGGCATCTCCATCTTGCTGCAGTTCGACGCATCATCCGCTATCTTCGAGGCTCACCTAATCGTGGGTTGTTCTTCCCTACCGGCTCCTCTCTTCAACTTGTTGCCTATAGTGATGCTGATTGGGCTGGGTGTCCGGATACACGTCGATCTACTACGGGTTGGTGTATGTTTTTAGGTAATGCCTTAATTTCTTGGAAATGTAAGAAACAAGATCGTGTTTCTAAATCCTCCACTGAGGCTGAGTATCGTGCCATGTCTACTGCTTGTTCTGAAATTGTATGGCTGCGTGGTCTTCTCGAAGAGCTTGGGTTTCCTCAGGTCACCTCTACCCCACTTCATGCTGATAATACTGGTGCTATTCAGATTGCCACCAATCCTGTTTTCCATGAACGCACCAAACATATTGAGGTTGATTGTCATTCTATTCGTAACACCTTGGAAAATCAGGTGATATCTCTTCCTCACATATCTTCCGATCTCCAAATAGCTGATGTCTTCACTAAAGCTATGACTCGACAGCGACATCAATTTCTTATTGGCAAATTGTTGTTGGTTGACTTACCAGCATCAATTTGAGGGGGGATGTTACCGTATATGTATACAATTAGGACTCTTAATATTAACTATCAAAGATTATCTTATCATAGACTCCTTGTATAGCAAAATAACCTTCTATGTAGACTTCTTGTATGGCAAAGTAACCTGCAATGTATAAGAGGCGGCTTTATGCCGAGTGCAGGAAAAGGAGAACATTCTGCAAAGTTAATAAATTGATTAACTCTCTTGGTACTCTGTTTTTGGCTTGAATATATTAACAGCTTCGGCAGATTGTCTATGATAGTTTTTCCACAAACATGCTTAGATACATAAGGAACATTGCTAACTCTTCCATTAGTGGCTGCTATAACCAGGAGGAGGAGACTACTTTGCATTGCTTGCTCGCTTTCTAGGGACATGTGGAAAAAGTTGGGTTTTGTTAATGCTCATGATTTTTGGAACTCTCGTGTGGTTCTGGTGTAGAGATATTGGTCTTCCAACGAGTCTTTCATTTTTCTTTTGGGTATATGATGGATCTGGAGGTGCAAGAACATCATTTGATATGTCTTGCTTATATGTTAAGGGAAGCTAACTAATGTGCTGATTTCTTGGCTAAGCAAGAAGCTCAAAATTTATCAGAGTTTTGCATCCGAGAATACTCACCTTCAAGATTAAATGCCCTCATGCTTAGAGATTCCATGAGTTCTTGAGTTTAGTTTGTTCTTATTTTTCCATTGTACCTAAAAAAATAAAAATTTTACCGGACCCTAATTTCATGGTGGCTAGGGGTCATTGGTGAAGACATTGACAAGAATTGTTTTTTCACCATGGTACATCTTTTCTTTCTTTTTCACGGGACAGATTGTCAAATACCTTTCATGCAACATGGCATTACTTGAAGAGCTAGCCGGAAGCTGTGAGTTGGGCAATATAAAGCCAAGGTAAGTACGGATAAGATTTATTAGTTTTGGGTTTTACATGTTAATTTTCAATTTTTTGTTCGATGTCGTTTTATATAACATATTTTTCATTTACTGAAAAAGAATTTGCTCTTTCTCCATAAAAAAGTTCTTCCAATAATTTTGGAATTTAATATTTTCCAAAAAACACGTATAATATTTTTGTGTTTACAAGCCAAAGTCTTAACATAAAAAAAAATTCATATCTATGTTTTTAATTATTTTTATATATTTTCAAATCTGAGGTGGTCATTACACGTAACACTCCTCTTGACAAAAATATGATAGAAGGATAAAAAAAACCTTTGACAAAACAAAAGTAAATGTAGACTCTATTATGCACAAGAGAGTACATTTCATGGAAAGACAAGAACACAGAGGCAAAACTTATCATTAATCCCTCAATCCAGTGCTCTTACCTTTATATGTTGAATTCATGTTCCAGTTCACATAATACAAGGGCTAATGAGAAAGGCTAGTTGCCGAAAGGAAACTTAGGTTTTACGAGAGATGACGATATAGCTATTGTTTTCAGCAAAATCAAGGGGGCAACATAAATTCTGTATAATGTAACTGACTAACAAATATTTTAAAAACAATCATCAATAGGATATTCTTATCAACAAAACTTTCTGAATTAAAAAAAAAAATTAAGAAATGAAAAGCAACCCATCACAATGAAAAACCCAAATGAATATACTGTAATGAGAAATGCTATTGAGGGCTCCTAAGATGCCCTCTGGCCTCTAATGGGCATTTTTGAGAGCATCTCCCTGAGATAATCATAGCGACTTTGGTGATATTCAATCCATATGCATAGCTGCCTTATTGCTTCCCTCTTCTCCTCTCCGAGGTCTAATATCCCCTCATCCTTTTCTTTCATCATCGTCTCCAATGCTACAACCTTTTTCTCCAGTTGGTTGATAGCTTTGGTCAAATTCTCCTTCTCCACTCCTTCCTTGCTCACCTTGACCTCTAATTGCTCAACCTTCTCCTTTAATGCCGATTCACATTCTTTTATATCTTGTAGCTGCACAACTAAATTACCTGCTTCCTTTCTCAATTTTTTGTTTTCATTATTTGTGTCCACAAACCAATTCTTCGCAATCAGAATCTCCTTTGAAACTACCAAAATACAGTTCTCATACCTGTTACAATCTTCTTCAAACTTCATGGTCAAAGCATCCAGTCCTAACAATGAATTGTTTACTTTTTCTGAGATATCTGCAACCATACTGTGATAAGCTTCATTATTTGCGGTGGTTATCCCAGACAATACAGCAACCCTTTCTTCAAGCACTCTCTGTTCTTGTTGATACTTCTCTTCCGCTTTTCTAAAGGTGTCTTCATTCTCTGTTAGTAATTGTTCCGTGACACGGAGCTTCTGGTTTGACAGCCGGAGCTTAACTTCTATATTTCGCACATTCTCGACCAAGGTGTTAAGTTCATCTCCTTTTACTTCAAGATCTCTCTTCAGGTCCTCAATCATTTCTTCCAACTGCTCTACCATCTGATCTCTAGAACCCAAATGCTTTTGGAATTCTTCTGCCATGTCTTGAACTTTCCTTTCTGCTACTGCAAGACTCAACTTGCACTCCTGAAACCAGCCTTCAACTTGCTTATGCTCCTCATTTAGCTTTTTGTGTGCCTCCTCCTGTTCATCCAGCATTCTCCGATGCTCTGCAATCTGGCTCATGAGCTCAGATTTCTGATTTTCCATTTCGGTTAGGTTTTCTGAAAATTCTTCCTTCTCTTTTTCAAGCTGCAATTGCATTTGGTTTTTCTCAGTCTGCAAAGAATCCAATTCCTGATGCAGATTGTTGACCTGTTCCGTTAAAGCCATTATCTGAGCAGAAGCTTCAATCTCCCCATTTGTATGTCTCTCCTGGAGGGCAGATAACTCAAACTCTCTCTCTGTTTGTGTTTTTTCCATTTCAAGGATCTTTTCTTGTAATCTCACCATTTCCTCTCCCAATCGCTCCCTTTCCTTGGTTTCAGTACTTATTTGCTCCCCAAGATCAGTTTTCTGGTTGCACAGAGTCTCCACCTCTAGTTCCAGATCATTGATTTGTGCTGAGCAACTTTCTTTTTCTGCCAGGACTCTTTGTTGATCTTCAGTCTTGCTTACTATCTCCTCTTTCAAATTTTCTATCAGAATTCGATATTCTGAAATTTCTAGAGTTTTATTCTCGAGTTGCACTTCAAGTTCAACTTTCTGGCTGTGTAGAGACTCCAGTTGTTGTTGTAACAAGTTGACCTGATCAATAAGCCCCTCAACTCGAGTCGATGCTTCATTACCTCTACTTACCATCTGTTCCTCCAATTCTGCTTTCTGGGCATGAATAGATTTGAAGTCTGCTAGCAGAGTATCGACCTGCACTGTCAAACTCTCTGTTCTAGAGAATGATTCATTATAATTTTCCTCGAGTTTCTTCATGAGAGCAGAAAGTTCATCCCCTCTCACTTTTGACATCATTTCAAGTTCCAAAATCTGGGCTTCTAATCCCTGATTCTGTTCTCCCAGTTGCTTTGCTTCAGCCACCTTGCTTTCAATCTGCACCTCAAGATCTCTATTCCGGGCTTGCGATGATTCCAGCTCCAGCTCCAGACCTCTTACTTGTACCTCCAATCCATTTATCCGAGTTGATGATTCATTCCCATGTGTCTCGTGCATCTCTGCAAGAGATGAGTACTCCCTTTCCCTGTCACCCAATTTATCCTTTAAGTGACCTGATTCACCCACGAGTCCATCAATTGTGCTTTGTGCCTGCTCCATCTCATTTGAGATTTCAGATAATTTCAAGGTAAGAGAATCATTCTCCTTCTTGGTGACACTCAGATTATGGGTAAATTCTGCAACTTGATGTTCTGCAGATTCCAGCTGTTGCTTCATGATAGAAAGTTCTGCTTTAAGAGCTTCTAGTTCTTGCCCTGTGGTAGCTTTTTCTTCTTGCAGCTGATCAGTCAAGATTCTTAAGTCTTCTCCAATCTTCTCACTCTCTTCAATGCTTCTCATGGCAGCCTCTCTCTCCAAAATCATGCCATCTTTCTCTTTGTTCAGTTCCTCCAGTCTTTGATTCAGTTCTGCTTCTATCACGCCAGCAGAATCTAGTTTTTGCTTCAGTTCCCCATTCTCAGCCAAAAGTCGTGCTTTACCAGTGTCTGAGCTTTCAACTTCGAGCTTCAAATTTCTGATGACCTCCTCTTCTTCTTGAATCTTGATCAAAGCTGTCTCATATTCCAACGTCAAAGCTTCTCTGATCTTCTCACTCTCTTCAATGCTTCTCATGGCAGCCTCTCTCTCCAAAATCATGCCATCTTTCTCTTTGTTCAGTTCCTCCAGTCTTTGATTCAGTTCTGCTTCTATCAAGCCAGCAGCATCTAGTTTTTGCTTCAGTTCCCCACTCTCAGCCAAAAGTCGGGCTTTATCAGTGTCTGAGCTTTCAGCTTCAAGCTTCAAATTTCTGATGACCTCCTCTTCTTCTTGAATCTTGATCAAAGCTGTCTCATATTCCAACCTCAAAGCTTCTCTGATCTTCTCACTCTCTTCAATGCTTCTCATGGCAGCCTCTCTCTCCAAAATCATGCCATCTTTCTCTTTGTTCAGTTCCTCCAGTCTTTGATTCAGTTCTGCTTCTATCATGCCAGCAGCATCTAGTTTTTGCTTCAGTTCCCCATTCTCAGCCAAAAGTCGGGTTTTATCAGTGTCTGAGCTTTCAGCTTCAAGTTTCAAATTTCTGATGACCTCCTCTTCTTCTTGAATCTTGATCAAAGCTGTCTCATATTCCAACGTCAAAGCTTCTCTGATCTTCTCACTCTCTTCAATGCTTCTCATGGCAGCCTCTCTCTCCAAAATCAGGCTATCTTTCTCTTTGTTCAGTTCCTCCAGTCTTTGATTCAGTTCTGCTTCTATCACGCCAGCAGCATCTAGTTTTCGCTTCAGTCCCCCACTCTCAGCCAAAAGTCGTGCTTTATCAGTGTTTGAGCTTTCAGCTTCAAGCTTCAAATTTCTGATGACCTCCTCTTCTTCTTGAATCTTGATCAAAGCTGTCTCATATTCTAACTTCAAAGCTTCTCTGATCTTCTCACTCTCTTCAATGCTTCTCATGGCAGTCTCTTTCTCCAAAATCAGGCTATTTTTCTCTTTTTTCAGTTCCTCCAGTCTTTGATTCAGTTCTGCTTCTATCATGCCAGCAGAATCTAGTTTTTGCTTCAGTTCCCCATTCTCAGCCAAAAGCCGTGCTTTATCAGTGTCTGAACTTTCAGCTTTAAGCTTCAAATTTCTGATGACCTCCTCTTCTTCTTGAATCTTGATCAAAGCTGTCTCATATTCCAACTTCAAAGTTTCTCTGATCTTCTCACTCTCTTCAATGCTTCTCATGGCAGCCTCTCTCTCCAAAATCAGGCTATCTTTCTCTTTGTTCAGTTCCTCCAGTCTTTGATTCAGTTCTGCTTCTATCACGCCAGCAGCATCTAGTTTTCGCTTCAGTCCCCCACTCTCAGCCAAAAGTCGTGCTTTATCAGTGTTTGAGCTTTCAGCTTCAAGCTTCAAATTTCTGATGACCTCCTCTTCTTCTTGAATCTTGATCAAAGCTGTCTCATATTCTAACTTCAAAGCTTCTCTGATCTTCTCACTCTCTTCAATGCTTCTCATGGCAGTCTCTTTCTCCAAAATCAGGCTATTTTTCTCTTTTTTCAGTTCCTCCAGTCTTTGATTCAGTTCTGCTTCTATCATGCCAGCAGAATCTAGTTTTTGCTTCAGTTCCCCATTCTCAGCCAAAAGCCGTGCTTTATCAGTGTCTGAACTTTCAGCTTCAAGCTTCAAATTTCTGATGACCTCCTCTTCTTCTTGAATCTTGATCAAAGCTGTCGCATATTCTAACTTCAAAGCTTCTCTGATCTTCTCACTCTCTTCAATGCTTCTCATGGCAGCCTCTTTCTCCAAAATCAGGCTATCTTTCTCTTTGTTCAGTTCCTCCAGTCTTTGATTCAGTTCTGCTTTTATCACGCCAGCAGAATCTAGTTTTTGCTTCAGTTCTCCATTCTCAATCAAAAGTTGTGCTTTGCCAGCATCTGATCGTTCAACTTCAAGCCTCAAATTTCTGATGATTTCTTCTGCTTCTTGTATCTTGTTCAAAGCTGTTTGATGTTCCCACTTTAAAGCATCCCTTTCCTCACTTGTAGCTCTCAACTTACTCCTCAGTTCAGCAACGTCTAGATTCGCCGCTTCAAGTTCTTGCTTTATGCCATCTGTTATCTTTTCACTTTCAAAACGACCATTTTTACTGCCTTTGTGCTTAGAAGAATCATCAGATTCTGAGTCTGAGCTAGATGAAGATGAGGTATCTTTTCCATGTTTGCCATTAACTTTCTCTCTCAGCTCTCCCTTCAGATGATCATATTGTCCATAGAGCAAATGATACTGTTTCTGGACATCCTCAATTAGCTCAAGAAGAGGCTCTTTTTTGGAGTTTTCTACTGAGAGGCCATCTCGTTCTTCAAGATCTTCCTCTTTGATAAGCTTCAAGATCCTTTTTACCTTGTCATCAATTTCTGAGCAGGAAAGGTCTTAAAGTTAAATATTGACCAAAGTTACAATGGAAAAGATGAGCTTAAGGCACAAAACTATTAATAAGTCTGCAGAGACAACTCAAAATGTGCTGTGAGAAAGGTGAAAAAATTCATTTTTTCCAGTTTTCATAATGCCATTTCACCACCTCCAAAATTACTGGTACAGAAAATCACCTGTTTTAGTTTCTTTTAGCTGTTCATCTTTCTCCGGATCAATGTGAGTTCCAATGAAGGATTTTAATGATTCACGGAAATCGTGCTTTTTCTTTGTCATCCTCTTTAAATTTTCAATCTGACTTTCCTTGGCAGCTATATGTTCAGAAATGCATTCTCCATCTTCTGTTCGAAATTATAAAATCTGCATATCAGGATTTTGATAATTAAACACAATAAGATTCCAGCTGCTTATTAATAGTTTACCAAAATTGAACATGCGTATAAGCAGTTAAATGACGTGGGTTAGCCATGAGAAGATAAATGATCAGCAAGTGGCTTGCAAGATCAGTCATTTGAAGCGAACACCACACAAATGAAATCATTCAAGCAGAAAGTTAGAGATCTTATTGAACTATTCAAACAACACTTACCAGGCTCTATTTGTGAAATACATCAATCAGTAAAGAAATTGACTTTGACCTATTCTACGCTAATAATATAACTTCGGCAGACAGCCTGCAGCTCATGGTTATACAAATGTCCCAACATCAATAAAATTCTCACCATCATCCTAGAAACAGGATAATAGCTCCAATTTGATGTTAACTTTGACGAAATTTGAAATGCAGAATCAGATGTTGATAGTGAAATGAAAATCAATCCAGTTTGAATTAATAAAATCTGAGTATTTCTTTGATACACTTAAAAGGCTATATCTGTATGAGATGGGAGTTAAAGACTGTTTTGAAAGTATAGCTGTTAAACTGGATATGACCAGTCCCTACTAAAACTCAGCTATTAAAAGGCAAATTATAAAATGATCCCAAACACCCACTAACATCATCGTTTCATTAGGTAAAATCAAACACAGATAAAAACCCATGTCACATTTGGATTCCCAATCACAACCAAGCAAATAAAGTTGCGTATCCTCACTAAAAACCATATTTCAGATCCACCCATTTCCAAAATCCCATGTTCTTTTCACTGTAACAAGTCCCACTAAAAGAGCCATTTTTTCAAAACCATGGACCCAACACACCAATAAACTTCCCCTTCTTAAAAGACCATTTTTCAACTAAAAATGGATAATTAAACAGCCAAACATGTCATTACAGATCTGGCACCACCTCATAACCACTAATAAGGAATCAAATCAAAGCACCCCAGAAGAAGTAGAAGCCAAATGAGAATTCTTGCAAGAGTAGAAAATGACAGCTTAATATTGTTAAAAGTGAGCTGTTCTTTTTGGTATTTTCTTTTTCCAGTAATATAACACGTTACTCCTCAAACATAATTAAAACTGATTTAAGATTCAGATTAAAATCCACTTTCAAAGCTTGAAACTATTTTTCCACCATAGAAACCTACAAACGGCATAAAGTTAAATTAAAGAAAATCTTCTTTTTTTGCTTACCAGGAAATTTCCTTTGCTTTCACTTTCAATCTTCCCTGGTAAGCTTAGCTCACGCTTGCCAAAAAAATCCAAGATTTGAACTAAAAAACAAGAAGAAAGAAAAAATTAAACTAAACAATTAACCAGAGAGATTTCCAGCTAAAAAATACAATCAATCTTCAAAAAAAAAAATTAACCGAACTAGAAAAAATCATGATCGTAAGTGATTACTTTTAATCAGACTAACAAAAACCTTAACCAACACAGTCAATAAAAATATTAAAATCAAGAAACTAAACAAATAAACCACCAAACAAGCAGGAAACGATCAACATATGCTAATCAATCAGCAATTAACTATTTAGTCCACTAGAAACGAACTTCAAATTATAAAAAACAACAACTTGATCGACCAAAAAACTAGCTAAAAATAATTTTAAAAAAATCAAGAAAAGATGGAGTAACATAAGCAAATGAAGTTAAAAGGCTGAAATTCCTAGTTAAGCATAAATTAGGTGCAAAAAATTCTGAGATTGATCAAGATCATGATCAAGAATTAATTACCTGTAATTTCAGCTCGGAAGAAACTTAAGAAAAACGAAACGCTCTAAAATTTGAAACTGAAGAGAGAGAGACTGAGAGAGAGTTTGAAAACGACCGGTACACCATTTTCTTGCTTTTCAATTTGAGGGGGAGGATGGAATCTTTGGAACCTTCTCTCTTGATCTAATCATCCTCGTACTTTACTTTTTATTACAATAAAGCCACTGAGATGTCATTGAATGTGAAGAGAAATATCGTGAGTTTTTGCTGCGGAAAACGGGAGATTTTATTTTCTCGGAAATAAAGAAATGATTGGTAGTTTGTGGGGCCCATTTGTATGAGTTGTTTCCCGCGCCTAGGTGGATATCTTGTCTGGATTTGAGTTTTTTTTCACTGTGCTCGTGCATGTATAATCTCCACCAATCATGCCTTTTTTGAACGGTTCACGTGGCTTTTAATTTCGAGTGGAGAGAAAAATAGGAAAATCATTTCTCAGTCACCAAATTTCATTAAACCAATAATACTCAATATATAGCCTTCGTGATGGCATAAGTAAATGACAATTATACCCATCTTCACAAAGATGTCCTTTCTATTTATCTGAATAGAAATAGAGAAAAAAAAAAGATATTCTTTAATTCAATGGATATGATTTATTTTTTAAATAATTTCAAATTTGTTATTAACTCTCAATTTTATTTAGATATAATGAATTATACTTTTTAATATTATAAACCTTATCTTATTTAATTTTCTCTTTATTATCATCTATAATCTCTTATCTCCACATATTATCTTGTTTTCATATTTTCTTTAGCAAATACCCAAATTATTTTCTCTTATAAAATTAAATGTTGATTTATATATATTTTTTCTTGTTTCCTTCTTTCCTTTCCCTTTCCATTTCATTCAGTTACCATCTTCAACTATTAAGCTAAACTCTTATAATTGGTCATGATATTTTTTTTTAATTAATGTGGGTGTTCAAACCAGTTTGTACGCATCTCGACTAATCTCATGAGCCCTGAAGTTAATGACCATATAAACCTCCAGTGGCCATCATATTAACAACCACGGGGCTTGGACTTGAGACTACAAAAAAAGTAAATCTCTTGATCCCAAACTTTTATCATTGTACTACCTATTAGATGGTTATTTATTTTTATTGGTATTGGCTATTAATGATTTTCTCTGGCTTTAAAAAGGATGAGTAGTAAATCCTAATATTTCTAAATGGAAATCTACACTTGAAATAGAAAAAATATTATTATTATTATTATTATTTTCTTTCTTTATTATTGTTTTTCTTTCTGTTTTGTACTAAACAAGGCTACTATAGAAAAAATAAATATTATGATAGGAAAATTAAAGATAACAATAAAGAGGAGATAATTATTAAAAAAATAGAAAATAGAAATAGAAATATAATGAATAGTGAGATATCAACAAAAAGGAAATCTACACTTGACAAAATATTTACACGATTCTAGATGATCCCTTTTGCATAATAAAGAACATTAATATTAAAAAAAAACATATTCTTGGTGGCTAGTTATTCACTTATTCTTTGTTTTTGCAATTTATTTTTAAAATATTTTTTACATGAAAAAAATATTAAATTGATAATTTTTTATTTGTTTATGATTTTGATGTATTAATATCAAAAATTAAAAATATTATTTTAATATATTTTTAATTAAAAAATATTATACAACAGCTTACCAAACACAAACAAATACTCCTTTTGTGTTAAATCACAACCTTTGCCGCTTTGTTGTTAACCAACCAAACTCGTGACTTGTATTATTAAAGATTAGGATAACCTCATAGAAAGTAAAAGTAAATTAAAACAAATTATGAAGTATAATTCTTAATTAACCCAATAATCTGAGTTAATTAGGTTAACCAACCAAATTTGTAATCCTATTCATGAGATCGAAATAACCTCATAGAAAATAAACTAAAACAAATCATGAAATCTAATTTTTAATTGACCAAACATTGAAAGATGAAACTAAAAAAAAAATTAATTAAAAAATATTTAAAAAAACTAAAGTTAAGCGTGTTAACCTATCAAATTCATAACGAAGGTCATAATATTGAGATAACTTAATAGAAATTAAATTGAAATAAATTATCAAGTATAAATATTTAAATTTAATGTCAAAAAGATAAGATTGATAATTGAAAAAAAAATCTAAAAAGAAAAGAAAAGAAATCACATATCACTATGCAAGGAGGGGAACAGTGAATTCCTCTCCTCAATTAATATTTGTTATAATTTTTCTTTTTCTTATTTGATAATTTATCTGTGTTTCAGCTAAAAACCTATCTTTCATATGTTGGAGAATAGTGCGATCATGAGCAAACTTTATCATCCTAATTCTATCTAATGAAATTGAACTATTTTATCTAACAAAACTAGGTATAAGATGTCAGTAGACATGTGCAGCTCTTTTAAAAAAAAGTTTTTTAGCAGAGATGGTTGTTTGACACCATGTGCAATCTCCATGAGAAGAAAAGGTTGAACGAATCAGCAAAAAGCAAAACAGGCTAGAAAGAAAGACGATGCCATATTTGATTATTGAACAAATATTGGAACTAGTTTACAAGCTGTTTGTTTAATGAAAGAATTAATGTTGTTAAAACCAGAATAACAGCATTAATAAACAAAAGAAGAAAATGTCTGCAAATCTCTTCTAAGCCACTCTCTTGATATGAACAGTCTTCTTTGATATTGCTTCTCGGAGATGATCATAGCGGCTGCGATGGTAATCGACCAAGATACAAAGCTGCCTTATGGCCTCCCTCTTCTCCTCACTAACACCCAGAAAAATATCTTCATTGTGTTTTACCTGCTGCTCTAAATATACTACCTTTCTCTCAAGCTGACTAACAGAATTCAGCTTTTCTCCTCCTTCCTTGCTCAGCTTTGCTTCCAGTTTCCACACCTTTTCTCTTAGCAAGAGCTCCTTCTCGTCTTTGCCATTCAGTTGCAATGTCAAACTATCCACGTTATGTTTCAGCTTTTTTATCTCATCCTTTGTTTCTGTGATCCATCTCTTCGCAAACTGAAGCTCGTTTGAGATTCGGCAAATGGGGTCTGAGAGAATTTCATTGTCCTCGTAGAATTTATTGAGCATTGTTTCCGCTCCTGAAAATACCTCTCCTGCATCCAATAACATCTCCCTTATCTTCCTCAATTCAGCTTCAAATGCTGTTGTTTTTTCATTAAGCTCTATGTTTTCTTGATCAAGTCTGTCTTTCATCTTCTTGTAGCCATCTTTGGTTTCAGCATGAATTTGTTCGGCAACTAAAATCCTCTGATACAAGATTCGAATATGATTTTCCATTTTCATGTGGAAGATCCCTGCTAGTTCTTCTATCTTCCTTTCTAAAGATTGAGGATTTGTCCTTGGGGAATCCAGCGACCGATATTTTGGAGAATCCAATGACCGATATTTTGGAGAATCCAGCAAATGATGTCTGACTACTTTAGTCTCCTCAGTTAGCTTTTTTATAGTATCCTCCTTGTCTTTCAGGATTTTCTGCTGCTCTTCAATCTTGCTCGTTAAATTGTGAACTTCATTTTCCATCTGAAACTGGATTTGCATAACATCTCGCCTTAGTCTCTCGTTTTGTGTCTCCAATAAACTCTTCTCACTCAGCAAGGAATCCAAATCCTGTTGTAAGCTAAAAACCTGTGATTTCAAGGCCATAATCTGAGTAGAAGCTTCATTCTCTCTGCTCTCATATTCTTTCTGACAAGGAGAAAAGGAATCCCCTCTATCTAATAAGATCCCCTCCAGTTCTAATAATCTAGAGTGCATCCTCTCCCCTTCTTCTCGCAACTGATCTGTCTCTTGGTTCTTACTTCTTATCAGCTCTTCCAGCCTGTTCTTTTGGTTTCGGATAGAGTTCGCTTCTAGTTCCAGGTCCTCTCTTTGCACAAGAAAGGTTTCTTTCTCTTTTAGCAGTTCCTGTTCAGTTATAGCCTTCTTTGCTATTTCACCTTCCAAAGTCTCTGTCCGGAGCAGGTTTTCCGCAACTTCTTTGGTTTTCATGTTCAGTTGAGCTTCCAGTTGAGATTTCTCACCTCGAAAGGAGTCCAATTCCTTCTGCAAAATATTAATTCGGTTCTTTAAGCCCTTGGCTTGAGCTGATACTTCCTTCCGCTTACTTGCTTCCAGTTTAGCATTCTGAGAACGTAAAGAAACCATCTCCAATTGCAGATTGTTGACCTGTGCCATTAGATCTTCAATTCTAGATGTGAAATTCTTCTCACCATCCTTCAGTTGCTTCTGGATTGTAGATATCTCATCCCCTTTCTCTTTTGACATCAGTTCAAGTTCCGAAACACGTGAAAGCAGCTGTGAGTTTTTCTCTTGAAGATGTTTAGCTTCAGCTGCTTTGTTTTCAATCTGTGCCTCGAAATCTTTCTTCAGGGTGTACAAGGAATCCATCTCAGTTTTCAGTGTAGCTAACTGTCCCTCCAGCTCCTTTATCTGAGCTGATGCTTGACTGTCATGAAGCTCATGTACCTTCACAAGAGCTGAAAGTTCCCTATTTTGCTTGTTGACGGTGTCTGCTTCTTGTAATTCTGCGCTGTATTTGGTGCGTAAAGCTTCGTTTTCGGCAGTAGCAGAGGTCAACCTATGCTTCAGCCCAGTTACTTCTAAGCTTGCAGCATCAAGTTCCCCAGCAGTGCCGTCTGATGCTTCAAGATGCATATCTATGATGAGGCTACTGGCTATGTCTGGAGAATAATACTCTGAATCGGAGAAGGATGAAGAGGAAGAACTTTCCTTCTCTTTCCTGCCTGGAGCCTTGTTCCCCATCTCTGCTCTGAGATAATCATATTGTGCGTAGAGAGATTGGTACTGTTTGTGAAAATCCTCGACAAGTTCAACAAGTTCTGATCTTTTCTTTGAATCTTCCGGGATCTTACCCTTCTTGGCTGGGCCATTATTCTGTATAAGCTTCAAGATCTTTCCCACTTTATGTTCAATGTCTGCAAATTAAATAAGACGAAAATATGGAATTCAATATCTAAACCTTCAACAACTGGCTATAACTAGTATATCTGCACTCTATTCTTTAAAGCAGGAAACTAAACATCTTTGGGAATGAAACCACAAAGCTCAAGATTCTATGAACAACAGATAACTGGTGAGAAGTATAAGGAAAGGCCTGTTAAGAAATGTACTCAAACTTCAGCAATTCTTGTGAGATTCAAATTGTAATATTTTTGCACAATTGCCTTCAGTCTAAACTCTAAATAGAGAGCCAAATGCTGACATAACTGGTAAAACGAAGATATTCAGTTTTAGCAGAAAATTTCTCTCTTGAACTTGGACGCTTATAGATACTGAAAATGCGTTCTTTTGGCCTCAGTTCTTGAGTATCATAACCTGCAGTAGTACAGATTTTAGGAAATTTGAGTTTGTACATAAGAGATACTGCACCTCTTTTAGTCTCTTTCATTTGTTCGATGTTTTCAGGATCTTCATGGCTGCCTACGAACTCCATCACCTTCGGAACGCCGCTTGATTTATAATCGGGAATTTACAGCCAACTCAAACAAATTAATGAAATGCACTCTTCATCTGAAGCATATCAGCTGAAGATCCTATACGATAAAAGGCATAACCACCACCATCATCCATTGAAATAAAAGAAGCAGTGCTGGTTGCATTATGAAATTCAATATCCATGTGTTGAAGAATGAAACGTGCACACAACTTATTAAACCCTCATTAATTTCTGAAAAGATCATTCACAGTTCAGTATATGTGCATGGAATTGCGGTAGAATGTATTTATTTCGTTGCCTTGAGTCTAAGGTTCCTTGATATTAATTTAAAAGAAAAGAGGGTGTTGAATCTAAAACCTGGAGAAGCTTAGTCAGGAATTGCAGCAGACCAATTGACATTAGCCATAGATAAATTAATGTTATCAGATAATTTTGATTTCTCTAACCCTCTACATCAAGCATAGAGGGCTTCGATCCACACTTGACTATGACAAACATGGTCCACCGAGAAAACAATACTTCCAGTCGACATAAAATGAGTGAATTACATCTCTAGACGTGGAATGTTGGTCAGCAAAATATTATACTGTCAATTTCATAGGGCCACCAGTCCCCTGACATTTTGAAACTCGTTACTCAAATTACTATTTTATGCTTTCACACACAGACACACACACCTGGGATCCACCACAAAATAAACCATTTTATTACATTGTTTATATGTAATAGAATTTAGGCAATGTGAGCTTAAACAAGATGAAAGTGACAAACAGTTTAGATGTGAAGATTTTTTTAATATTGAAAATAAGAATTTTGCAGGAGGTTTCATTGGTTAAAGTAGTGTTGTTTGTAATAATTATTTTTTAAAGTGATTTTTATTTAAAAATATATTAAAATAATATTTTTTAAAATTTATTTTTAATATAACGTATTAAAACAATCTAAAAATATAAAAAAATTAAATCTAAAATGAATTTTAAAATTTTTAAAAACAATACACCATCTAAACGGGTTTGCGCAGATCGTTAGCACCTCAGCTTGTATCTTAGGCTACATGAGTTTGAACTCTCCTTGTGCCCTCGACGGCTATGCCCTCTCTTTTATCAAAGGAGAAGGAGAAGGAGAAGAAAGAGGCATTGTTCCATTAAAACCAATCAAGAAGACAAGCAAATTATTAGATAAATGGATCTAATGATCTAGCAATCAATCAAACCCAAAGATGGATGCAATAAAGACAAAAAAAACACACCCAGATGGGAAGATTTGAGACTTTTAGGTGTTATTATTCTTTTCATGTTCCTGTCCCTTTTTTGTGGATTAAAAAAATGGCATCCTTTCTTTTCAATCATTTTGTATTTCCCTGGAAACCAATTGAACTGTAAGAAGAAAAAAGAAAATACCTGTGATGGGAAGGGGATTTTTTGACTGCAGATCTGAATCCAACACGAGTCAAAAAGTTAAATGTCATTGAGCAAGAGATTAAGCCAAAAAATAAAAGGTAAACAAAGAAGAAAATTTGTACATGACTTCTTTTTAATTCCCCTTTTTTGTCCTTGCCACTTGCCAGGAGAAGGAAATTTTGGCGCTTCTTTTGAAACTAATACCCTTCGATTCTTATTTTATTACAATTCAAACCAACGAAAACACCGCGAATTCTCGCCGTGTCATCAAAACAAGCTATCGCGATATTTGTTTCTTCTGCGGTGCAAATTATTTGGCACCAAGAATCTACCGATAAGTGTGCCTCTTCCCACCCTTTGGAAAATTTACTCTTTTCTTAAAATTATTAAAGAAATGTTTTCACTGTTTAAAATTATATATATATATATATATATATATATATATATATATATTGTAACTTATAACCTAGCTAATAAGATACTGTTTTTTCTTGTGATTTTTTAAGTTGTAACCTGGCCTGGAGCATGTTAAAATTCAAAGAATCACAAGGGCGTAGAAATAACAATTTAAAGCAAAATTTAGTTAATTTTGCATTTAAGAATAAAGAGAGTCTTCATGTATAACTTATACCCAAACTAGTTTGGTTTTTATCAAAAAAATAATAATAATAATAACCAAATTAATTTTTTTTTTTTTAAATCAAAACCAGTTCAAACCTACCAGTTTCAGTTCAGTTTGATTTTTTAAAACAAATACCAGTTCAAACCGGTTTGGCTCGGTTTTTTCTGGGTTTTTTTCTGTTTGAGTTCGGTTCGGTTTGGTTTTTTTGGTTTCAGGCTTATAAAACTGAAACCGAACAGGTTGGTTTTTTCAAAATTTTAATCAGTTTAATCGGTTTTTTTTCACGCTTCGTTTTTTCAGTTTTTTTTTTTTATTTTCTTGGTTTAATCGGTTTTTCGGTTTTTTTGCTAACTCCTAACACAAACATTGAAAAATGTATATCAAAACCAAAAAAAGCCATGCATTGTTGTTTCTATGAGTTATTTAAAAGTCATGGAGCATACCAAAAACAGTCGGAGCATAGCAAGTAGTAAGAGAAGGTGGAGCATAGCTAATATCCATGGTTTAGTAGCTCATACAAAAGAAATAAACATGCAAGATCGAGGTTCTTGAATGCGGAAGATGCTGGAAAGCAAATGAGCCTACAAGAAGGTATTGACAGCGAAAAAAGCCTTACAAGAAGGCATATGAATAATTGTGAAGATCGAAGGGCAAATCAGTTTTTTATAAAAGGTTAAGCCATAAGCTCTTAATGTCTAGAAAAGTAAGCAAAGTTGAGCAAAGTGAGAGCAGGCCATGGTTAGCAACAATTTGTGTGCAAATTAGAAGAGAAGATTTGCGGGAGCATCATAAAAAGCACAAATTATGAATCAATTAAAAAATGCAAATGAAAGAGTACTTCTTTACAGGAATAAACAATAGCAGAAATAATATAATGAAGCTGAAAAGGAGATGAACCGAGCCTAAGTGGCGGTGAGTCTCGCTGCTTTTTTGTATGAAGGTATTGTTATTTTTTGTTAATTTTATTTTTAAATATTGAATTAATTAAAAATTAAATTTTATAATTTATTTTGATTTGTTTTTTATAAGATTATCTTGGTTTTATAACTCGCACGTCTTTTGCGGTTTAACTTGAGTAGACTTAGGTCGTTTCATCATTTCTTATTTTTAGATTGATTTTTTTTTCAATTTCAACTTTCAACAATGAGTTTATTAAAAATTGAGTTTCATAATTTGTTTTGATTTACTTTATACAAGGTTATCATATTCATAACCTTAGTCACAGGTTTGAAAAAGTAAACCGGGTTAATTCATGTAATTTTTTTATTTACTTTCTATGAGGTTATTTTAGTCTCATGGCTCACATCACGGGTTTAATAAGTTAACCAATGTCAAACGTTTTTGTTATTTTTGAATTAATTTTTTTCGATTTCATTCTTCAACTTTGAATTGATTGAGAATTGAACTTCATAATTTATTTTGATTTATTTTATATGAGGTTATCATGGTCTCATGTTACATGTCATGGATTTGGCTAGCCAACCTGTATTTGCCCAAATTAATTTGATATGTTGTTATTTCAATATTATTTTATAAAAAGAAATTCAAGATTAAAGAATTGATATGTGGTATGGCACTTATCATGGGAATTAGTTGCTATTGTTTCATAAATAAAATGACAGAAATAAAATGAAATTTTATTAATTTAAAATAATTAAAATTTTAGGGATTAAATTTGAATATAAGGTAAATGTTTAGCCCCCTTTTCTTGATAGATCAAGGATTGAATTGAATTGAATTGAATGAGGAGGGGAAATGTTCACCTCTTTTTTTTGTCATTTGAATTCTTTTTATTGCTCCACTTTTTTTAAAAAAAAAAACAATTGATCATTTTACATTGAGTTCCTTTTCTTTCTATATATTAGATTTGATGATTTGTTCAGTTTATTAGATATGAGGATCTTACAATGTCAAGAAAACATTTTGGGACTTTATTAATGATTAATCTGACAAAATAAAACTTGGTTTCATTGTTTTAAAACAATTAAGTCTTCGAAAACCAAATTTGAAACTAAAACAAATGTTCAACCCTATTTTTTACACGGTCAGGGACTAAATTATACAAACAAAGTGAAAGTTGCTAGTACTTGTAAAATATACGCCAACATGTGAGGTAGGTCATCGCACTCTGGCATCGCGTGCAATGGCCACTGATTTCCAAATGTTGTCTTCTTTGGTGGTGCTAGAATCATCTCGACGAGGCCTTCATATTTAGACAGCATGTGCATGTTTAGGAACTGCGGTGTCACTTCGGCTAGACACTTTTATTTACTTTCTTCTCCTTTCTTTTTTCTCTCTACTCTCATTGATTTTTGCTCCTTGCTTTGTAAAAAATACCAAAGTGAACTACCAATTGTTTCTTAGTTAAGATTTGATCCTCATTTTTTTAATTCTTATTTTTTTAGTTTTTTTTTCAATTTCAAGATTAAAAATTGTTTTGGGATCAAGATTCATGATTTTTTTATTTGCTTTCTATGATGTAATCACAGTTTCATGATTCCAATCGCGGGTGTGGAAGATGAGCATAGGTTAACTCATGTCATTTTGTCTGGGACCTTTTCAAAAATCTTTTTTTTTTCAATTTTATCGTTAGTTAAATATTTAGTTGGTTGAAAATTGGATTTCATAACATTTTTTTATTTACTTTCTATTTATTTTGATTTTTAAAATTGATTTTTTTAGTTTCCTCCTATAACATTTAGGTTGGTTAATAATTAGGATTTGTAGCTTTTTTCAATTTGCTTTCCATGGTGTAATCTCGTTCTCATGAACTAAGTCGTGGATTTGACAGGTTTACTCGGATTGACTCAAGTTGCATTTTTTTTTGTTCTTCTTTTAAAATTGAATATTTGATTTTCATTTTTGTCATTCAACATTTTGTTGGTTGGGATTTAGGTTTCATAATTTATTTTGATTTGCTTTCCATAAGGTTATCATGGTCTCATAACCAGGATTACAAGTTTTGCGAACTAACCAAAGTTAACTCAAGTCGATTCAATATATCATTGTTTTAATATTAAATAAAATATTATTTAATAAATTATCATCTCAATATTTATGAAAATTCTCATCTAATATGTATTATATTTTAAGTTCTTTCAGCAATTCTTTTATAGTTTTTTATGTTTTAAAAAAACTGATATGACCTGCTATGCAGTGCGGTCAAATAATCTATCCAAATTACTAAAATTGGAAGCTAGAAGATAAAAGTGACACAAGCAGATCAAGTCGCTAAAATTGGAAGCTGCAAGATAATAGGGAAACAATCTATCTTTTGACCAATACAGTGAAACTCAAGGTGGATTAGGAGGAGCACTTGTTTGTTTTCTAAACTCAAGATAATGGGATTGCCGACTATTTTCTAAAAACTTGTTTTCCTATCATTCTTACTATTACATTTTCTTTTTTTCTTTTTTCTTTGTTTTACAAGGAAAGGCCCATCAAGCCTGACTCGCAGCAAACTACAAAGTCCACCAATCCCATCTACTGCTACATAAGCAAACGGTTCTAACAAAACGGAGAGGAAAATGAAGAAAAAAAGAGTGATTTCCTTATCATGGCCGGAGATGGCGGCGGAGCAACGATTTTTTTTTATTTTAAAAAAAGGGTCAAGATTAAAAACAATTCTCTGGGAAGGGTTAAAATTTAAATATTATTAATTTTATCCCTAAAATCTTGAATCATTCAAGGGAAAGTCAGAAATTATTATTTTCCTTTCCAGCCTCTGCCACTGGCCGGAGGTTTAAGAAATAATCTTGGTAGTCCGAAAACAAGATTGTTATTATTTTACGTCTTACCCTTAACCCTTGGGGCATACCAACTCGATGGTTTTGATTTACTACATTTTCCCTATTATATTCAATTATTCCATGTTTTTTAAATGATATATGAATTTTTTAATGTATTTTTTAATTGTAATATTTGTTTTTTATATATAATTATATAGGAAAATAATGTGCATAAGTTTAAAGAATTGGCATAAGTATTTAATGAGAATAATATATATATATATATATATATATATATATATATATATTATTATCATTTTTATATTACTTTCACCAATTCTTTATTCTTTTAGTTTTTTATATAGTTGCATGGAAATAATAAAAATATTATCTTTTATTCTTCGCTTTAGAACATGACAGATTGTCCATCACAATAAATAACATTGTTTTTTTTGTAAACAATGCATTAATAGAAACAAAAACCACTTATATGTTCATAATTTATCAATTCACACAACACACGCACACAATATATATATATATACACACACGCACATTTTATTTTTATTTTTCAATTAACGATGATGCATTCATAGCACTGGCATTTTCTTTTCTTGTATTAGAAATCAACTTGAAATCCAACTCGGAATCCTACTAGCAAAATAGTGCGGGTAATTTTACTAGTTGATGCTTAAAAGATTGTGACATTGATCAGAAAAACAATGAACATTATCGACCATCCAAATTTTCCCCATTTTACTGTTCCAAAAATCAAAGAACAAAGGCTACAAATAGCAGTTTGCTTCAAAACTGTATTACAAGGATTTGCCAATTTCATGCTTAGATAAACTGATCTGATCTGCCAACACAAACGATGTATTTAGCAAGTCTCCGTGCCTTGAAATATACTCTTCCTGTCTTAACCCTTGAGAGCATTCTCCTCTTCCCTTTCCCTCTTTCCTCAAATGTGTAGCCAACGTATTGTTTTTACCAACGTGCCACAAGCAGTTTGGATATGTACAGATTAGGAAAAACAAAATGGTACAAAATCGAAAGATCCACTAATCGTCAGCACCAGAAGCAAGCCTTTGCCTCTTCCATTCGCGTGCTTTTTCCAAGATTTTGAGATTATGGGCATGAGCTTCTTCTGGAAATACATAATCTATGTATTCCTCGTACCTGCAAGAAAATGGTTAGTGGAACTGATAAGGACAGGGGGGAAACAAAGAAAACTGAAGCTGTAAAATCAGTAGCATCGAAACAACGGAGTGTCAGTTCATTGACATGTCTAAGGACCAAGCTAAGCGGGCATCTTAACACTCAGTTCTTTAGTACAGATGTATGCATGTGGCACCCAATTTAAGAAGTGAGTTTTATCGATAGCACTTCTCCCAAAATTTAAGTGACTATTGGAAAATTTCAGAATCCAAACTAAACCCATTAAAAATTTATTAAGAGAGAAACATGGCCATTTCAGTTTAACTTGCTTGTGCAATGTGCTTTCAGGCTATAAAACACCAAGTTGATGCCTTTTGGAGATCCTTTTTTAAATGCTTTTGGCATCATCAAACAAATACATCCAACCACAATGTGAGGCTCCAAACTTGTATCTGAACTACCATCTCGATTCCCCTAGAATATATTAAGGTCCCCAGACCATAAATGATGAATTAAAAACTGCTGCCTTTGGCATCATGCAAGAGAACATGATTGTAACAATGGTGTCAACAGATAGAAGATAAAAGCACAAGTAGATTACATACCCAGCCAGGCCGTCTTCAGAAGCAATCTGCTTTCTCTTTTTCAGTTTCTTAGGCAGCTTAGGCTCGACAAGGCTAACATCACCAAGCTGGCCAAAACTTTTCTCCATGTCCAACCATTCATCTAAGAGCATAGCTCTTTCTTCTTTCAGTTCAGGGGCGGACATTCTGAAGTAGTTTAAAGCTTTCTCAAAAACCCCTAATGAAAAATTTAACGGTAAGAATCTAACTGAGTATGTAATAATTAAGGAATGCACTGGTTAAAAAGATCAGGATTCCTTACTTCTTGCATTTTGAATGCACAAGTTCTGTTCTTCCATGGCAGATGCCTCAAATTTAGCATAGCTGATCCAAACTTTTAGATGCTTTGTGCGATCCAGGAGCCTCTCATAAAGTTCCCGGGTTCTATCATATTCACCCTCAGAGATTTCAAAATCAATATATGCCTGCAGGCAGAGGAAAAACTCATCATCAGCAGTACATTTCATACCCTCCGACCCTCTAACCAATAAACAATAATACTTTAAACAAGAAAAGTTATCAAATCAGGCAGCTTAGAGTTTTAGAATGACAACAATGATTCTCCTTTTACCACAGTTTCCAAAAATAATGTCCTATATGCACACGTCCAGATTCCTTCCATTAAACAATATACTACAAGAGAAAACCTAACTGACACAGTGTAATGAGAAAAGAGAGCAGATGAAGAGCATAACAGAGAGAAAAAACTAAATAGGATTCAAAAGTCAACGAAATAAATTGATTGGAAAGAGGTATGGCATTGAACCTAAGGTAAGTTCCTTGGCAAATAACAAAGTCCATGACCTAAAGAGATAACAACTCCATGCAAGGAAAGCCAGCCATAAGAATTCAAAGAAGTTAAAGTAGTATGAGAATGAGGAGATCAAGAATGTTCGGTGAGCCAGGGGCATAAAGTTAATTCCTATAATTGATGAAGGGTATATGGAATTGCACCCAGGCTAAGTTTGTGGGCAAATAACAAATTCCCAGCTCTACAAACACCACAGCTTCTTATGTAAAAAACTAGTGATGAGACTTCAAAGAAATCAATGCGTACATGCAGAAGGGGTCTGATTGATGGTTCCTATTGCCAGGAATGTCTGATTGATGATTCCTATTGTCAGCATGTCATTCCACAACCTTTCACGACAAATATCACTCAGCCCAAAAAGATACAGATGATATAATGGACAGGAGACAGGTAAAACAAAAATTAATGAAAGAGAAAACAGATCACGGATATGACTCGAAGAATAACGTGATTTGCTACAGTAGTCATTAGCCTGACAAGTAGCTTTACCATTTTATATATGAAAAATAAAAAATTTGGGACACCATGTATCACAATGTATGATAATTGCATTCTTTGTGAAAAGGTCTTCAAGACATACATAGACTATTAGATTCAAACATGAAATCAAACATGTATGAAAATTTACCATTACAAGACACAAAGACACCTTGATTTAAAATCAAGGAAGTGCAACCATTTGTACACTGCAGAGTTATGATTATTGGCCCCACAATACACTTACAGAACATATAAATGCCAAGTTCAGGTTTACAGTCAACATAGGACATGAATTACAAATATGTAATTAACTAAAATGGGGACAGCATATAAATTACCTTCCACAACAACTCCGGCATGTCCAAGGCTGGCTGTGCTATAGCAAGCTCAAAAATAGATCGTGCCCGTTCGGTTTCACTCAAGGACCTCTCCAGTTCAGCATATTTGCTCCATGCATAACAATTCTCTGGCGACCACTCTAAATATTTCTCATAGAGTTTTCGGCAACGGTCGATATTACCAAGCTGCAGCTCAATCTCAATATATTTCTTAAATATCTGTTTGTCAGCAAGCAAAGGTGTCAGAACAGATCAACATAGTGTAATAAAAACATAAAGATTGTATTATCAGCCAAGATTTTACCTTATCTTTAGGAGCTTTTCCAATAGCATTACCTAAAACTTGCCGAGCTCCATTCAGATTCAATTGTCGGATCTCAAATTGGGCTGCTAAAAGCCAGATTTTCGCAAATGAGAATTTCTCATGTGGAATCAGGTTCAAGCATTCCCTGTTAACATTTAAAAGTGAATTAGAAAACACTTCAAAGTCAGTTGGATCGACTTATCAATGCACTAATCCCTTTGTTTTATTGTTCTGGAACCCCTATTTTTTATTTTTTTTTCATTATTGACAATAAGTTGCAAATTTATGATCATAAGACAGACAGAGCATTATATAAATGAGCATGCAATATGTCTGTGAGAAAGTATGGAGTATAAAATGAAGAGATGGGGAGGACAGGAGGGGAGAAGTTAATGCGCATATCAAAATCACACAGCATTGTATGCTAACAAAGGCACACTTGTACACCAAATTAGGGACAAAAAAAATAGATCACTTTGCTTGTGCTGCCACAAATTAATTTTTTTTCAGATAAGAATGCTGTCAGTCAGCGTGCGCCATTAAGATGGTTGAGCACTGGAAAGCTCTCATAGATCTATCAAAGAGCAGCAGCATGAACAAAAAATCATCACATTTTCAGAATAGATGATTAGAAAAGAACAATTCAATCTAACTAGGTACACTTCAATTAATATTTGATCCATATTTTCTCTCGATCCCCCCCCCCCCCCAAAAAAAAAAAAATCAATGATACTACAACAGATTCCTATCAATAAACAAAGCGCTTGAAAACACACTCCTGTAAGACCTATCCTCTGCTGGCAACTCTTTTGACAGCTAAGACATTACGCATCAACCAGTTCCTTGTTTAATAAAGGGAAACTAAAGAGCATTGTACAGACCACCGTCAACATCAAAACAAGAGAAACCAATATAATCATTTCAGAAAAAGCAAGATTACCTATATACCTCCCGCGTTCGCTCTATATCTTCTGCATCGAGCTCTTCATAAAGGGCATAATTTATCCTAAACCACACAAATGCAGGAATTATAATCAGCACTCGACCACAACAAATACCACAATGCAATATGAATTTCAAATCCAAAACTTACCATAGATAGATATATCTTTGCCAGTATCTCTTTTCTTGAGCAGGCGGGACATTAGCAATTGCACGTTCATACACCTCCCTAATCCTCACCTTATTTGTCACACTCTCCTCCAACCTTATGTAGTCAAACCACGCATCATAATTCAAAGGATTCTTCCTCACTTCATCTTCATACTGAAACCTCCTCTTCCCCACAATCGCATCCTCAATCCCTTCTTTATCACCATACTGTTTCTCAAACGCAACAAACTTCCTATATAAATCCTCCGCCCTCCCTTTTGGTATATGATCCAAAGCAAACTTATAAATGCACCTAGCCCTCTCCGTTTCCTTACACCTCTCTTCAAACTCCGCAAATGCAACAAACAACATCTCTGCCTCCTCATCATCAGCTAACTTCTGAACCGCCTTTTCATACACATTTCTCGCCCTCGCAACTTCGCCATTCTTCATCTCAAACTTTGCATACCTAATCCACGCACTCACCTTTGGATGACACTGAACAAACCTCTCAAAAATTCCTCTGGCACGTTCCACTTCATTATACCTCAATTCAAACTTTATATATGAAAGCCAACCTTGCTGGTCCGGCATCCACCCCATCCACCTCTCAAAAATCTGCCTAGCTCCCGCAATATTCCCCAACATCTCCTCCATGTGAATGTACTTATACCAGAGCTGATCAACCCTCGGGAGAAGGGTAACAGCCCGGTCCCACACATTCCTCGCATGATTTATGAACTTGTTTTTCATTTCCACCTCTGCGTATTTCAGCCATAAAGTATGATTCCGGTAATCCACCTCGAGCGCACGTTCCCAAACTGAACGCGCGCGATTAAAATCTTTCTGAGACTCCTCCCATTGCGCGTACTTTATCCAAACACTTATATTCCACCTCACGCGTCGAATTAAGTCCTCGAATTCCTTCCTCTTACGGAGACGGTAATCGCCGAGTTCAGTTGAGTCTGTGATTTTCTGTTTGGGAGGTCGGATATCGGCTTCTTGTCGTTCTCGTGCTTCGCGGAGGATTTGTTCCGCTGTTATTTGTATCGGGGCGGGGGTTTTGTTCTTGACTCGGGTTGGGCGGGGGAGCTTTACCTCGGTATCTTTTCGTGTTAGGTAGCCAAGAGAAGGATCGCCGTCTTTATTGGAAGCCATGATTGTAGAATTAGGGTTTGAATACAAAGAATTTGGGGGTTAGGGTTTATCTGTTTTGTGGTGTGTGAATGAACGAGCGAGCGAGAGAGAGAGAGAGAGAGAGAGAGAGGAGGAAGGAGATTTTAAAGACTATAAACGACGTGGTAACTGGAGTATTATTTTCTACAAGGGCGGATGTTCTTTATTTATTTCGGGGAAATTACAAAAAATAAAAATAAAAAATCATCTTCTATTTTAAATGCAGTAACATTTCCCTCGTGTTGAGTCAAAATCAATTTTAAATTTTGACCGAATCAAGCACTGTTCATTCAAAACTTTTTTTTATTATTTGGGAAAATATGACTTCAAATTATTGTTAAATGTTTTTTTTTAATTCCTTTACTTTGATAATTATATGTTTTATGAACATTTTTTTTTCTTGTTTAAGTTTTTGTGTTTTAGAGATGTGTCAGAAAGTGTTGAAAAATAAGGAATGAAGGAGAAAATTATTGGTTATTTATATTATGGTAAAAAAATTTATTTTTAGTGTTAATAAGTTTTATTTAATGATAATAGTTTGATTGATATTTTTTACTGGAAAAAATAGATTGAAATTGAAAAAAAAAAGTTAAATTTTATGTTTTTTTTTATCAAGTTAGGAGTGTTTTAGATTGAAAAAATTGGTTTATTAAGGCTCTAACAATGTATTTTTATGTTTTTATATCAAAATTAATTGAAAAATTATTTTTAATTATAAAAACCAATGCTTGATCTTTCAACCACCTTCCCGGTGGTTGGATTTTAGAAATAAAAATTATTTACTTTTTTTTAGCTATAATTAAAAATATTTAATAAAAAACTGATGGATTAAAATAGCAAAATAGTTTATTTCAATGAAATTTAATTATAATGCTTCCTATAATAAATATTATTGTCATATAGTTAAATAAAAATAAAAAATGGTTCCTCAGAATATAATAACATGTTTATATTTTTTAATTTTACTATTTAATATTTGGTTAGCATCAACAATTTTTTAAAAAAATTTATAAGCATATCACATGATTAATTTGAATTTTATTAATATTTATAAGCTTATTAAATTTTTTTTTCGCAACAAGTTGATAATGTTTGCATATTTTTTTTATATTAAAAAAAATTAGTTTAACCAGTAGTTTAACATCTTCAGGCATTCAAAACTATTACTAAGGCAAGGCTAAGCAGTTGTGCCTGTTTTGTATAAATCAAATTCAGTAGGAATTTCTTACATCTAGAACAAACCTCCTCAAGATAAAAAGAATAGAAAACAAGAGCCAGAGCAAACAAGCTGTTAGGGGTCTAGGCACCGGGGTGCGCCAATAAACACACTGCTTGAAAGATGCTTAGAGAGTGTTTGGTATTGTAGTAGCTATTATGGTTGTGGTTTAAAAAAAATTGTTTTATAAAAAGTATTTTTAGTTGAGGTTGGTTTGAAAAAATAGGTGTTTAGTTAAAACTGTGGTTGAAATTGAGGTTGAAGAAAAAGTAATTTAATATATTTGGTTAATAATGCTTTTGAAATTGAGGTTATAAAATATATTTTTAAAAAATATATTAATATTGATGGTTTTAAATTTAAATATTGTAAAATTAATTACTCTTATTACATCATGAAAAAAATAATACTTTATATAAAATATTTTTTATTATTCCATTAAACTATTTATAATTCCATTACGTCCAAAATTCATCCCATCCGATAAGAACTACAGTTTTCATAACTTTTTGAGCGTGTAATAAATTAGATAAAATATTATCAGATATAAAATTGATATTACTGTGCGCGTGAATTTAATTCACTATATACTAGTTTTTCGAGAAAAAAATATTGTTCACATCGTGATGAATTTAATTCTCTAAAATCTAAACTAGTTTTTTTTAAAAAAAATTAATACAATTAACACACTTAAAAAAAAAATACCTGCGAACAGTGCAAGTGAATTGCACTGTTCACGTGAACAGTGCAATTCACTCGTGAACAGTATAGTAAATTGCACTATCCACATGTTTTTAATCCGTTATAGTGCATGCAAAGCAGGTTTTCGTAGCTTTTTCTTTCCAGTGTTTTAAATGTAAAAAACAAGTGGATCCCATACAAAATAAAATAACTTTTATTATTACTAAACGGTTATAGAGTACATTTTAAATAAGCTGCAGCCGCAGCTGCGTAGACAAACGTCCTCTTGTTAGAGCCCGCGCGCGCAGTGGTGAAATTGTTAGGCAACGTGTAACAGAGCAATCAAATAAATATATTTTTTTATATATAATATATCAAAATAATTAAAAAAAAAAAACATTTTAGTAAATACAACAATGCATGATGCTCTTTTAAATAACTAGAATTATCAATAAAATTAAATAATTCCCTGAAGAAAAATAACAGGCCACCCTCTCTCCTGACTATTCGGAACCTTTCTTTCGTAGATCTAATGTCATGACAGTATAAATAAAAACACAAGTATCAAATTAACACCTAATTAAACACACCAAAAAAAAAAAACTTAATATAACAAAAATAGTTTATCCAAAATTTGAAGCTGCAAAACTGGAGAGAGAGAGAGAGAGATATTTCACTTCCATTCCACGCAAGAGGAGTCTCTTCTATTATCACTTGTCACTTCCTTCTAGGGTTTATTTCAAGGTCTACAAATTTCCAGTTTGGCCTTTTCAAATTCGTTACTTGAAAGAAATTAAGTGCTCCATGTCACTCCAAATTCGATGGAGGTAAGTTTTTTTTTTATTGGATTTGCATTTGGCTGTCCTTTTCAGTTTAGTATGATTTTGGTTGCTAAGAAAATTAAGAGATATCAAAGACTACATTTTGAGGGTTTTTTTGTGTCTGGAGAATTAATTATCCCTTTAAATTTATTTCTTTCATCGCCTTCTCTGATTCTTAGTTGAGGATCAAATTTTGCCAGTCATTCATTTTGTTGAAGGGGATGTTTTTTGGATTCTGGGTTGCCGTTAGAATTTAATTTTTTTTATTGTTTAATAAAAGGTTTCTTAATCATTTGTTTTGGTGAGGAAGTGAAATTATATAGCTAAGTTTTGCGGAGAAAGAATTATTTGGTTAAGTTTGTTTCATTTCTTGCACTTACCGGTTCTTAGCTGCCAAAGGGTTTTTACTAGCTTGTTTGATAACTGTTGCTGGTTTCCCTCTTTTGAGATTTTTGGACCTTTTGGATTCTGGTTGCTGTTAGAATTTTGTAATTTTGATTTTTTTTAAAATTTCTCGTATCTTGTATTTTATGATTCTTAGCTTGGAATTAGAGCTTTGCTAGGCTTTCATTTTGTTTAAGCTGGGAACTTTTTGGATTCTGGGTTGGTGTTGGAATTTAGTAATTTTGATTATTTTAGAAATTCTTTGCGTTTGGATTTTTAGCCTCCAGATAGAGAGCTTTGCTAGGCTTTCATTTAGTTGAAGTTTTGAAACTTTTGGATTATGTGTTGCATAAGAATTTGGTAAGTATTGATTATTCTAGAGAAACATTTCTTGATTATCTTTTTTTAAGTGAAGATTATGGCTAAAAGTTTTGTGGGCTTGAAATTATTGGGTGATTATGCTCAAAGTTGTGCACTTTTAAGTGTAGTGAATTGATGTCATTGCTTTTTATCTTGTTAACTTTTGGAGGATTGATGATGGGCATGTGGTCACAAAATGTTTGACTGAAAACAAATCCTGTTTACATTGCTAGATGAATACATGATAGAGTTGTCTGTTTTTGGATGGTATGGATGAGGGATTGGGTGATGAAGTGGCTTTGATGGACATGGCAGAGGAGGCACACCTCCAAGGTACAGAGAGCGAGTATTCTGTGAAACCACCTGAAAGCTCGAACTTGTTGGAATCTCGTGAAACAGTTATAGCCAGTGCTGGTGATTACCCTGAGAGTTCATTCCATGTACTTGCTGATAAGTTGGAGGGCAAGAATGGAAATAGGAGTGCAAGCCCTCCTATGGATGCATCCAAACAGCCATGTTCTAGCCCTCGCTCTATGGATGATGCTGGGAATATGGTTGAAGAATTAATGGTGAGAAATTATGATGGTTCAAACTTAGCTGTTGTTGGTACATCAAACAATAGGCAAAGGATGCAAGCCAGGCAGAGCCAGTGGCCGCATCTTTATCAAATTGGAGGGGGATCAGTAACTGGGATTTCTTGTAGTAATACCTTGTATAGGGACAGTGGTCAAGCATTGCTAGATGTGCAGCACCCATCTTCATCTGACATTTTGGTTCAAAAAACCTTGAGCAATGAAAGAAATGAAGTCTCAGAACAATTGGTGCATACCGACTTTAATGGGTTGTCAGGCAATGTGAGTTCACATGGTAGTTTCCGGACAAAGATTCTTTCAAAATCAGGATTTTCTGAGTTTTTTGTCAAAAACACCTTGAAAGGTAAGGGGATTATTTATAGAGGGCCGCCACATGATAGCTTGAAACTTGGGCCAAGAGACCAGAATAATGAAAGGTCCGCGGGTGGCACTTTGGCAGCTTCTGATACTCCTTTGAACTTGAGTGCTAAAACTGTAACGATGACTTCTTCATATGGTATCACTGGGCCGAGCCCTAGTGGTTCTGATCATGATGGAGTGAGGGGTGGCATTTTGGCAGCTTCTGATACTCCTTTGAACTTGAGTGCTAAAACTGTAA
This sequence comes from Populus simonii, assembly GCA_007827005.2. Taxonomy (NCBI): domain Eukaryota; kingdom Viridiplantae; phylum Streptophyta; class Magnoliopsida; order Malpighiales; family Salicaceae; genus Populus; species Populus simonii. The sequence continues at coordinate 16,367,279 of CM017466.2, read as the reverse complement.
TGATGACTTCATATGGTATCACTGGGCCGAGCCCTAGTGGTTCTGATCATGATGGAGTGAGTTTGAGGAAATGGCTGGATGCTGGACGGCTAAAAGCCAATAAAGTTGAGAGATTGCAAATATTTAGACGGATTGTTGATCTAGTGGATTATTCTCACTCTCAAGGAGTTGCCTTGCCTGACTTGCGGCCATCCAGCTTCAAGTTGTTGCAATCAAATCAGGTTAAATACCTTGGTTCAGCTGTCCCAAGAGACATGTTAGAAAGTTCCATGGATCAAGATACACCCTGCTCCGACAATCATGCGGTCAGGAGAAGGCCATTGGAACAAGGAATGTTTTCTTTTGTTACTGCATTTGCCAAGAAGCAGAAGTTTAGTGAGAGCATGAACTATATAAGTAGCTGGCCTCAGTTATCTACAAAACATAGCTTGAAACTTGAATCTACAAGTGATGGGGGTGTCGATACAATTGTCTCACAAGATTCTCAAAATGAAGCTACTGAACGTAACCATGACATAGAATATGGGATTCAGGCCAAGTCCAGCAGCCATGAGCTGTCTAAAACAGGTCAACGACAGTTGACTTCTATTGTTGACCGGTTGGAAGAGAAATGGTATACAAGTCCCGAGGAGTTCAATGATGGCATCTGCAGGATTGCATCAAATATTTATGGTCTTGGAATTCTACTATTTGAGGTGCGAAGATGTTTTTTGTTGTCTTGTCTGTTGGGCACTCTTACTCAACTTCTATGATATTGCTCATGTTTCATTATTTGATAAATGCTATTAATGAAACATCTTCTTCATCCGTGCGATGACTCTGATTGTTACTCTGGTTTACCATGGTGCAGAATTTATTTCCATAAATAAATGTTTTCAAAGAGCATTTTATTTCTTATAAATTCATGTTTCATGAGTCTTGAAAGCTGGCACATTGTTCTGTGTAATAAAAAAAACTCATTTGTTTGCTGCTTTGTCGCGTTTCCCAAATGCTACTTGTCCATAACAAATTTGATTATTGGGCTTTCTAAAAGGTTGTGATTCACAAGCTGAGAAGATTTTGCTGCCATATGTAGTAGAAATTACAACCATAAAATTGCTGCCATTATCTAAGTTTGGCACCAGTACTATTCTTTTGTTGGCTAGATAAGCCTATCAGCTATGCATAATGCTTATTTTTGTTTGTCATTCCCTTTTATTTTGTTTAGATATATGAGTCTGGATTGAATTTTATATATATATATATATATGATTAATTAAGTTGTTTCTTTCAGTTGCTTGGTCGTTTTGACTCTGACAGAGCACAAGCGACGGTAATGTCAGACCTTCGTCACAGGATTCTTCCTCCTCAATTTCTATCTGAAAATCCAAGGGAAGCTGGATTCTGCCTTTGGCTACTTCATCCTGAACCTTCATCACGCCCATCAACAAGGCAATCCTAGCTTGTTTTAAATTTTGTAAAATCTTGAATTTTATTGGATATGAAGACCTTAGAAGCATGACATTACATTAATCAATAGTCTTGACCTTTAAATTATTAGAGGACAAAACTTAAATTGAGTCATAAGAGTTGTTAATTTTTTCCAAGATGTTAATCTGGTTGTGAGAGTTTTCCTTGAACTCAATGTGATCCAAGCACTTTGGAAGTGCCAGTACCAACCTTATAATTTTTCAAGTAGTTAATTGTGCTCCCTTCTGTTTTTTTATTATTATTTCATTTCTTTTTAATTTGCGTTCACCTCTTCGTAAACAGAATATTTACATCGATGGAAAGCTAGCCTGTTGCCAAAAAAAATCCTCAACACCATAAGTTGTGCTTCTACAAATGAATGGGTGACTAAATCATTGGAGATCCTATCTCACACCCTCTCACCAACATTAGATCTCCCAATTATTTGTTTTAATTCACTCTCTCACCTGATCCAACTTATACATATGTAGTCTACCCTTTCATCTTGTTGGTGGTGTTAAAGGCATGAAGTTTGAGTGCACATCTAATGGAGTATGTCTCATGGACCTTAGTGAACTGTGGAAAGTTTGTTCAACCTGGTCAGTGAAAGGGAAATGAAAGGAAGGCTGGATGATTTTGACTTGTGTCCATCATGATATTACTAATGGAAGTAGATGGAACAGGCATGTTGAACCACTTATAATAGGTTGAGATATTAAAACTGCCCCTTTTATAGAGATTGAGGACCTTATTGAGATTTTGGATGAACTATGGGATTAAATTGCACATGCATCAGTTTTTGTGTAAGTGGGTCCATAAATGCGATAGAATTTTGCACTGGAGAAATCATTATTTTTCTCATAAAATATCCATTTCAGGTTTTTTTTTCTTCCCAAACTAGTGCATTTAGTTGATGGTGAGATGTTCAAGCTTTTTTACCGGGATGGTTGTCAGTAACTCATGCAATAGTTGAGGTGCAAGTTGTTTAAACTTTAAACTAATACTCATGTGACATTCTATTTTGTATGCATGTGGCAGGGAAATCCTACAATCTGAATTGATTAATGGATTGCAGGAGGTGTCCGCAGAAGAATTATCATCCTCTATCGACCAAGATGATGCTGAATCAGAAGTATTGTTTCATTTCCTTGTTTCATTGAAGGAACAGAAGCAGAACCACGCCAGTAAGTTAGTGGAAGATATCAGGTGCTTGGATACTGATATTGAAGAGGTTGGTAGGAGAAACTGCTCAAAGAAACACTTGCTCCATTCTTGCTTAGAGAATGACTTTCTAAATGCAAGGCAACCTACCTCTGAGCATAAAGAACCTTACAGGTTGGAGGCATTTTCTCAAGTATCACCTGATTTTAAGACAAATGATATGAGGTTGATGAGCAATATCAGTCAGCTTGAAAGTGCTTATTTCTCCATGAGATCTGAAGTCCAGCTTGCTGAGACTGATGCTACCATTCGCCAAGATAATGATTTACTGAGAAATCATGAGAACTGGTATATAGAACAAGAGGGTGAAGAAACACAGAACACCACTGATTGCCTGGGATCCTTTTTTGATGGTTTGTGCAAATATGCTCGTTATAGTAAGTTTGAAGTGCGTGGGCTACTAAGAACTGGGGACTTTAGCAATTCTGCAAATGTTATTTGTTCTTTGAGTTTTGACCGTGATGCAGACTATTTTGCTGCTGGTGGAGTATCAAAGAAAATAAAGATATTTGATTTTAATTCAATCTTTAATGAACCTGTTGATATTCATTATCCAGTTATTGAAATGTCAAATGAGTCAAAGCTCAGCTGCATTTGCTGGAACAGCTACATCAAGAACTATCTGGCTTCAACTGGATATGATGGTGTTGTGAAGGTGTGTATATCTTTGCATGCTAGATTTTTAACCGAAGAAACACCTTTCTGTGATTATCAATGGTTGACCTGATATGGGACAACCTTGTCATACCTCTGGCATGGATATCGAGTTTTCTACATCAGCTTCTGAATATCTTGTGGGTTATAAAAGGATGTCAGGGTCATGTCCAAAATACCTTCGCTAATCAAATGACAGCTTAAAAAAGAAAATCACATTGTTGCTAATCTATGTCTACGTTTGTGAGGTTTCTCCACCTCTTGAAGCATACTGGTCCCTTCTCTTACATGCTGTAATTGCTATTTTTTCCTGACCACCTCAGATTTTCCTGCTCTGTTTCCATCATGCATTTTAGATTTTTCAGTTGTATTCTTAAATTCCTTAAGTTGCTCTTTACCTTATTTGCTTTGATGCACTCCAGCTATGGGATGTGAGTACTGGTCAAGGGGTTTTTCAATACAATGAGCATGAAAAGAGAGCTTGGTCCGTGGACTTTTCTCAAGTATGCCCAACAAAATTAGCCAGTGGTAGCGATGATTGTTCTGTGAAGCTATGGAGCATTAATGAGGCATGTTCTCCTCGTCTCCTTTTTACTTTGTAATAGTTTGGGATTCCTAAAACCAGACTTAGAAGAATGTTTAATCCATCAAACCCCAAACCCGCCCCGCATGTTTAATCCATCAAACCCCAAACCCGCCCCGCCCGCCCGCCCGCCCCCCCCTCCCCTCCCCGGTTTTCTCTCTCCAATACCCTGAAGAAATTATTAGTGCAGAACTGCTATTATTATTGATATATAGAAAGCCATAAAAAATATCAATTGCAGTTTTATTACCACATTGAATTATGCTTGTTTTTCTAATGCATAAACTTCATTCAAGATATGCTCTATTGATGGAAGTTATCTGAGATATTACTTGCTCAACTAGGACGACAAGACAGCACTTTCCTCATAAATGTCTCTGTGCATGATGTGCACATGGTGGAATTAATGGTCACAATTTAGCACCATTTATGTTAAAATGTCATAGTGCTGCATGGTTTTTCTTTAACTTTATATGTTTATTCTTCTTTGTCATAGCTCTTGCTGCTGCTCAAAATTTTGTCATTCTTGCTGCAATTTGCTTAAAAGCTTATGCACTTCAAACTTTTTTGCAGAAAAATAGTATAAGCACAATCAGGAATATTGCAAATGTTTGCTGTGTGCAGTTCTCTTCTCACTCTACTCATTTGCTGGCCTTTGGATCTGCGGATTACAGAACCTATTGCTATGATCTTCGGAACGCCAGAGCCCCCTGGTGTGTGTTGGCTGGCCATGACAAAGCTGTGAGCTATGTTAAGTTCTTGGACTCTGAAACTCTTGTTACTGCATCCACTGACAATTCACTAAAGATTTGGGATCTCAATAAAACCAGCTCTAGTAGTTCATCTGTCAGTGCTTGTAGCGTAACCCTTGGTGGGCACACTAATGAAAAGGTTGGTGTTGGAGGAGCTAGCCAGTTTGTTCTTGCGGTGCTTTTATTTTTCTATTTTTTCAATTTCCCCTGTGTGTTGGGTTTAACTTTGCATCTCTTGCTCCTGTAGAACTTTGTGGGTCTATCTGTTGCCAATGATTACATAACATGTGGTTCAGAAACAAATGAGGTATGGCTTCAGTTCTTCGTGTCATGTTGATTTGCCTGATAACCAGTGAGGATGAGAATTCATCACTGAAAAGGGGTAAAATGGAAGGGAAAAGAATAGAGTTCCCAGCTTTTATATACAACACGTCAACCATTTTTGCCAAAATACAGCTACTTTTAACTTCTTGAAGTGATGTTGTCTCCTTTCAGGTTTTTGCTTACCATAGATCTCTACCTATGCCAATCACTTCTCACAAGTTTGGCTCAATCGATCCTATTTCTGGAAAGGAGACAGATGATGACAATGGGCTGTTTGTTTCAAGTGTCTGCTGGAGAGGGAAATCAGACACGGTTGTTGCTGCCAATTCAAGTGGGTGTTTAAAAGTATTGCAGATGGTTTGACGCAAAGGTAGCCATCTGGGGTCAATCAAGAAACTGCATTCGTGTGACTTCCTTGTTGCATGGGGATCAGAGCCTTTTCTGGAAGGCATATTCATAAACTGAAACCGCAAAATTTGCTTGGCAATATCTTTGAGCACACAAATGTGTCATCTGCTCTACAGTCTCTACTTGCTGAGTGACATAGGGTTTCAGTTGGCTGAACTGCACTTCACCTAGAGCAGCAAATTCCGATTCCGATCTCCAGATAAGAAAGATCAGATACAAGCTCTGAGATATTTGCAGGTGAAAGCACCTGAATATCGTATTGTTTAAGAGGGGATATTGGCTGTAAATATAAAACAAAATTGATTGAGATTAACGTGGTATCAAGATGAGCTGGATTGAGATAAAATTCTCAAAGCCAACATCATGAGATGCTACAAGTTACGTTTGTGACAAGGTGTCTGACCAATTTCGGCATCTGGGAATTGGTTTGCAGCCCTTGAAATTTTTGGCAAGGACCTCCGTATGCACTCTTGAGTTTTGAAGTCCTGTTTAATAACGAGGCAGATTTGAAGCAAAGTGAACATTTAGACCAATTCCATCAATTTCCTTGTATTTACGGATTAAATTTTGAAAGTGTAAAAGCTTGATCTTGTAAATTTAATAGAATACAAACTCTGTATATGATAATATTGTTTTAAAAGATTATTTTAGTTGTAATGTCGCTATTTCAATTTGGAGATATTAGTTGTGCATAGTCTTGGTAACATTATGCAAGTCTTGTAAAGGAAAAAGAAAAACAATGGAAGATTTCCGCACAAGGAAAGTATTCAAACGTAACATATCCTGAAAGTATCATATTAAGAATAATTTTGGGAAGGCAGTGCATATTTTTGGGAATGCGATGTAATTTATGTTTTTAAAAAATTTAATTTAATTTTGTTAAAATTTAATATGTTTTGTATGTTTTAGATTGTTTTGATGTGTTGATATAAAAATAATTTTTAAAAAATAATAAAAATTTATTAACATGTTTTTTAATATGAAAAATTAAAAATTATTTGAAAAACAATCATTAAAAAATTATTAAAAATCAGCTTGAGCAGAATTACAAAGGCTCCAATCCTAACACGCAACTTTCTTCTTGTTCTTTTTTTTTTTTTTTTCCTGAATTGCTAAGACACAAACTTATAAGAAAGTTTAAAAAAGTTCTAAACTCAAACCAAATCTACAATAATTTCACGGAGAAAGAAATCTGATTCCGTATGCTGTCAACTAATTTTGGGAAGGTGACAGAAAGTAAGATTTCTAAGGGTTTGAAGCTTGTCCAGGTGATCTGCGTCTGATTGGGCTCATACTGCTCTTGGATAATGGTTTCGGACTCTCGCATCTCATCTTCATGCTGTGCCCTGGTGGCGTCCATGGCAATGATTTCGATGGTGGTAGGGGTTTTGGCTTTCCTGCATCACAAGGCCAACATTCGTAAATTTCATTATTTCAGTTCAAGTGCAATGCTACTTGTAAATCTTTAAAAACAGAGTAAACCTAATTAAAAGGAAGATTAAGATAAATTTGAAACCTACATTGTGAGAAAAGGTAAACCTTACCTGAAACTTTTCTGACCTTCACGCTGGTAGTTTTCTTTATCAACAGTAGTTTCTTATCAGCGGGCTCGGAACGAACTGACCTCAAGTCAGATGGAATTTTCCTGTCTGGAACTTCAGTGAAAGTCGACTTCATATCAAAACCAACAGACTTCACGTCAGATGTAAACGACCTGGCATCAATTGCTGGTACGTGATGATCCTCCACTACAGAGTTACTCTCATCCCAGCCATTTGAGGCTGCTTCACTTACTGCTTCAGAATTCTTAAATTTAATTTGTACACAAGTTTTTTCTTTCTCTATAAGCCTATAAGAAAACATTTGAAATGGAATTTGTGACACTGAAGGTAGATCACAAGTCACCTCCCCTTGACACTTCTTTAGAAACCCTGCCTCCAAGTCATAAAAATCTACAGGCGGCGACTGTATATAAGGCTGACCGTCATTAGGGTTCATCACAAGGAACTTCTTGATGTATCTCAGAACCCTGCAAATAGACGAGAAAGTAGGGCGATAACTTGGCTCCGTATGCCAGCATTTCTTGGTTAAGCTTACAAGGTATTTTGGTGAAAGGGATGGGAATAATGGCCGTTCTCCTGCTCTTATATTATTGATCATTTGGTCTCCTTGAAGATGCCCATCCTCAAAGGGAAGTTTCCCTGTCAAGAGCTGGAAACAAAGCATCCCAAAGCTATAAACATCTGCTTTCTCTGTGTACTTTCTACTGCTAGCATTTCTTGCCTGTTCTTGCTCTGCCAGAACTTCTGGGGCACGCCAAATGCAAGTATCGACTGGACTTGGCTCTGGCGATGAGTGTCGAGAAGAATGATTTTTGACAGATGTTAAGCCAAACCCTGAGACTTTCACATGAAAATAACCTTCTGTAGATTTCCTGGGTTTGAGAAGGACGTTACTAGGATTAAAATCTCCCACATAGATCTTCCTTGAGTGGAGAAATTCCATTCCTCTTGCAATCTGAAGCATGATATCAACTACAGTTGGAAGAGGGAACAAAACCCGCTTCTTCGGACTGCTGTTCTCTTTTATGTAAGAATAGAAATCTTTGGTCATCAATTCCATTACAAGGAAACATTCCTTCTTGTTTTCATCATAAAAGCCACAGAGGTACTGCACTATGTTGGGATGGGAAAGGGACAACAGCATAGAAATTTCGGAATTCAACGGTTCAAAATCGTGAAAGAAATGTCTCAAAGCAAAATTCTCCCCTAGCCATTGAATTTCCTTGTGCTGATTTCCACCTAACCTTCTCCTCACTTGGTAATCTTCTGCTTCTAACAAAATTGAACTTGGTGGGAGTTTGCCATTAGCTGGTGCTAGTACATTTAGTTTCTTCAGCAAAAGTTCTCCAAGTCGATGCTCACTCTTTCCTGGTGGCAATGCCCTTCTCTTCTCCTTGATTGTATCAATAAGAAGCCATCTATCTTCTCTCATAGCCCTCTCCATCTGCCTACAAATTTCCCGAGGGACCAAATACTGCTTCCCAAAATTCCATTGGAAAAGTTTCGGATCACTCCAACCCCTATCATACTTTTTTACCAGCATTGCCCTCTTCTTTGTCATCTCTTCCTGGTCAAGTCCAGAGATTTCTCCAGCAATCTCAACCGCCTCGATAACAGCAGGAAAGCAGCTAAGCAAGTTGTGGATGTGAAACTCAACAGAGTCCTTATTCTGATGAAGGCTAATAGCTTTTCCCCACCAATCTTTGTTATCCAAGCAACGCCTAACATAAAGTTCCCCTTCTTTGAATACCCTATACACCTCTTTCAAAGGCTCTTCAAGAGGCCTCCACTTGGTGTTCTTCTCTTCTAGTTTTAGGTTCTGCTTGATCTCCTCCGCTATCGTTTTAAAGGCCAAACAAAAGATATTAACCAGCAAACAGCACTGCTTCTGATTGATCTGAATATCATCTTGCAATACCATCAGAGCCTTCAAACTTCCCAACACTTCCCCTGTCTGCCTGAACTGTTCCATCCGAATCTCCAAATGGAAGGAAAGGTAATTAACCCCAGATGAAGCAATGAAAAAAATATGTTTGCCTGTCAAGTTTAAAAATTCAACAAACAGCACTAAAAAACCAGGGCCTGCAACAAAAAATATTAATCAGATTAAGAACCCATCAGAACATGTTGCAAATCAAAGCAGAAACATTAAAAGAAAAAATAAATTAAAGACTATATAACATCAGAGTTCGGACAACATATATTATATTCTTACAAGATGTTTTGAATACAAGAAATGAATTGAAGAAATATATAAGAAAGGACCTGATTAAATCCATACCTGAAGCCAAAACCTTCTTCTTTCTTGACCTTAACCAAATCAGCTGTCAAGAAAATGAAGACTGCAATCAAATTCTGCCAAATCAACAAAGAATCCGAAGGCCCCTTCTCCAATCTGATCAAAGATGAATAACCCATCTCTATATGCTATCCCAAAAGGCAAACCGAAAGAAAAAACACACACACAAAACAAAACACAATCAAACAAATAGAAAACAACACAAGCAAACTGACCGGTTAAGGAACCAAAAAGCTGCCCAAAAAGCACCTGAAGGATATAAAAACAGTTACAAAAGAAGAACAAAAAAAAAGGAAACGGAAAGTTCAAGGTGACTTGTCTAATTTCTCAACTCCCCAAATATAAGCAAAAACTGCTTTGACTTGTCTAATTTCTCAACTCCCCAAATATGAGCAAAAACTGCTTCTTCTTTTAATTTTTCCCTCTTAGTTTTTCTGCCTTTCTTTACAAAACTGAAGAAGAGGGAGAGAGAGAGAGAGAGGGAGAGGGAGAGCAAGAACCAAGAAGGCTTGACCGTTGAACTAGTCCCGGTTTCTATGGAGACAAGTCTCCCTTGTTTTCCTTTCTCCCATATTTATAGCTTCCCGCGACTTTCGCTTTTGATTTTTCATATGTGTGTGTGTGTGTGTATAAATACACAGAACCTCATTCACCATGATTCAATAAAAAAAAAAAGAAGCCATTTATGTTATGATTTAAAAAATTGAGAAACATTATTTTCTTGTGGACTAACACAATACATGGTGGATTTTTCCAATTAGTTTCCGAATTACAAATAAAATAACCCATCGATTACTAGCTGATGTTGAAGTTATTATTTGTTAATGCTCATATGTTTTTAATATTGATCTAATAAATTAGTCTTTCGAATAACACCAATCATGGATGTGATGAGGTGAATTCAACTATTTGGTCCCTGTAGACTACCACCCATCAAATGGTTAAATATTATTTAGAATATAATTATGCATATGTTTTTTTTAGGAAAAAATAGCTTTTATTTATTTTTTATTTTTTATTGATCATCATCATAAAAAATAAAAAAAAAAAACTAATAGGTATCAGTTAAGCATTGCACGAAATTCTAATTTATTATGGATTCGCACATTAAATTTACTATTTTACCCTTGCTCGACAAAAAAAACTTGGTTAGGAGGGTAATTCAGTTTTTTTATGGGATACAAATCTCATTGTCAAATTCACAAGGGGCATTATGGTCAGATTATATTTTTATTGCATGGTAAAATTACTACATTGCTCTTAAAAGTTATTTTCATTAAATTCATATCAAAAGGGCATTTTAGGTTTTAAACTTTATTTTAAAAATTGGATTGACTCAATTGCTTCTAAAATCAATTTTTCTAAACCTTGTGTCTAGGGGTGTTTTTGTCATTTCCTATGTTTTTTTTGTTATTATTAAGTTGAGTTGGGGGCAATCCAGTCTTTTTCCATTTTTTTAAAAAAATTAACCCTCATTCTCTTGATTTTTTTTGGATTTTTTTAATAATTTGATTTTTCTTTTTAATTTTCCCATTTTGATTCAAAATTTAGATGGTTTTCTCATTGTTATTATTTTCAAATTATATCTTTATTTTCTTAATTGATATTTTTTTATCATTTTATTAATTGATTTTGTTATTTCAATATTCGACATTTGATTTAATGGGAGCTGGTCTTCGTGGTGTTCCCATAATTTTTAGACCCGACTTAGAGCAAGTGCATGGTCATGAATCAGGTAGGTTAATCCTAGTCAATTTATTTTATGAAAAAGTTAAAATAAAGAAAAATAATCAATGAGTTTTGACCTGAGTTTTTGACCATTTCACACCACCCCCTACAAAAAAAAATGTTTCGAAACTCAATCCAAATTAAGCCCTGGGTCATGAGTCAACCAATCGGGTCAAGTTGAGTTTTAAAATGATGGTTTTCCAAATAGGGTTCTTATAGTTTAGTCACTAACAACTAACTAGGGTTTTGGGTTTAAAAAATTAATACGGGTTGACATTACTTTTTGCCCGATTACATTCTTCGAAGTTCTTCATTTTAAAAAATAAACTTTATTATTTTCTTTAGTTTCCTTTCAATTATGTTACCTTCATTTCATGATTTTGATAACAAGTTTGATTGAGAGGTCCAGATATTTTATTAGGTTATTTTTTTAATTTTTTATGATTTTATTTTTCAAAATCTAATCTTTTTCTAAATTAATTTTTTTTTTATTGGATAATCTCTTTTACATGATTCTGTTTGCAAATTTGGTTGCCTCACTTAAATTTACGAGTTCTTTATGTTTTTAAATTATTTATTTATTTAAAAAATATATTTATATCGCTCGAGCATCGTTTTTTTCTATGTAAAAAAATAAAATTGTCCGTGACCCGCGGGAAACGTAGCCACCTATCTGGTCATTATTATTGTTCGATGGGAGGAGCAGACTGTAGACTACAGGGGGTTGAAGTTCGTAACGGTCATCAGGTGCTTGACCGTCCTACTAGCGTAAAGTACGTGTTATTGCCACATGGCGCGTAATGGAATGATATTGCCTGGCACGTCCACTTAGACGTGACGGCGTGGGGCCACGATGTTAGATATTATTATTGTTAATAATAATAATAATAATGGCAGGTCGCTGTGTTTGCTTCATGCCTAACGCCTGCATTATAATTTTCTCGTTTCTGAGAATACTTTATGAACGCAAGGGCTCGTTGCTTCCCAACGGCTACAAGTTGGGAATTTTACTATTAAAAATAATTGGTTAGATGGTTAAAAAGATTTACTTTTTGAATTTGAGTATTTCAATCAATGTTTTTGAAAAACCATTTATTTGAATTCATATGATATAAAATATTTATTTGTAGAATTAATTGGAAAAAAAAAATACTTCTGGTCGTGAAAAAATATTGCTATAAAAATAATACTAATTATTATTATTGTTGATGTTGTTTTTTTTTATTACTGTTATAAAAACTATTTGCCAGTGGTATAAACAAATTAAGTTAGAAGCACATTCATACCTGTGCTATTGGCACGCATATATATATTCTTTCTAAGTTAACTCTGTTTTATGTAGGAGAGTTAAATAGACAGATAATTAATTGAGTGAGCGTGTTTATACTTTATAGGTAAAAGCATAGAGAGATTTGCATGGAAGTGCAGGACAAACCCAACATAATAAAAACTAGGATATTTTACCATATTTTTTTATGCGTTGTGAATAAAATTAAATTTTTTAAAATATAAATAAATATTAAGAATATAAAGAAATTTTTAATTATGTTATTAAATCTAATAAAATAGGTTAATTTTAAAACCTCCCAACTAAACTCTTTACACAAAAGCATTTATACTGTGGTAGTTTTTATGGTTGTGGTTTGAAAAAAATTATTTTATAAAAGTACTTTTGGTTGAGGTTGGTTTGGTATTCATATATGTTTGGTTAAAACTGTGGTTGAAATTGAGGTTAAACAAAAAATAGTTTAATGTGTTTGGTTAAGAATGCTTTTCAAATTGAGGTTATAAAATAATTTTAAAAATATATATTAATATTGATGGTTTTTAATTTAAATATTATAGATTTAACTACTGCTATTACATCATGAAATAAATAATACTTTAGATAAAATATTTTTTTATTGTTCCATTAAATTATCTACAATTCCATCACGTATGAAATACATCCGACAAGGACTACAATTTTCTTGGTTTCTTAAGCGCGTAACAACATCAAGTAAAATATAATCATGAACAAAATTGGGATTGCGATCAAATTCTGCGAATGCTACGTTATCAAGCGATCTCCGTTTAATTTATGGAGCGTCATTGAATAATGTTAAACACTAATTTTTTTGAATAAAACACAATTAAAAATAAAAATAAAATTTAATTTAATTTAATTTAATTTTTTTATTTTACTGGATCGAACCCGATTCAATATATTTAGCTTTGGATCAAGCCCAATCTAGCTAGAATAATAAAAACAATCTGTTCACGTGATTAGTGGAGTCACTCTCACGGCAAAAGAAGGAGCATTGTGCTGTTTTCAATAATCCTATGTCTTCAACGTAAATAATAATGGAGTCCATGAACAGTTATCTAATATTTATTTCCCGTGATTTGCTTCAAAAACAGAAACAACAACATAAGAAACAACAACATAAAACTACAAGAGAAACAGGCAACATGGCCTCTGCCAAACGGAAACACATCATTTATATTAGGCTACTACATAACCCTCAGCTGATTTCACACAAAACTCTTCATAATCCTTCTCGAATGCAGCAAGATCCTTACGAGTCTCGGAGAACTCACTTTCCTCCGTTACGTACCCTCACCAATATATATACCAGTGCACGAAAAGGCACGTTTTGCATACATGAGGCCAGATTTGTGGTCAACGTGAGAGAGGCACCTCGCAATTAAGTCGCAATACTGGTGGAGTAGGGAGATCATGCACACAGCCCTCCGCACCCTGGCAAGATCATCACCAAGAACAAGAACAGTAGAGGGTGGCTGGTAGATGATACCGCACTTGAATCTAGTGGGGACAAATTGAACAGTGCGCTTGGTCTTGATGGTGGCAACATCAACATTAACGTCCTTATTGGGCACAGCATCACCATGAAACATCAGGCAACAGGCCATGTACGTACTTTCCGCGGCAAGGATCACAATTAGCTATCATAGATGAAGGCTCGAAAGAGGCATACTAATGAGAATAAAGATCATGAACTTGGCAGAAACTAGTCAACTTGGACCCCGCCACATTTATCGATCCCCACTCAAACCATGACATCCCAAGCAAAAACTCGTAGAAAGAAAATGACTACATGGAAGGACGCCTTCTATCCACCCGACTTGAATATTGGCATATACATGGGCATCAAGTAAAAAAGTTCCCTCTTTTTAGTCACTAACAAGAAAACATATGAGCACACTAAGGCTACTAAAAGTAAAATGTAAAGTGAAATATCCTGAGTTTTCCGATGATGACGAACTTACGTTTTGGTTCCCTAAGCATGGGAGATACATCTTAGACGGGGGTGCGTTTTACCGAGTGGTCGCAGACAAGAGACAGGTTTATATTAACCTAGAAAAAATTGCAATCAATATATGAGTGATTTGAGCCTGCTATTCCATGAAGCTAACAAACTCTATCAGTGCAATGTTTCATCTGTACAGATCTTCATATATAATTCGATTTCCCGGGGAGAAGGTTCTGCACGGTGTTGAGAAATTCTCATCAAGTTTAATTCATAAGAGAAAAACAAGCTGCCAACGAACTCCAAGACAGATGGGTTATAAGCAAGGACTTGTATTCAATGAAGAAAAACCAAACGGCATAACCATCTATGTGGTGTTTCAGTAGTAAAAACTTGGGATTAAGAGATTTGCTCGTGGTCTCAGATTCGATCCCTGTAGTTGCTCATATGATGGCCACTGGAGGCTTACATGGTCGTTAACTTCAGGGCCCGTGGGATTAGTCGAGGTGCGCGCAAGCTGGCCCGAACACCCACGTTAAACTAAAAAAAAAACCAAACGGCATAATTCTTAACATTGCTAATATTAAAGCTCTACTCTTCATTTGCTTAAAACACACTTAATTAAAGTAGTGTTTATTGATATATAATACGCATTTATATTGTGCAATTAGACTTTTTTTTAAATAACAACTTAATTAAATGTTTCGGAATCAAACATCTTAAAAACTTAATTTATATTATTGCATATTAAACAAATTAAACAGAGTTTTTATAAATAAATAAATTAGTCAAACATAACAACCCAACCCCGCATAAAGGCACCAGACCTGTGATGTGACGAGTTTGTTAATGTTTTGGGAGTAATTGGAGGAAATTTCTCTCTCTAGAAACTTCAAAAACGGAAATTTTACAAAATATTTTTATCTGGGTACAAAAAGTAGGCTAGAGGCCATTAACAATCTATCAACAACAATAGCAGGTTTAATTGTGCTACGACCAACGATTATGATCAATGAAGGAAGATTAGTTTTAGTTAAGGGAAAATTACATTGAGGTTACTATAATTCGATTATTTTTTTGTTTTATTTTTGTATTTTTAAATATTACACTTTCTATCATAAACTTTAATAATTTTATAATACTTAATTTCCTATATAAAAAAGCGATCAAAAAATATCAGATTATTTATAAAATTATCATTATATTTTATTTAATAGCTAAATTATAGCCCTTGTAATATTAATATTATAATTTTGTCATTAAACTAAAATAAACCCTAACAACCACCATAGTAGTTAACTTCTTCTTCTTCTCTTTTCTTTTCAATTTTCTATCTTCAACAAGCCCACAAGAAATATTGTAGACCATTATTTAATTTTTCTTCATGTTTTTCTCCCCTTTTTCTTTTCAATTTTCAGCAAACTCACGAGAAATAATCGAAGCCATTGTTTTCCTTTTCTTTTTCTTCTTCTCTTTTCTTTTCAACTACGCAAAAAGCTTTGTACATAAAAACGTGCATCATCTGATAGTTCTTTAAGATTCAAGTGAATTATATGTTTGTGAAGAGATGACAAGAACACTTACAGTGAGAAAAAAAACATATAAAACGAGAATCTAATTCTGTGTATATTGGATTGAAATGTAGTTTGTGCGTTTGTGTTGTATTATATACACGGATAAATTTATTTATTTTTTATCTTGTTTTAACTTTTAAGTTGACCAAGAATCTCAAGTGTAATTTTCTAAAACACGGATGTAAAGCAAAATAATATATCATCTTTGTTTTTTTTTTTAATTTTATTATTTAATATTGAGTTTATTAAAGATTGAGATTTGTAATTTTTCTTGATTTTATTTCTATAAAGTATCCCAATATCATGATCTGAGTCATAAGTTTTGGAGGTTAACTTGATTAACTCATGTTTTTTATCCTTTTTAATTACTTTTTTTTTTCGAGTTTCATACTTTAATGTTATGTGGATTGGGAATTAAGCTTTACAATTTGTTTCAGCTTGCCTTTTGTGATGTTATCCTAATTTCATTACTCGGGTTGTGGGTTTGTTAAGTTAACCCAGTTGACTTAGATCTTCTTTCTTGTTTTTTTTAATTATTATTTTTTTCAATTTCATCTTACAATATTTGATTAATATAAGAATTAGGCTTCATAATTTATTTCAGTTTGCTTTCTATTAACTTGGTATCATGACCTAAATCACGGATTTAGCGGGTTAGTCTTAGTTGATCCGTGTCATTTTTTTGTTAATTTTTTAATTGATTTTTTTTATTTCATCTTTCAATATTAAATATATTGAAAATTCTGGTTCATAATTTATTTTAATTTATTTTTTATAGGATTATTATAGTCTCATAATCTGGATTGTGAATTTGACAGATTAATCCTTATTAACTAAGATCAATTTAATATGTTACCATCTTAATATTTTTTTTAAAAAAATATTATCTTAAATTTTTATTGAATTAAAATATATTTTTATTGGTTATTTAATTTATTTTTGAATTACTCATATAGAGAGGTAACATGAGATAATTAGTTTTTATATATCTTTTTGTGCTAGAAAATAAGTTATAATATACTAAAAAAAATTTATATTTAAAAATATTTCATCCGAAGTGTCAATTATCTAGCAGATACTTTTTGTATCGAGGAGAGGACGTAATTGTAATTATATAAAGACTATATTCAAAATATTAATATATCATCCAAGAACAAAAATAATTATAAGCTGCTGGCGGGGGGAAGGAGTTGAGAAAGGAAAGAAAAGAAGGCAGAGAGAATAGTAGTAGTAATAGTAGAGTTGCGAGGAAATCGAGGAAGACGAGGATGCAGTGGTACTTCGTTGCCGTACTTCTCACAATTCTCACCAGCTCCCAGGTCACTCACTTCCAAATCCCTAACTATTTCCTTAAAATCTCGATACATCTCTTTGATTTTTTTGTTTAAGTTTTGAATCTACAATTCCTTTTAGCCACTGCTATTGATTTCTTGATTATGAAAATGTAATTAAGAGTTAATAATTATAAGAACATGAGAAAAGAGAGAGATCAGGCATTTCTGTCTTGAGAAAGAAAAGATGAATAATAGAAAAACCGGATGATTGATCGAATAAGATGAGTGAATTGATTTCGTGTGCTGTTATGGTTGGAGGGCGTGGAGAGCATCCGAGGAAGTTAGATTGTATTTAGAAGAGTAATTTTTATGCTTGTTTTTCAGATGTTAAATTATTAATAATTAACCTATCCTCCTCCTTTTATATTATGCTGGTAGGGCATTTTGACGACTCTATCTCAGAGCAATGGAAAGTATTTGTACGACTATGCCACTGTACCCTTTCTTGCTGAAGTTTTCAAGGTACTTTTTTTTTTGGATCATGATTTGTTAGCCGGTTTTGTCCATGTAATTTGACATTCCTGTTTATTTAAAAAATGCAGCTGCTGCTTTCTACTTTGCTTCTTTGGAGAGAATGTCGGATATCACCGTCTACCAGGGTGACTACAGAATGGAAGAGTGTGCGCTTATATGTTATTCCTTCAATCATATATCTAATTCATAACAATGTTCAGTTTGCTACATTGACTTATGTGGATACGTCCACGTATCAGATAATGGGTAATTTGAAGATTGTTACCACTGCGATATTATTCAGGTGCCTAGTTTGTACTATGATTATGAAACTATGCCCTTTGATCCATAACTTTCCGAGTTACATGTCTTTTAGTATGAATTTAGCATCATTGCAGTTGATCCATTGACTACCCCCCCTCTCTAAACTTCATTCTTTAGGTTATTCTTGAGGAGGAGACTCTCTAATCTGCAGTGGATGGCAATTGTTCTATTAGCTGTTGGAACAACCACGAGCCAGGTGATTATTTGAATTGTCTGTGCTGTTATTTAAGCTATTGTTTTTACTCTCCATGCTTTGTTTAGTTCTTTGGTTTTTTGTACTTATGTACTGGAAGTTCTTATCGAGATTAAAGTTTTAACGACATGATCATTGTCTTTGTTTTAATGAGTTTTTTCATGATCCTAATTCTCTTTTGATTAACATTTATTTATAACCAGAAAAAAGAAAAAAAAAACTATTTATGCCTTTTCTTTTATTGTAGGTCAAAGGTTGTGGAGAAGCATCCTGTGATTCTTTGTTTGCTGCTCCAATCCAAGGCTATATGTTGGGGGTACTATCTGCTTGTCTATCCGCATTAGCAGGTGTCTACACAGAGTTTCTTATGAAGAAGAACAATGATAGCTTGTACTGGCAAAATGTACAATTATATACGTAGGTATCTTTTCTCCACTCAATGACTTTTTCCTTTCCATATATTATTATAGTAATGTTGCATACAAATAGTCATGCTAGAAATCTTGATCTGATATCTTCTTCCAAGCTCTTGGACCTATCTTTCACTTCTTTATATATTCCCGACCCTGCTCTATGTACATGCTATTTGCAATAGAGAATGTGGAGTCATTCCTTGGTAAAATATATTATTATATTCATCACGATGATGATGTAGGTATTTCCTTCCATTTCAGATTTGGCTCAATATTCAATATGGCTCGGCTTGTCCTGGATGATTACAGAGGTGGCTACGAGAACGGATCTTGGTGGCAACGCCTTTTCAATGGCTACAGTATTACAACTTGGATGGTTGTTTTGAATCTTGGATCCACTGGCTTGTTGGTTTCATGGTTGATGAAGTATGCTGATAATATTGTGAAGGTAAATTCTATTTTTATGGCTCGTCATAAATCTTTTTCAGAGGATGCACACAAGCATGACAATATCCCTCGGTGCCGTGTGTCCCATAGATGCAGATGATGAGAAAATTTCAATGACAATGTTGTGAAAGGATTGGTAGAAACTAGAATGCTCCCTTGATTTTTCATTTATATACTGTAGTATCGTTCTATAATATCTCCATCTTTTCAAGCTGAAGAGGGCAAGGGAGGGCTAAGACCCAGGATCTCTCTGGATCCAGTCAGGGGTGGTTGCCACAAAGCTACCCTTGCTTGTCATCATTCCATACTATCTGTTTGTTCATGAATCTGCCTGAAACCATGACGGAAGAGGGCTTTATGAGAACTTCATTCTTCTGGCATCATATGCAAAGCCATTTCCTCACAATGTATAGGATGCTCAAGCTTTATTAACTGTAATTTTCCATTTTGAACTCAAAGTCTGCTATAGTCATGCTCATAAGACTGCTGGTAAAAGACAAGGCTCCAGGTTTTTGACAAAATATCTTTACATGCCACCAGTGTTATAGGATGTACGAAAGTCTTGAGAGTCTTTTTACTTGTAAGTTAGGCCCTTTAGCCTCAAGTGCCTTTATTAAAATATTATACTTTGTTTCTTCCTGTTTCAGGTGTATTCTACATCACTGGCAATGCTTCTAACAATGGTTTTGTCTGTGTACCTCTTTAACCTCAAGCCTACTTTGCAGGTACTCATGCACTCACAGGTTATCAAATATAAAATCCTTTCTGCCTATAGCATATGCTGGTTGATTTCGATACCATCAATGATGTTTTATTTTCCTTGTCATGCTGTAGCTTTTATTGGGTACAATCATCTGTATGATGTCACTGCACATGTATTTTGCCCCTCCAAACATGCTTGTGGATTTGCCTACACAAGTCAGAGCTGCTCCTGAGAGCCTGAAAGAAGTAGCAGTTGAGCGAAGAACAGATTCCTGATGTTTCTTGCACATCTCAAAAGATTAGCCTCTGCCAATTGCTTATTGAAAGTGGCATGAAAGCAATTGTTCTGCATAGCAGGCATGAAGAAGCATGATATCCTTTAATCAGAACCCATTCTACAAACAACTGAATTCTTCTCCACTGTTAACAAATGCTATATAACCCATCTATTAAGATTTTGGCTCTAGTTTCGAAAGAGAAAAAGGTCAATTTTGTCTAATTATTTGCAGTATCAGCTGATTATGCAAGTTCAAAGTAGAATTCAGAATCATTATGAATCATGAGATTCTTGTAATGTAATTCCTCTTATGTCCATTTTTTTCATTGATTACTATCATCCAGAAACATTGTTGTACTTGCAGATGGCAGATGCTATCAAGGCAAGAGATATTTGTCATCTCTTTTCTTCAAATTTTCCATTTAAGACTCATGAGACTTCCTTTGGTTGGATGAACGTTGGATTTTCTAGTGTCTGATCTTGACCCCGTCGCTTGTTTTATGCCGACAGTGCCGTGCTTCTATCTATTAAAAGTATTACTTCGGCAGCCTTAGAAAATCTCGCAACATGATGCAGGTTATTTAGCAAATGGTCAGCCTGTATTCGAGATGACCTCTAGAATTCTGGCAAAAGAATAAAGAAGGCTAGCCTGTAGAGCCTGAAATCAATTCCTTCCATTCAAATCAAATTTAGATCTGCTGATCAATCGATTTAACCTGGTAAAGAGAGAGACGACTCTTAAAAACAATAGAGCTGGGACAAAGACTAGCCTAGGCAAGGCATGTTCTACTCACCTCGCCCTAAGAAAGAGAATCCTCGCAAAAAGAAGGTGTAGAGAAATCACCTAAACTTATTCTAATTTTATGTTGAAATCCAAAAGAAGGTGTAGAATAATGACCTTTTGATGAATGAATTGTTCAAGAAAACAGAAAATTACTCTTCATTTCTGAAAGTCAGCTTGAAAGACGTACCTCGGTCTCGAAAAAAAGCTATATTATATGCTATTTTATGATTATGGTTCATATAGTAAAGAAATTCTAGCCATACAATTCCTTGAGCATTTGATTTGGAGTGTCACGTGTAGCTTTGTGTTCTTTAACATGCCCACATAGAACTATTAATGCCTATCCATGGAAATCTACATTAAGTTTTTGAAGTTGCATTACATGATCAAATGTTCTCCCTTAGTCTCTTGGATGCCTATAGGTGTCAATTATCAGGCATGCTTATTCACAAAAGAGAGTTGAGAAGCTGGCCCAGCACTGCCTCTGCAGGGTTATGGCCTCAAGGATAAAAATAACGTCATCAAGCCATCAAAAGGAAACAACTGCTCTTCCTTCCAGATGCCATTGCAGGCAGTATCCCAGGTACAAGAAGAGGGGCTATAGCCATGCCTGAGTAGAGATTGGGCTGTTGCTGTTGGAAATGTTAACAATCTGTCATTTACTAGGCAGTGATTATTAATAAGTTTGCCTACATGAAATCCATATATTAGTGTTGACAATAATCTGCTTGTCCTTGTTAAATACATTATTAGCGCTAACAATTTGGTTACTAATTTGAATATGAAAATCACATATAATATGCCTTCTCATCCACGACATGAACAGATATGATAGGTAGGACCTGATTGAAAACATCTGAAAGTC
This sequence comes from Populus simonii, assembly GCA_007827005.2. NCBI lineage: Eukaryota > Viridiplantae > Streptophyta > Magnoliopsida > Malpighiales > Salicaceae > Populus > Populus simonii. Next base: position 16,345,682 of record CM017466.2, on the reverse strand, counting down.
TTTTAGTACATCAAGTTTCTTGATGTATTTCCTAATTGAAGAACTCCTCTTGCAAGGATAGGACCAATGTATCAAGACAAGTAATGGCTTTTCCAATTGATGAAGCTGTGCTGATTAATGGCTTATTTTACGCATGTTCAAAGCATCACTATGACTCATTACAGACGTTGATAAGTTTTTTTTTTCTTTTTAATTGATTACTATTTCATGAATCTTCAATATATTCTGACATGAAAGATTCTACCAAGAAAAGAACATAGCGTAATTCTCGTATTGAAGTAACGATTGTTTTTTAAAGTGTTTTTTTATTTATAAATATATCTATATAATTTTTTTAAAAAAAAATATTTTTAACATCAGAATATCACAACGATGTAAAAATATATATAAAAATAATTTAAAAATAATAATTTTGAGACGCACTGCCCGATTGCATTCCTAAACAACCTCAAACGCTGGCCACTCATTACTCTCTGATGTTTGATCCATCTTTTCTTTCATGCCTACAGCTCTGAACCATTAAATATTTTGCATATACATACCTGGTAGTGATCAAGGATGAGAAGGTTATTTCTATTAAGAGTAGAGAAGATATTTCACCACACATGATGTGGATGATGATAGCATAGAAATATTAGAGAGCAGATCATATAGGATGCTAGCTTGAAAATTGAAACCCATTCTTTCCATTTAGAATAGGTCAGTTGGTGAATCGAGCACGCCGCCCTAGTGAAGAAGACGAACAACCCATCGAAGCAGGCAATGAATAGCACGAGAGGCTGCTCCTCTCGACACAAGGAAGAGTCCTTGCATAAGAAATCCCACATTTTTGTGGGGGCTAATATTATTAAATAATATTGCTGAGTCATGCAGCCTTCGATTATGCTCGATATTAAAATGATTGGATCTGAATTGGGTTCATCAGATAAAAACGAAGTGATACAGATTTGTCCCCATTCGGTGGAGCCCATTTATAGTATGCCTTTTGGATCATAAGGCCATCCAGTTCACCATGAATGGCTAGCAAAGAACCCAAGGTTAAAACCAGGTGTTGATTAGGGCTTTGATCAAGCCGTTGTAACTCCTCGCAAGCGTCCTTCTGCCCTAGCACTCTCATACGAAATCATAACCAACAACAACAATAATAATATTTATCGTGGTATAACTTAACTAGTCAGATTTTAAATTTATTTTTTACAGGTTATCAATTCGAGTCCCATAAACCTCAGGGTTACTAGAGACTTATATGATCGTTAATTTTAGAGTCTATAGGATTAGTCGAGGTGCACGCAAGCTAACCCGAACACCAACATTAATCTAAAAAAAATTAAAAAAATAATGGCAAATGAGGATGTGAACATATCAAATAATTATTATTAATTAACAAAAAAAAAAAAGAGGCGGTTGCTTTGACTCGCCATCACCTCATATAATATTAATCGTTGTAATAGTTTTTTTTTAATAGATTTTTTAGTTCTTAAAATCTATATTTTTTTTAGAAATGTTACCATTACTTGCACATATTTTTTACTTGCACATATTTTTTTATACTATAAAAAATTTGAGTTGATTCACCAGTTAGCCCGAGATACATATGTAGTTATACTCTACGAATAAAATAAAGGGGCGGCAGTTGGACATCATCAAGTTGAGTAGCGTGAGTTTTGGTGAAGTCGGCGAAACTTTAAAGAGATAAATGGGTCTGGTGTCTCTCATGTGTTTTTGAAGAACCCTTAAATGCTTAAATTAGTGTACTGGAGGAAGAGGGTGCCCTTGGATAGCACAGATCATCTAACCTTTCATATTTCCAAGCAATTCTTAATTATTTCAGGGATCTACCATCTAAGTTAAACTCTATATGTCAAGACTTCTGGTTACATGAAGGCCAATATATATATAGGACGTTAAAAAAGAGAGGCATACACGTCTAAGTAGGTCAAATAACGTGACTGTAATTATTTATTTACTATATTCTTAGTTTTTGAGGTACTGGGTTGGTTGGCAAGTGCATTAAATATCGTTTCTACATTGAACGTTTCAAAATACCTAGATAGATGATATATGATTATAATTCAAATTAATGGTAAAGGAATTGTAGCCATACGTTCTTTTTTCATGCATTTAATTTGGATTGTGATATGTAGCTGTCATTGCAAGAAGATATATATTGCATAACGGAACTCAGCCCTCATTAACATCATAGCATGCGTACAATACAAGTATATAACCATGAAAAAAAAAGCTTCACTTTCAGGTCATTAATGCATGCCATCAAAATTGTGGTTTTTAGGTTCTAGGACGTGCTCAAATGTTCAAACCTTACTCTCTAGGTTGTCTATAAGAGGCCGATTGCTAGCCCTGATTATGCTCAAAAGATAGAGTTGATAGTTGAGATGAGTGGAGTTAGCTGCCCAAGCAGTGTCAGCTCGGCCATGCCTAAAGACTTGAGGCCTAATGGGCATAACCAGCATCAAGCAAGCAAAAGAGGCACCTGCTCTTGCTTCCAGATGCCACTGCATTACCCAAGGTATAAGAAGTCTGACTACGAGACCATGCCTGAGTGGAGATTGGACTGCTTGTTGAAAGAGTACGGGCTGCCTGCTATTGGAGATGCTAACCAGAAGAGGAAGTTTGCCATGGGAGCCTTCCTTTGGCCTTCAGAGAATGAGTGAAAGTCCTCAATTTGATGGTGATCATCAAATTTCTGCACATACTATCATGTTGTACGTAACTCAATCTATGTAATGTATTGTAGTAAGAAAATCATGTATTAAATAATTATTAGCATGTTTATGAAATCCATATCCTAGTTTTAACTGTGTTTTTTTTCCTATTAAATATATTGAAGATTGCCGGTAAGTTGATAGATCAACTGGTATTCATGTCTCATTCTTCCTTCTTCCTTGTAACAATATATATATATAGAGAGAGAGAGAGAGAGAGCGAGAGAGAGGACAAATCCAACTCGCAGTCTCTAAAATTGACCTAGCAAGCTCTAGAGGCTTTGTTCTGCTAAATTCTAGAGGTTCGCCATGGTGAACATCTCGCTGAAAGGTTGACCCTGTTGAAGCACGGGAGAAACTCAAAGAATAGCATCCGCAAGGCATAATCGAACCTCCTCGTCTCCCTATAATAAAGGGGGTCATTGTATTAAAAAATACCACTTGTAATAATAATTGTATTATGTGGTTAACTAATAAAATTAATTATAGACACGACGTTATTATGCAGTTCATAGGTCAAATATATATATGTTAAATTCTTACTCTTGAGGTGATAAGCTCGGAAGATTGCTAGACTAATAATGTAGATTGATAAATTCTTTTTCAAATTTGATACAGTCAACATCAAGACTAATTAATATGGTAGATTATCAATATTTCTTAGTGATTTTTCCCTCAATAGTAAACTAAGAACCATTGCATTGGGATTATAATATGATAGCTTGACACATATCCTATATTTGAACGTTCCCTAAATTTGATATATAAACCATCAATTTTGTGTTGTTTGTCTCGAGTAAATTTGGAAGTTGGGCAAGCAATTTTTCCCATTCTCAATCAGTCATAAATTTGCTATTACAAGTTTTATAATCAATAGCTTGATGAATTCAACAAGAGGCCAGGATGCAGGCACTAGAAAATTTATTTGTAAATATGATTAATAAGTACATTTAAGATCAAATTAAAAATAAATGAAATTTCCAACAAAAATTTTTAACAAGGAAAACTAACTTGATTAAAAATAAATTACTAATGATTGAAAAAATAATTTTAAAGAACCCTTGATTGATTTGTTTTATGAAATTCAAAACTCTCTATTTACTTCCAAAAAATACAAGATTATCTTGTAGCCTATATAATAAGACATTGATAAGTTAAAGATAAATATTCTATAAAACACCAAAGCTAGCTTTTTTCAGAGGAGAGAGGCTAGCTCTAGGTGAAGTAGGTTTTGGATGTAAGTCACACGAGCACACTTGCTCGGTTTGGCATGACACAGGCTCAGATTTTGAATTCAGGTTTGCTGTGAAATAATTTTTAAACTCATAAAGATTTTTGAATTATTTTTGACCTCATCTATTCAGATTACTTTTCTTAATTAGTTTATGCTCTAGTTTTTCCTTCTACTCTAAAATTTGGGGTCTAATATTTTATAAAAAGATTTTGAATCATATTTTCTAGAGTTTATGGAACTTGTTTTGTGGTACAACTAAATAAGATAATGACATTAATTAGAATCTTGATGAGAAGCTAATTTAATCATTTCGTTTACACCAAGAGAAAGCAATAAAGCTTTAAAAATAAATGATTGATTATTGACAACCATAAATCTTTATCTAAATCAAATTCTAAGTGCTTAAACAAGTGTTTTTAACAATTTAGTTTAGATTTTGTTTATGTAATTTTTTGCTTATTATTTATGTTTAAATGTTTTAGTTTGACCTTAGGACTATAGAATTGTTCTGCAAACTTATATTTATGCTAGAACATATTTAGTTTACATTGTTTAGTATATTCTGAATTCTAAAACTACAATACATCAATATAGTGATTATTGAAACTTTACATTGTTTAGTATACTATGCTATGTATTTTCTTAACAGTAGCATCTATAATCAACAATATTTAATTATAATTCACATGCAATTCTTTTATTTTTAAATCAAACAAAAAAATTATTCTGAATTAGATGCTAGATTAATCCATTATTCATGAGATCACTAGTTTCTGATCGATGCAACAACAGGGAAGAAGAAATTCCGATGAAAGTTGTCATGATATTCAATGATACAGTACTACGTGTGCAATTTGGTTATAGTAGGTTCCTAATTGAATGTGGCAATAACTAGTGCCCTCTGCTCCACGACAGGAACATAGCATTGGAATGGATAAATATGCAATAAAATAAATAGTTCTTGTAGAAAATGTATCCTTCCCGCAGATGCTGACTTGAATTTCATGCATCTGTCATTTTCCATTATGTTTTTGCTGTCTGAATTCTCTTGCTATATATCCTATATATCCATGCAAGCAATCAGGCACTAGCTAGATTATCTTACTTTTATTTTTGCCTGATCAATATTGTGATTAATAGGATGAAGTAATTCAGGACAGATTAAAACCAAGTTTATCAACTGTCCCTGATTGAAGTCCACTTGCATGGTGGGGCTCTAATGCAAGACGTAGTAATATTAACGTGAAACTTTACTATTCTATGTGAACCCATGAAATATTTTGAGTTAAAGATAGTTTTATTAATCAAGTGATAAGAAATTTTAATCTTACCATCTTTTATTCTCTCTAATTAAACCAATAAAATTAAGAGTTTCAAGTTTAAAAAAGCATCTTATCTAATTAAATTAATTAAAATAAAAACAAAATAATAGGTCAGGTACAAGTTAGTTTCAAGTTTAAAAATCTTTAAATTAAAATGATATATTAGAAAGTAATATGAAATCATTCCTAAAACCAGAGTAATATAAAATCACTCATTGAGTTTTGTCTAATAATTTAAGTTTTTTTGGGTAGAACTAATTTTTTAACATGGTATTAGAATATTGATACTGTTACGAGTTTAATTCCTACTATCCTATTCTTCAAATTAATTAGATATTTCAATACGAAATAATAGTTAGTTTGTGAAAATTTAAAACTTAAAAGTGTTTTTACTTGAAGAAATTATATTAAAGATTAATAGAAAACTATTTATTAAGTTTTGCCCAACAACCTAATCTTTTATATAAAATTGGTTAAGCAAACACATTTGTTTATTTTTTTTAAGAATTCATATTAATTATAATACCATATTGTTGATTTTGTGATTCACTAAATTAAGCCTGATCATGCATTCAAGAGGCGGGTAACTTTTTAACATTGGAAGTCGCCTTTCCTTGCTGGATTTGCAGGTAATATATATCTGTGGCCTATCATCTCTCCTCTTGTTGATTCAATCCCCGCTTTCAAAATTCTTGAAAAAGACTTAAGGTTAAACATTACCTGGCAAACAATAACTATCTATATATATATGTATAATAATTAATTAAGGTTGCTAGGCACGAATGGCCATGATTAGTAGTACTTCATATAAGAACTCTGTGAATATTGACAATGGATGTGTTGTACCTTTAGCTGCCGCGCTGGGTTTTATTAATTGTTGAGATGGACCAGTGCTGATCTTGAACAAGGATCGATGCGTTATTGTTGCATTGATTTATATATAGGAGGTCCGTTCGTTCACATGGTGATCGATGCAAACTTACTTAGTCTCTTATCAGCAAGCAACCAATCAATCTTTGCTAGTAAAGGGAGTGAGTCATGGCGGCCATGAGCTAGCCTTGAACAGTACTGCAATATTTCATACACCGATTAGGAGCCAATCTGGAAAACCAATTTTACAAGAGATTCACTATTATATATATATATATTACACCATCCAAACAGATAAATACCTATCATCTTGGTCGCGCAATGTTGTGACTTAGGGTTTCTTTTCTCCTAGGGTTTCATGATCCAGAGCTGGAAAGTTTTGATTTGCTTTGATGATATAAGGGGCTTCTGGTACAGAAATGAACCTCAATGTGCTAAGGGCTTCTAGTACAAGTTTCGTTGTGGCCCATAGTGTAGGCTTGCTTTAGCTATTGTCGAATGCCTCGGCTCTTTGGTCTTCCCATGGCCCGATCGTACTTCCCCTTTCATGGTAAAAGGAGCGACCAACGGTTCGGCTCAGGTAGAAAGAAAGAAAGAAAGAGAAGAAAGACTAAGCCTGTACGTGATCTAATATTTGAGTCTTGTTATTAGCTTAATGTGTTTATATTCCAATTAATTCATTTGTTAAGGTATTTTAAATATAGGCCAAAATCTCTAAACCTCCCTCCCACATATATAGTAGCTACTCCTCATTAAATATATCTTTACATTATATTTTTTGTTAATAATAAGTAAAAAGATTAAATATATTTATATACACACACACTACAAGGATGGCATTTTCAAGTATTTTGAAAATACAAAAGAGAAACACAATTCTTTTGTTTTTTGGAATAAACAAATAATGTTTCCTAACAATGCCTCGCCTTACCTTAGAAAATAAAGCTTCTGGTTGTTATTGCATTCGGTCCGGTAGGGTAAATTTAAAATTGAATATTTTGATACGTTGGAAATATTTTTTAAAAAATTATATATTATTTTAATATATTAAAAAAACATTTTAAAAAATAATAATTACCATATTTATTATTGATTACTCCTTCGCAAGCAAGGAAAATCTTTTAAAAATATATAGGAATGCTAGTTGGCATTGGCTGTCGTGATCAGGTATTAGTGATTTCCAAAGTTGCTCCAAAATCAGAATCTTCGTTGGCATTTGCTGGCTCCAGTACAAGATTCCGAAGGCACAAACTAACTAACTTGTGCCGTTACAGGAGGAAAGCAGCACTACAGGATTCTAAATGCCACCGTGTTAACCGAAATTGCAACCGCTTCCACTATATTTTTGTCAAATATTTAATTAATATCAATCATGGCATTTCATTGCCAAAACTTTTATGCTGCGAAGCTGTATCTTGTAAACTAGCGGTATTTTTAAAGTTAATTAATTAATGTGTCGTGTCATCATATCATGTCAATAAATAAATAAATCATTAATTTTGTCCAACTTTCTATGTAGAAATATGAAGAAAATCAATCAAACGGAAGTAGTCACTCTTTCAGAGAAGAAAATTATTGTAATGGTTAACAGTGGTGGTGCTAACTTAGAATTAAAAGTTGATTTGAATTATATAGTTGTTAATATGATAGTTATTGAAGATATATATTATTGTTAATTTTAAAGTTTGTGAAATTAATTAAAGTATGCACAAGCTGACTCGGATATATAAGTTTATAAATAAAAATTACTGTAATTATTATTTTTTAATTAAAGTAATCATAACGATCCCCAATTATTTCATACATAGAAATAAAAAATATCATCTCCAACTTATTTTGCTAATTTATTTTTTTAATGAACCAGTTTTGATTTAAAGGCCGTATTGCAATACAAAAAATCTAAACATTATAGAGATTTACTAGTTATCCGATTTGTTTTTTAACTCATTAAGTTGATTGATTTATATTAATAAATTAAAATTCAAAATAAAATTGACAGTGTTTAATAAGGGTTTTTTTTGTTTTTTTTTTTTAAATATACATAATTTTTAATTCAATTGTTACGGAATGTGACTGGAATTTTGTCAATGCATTTTACAGGTCAGATTCTATAGTAAATTTACCTTGTTATAGCCTGCTATGATTATGATTATGCTCAAATTAAATTAAGAATATGTTGTTTTAGATTATTTTTTAATTAATTTTAGATTTTTTAAAATTAAATTTTAAAATTTTGTTCGGTTTAAATTTCATTTACTAGGCTAGTTTTTTAGCTAATTTTTCAACATTTTGTATGTTATTTTTCTGACCATAGAATATATAAATTATTCAAGATTGTTATTGCTGGCATTCAAAGCTTATCTAATAATAATAAACATATAAAAGTTTGGAAAATAATTTTAAAAAATTAATTTTTATGAAACATGATCCAGGTTTATTATCTAGATTTTAGATATTTAAAGAAAAAATACTGTTGAAAAGTGTTATTTAAAAATAAAAAAAAAGTTTTGCTCGTGCTAATTTTTTTTTTAAAAAAAAATCATCTGTGTTAATTTTGAAGAAATAGCCTTGTTCAAATCGTTTGGGCGGCTATCTATTTGTAGCTGGAAACTAACGTCTCTACAGTCTACACATGGCTATCCTCTTTCTCCTACCGAAACATGCGCCTGGACCCCACACTCCTTTGCTTACCGTCTTACCGGTTCAACCGGTTTCGTGCCAACTATATAAGCCTCGTCAGGATCGAATCAGCAACGGAAACACCATCAAATCATTCATCCATGTTATTCTTGCCCTAAAAAAGGCACTAACTTCTCTCTCTCTCTCTGCGCCTGCTCTTCATAACCGCAGACTTTTGAGAGGTTGCAGTGAGAGAAATCAAAAGAAAAAGGAAAAATGGCTGGTGTTTCCAGGGTTGTTGCAGCTGTAGTTGCTCTTCTAGTTGTTTTTGCCATCGTTTTGCCCATTGCTCAGGCCCAAGCTCCTGCTCCTGCCCCTACTAGTGATGGTAAAGATTCAAAACTCTCTTTCTACGTTCTTGTTTATATGTATTTTTAGCCTTTTAAGATGGTAAATCTCGGATCCATGAGAACCCGGTTTTCTTTACACACACACACACAATGTTTGTAGATCTAGTTCTTGGTAATGTTTGGCTTATAACGCTGCAATTTAGTTTTGATGTTAATTATTCTCTTAATAAAAGTTGTTGTGGTCCCGTGTCCAGAAGAAAAGGAAAAGGAAGCTGATAGATTGAGATAGAGATGAAATGGAGATTTAGTTTCAGAATTGTCAAAGCAAAAATTTTGTAGGTTTTGGGAAATATTGGGATTATCAAATTCTTTTACTACAGGAGTGCTGTGGATATTTTCTTGAAAGTGTGATTCAGTTTTGGGCTTGTAGGAATTTATTTATTGGGGATTTAGGTGAATAAATGGTACAGGAAGTTATTGGAACCAATTGTTTTTTTTTAAAAAAAAAATTGTTGGAATTAATTAGTACTATTTGTTGGTTGCAAGCATCTGTACGTGTTAAGGAAAATGAGATTGAATTCTGATGCATTTGGCTCTTGCATTGACGTTGTTAAGCAACAATGATTTATGGTCATGGTTGATAGGAAAAAAATTGTTCTTTTAAAAAATATTTTGTTCTCGAACAAAACTCACAACAAAATTAAAATGTCTGTACTCTGTATCAAAGTGCCAGTGCATTTCTTCTTGAATCTTGCCTTAAAAGGAAAAAAATTGTTAAAAAAAATAAAATGATATGGAGGAACATGGAGTCGATCTATGGCTTTGTCCAAGAATTAATGGGAGCTTTTGTTTTTAATCAGGGACATCAATTGACCAAGGCATTGCGTATGTGCTGATGTTGGTGGCACTAGCACTCACGTACCTCATTCACGCGGCAGACTTATCCCACAGCTTCTGAATTGGTTCAATTTGGAGGAGGTAGAATATTAGGGGGAGGTTGGGGCGGGTTAGATATTGGGAATGGTGTGAATATATCTTTTATTTTCTTCTGTGATCAAGGGTCTTGTTTTGTATGAACAGGGTGTTTCTGACTTGTGACGACGAATTTGTTGTTATTGGGATTTGTGGTTGTTGCTAATGCCATCTTCTTGTTCGGAGGCACCCTAGCTCTTGTCCTCCTTTGTTTCCATTTACCCCGAAAGATGATTCAATTTCTTGCCTTTTCACATTTCTTATTCCAGAAAATGCTTCATTGCGATTTCGCATGTGAGGGATTCTGTAAACATGGCATGCATATCCACCAGTGTCTAAAAAAATCAAGCAAAACAACAAAATTACAGCCTGCTTCAACTACTGTGTATGCGTGACAGGACAATGATCATTCATGCATGCTAGCCGTTGCTTTTTTGTGGGAGAGAATGGTTGCTGGTAAAAGGTGGCTTAGTAAGGTAGAAAATTGATGATGGCCCTCTCTCATCTCTTAGTTTTGGGTTAAACCAGAGCAGATGGAGACTTTTTAGGCTGTCTATTCTTATGCCATCTATTTATACCAAGGATCATTGCTATTGCTATTGCTATTCGACTGTGTTTTTAAATTTTTTTGATATTTTAAAATCATTTTAATATTTTAATATCAAAAATAATTTTTTAAAAAACAATTATTTTTCAAATAAAAAATACTTTAAAAAATATCTTTCCTTGACATTACAGTTAAATTTTATTTTTTTTAAGTGTTGATGAAAAATACAACAACGCATAAGAATTGATATAAGATAGAAGAACAAAAGGTTAGGGGAAAAAACCCTCAGATTTTGAAGGAACAAACGAAGAAAGACACTCGATCTTGAAAAGACCAAACCAAGAGAGACTCAATCCAAATGAAATAGAAAAACCTAACAAGTCTTTAATTGAACAAAGAAGTTTCTAATTTAACTGCTAAATAATAAATACTGATATTCCCGAGTAACAAAATCTAGAACAGCCGTCCAGCATCAAAATTCCTAAATAAATAAATATTAATTCCCATTGTTGCCCTTCATTCTCCGCCAATCTTAATAGCAAAAAAAATATATGCAGAAAATAGGGTTTTGCATTAATCTGCAGCATCCTGAAAATTACAGGTCGACTTTCTAACGTCCAAATGGATTCCCAGTCCAAATCAAGTGAAGGTAACCGTTTTTGATAGGTTATAACGTTTTGTAACAGTAAAACTAGAAGATAGTCATCAGGCCTTCACAATGGAAGGAGAGAAAACAGGTATCTCAACACTAAATATCTGAATAGACCTCAGACAAAAATCCCACCAGGCCACCAGCACAGAACCTCAATTAAGATTTCTTGAAGACTGAATTTGCTTCCTGTTGGTCCTGATCAGCTAGCGAGAACTTCTTCACTTTCTGTACAAAAGTATCACTCATGAAGAACAGTTAAGAAGGAAAGACTTTAGCACATAAATGTACAAGAAATCTTTATAATCCCGTAAACCATTTGGACAGTCATAAAATAAGGTCACTGACTAGGAAAAGTTGTGCCAAAGACATGTGATTGTTTTTGAGTAAATTGCTTCTACAAGTCCCAGTTGAGCATTTTTATGAAGGAGCTTTAACCAGCTCAGAGCTTGATTTTCAAGTACTTATGAAGGCTTCATCAACATTTGAGCATGATATTCTCGAAGCAAGAATTCATGGTCACTAAGTTATACTTTGCTATCTATACTGTAATACCCAGTTTCATTAGTAACCCTCTATAATAATATATTAGGCCTTGAAGCTATATAGCATCTTTTCTGCACCTCGCCAGATGCCAAATCAAGAAGAGGAACGTATCATCATGGCAAATTCGAATCACGCTACCATTATTCCCATGGAATTTCTGTACGAAGTGAAATCTCCAACCTTATAGTGATAAATCCAGAGAAAACCTAAAGATCAATTAATGAATTTTTCATCTGCCCTGCCCTTTTAAGATATCCAAGTATCATACCCAGAGAGAATAGGGGAAATCACACAGATCTTAACATTAACTAGATTGAACCAGGAAAGCAAAGCCAATGCTCTCAAGACCAATCAGAGGCCACATTTCCACCCTTCTGCTATTAACAGACAGGATAGCAGAAGTAACGTGACGACTTGTGAAAAAAGGGTTCAAATCCATAAAAGAAATTGAAGAATGAAAGAAGATATAACGCAAGACTAAGTGAAAGGGAAGTATCATCAGTAGCAAACTTGACATAGAGAAAAGCTAATTGCACAACACAGTAGCATATAGTTTTGACATCAAAGAGGTCAAATTCAAGGCAAGAAAGCTTCAAAACCAAGTGTACTGCTCATAGTTTAATCCTCGGTTCCAAAATAACATCATCAATTCAAAATCCCACAAAAATAAAGCTCCAAACAACTCCAAAGTTACAAAGTTTTTTCACCTTTGAAGAATACATCTTCAAAGCTGCCTCATTTCTATCAAAATTTTATATACCAATTTCTCCACGAAATAAAATCACCAAAAATCTCGAGTCTTTTCTATGAAAGGATAATCAATTTGACAATTGACCCAATAACAACAACTATACTGACAATGATGGACACAATTCTTCACACCCAAAACCCATATGTAAAATAAAATAATAATAATAAATAACATCACAGAAATTAGAGCTAAAACACACCTTATTGAGAACACACTCTCTCAAAGTTTGCAAGAGACGGACACATTTGTCTTGATCATAAGGCGATTGGGCAACACAGTTTAACAGATTAAGTGCTTCCTCTGCACACACGGGCTTTGCACGCGCTTCCTCCATTTCTTGTTTTCTTTATAAAAAATTTGAGGGTTTTGGTGAAGAAGGATAAACCCTGTCAAGGTTAATTTTCCTCTTTTTGGACTTTGAACCTGTAGCTTTGTTCTCGAGAAGACTTTTTTCTTTTTCTAAGAAAAAAAAAAAAAAAAAAACCACTTCGGGACAGGCTCCCGCCCGCGGCTTCAAGAAAACAGCCGGTTTCTCGAATGTTGCAGAAAACAGGCTTATAATGCAGAGGCCTAGTTGAGGTGTTTTTTGATGGGCCTATGGGGTCTTAAGGTTTGATTCCTATAGTATAATGGGCGTTAAAAATGGGCTTTAAATCTTTAAAATGTTCCTCTGATAGGGAGAAGGAAAACAGCCCAAGTATTGCTGTTACAAAATGAATCCAAAAATAGGCCCATCACAAAATATTGCATCAGATGAGACTAGTTCACTAGCCCAACAACACGATTATCGTATATTGATGGGAAGGATTAAGGGAACCTGGCATGGGAACCTGTTTTCTTATTATTTATTTTTTTCTTTTTTTGAGACACCCTAATAAATCTATTGGATTAGTGAGCTGGGGACAAAAATCACGGCCCAAATCCAAACAGACGGTCCAAATAATGCTTTATATTTAAAATTGTTGAAGAATTGATTTCTAGATGTGCACAAGGCACCTGTCATTTATCTTAAACTCATCTTATTTTTACCACTTGAACCAGCAATAATGGGACGATTGGCGGGTTGGAACGTAATATTTTAATTTTAAAAGGTTGTCGTGTAAAAAAATAATCAATCTTTTCTGAAATCTCTTAATAAACTTTTTTTGAAAAAAGATAGTTTGATCACTAGTTACTTGGTGAAATGCTGAGATAATTTCCATTCACTTTTTGCAAACACCTCTACCAAAACATAAGACCTTCCAAAGCTTAAATTTGTAAATCTTAATTATAAGGTAAATCTTAATCATGTCAACTTATTTTATACTAAGTGAAGTAATGATTGAAAGTAAATATATCTTGATTATGTCAACTTATTTTATACGGAGTGAAGTAATGATTGAAAAATAGATAAATTAAAAAATATAAGTTGTTGATCGTTGCACCATTAATGAAGAGATTGATGTTTATCATTGATTATAGTGTGTTATTGTGTTATTGATAGAGAGGTTAGCGATTGGAGATGCCCTTTAAAGGAACAAGACATGCTAGTAGTAAATTATCATTGGTGGAGAAATATAGGGGTTATATTAACAATGAGCAAGTCAAAAAGAGTGAGATGCCCGTTAATATTTTTGAACTCGTTATTTTACATTATGATGTGTCAGTGGTTGGTTTTCTCATATATCAAGTAAGTCGAGCCTAGAAAAATAGCCATTAAAATGCTTAATTTGAACACACCAATCTGTTTTGGCTTGGGTTGAGGTCATTTGAATGTGGCCCTACTGTTTTTTATTTTTTTCATTAATTTAGGGTATCTTAACTAGTAAGATTTTGGGTTTGCTTCTCAATAGTCACGAGTTTGAGTCCTCTCAGTGTCACTAGAGACTTACATGATCGTTAACTTTAGGATCCATGAGATTAGTCGAGATACATATAAGCTGGTTCGGACACCAACATTAATAAATATATATATATATATATATATATATATATATATATATGGAAAAAAGAAAGATAATTACATGGATTCAACATGTGAGCTATGCGAGATCAGTGTATTTTTGGACTTGATCCAAGTTTTACTAATTTTGGAGTGATATTTCTGTTTTCATTTCATCTGATGATTTGAACTGTTTGATCCAAGCCATTCCTCCAGAGGGGAAACCCCTTGCAGGCATATGCCCAAATGGATCGAAGCCTGAAAAAAGTTTCACTTTTTGCCCGTAAACGGGCACCCTTTCGTCCTTGACGCCATTCTTTTGTAAGAGTCGAAGTGAATGAAGTCATTCCTGGTTGAAACAAAAGAATAGCAATATTTTATTTCCTGTTGAAAGTTTGTTGGAAACATTATCTTAATTGTGATCATCATTTATAGTTGTTGAGTTCATGAAATTCCAGAGGCATGGGTACTTGGTAAGTGGCACAAGAAGTGCGTGCTCGAGAAGAGTGCATGCATTTATATCATCCAACACAGTTCATGAGATACCATAAATTACTATGTATCTACCTGCGCGCATACACTGCACCACTTGCATATCCATCTTTCATTTCCACACAAATTTGTTCTCTTCACTTGAAT
Source organism: Populus simonii (assembly GCA_007827005.2). Taxonomy (NCBI): domain Eukaryota; kingdom Viridiplantae; phylum Streptophyta; class Magnoliopsida; order Malpighiales; family Salicaceae; genus Populus; species Populus simonii. The sequence goes on along the minus strand of CM017466.2, from coordinate 16,330,539 downwards.
TTGACACCTACCTGCCTACTTTTCCACCCACGATATTGCATCTTGGCTTCTTTTATTTCAATTTGAGGAACTTGACTGCCACGCTGATATCCAACTGGGTGTCTGGACTGCTGGAGGAAAGTGAACGCTGGGATTTTTATGCAGAAAAAAACCCATAAAAATTTCACGTGACCACCTCACCCTGAGGATTGAGCACGGCTCGCTAATTGAATGCAGTTTTGCCCTCTTGTTTCCTCGTCTTTAAAGGGGATGTTGAAGGGAATGTGATGAACAATATTAGTTATACAGCAGAGCTACTTGTGTAACCCAGGCCGATACATGATCCAAGGGAATTCTTAGACCCTTTTTATAGCAATTTAATTAGCAAGGCGTGTTCATTCATGAGAGAGTACACGTAGCATCTGGGTTTTCATGTGTTGGATTCCTGGTTTTACTTACTAATAAAATAAAATGGCTCCCTTTGAAAACTTATTTACAAATCCTTGATGCGATCGTACGTGTTTCCCTCCTCAATATTTACAAATTCTTGTTTGTTCACTTTTTAGAGTTTGGTTTGGTTTCAACTCTTAGATTCACATTAAACGAAACGTGGCATTAATGTATTCTGTTATTCTTATATTTAAAAATCAATTTTAACTTTAATTTGATATATTTATGATGGAAATCCCTTGATATATATGTCTATAAACTTAAGAACTATGACATTCCTTGTTTAAGGTATAATTATTATTATTCTTCATATACACCTATTTTACCACTAAATGTGTTTAGTTAGTCCATCTTTCGACACAAAATATATATATATATATATATATATATATAGGCATAGTGCAAGGTGGCTCAAAAATCAACCTCCTAGCCTGTGAAATAAAATAACAACAATTTTAGGACTTGGAAGATTAAGAGGCCCAGTTTCGATGGACTAGTAAAAGGTAGAGAAGGGTTACTCTTATCCAAAATGGAGGGTCCAAATAAGCACAGAATGTGGTACTGTGCCAGTAGGGCCACCATATTCAAAACTGTACTATAACAGCAGTGATGGATTAGCTGGACATCTTGAATGGTTGTTTGTTATTTAAAAAAAAATATATATATATATTTAATATTTTTAAATTGTTTTGAGATATAAAAATAAATTTTAAAATAATATTAATAAAAAAAAAAAAAAAAAAAAAAAAAACAAGAGAGTATCTAGTTGCCATCCTGCTGCACTGAACGAGGTACAAGAAACAAAACCGTTAACCAACATGTAAGAAGATCCTCTCAGATTGTTTTCTTTTTGTATGCATCGGCAAAGTTCGGATTTATTTGTCGCCAAATCTATTCAACAATGGATCTGACGTGACCTCCTCCTATATATTCAATATTTTTATATATTTTTTAAAAATCAAAGTTATATATATATATATAGACAAAAACTTATTGTAGAAAAAACATGCTAAATAAAAGATGTCCAATAAAAATTTAGCGTTTATATATTTAAAACTATAAGCATGTAAAAATACAACTAATATTAAACATGATTTCAACATAAAAATAATAATAAAATACTAGCATACATATTATGTTTATATTTAAAATTATAATTTAAAGTTTTAGCATGCATACTAGTAATAAAAAAAATATACATGTTTAAATTAAAACAAAGAAGGGGATTTATTTGTTTAAAGCAGTTTAAAGTAATAAATTTTTTGTTGTTGTCAATTATAAATTTTTATCTTTAAAACTTTATTGTTCTCCACTTATGCGACTATGATGTTTGCATTATGCCTTACAAATTCCAATAACACCACATTAGTGTAGATGAACTTCTAATAAAGGACTTTAAACCAAATAATATATAACTCAAATATCTCTCAACAAGATGAATCTAAGGTCTAGATTTAGAAGGAAAACCAAAGCATGAAAAAAGAGAAGTAAAACACTAAAAATGAGCGAGGAAGAGTGTAAGAATCTAAAAAATTCTAGTTTAAAACTCTTCATTCACCTCCTTTTTTTATAATGAATTTTGAAAGCTAAAATATTAAAGAATTGATCCATATCATTACTGATATTTGATTAGCCGTGTAAATTAATAATTAAATCTAGAAAAAACAAAAGTTTTTTGAGCAAGAAAATCAAGGGTTTTTTTAGATTAATTTCTCATTCACAAATAATTTATTCAAATCAGGTTAATTAAAATAAATTTTCAATAACCCCCCATGTGAATAAAAACTGTCTAACCAGTTTGAAAACGACTCAAAGATTTGTTAAAAAATACTGATCTGGTAGATTATTACATCTGGATAAATAATTTTTACTTTAAACCTTTTACAGTAAAATATTATTAGGTTTCCTCGGCTAAGTAGTGAACACGATATTTGTATTTAGATTTTTGTATAAATTAAGACAACAATACTCATATAATTTTATACCTAAATATTTATTTTAGTTCTTACTATGTTGTTTATTTTGTTCTAAATAATTTTTAGATTCACAAGTGCTTTAAAAAATTCAATATTTTTTAAAATTTTAGATGATCATATTTATCACTGATAAATATTCTATTATAATCCATTTAATATTTTATCATAAAAATAAACATGTTGGATTGTAATACCAATCAGAAATTCCACTCTGACCTGACCATTTTTGTTGTTAATGCTGCATGGCAAAAATCTGAGTCACTAGAGACACGACCACTAGCCTACTGTGCTTGACTGATCACTACTCCGCTAGCTATCTGGTCTGCAGCAGCTGCCATTCCTTACCTCTGGAACGACCATTACTGTATCCCGGGCTTACTTGCACATCCTAGATGCCGTCAATTCTTGCCAAATCCTATATCAAATATCTCGTTAAATATACAACAGATTTCCCTTTCGTTTTTTACTCCCTTGATGTCAAATCTAACACGCTTCTCTGCTTTCTTTTGATTTGGTTTTTTTTGTTTTTTTACTAATTTATTGATGTTATTTTCCATTTATTAATGTTTCTTCAAGATCCCCATTTGAATAACTCTTCTTTTAAAAAATGAACATATCCCACATGTCAAAGTTCAATTAGATTATAGTGATAGGTAACATGAGAATAAATCATATTGGATTATTAAGATATTTTTAACCCCAAATCATACTGTGTAGTTAGAGTAATTTCTTGTATTCAAATTAACTTAGTTTTTTTTTTTTTATGGTTTCAATTGATTTTTGAAAATATCATCAATTTCTGAATTAATAAGTTCGTGAAAAATTATTTTTCTTGTTGTCTACTCTAAAATTCAATTATGAATGCTGAAGTGGTTAATTTAAACTCTAATAAAATCAATTATTTATGTCAATTATGGTTTTCTAGAAGAAACATTACATTTTTACGAAAATAGAATCAGACAAGGAAAAAGAAAACGGAACATCATCTTCATCGAAATAATAATTATGTTTTAAAATATATTTTTCACGTTAATATATTAAAACAATTCAATAATACTAATAAAATCAATTTAATTTTTTGTTAAAATAGGGTTTAGATGCGTGTTCCCAATCACTAAATTAACAAAAATATTTATTCATCCTAATGTCCTGGCTGGACACAGGAAAGGAAATCTACAAGCCAACAAGAACTAACACAGCCGAGTGATAAAAATAAAAATAAAAATAAAAATCACACGAGGCCTTCATAACTTTATTCGAAATGTACCTTACATTATTATGGTAAGATTGTCTTCCACTAGCTGATAGCATGCTTTCTCTTTTCAAAGACAATGGTGACAAGTCACGTGCACTGGACATGTGCCTTCTCAAAGGTCAATAAAACGCCACAAAAGGCACAAGTAGCCAAACTCTACCATCACCGTTACTGTGACGGAGTTAATTTTTATATTACTAACACTCATATTTCACATAATAAACTCTTACATAAAACAAAAGAGAATAAAAACAAAAAACAAACAAAATTGGTACAGCTGCTACATGGGAAAAAACACGACCGATATATGCTTCTCGCCGAAACAAAATTGACGATGCCGATACGAGAAATGCCGTTCATATATTGTTATTGCCATCTTCAAATGGCTATAAGAGAATCCGACCAGAACAAATCACCAATATCTTGAAAATGGTCTTGAACGTTCCAGCTAGATAACCCGAACCCGAAATCCAAATCCATGTCCCTAAAATCATCATCTTTTAAAAACCCACCATCAGCAAAAATTGTTGTTTCCTCAAAAATACCCCTCACTGAACTCCGGAATTCATAAATGTCGGTTGTTGGAGGAAACAGACCGTCGATAGAGGAATTATGCTCCGAAAAGTCGGAAAAGTTTTCCGATACACAGGAGTCCTCCTTTACTTCCCGGACTTCATTTCCGGTCTTTCGGGTTTCTCTGCTTGAACCGACACTTTGAGACTCGGCTTCTTCACCAAACCGGAGCACTGAAATTGGAGAGCTAACATTGACATTGTCATTGTTAATATTGTGGTTGCTATTTGACTCATCACCGGATATGTACCCGGAGGTGGCTGCAGCCGGTAAACATCTCGCCGGAGGAGTGACAAAGTTAGTGAGCGCGTCAGCTCCACGCAACTGAATAGCCGCATTGTCATAGACCATAGCAGCTTCTTCAGCAGTATCGTAAGTACCTAGCCACAGCCGTACACGTCTCAAAGGATCTCTAATCTCGGCCGCCCATTTCCCCCAAGGCCTTTGCCTCACCCCTCTAAACTTCTTCCCCACCACCGCCGTCGCCGGCAACCGTCTCGCCTGAGACACATCAACGCCAACCTTCTTCCTAGCACTCCTCGACGGTCTGGCCCTCAAACCGGTGTCGCTTGTGACACAATCAGCGGTTCTTGATGGTGGTGCTGATGGCTCTATCGTAATTTCATTGACAAACTTTTTGACTCTTGTCACATGTCGTTTACGAGAAGAGACTCTTGAAACCTCGTTTTCTTCGTCACTGGAAGAGTCAGTTGCGTATGTGTCAGTTACTGATATCCGTACAATCTTTGGTGGTTTTGAGTATTGGACCGGGTTTGACAAAAATGGGGCTGTAAGTTTGGTTTGGTTTCTATGCTCAGTAAACTTGACTGGATGATCCATTTTCTTGATGGGTTTCTTTTTTATCGCGTGGCAAAGCACGGAAAATGAAGCCGGGAGTATACGGGAAGGATGGGTGTAAGAATACAAGAAAGACCCAAAAGAAGATAGAGAGATTCCTTTTGAGACTGGACACGAGGAGAATAAAGAGAAAGATAGGTAGGAGATGGATATAAAGAGACCCTGTTGTGGTTATTGAAGGAAGAGAAACTTCAAGGAAAGTTACAAGAGGATTGTTTAAAGACACTAAACCGGGAAGAGCTATAAGAGTAGAGAAATGTGAAGATATGGCGAGTGAGGGAGTGATACTGGAAGGGAAAGACAGGGGAGACACCAAGAACTACGGCAGTAATAGAAAGAAGCAAAAGTGAAAGTCTCTTTGAAAGAAAGCTGGTAGCTTTACCGGAGAGAAAAAGAAAGGGAATAATAAAGGAATAAAATGTTTAGAATCACCAGCGGTACTGCCTTCTTCTGCCGCCGCCGCCGTTGTTGTACAGACAAACTGCTTTTGCACACACTCACTCAGAGAAGGAAGTGAAGAGGAGCTTTTGTTAGGGAATCAGAGGAACACAAAGTGTTTTTCTTGGTACTAGAAAGGAAATGGGAGGATTCAAGAAACGAGAGAGAGAGGGAGGGAGGGAGGGAGGGAGATGGAGAGATAAGAGACCAGCACAGTCGAGTTTGTGGGTGGATACCAAAACAGCTCTTTTATATAAGATCCCAATTAATCCGTAATACCCATTAACCCGGTCCACTATCCCCATTTAATTTTTTAATCTTTAATTTCCAAATATTTTGTCTGGGCTTGCTTCATGTTAGTCCTCGCTTTATAAACTAAATTTCAATTCAGTCTATTTCGTTTTACGTCCGGTTGAGCTTGTGGATATTTTCAAATGACTTTGCTACAAAGTCCTTAACAATTTTTAACAAGACCTAGTAACTTATAAAAGAAAATAATTTTTCATTCGTAAGCATACAATTTGGATAATATAAATTAGAAGGTATATAGAAGGGGATTCAATTGATACTGTTCTTGAACATTTAGGACTCCAATTGAAATAAATAAAAAATCTGTTCTTACCACAATTCATTTCTGTTGTGGGTTTATATATTTGATTATAAGTTTTTAAAAATGGTTGTAGTGCACTTACTATTTAAAATCTGATTCAAGAGTTTATCTGTTAAATCATATTTCAAAATTCAAAACCATTTACTAAAATTTCAAAATACTTGTGGATGGCTACGAAATCAGAAGCTCATCCTTTCAGAGCTTAAGACTTATCTGGGAGTCTCTATAAAGTTCAGGGTCTAAATTAAGATTTGTGCTGTTTGTTTTTCGTCGCAGGGGTGGAGTGCGTGTCTAATGAGCAATGAGATGCTGACAAACCCGGATGAGAAGGCAAGATATTTTGAACGAGGAGCTACGTAAATGGGGACGCAGGATTCCTACACGTGGAAAGGTCGGCCCGGTGGGAGAGTGCTCAACCAATAGGAGGCTGTGTTTTTCACTGCTGACTCGGCTAAAGAGTCTTGGAATTGAGGATTCTCGGTCACGTGAGACCAGACACTTAGTTCAGTCTTTCGTTTGACTAAGAATAATAGCAATGTTTTAATAACCCCGTTTAATGGCCCTTAATTACTATTCTTAAAGTGTTAAACCTTCATGGGATGTTTTTGTCTTTTGCGATTAGAGGATCTAGTTGCCGTTACACTCAGTGCTGGCTCATTGATTCAGTGTGGTTTTTTACCATCTACTCTTATCCCTTCGAAATTTTACAGCTAGCTAGGATTAACGTGGCAGGCAACCTTGAATTCGGGGCCATTTTATAAACTCTCTCTCTTTTTTTTCCTTAATTTTTATGGGTTCTTAATGTTTTTTTGCTAATCTTGACCATGGCAATCCAATGTTTTTTTCTTAGCTGGCTTCAGGTCATTGAGCTTGGGAGATGCCTGTAAATTTGTTTTGCTATAGTTGTTTAACTCTCATTACTGTGTGGTTATCGTTGTTCTTTGTTTCCTTAACCATGGTTTTGGTTTGATGGTTTTGCTGGTTAATTATAACCATGGAAATCCAATGTCGTATTGGCTGGCTTCAATTCATTCGGCTTGAGAAGTGCCTTGCATTCACTGGTCTATGCATTTTGATTTTTCTTAATGGAAACGTGATGATTTTATTTCCATGATTTTAATGTTTCCGTTCCATTAGCTAACTGGGTGAATAAAGCGAGTGGAGTGATGTGACGGTAAAGATCTACTTTCAATGCATGTTCTCGTTAGTGGATTGTTTTGAAAGAAATTAATCCTTTTATTTTAAATTAATTTTATTTATTTTTCATATAGTTATAATTTTCAATATTGTTTTTTTAAATAAAAAAATATATATTATTTTAATATATTTATAAACAAAAAATATTTTAAAATAAATTTATTTTTCTTAAACAGAATGGCATTAGATGGGCATATATGATTATTGAAACGCTCATTTAAGTTTTTAATTTTTCAGCACATTCTATTTTCCGCTCATAACAGCGGTTGTAAACGAGTCTAAATCTGAACATATAGTTGTTGATATAATAATTAAGTAGTAATTAACAGTAACGTTGGGGAAAAATTAAATTTTTTTTTTTTTGATAATTTTCATTTGAAGAACCCAGAAAATTAGCATGAGAAGAGTCTTCCTTGTTTCACTATTTTCCCCCCCTAAAGTCTGCAGCATTAACTATCTGAACTGGTTATTGAAGTTTAAAGCACATCCGTGGCCTTTCCCTTTATAAGTCAACGATTTTTAGGTCTTCACAGCCAGTCATCAGTGTGGTAAACACTACAGCCAGCATGCTTCTCCATTCATAGCTGTTGACAAGTTCGCATGTATTTTTTTCTAACCCAACCATATCTACTCTTTCCAACGCATAATAACCTTGGAAAAAACGTAATCTTTGTAAAGTTTTCAGAGCCGTCATGATCAAATGTTGATGATATATATGGATGCTATGTGAATTTAATACATATGTTATTATTGAAAATTTTATATGGATAATTAATTACCTAATGGATTGTTTATTTTATGAATCATTTTTTAGCATATCTTTCTTTATGTATGAAGTTTTTTCTCTCAAATATTGAGTTTTCTAGAAATTTAGACCATCAGCTAGCATATATAACTTGTTGAGCGAAAAAGTTTAGAATATATATAGTTGCTAGTAAAATAACAACAACTATCATATTAATAAATTTAATATAATTAATATCAAAACCAATCCACCAAACTCAGGTAAAACTATATTATTTTTGTGCAATATCGTGAGGCAGTTTTAAAAATCTATTTTGATTTAGTTATGTTGCAATTTAAATAGAATTTTATAAGAAAGACAACAATTTAAATTATGGGAATAAATATATTTTGTTAGGCAAAATTTTAGTTTCTTATTCATGTATTTTTTTAAAAAAAAAACTTTGTTTTTTATTAGTTGAAAGTTATTTGAATAAAAACTATAGGAATTTATGATAAACATTCATAAAAAAATTTAATAGTTTGAATTAAGAATTAAAAAAATATATCTCTTCAACCACTTAAAACTGTCTTTTCTTATTCATGTATTTTTTTTTTTTTGAAAAAGAACATGTTTTCTTATAACAAAAAAAGTATTACCTTTTAAAATAGAAAATTATCATAATCTAAAAAGAAAATTTAAAAAAATATTCAAAATCATGACTCGATAATTTATAGTGATAGAATTTAAAAAAAATAAAAGAATAATTAAACTGAGAAAACTATGAAAATAATTATTATATTTTATTTTTATTAAACATTGATGAACATTTTTTAAATTTTATATATTTGGTTCACATATATAAAATAATTCATAAAGTAATTCTTAATATTACCATAAAAGCTATAATTTTATTTGAAAATTATGAAAAAATTAGTAATATTTAAATATCATTTTAATTATCTTAATTATAATGATTTTTATAAAAAATAAAAAATAAAAGTGCAATATAAAAAGAGTTTAGACGCTTGGACATGAGAAAATGAGTCAACTAGCCTATCTAAAATAATAATAATAAAAAACTTTACAGGTGCATGAGTCTATAACTTTTCATGGTCAGAACGTGTCCGATGGACACCTCTTTTCTAGCAATTTTTTCTCCTCTCTCCACGTACTCAAGAACTACAACAAAGTTGCTAGGACAACATGGTAATTCACTCACTCCAGAAACTGGGCCTCGATTCATGGGCCAGACCGTATTGGTATGTGACTAACAATAATTTTATTGAAGGAAGTGTCAAACAAAAAAGCCGTCCAAGTTTGTTTTTTTTTTCCTCTCATTGGCTTCGTCCGCTTTGTTTATTATAGCAATTGTTTCTGAGCAGCCATTTTTATTTTTTTTAATATAAAGTTTCATTATTTTAATTCAAACAGTTTGTATACGCTCTCTATTGAGTACACATACCTATGCTAATTGCTACCTTGCACAAGTTTTGTGCATCTTACTTTCCCTTCCTCTTCTTCTCCTTCACCCACCTTTTTTTCTTCTTCCTCTTTTTTTTATTTATTTTAAAAACACCTCCAACTTCTGTTTTCTATTGCAAAAAAAATAAAAATAAAAATGGAGTCTTCAATTTAATATTGAAATTGGTTGTTCTATACTTTTGCTGTTAGCAAATGAGGTCGAATTTTGTTTTTAATATATAGAATATCTCGGATCAATTTAAACACATCAAACTAGATTTTAACATCTTGAATAAGTCGACTTGTTTTTGTTTTGACAATTTTATCTTCGTTAATATAATGAGGATTTTTGTTTTTGCCCTATATTTTTATTGAGACAATATTGGTTGTTCTGCCCTCTTAATATAAAACTATTTAAAGAGAAGATTTAATTTTGATTAATGTAAAAATAATATAAAAATATTTTTTGTCATCCAATAAAATCCTTTTTATCCAATTTAATTATACATGCCTGCTCATGAGATTAACATATCTCAAAAAATGCTTTGCAAGAATTAATTATACGTACTGACTAGCAATCCCAAACGAACCTTAATGATTTTACAATCCATGTACGTAGTCGAAGCTGAGAAGATTGTTCACCAACCTCAAACACGAGTGCAATAATAATAATAATAATAATAATAATAATCAATCTTTCACAAAGTGTGATTTTGGAATTAGTGGTCTAAAATTAATTTTTGGATCTATCGAAACAAAACAGGACGAGCAAAGGATATCCTCATCACAAAATGTAAGTTTTCCTAGTTTTGTCATGTTCATATGGTTTAGCTGTGCTGTGAGGTATTCTCTGTTCCAATCAAGTAAGCAATCTGTTCCAATCAAGTAAGCAACAGTCCAAGCTTTCAAAAGCTTATTATATTTTTACACTGTTCTTTGATGTCAATAATCGATTGGATGGTCAGCACTCGCTGTCACAGCTACGATTTTTGTTAAAGAGAGTGCCTTTGACCAAGAGGAGAAAGAAAATCAAGCGATTGCCGTTTTGTTTTGTAATAAATTTTGGATTATGCACCAATGGTTAGCACTTTAGACATATATTCGTGTACTCTCTCCATAACTTTGATGGAGAGTTACGTTTTTGTAGACATCCAAAGATTATTTGATTAGCTTGTACAAGAACTAGCCAGTTGCTAATTAATTATCTATGAATGGCAAGTAGTCATCGATCACATAGACCAGTCGTGATCATGGCAGCTTGAATGTTGCCATGTTTTCATACGTGGCAATATAAAAATGGCGGCTCAAGCTAACTGGTGGCAGTGCCAGTTCAAATAGAAAGGATCAACAAAAGCTAACTAGTGTCTTGTAACGGTATCAACACTTTTAGAACAGGCTTGAGCTGTGGAAACAAACAAAACTTTTAATCAACAAGGAATTTACCCACAAGGAGTTTACTTGCTTGTGTATATATTATTAATGCATCAGTATTGCTGTTTCTGCTTTCAGAGTAAAATAGCTAGCTGCAACTACAGCTCAAGATAAAAAGCAGTGTAATTTTCAGGTCTTGGTTTATGACCACTGTTATAACCCTTTTTGAACTCCTGTCACTTAACCCTCAGACACCAAGCAAAATGAGAAGGGTTGTATAGAGTGAAAAAGCAAAAGTCGACAAGTTCTTTCGGATTGAAGGGAGTCGAGAGAATCGACAAAAAGAAGAAAAAGAGAAAGAAAAGGGAAATAGGTAAATGGATATGTTCGCAAACACAGCACAAAGTTGTAGCTTTCTTGGACTTTGTCCATTTACAGGCCGTATGAAGGCATTGATAAACAAACAAGCAAACAAGTACATTGGATTCGACAAAATCCTCGAGAGTCCAGTTAATTCATTAATAATTTATCTTCTACTACTATAACAAATTACCTTGATGTTTGTTTTTTTTCCCTTCTCAAACTCCGAAATGATCTCCCATCATTTTCTTATTGCAACTACTAAACGGTGACTCGAAAACAAGTTAGAGATCCTTTCAAGTCAATGGCGCATCATCTCCTAGATGCTAATGCAATCTTCGAGCCACACAATAGAGAAAAATCCCATATCATTAATCCTGATGTTTTCTGGTTTCATCGAGAGTAATTAAGCACATCCCAACAAGTTCTTAAACAACTCAAGAAGCACTGTGACCTAGACACCCTTTGTTTCTAGCTAAGATTATTATTACATAATCATAACGTTTATGAAACTTGAGGGAGAGGGAGAGTATCGTGTTTCCTGTTTTATTTCGCCATGTTCCTTTTTTTAACAAATACACCCTCCAACCAATCCAGTCTCTTAGACAAGCCACCTCCATACATATATACGTATATTGATAATAAACCTTTTTCTTAAGTATGGCCTGTTATTGGATTTGAAGTCCAAATAATGATGTGAAAAACAAACACCGAGCCCAGTTTTCCAGTTTCTTAAATATAGACTAGGCATTAACTGATGCATATTGACACAGGTCCATAGCCTGACTTGTGGTCATAGATAACTTCACTTTTTTTTTAAAAGGCGAGGAGCTTATAAAATGAAAGTTTTATACTTTGTGAGGGTGTTGCACAATAAAATTATTTAAACAATGCACATTATCAACTACTTTTTTTTAATAATCATAACAGTCATAGCTGATAATTATAGCAAAAACCATGGCTAATTCACAAAACAATCCCTAAATCTCTCGAATACTTTTTTTGCATGGATTTTTTTATGATCCAACACGCAATTGAGAGCGTTGGGAGCAGGATCATTTACCTCCTAGAATCTTAAAGGTTAAAACTCACGAGTACATATTATAAAAAAAAATATAATAGAAATTAATATCTTTAATTCCAATATCTTGTTTTGTAAAAAGAAAAGGATAGTGTTAATTAAATATATTTTAGCTGTAATGTATATATAGACAGAGTACTCGTTGCCCGAGAGATACCAGTCAAGTTCATAAGAGGAAAAAGGGAAGCAGAATAAAGAATCTCCTGTGGCAGGCTAAATGTTGGATTGTAGTTGAAAAGTGGGTGCCAAGCCCTCAAGTCCCGGGTTCAGGTAGGCAAAAAAAACCCTAGTTTTCTTCCGGGTTTAATTATATCCTTAATTGGTAGGCACACAGTTTTCTTCAATTGCTATATATATATATATAATAAGGCACATCAATAATGTTGAGAAATTGTCAAGTTGTGCTTGAAGGTATGTTTGACAGAGGTAGAAATTAATGGGAGCTCTTCACTCTTACCACAAATTAAGTCTTTGGCTATATATTGAATAGCAACGAATCCGTTTTTATACTATTAAAATGCAAGGACATTGCCAGATTCACAACAAACAATACCATTGCTCTCATTTATTTCTTCAAATTAATTAGTAGTCGCATTGATGACTCTGCATCTTGATTTTAATGCAAGATGCAAGGAATAATTTCATTCTCATTTTAATCTATATTTTATACACTAAAACTATAGCATTCTAATTTTTTAATTCATCAAAAGTGAACATCTCATCTCCTTTTATATATATATAGAGAGAGAGAGACACACACACTTCATTTTTTATTGTTCATCTAACATTCTCCAAATGGATGTAATTCAAAGTGGTGTTATGATTAATGTGATATGTAAATTACTTGTGTGTTTATATATCTAAGTTTAATAACATATATTATGTAGACCTAAACCTAAATATTTCTACTTCAGTTTCTTAAAAATATAATTATCTTTTAATTTTAGCTTACGATAGAGATTGTATATATTCAACGTACGAAAATCAGTAAAAGAAATTTTAAAAATGATATTAAGTTGAAGAAAAATAAAACTCTATAATACCTAAATATTTTTATCGGTACAATATCTATTAATAATATTATTGTTCAAATACACATTATTATTATAACGACTATCATTCCCAACAGGTGGAGCATATATATATATATATATATATATATATATATATATATATATATATATATATATATATATATATATATATATAGATTAATCCTAAGACAAAGAGTTAATTACATACATTAATCTAATCAGGTCACAGTACAGAATTGAGAATAAACTAAAAAACGAGTAATTATATATCAATAATCCAGCAATCTTTAAGAAGATGACTCCTTGTTAAACCAAAATTTGCTGTTGAGATTCCATGATCCCGACTTAATCAAGTTCTGCAATAAAGTGAGAGGAGTTAATGAAGTCAATTGAACATGCCTCCCCACCCAAACATAACCTCTAAAGGTCGCCACTAGCAAATGTTCAGCAAGAAAACATAGATATTTCGCTGGTCGAATGATTAGAAGGATTCATGATGAGAGAATGATGTATCTTTTAGGCCCAGAATATATTTATTAATACTTAAAATCAATAAATTCCACATATAATTTGCAAGCATGAGGCGACTCAACAATGGCCACATCATCCACTAGTGAGTTATTTGAGTGGGGGTCAGCTTGTTTTTGCCACCCTTGTCTTCACCAGAGACAAACCCTAAGCACATAAAATTTTGATTAATCCAGGAGTTTGGAGACCCTGAATTTAGGAAGCTAGGCTGGCTTTCCAACTCGATCGTGAGCACGATTCCTTTGCCGGGGCTTAATTTGATTTCCTTTTCATGCATTAGGGTTTATACGTGCAATTTTCAGATCGAAAAGAATCAGATTGAAAGCTATATATGCACGTCTCCCATGTTTGAAATCTTAATAAATACCAACTAGTTTAGTTTTATTAAAAATATATATCTCCAGATACAACAACGCTACACATAAAAAGACACGGTCACAGTGCCCCATGGAAATACAACTAAGCTTCATTTGCCTTTTCTTTTGTAAATGATTTGGGTTAACTTGTTAAACTCGCGATTCATGTTATAAGATTAAAATAACTATATAGAAAAAAAATCAAAACAAATTATGAAACTCAATTCTTAATCAATCTAATATTGAATGATGAAACTAAAAAAAAATAAATTAAAAAAAGAACATAAAAAATAGCTAAAGTCAATTCGCCAAACTTATAACTTGGATCATGAGACCGAAATAACATCATAGAAAGAAAATAAAAAATAATAATATGACTTAACCCGAATTAACTTGCTAAATCCATTATTCTAATTATAAGATTGCGATAACCCCTTAAAGAGTAGATCAAAATAAATTATACAACTCCATTAATTGATCCTGTCAGACTCAATGTTGAATGATGAAATTTATAAAAAATTTAATTAAAAAAAAAGACACAAGAAATGAGCCAAGTCAATATAGGTTAACCTGTTAAGCACTATTTTCTAGTCATGAGGTCGAGATAACCTTATAAAAATCAAACCAAAATAAATCATGAAGCCTAATTCTCAATCAAACACAATATTAAATGATGAAACTGGAAAAAAAATCAATTAAAAAAAAAGAAATTGAGTTAATTAGATTATCCTGCCAAACCCGCAATCCGGTTCATGAGACAGGAACAACCTAACATAAATTATGAAGTTTAACTCTCAATCAAACACAGCATTAAACAATGAAATTGAAGAAAAAAAGTCAGTTAAAAAAAATGAGTCAACTAGATTATCCTGCCAAACCAACAATCCAGTTCATGAGACATGAACAACCTAACATAAAGCAAATCAATGTTGAAGGACATAATTGAGATAACCTTTTAAAAAGAAAAAAAATGACATAATTTAATCAGGGTTAAAATACAAAAACTCATGACCATGATCATAAGAGCAAAATATCTCCATAAAAAAAATCAAAATAGATTATGAAGCTTAATTCTCAACTGATCTACTATTAAATGATAAAATTAAAAAAAAAACTCAATTAAAAAAACATAAAAAACAATCTGAGACAACTCGGGTTAACTCGTTAAACACTATTCTCAAGTCATAAGACTTGAAAAACCTTATAAAAAACAAATAAAACAAATTATGAAGCCTAATTTTCTATTAATTCAAATTAAAGGATTAAATTGGAAAAAAAAAGTTAAATGAGAAAAAAAAAACATAGCCAATTGGATTAACCTATCAAACCCGCGATCCATGCCATGAGAGTAGAGTAATTCAATAAAAAACATGGATAAATTTTTTTTAAAAAAAATATTGATTAAAAAAATATTTTTTTATCCACACCAAAACATGTAGGGAAAGTATGGAAAGTACTTATTCATTGTGTTTTAGAGTTTTAGTGTATTGTTAACATTTGCAAATATATGAGATGTTTGGTTTAGGTTTTGGCTCCATTCTTTTCAACAACGAAGAAGTAAGATGATGCTCGTATTGTGTTTTCTTTTCTTGATGTGATATGGATACTTATGTGGTTGATGAATGTTTGTTTAGAGTGTGTTTTGTTTAAAAATATATTAAAATAATATATTTTTAAAATTTGAAAATATAAAAGAATTAATTTTAAATAAGAAAAATTAAATTTTAAAAAGCTTCTAAACGGAGCTATATGCTCGCTCTAAACGAATAATTCGAATAATTCATCACAAGCTGAACAAGATGTTTGTTCTGATCAAATGGAATAAAAGATCTGGTACTGTTTAATGCATATGATGGCTTGATATTAATCATTTTAATTTTCTTTTCCATGGAACAAAAGAAAAAAGAAAAAAGAAAAAGAAAAAGAAAAAGAACGTGCATGTATGAGACAACATGGTCACTATATATTAATGGGTTCGGCAGTCATGAATAGTTTTTGGTATGGCAAGGATGCCAAGTACTATAACTTAAGGGCTGGTTTATAAATGCGTCACCGACCCTTCATTAAGGCTAATGGCTAAAAAGACAAATTTATCTGTACAGAGCTGGCTGTGTTTTCAACAATGGAAGCCATGGAATCTTGAATTTATTAAATTTGGTGGCTTCCTGGGGTTCGCTGAACACATCTTTTATACGCCCCAACAATAATAGAAGCCAGCTCCAACGAGATATGTCCAAGAAGGAGGCTCCTTTTAACTAACTGTATAGGCCTATATATCTCTTAGGTTTCTAGCCCACTCCACACATATTTTCATGGAAAGGGTCCTCCTTTCTTCTTCTTCTTCTTTTGGAACATTTTCTCAACGTTCTTGGTGTTTTTGGCTCGCTCAAACAAGAAATTG
This sequence comes from Populus simonii, assembly GCA_007827005.2. Lineage (NCBI taxonomy): Eukaryota > Viridiplantae > Streptophyta > Magnoliopsida > Malpighiales > Salicaceae > Populus > Populus simonii. The sequence goes on along the minus strand of CM017466.2, from coordinate 16,313,884 downwards.
TCGGGTGGCTGCGACTCTGTTCGTGCAATTAGATTTAAGAAAAAAGCTATCTTTCTTCAATTTTGTTATTGTCATTGTTGCTGTCACTATTTCAGTAAATTGTACAGTAAGGGCAACAAACCATGGTGCTCCCATACAATATGAATTCATGAAGGCTTACAACTTCATCTCCTTGTAATTAGAAAAGAAAAATGAAGAAACAAAAAAAGTAACCTAATAATCAAAATGTGCTTTGAAGTCGTTTATTGGTCATCCCCTCTTCAATCTTTCTTTCTTCTCCCTTCTTTTCTTCGAAGCCAGGAAAAACTTTTGAAATATATTGTTTTTTTTCCTCGTTGGAGTCTCTCCTATAGACCTAGTCCAGGCAACGTTATATGAAGCTACCCCATGGAGGCCTCTATCAGTAGGAAGAGCCTATTAGCATGTTTTCCCCTGATCTGGAGCTTTGGAGTTGAGGCCGAGGTCCACGGACAAAGGCCTGTCTTAATAGCAGGTTCTGCTACCCAAATCGTGAAACATATAGCCTGTTGCTTTATTGATTTTGCTGATGCCTTTTGCTCTTGGTTCAATTGTCTCTGTTCATTTCCTCTTCTTTTTTTGCATATTCCTTTTGATATTAAAAAAACATATATGAAAAACAATTATACTAAGCGTTGCAAAACCCTGTTTTGAGAACACAACTGAATCTGCTACTATTCCCATGCAAAGAATCATCCATGGTGCATCTCAAGTTCAAAGGTAACCCTGTTCCTGGACATCAACATCTCTTCCGGTAAAGGAAGAAAAACTCTGCAATCACTCATGGGAGTTGTGGATGTAACATGGAGGAATGCAGCTCATCATCCTATGGGGTTTCTGAACATGGTTTTTGAAAATAGGGATACAGGGTTGATACATTAGGATACGTTAAACAGGTTTTTCAAAGTACTAAAGGCAATTTCTCATACAAACAATTAAATCAGCAAATGTATATCAGGAGGGCAGTAATTGATCATCTCCCTATCACACAGATAGCAGCACATCAACCCATTGCATACTTCTGGGTCCAGCTCCTTGCAGTTGTCTCGTATTTGCTCCTGTCAGTCTTGTACATGTGGGCAATCTCAGGCACCAGAGGGTCATCGGGATTTGGATCCGTCAATAAAGAACAAATCGAAAGCAACACCTGAATATAGATGAATGAGAAACTTTCTCCTTTTGCATAACACAAGCAGATAAACCACAACTAGCAGAAATCAAAACCGAGAGCACATCAGAGTATAATTTCAACAACTTAACAAACTGACTGCTCTCATGTCCCAAGCAAACATCTAACAATATAGGATGAAAGAAAAAAAAAACAGAGCCACCATGACATCATCTACATAACTCATGACCAAAAACTTTAGGGAAAACCTTGTTGCATTTGACAAATGCGTTACAATGCATTTCAGAAGCTTGATTTCAACGTAAAAAAGGGAATACCAACCAGCAACAATCTTATTCATTTAAAATTTTGAAACTTCTACAAAGTGTTCAAAAACTCATGCAAATCAAATAACTACCACTCCTTTGTGCTCTAGATAACATTTAAAGACAAAAAACATCATTATGAATGAGACCTTTAAAATGATCAGAATCTATCAGCAAACTGTGGCAAGTGATCAATTTCATGACTATATAAACTATTTTCTGTTTGCTGCAATGCCCCACTAAGAACATAAGACATGACAATGAAAACAAAAACCTAAGCAGGTAATTTTCCATGTGCATGTTAGCACACCCCAAAAGCACATGCAAAACTCAATAGCGTATTTTGCCTTATTTTGATTGGTAATGTCTTTCATCTAAGAAGCACAAAAGTGCTAGGGAATATTAAAATTGAAAATAATTAAAAAAATGTAAATATTCATTTTTATACAGCATATTTAGGTTGCTGCTAAATAACAACCTTAGATATAGTGAGGGCAGGGCTCCACTGCTCCTTCAAGATATCAAGGCAAATGCTACCATTGCTGTTGATATTTGGGTGAAAGACCTTTGTCCTGAAAGCAACCTGCAAGAATATCCAAAAGAATGGCAACACAGTAAGTAAAATAGAACTGCAAGAAAATAAAAAATTCACCCATTCTATGAAACTTCTCAGAATGTCAAAACAAATGGTGATAACCAACAAAGCCATTTCAAAGACAGATCAAAGAAGAATGGGAAACCTCTCGCTGGTTTTAAGTTGGCTGTGATGTCTAGCACAGCTCTTCAGCAACAGACATATCAGCTTACACATAGCATCTCAAGATGAAAACAAAATCCTGCCATGTTTGTTAATGGTTCAGGCTATAAATGTTCATGCTAGTATACCAAATATGAGAAAGTACCATTATTCGGAATGTCCAATCACATAATGGTAGTTCAAAGGAAGTGACAAGTCAGGGAGGAAAATATGAAACTGCTAAGCGATGATGACCTTGTTAAGTCAATTATGTACCTTAGGAGGTTTAAATGGATAGTCTGGAGGAAAATGAATTGTAACCAGAAAGACCCCCCCTGTATATGGACTATCAGCAGGACCCATAATCGTAGCTTGCCAATGGAACATGTCTTCAGCAACAGGGCCTAAAGATGCATATCAATGAAAGCAGAAAAAAATCAGGGGGGGGAGGGGGGGGACTGTTCTGAAACTAACCTAGAACACCAGAGTTGGAAGTTAATACATGGTAAAAATACAAATAGAAGAAAACAAAGCAGATAGCGCTGTAATTCTTGCAACAGAAAAAAGAATTTCCATGAATTCCCAATCAGAATTTTGGAATAGAAAGACAGAAAATGACCACTACATTTGTGGGCAGAGCATTTTGCTTGCCCTTATAGCTACACCATCATAGATTTCAGACAAAGAATTCTTTAATTTTTAGATTTAACAAGATTTAGTACAATAAAAACTTAAAGGAAATGGTAGAAGAAATACTACAGATTGAGGTTCGACCCAAAAAAAACACAATAGCTCATGACTTATATTGCTCCGTGTATATAGAACATCCTTAAAACCAAACTCTTCTTCACTCCAAACAATGAATATCCACAAGACCCTAATCTAAGTCTTTTCCTTCCAACAATAGCAACCCCTTATTTTGAATAGAAGGTCGTGTATGTTCAAACCATTGTTTACCACTTTCCATCAATAACAAATGCAGCCCTCAACTTGTTGAAATTTCCATCCACAAACAAGTTTTCCCCTCTCTGATCATCACAAACATAGACCGAATCGGTCAAGCTAAAACTCCATTTAAACATACTCATCTCGCAACCACAACTCTCAAAAAAGAAATAACCTTTTTTCTTTCAAAACAACTTCAGAAGGACACATCATAAACGTAAAAAAAAAAAAAACCAAAACTTATAAAACCTTATTTTGTTAAAAAAAAAACACCAAAAACCAAACCATAACAAAGACAGCTCCTTTCTTACACGAAAGAAAACGAAAACCCAGAAATAAAAAGCGATTAGATCTCGATTTCAACCTGCGCTGCAAGAAGTAGGAGGATCTTTCTGGAGATCCTTGAGTTCTTTCAAGATCCGTTTCGATGCCATCACTTAACAAACCCCCCTGCAAAATTCACAAGCTCTTTCAATCAATCAATAAAAACTAATAATAATAAAAATAATTATAGCACAGTTGCGTGTGATCAAAGAAATAACGTGCAGTACCTGAGAGATCCCCCCCCTCCTCGTTACACTTGTTATTATGGATTGAAGATTCTTTGAGATGGGGAAAATGAAAAGGGAGAGTGGGAAATCTGGTGAAAGGACACAACAGTTTTGTAAGACCAGAGAGAGTAATTAGGTGGTGTTATTATTGTTAGTGTGAATTGTCTGTGTGGTGATTGGTTGATTCCTTTTTATCCTTTATGGGGGGACCCACAGATTCCTTAAAATCCATAGACATGAAGTGTTTTTGTAACAAAGATGGGGTAAATTACATGTCGGTATGTCAAGCTTTTGGCTCTTAACATTTTAATCCCTTTACTAAAATCTTGGGTACACTTACCCTTACACTTCCTTCCTCTACGTGATTCTTTCAGTATCTTGCATTTGATGTGTACTAGATTGATTCTATATTAATGCCACTATAGAGCCTGTGCTGATTTCCTACAGGGATACATACAGAAATGATCTTGAAGTAATTATATGGACCCCGTGAAGCTTTAGATTGCATATTTTGTGAGATAAAATCTTGAGATCATATAATTAAAGTAGATGGTATCTCATAAAACTAGCCCAGACATCATTACATTGTGTGGTAACACGTGAAGATTATTACTTAATTCTGCCAGTACAGGAAACCAAGTAAAATCACTAGTTACTCTTTCTGAAGATCAGTTTAGCACCAAAGCAAACTGATCTTCAGGGAAGACCAACTGAATCTTGATAAAGAATGCCTGTCCTTCGAGCTAATCCGACTTCACGCTTTTCAATAGCAATCACAGTGGGGCGTCAGGGTTCTCTCTGCTTGAGTATTCGTTCATAAAATATGCAACTAGCATGATGCACAGAACCACTTTCTCAGGCATCAAAAGTCCACTGATATGCTGATTTTGCTGATTTGCCCAACCTTACCTCTCTCACTAGGTTCTAGATGACAAAAGTTTCATCAGAAACAGTTCACTGGAACAGTTTGGAAAAACTGAGATGATAAAAAACCAGACAGGAAAAAATAAAGAAAAGATTTAAAAAATAAAGAAAAAGGTAGACCGAATGGATCAGCTTGCTCTTAAGGAGATTCAGGATTCTCTTTCAACCACCAGAGGTGGCGGTGTAGAACTTTCAGATCTGCTTTCAGAAGGTTGATGATTCTCAGTATCAATCTGCCGGACATTCTCTATCATTTTCACCACTTCTGTCATTTTAGGTCTTTGGTCTGGCATTCTCACCACGCAGGACATTGCTATCTGCAACATCTCCACCATCTCTTCCTCGATGTTTGGATACCTCATCAGCTCAACATCAAACACTTCAGCTGTCCACTCCTCCCTAACAACAGAATGAACCCACCTGACTAAGTGGATAATCTCATCACTTCCCGTGGTATGAATGGGGGACTTTCCAGTGAGAAGCTCCAGTAACACCACTCCAAAGCTGTAGATATCAGAAGGCTGTGCTGCTTTCCGGGTGTCTGCTACTTCTGGGGCACGATAACCAGCAGCACGAGCAATAGGTGGGGCTAATGAGCTTGTTATAGTCACCAAACCAAGATCAGATACACAACCATAACACCGAGAATTAAGAAAGATGTTGGAGGATTTGATGTTTCCATGGACAAATTTCCCACCATTCTCTGCATGGATAAGAGCAATGCCTCTTGCTGCACCTATAGCAATTCTCATTCTGGTGTCCCAATCAAGAGGGATTCGCTCACCTCCTCTTTTTCCTGCAAAGTTTCCCAATGCATCAGATGATATATGCAACTCCAAGTCATTAACCAATTTACACACAAAGAAAACAGTATGGAGGAGATCAACAAGCATCCACCACACAGTATGTCTTACTAGAAAATTCTCAAAGTTGAGGAAATAGCCATACTTGATCACAATATTTGACTGTTCCTCAGACAGCAAACCTTACAGTTCAATTATGGCTTACATGACCAACCAACCTTCTCCTGCACTCGGATGAATCTTCATGTGACAAGTATTCAACTAAAGAGCAAATCAATCCTTTCTGGAAAATAATGGAAGCATTTGTTTTAGAAAATTCAATTGTAGTAAAGATGTCATAGTTTTCAGTCGTGTCTCACATTGATCTCACCACTAAATTACAACTATCTGATATCATGGATTTCCTGCTAAAAATAGATTCTCAAACTGTGCAGAGATCACATATGGGGAAAAGAAAAATCAAGAACAGACTCAAAGATTATCTCAATAAGTCCATCTACGAAACTCTCTTTCCATTTCAAGAATCTCAGTAATTCTCAATTCAACCACTAGCTTAACTACAATTTAGGAAAGGATTCCCCTCTTGATTGCACTTAAGGGCCACAGTTTCTGTTAAATCTTACAGCTTTGCCTAAATATTCCTAAATAGGACACAAGCATATACTCCGCCATCAATATTACTTTCATGCATTCTTTTAGGCAGTAAGAGTTACAACGCATAGATGATGAAACAAGAAGTCCACCTTTACTTTTCCAAAGTACACCACACCTAGCAAGGCCAGCAGGGCATATCATGTATGAACCGAAGGCCATTCAAAGATAGCAACAAAAGTTGGCCGCCTTGCCCTTGAGTAGTGGTCCTTAAGGAGATCTTTCAACAAGCATGTATCAGACATTAAGCAAATATGTATTAGAGTATTACACTATCAGAATCATCTAGAGGATAGGTGCGGTGAATTTCCTCCAGTTAAGTTGAAACAGAATTCACACATGTATGCATGTATGCTATGACAAGAACTCAAACAGAACCTGCACGTATGCTGAATGAGTAGTCTTTGAAAGCATCTACTTCTGAAAATGAAAATTACTAATACTGGCATTTTATTTTTGCTGTTTTAGAAATGGCAAGCATAATTGAACTCCAAGAATATAAGCAAAAATAAGAATATTGAAAAAAGGCAACATACCATGTAGCATGGAGGCAACGCTCCCCTGACTGTAATAATCATACACCATCAGCTTCTCATCTTTGGAATAGTAATACGCCTTCAGTTCAACCACATTCTCATGCCTAATACTTCCAACAATCTCCATCTGCTGCTCAAAGTCTCGCTTCCCAACACTCACTTCCTTCAACCTCTTCACAACCACTGTGGTTGCGTCCTCCAGAATAGCCTTATAAGCCATACCAAATGTACCTTTTCCCAGTATCTCAGCAGAAGCCCTCAACAAATCTTCCAAATCAAATGCATAGTTACACCCCTCAAAGAAAGTCAATCTATTATTAGCATCCTGACTCCTTGACACCACTTTCTCTGGTGACATTCCTCCTTTCTGCAACTTCCCTGAAAACTCATCCTCGCCCTTCTTTCTCGAGCAACAAACAACTATCAAGTAAACAAATGCTACAAGCCCCAAAACACAAGCAGCAACTATAATCCCTAGCAATGCTTTTTCACCAAGTCCCCTACTATTCCTAGATCTTGGATAGGGTGTGGCAGATGGAGTAACAACCGGCGGAGCATGAGGAGGAAAAGCTTCAAATGGAATGTTGTTACCAGAAAACACTGAGTTAGGGAATCTTCTAAGTGACCTTGGTACACTACCAGTAAGATTATTATTAGACATGTTTATCTGCTGCAGATTTGGTAAATTAAAATCAGGGACTTCACCAGAAAACGAATTGTTCGCGAGATTCAAAACAGCAAGGTGACTCAAATTCGAAAACGAATAAGGAATACTCCCATTAAACCGATTGTTGGACAGATTAACAATGGTAAGATTAGACCAAACAGAAAAATCAAATGGCAATGACCCAGATAAATTATTATACTGAAGATAAAGAAAAGACAGATTCTTTAAATTAGAGAATTCAAAAGGGAACTCCCCACTGATACCATTGGATCTAAGGCTCAAAACCTGCAATGCTGAGAGACGACTGAGAGTGTTTGGTGGAATCGGGCCATGAAATCCAACACCAGGCAACCTTACAGAAATTACACGAGTCTCATCTCCACTGCAAATGACTCCACTCCAGTTATTGCAAACTGGGGAGCTCTCTTTCCAGTTTAAAGACCGAGAATGTGGCAAATAGTTAACAAAATCAAGCAATGCTTGCTTATCCTCAACTGGGTCTGCATTTACTTGAAACAAAACAAACCCCACCAGTAAAATGAAACACAAAATGTGCTTCGCTTCCATGGAAGCAAAAAAACGAGCTGTTTCTTGCTTTTTCCTTCGAGGGTTTTGTTTCACTTTCTTTCTCTCTCTTTCCCTGCAAAATGGCGTATATGGTTTCAAGCCAGGACAAAAATAAATGAATAAAATAAACAAGTACGAATTTTTTTAAAAAAAAAAACTGAACACAGAATGTGAATAAACGAGGGAAAGAGAGAGCAAAAAAGAAAAGGGCAAATTCCGAGATAATTGTCTAGAAAAGTAGAGATGAACTCTGGGTTGTTTTACACATTAAAGAACGAAACTTTTGCAGGCTTTGAATAATGGGTTTTGGTCAAAAAGTGGACTCATTTCAATTTTTAAAGCAAGAATTTCTTCACCAGATTCATGGTCTTCTCTTTTTGTTTTTTGCTTCCCTAACTTTTCTGCTCAATTTCTCAAAAAACACACACATCACAAAACCCAACACAAGGTAAGCCAGCACAAACAATCTTACTCGCTCTCTTGCAACATAGTACACACACACTTAACAGTTGACTCATACCTTAATTTTTCAGATCTGTAACACTAACAAACCAACCTCAAGCAAAACCCAGAATTACAAATTAGTAGCGTACTAAGAAAATGCATTACAATGAAATGACACATTGCATGACAAAGATGAATTAGATAAAAATAAATAAAAAATAAAAAAGTGAAAGAAAGAAAGGTGAAAACATACAAGTTATGATTTCTTTGAAGGTTAAAGTAGCTTGAAAACAATAGTGCTCTCAGTTCTGCAAGAGTACTATAAATAAAATCTGTCAAGATTTTTCATGCTAGAGAGAGAGAGAGAAATAAATTAACAACGGCTATGTTTCATGGGTTTTTTCAGTAACCGATAGCAGAAATGTGTGTTTTTTTGTTTTTTCTAGAAATTATTATAGTCCTTTTTCTTCTTATATTTGATCAAATCAAGTACTTTTTAGTCAAATATGCTCTTCCATCTCAAATTGAAATCAGTTTGAGGTCCTCCATCCAATTCCACATAGTAATTGGCATTCGTATAGATATCAGGTCAGTTAAAAAAAACCTGAATAACATGATTGAAAACAAAAGGATTGATTTGGCATGATTTAAAATATAGGGTTTAATAAAAACAACACTGAAGGTATAGGGACCGTGCATGATTTCTGCATATGCTGTGGTGTGGTGGTATGGGGGTTTCGTTTGAGTAACCGGCGGGGGAGAAAAATAACGGTGAACTGGGAAACTGGAGGTGACGTGGAAGAATGAGGGACGCACAGGTGGGGGCCACTATTAAATTTGGCCGAACTGTATGAAAAGTATGTCTGATCATCAAGTCATGTCGTTTTGTTTCTGGATTGAAGTGTGTGGGGTCTGGGAAATTTTGTGATTGATGTGGTTAGAATGATTTTGGCCGTTGATTATGGTGCTAGGAAGTTGGGTGACGTTAGTTTGGGCCGTTGGATTGGATAATATAGGAATAATGATCTGGTGTATGCGTCTCATCTTCTGTCTTGGCAAAATGCTGGGCATGGCTAAGATTATATAATATATTATTGACATTGGATAAGAAAATATTTGTCTGTTCCAAGTCCACAGTGTAGTTTTAGGGTTAGCTAATAAGTGTGAAATGGGGACAAGTTAAGGATTATAATCATACCTTCAAAACTAAAAAAATGTGTTATGATAAATAGGAAATAACTAGTCATTTTGCTCTCGTTTTACCACGGACTAGATAAATTTTCTTTCAGAAAACAATACTATGCATGCTTTTTTAACATGTATTTTTAATAATAAATGTAAAAAAAATCAAGGAAAAATTTGAAAATAAAAATATTCAATTTAAAAAATTACAAAAATAATCTTGAGCTAACCAGGATCAACCTGTTAGATCAATGATTCGGGTCATACACCTCCATTTTATTAAACATCAACTAGATGCATGGAACTTCTTTTACATCAAACAACATATTAAAAAAACAAAAAACAAAAATAGGGGTTGAGCATGGAATTGAAATAAAAAAATAGTCCTAATTTATTTAAAAATTGATAACAAAAGAAGGGTTTTTTATAAGTCAAATAAAAAAAGACATTTAAAAAAACAAACAAACAATTAAATGATGTATTTTTTTATTTTATTTTAAGGGCTTAAAAATTCATTAAATAAAAAAATAAAAATACAAACAGGTCAGGGGTATGGCCTACTCATGTGTCTAGCCCATGAAAAGGCATGACCTTTATTTTTTTCCAACAATAGAGTGTAAAGAACACATTGTCCGCCCATCTTTATTTTAAAGGTGAACGATGTTTTGTCTGCTCTTTAATTTTTTAAAAATACAGATAACCATTATCAACTAGTCTAGTTTTCGACGACCAAGAGTTGTCGAAAAATCAAGTCCTAGGTATTTTTTACCTGAAAATTAGATTTTCTACCCATTTACTTACCCAAAACACCTAAAAACCCCCTATACACTTGATAACCCCATCAATGACCTTAAAAAATTGTACAAAAACTCAAAATCAACCTTAAACTAATAATCTTTCCAAGTTTAGATTTGTTTTTTAGGAAATTTGAAGGTGACATTAGAAGAATTCTTAACACCAAATAGAACTCATTGATATCAATAACGATTATTCTGGTGGTTAAAATTAGTGTCAATGATGATTTTATCTCTGTCATTAGAATATGACGATGTTATATCTCCTCTCTCAAACCATGAATTAAGAAAAAAAATGAGGAAATGAGGTTTTAGATTAAAATTAATTTTTTTTATTAAACTTCAAAAATTAAAAGAACCCATTTCCTCAGCCCTTTTTTTTTTAAAAAAAACCACATGTTTGGTCTTCTAAAGGCCAAAAAAAAAAAAACTATGAACCGTGAATCTACAATGTTTTGGGAGGAAATTCACTATATATTTTTGCATAATAAATCCCAATACCTTTTAAAGTATTGTTAATGTGTCAAACACATTTTGTGCAACAACAACTAACTTTATTTTTATGATTAGCTATATATTTGTGGGCCTCCATGATTTCAACCGTGTTCTTAAACATTATTTTAAACATACTTAATTCTTTCACTGCATAATATAATATAATAAATCAACTAATTTATTATGAATTAAATAAAGTAACATGAAAAACTAAAGACATTCCTCTTCGTTTTTGTCAACACCTAATCATTCTAATTGCAAATGGAAAATAATAGAATCTGACTCGATGAGAAGAATTTGACTCAACTTGACCCACTGTAGGCAGAGTTGACTTAATTTAACAGAAAAAATCCAATTAGTTTTTCAGTTTTCACTTCGTGTCCCTCTCATACTCAACAGCAACGTTCCAATTCAGAAGTGCATGTCACAATCTCTGTACTCATTTAACTTTATAGTAATTAAAAGAAGATGAAAATAATAATAATATTAAAACTCTTGGACACCGCTTAAATGAGTCTTTGTTTTTAAAGATAATTTACTTTTAAAATGCAAAAAAACCTACTGATCCGAATCTAATAATAACCAAGGTACCTTATGAAAAGTCTATTTTACCTCAACAGGTTGTTCATGATTTTTTATTTTTTTTTGAAATTAACAGTAATTCCCTTCGGAATTAATTGCTGTTGTCACAAAGCAATTAAATCACTGGCCCACATTGTTGTCTGTATAGTTAGGTCAAACTACAGCTATTAAAAAAACTGAGAAAGAGATTAAATTGAGAAAACTAAAAAGATAATAATAAAAAAATCTAAACCGTGAAAAAAAAAACTAAAAAAATAATAATAATAAAATTTAAACCGTGAAAAAAAATTGATTAAAATGATTAAAAATTTAAAAAAACTGATGGGTTAGGTTCGGTTTTGATTTTTTAAGCTTGAAATCGAAAAAACCAAACCGAACCAGAATCGAAAAAACCGAGCCAAACCGAAAAAACCGAGCCAAACCGGTTTGAACCTGTTTTTGTTCTAAAAAACTGAACCGAAACTGGTTGGTGTGAACTGGTTTTGGGTCTTTTTAAAAAAATTTAGTTTGCTTACTTTTTCTAATAAAAACTAAACCGAACTGAAATTGAAGACTACTAGTTCAAACCATACAACATTGTGTACAAGTTCCATGTAAAGGCCCAACAAGCTTAACCACTCATGCCATGACAAGTGTCTCACAACCCCATTTGGCAACCCTATTAATTCTTCATGGAAGCATCCAAAATTCCACACCATGGAGGCAAAACAAAAGGAAGTGGTTAAAATAAAAGTCGCAAATGGATCTTTCCATGGCTCCTTATTGGCTAGACCCATGCCCCTGTACCCGATGCATTGTTTTTTTTTATTGCAGGATTCGTTCAATTGGAGGAAGAATACAGGCAACATAACACAGCCTTACAATTGCAAAACCAATAATTCAATTTCGATTTGGTAAGAAATTGGCCTCATCTGGTGTAGGCAGGGAATATTGAAGTGGCAAGTGTCGGACTGTTTTGTCTTTTTGTATTGTGGGAACATAATTTTGGTACGTTATTCTTTACAATAGCCCCCTTTTCTGCCTCCATCTTCGAGTACAGTGTTTATTAATGTGAAACACTACGGATTAATAAAAATAGTATTATGTATTTTTTTATTTAAAAATATATTAAAATAATATATATTTTTTAATTTTTTAATTTTTTTATAATAAAACAATATGAAAATATAAAAAAATTAATGTGAAGCAAAGAAAAAAAAATTTAGATTAATCATCCGTTTTGTTATTATACTTTTATACAATTTTTTTTAATAGATTGTACACATAAATTTTATCTTTATTAAAATTTATATTCCTTGTACTTGTTGTGTGGATGTTCTTCACAATATTCACATAACGGGATTTTGTTTTCTGATTACAGATTGAGAAGTCCAAAATGGGAGAGGAGAAGAGACTTGAAGAGAGGCATGTAGATAAGTTGATCATAGGTAGGGAAGGCTAATCGAAATAAGATACCGTTGACATGAAAAGGATAGAAATCGACTGAGGAAAATCAAGAACTGAAAGCAAAACGAGACTTGTCTGGCAAAAACCCAACCGAAATAGACGAGGCAAAAGAGAGACGAGCAGCAACTAAACAAACCGACTCGCGAGGTTCCAATTGTTAACCAAATCCCTAAAAAGCAACCCCAAGTCTCCTAGGTGAAGAACAGTGCAAAGGACATGGCAAGTTGGGAAGGGATTTAGAACCTGTTTGGCTACGTGGTGACGTCCACGTTTCCTGCAGCCAAATTGTGCAAGCTGTTTGGTTAAGTAACAACTGCTTATTATCGTACATGGGCCTATACAATATTACGTTTGAAACACAGAAACAAAGGAAGCAGCTAGGAGCTGCTTCCTGCACATTGCAAGAGAAGAACCATGCTTCACTGTTCACTGAACAGTTTTTTTTTTAATCAGTGCAGTTAATTAATTTCACTCGCACTGAACGTGAACAACAATTTTTTTTTTTTGTTTTTTTAAAAAATTAGTTTAAGGTGCATTACATTTACTTGTACTATAATCTCAATTTTATTCCTGATAATATTTTACCTAATTTTGTAGTTTTTGTCGGATGAATTTTGTACGTAATGGAATTATAGATAGTTTAATGAAACAATAATTTTTTTTATATATAAAGTATGATTTATTTCACGATGTAATAATAATAGTTAACTCCATAATATTTAAATTAAAAACCATCAATATTAATATATATTTTGTAAAATTATTTTATAACCTCAATTTTAAAAGCATTTTTAACCAAACACATTAAACTACTTTTTGTTCAACCTCAATTTCAACCACAGTTTTAACTAAACATCTATTTTTTCAAACCAACCTCAACTAAAAGTACTTTTTATAAAACAATTTTTTTCAAACCACAATTACAACAGCTACCGCAATACCAAACACACTCTTAATGCACAACCATTGCTAACCGATCAAGGATAAGGGCATAAAACCCCACAAAGCAGTTGATTATCACGCCAATAGACAATCCAAAAGTGGCCACCAAGCCACACTAATCCAAGCCTTCAGACCACAGGCTCAAGACCAGAAATCGATAAAAAAACGAGAGAGAGCTGCAGACGGACGCTGCGAGATGAGCCAATTCAACTGGGAAGATGCACGAAAAGGAAATTGATAATTTCCAGGCAACCTCGATATCAACTATTGCAATCCACAGTACATCACACTGAACACTTTTAGTTTTTTGTTAATAACTAGCTATCTTGCCAACAATATGCCGTGGGCATGATGACCTGAACTTAATTTTGTGTTAATGCTATGGACATGTTTTCTACTACAAAAATTGAAAGACAATATGTTGAATTTGGAATTGCAAGATACTAATTAAAAGCTAAAACGGAAGTTCATCTATCTAGCAAGCAACACAAATTATTGGCTAAATTTGTTAGCAAAAATAGAAAGAAAAGTTGAAAGATGATGAAATACATTAGCTCTGGCATTTGAATGCGAGCTTGGCGGTCTACGTTTTCTGCAATGCTCGGTCATCCTGTAATATGGAAAAGTGTTGAGCTGTGTCAGAAGGGAAAAGATTGCCGAAAAGGTGCTAATGAATGAACAAAATTCGTTGAATAAAGGGGTAAAAGCGTTTCAATTAAATGAAGGAATCTGATTCATTTATTTTCTTCATTCATCTCATGATATTGAGTTCGTGGAAGAGAGCAGTTAACGTCAGTCAAAAGTGTTTTCAAACGTAGACGATACAGTTAAAAGGATATGTTGTTTATACGAACAAAAAAACAGAGAAAGAAAGAAGCTCGAACCTTTTTGACATAAATTTTGTTTCCTTTAATATAAACAAAAACCTAAAAACATAAAGCTAATGATAGGAAAAGGAAATAGTTCATAGAAGAGATTGGACGAAAACGATTTAAATATATGAAAATCAATAAATTAGGAACGCCGATTTTTTTGCCCTTTTCCTGAAGAGCGAGTGAGAAAGCGATGGAGAGGAAGAAGTTATAAGAAGATGGTTAGAAAAAGCAGAAAGAATGATTTGTTGACTTATGAGCAGAAAGAACGATGCTGGAAAAGATGTCTCATGTTACACACTTAAATAAGGACGATGCTGGAAAAGATGTCTCATGTTACTCACTTAAATAAGGACCCACGGAAGGAAGCTTAGACCCTCAAACAAGGTTGCAGTGAATTTCAAGGGTGGACAAAATCCAGCAGTCTCCGCGTTTTTCTTGTCTAAAAGTGCTAGCATAATTTTGAAGGAAATGTCCTGGGCATGATAATGGTATTAGATATGTTTTGTGTTGTCATTTTCATGTCATATAAAGAGAGATACAATGCACCTCTCTTTATTAGCCATCGTTTCACTTTCAAGATTTGCTTCGAGATCTTTTGAGTTTTTCCTTTTTTAGTAGGTTTACCTCACCATCAGACTAGTTATTAATCCTCCGACCATGAAGAACCATCCCAGAATCCCCCGTGCACCAGTTGAAAGGTAATGGAGAATCTAACTTTGGATGTGGAAGCCGTTTAGAGCTCAACCACTTTTAAAACGTGTTTGAAAATATGATGATGGTTGCTTTTCAAAATACTTTTTATTTTAAAATATATCAAAATAATATTTTTTTATTTTTTAAAAATTATTTTTAACATCATCATATTAAAATGATATGAAAACATTAAAAAAATATTAATTTAAAACAAAAAAATTTTAATTTTTTTTTAAATATTTTCAAAATACAATGCCAAACACACCCTTAAAGTCCAACGTTAAAGTCCAACGCGAGAGTAAAGTGCTGAGAATATTGAACAGCAGGAAAACATAAATGTCGGGCAGATATGAATTTCAAAGGTGATGGAAATCCCTTAAACAAAGCATCACTAGATATAACACTCATCCTAGCATCAACCGGTTTCAATTTCAACACTGTTCCGAGTGAGTTGAAAAGTCACCAGGCTCACCAAACAATTTCTATTTCCAATGTGGAAAACCCAAAAATGTAGCAGTGATAATGGATAGTCAAAAGGAAAGCCAGTCATAAAATGTTTTAGAAACCAATCCATGAACATTCTAACTGTCAGTGATAGTTTATAAAGAACATGACAATCAAAGAGTACACTGTTCTAAGTTACCCAAGTACAAAAAGGATCTGCTTCCCACTGAGAAAAGAAATCCAAAAGAATCCGAGTCTCTTTAATTGTGCTCAAGGATAACTCGACAACAGAAGTTCAAGAATCAACTCAGAAACCAATTACAAGACATATCCGTGAGAAACTTCTCCTGCAGTGTAAAAAATCTTCATAATTGCTAAGTGGCTCACGCCCAAAGGTTTTGAACGACCCTAGACTGGTTGTTTAAAGTCGAGAGTATCACAATACATCTTCTATCAACAATTTCACACTTCGTCGCAATCAGGATCAACTCTCACCAGATGCATTACATGATGTTCGCACGTGTCTGTCATCAGAAACCAGAGAGAGGGTTCACGCAAAGGGAAATGCAAACAGAACCCTTTCTTGTTACATGTTGACATGGCCTACCTTGCTATGTATTAGATTCAGGTGCAGTGTTAACAAGGCAGATCCAATCACACAGCTGCACATATTGACCCTGGGGTATCAAATAGAATTAGAATATTGACCCTGGAGATATGATATCTTCTCTTCGAGAATAAACAGCTATTGTCAAGAAGGAAAAGGGCTAGCATTCATGCACCCAATTTCTAGTTCATCATGTCAGACAGGTATGGCAAGACAACATTTTTTAACTCAACATCTGACCTTGCTTGGTCACTATATTAGAAACCAAGTCTTGGGTGGCAGTGCTTTTTATAGATGTCATGGGACACTGCCAACAGGCAATATTATAACTGATTTGTGCATACATATAAGTATTTCTCTATCATGACTGAATCACACACTGTCAAAGCTCCATCAGGGTGTTACTTGAAGACTATAGGTTGGAACCAGCAAATCAGTTATATTATTATGGCCTCTTTCTTGCTCTTCCATGACTTCTTCCTAATAAAGTTGTTGTTTGTACACACACACACACACAAGAAAGAAAGAGACCTGTGGCCCATGAGGAGCAGCAAAATTTTGATTCATCAATGTGCTGTACATCAAGCCCAATGAACCATGACCCAGTACTGACATCATCATGGGCATATGTACGGAGAAGGGACCTGTAAAAACAAAATAAGTGGGTCGACTTGTTTTAGTCAAATACATTCTTTTGTCATGCATATTAGCTAGAAAGTGAAAAATCTACCTGTTAATTGAAATAAACTGAGCCAAAGCTCGTGAAATGGCATAAATTTCACCTGATGCGTGTCGGAAATATCTGCACCATAAAGAGATTTCTTAACTACAGATTTGAAGAATTGGCAGTGTATTTTATCTGCACCAGTTATATTATAGTAACTTTGATGGACTAAGAGTATTATGTGGAGTGAGTCATTATTCAGACAGCATAGCAGAGATGAACAGAGGAAATCAAGCTACAATTGTGTTTAGCACCGTGCGACAGAAAATGGGTTCACTTATTCACACATTAAAGAGCTATTATGGGATTTATGAAAGCCATGACAGAATAGGTGTTTATGTATCAAGACCAAACAAACCATCAAAAGGCACGCTTACCTTGCCATGCATATATGCAAACTATAAAGAGCACAAATATCCTTCCATTGTAAGGAATATGACAAAACCAATTCTCTATTACTTACGATTTTGCATCGCCGAATTTCCACCAGTCTGGTTCATACCATTTGTGGGTCCTATAAAATACATATAATATCAGGGTTCCAGATAACATTCTTATGAAACATTATTATTTTCTTCACCAAGACAGGAGTTTTTGTTGGATAAAGAATTTTGATCAAACTCACGGCTCAGAAAAAACTTCGCCTGATTTCATACACCCAATATAAGTGCGAGGTTTATCCAAGTGAGTAGAAAGGGTTGCTCCCAGGGCATCTGCACATCGAAGTGAAGGATAAACAGCAGTACTCCATGTGGAATGCAATTACATAGTTTTGCAGCATTCAAGTTCCAAAATAACCCAGGAGGTCAAGTATTACTTTTCTCAAAATTTTGAAGCTGTATTCTTTATTTCTTGTTTCTATTCTCAACATTACAACTGTTTGTTCAATTATTCACATAAATAATCCCTTTATAATAATAACAACCTATAAGGTCCTTTAATTATCACAACGATGCTATTGAAGACTACATACCAATATTAACATAAACATCATCATTGACCTTAGCATAAAATTCAGCATCCCAGGTCTCCACAGCATGTATAAAGAATAATTTTGACTTTTTTGGTTGCTCCTCTGTGGCCTCCACTTGACCATCCTGTTGAGGCAAGAAAGGAATGTAAACAATACAACTAAAATCTGCTCCTTCAAATTACCATGTATTTAAACATGCTGTCTGACACCAATGGAACTTATTACCCCCATACACCAACCACTACGACATTAATTCAGGTTGCCTGACAGAAGCACAATTCAATTTAGTTTGTTTCTTAGTAAACTAAGATTTAGGCTGCATTGCCAAAATTATAAATTAAGATTGTCTACACCTGGATATTTAATGCTTAGGCAAAGAGCAGTGATTATTATACTTCACAATTCAAATATCTTATAAAAGTTGAAAGATTAAGAAACTTAACTTCTAGTAAAGCAGAATTTAGTATAAATCTTTCAAGCATGCAAGGATTTAACAAGACCTTAAAAAGAAAATGTTCTTAAATTAATTCTAATTAACAGAATAACAGGTAAACTTACGAGAACAATGAAGTCATTAGTCTGCCTATTTTCATTGTCGATCTCCCTGTCCAAACTGTCTCCACGATTTGCACTGCAAAATGTAATGCTGACTTAAAAAACAGAATGACCACAAGATTTTCTGAAGACAGAATTAGAAAAAGAAGAAGCTAGTGTCTCTCTAAAATGAAAATAAACCATCGAACAGAAACCTTCTTCCTATTACAAATCGCAAAACAATGCCCTTTTCATCCTCCATTTTTTTTAGGGCTGCACCTGCACATATTGCAACTGTAGGTTAACTACCATCCAAAGAAGCAACCAAACGTATATAGTAATACATTTAAAAGGCCTCAGATGTATAAAAGATGGATGCAACATAAGCTATCTATCATAGAAGTAATCAGCCTTCAAACAATCCCCGAGGCTGTTATCAGAGACCTTTCTCGGTACTCACTAAATTAGCTATACCCACCAAATCATATATCAATTCTAGTAACTGTTAGTTTTACACTAGCAAATTCCTCCATGTTGGGAGCATACTAACATTCTTATAAATAGTACAACTAAAGACCAATCTTACGGAAATGTTTAGTACTCTCTCAACATGAAAAACCCTGCCAAAATTCTGCTCAGACAAGTAAAACTATTGTTGCAAGAATTATGATGCCCAGACACCCCTCCTTTATTACCGCATAAATCTATATACAATCAGTGATCTACATTGCACTCTACTGCCATGTCAAGAAATCCAACACCTATATCAATAACCACCACCAACTACACAAACAATTTTCCAAACTTGCATAGGGGCAATCAATTTTACCAGTAGGCATCCACGCCTTCCTAATAGCATCCCTATTCTTCTTTCGACCAAACGTTGTAATAATTCCAATAACAACTAAAATCCTTTTCTTAGAATGCCCATCACCCTTTTCAACCAATTTGTTCGAAACAAAACCTGCCTGCCTCGCTGCAGCTAATTCCATCTCAACAGCTGATAACCTCTTCTGTTGCTCCCTAAACAGCAATAAATTAAGCAATTAACTCCAACCACATTAAATAACACTATAGCTTCTCAAATTTGACCCAACGTACAAAATTCAAAAAAAAATAATTTTTTTAGCTAATTACCTGCAAGCTATGATTTTTAATGTATCATCAACAGAAACAGCAGATTTCCCCTAAAATAATAATAATAAATGTTCATTAATTCATTTATCAAATAATTTTTAAACCCAAAAGAAATTAGTAAATAAATTACACTAACCTGTCCAATTCTTTCATCAAGTTCTTCAACTAAATGTAATCTAGTCTCTGCATCCTGCCATAAACTATAATTACGAAACACTAATCAAACACTTAATTACTAAAAAATAATGGGGCTGTAACTATTAATTTAAAAGGGATTGACTAACCGGCCAGCAACATAAATTGTAGCCATGGTTGCAAACATGGCTAGCAAAAGAGAAGAAACCCGTGACCCGAATCCTAAACCGGATTGCCCCCGGCTACTTGATCCACCTCGAGTATGCATTTCTGCTAGCAATTCAATGTAGTTAAAAATGGATTAGATGAGTAGATTTGAGTGACTGGATCTGGATTAGTTGCTCCTTTAATGGAGGCTTGAGAGAGAGAGAGAGGGAGTGTCAGTCGAGGGATGTAACGTCGTAACTGATTCCTATTCCTAAAAATTGAGAGTTGTTTGTCCCTCGGTTTCGTTTATTGCAAGGATTAAAGGGCAAAAATCATTTTGCTCCTTATAGTTTATATATTTATCTAAATCGTTTCTCATAAAAATCATTGTTTCAAATCAATCCTTATTCTTTTAATTTAGGATAACTCAAAGCCTTCTGAACACCTTCCTTTGTTTGTGGAGGAGTTGATGTATTGGCAAGAGGTCACAGTGGCAGAGGGAGGCCACTGTGAAATCTTTTTTTTTAAAAAAATTTAAAAAATCAGAGTATCTTTTATTTTTTCAACGTTCATTCTATTGTATTACTCGAAAAGGAAAACAAAAAACTTAGAACATTATAATTAAATTAAAATTTGTGTAACATTCAAGATATTTAACTCTTATTCATCCAAATTTTTCTTCTCGGTCAAAAAAATTATTTCAAGTCTTTATATATAAAAAAACTAAAAAATCTAGAAAAAATAAAATAAAAATGATTTTCTTCGAATAAAAAACTAAGAAAACTTAATAATATCAAATAAAAAATTCCTAAATTGAATAAAAAGAATTAAAAAACTAAAAAAATATTTATTTTTTCAAAAAGATCTTGCATAAAAACTCATAAAATTTAAATTTATGAATAATTGATAAATAATGGCCAAAAGCCTACAAACAAGATAAATAATTTTAATTTGTGCTAGTTGATAGAGGGCCAAAAAAGAAATAAATAAATAAAACTCAGTATCAATAATGAAATATAGAAAATAAATAAGCTAAAAAGACAATCCCTAAACATGAACAATCGGAGCCTTTGCGAAAATCACAAAAGACGCTTAAAAGTAGGTATTTTAGTAGGTTTTGACCTAAAAAATTTGAACTCTTGTGCTTTACCGTCGCTAATTATTATATTAGGATGTGAGATCAAAAGTCGAGTCCCGTTAAAGGTGTAGTGCGCACCTTTTCCTTTCGAATTATCTTTATCCCTCGATCTGGCGAGATCCATGAAATCATTAGTCGGGTGTTCCACGTTAACAAGTTCCTTAGAAGCAATAACCTTGATCAATATTGTTCATGACTCTACTCTGGGGAGGAAATGGGCTTCTAATCTTGAAGGAGCTGGTTCTAAAGAGCTTCTCCTTATCTTTTTATATAATTATCATATTCTTTATATTTGAAGAATTAATTAGGCATGATAAAAATAATATAAAATAAACTTATTTATTATGGAAGTAAATTCATTATCATCCTTACCCTCGTGTGTTGATTTTTGTCTCACAGAGGCAACCATCTTGGATTAACCAAGTTTTGCAGTTTTATATAGAAATCCCAGTAGATTGTTAACCATGATTTATGAACTCTTTCAAATACAAAAGTACTCCGTGCATATATATTATACATTTTTTTTTTTTTTTTATCATCATAATTTTTTTCTAACTTTTTTTATCATACAGATATAGGAGAGTGCGGTGTCATAGTAATTGGAGGTTGAAACTCAGTGTGTGTGCTAGTTGTTAGGCTTACTGGGAATTTGCATGGGAGGACTGGTCCCGATATAGCTTGGATGAGGCCCAGTCTAAGGCGAGTGTTTAGACTGGAAAGGAGTGTGATCCCTTGTAATGGAGAGCAGTCCTTTGACTGGAGAGTAATTGTGTAGGCTGGAGAGCAAGCCACGGTGCTGGAGAGCAGGCTGGTTGGGCTGGCCTAACTGAACTGGTCTTTTTTCCTTTTTCTTTTATTTTTTAATTTGATATCATCAGTGGGGTAGAAGAAGAAATGACAGTGTAGAAGAAGAAATGACAGTGAATCAGTTGGTTTGAAGATGCAAAAGAAATGGAAGTTGGCTGAAAGGGACAAAAAGAAGATCCAACGACCAGTTGAAGCTCCATGTGAGCCTCCTAATTAACTGAACAGAACTACCAAGTCCTTGCAAGATAAAACGATTGACATATTTGAAGGTAAGAACACTGTCGAGCTTGCCAAGTGTACTGGTGAGCCCGTTACAACTCCGCAGGAAATTCTTGTTAACGTTGGTGAAAATGTTGTCTCAGAATTTGACCCACCCTGTGTCGATGTAGTGGAGCTGGTTGGAATGGCATTTCCCTTCCCAAGTCTCCATAATTATGTGGAGCTTTTCATGCTTAATTAACATCAAGAGTTGTAAGGAGTCTTTCACATTCAATTACGTAATGTCAAGAAGCTGAGAAAATGGGAGTCTCAATTCAACTGACAACGGAGCTTGGATGACCATATCGGCAATAGCATTTGATCTGCTCTTTCAGCTCCCTGCTTCCTTCCCCCCCTCCATTTTCGAGTTGATCATGTTTGATTGATTTTTGAGATGGCTGCTTTGAAAAATCGAGATTCAGTCATTGACTGTTTGTCGTTTCAATTTTTTAGGAAGTTGGGTCAATATCAGGAGGCAATGAAGGTTTAGAAATTCTTCCACGGCCTGCGTTTGTAACAATCATGGTTCATTTTGACCATGGCAAAACTTCTCTTATGGATGCACTACGTTGAACATCAGGGGCAAAGGAAGCTGGAGGCATAACTCAGCATCTGGGTGCTTTTGTTGCGAGCATGCCTTTAGGGGCATCAATCACATTCCTTGACACTCGTGGTAATGCTGATTTTAGCGCATGGCTACCAAGAGGTGCAGCAGCAGTTACACATAGTTGTGCTCGTTGCTGCTGCTGCTGATGGGGTGATACCTTTGTTAAAATTTTGTTTTTAAGACATGATTAATGAACAAATTAGAAGTGGAGTCGACTTAAAAAAGAAATAGATATAAATAAACATTTGATTATCATGTTTTAATTAAACTTAAAACTTTTTATTTTATATTGAAAAATTACATGATTTTCTTGTAGTTTATACGGTAAAAAATTAAATAATGATAAGTAAATATAAATAAGATTTTAGTTTAATTTTAACAATATAATTTCATTCAAGTATGCTTGCTTCGTTTTAAGATTTTAGTTTCATCGTATGTTTATGATTTTTGGATGATCACATGTTTACATGTTCGCATCTTGTAATTAAACTAAACAAATCTAATTTGAATTTTCACTAAATTCTATCTTGTATTCACTATAACTTTTGATAACAACCTCAAACACTTGAGCCCATGTCTCATGCAAAATCAGCGAATGTACCAATTGTAGTTGCAATTTATGATGTGATAAATCGAGTACAAACCTAGTGAGAGTCAAACTCCAGCTTGCAGATCAGAAGGCTTGTTGCTGGAGGAAATGGGTGGGACATATCAAGGTAGTTTTGGCTATTTACAAAAAAATGGGTTTGATAAGCTGGAGGAGGCTATACTTCTTCAGGCAAAGATGATGGATTTAAAAGCACGTGTTGATGGTCATGCCCAAGATTATGTAGAAGAGGCGAGACTTGACAAGGGACGGGGTCCTTTGGCTACTGCTGTAGTGAAGGTAGGGACATTAGTTTGTGGGCCGCAGCATGTGGTTGTTGGCTCAGGGTGGGGCAGAATAATGGGCATTAGGGATACGTTGGGGAAGTTGACTGAGCGGGCAAGACTAGCGATGCCGGTTGTGATTGAAGGGCTGAAGGGGCTTCCTGTGGCCGGAGATGATGTTACTGTTGTGGGATCTAAGGAGCGTGCTATAATGCTAAGTGCAGGGAGGAAAAGGAAATATGAGAAAAACAGGCTTAGGGAGATCATGGAGCAAAGGACAGAAAATAATGAAAGATCAGAAGATGACTCTGTTCTGAGAGGACCGAAATCACACTGATAGTAAAAGCAGATGTGCAAGCTGGAACTGTCACAGATGCGTTGAGGACTTTAAACAGCCATCAGGTAAACCAAAAGATTTTAGCCATATTCCTGACTTAATGCGTAATAATGTTTATACGATTCTCTTTCTGATTTGTAATCGAGGCATTGACTAATTATTGAACCAGAGCAACAAAGAAACAAGGATTCTTTAAAGAACACATGACTAATATATATGACCGCATATTTTTGAACGATTTGATTGCGGTTTTAGTACAATACTCTGCATAATTATTGACCAAAAGATTTGAATAACTCTTGTTGATGATGAAAATGTTACTGCTGTCGTGCCGCTGCCTCGTATTGATGTTAATAACTCGTTCAGCAGCAAAACCGAAGGGTGTTCTTTGATGCACAGTTCATTAGCAATCTTTCCAGCCGCGAGGTGACGAAGGAAGGGTGGTCTTGGGACTTGGTGTTTGGAATTGTTGCGTGGCATCTATGGAAAGGACGGAATCAGAGGGTGTTCGGTGGCCATAGTGGTTCAGGTGGAGCTATGATACAAACAATTAAGTGATGAGGCGGAGCATGGAGCACCATCAAAGCATAAACAGATGTTTGTGATTGGGTGGCGATATCCATCAATTGAATGGGTGAAATTAAATGTCGATAGCTGCAGCAGGGGGAATCCAGGGTGTGCAGGAGCAGGAGGATTAGTTAGAGAAAGCATGGGATCATGGATCAAGGGTTTTGCAATTAACACAGGAATTTGTTCTTCAGTTCGAGCAGAATTCTGGGCAGCTATTACTGGTCTGGAACTAGCTTGGGATCTTGGGCTACATCAAATTATTTTAGAGTCTGATTCTGTGCTAACTGTTAATCTCATTAATTACCAGCCAAAGTATCTAGGTAGATGTGAATTATGCTTCGGTCGTTAGAGCATGAGAACTTTTGGCCAGAGATTTGGGAGGTCAAAGTGCAGCATTCATTCAGAGAGGTAGACTCTGCATGAGCCGACTGGTTACCAAATTTCAAGTTAACTGGAGACCCTCTCATGAGAGATAACTGGATGAGATTGTATTCAATTTTGTATTTATCTATTACTATTATTATTTTTATTAATATTATTATCACAAACATCACTATCACTATCATTATCATAACAAAGTATTATTATTACCACAATTATTAATATTATTATCATTATCATAATTACAAAAAAAAAAAATTACACAGAAAGATTTAAAATAAAAAATAATGGTTGAAAGAATAAGGGTGAAAGTCGAAATAAAAAACAAATTTAAGGGCAACTATTTTTTTGATTGGAGGGTTTAATTGAAAAGAGAAATAACTTAAGCAAAAATTAAAAAAAAATGAGGAAAAAATTAAAAAAAAATAACATACCATAAACCTGAATTGAAGGGTGAGATCAAAAACTAATAAAAGTTTTATAAAAGGGTTAAGGAAAAAAAATAAGAAATCCAAGGAATAAAGACCCAATTAAAAAAAGGAATACATGAAAAATTGAAATTAAAGGACTAAATCGAAAAAGAATAAAACTTATTCAAAAGGACAATAGATAAAAAAAAATTATAAGAAAAAAGGATAATTTTTTTTGTTAAAAGGTTAAATTGAAGATAAAAATAACTAATATAACACATTATTCCAATGTCATTTTGATTATTATTATTATCGTTATCACAATTATTACTATCATCACCATAATTATTGCTATCTCTACCATTATTATTATTGTTGTTAGTTGTTACTATTATTGTTACCAACACCACTATTTCTATTTCTATTTCTATTACTATTATTATTATCATAATCATCACGATCATAACAAACTACTATTATCACAACAATTATTATTATTATTGCTTCCACCACCACAACCACAACCACAACCACAACCACTATCATTACCATTATTTTTATTACTACTACTATTGCTATTACCATCATCATTACCATCACATTATTATTATTATTATTGAAATAACAAAAACTATAAACTTGTTTTAAATGATAAAAAAACTATTATTATTATTTACTACTACTACTACTACTATCATTATTATTATTGTTGTTGTTAAAAAAAATAAAAGCCATAAATTTAATTTGAAGGATAAAATTAAAAATAATAAAAACTTTGATAAAAAGACTATGAAAAAAAAACCAAGAAATCAAAAGAAGAAGGACCAAATTAAAATTTTTATTTTTATTGAAAAAACAAAAATCATAAAATTAACTTGAAAGATAAAATTGAAAGCATAAGACGAAAGGGAAAAGGAATAAAATAAAAAATTAAAAGTAGAAGGATAAAACTAAAAAATATTATATATACAAATTAGAATTGAAGAATTAAATTGAGAAATAGTAAAACTTTAACAAAAGAATGACAAAAATAAACAACCAAAACTAAAAGAATTGAATGAATTTGAAAAAGCAATAAAAATATGAACCAGAGTGCATCTCTTCTCTTTTCTAGTAGATAACACATGCCGGCTATAAAGTATAAACAACAAAAACAACATGTTTTGTTAGGATGATAATTTGATCTTTTCATAACGGTTTAAATGTCATTATTAATTTCACGAGAGTTATTATAGTCATTTCATAATTTTATAGCACATAAAAAATATTAAATTGTCTTTAAAAGTTATTTTTATTTAATTAATTTAAATGGTGTTTTTTTATTTATTATTTTATAGGGTTTTTTATTATTATTATTAAATTGGGTTGGTAGCGAGCCAACCTTCTTTAATTTTAAAAATTATAAAAAAAAGTTGCAAGTGCACGTGTATCAGATATTATGCACTACGCACTCATTAGCAACTTCTTTTTTTTTTTTTTTTTCCATGACTTTTTCACATTCCCATATTTATTGCGAATAACATATTAGCTCGTTGACGTAAAAGAGCACAGCACATCCCGGCTGAGAGTTTCTTGTGCGCAGTGGATGTAATTGGGAATCCAAAATGCTTGGAGAGCGTGAATTCCCAATAAATCCTCCCACCATAGAAATTCTAAAAGGTGGCTTTCGAGCGAGGAGTTCACTCTTTGTTTGCTCAATCATGCAAGTATTGGGATCGAATCACAAGGGTTTCAGCAAAATGTACAAAAAATAAATTAAAATAATATATTAGGAAGCTGGCTAAAAAATAAAAATTAGGAGGCTGGCTAGAAAATCATTTTATTTTGGTAGTGTGGTAATAATTATTTTTTAAAATATTTTTTTAAATAAATTAAAATAATATATTTTTTAATTTTTTTTAAAAAATATTTTTTATCTTAGCAAATCAAAATGATCGGAAAATATTAAAAAATAATTTTAAATTTTGATAAAAAAACAGGCTGAACTGTATAGTCAAAACACCCTTAACATTAAAGGACAAGTTAAGCTTTTGATGCATGGGGGTGTTTTGAAGTATGAAAATAGTTGTTTTTAAAAAAATTTTTTGTTAGGAAATATATTAAAATAATATATTTTTTTATTTTTTAAAATTTATTTTTGATATCAATATATCAAAAAAATTTTAAAAATACTAAAAAAATAATTTAAAGTAATTTATATTTAATTTTAATAAAAAACAAGATAAAATTCAATGTGAAACACACCTTGTAAATCATAACAAGGTGGGTCCATAAATGATGACAGAAAAGGCCCTTCAACAAGGACTAACGCAATTGCTTCTAGACCCATGTGAAAAAACCGAAGGACTGTACATGCATCATAAAATGACCCTACTCCAGCAAGAAAATCCTCATGATGCTCCGATGCGGACCGCGTGACTCTTGCGAGTCTCATTATTAAAGATCTCACTTTCTTCTCATGGCCGCGGGGAGTGCACGTCGACTCTCACTGTGGCGTCGGACAAAAAAGGACAGTTATGGTTTCCCACCCGTTTCCAGGTAGATGATGAGGAAAGGGCATGGTAGAAGAGACAGACCATTTGCTCGGTTCATTGCATGATCTGTCCTGTCGTCTATAAGTGGAGGTAGCCTCCATATTTCGTACAATAATCCCTGCCACCACCGGTGCTCTGCCATAATCCCTTCCATCCCTAGTGCTTGCGGGGTTCAATCCCAGACGATTGCCACCACATCAACCACCTCTGGTGCCTCTGACATCTGTGCAGGCTTATGCCAGTATTTTGTTGCTGTGCTCACAATTAACTCATACAGAATGGCAATCCATCTTCTCATGGGACCAATCCAACTCCAATAATTGGAGCTATCAACTAAACATTTACTCCTGACATTTCCCCCTTCAACTTTTCTCTAATAATGCTAAATTTTACATGAAAATTCTTGCTGAAAAATCCCATCCATTGGATTAATTGTGGATCAATGGGCCAACATGTTTTTTTTGGTATGAATTATATTGAAAGTGATTTCAAGAAAACAAAAATATTTTGTAAGATTATCATTTTGTATACGTAACATTCTTTTAGATGAAGAACTAAATATAGATGCAACTAGATTTTTTAAATTTTTAAAAGATTACGATGAACGATTATGGGATAAGTACACAACTCATAACAAATTTTTAATCATTGCATGAATATTTACTATCAAGTTAGATTATGGATTGAGCAAGACCAATTATAATAGTTCATTGAATGTGATAAAAGCATCTTACCTGAAAGGAATATGCTAAAATAGAACTTATATGCTACTAAATAGATTATTAAACCTCATGGCCTAGGATACCAAAATATTGATACGTGTCCAAACTTTTGCATATTGTAACACAGTGGATATGCAAATTTTACTGAGTACAAAACCTGTCAGCATACTTAGTATAAACCCAATAATGGTAGAGGAATGACACTTGTTGCATATAAAAAACTGAGATACTTCCCAAGCACTCATAGACTGCAAATGTTATTCATGTCTTTAAATACTACTAAGCATATAACATGACATCATTCAGTAAATAGAGTTATGGTGCACTCTTTTGTTAGTGAAGCTTAGTAATAGGGTACATCTTTAGTTTTCAATGGAACCATAAAATATAGGTCTTGACTTGTGTATAAATGGATTTAATCGATTTGAATCCTTTGTCGCACCCTATTCTTGTTGATCAATCATACTAATAGTTTACAACTTGCTCCTTGAGATGTGTATGAAGCTGAAATTCATGTTTTTATCTATGGTCATCATTGGTCTTTATAGTTAAGAAA
Organism: Populus simonii; assembly: GCA_007827005.2. Taxonomy (NCBI): domain Eukaryota; kingdom Viridiplantae; phylum Streptophyta; class Magnoliopsida; order Malpighiales; family Salicaceae; genus Populus; species Populus simonii. Next base: position 16,284,708 of record CM017466.2, on the reverse strand, counting down.
AGAATATAGATGTTGTCTTTAACCATTGATTTATGAGTTGAATTAGTTATGGTTAGTCAAGGCTTTGACATATGATGTTTTAAGAAAACAAAATTCTTAGATGAAAACATTATTGATGTAGATTATAAATGATTTTTCTATGTATAAAATGGTTTTAGGTTGGAGTATACATAAAAAACTAGCTTGTCCATACCGTACGGAAAATAATAAGGCCTTTATTACCTTAATGAATGGTGGTAAATGTATTTTTTTTTATTGCCACTAGAGATTCTTGCCAAGTCATCATCGATATAAAAACAACAAAAAAGACTTCTTGAAAGGTAAAGTTGAAAGTTAAATAGCATCGTCAGTTCTATTAGGTGAAGAATTGTATGATGTAGTTTCACATTATTAGAGCATTGTATTTGGTTTTCATTCTAGGAAGCAGAAATTTTTTTATTTTGGTTTTACCCATAATTGGGTAAAATAAAGTATTTTTTAGGTTTTATTTATTGAAAGACTAATGTCATCTGCTATAATTTAAATATCATGCATATTGAAAATAATATATTTGACAACATTCTAATAAAAAAAAAATTGTTACCTTATTTTTGTTTAATAATTTCCTGAATCAAGTTGTGTGATTGGTGGTATGACGTCCATAAATATACAAAGAGCAGAGCCGAGTTTGATGGTGTTGCATTATGGAAACATTATAGATTGAGCCACATCACATAGAGTAATTGGGAACAATTTCAAGAATTTATGGTGTCAAATGATTTCAAGAAATGGTTATGATCCGAATCATAAATAAGAAACAAAGAAACTTATGGTTCTGTGTGCATGCATAATGAGGGATCGCTTCCTTTTATGAACAACGCAAAGTGTCTAGTAAGGTCTTATTTTATGTTTATAATTATTTTTCTTCAAATTAGTGTTTATTTGTGAGACTTCTTTTAAAAATAATTATTTTACGGACTTCACAGTTTGGGCACAAACCAATTTTGATGGAGTTACATATGGAAGCACATATAAGAAAGGAGGATAGAGAGAAAATGGTGAGATAATTTATTGATAGCAGAGTTGAACCATTCGTTGTAAGTGTTTTTGGATAATTATAGGTTTATTAGTTTTTTTGGATAGATATAGATTTTGGATTTTTTTGTAGGAAACATATAATGTCGGTATGGTTGCTAAACACAGAGAAGACACTTCAACCTTTCCTCCTCATAATCCTCAATTGTGGTTGGAGGTTGGAGCAACTAATGGACTTGACATGAATTTGATTTATAATATATCTATGACTACGACTCGAGATATGAAGGTGGGTTGTAGTGTTTTGACTATAGATACATCACAATCCAACCTAAACCGACCATCACTGCTTTTCAGGAGATGGTTTGAGAACAAGTTGAGGAATGAATGTCTGTTCTGAAGGCCTATATAGAAAAAAAAAAATAGGATGATTCAAACATGCATATATGGCAATGTATTATCCTCTCCAACCTAGACATCCTAGACCTCCTAGTTCATGATTTTTTCCTCCTCTTCCTCCTCCCCTCCAACTCCATTTTGTTTTTGTAGTGTAATTAAGATATTTGTATGGAATATTGATATTAACTGTTAAATTAGTATTATAAATTTTTTTTGTTAATTTATTGTTTATTGTTGTTGTAATTTTAGGTTTTTAAAAAATGCAATTAGGGTTATAACAAATAAACATGCAAATAAAAATAAAAATAAAAATAAACAAGTAAAGAAATATCGATGGAATCACCGACAAAAATGAATATTCCATCGGTTGTAGCCAAATTAATTTGGTTAGAGAATTACATAATATTTTGGTGTTTTTGGACTTGCTGATGGAATAAGTGACAAAAAACTATGTAGGGAATTTTGTTGGTAATGCTGCTGGCTATATTCACAGCTTGACTAATGGATCCATGATGAAAATGTCCACCAGTAATTTTTTTACCAATAGATTTTTCGACGAACATTGATCAATAAATTTTTATTTCTTGGCATGATATTCCATTGGCATTTCCATCAGCTTCTTAATTTGTTGACAAAATTCCTACCGAACATAAAGTCCCTGACGATAAGCTAATCGACAACATGGATCCATTAGGTATAAATGCCGACAACCATCAAGTATAAATGCCGACATAATATTGCGTTTAATAATTTTCTAGTATTGTGTAAAAGTTTCAGGTAATTTCTTTGACAACACTTCTTGCTTGTTATTGTAAATTCTTTATGGGTAAGCCAAACATTACTTATTCATCAGAAATAATTTTTCAGATATTATCATCTAGCAATGGAATGTATCTAACTGCTAGATCCGATGAACCATCATATACTTGATAACTAAATGACATTATATTAAGAACTAGTTCGACTTATATGGATACTAGTTCATATCCAACTGTTTAATTTTTTTAGTTGAGATAGTTTTTTAACATGGTATCAAAATTTTATTGACCTAGTAGTCATAAGTTTAAATCTCCCCACCATAATTTTATTTGATAAAATTAAACACAAGATTGTGATGAGCTTTTATTTAATAAAATTAAGCACAAGATAATAATAAATCTATTTAAATTTCAAGTCTAAAAAACTTTCATTTGAAGATATGTATTAAAAAATAACGTAAAATTAATCTTATGGCCTTAATAACTTAAGCTATTGATTAGCTTTTTGGTTGAGATGAAAGGCATTTAATTTTGTTTGCCAAAGTTGGTCACCATATTGGTCCACTTGAATGATGAAGGATGTACTGTGACTTTTATTCTATATATCATGTACTGGAGATCCTCTTCAAGTTCAAGTGCAGGAAGCTATAAGCTAGTAAGAAATAAGGAAAACAAGAAGCAAGATCTACTTAGGTAATTACAACTAGAAACTCATAGAAAGTGTGTTACTATTGCTTGAAGCATATCCATACACAAGAACTAGCTTTCTTGATATAATACTTGTTCAACAATCTGATCAGAACATGCAAGTCATGTATATACGTTGGCTTTTTCTGCATGCTTTTCGTTTTGTTTTTCTTATCTTTCATTCTCTCTTTCTTGTTCTCTTTCATAATGGATACAACAGTACTGCTAGTTTCTGTTACATGGAGTCTAGCTAGCACAGTTATTTCACAGTGGCATTCACTTTTTCTTATTTTAAATTTGACTTTTACTCTCATATAATGATTAGGAAATCCTGTCAAGCTCATGTGTGTTTCACAGAAACTAGTTTCTGAACTCAATCAAATGCTTGTTTTCCTCTTCCAACATAACTTATATCTCATTCATGCTGCAATTGCCTAATTATTGAATTAAAGTTTCTTATGAGTTGCTGTTTGAAAAGTGTAACAGGTTGGGACCATGAATAGGTCAAAGAGTTTTTTGGTGGGTCAAAAGATTCAAATCTAATATTAAATGTATACAGTAGTTTTTTAATATATTGACCTCGTTCCACAAATGATCTATATACAATACATTTTTACTTGGCTCGTGTATTATGCTTGCTAAGTTTTCAGTCTGATTCAGGTGCAATAAGAACATTAACTTGTTAAGGTATCAACTCTGGCAATCCACGACTAGCCAGAAAGAAGAAGAAAAAAACCCAGAAATTTTCAGTTATAATGGCAATCCACGACCAGCACTTTGCAGTGATGAAGTTCTGTTCAGTTGTGGCCTTTTGTTTCTAGACTTCTATATATGTTGTTCCTCTCTTTGGAAAGCTGTTGTAGTGCACAAGGTTGAATCAGTTAAAATGGTTTTGGATATTTTATCTTTTCCTTGAGCAATTTTATTGCTGTTTTGCTTTTTTCAGGGAAAGAGCTATATCATGGAAAATGATCCACATGTTGATACTTCAAAAATTCTCTATGAACCTTTACAAGGTGAAGAAGGAAATGACACTGGTGAAATCAGTTCAAATGACAATGTTACTCCTTTTGCCAAAGCAGGATTTTTTAGCACAATGTCATTTTGGTGGCTGAATTCATTAATGAAGAAGGGTAAAACGAAAATTCTTGAAGATGAAGACATTCCACAGTTAAGGCAGGCAGATCAAGCACAGACCTGGTACTTAATGTATATGGAGCAGATGAGCAAATTGAATGAAAAAGGATCATCTAATCCACCTTCAATGTGGTCAATGATCTTTTCATGCCACCAGAAACAAATTTTAATTTCTGGGGTTTTTGCATTGATCAAGGTAATCACAGTTTCCACTGGCCCTTTGCTTCTTAAAGCCTTCATTGAGGTCGCTGAACGCAGAGCTGCTTTTGCATATGAAGGTTATGCGCTAACAATAGCATTGTTTTTAGCAAAATGTTTAGAATCTTTGTCGGAAAGGCAATGGAACTTTCGAACAAGGTTAATTGGGGTCCAAGTAAGATCTATGCTGTCTGCAGCTATTTATCAGAAGCAACTACGGCTTTCAAATGATGCTAAGATGAATCATTCTCCTGGTGAAATAGTGAACTATGTAACAATAGATGCTTATAAATTAGGCGAGTTCCCATATTGGTTTCATCAAATATGGACAACATGCCTTCAACTGTGTCTTGCATTATTTGTTGTCTACTATTCTGTGGGGCTGGCAACTGCAGCAGCTTTAGCTGCTATCATATTGACCGTACTCGCGAGTTCCCCATTGGCCAAGTTACAGCATAAGTATCAGACAAAGCTCATGGAACAGCAAGATACAAGACTGAAGGCCATTTCAGAGGCACTAGCAAATATGAAGGTCTTGAAGTTGTATGCTTGGGAAACACATTTCAGGAAAGTCATAGAAGCATCAAGGGAGGAGGAACTAAGATCACTCTCAATAGTTCTATTTCAAAGAGGGTGTCAAATGATTTTGTTTTGGTCGTCTCCCATTGTAGTGTCAGTGGTTACTTTCTGGTCATGCTACATCCTTGGAATTCCACTTTATGCTAGCAATGTCTTCACATTTTTAGCAAGTTTGCGCATTGTTCAGGAGCCAGTGAGGCTCATTCCTGATGTTGCGACAATGTTCATCGAAGCGAAGGTTTCATTAGATCGAATTACAAAGTTTCTAGAGGCACCAGAGTTGCAAAACAAACATACAAGGCAAAAAGGCAATGACCCAGAGCTCAATTTGTCTGTTTTCATGAGGTGTGCTGAAATTTCATGGGATTCCGACCCTTCCTCCAAGGCCACATTAAGAAGCATTAACCTAGAAGTTAAACCAGGAGACAAGGTAGCTATTTGTGGAGAACTTGGATCAGGAAAATCAACACTTTTAGCTGCAGTTCTTGGAGAAGTTCCACGAGTCAATGGCATAGTAAGTCCACAGATTAATGCGTAGTCCACTTGATACAATTCTATGTTCGTATTCTGTTAATATTAGTGATACAATCATACGAGGTTCCGATTCAAGTATTTCTCATTTTATTTACTCTAGATATCCATTTAGGAGATCCAGTAATAAGAACATCATGCATTTTCTCATGCAATTGTCAATTACTTGTTAGTCAGTTATTAGCCATTTCGAAATTATCTAAACCAACATTCTCGAGATTTTAGTGTTGTATTTCAAACTTCTATGATAGAGGTTTCTCTCTAATTATTTTGATCCACAATTTCAAGGCTCATGTTCAAGGAGAAGTAGCCTATGTTTCACAGACTGCATGGATTCAAACTGGGACTGTAAGGGAAAATATTCTGTTTGGATCTACAAAGGATCAAGTCAGATATCAAGAGGTGCTTAAGAGGTGTTCCCTGCTGAAAGACATTGACCTGCTTCCATTTGGAGACCTCACTGAAATAGGAGAAAGAGGTGTTAATCTGAGTGGTGGACAGAAGCAGCGGGTTCAACTTGCACGTGCGCTTTATCGGAATGCAGATATCTACCTCTTAGATGATCCCTTTAGCGCTGTCGATGCTCATACTGCAACCAGCCTGTTCATTGTGATCATCCCTTTACTTTCTGTCTGCTATCTGTTCTACTTATGATAAATGTCTCCGTGGAAACTAACTTACGAGGGTTGTTGGCAGGACTATGTAATGGAAGCTCTATCGGAGAAGACAGTATTACTTGTGACTCACCAAGTCGAATTCCTTCCAGCATTTAATTCTATCTTGGTTAGCTACTTGTACTTTTTTTTCTTTCAGTAATCTGTCTATTTGAATATAAACTATGGGTTTAAGCCATCGATTCGTATAATAAATTGTGTACTTTGGCCAGTTAATGTCTGCAGGTGAGATCCTACAAGCTGGTACATATGATGAGTTAATGGCGTCTTGTCAAGAATTTCGAGAGCTTGTCGATGCACATAATGATACGGTTGATTCTGAAAGGAATAGGGAATATGCTTCTGTAAAAACTACAACTGCAGTTTCCAAAGAAGAGATTCAAAAGACTTATATCAGGGAACAACAAACAGAAGCTTCAGGAGATCAACTTATTAAGAGAGAAGAAAGAGAAACAGGAGACACAGGCCTCAAACCTTACATTCAGTATTTGAGTCACGGAAAGGGGTTTTTGTTCTGCTTCTTGACAGTTTGTCTGCATTTCTTATTTGTAGTTGGACAACTGATACAAAACTATTTCTTGGCTGCTGACATCCAGAATCCTTATGTAAGCAAAGTAGAATTGTTCACTATCTACTCAGTCATAGGGTTTATCTTGGCAGTCCTTTTGCTCTTCAGGAGTTTCTGTCTTGTTAGATTAGGTTGTGATGCAGCAGAGTCAATTTCGTCTACACTGGTCAACTCTCTTTTCCGAGCACCAATGTCCTTCTATGACTCCACTCCTCTGGGAAGGATACTGAGTCGGGTAAGAATTTCGAAATTAAGATTTTGAATGCTTTTTCGGAGCATAGTTTATGAGACTTTCTTGTGTCTTCACTTTGGCAGGTATCTTCTGATTTGAATACTGTTGACCTTGATGTGGCATTTAAATTAGCTGTGTCACTTGGTTCGACTTTGAATGCTTACACGAGTCTTGGGATATTAGCTATTCTTACCTGGCCAGTCCTTTTTCTCATCATACCTATGGTTTATCTATGTATAGCCTTGCAGGTATTGCTTCCACTATCCCCAACCTTGCTGTCTGCTCTTTTGATATGAAAGTGTCTTTGGTTCTTAATTTCTTAGACTTACCTGGCCTTCCTGATATAGAATTTCGTGGTTTTTATTTGCTTAACATACAGAGATACTACTTCAGTACTGCAAAAGAGTTGATACGAATCAGTGGCACAACCAAGTCTTCGGTCGTGAACCACCTTGCTGAATCCATTGCTGGAGCCATGACTATCAGAGCTTTTGGAGAGGAAGATCGATTCTTTTCACATAGTCTGGATCTCATTGATGCAAATGCAAGTCCTTATTTCCACAGCTTTTCAGCAAACGAGTGGTTAATCCAATGTCTGGAAATTCCGTGTGCACTTGTTCTCTCGGCCTCAGCACTTGCCATGACTTTGTTTCCTCTAGGAGCTTCTTCCTCAGGTAACTCTGAGATTTACTTTCAATTCCGTCTGCAGATTATATACTTCACTATCCACATTTTGTGCGAAAAAGTATTGGACAAAAATGATTTGGATATTGTATTCATCTAAAGCTTAATTGTCTAATGAACATTGTTATTTCCGATCTGATGGCAGGGTTTATTGGAATGGCATTATCATACGGTCTTTCATTAAATGTCTTTCTCATCATCTCAGTTCAATACCAATGCTTCAGAGCAGAATCAATTATTTCTGTAGAAAGGCTAGAGCAATACATGCACCTTCCTAGTGAAGCTCCTGAGATAATAGAAAGTAGCAGACCGCAAAGCAACTGGCCCACTGTTGGTAAAGTGGAGATACGCAATCTGAAGGTAAATTTGCAACTTCATAGCTTAAAACTTTTTTAGATTGACCTTATATGTTAACATCAAACAGGTCAGATATCAACATAATGCGCCACTTGTTCTTCGGGGAATAAGCTGCGTCATCGAAGGCGGGCACAAAATAGGGATCGTTGGTCGTACTGGTAGTGGAAAGACAACTCTTATCAGCACTTTGTTTCGCCTGGTTGAGCCAACGGAGGGAAAGATCATCATAGATGGCCTTGACATCTCTACAATTGGTCTTCATGATCTTAGAGCACATTTTGGCATCATCCCACAAGATCCAACACTCTTTAGAGGGTCTGTCAGATACAATCTAGACCCCTTATCAGAACATACCGATCTACAAATATGGGAGGTAATGCTTCTCCAAATGTGCCCAAATCCTAATTCCATTGTCTAAAACACATAGTCACACTATATCTTCTAAAAAATTGTTCCCATGAATGTACAAAAGGTTCTTGAGAAATGTCAGCTCCAAGAGGCGATTCGGCAGAAAGATGAAGGCCTAAACGCTAAAGGTAAGGGAAAGAAAAGGGTGTCTAAAAGATGCACATTTCTTGGTTTTAGAAAGCTAAACATGCCCATAACGGTTTGCAGTTGCGCAAGATGGATCGAACTGGAGCGTGGGACAGAGGCAACTATTCTGTCTTGGACGTGCATTGCTGAAACGCAGCAGGATATTAGTTCTTGACGAAGCTACTGCATCCATCGACAATGCAACAGATGCAATCCTGCAGAAAACTATAAGAACAGAATTTTCAGACTGCACTGTTATAACCGTGGCTCACAGAATACCAACTGTGATGGACTGCACTAAAGTGCTTGCTATAAGAGATGGTGAGCGGTAGTGTTTCCTTATTACATGCAGCAAGAACAGTTCAGTTGTTTATTTATGCTAATACTGGTACCATTAACAGGGAAATTGGCAGAGTATGATGTGCCATTGAACTTAATGAATAAGGAAGGATCATTATTTGGGCGGCTTGTGAAGGAATACTGGTCACGGTCGACGAACAATGGTACCTACTAAAAAGATTGGCAGGAAAGCTGCAACACATTGGTATTTAGTAGATGCTAAGTCTTGAAAATCCATCAAGATTCGAAGTGTTTTGCTTGGCAGAAATTGGCTTTGGTTTAATACAGTAATTAATGTGTGTGAGATTTTTAAAAGCATTCTTATTTGTGTGATAGAAGAGTTGCAATTTGTTATTAAAAACCTGTATAATTCATATATTTGCAGCATCAGCTAATTCAATAGACATAGTTGTTAAACTTGACACAACCTGGCAGATTAACCCAAGAAATCTAGGATGCAGAGACTGGCTTGAGTAAGGTTGTTAATTGAACCGGTCAACCTTTGACCTCATTAAACCTGTTTGACCCTGTCAGATTTTTAATAATCCCAGTGACTAATACATGTTAGGAAAAAAAAAAAGCACAGCCCATCTTCATCCTCTCCAATGTAAAAGAAAAAAAATATTGAACACAACAATAGACAAGAGAGCTTCCTAGTTAGTTGATAAGGTTTCCTTAACACAGTACTGCTGAAACTTTAAGAAGAAGAAGAAGAAGAAGAAGAAGAAGAAAGAGATTGAGAAGAATTGTAACCGCAAACTGCAATTTCTTATTACTTGTTTAACATGTTCTTACAACCTTTGCTTATATAAAAGAATTTCCCGCCAAACTAACTACTAACAGAATAGTAACCAACTTCCTAACTGGTAACTAATAACTACTTAGCCATGTGAAATTTCTTCTAATTGCTTCAATGTTGCTCTACCTATACTACTAACTACAATAACTGCCATTGCAGCTGCTCCTTCTGCTTTTAGCATCCTTCGTAGCTCAATCATGATGCTCGTAAGAATGCCCATTTCATATAAGATTCATGTCCTCAAGAACCAGTGCAAAATTCAGGAAATTGGTTGTTAAGTTCCTCAAGATCTTCCCATGTCGCATCTTCCTTAAACTTATTAGACCATTGAATAAGTCTTATTGTCACAACTTTATTTCCTTTCTTCATCATCTTCATCTCTATAACAGCCATTGGACTAACTTTAACCAATTGATGGCCAATAAAACATTGTTTTAAGTTTTTTATATGAATTTTGAATGTTCCTTTATGTAAGAACCATGTGCAACTTTCACCAACTTGCTCCTCAAATCCCCATCCTTTACGATTACAATTATGTACTTATTCCTCATAATTCTTTCTACGAAAGTATATTTTGGCCACCTACAGCATTGACCATTTTTCCAACCATAATTTCCTACAACTTAGAGTCACGTATGTGACAAATGATGATTTTTTCATGTTATGCTGATTTTATAGATGTTTAATCAAGATTCTTCAATCTCTTTTCTTTCTTCATTTTAGGTATATAACAATTTTAGATATTAGTTTTTGTCTTTTCACATTCAAATTTAGATAAGAAATAATAATTGTCAAATTATTTCTTTTCTATTAACTTCTATAGTAATAAATTGCAAACTTTAAATTTGCTTCATTATTATATTATTTCTATATAATCATTGAACAAAACTACTTTTATAATAATAATAAGCTTGTAATTAAAATGATTAACATGGCACAAATCAATATATATATTTTATTTGTTGAACACCCTTCACGCTTTTTTCTTTTTTTTTATTCAACCTCTAACGTATGTCATTATTTGTGTTATCTCTATAAGTGATGAATTCAATAACAAAAAACTTCACATAGAATTTAGGCTTTTCATTTATGGTCTTGCACCAAGATATGTGGGTTTGAATATGAGCTTTGACTACTATGTACACTATAATATATATATACTTTTTAAATTAAATAAAAAAAAACAAATAATTTCTCATAAAAAAATTCTTGCATTATTTTTCCTTTCATTGGAGTGAAAGATGCCTTTTTGGATTCAATATTTTGCATAGCTTGTTGATTATTATTATTACTATTACTATTATTATTATTATTAACTAAATTGAATTAATTTAGAATTTAAAAAGAAAAAGAAAGATTGAAAAGTGTAATAAAAAAGGCAGTGGTTACTTTCAAGATTGACGATTTGCTTGACATTGGTTTTCATGTCATGTAGAAGTTTCAATTGAAGAAAAGCCTTAGAACAAATTGAAATGAAATCAAATTAAAAAATACTTCAAAAACAAAAGAGATATTATTAGTAATTAAAATTACTAAAAAGACACACATTAAATGGTTATAATGAGAGAAGAATAAATTATAATAGGGTTGTGTAATTTTTATTGGTTTGAACAAGATTCTTGTCAGATAACCAACTTAACCCAATAGCTTAAAATGTTAGATGAGATTTTAAGATATGATTTATATTATTCTCTAACACACCCTCTCAAGTGAAAACTTTTTGGACTTGAAACTTGCATATACCCACATTACCTTATGTTTAATTTTTATCAAATAAATAGAAATGGTGAGATTTGAACTCGTGACCATTTGGTCATTAAAGCTCTGATACTATGTCAAAGAACCAACTCAAGCTAATAGCTTAAACTGTTAGATGAGGTCTCAAAATATAATTTATATTATTTTCTAACAAATCTTTGGTATTGTGGCCAAATTGTTATTTGTAAAAAATTAAAAAAAATTGTTTTAAATTATTTTTATAATGTTTTTATATCATTTTGATGTGTTGATATTAAAAATAAATTTTAAAAAATATAAAAAATATTATTTTAATATATTATTTTAAAATATTTTAAAAAATAATCGTTATCTAATATAAAATATGATGGATTTCTTCTTATTTCTTGTACGAAGATGCAAGGCGGGAGGCCAATCTATCTTTAATATAGTTTGTCTCCTGTAAATAAGTAAATACCTTTTTCATCCTTCTCTATCGTATGATTTGTTAAATAAATCTTAAATTCCAAGACCTCTCGTCTCCTCGCACGCAGTGAGTAATAGTTTCTTGTATTGGCCCCTCCTTTTCTAATTCATTCAAGTTTGTCAAATTCCTTTCTAGTTGGAGTTTGTTATTTTAATTGTAATGGTATATTTTGGTTTCAAGCGTCTTGAAATATCATTTTGAGATTATATATATATATAAATTTAATGAGGATTTGATGAACAATTCACAGGGAATCTTGATTGCATTAATTTTCATCTTCTTACTTTCATCTATTCATTAAGGAGGATTCATAATTAAAGATCAACAAGATTAAAATTTAGTACATAAATTGCACTTTCTGATGTATTTTAACCGTCAATCAATTAGTAGTCCGTAAATTTGCAAATTCTCAGAAAGAAAGTAAATCCATCGCTTCTGAAGTTAGTTTCAAACTTTTATTAATGATGGATATGCCTAACAAAAGATTTTTTACTTAAAATTTCAGGTTTACAAGTATGGAAAAATTGCATATGTTTCCCAGACTGCATGGATTCAGACTGGGACCATTCAAGAAAACATTCTGTTTGGGTCTGTCATGGATCAAGTGAGATATGAAGAGGTGCTTAATAGTTGCTCCTTTTTAAAGGACCTTGACATGCTTCCATTTGGGGACCTCACTGAAATAGGAGAGAGGTGTTAATCTGAGCGGGGGACAAAAGCAGCGGGTTCAACTTGCGCGTGCACTGTATAAGAACGCAGATATTTATCTCTTGGATGATCCCTTTAGTGCTGTAGATGCACTTACAGCAGCCAGCTTATTTAATATGATCACAGATTTCCTCTCCACTCTACCTGTTCAAGTTATGATAATTTTTCCATGTGGAAACTAATTGAAATGGTTTGATGGCTTTTGGCAGGAATATGTTATGAAAGGTCTGTCAGGGAAGACAGTTTTACTTGCAACTCACCAAGCCGACTTCCTTCCAGCATTTAATTCTATTTTGGTGAGCTAATAATGAACTTTACTTGGACATATCAGTTTTGATAATCTGTCAGTTTAAGCCATTAGTTCATAAATATGAGTTCTGCATTTTGGGCAGTTGATGTCTGCAGGGGAAATCTTGAGAGCTGCTGCTTTTGATGAGCTGCTGGAAACTTGTCAAGAATTCCAAGAGCTTGTCAACGCACACAATAACACTGTTGGTTCTGAAAGGAATATGGAGCATGCTCTTAGCAGAAAAACAAGAGATTCCAAAGAAGAGATTGAAGAGATTTATCTCAGGGAAAAATCAACAGCACCTTCAGGACATCAACTGATTAGACAAGAAGAAAGAGAAAGAGGCGATACAGGTTTCAAGACCTATGTGCAGTATTTGAATCACGGGAAGGCATTTTTGTACTGCTTCTTCACAGTTCCGCTCCATTTCTTATTCATAGTTGGGCAATTGATACAAACCTATTCCTTGGCTGCTGACATCCAGAATCCTCATGTAGGCAAATTTGAATTATTCACAGTCTACTCTGTGATAGGGTGTATCTTGGCGTTCTTTTTTATCTTTAGGTGCCTCTCCCTAGTTAAATTAGGCTATGAAGCCTCAGAGTCTATTTCTTCTAAACTGCTGAAGTCTCTTTTCCGAGCTTCAATGTCCTTCTATGACTCCAAACCTCTGGGAAGGATACTTACTAGGGTTAGAATTTTGAATTTGTGATTTCAAATGCTTTTTCTATTACAAGCTTTATGAGATATATAATTTTACTTGTATTGATAGGTATCTTCTGATTTAAATGTCATTGACCTGGAGGTGGCATTCAAATTAATAGTAGCTATTGGGTCAGCTTTGAATGCGTACTCCAGCCTTGCGGTATTGGCTGTTCTTACCTGGCCAGTCTTGTTTCTCATCATCCCCTTAGTTTATCTAACTATCGCCCTACAGGTATTACTTCCTCTAGCACTAAACCTTGTTGCATGGTTCTCTGATTATACTTTTGGCCTCCCTGACAGAATTACCTTCTTTTTAAAAAAAAATTACAAAAAGAAATATTACTTCAGTACTGCGACAGAGTTGATGCCAATCAATGGCACAACTAGGTCTTTGGTTGTGAACCACCTTGCTGAATCCATTGCTGGAGCCATGACTATAAGAGCTTTTGGTGAGGAAGATAGATTCTTTTCAAAGAATCTGGACCTTATTGACGCAAATGCCAGTCCATATTTCCATAGCTTTGCAGCAAATGAGTGGTTAATCCAGCGTCTGGAAATACCATGCATAATTGTTCTCTCGGCCTCAGCACTTGCCATGACTTTGCTTCCCTTAGGAGCTTCTGCAGGAGGTAAATTTTGACCTTCACTATTTATCTGGTAAATTTTCCTCACCATTTCATATGATTTAGTTTTGTTCTCGTGCACGTTTATTTCAATGTCATCACTCTTTCAGCTTCTGGATGAAGTATAATTTCTATCTTCAGGCTGACGAACATTACTTAGCGCCTCGCACTTTGGTTATGCTGATCTAGGTTTTCAGTCCCATTGTTTTTGCATCTATATCAATTTCGGATTGTTAATTTGGACCTCCTTTTCTGTTTCTCATGATCCTGATGACCTCGCAGTAACATCAACTTATAATAGAAGCTATCCTTCTTATTAATCTTTTGTGAACGCATATAAAACTCTTCTAGCTATTCTGCTTACAGTTAACTACATATGAAAAGATCATAATTCTCCAAAGCATGAAATTTTCTCACCTATCGTCTGATAAGAATCAACAATTAAATAATAAAAAACATAGTGGTGTTTGAACAAAACTGATGGGTTATTGTCAAATGGGACATTTTGGTTGTCTACTATTTGATTGCAGGGTTTGTTGGAATGGCATTATCATATATGGTCTTGCAATAAATGTCTTTCTCATCCTCTCTGTCCAATACCAGTGCTTTGTAGCAGAATCAAATGTTTCTGTAGAAAGACTAGAACAGTACATGCATATTCCAAGTGAAGCTCCAGAAGCAATAGAAACCAACCGACCCTTGCACAACTGGCCAAGTGTTGGTGAAGTGGAGATTCGCAATTTGAAGGTAGATTTTACAATTTCACAAATTTACAGGTCCTGACCTTCCAATATGTCAAATAACATCAAACAGGTGAGATATCAACCCAATGCGCCATTTGTTCTCCAAGGGATAAGCTGCTTCATTGAAGGAGGACACAAAATGGGGATCGTTGGCCGGACTGGTAGTGGAAAGACAACACTAATCAGTAGTTTGTTTCGATTGGTGGAACCAACAGAGGGGAAAATCATTATAGATGGCCTTAACATCTCCACAATTGGTCTTAATGATCTTAGATCCCATCTTGGCATCATTCCACAAGATCCAACACTTTTTAGCGGGACTGTGAGGTACAACCTGGACCCTCTATCAGAACGTAGTACTGATATAGAAATATGGGAGGTAATAAAGCTTCTACTAATTGTGTCAACATTTGGTAGAGATTCAGAAACACTATTTCCATTGTGCGAACTCCAAGGTTTGATAGTGTCTAACTTCCCATACTGCTTTCCTAACAAAAAAGTGTGCTCATGATGTGCAAAAGGTTCTTGAAAAATGTCAGCTCCGAGAGGCCATTCAGCAGAAAGAAGAGAGCCTAAATGCTTTAGGTAAGGCAAATCTGGATGTCTTCAGGTAAACACTTCTTGGTCTAAGAACCTGAACGTTTACATCTTTTATCGCAGTGGCACAAGATGGATCAAACTGGAGCATGGGACAGCGGCAATTATTCTGTCTCGGACGTGCATTATTGAAGCGGAGCAAGATATTAGCCCTAGACGAAGCCACTGCATCAATCGATAACGCAACAGATGCCATCCTCCAGAAAACTATACGTACAGAATTCGCAGACTGCACTGTAATTAATAACCGTGGCTCACAGGATACCTAGTACCGTGATGGACTGCACCAAGGTGCTTGCCATTAGTGATGGTGAGTGGTATTTCCTTTTTCGCCTTCTTGATATATATGTTACAAGTACCGTGAAATATATAACCTCATTACAGAAAACTGGCTGGGGCCGGGTAGGTCATGCCAGAACTTGGGATCGGTGAGAGACGACATTGTTTCTCAAAGAGTAGCATATTCCTTATTAAATGTAACAATATTTTTATTTTTTTTTAACCAGTGCGAACATAAGGTATGCAAATGAAATGGTTTTATATTAACAGGGAAGTTATGACGAGCCAGGGAAGCTGATGAATGAAGAAGGATCACTATTTGGGCAGCTGGTGAAAGAATATTGGTCTCGTGCTCCAAGCATTGATGACTAGCAGTATTTTTGCGAAGATCCATCAGGATTTGAAAGAGGAATGGAGTAGAAATTTTTAAGAGTCAGCATGTTGCCTTGAATGCTTTATTTAATGATGTGTTCCATTTTTATTCATGTTTAATTTTTTACTGCTATGCAATTAATTGAACTAGCACGGATGTCACTATTTATAGTAACCGTGAAGCTGCTCTTTAGCTCTTTTAATTTATTGTTGTGCTTTACCTTTATTTTTATTTTTATTTTTTTAAAAAAATCTTTTTATTACTCAATTTCATGAGATATAGTTTGAAATTGTAAAGGAAAGAAAAAAAATTAAAGTGAGAGGAATAAACTATCACGGAAACTTTATGGCCAATCTTGAATTCATGAAAAAAGTGTTTTTTGGTCCATCTAATTTTCTTTTTTCTCCATTTCAGCTCCTTTGTTATTTAGACTTTTTCTTTTGATCTAAAAAATCATTTTGTTTATTTTATAGTCCTGAGTTTAAAAGAGAAAAAAGAAACCTGCTAGAAAACAATAAAAAAAAAGAGATAAAGTTATTGGTTGATCATATTCACTTTAAAAAAATGATATTTAATTTTTTATGTTAATAAATTCTTTGTTTCTTTCTAAACATGCCAGTGAAAATAAGTATATCAAGATTTGTTTGAATTTTTATAGTTCAATTGATTTTTAGTTTTAGAGAGTGATTTTACAATGTTTAGGGCTGATGAGCGGTTATTCAAGGGTTATATTGTGTTTTAAAAGTATTTTCAGTTTAAAAAGCTTAAAAGATTAGGTTTTTAAAGTTCAAAATCTTGAATCTTTTCTTGGTTTTTTTTATCATACTAGCAAGTTGATAACAAGTTGATTGTAGAAAGAAAAACGAATCACATGTCGTTCACTCCACTCTTAAGAAACAAATAAAAAAATACATGGGCTTGGGCTTCCTAGCACGAGTGTGGCTTTGGGCTTTTTATTAAGGCTTGGTTTGAATGCCTAGCCTATTTTGTTTTGTTTTTATTTTTATCTCTTTTTATTAATAATTTATATTTAAATATTAATTTATGCCCTCACTTTTTTATTGAAAAAACAAATTGAATTAGTTTTGTTTTTAAATAGTGATTCATCTTTTTTATTTTTTTTAGTTGCATAATATTTCAAATATATTAGTTTCATATGCTTTGATTTTTTTATCCTATTTAAATTATAATTTAAATAATTAGTTTTTTATAAGAAATTATTGGCATATAATTAAATAATTCCTCATGGCACAAGATTATATAATTTAATCTGTACTTATTTCAATATAATTTAAATTATTAGTTTTTTATAAGAAAGTATTGACATCTAATTAAATAAATAAAATAAAATAATTCCTCATGACACAAGATTATATAATTTAATCTGTATTTATTTCTTAACTTTTCAATTTAATCTTTGAGTTATATCAACATTTCTTTCTAATAATTATTTACTTATATAATTTTTAATTTATTTGATTAAACACATGCATCAAAGTTTTTCAATCTAATAAACAAGCCATAATGCTCACACTTTCCTTTTTTTTTATTAAAAATTAATTTTTAATCCAAATATAAGTTTGCTAGTTTATCACTACTTATTTGTTGCTTAGTTTTTTTTTTTTTAAGGAATAGGGTATAGATACATGGCTATTTGAAAACATGGTTGAAATAATATTATTTAAAAATTTAAATTTTTTTTAAATTTTTTTATATGTTAATATTAAAAAATTAAAAAAATATTATTTTAATATATTTTCAAGTAAAAAAACACCTTTAAATATTTTCTATAACTATAAAACGCAACTTCTAACCGCTTTTCTTCGTGAAGCTGTCTTTTATATTGAAACAGTTAACAGTGAAGTGTGTATACTATAACTATAACTATAACTATAAAATGTCTATATAATATCTTATTGAATATAAAAGCAGGTAAAATAACATGACCATAATTATAATTAAATTGAGTGAAACTCACCCCAATACCACTTATCCATCGAATAAGCATCTGATTGGATGGAAATTGTCTTTCCCAAATAAACAAGCTTATAGTTTTTCAAAGCTGACTTGGAAAGCTAGTAAGGGTAATGCATAATTTCAAAACTAAAACAACTTATAATTTATTTTTTATATTTATAATTCTTTGATATCATTTTAAAATGGAAAATATATTTCACTGTAAAGAATGAGTTTTTTTTTTTTTTTTAAGTAGCACACTTATAAAAAGTCCCAAAGTCTTTATATTGTTTCAAAATATATTTCACTATTATAATTTTAAAATTGCTTCTGCCATATTTGTTTTTAATAAATCACCTACTAAAAAAACTAAAACTTATAGTACTGGAGCTCTAGATCTATTGTCATCATTCATTGGTATAATGTAATGGGATTTTTATCATGATCTGTTTGTTATTATTAAATAGAGTGAGGAAAATAATTATTCTTATTTTAATTGCTCAGTTAAATAACTTTAATACCATAAAAAAATATTAAACTTGACATTAAAAGTATGTTTTCAAATAGTTTTTTAACTATTATAATTTAAACCGAGGGACATTTTGATATTTACATAAATATAAAAAATAATAAATAATTAAAATATTCAGTGAAACTACAAAATACCCTTTAAATCAAAAAAAAATTAAGCTTGAGGTCAAGGTGTGTTTTTTACTTTTAATAATGATTTTTTTTATAATTATAAAATTTGCTCAAAGACAATTCTGTATTTAGCTAAATAAAAAAAGGTGGACATGCATGTACGGCAACCAATGGTGCATTGGAGGCTCCCGCGCCCTTTGGATAGTTCGGGCGGTCCCTTGCAATGCCTAAAAATACCCTTCTACCGTGTCATTGAAAGAGCTTTCATGTACTTTTCCTGTTGGTGCGACGTGTGTAACTGTTAATTGTTCAATTTGCCACTAGTGGATCTTTTTTTTCTTCTTCTCTCTCTCCTCCCTAAAAAATTACAGGTTGACCCTTCTTAGTTGTTGGTAATTCAACTTCATTTTCTTTTATTTTGATTTTTAATTTTTGATCTTGGCTTTTTTTGTATAAGTTTTATTTATTTTGAATTTCATTATTCAATCCCAATTTATTAAATATTATATTCTCCAATGTGGTCCTCATTCTATGGATTATAATTTTTTTTCTTGGCCCTTTTGTAAAACTTTTAATGGTCAATTGAAATTGATAGTATTATATTTTTCAATTTGATCCTCATTGTTTTGATTTCTAATTTATTTCTTTACTCTTTTGTAAAAGTTATTATTATTTTTCAATTTCACCCTTTAATTACAATATTCTTTTTATTTTTTATGTCAATTTTGATCCTCATTCTTTTTATTTATTTTTTATCTTTTTACTAAAATGATTTTTTTTCAATCTTACCCTTGATATAAATATAAAATTTATTTTATATTTTAATTTTGATCCTTATTCTTTTAATTTTTATATTTTTTAATCATTTCACATAATTAAAATTTATTTTTCAATTTCATTATTCAACATTTGATTGATTGAGAATTGAATTTCATGGTTTTTTCAGATTAAGTGCTTCAAATTTAATGACTCAGATCACGAGTTTGAAAAGTTAATACAAGTTTTTTTTTTTTAAAGAGCTTTTATAATCTTTTTTTTATCGGATTTTTTGAATATCATAATTTAAATATCTCAAATTATCTCAACTCTAAATATCAATATTACAAGTTTGTCAGTTTTTCATGTGTTTTGTTTTATCTACATGAACATCATTTTTAATAATAAAAAAAAACCGAACTCGCGGCAAATCACAAACAGCAATGCTAGTACTATCAAAATTAAGTTTTGTGCTGTATTATTTTATGTATTTTTTTTACTTACCTGCTTTTTTTTAAAAAAAAAAAAAAAAAAACCACCTTTAAACTTAGAAGGTTCCACCCCTAAAAAAAAAAACATAAAAAAGCGATATATCTTTCTAACTACCCCAAAATGACACCGTTCAGAGCACACCAAACCGCCCACCAACCCATTCATCCATCCATCCAGGAGCAGCAGCCCCCTAGGAATCATCGACAGTCACGAAACCCTCTGCCTGTCACATTAGCCTCTAACCTTTCAGTATCTCGACGAGTCCGTCACATTTCCCCTTCTTTAAAAAAGAAAATATCTCCCTTCTCCCCCGCATTCACCAACCCCATTTCTTTCATTCGCCTCTTTACTCTCTGTCTACCATGGACGCCTCTACTCTTTCACGCATAGGCCTAGCAGGTCTAGCCGTGATGGGTCAAAACTTAGCCCTAAACATTGCCGAAAAAGGTTTTCCAATCTCAGTCTATAACCGAACAACTTCCAAAGTCGACGAAACTCTTATCCGTGCTCAATCCGAAGGCCCATTCTCCCTAACTGGTCACTACTCTCCTCGTGATTTTGTTCTCTCAATCCAAAGACCTAGATCCATCATCATCTTGGTCAAAGCTGGAAACCCAGTTGACCAAACGATCTCTGCTCTGACCGAGTTTATGGAGCCTGGTGACACTATCATCGATGGTGGGAATGAGTGGTACCAGAATACTGAGAGGAGAATTCAACAGGTGGCAGATAAAGGGATTCTTTATTTGGGCATGGGGGTTTCCGGTGGCGAAGAAGGTGCAAGACACGGGCCTTCGTTGATGCCTGGTGGTTCTTTTGAGGCGTATAAGAATATTGAGTCTGTCTTGAAGAGTGTTGCTGCTCAAGTTGATGATGGCCCTTGTGTTACTTATATTGGCGAAGGGGGTTCTGGAAATTTTGTTAAAATGGTTCATAATGGGATTGAGTATGGAGATATGCAGTTGATATCGGAAGCTTATGATGTTTTGAAGAATGTTGGTGGGCTTTCGAATAGCGAACTGGCGGAGATTTTTGGGGAGTGGAATAGAGGGGAGTTGGAGAGTTTCTTGATTGAGATTACGAGTGATATTTTCAAGGTCAAGGATAATTTGGTTGATGGGGATTTGGTTGATAAGATATTGGATAAGACTGGAATGAAAGGGACAGGGAAATGGACTGTTCAGCAAGCTGCTGAATTGTCTGTTGCTGCACCGACGATTGCTGCTTCGTTGGATTGTAGATATTTGAGTGGTTTGAAAGAGGAGAGGGAGAGTGCGGCGGAGATTTTGAAGGAAGCTGGGTTGGAGGAGGAAGTGGGGAGTGTTAAGAGTGGGGTTGATAAGAAGAGGTTGATTGATGATGTGAGGAAAGCATTGTATGCATCCAAGATTTGTAGTTATGCTCAAGGGATGAACTTGTTGAGGGCTAAGAGTGTTGAGAAAGGTTGGGATTTGGATTTTGGTGAGCTAGCTAGGATTTGGAAAGGTGGGTGCATTATTAGGGCTGTGTTTTTGGATAGGATTAAAAAGGCTTACCAGAGGAATCCAAACTTGGCAAGTTTAGTTGTCGACCCGGAGTTTGCCAGGGAGATGGTGCAGAGGCAGGCGGCTTGGAGGAGAGTTGTGGGGCTGGCGATTTCAGCTGGAATTAGCACTCCGGGAATGTGTGCCAGTCTTGCTTATTTTGATACTTATAGGCGTGCTAGGCTGCCAGCAAATCTTGTTCAGGCTCAGAGAGACTTGTTTGGGGCCCATACTTATGAGAGGACTGATCGTCCAGGGGCATTTCATACTGAGTGGACAAAACTTGCTCGCAAGAGCAGTGCTGGTGCTTTCAGTTAAGCATGTTCATGGGTTGATCGGCTGTTTGTTTGTTTCAATTGGCTGTTGGTAATGTTTCTCTTTGAGCTGTAGTTGTATGTTTCCTTGAGAGGATTCGTTGCTGTTATTGGTTAGCCTCACAGAATTTACTGTTAATAAGAAACGCATGCCTCTTGAGTACAGCAAGTTTGTTCTTTTATTTTCTGTAGATAGGATACAGTTCAGCTCTGCTTTATAGATTTTGCTTATTTGCTGCTGAATAATGTTTCCAACTCCTGTGAGGCTATTCGATATGAAACTTATTAGTTCGCATGCTTTATGAAAGTTCCTTGTTCCAGTAATAAGCCTGTTTGAATGCGTCGTCCATGTTCATGAAAATCAATGCTACAAGGTTGGTTGCAGTGTGAAATCATGGTTGTTGGCGGGGATGTTAACTTCATCTTCAGTTCAAGTTTGCTGTTGATTTGCTTATATTCAATGAACAATTGATGATTTGCTGATTTTTTGGATCTTGAATGCTCTGTTAAGAGAGAAGGGAATGCACTCTATTCAGCCTTTAAGGTGTTTGTGGCAGTTTATCATCGGTTGCTTTTTAGTTTGTGTTTATTCCAAACCTTTTCCATGGAAATCTTTAGTTTTCATGCATCATCTGCTATGAACTTAACATGATGCTCAACTTCTGCATGATTCACCAGAAGCTTGTTTTTTGCAATAGCTGGCAGATTATTGGGCTTGGAGCTTAATGGTTAGGGATCATCTCGTCATTTTGCTAACACATTCAATTACTGTCGAAATCTTTAAATTTGAATTTATTTGATGATGTATTACAATTGTTATATTAAATTATACGAAAATGAATTGAATTAACTTCTGATTATTTTGTCTTTAATTTATAAATTATTTTTATTATAGATCTTTTTTGTTACAATAATCCTTATATTTATTTAAAATGATATAAAATATAGGTATTTTTTAAAAAATATAAATAGATTTATTTCATATTAATTATTTATTAAATACTTGTTGCGAATTCAACATATATTTATAGTTCATAAATATGTTAAGGATTACAATTCACAGATAACGAATAGAAAAATTATTTATGCTTCTTATAAAAATAATTTTGTAAAAAAGAAAAAGAAATACATGAATTAAAAAAAGGCTTTGATGAAAAAAAAATTATCCATTATTTTATTCATTTTATTTCCTATAAATGTCTTTTTTTGTATAATTAATAAAAAAAAAATGATTCTGAGAAGTTTTCTATAATAACGTCTGAGCATTATATTATTCTTTTTATTTCTAATACAATTGCATCATGATTGTCAAAATAGTTTTTTTTAATTAAAATTTACTTTTATGATTCTGATAAGTAGTTTTCAAAAACTAATTATTTGGTTAACTTTTATTTAATTAGTTTTTGAATATATATTATATAAAAGTTAACCAAAATATATATAATGATTATTCAATGTGAATGAATTTTAATTAAATAAATACTTTTTTGTCCTGATTTAAAATTATTCAATTTATATATATATATATATATATATATATATATATATATATATATATATATATATATATTCTGATTGTTTTTATTGAGTGAGTAAAATAACTAGAAAAATTATATTTTTTATTAAAAATAATAATGAATTATACTATAAAATTATTTTATTTTAATAAGATTTAAATTATTACTTTTCTCTCAAATTTTTATTATTATCGTATTTAGATAAAAAAAAAATTAAAAAGATACCTGCAACTAAGATATTTTAATTCATATTTATCACTCAACTTCTTTACTTTGTTCTTAATTGCCATTAATAACTTTATTGAATATCTATTTGCCTATGTAATTCTAGATTTATTTTATTAAATGCAAACATTAACTTTCTAAGTTCATAATTAAAATACAAAATCTTAATGTTAGAAAATACATTAACAATGTCTATATATTATTTTTTGCTCTGAAAAAAATAATCATTGGTTGGCATATTTTGGATTAAAATTTTATAGAAATTTAATCTCTAATATAAGTTCTTTAACATTGAACATAAACATGATTTAAATAAATTTTAGGTGAATGAGAAATTAATCTTAAATTTTTTTTGGTTTGCATACTTCAATGAAATCCAAAAACCTATTAAAAAAACTTTATTGTACCTAAAAAAAAACTTTCTTGATATTTATAAAGTAAAAAGTAAAAAAGTTAAATTGAACCTAAAAATCACTCAGGCTTGTAAAGGAGAGAGATCCTAAACAAAGCAGACTTTGAGTTTAAACCCACACACACACACATCGGCTTGTACTCGGGCTTTAAGTTTGGGTTTATTGTAAAATAATATTTTAGGACATAATTATTTTTTGCCAACTGAAATTTGAACTTAGACCTTGTCCATGAAGAATTATTTCTTCTAGCCCATTGTTTTGTTCACTCTGGATCATGAATGTTAATAGTCTCTTCCATAAACATTTTCTACAAATCTGAATAGTTTTTTTAGGTAAAAAATTTAGATTTACGATCACTATATTCAGATTTGATTCTTGAGTTATGGTGGCTAATCAAATGTTGATAATAATAAAAATTAATTTTGATTATTACAAGAATTAACTTTTTAACAATTTAGCTTCCAAAAGTCACTATAAAAATGGGGTGAAGCAAGAGTTTTTTCCAAATTTTTATTCACTCATTCTTACCTTATTGTAGTGTATTCATTCTCTTTTTATACTTTGTGTTTCCTTTCAAATCTAAAGTTTAGGTTTACTTTGTTAAGAGATAATTAAGTTCTTTTATTTTAATTCAAAAATCTTGTTTAGAATTAATTCTGATTATTACAAGAATTAATTCTTTAACCGTTTTGCTTCCAAAAGTTATTATAAAAAGGGGATGAAACAAGAGTTTTCTACAAGTGTTTTTTTCTTCAAATTTTTATACACTCTTTCTCATCTCATTTTAGTGTATTCCTTCTCTTTTTATATATGCTTTGTGTTTCCTTTCAAATCTAGAGCTTAGGTTAACTTTGTTGAGAGATAATTGAATTATTTTACTTTGGTTCAAATACCTTATTTAGAAGTGCATCTAAACTAAGATGGTGTTATTGAAATCTTATGCAATATATTATAAACATCCTAATTGTACAAGTAAAGAGCAAAAAAAATTTAAGAGCAGGGGATTCATCATTGAATACAATAATAAAAATTTCCTAACATTAAAGTGTTTCAACAAATAAATATTATTTTTTATTTTAACTTAAACATAGATATTTTTATTATTAGAATGCATACTGGAACTTTGAATTAACATCAATTGCAAGTTTAAATATAAGTTTAGTATGCACACTATAATTTTATTATTATATTTGAGTTGAAAAGATATTTGTCATTAGTTTTTATTTTGCATGTTTATAGTTTTAAAATTGCATGAACTCTAGACTTTTCTTGAATATTTTTTATGTTTTTAATGCTAATATGGTAAATTAAACATCCTTACACTAAATTTTAATTTTTAGTGTTTTCAGTTATTGTATTCGACCAATCCTAATGAAGTCACCTCATGGTGATGAAAGAAGCGATACTACTCCCCAGTGGCGGAGCCACGTAGGGACAAAAGGGGGCAATTGCCCCCTTAACTTTTTTTTAAAAAAATATTAATATATTAGTTTAGGGAATTGTTACTGCAGGGAAGGAAAAAGAAAAGTTGTCATTGTTTCTAATTGTTTAGTTATAATATAATATAATATAATATATATACACAACACAGCTCATTCCACAACTTTTTTCCTTTTTCTCTTTTGTTTTTTATATTAAATTGATGGTACCGGCTTTAAAATATGGAATCCTTCCCTGCAGTAACAATTCTAATATTTTTTGTTCCTTGCCTTTGCCACGTTGTTCTTTTCACGAGTTGTTGTGCCGCTTTTTTTTTTTCATGAGCTGTTGTTCTCTGTCTCTCTTGTATGTAAATTTCTCATCAAGTATAGGTAAGCAATTAATCTTTTTGCCTTTTACTTTATATTTTAGGTAAATTTTCTTTATTTTTTCTATTTTTTCTATTGTTTAATTTTAATTTTATTCTTTTATAATTAGTTATTAAAAATATTAGGGTTTATGATAATTTATGGGTTTTGATATAAATATGTTCAAAATAAATGTTTAAATCTACTAATTTAATCAAGTAAATGTTTCTTTTTTTATTATTATAAAGGAATAAATTAATATTCATGCAAAACCACTATTCTTGACATCTCTTACATTGGCAAAGTAGTTTATTGAAATTTAATATTTTCATATGACTTGTTTGTAAGTAAAATATCAAGTAGAAAACATGTTTTTCAAGAATTGTTTCTCTTACACATACACTAGGCATTGCTCCTCAATTAAATATCTACAAATAATTAAGTATAATTTAATCAACATACTTATTATATGTATATAGTTATGAATTGAAATAGGTTTTGATTTTGATGAATTGATGTGTATTTTGCTATGAATTTCATATGGAAGATTTAGAATTATTGTGTAACTCAACTGATTTTTATTTAACAGTGAATTATTATGTAATTGTGTTAATTATTATGTAAACACTAATGATAATAAAAAAAATCTAGCAGGTTCATATTAAATTAACATGTCACTAGACAAGTATTTCAAGCGTAAATCCATTGAGAATGAAGAGTCAATCAAAGCTTCAATTCATGTAACTCAATCAGATTCAAAAAAAGTCATATTGAAATCAACCCCGACACTCTCCTTGCTGACCCTGGCTTAAGAAGACCAATTTATTAATACCATATAAATGATAGGGATGCAATCCGAAGAGCTTATCTATAAAAAGGTCCTTGTCAACCTTCACAATGTGATTTTCCTCAAAAACAATTTGGGAATATATCAATACTACGACGCTTTAATCCGGCTTGGTTTGGTGCATAACCAACATGGTTAAAGTACAACATAGCCAAAAATGCTGCCTTTTGCTTGTATTGTTATCTCTTCAAGTCAAAAGGGGGTGTTGATATGTTTGTGGGTGATGGGTTTTCAAATTGGAAAAAAAAAAGAGGAAAGATTTGATCTTCATATTGGAAAGTCTAATAGTAGTCACAATGCAGCTCGGATAAAATATGAGAATTTGATGAATGAAAAACAAAGTATCATGACTTTGTTATCTAAGCAGACAGTAAAGAGTCAAAGTGATTATCAAACTCGATTGAATGCTTCAATAGAGTGTGCTCGTTTTTTTTGTTGCACTAAGGACTTCCATTTCGTGGCCATGATGAATGTGAATGTTCAAGCAACCAAGGAAATTATCTAGAGCTCTTGCATTTTCTTTCCAGTAATAATGAAGCTATTAAAAGAGTTACTTTCAGTGAAGCTCCCAGACATAACAAATTGACTTCTCCAGATATTCAAAAAGATATTACTCAAGCTGCTGCAGAGGAGATTACAAATGTGATTATCAAAGATCTAGGTGACTCATTATTTTCAATTTTAATTGATGAGTCACGTGACATATCAATCAAGGAACAAATGGCTGTTGTTTTACGATATGTAGACAACAATGGACATATAATTGAATATTTTCTTGGCATTCAACATGTGTGAGATACAATTGCTAGTTCACTCAAGGCAGCTATTGAAGCTTTGTTTTCTAAACATGGGCTAAGCATATCAAAATTGCATCGTCAGGGATATGATGGAGCTAGTAACATGCGAGGTGAATTCAATGGCTTGAAAGCACTTATTCTAAATAGCAATCCAAGTGCATATTATGTACATTGTTTTGCTCACAGACTTCAATTGACTCTTGTGGCTGTTACAAAGAAGCATAATGAAGTTGGAGATGTCTTCAATTTTATTTCTAGCATTATAAACATAGTTGGAGCATCATGCAAAAGGATGGAGGTGATTAGAGAAAAACAATATGCTAGAATTATTGAAGGACTTGAAAATGGAGAAATTTCTAGTGGACGAGGCTTGAATCAAGAAACTTCTCTTATAAGGTATGGTGACACCCGTTGGGGCTCCCACTATGTTACAATTATTCGTCTACTTGCAATGTTTTCATCAGTTCTTGATGTGCTTGAGATTATAAGGGAGGATGGGATGAACTCAGAACAGAAGCAGTCGTTTTAACAGATATTATGGAATCATTTAATTTTGTATTCATGCTTCATTGTTTGAGAAGGATACTAGCAGTTACTAATGAGTTCTCACAAGCATTACAAAGAAAAGATCAAGACATAGAAAATGCTATGAGTTTATTGAAAACATCAAAGGAACGATTCAAAATGATAAGTGAGAATGATTGGGAATCTTTACTGGAAGAAGTGTCATCTTTTTGCATCAAACATGATATTGATATTCTAAACATGGATGATGAGTACAAGCTTCGTGGGCGTTCAAGGCGAAAATCTCAAGGGATTACAAATCTACACCATTTCCATTATGAATTGTTAAACAATATCATTGACATGCAACTTACTGAGTTGGATGATCGTTTTACTGAGACGAGTACAGAGCTACTTCTTTGTGTGGCATGTTTAAACCCAAGTGACTATTTCTCTGCTTTCAACAAAGAAAAGCTTCTTCGCCTTGCTCCTTTTTTATCCCGGTGAATTCTCTATAGTGGACTTTATGGTACCTGGTGACCAACTTGATACGTATATTATTGATCTACGTGGTGATGATGAGTTCTCTGGTATTGAAGGTATTGTTAGTCTTGCAGAGAAAATGGTAAAGACAAAGAAGAATTTGATATTTCCATTAGTATATATGCTTATCAAATTATCATTACTTCTACCAGTTGCAACTGCTACAGTGGAGAGAGTTTTTTCTGCTATGCATATTGTCAAGAGTAGATTGCGGAATAGGATGGGAGATAAGTGGATGAATGATAGTTTGGTTGTATACATTGAGAAAGATATTTTCGATAAGATTGATAATGAAGCTATTATGAAGCGGTTTCAAAATATGAAAACTCGAAGAGAACAATTATAATGTAAGTTTTTTCATTTTAAAAGTATTTTTAAATTAATTTTACTTGATATGAATTAGTATATATACTTTGAATTGATTTCTAATGCATATCTATATAATATAGTATTTGTTAATAATTTGCCCCTCATTAAAATTTTTTTGGCTCCGCCACTGCTACTCCCCACCATTGTCGTTGTCGGTGATCAATCTTCCAGAAAATCTAGTGCTCTTGAATCACTTGCTGGTATTAGCCTTCCTCGAGGCCAGGGAATATGCACTAGATTGCCCCTCGTTATGAGGCTGCAACATCATCCATCTACCAAAGATGTTCTTGGAGTTTAATAGCAAAACATGTCAGACAGATGAAGTCCACATTGCAGATGCCACAAATATTGCAACTGAGGAGATTTCAGGCAGTGGTAAGGGCATTTCGAATGCTCCATTAACTTTGGTGGTAATGAAAAATGGTTTTCCTGATCTAACAATGGCTGATCTTTCTGGAATCACTAGAGTGCCTGTTCACGGCAGCCTGGCAACATCTAGCGGGATACGACCTGAAGAGAGTATCATCCTTAATATTTTGTACGCGAGTGTTGCTTTCACCACATTTGAATTCATTAGGGTGTCACGGCAAGTGGACAAGACCGGGCAGTGGACTATAGCTGTGGTTACAAAGGCACATAAAGCACCTGAAGGGTTGCTTGAGAAGGTTACTCCAGATGATGTGAACATAGGCCTTGGTTATGTCTCTGTGAGAAATCATACTGGTGATGAGTCTTGTGAGGATGACGCGGATGGAAGAAGAAAAAATGTTTGCAATTCATCCACTTCTTTCCATGATCGACAAGTCTATAGAGTTTTACAGAAAAGACAATTCTTTATTAACAATGCATCCTATATTTATAGGATTGGAGAAGTGCAGTATATGTAGGACTATACAACGTAGGATAAGATGAGAGTGATACAGGGGATAAGATATAGCTAATCTAAGGATAGAAATCAATAACTGTTACAGCTGATCTAGTGATAGAGATCAATGCAGTTACAACTACGTGATTTCCTTTACACGCCCCCGTAAGATAGGCGTTCCATCAGATAAGCCTATCTTGGAGCATAATGTTTGAAATTTCTGACGAGACAAAGCTTTGGTGAGGAGATCGGCCAACTGATCGTGAGTGCTGACATGAGATACCTGGAGCATTCCTTTAGAAACCAGATCACGGACAAAGTGAAGATCAATTGCAATGTGTTTCATCCGTGAGTGTAGTACAGGATTAAGACTTAATTGAGTAGCACCAATATTATCACAAAATAAGTTTGGAGGTTTGGTTATTGGAATACCAAGTTCACGAAGTAAAGAACGGATCCAAATAATTTCTGAAGTGGCAGAAGCAAGAGCCCGATACTCTGCCTCAGTGGAAGAGCGTGCAACTGCACGTTGTTTCCGTGTACTCCAGGAAATGGGACAGTCTCCTAGAAAGATAAGATAGGCAGATGTGGAAACTCTGGTATCCTTATCACCTGCCCAATCTGCATCAGAGAACCCTTGAAGATTAAGATCATTGGTGCGTTTGAGTAGAATTCCATGATGAAGAGTACTTTTAAGGTAACGCAGAACACGTTTGGCAGTAATCCAATGAAGCTAAGATGGTTTTTGCAGAAATTGAGCCAGCTTGTTGACAGGAAATGAGATATCAGGCCGAGTCAGAGAAAGATATTGGAGAGCTCCTATAACGCGACGATATGCAGTAGGATCAACAGAAGAAGAGCCATCATTAAGTTGTAGACAATCCTTAATGGCAAGAGGGGTCTTTACAGTCTTAGCACCATCCATCTTGGTGCGTGTCAGGAGATCACAAATATATTTGTGTTGCGACAGAAATAACCCTTGTTTGACAGAGAACACTTCAACCCCTAGAAAATAATGTAATGAGCCAAGGTCCTTCAATGAAAATCGAGTGCTGAGGTGCTTGATAATTTTAGACATAGATGCAGAATCACTTCCAGTGATTAAAAGATCATCCACATAAACCAAAAGGAATATTGTAACCCCATCACATGTGTAAATAAATAAGGAAGAGTCAGACTTAGACTGCTGAAATCCCAGCTGAAGAAGAGAAGTGCGCAATTCTTGGTACCAAGCACGTGGGGCTTGTTTTAAGCCATAGAGAGACTTCTTTAACCTGCAAATATGAGAGGGCAAAGTAGAATCAATGAAACCTGGAGGCTGAACCATAAATACATTCTCTTGTAGTTGGCCATGCAAAAATGCATTATTCACGTCAAGCTGTCGAAGTGGCCACTTGTTGGTAACAGCAATAGAGAGAACAGTTCGAATGGTCACTGATTTCACAACAGGACTGAAGGTCTCAGTATAGTCAAAACCATGTTGTTGATGAAACCCCTTGGCAACCAGTCGTGCTTTGTAGCGAGAGATACTGCCATCAGAATTACGTTTAATTCGAAAGACCCATTTGCATCCGATAGGTTTAATGGTGAAGCTAGGTGGAACAAGCTCCCATGTGCCGTGTTTAACCAAGGCAGTAAACTCCTCAGACATGGCATTGCGCCACTTTGGATCCTGTAATGCTTGAGACACACAGGTTGGCTCTATAGGTGAAGGAAGAGGATATTTGGTGGCAAGGTAAAGTTGTTTTGGTTTATGAATATTATTCATAGATCTAGTGGTCATGGGATGTGTACGAATGGGTTGTTGTGAGGCTGCAGGACTGGTATGTGGATGGATGTCTGTAGATGGAGGTTGTGTTGGTGGAGGAGAAGATAAGGATGAAGCAGTAGGAGAACTAGTCAGCACGGTGGTAGTCGAGGACGGTGGCAATCCAATGGAAGGCACTGCTGGTATATGAAGATCTTGTGCTTTAACACCTGAAATTGACAGAGAAGGCATAGTGACAGGGGCAAATGTTGAAAAGGGAAAGTGACTTTCATCAAAAACCACATGGCGAGACAAGTAAATGCGTGAGGAATTAAGATCCATACATTTATAAGCACTTTGTGTGGTTGAGTAACCGAGAAACAGACAAGGCATGGATTTTGAGTGTAGTTTACTGGTTGTGTAAGGTTTTAACCATGGATAACATTGACAACCAAAAATGCGCATTTTTGTATAATCAGGTAAGCGACCAAATAGACACTCAAATGGACTTCGATTTTGTAAAACAGAAGATGGCATGCGATTTATCAAGTAAACCGCTGTCTGAAAAGCATAGGACCAATAGGATGGAGAGAGATGGGCTTGACTTAATAGAGTTAATCCTGTTTCAACAATGTGACGATGACGTCGTTCACTGGTGCCATTCTGTTGAGGGTATGGGGAGCTGTAGTTAACCAACTAATGGAATTAGAAGAGAGATAGTTGCGAAGAGCATAATATTCTCCCCCATTATCAGAGTATAAATGCTTGATTTGAAAACCAAACTGTTTTTCAAGCAAACCTTTTAATTGGCAAAAAATGGACCGAACATCACTTTTTCGACGAATTGGAAATAACCAACAATATTTGGTAAAATGTTCAATAAATAGTACATAAAAACGAAATCCATCAATTGAGTTTGAAGATGCAGGCCCCCAAAGATCTATATAGATGTATTCAAGAGGATGAGTACTGGTAAGAGATGTAGAAGAAAATGGTAATTTATGACTTTTATTACATTGGCAAGCAGAACAAAGTGATGGTAAGGAAGGACGAGACCCGACAACAGGAAGAGAAAAACGACGAATAATAAAATCAACAATTTTATTTGACGGATGCCCAAGTCGTTTATGCCATCTGTCAGATGTTGTTCGTTCACCAACAAATGCTAAAGCAGAAGATTGGATTGCAGCAGAGGGCATTGGCATTGGATAAACACCATCCTGACATTTACCGCGAAGAATAGTCGCCCCCGTGCTCCGATCCTTCACAAGAAAATAAAATGGATGAAACTTAATAGAAACATTATTGGAACGAGTGAAATTATGAACAGAAATGAGATTCTGATGAATATTAGGAACACAAAGAATATCTGTGAGTTTAAAGGATTTTGAGGCAGAGGGAAGAGTCATAGAGCCAACATGGGTGACTTGCAAACCTGAGCCATCGCCAATGACAACTTGATCAGTGCCATCATACTCTGAGTGAATAGACAGATTAGCAAGATCAGAGGTAATGTTGTGAGAAGCAGCTGAATCCATAAGCCATTTTTTATCTTTGGTCCCACTAGAGGATGCACAATTCACAGACTTATTACTGGAAACCACACGACAGGTCTTTGCTGAGTGGCCAACTTTGTCACATAACTGACAAATAATTTGAGGCTTACTAAACCATTCTCGACGACTATGCTGATTATGGTTGGTGCGATTTTGTCCGGAGAAACCATTGGTAGAACGTTGGTTACGATGAAATTTGGAGTGCACTGGACGACGTTGAGTGTTGTTTGCAGTAGCAAGAGTGATAGAATTTGAAGCTTCAATACGTTTTAGATAGCTTTCGTGGGAAACCAACATATCATGAAGTTCTTCAAAGGTGAGAGAAGACTCACGATTTCGAATGAGTGCTGCAATGTCACGAAATTCAGAGCCAAGACCATTTAGAGCATAGAGGGTTATGTCATCTGCTGAGATTGGGGAGTCAATCACTGCAAGTTCATCAATAATAACTTTGATGGTATGAAGGTAATCTGAAACTGAGCGAGACTCTCTCTGAATGAGAGTTAAATTTTCCTTAAGTTGCATAACACGAGAACGTGAGTGATTGGCATACAATCGTTGCAATTTAGACCATGCATCATGAGCAGTAGATGAAGCAGCAATGAGGGGCATAACTGATTCAGAAACAGATGCAAGAATAGCATGAAGTATCAGCTTGTCTTGCCTTAGCCAACGCAAAAAGGCTGGATTTGGAGCATTTGCAGAGGCTGAGCCATCAGGGGAGATGTTTGGAGGAAGCGTTGATGATGGGCAGATAGTAGTGCCGTCAATATAACCCTGGAGATCATAGCCTATAAGCAAGGATGTCAGCTGGGCACGCCATAACGGAAAATTGGTGGAGGTCAATTTCAAAGGTAATTGAGAGCCAGCATTGAAGGCAACAAGAGTAGTCTCATTATTGATAAAAACTGACTCAGGTGATGTAGCCATTTTGAAAGAAAATCTCGTTAGAGGAAGAAGCTCTGATACCATATAGAGTTTTACAGAAAAGACAATTCTTTATTAACAATGCATCCTATATTTATAGGATTGGAGAAGTGCAGTATATGTAGGACTATACAACGTAGGATAAGATGAGAGTGATACAGGGGATAAGATATAGCTAATCTAAGGATAGAAATTAATAACTGTTACAGCTGATCTAGTGATAGAGATCAATGCAGTTACAACTACGTGATTTCCTTTACAAAGTCCATTGCTGGTATTCCTGTTTTGGCTCAAAAATTGATGCAGATTCAAGCTACTATAATGGCTAGATGCTGGCTGGAGATTGTTAGAAAATTTGCGAGAAGTTGAATGGAAATGTGACTGGTTTGAACAGGATATCCAAGGCTATGACGTCAAGTACTGAATCCGTGACTGCTTTCATGGAAGTTATGGATCAAAGAGTCGCTGAGGAAAACTCTGGTGATACGTGAATATGGTGAGTATCCTGATTGAAATGTTCAACCAATACTCCAGTAAACTCCTCAACTTCCCAGGAAATAACCATGCTAGAAACATCCGGATGGACGAAATTCATGCTTCGGATGAAGCCAAAGCGATCGAACTTCTAAATTTACTTCCCCGTCCTGCCGTGGTTCTGTCTATTTTGGTACACCACACTGAACTATCACCAGCTTCTGATAACCACTAAATGGGGAAGTCAGAGTCTAATGGTGAAAATGAGAGAGCAGTCCACTGACTTGGTTTTAAAGATTGTTCAAATGGAGAAGCTGACAGATTACACTTGCAATCCTGAATACCTGGACGGTGGAACAAGCTGGTGGCCAAACAGAAGGCATTCATTTATGATGTTCCGAAAAATGAATCTTCAAAAATACAGATTGACGGTTTTGGAGGGGTTGAGGTCAATAATCTGAGAGTATCTCAGGCATTTGATGACTGCTAACTGGAAGATTGTATTGAGGAGGCTAGTTAATTGCGCGGCTTTTCGTTTGCAGCTTAGCGTTTGAAATCTAGTCAACAAAGAATTGAAAAGGAAGATTGTTTATGAAGTGATGGGTCCTGATGGTGTGGGCTTAAAAGGCCAGACCCAATTCCACGTTAGAGGGCTCAAACCCAAACCCAAATATTGAATGATGGGTTCGGGCTAGGGCATGCATGAGCTATTCAGGTTAGGCCCTACTTCCTTTTTGTGTTTCAGGCAATTCTCCATTTAATACATTACACAAAATGGTGTTAAAACACTTATGCCAAAGCTGCTTTCCTGAACAGTACAACCTCATAATAGAAAGCTTGTTTTGCAGGTGTTCGTGAGGCTCAAGTTTAGCAGCCACTTTCAATGACCCGATCTCCTAAGCCCATCAAACAGCTATGGAAAGGCTCATAATCCTTTGAAGTTATCTCCGACTTCGTCAGATCCTAATGGTGGAAAGATTGAAAAGGTGTTAGAGGAGGCTCCTTCTGTAGCAGCTAAACGCGGTAGGCTTTGTATAAAGTTGGTGAGGGACGCTAAGGATGTCCTGTCCAATATCATGGACAACATTTCTGCCTTCGGTGGCTAGCTGTCAGTTTGTTGTTAGTATGTTATGTACTGCTTGCAATCCGCTACGTACAATGAAGTAGTTTGTTTCAAATAAAGGATCTTCTTGTTCAACAACAGCTTTCAAATCCGAGTGCAAGTATTAATTGCAGTGTGTTCGTGATGGCACATTAACTTGAATATATAGTAATTCACGTGCTCAAAACACTGTCCATTTTTCTTTGCCGAATATGAATATTCATCGTTCAACAGATTCAGAAATCTTAAAAAATAAAAAAACATTTTATACCTCAGGCTTTCCGAAAAAAGAAATACTAGGGAAAAGAGAAGAGTTGAACAAAGAAGAGGATTTAAGCAAGGATCAAAGGAAAAGGTCTATACTCTAGGACTCTAAAAAACCTCCATTGTCAAGGTTTGGCTGAGTTCTTGTTACTGTTGCAGAAGGCATTTTACTAGTGCCAACCCAAATAGTATCAAGAACCAAATCTTCATCAGCTTGTCTTTCCATTGCTTGAATCGTCTTCGTTTTCAAGAGTTTCAGAGACACTATCCCAAAGTATCCTAGAAAAGCCACTACACTGAATCCAAGCACAAACTCTATCACCCATAAATACCACAGACTATGCTTCCTCCTATCTCTTCCTTTCCTCTGTAGTGGAACCACAATGGAGAAGTGGCCTTGATCTTGAGAATGACATTCATTAAGCTGGTTGATTTCACTAAGGTGAAATTTCCCACTAGCACTAAATGTTACACATTTTGCTCCAAAGACTATCATGCTCTCAGGAATCGTTGAGTTGGCGAAACGAATTACTATAGCCTTTCCCCTTGTATCAAGACTAATCTTCTCAGTGCTTTCGGCCCTTGCGTTTGATGCATTGAAAACCATGAAACCAACAACAGGAGTGATCATTGAGTAACCTGGAGCACTGTAGTAGTAAGAAGACCAGTTGCCCAAGTCTTGATAGACTATAGCCAGCCTCTTCACATGTGGCGATGTCATGGTTCTGGATGGAATCTGAAAGTTGCTAAAATTAGCACCAATTTTCCATAGTGTCCGGCTTCTGATTCGTACTATTGAGATTTCCATACCTGATAGATTCACAGGAATCAGACCCTTGTATAAAGCACCAGTGTGAGGCCACTGGCGAACCAAGGATTTAAAAGCAGAATCCTGAAGAAATGTATCCAAAGTATCAGTAGTAAAGTTGTCTGAGCTGTGCACAAATGGTGAAAAACACAAGCTGAGAACTAACCAGATGATGTTCAAGCTCATGTTGGATCTTGGTTGTAAACAGCAATGTTTTTTAATATAATCAGAAAAAGGGTCAGATTAACACCAGAGATCAGAGGCATGAAGAAGGGTCTATACTCTATAATAATTGCCACATAAACTCTTGGAAACTTAATTAGTGTTTTCTTGAATCATGATGCCTTTTCAAAGCATGCTTATAGCGGGACCCTGTAGGAAGGTCTAAAAAGTCAATTTAGTTTGACTTCAAGCCACTGCAATCCAATATGTTGAGGTGAGTATGTTTTCTACAATTTAGCTCATGTGGTGTCACCCTTGGAGGCTTGACACGAGAGAGAAGTAGGTTTGTTCCTGTGTTTTATCAGTCAAATGTTAAAATTGAAGCAGAGATTCGAGAGAGTAAGAAGGCGTTTGGCATTGATATTTTTATAAATACGTGAATTGAGGTGCGGATGAATCGTCAGAAACTCCAGCAAAAGAAGGCTTTAATCTTGATATGCAAAAGCTGCATCGATCAGACCTCTTTGCTTTAAGAAATTGCTTTTTATGTTAGACTAATCATTTTCTGGTGGATAAAAAAAATAAAAGAGAGTAACACGCGGGTTTGTATTAGCTATAAAAGCATACCCTGATTGCTCTCCCAACTGTGGAAGCAACTTGGCATGTGGAATTTGATGCAAAAGCCCGCCCTGTAATTGATTAATAAAGCAATTATAGCGACCTAGTTGTCCCAATTTAAACGTGTCATGCTCCATAAGTGAGAAAAAGCAGGACTTTTTTCTTTTTACATGAACTGGAGGGGTCAAGCTTATTATAGCCGGGTACCTTTGAATTTCTGGGTTCTGTTTAATGATGGCTGACGGCAAAGCAGCGTCTTTGTTCTTCTTTTACACGGCATTGACATAGAAATTCTAGATGGGTGCCAAATGCCAAAGTAGCTAAAGCAAGTCCTATATGTAACTACATGGATATATTATATATACACTCACAAAAGATCTTCATGATCATCACAGAAGATTAGCTTGATTGCTATGTTGTTTCCACTCGAATGAAAAACAACAAAATATATACGACTCCTTCCTCACCCTGAATATTTGAAAAGTTCCTGCTAAAATCATGAGCTAAAATGCATCTGGGTCACCAACAAAAGTATCCAAGTCAATATGATCTAAGCTCTAACATCCCCCCCCTCCTCCCCTGTTTTTCCTCCCCTCAGCAGAAAGGAAATGAGCATGAAAAAAATAAATAAATAATTGCTCGATCAGTAACTACAATTCATCTAGCGAGGTCAAAATACATTCTTCGAATGTTGACATATTACTTTCACCATCACAACGTGGCATGACTGGAATGAATATATCAAATAACAGCAGCCTGGAAAACCCAAAATCAACCTGAGCCTCCAAAAAGCCATGTCTTGGAGATAAAAACTTATTGCCTTATGGTAAGCTCAGCCCTGAGATGGAGGATGCCATTAATAAAATTATTGCTGTCATCTTCTATGAATGCTTGCCAGTGTACACCAAACAGGTTTCGATACCCAACTGCCTTCCCACCTGTGAAAGTGTAGTTTCCTTTGTACTTGCTCACATACTCCTCAGTTTGCTTTGACCTGGCTGCAAACTCATAGTCGACAGCAAAGCTCACTGAACCTTTTTCTTGCATTCCCAGAAAAAGTCCAAAGCAGTGGTACGTGCCCTGTTGGTCCATGTTGCAGTGAGCAGACAAGAAAAATCCCTGTCCACCCAGGTGAAATGCTTGTGAGTACACCCGGCCAGTTGGAAATAGTTGTGCACACTCCTCCCGCTTCAAGTCCAGGTAGACCACACACTGCTGATAAGGAAGTTCAAGCTCAACCACCTTGACTGGTCGATACTTGTATGCCCGCTCCACAAAGCGACGATTTGGCTCATCTGCTGCAATAGCACGCTGCCTATGTGATGTTTCAGCCTTGAAAAACAAGGCCTCAAGCACAACCTTGGATGCAAGTTCTGGGTGAAACTCATTGCAATTTAAAACCTTCTTCAGTTTTCGACAGGTCATATAAGGGAAACGGATTAATCGAACTAGTCGTTTGGCAAGAACTTCTTTTCGCTCCTCCAATTTTGGATAATGAGTACGAGCCCACTTAAGCACTAAGTCGTAAAGAGTATCCTCTGAAGCTGCCTGGAGATCATCACTGGATAGCACTGCCTCAATACCAGCCAAAGGCAATTTAAGCACCTCTTCCTGAAACCTAACCAGAAATGAAGCTCAACAGGATGTCTCAATAATTCAGGACATAAATGACAAAGAAGCTTAAATGTATTTTCCACATATTCCATGAGAAATTAGTGCTGCAAGCAGCTAAAAATAATAAGCTCAAATGTTTCTTGTTAAGCAAAATTTGTAGGCAATGCCAAAATCGATTCTTTATCACAGAACATGGCATTAAATTACAAGGATAATTTCAAATAATAACAGGCATGCCATCAATTACAGTGAAAAATGAGCGGCAAATAAAAGACGCTTACTTTGATATTTCTTTGTATTTTACAGCAAGAAACTGCTTTGCTGCATCTGTCAGGGGCTGAACTGCTTCTGCCATCAAAATACTTGAAGGAAGGTCCAAGTAGAGCAAAGCAGATTCACAGGTCATTGGAATACTGCGCAATAACCTGCTGCAATATCTCATACATGATGCAACCTTGAATTTGTCAGCAGCCAAGAGCACATCCAGCAAAGCAGTAGCTCGGGTTGCCAATAAGGTATTACTGTACATAAAATTGAGGAGGTCCAATAAGGCCTCTTCTTCTGTTCCAGCAGAGCAAATAGGGGAAGAAGAAAACAGCGTCAAGTCAACTTCATTTACTTAACATTGGAATAAAGAAATAATGACAACAATGATGGCCCATAAATGTGTAGAGGTGCAGAACTAACACTGGAAAAACTGTATAAATTTTATTTTTTTTAGAAAACAAATAGCCATCAACAGGCAGTAGTAACCAGAAGTAGCAAATAATCTAAGGCTACTGTATTTACCAGAGGCATGTATCTGTACAGTTACGTCTCGCTGCTCTGACTCCTTTATCCCATTTAAAAATAACTACAAGAAACAACATAAGAAGTTTATAACGCACAAAGTTCAGTCAATAAAAGTAGCAAAAACAAGGCACAGCTTCTCACCTTGTGAAAAAACAGACTCTTGGCTGCCAATATTGCAGAGCTAATATATATACACTTAACTCTTAGAATTGTTGAACAATCCATGCTCCAGGATGAGTCACTGCTTGGACCAGCAGCATCATCTACACAATTAAAACAGCCAATCATACAAACAGAATGCTGTTTTAACGGGGCAATCGCTAAAGTTTACATGCAAGTGACCACAAAAGAAAAGATTATAGAATAAAATAAAATAAAATAAGAAAAATACCACGTTGATTAAAATCCAATTGAGCATCTGTAGGAGACCCCTCAGTCATGACTACAGCTTCTACATCTTGATTTTCATAAGCCACATTATTCTCTGTGTCTGGAATATTAAAATTCAGTACCTGCTCGTCCTTGTTTTGGCCCACAACTTCCACAGCTAAATGCCACAAAGTGTAAACCAGTTTCTAAATCAGTAAAACCAATATCAAAATGGACAATAATTAAAATATTTTATTATAAAAAAGAAAATCAAAGAACCCAATATGGCTAAATATTGGAACTTTAAAGTTCCAAATGCAACAACTTCATCACTGTTTATACATAAAAGACATTATGAGTATGTTTTGTATTGTGGTGCAGTGAGGTTTTTAAAAGTACTTTTCAATTGAAAATGCATCAAAATGATATTTTTTTTTCAAATTTTTTTTTTTTTTTTGACATCAGCACATCAAAATCATCTAAAAACACCTAAAGAACATCAATTTGATGCTTTTTCAGAGAAAAACAGTTTGAAAAAAAAGTTGTAAAGCAAAAACAAACACTCAGGTAACATCAAAATCCCATTACTTTAAAAAAAAAAAGTGATAACTCTAAATTATCCAATGACACTTAAAAACGCTAAAGACCAACAATTCCCATCAACAATTATATCCTAAATTTCCTTACTGTGGAAACATAACGTTCAAATTCACATAAAAATTCAAAAAAAAAATCAATTTGTAATGCCAACAATTACACATTAAAGTAAAACTAATGGTTCCCGATCAGCAAAAAAAAAAAAAAATTACCTGTAATCCAGTTAACACATTATACCAAAATTCTACAACTTTGGCAATACTAATTTCCAAAGATCATCAATCCAAATAACTCCCAATTATTCAAATTCACATAAAAAAATTCAAAAAGAAAAAAATCAAAAACAAGTACTGACCTTTATCTTTCATAATATCCTCTCTTCTTCTCTTTCTGTTACGGGCCCACTCAGTGATGCTAGAACAACCATCACCGACTGATTTTGCATCTGGCAAATCAGCAACGATCTCAATCTTTAAGACCCTATCGGAGAAATTACTGTCATTGAAAGCGAAACCGAAATCATAGTCAGACCGATACTCGACCGGAGAGAAGTCCGAGTCCATTCCAATTCGAGGACCGAAGAGGTCTGCCCCTGGTAATCTCATTGAAAGGAGAGAATTTTTAAAGATTTTGAAACCTAGAATTTGGGGATTTATTTATTAGTTTGGATTTGATGTTAGTTAAGGAAGGTGTGGGAAATGACGAAGTTAGTTTGAGTGTGAAGACGGAGGTCTAATGTATAATTACCAAAATAGACAGTATTTTCCAGTTCTCTGTTTTTTAAGAAATAGTATAAAATAAAATTCTCAAATACTAACATTAACATTATTAAAAAATAAATCAAAAGAGGAGGGGATCAATATTTTTTTTCTAGTTTTTTTTTTAATCAAAAACATTAAAGAATTAAGTTTTATAAAAAAAAATAATTTATTTTTTTATAAAATTATATTAGTCTCATAATTCAAACCGCGAGTTTGATAGGTTAACTCAAACTTTTTTTATTTTTTCCTGATTGAATTTTTATTTTTATTTTATCCTTTAACATTGGGTTAATTGAAAATTAGATTTTGTGATTTGTTTCGATTTATTTTTTATAAGGTTATCTATGTCTTATAACTCGGGTCACGAGTTTGATAGATATATTCAAGTAGTTTTTTTTATTCTTTTTTAAACTATTTTTTTATTTATCAATTTCATCTTTCAATACTAGGTTGATTAGGAATTGAGTTTCATAATTTGTTTCAATTTATTTTTTATTGGGTTATCTTGATCTCATGACTAAGGATGACGATAAGTACCCGCGAGTCGAATTTCTTGATATTCATACCCTTCTCATTATCCACTAGGTAAGAAATTTAGATATTCATAAACTATCCATCGAGTTTTGGGTGTTCAATGAGTATTTATTATCTACTATTATTTATTAATCAATAAAAAATAAATATAGTTAATATATATATATATATCTATATATATATATATATATATATATATATATATATATATGAAGTGTGTGCGTGTGTATGTGCGCGCGCGCAGTGTGTTTGTGTGTGTATTTTATGTCAATATTAAGGTATGTATATATCATATCATATTTTAAAAAATCTATATATTCTATAAATATATATATGTATAATACAAATATATATTTTGGGTTAGGTCGAGGCGGGTTTCAGGTCGAATTTGACAATATTTATACCCTACCCATTATCTATCAGGTCCAAAAAATTCCTGCACATTCAGGTCAAGTTGGGTTGGTATCCTCATGTTCAAATTAAATTGTCATCCCTGCTCGTGAATCAAGTTGCGGGTTTAACAGGTTATACCGAGTTGATTTTGGTTATTTTTTTATCTTTTTTTAATTGA
This sequence comes from Populus simonii, assembly GCA_007827005.2. Lineage (NCBI taxonomy): Eukaryota > Viridiplantae > Streptophyta > Magnoliopsida > Malpighiales > Salicaceae > Populus > Populus simonii. The sequence continues at coordinate 16,242,252 of CM017466.2, read as the reverse complement.
TTTATTTTTTATGAGGTTATCATAATCTTATGACTCAGCATACGGATTGGAAGGTTAACCCGGGTTGACCCGAATCAATCCAAAGTGTTGTCATCTTAATATTTATATAAAAAAATCATTTTAAATATTTATTTTGAGTCAAACTATATTTTTACTGGTCATTTAGGTTGCCTTTAAGTCAAGATGATCGGGTCATACTAGATCAATTTTCACATGATTTAAATTTTTTTTCTACCAGAAAAAACATTAATAATGCCTAGTTATTTGTTTCATGTTAAAAAATTAATCTGATCTGCAACATAAAATAGACCAATGATCTAGTCTTTAACTTATATAGTCTCAATAATTTGTATACTCACACTTTGTATAGAGGATCAAAACAAATTAAAAAAAATTATTCAGATCTCAGAAAATTCTTTGATGTTTTTATTAAACACAAAAATTGTTTTGATTTTTTTTCAATCAAGATAAAAGTTTTAATTGATGTATTTCTTATTTATCTTAAATAATGCAATGTTTTTACATGCAATCAATGTTTCTCTCAAGACAAAAATATTTTATAATTGTCAAAGCAAGTTAATAAAATATATTAAAATAGTATGTTCATATTTTATGTATAATTAAAAGCTAAAAAAATCATAAATGTGATAAAATCATGTTCAAAATCTATTTAATAACTTTAAAAATAAAATAAAAAACAATTTGTATCCAATTTTTCAAGAAAAATTTATTATTAATATTATTATTTTCATATGAAATATATTATAATTGATAACAAATTATTAAAATTTAAATAAAAATTTATAATAGTAATACCAAATTAGATATTGGGCCTTCTTGTTTTTTTTCCTTGAGAATGGGCCTAGTTGTTTCTTCAACAAGCCATCTGTGAACCAAAAAAAACCTTTTGAATGTAACTAAGCACCGAACATACCACATCAAATAATGTAGAGACATCGTTTTGAAAATTACAAAACAACTAAAATAGAAGTTAAAAACACTGAAATATTTCTAATATTTTTCTATTTACCATTACATGATAGTGATTTTTTTGTCCTTCTCAAGAAAAATTGCTTTATATATATATATATATATATATATATATATATATATATTTTCATACGATGCATTAATTATGAATTTATTTGGGGATATTTTTATCTATTCAATATATTTATAAACAATAAAAAAACTAAAATGCCCCTGAAAAAAAACTAGCATTGTAGAACACAAAAGAATAATTATATTTTTTTCTAATTTTTTGAAACCCCGAACTATAATTAAGAAGAAATGTAAAACTTAGAAAACATAAATATACCATAAAGAACATATTTAAAATATTTAATGCAAAGTATATTTTAAACACTTTATTATGATATTACCAATTTAAATTGTTAGCAAAATTACATGTATGTATGTGTTCCTGATCTATTATTTCGATGTAAAATATATAATATTGAGAGGAATTTTATGAATATTTATTTAGATAAAAAATAATAAATAAATATGATGAGATATTTTTATTTTTTATTTTAATATAAAAATGAATGATTATTTTTAAAAATAATAAAATGATCAAATAATGTTTTAAAAAAATTAAAAAGCAAAAAAAAGAGGGGGAACATGCCAACCATTGCAAGGCATAGTTACTGAAGAGCTACATTTGTGACACCGAACCCTAAAAAACTCGTCTTTTTTCATCCTCTTTAAAGCAAAATACCTTAAAACAATAACAAGGCACTTAGAAAATGATTTCAAACCACTTTTAAAGCATTAAAAACCAAATCAAACTTCAATTTTTTTTTTTAAAATCTATCCTTTGTTCTATGTAAAAGCGTACACCATTTATAATAAATTAACTCCATATGACGAGGAGACGTTCCATGAGAGACATCCATCTCCTGCAGATACAACTAAACTAGGGGCTATATTGATTTATGTGTGAATTTATACTGGGATTGATAACGACAGGGTCAAGCTATACAGATCATATCTTTTGATTTATTAATGTCATTTTCTTTCTGGAAGGGGTCACGATTCATTCTGTGAAGAGTGAAAATCCCCCTTCATATTATTTTTTAATAATTAATTTTGGCCTTCCACATGATTTTTGATCTTTCTGTCCTAGCTCATGTGACCCTTTTGATAAAGCAGTATAATTTTTTAGTATTGGAATAAAAAATAAAAAATAAATAGGAATTTTAATTATTGAAAGGTGGACAAATTAATAGCCTGATAAATATATAAATTCTAGACAAGAAAAGGCTAAATGGGGTTCAAGTTTTAAAATTTCATTTAAAGTTATTGAGCTGCAGTGTCACAAGTAATGTAAATTGAAAAGAGTTGGGCTGGTTTGGTTTAGAAAGCCCATTAAAAAAAGTTTGTTAGTAAAGCTTAAAGTAGGTCCATTAAAAACCCAAAAAATAAAGCCCATTTTAAAAGCATTGGAATTTATGGTTTCAAAGCAAGAAATACCCCAAACCAATCCAAATTTGTTTGATTTGAATTGGTTTTCAATTAAATCCAAATCAATATTTCTAGAAATTAAAAATTCTAATTTGGTTAGATTTTCTTAGACCAATTCCAACTCGATCCGACCGTCAACATTCCTAGTTGGCATTTAGCACAATGTTTTGTCCTGATATGCCACAAAATTACTGAGTTTGGTTTTTAAAATATTAAAAAAACTTTTCTTTCATGTTAAACTTTCACTCCTATTATTATTGTGATTTTTTTTATGAAAATAATTTTTTTTTCTTAATAATAAAAACTACCCAGCAAAGGGTGGCTGGAATAAAAAGTCTAAAACAAATTTCTTACAACATTGCCATAAACTCCGTATCCTTATCAGTGCACTGTTTTGCGAAATAATCTGCAATGTTATTTCCTTCTCCATCAATATGATGAAAAGGAGCACATTTGATCAAGGTATTGCATATATGTGATGATACAGGGAAATTTTTTTTTAGCTTGTGCATGTAATGCATGCATTAACCGGCATTTTAACCATTGAGGCATGGCCTAAATGGCTAACCTCCTAGCTATTTAGGCCTGCTAAACGGCTAGAAATTATAATTATTTGATATCGAACAGCTAGAAACCTGGCATTTTAATTATGCCATACACCAGTTACATACAAGTTTCAAGCCTATCCCTAGCCATGCAAGGTCATAAATTTTAGATTTGTGCTTGAAAAATAAAATATCACTTTTCTTTTTAGGGATATGTATAATTATTTATTTAATATATTTAAAATGTATGAACACATCTTACATTAACAAAAAAAAGAAGGTGTAACCATCTAGGTGGTGGCCCAGTGGTAAGAACTTGGGACCAAGAGGTTTGCTCCCTCTGTGGTTTCAGGTTCGAGCCCTGTGGTTGCTCATATGATGGCCACCGGAAGCTTACATGGTAGTTAACTTCAGGGCCCATGGGATTAGTCGAGGTGCACGCAAGCTGGCTCGGACAGCCACGTTAAACTAAAAAAAGAAAAAGAAAAAAAAAAGGTGTTAAATCAAAAATATTCTAATTTTACAAAATCATATAAGGTTTTTTTTTTATATATATATATATATATATATATATATATATATATATATATCATTTATTTGATGTAAACGGTTATGTACAGTGAATAAGAGTTTTAAATCGAAACTAAAATGTAAAAATATTCTTAAAAAAAAAAAATGTGCATCGAAACCCATCTGCCCAGTTCTCTGACAAGAAAAATCCGATCAACCCCAACCAAATTAATATCAAGAGGACAAAATAAAACAAGGATGCATGAGGCTAAACTTGACCTAATTCGCCATCATTGTCCACCCTGTATAAGCTTTGAAACTCAACAGCTCAACAACTTTACAAAATAAATCTTTCGCATTTGGATGCTTTCTCTACGAAACATTTTGGTGGAATATTATAAATGGGTAATACCTAAAACATATAGTGCCATTTTAAAAAGCATCTTAGATCTGATAATTACGAATAAAAGTAGGCATTCGAAGAGAATTATGCATCCAAATATTAATGTTTTTTTAATACTGATTTAACATGTCATCAAGAAAAGAACAAAGAACAATAAAAAGAAGGATCTATCTTGAAAATTAAGTTCGCGTTAAGCCCCCAAGTTCCAAATACAAAGTTCTCTATTTAACTCAATAATTCTTAATTAATCGTCATAAAGTGATTAAGAAGTATCTCTGAAATGTCAGCTAGTTACAGTTAATCGTGTGGGGATCTTTCCTTTGATGATCTAAGCTCCTCCTTTCTTGTTAATCACTCTCGTTACTTATGGCTATCGATCGGCATGCGTACAGTTGAAAGGAAACAAAGTGGAAAATTCTGCTTGTTTCTGATTGTTCTTTAACATTTAAGAAGGACCACCTTTTTTGTGAATCATAAACTTGTTTATATTTGGAAACTCTTTTCTATTACCGACTCCGGCAGGAAGAATTTAAAGGATGCCCTAATACCGAAGTTTTTAAGTTTACACCTTATAAATAATCATCTTCAAAGTACCATTAGTGATTTCATGGATATAATTATATAGCTATCCGTATCAACACGAAGCCCCCACAATTGCATGATTAGACTTGTTAAGTCATCTCAATTAAAGTTGCTTTTAATGGCATCCATTAATACTGTTTTTTTGCTTTTCTAGAACGTGAGCAATATTGAAATATTATAAAGAATATTAGTGGTGCATTGTAAACATGCAATTTCAAGAGGAAGAGACATGCTGAAATGTCTTTTTCTGTCATAAGGATATTATCAAGGAAATATCATTTTTGAATTGAAATGATTTTTTTTATATGATATCATAATTTTATTGATTAATTAGTTATGAATTTAAATTTTATTATTTCTATTTTAATTAATAAAAATTAAATCTAAGATAATTTAAATTTGTGCAAATTAATGAGATTTAAAGATTTTCACTTGATGAAGTGCTTTAGAAAATAACATAAAACTATTTTTGAAATTCACCTAACAACTTAAATTTTTGAACTGAAATGATTTTTTGACATAGACTTGATTATATATGAAAGTAAAATCTTCTTTTTATAATTTGCTAATAATTCTCATTTCCCATAATTGTCTTGGAAATCAACAACAATGCTTAACAAATTCTACCAGGATCTTCTATCAAGATAACATGATATGGAAAATTTTGAAGTGATTCATGATACTTATTTTATGGATATATTTTGCAGGAAAAGAGAGATAATGAATGGAAAAAAAAAACATTTAAACTCTCTTAGACTTGAAATATATATATATTAATTTGATCTCTCCTCCCTGTATTTATCTCACTTGTAAAATAATTATTAATACGTATTCCAGAAGCACTTTAAAATTTCTCACAGAAAACATGATTTCATTAGTGCTTTCTCTAATCAAGCTACTTGATCGGGGGATTAAATCCATATAGTAAGCGTAAACCTTATTTAGTTTATTTTCTTTCTTGAACGGATAAAACTTAAGTAGTAAATCTAGATTCTTGCCTAAAAATGTGAGTAAATATTTTAAAAGAAATTGCCCAAAAATTTTGAAAGGTTAATTTATACTCTGATTGTGTGAAAAGAGCTTGAAAATTAAACAGTAAATAAGAAAGAGAAGTGAAAGAGAGGTCCAAAGATAGCTCCAAAGCATATCCAGGTGCAGAAGAGAGAATATTAATGAAAACATCCAAGTACACCATTGCATGTGGGCATGAATGAATGATTCTGGCAAAGAGCCCATCATGACGAAGGGAGAGATTCAAGGGATTGTTGAGAGTTTTTTAGTTATTGTTTTTTTTAAAAAAATATTTTTGATATTAATATATTAAAACAATTTAAAAATTTTAATTTAAAATGAAAAATGAAAAATTTTATTTAAAATATTTTAAAACACAAAAATAAATAATCATGTATTTCTGTAAAAGATAACAGGAAAAAATTGAAAAGAAAATAATAAAAAATATTATTCTGATTGTCTTCATTGTTCTACTCCTTAATTAGATTAATTCTTTCTCCTGTTGATTAGAAAATAATTAATAATATTTATCTTAATTATTTTTTAACATGTCATACAAACTTGTAATATTTTTTATCTTTATTAGTTTGACTTATACTAATCTTTTTCATTAGTCATTAAAAAAGATAATAAATAAAGTATTAAACAGACAAAGTGTTTTAGATGAACAGTTTAATGCAATTGAAGAATTTGTATAGCAGTAGAAAGAAACAATTAAGGAAACAAAATCAAACGAATTACATAGAATTCCTGATCGTTTACCTTTATTAGATGGTTTTTATTGTTTTCATTATCTATTCCTTGATTTCTTTTAGGAAATAACTAAGCTTTTAAATAAACCTTTTAACTTCATATCAAACGCAATCTAAATTATTAATTTCAAGGTGGGAAATCGACGTTCCAACAACATGTACAGCGAGAAGCTCACAGTGAACTGTACAATTATCTTGGACTCCATGCACAAGATTGAAGGAATATTGTACAAGAAATCAAAGCATCTGAAGATTCTGAACCGTACAAAACCGGAAGTAAAAAGAACAAATAAGGATTGAACAAGCAATACAAATGATGAAGAGGAGAGAATTTCAAGCATTAGTGACAAAATATGATGATGAATTCAATTTTTTTTTTTTTTATCAGACGATGAATTCAATTTTACTTGTTGATATCGATGCAACATGATTCTGTATGTATAGGGAAACTATTGGGAACTGTGTACAATTCTCTTTGACATCATGGAAGACGAGACCTTGAATGGAAAAATTTAACAAAATTCTGTCTAGGTTAGAAGACAAACTGTGACACCAAGTATCTTCGTAGATAAGACAGCAATTCTGAATACGTTGCACGATGATTTCCTTTTTTCCAAATAAGAATTTTCTTCATTCAGAAACTTATGCGATATAAAATTTACTTTTTAATTAATTTAATATTTTTTTTTAATTAATATGAATGTTAAAGTAAATTTTTAATGTAATTCAACTACTTCTACAAATTCTAAAATTAACGATCATATAAACTTTCAATAATTATCATATTAACAATTACAGAACTCAAACTTAAAATCTAAATAATTTTTTTATTTTAAAAAACCAAGTAAAAACCTCAAGATAGAAATAAATCTCAAAGAAAAAATTGAAAAACATGTACATAGGAAACTAAATATATCATCATCAAATGGGCTTCAATACTGATGCACCACCTTATCCTTTATCACTTAGTTGGTGATAATAAACCTTTTTTTTTTTATTAAAAAAGGGATTGATTGATTAAGAATTTGAAGAACAAAGATAAATTAAAAACAGGAGTAAATGAAAATATCATAAGAATTTTAAATCAATCTTAGTTTTTGAAATTTTATTGTTTGTTTTTCCAAAATTTTAATAATTGTTTCATTTTATGACGGATATCTAGGCACAAAAAAGTTTGCCAGTAAAACCACATTATGTTCTAGCATGATTTTTTTTTCTTCCTTTTTCTATAAATTAAATACTTTTTTAGATATTTCTTATACATCACTGAACTATCTCATGATTATATTAAATTCTGATTTGATTTATATTCATATCCACAATATTATCCACAATTTCTTTATGTCCAAATAAAGATTTTTAACATTTTATCCTCAAGTCTCTTTTACATCGTTAAAACTTCATCCTTCAATTTTATTTCTCAAAATATTTAATATAAGGTTAAAATATATGTTGAATTATAATATGAGAGATAATTATAATAGTATTATTTTTAAGGATGTTTGATGTACTGTTGGAAGGATACGTTGCAGTGGAAAGAGATAAAAATAATAATAATTAAATGATTAATAATGAATAAAAAATTATTTGGTGTGTATTTTGAAATATAAATGAGGAAAGAGACTAAAAATAATTAATATTGCCGGTGGGTATGGAGGGGTAAAATTTATAATTCAAAAACTCCAACTTGGAAGTAATTATTATTCTCTTAATGATTAACCTTTTCAAAATAAAATAAAAAATCAAATCAAATAAACCTTGAGAAAGAAGTGAATGGAGGGTGATAAGCCAAAATTTAATAAAACCAAAAAAAACTTCTTTCAAGGCCTCAAAATAAAAATAATTTATTGTAATAAATTTTCCTTTTAAACTCAATCCATAAATATCATTTCAAGTATGAATTTCAATATAATAATGAAATGGCTCAATTTTTAATAAATTTATAAAAATATTTGCAACTGGATGATTTGTTTTACAAGATATGTGTTTAATTTTTGATTTTTCATATCGTCTCGGATAAAATAATAATATGTATCGAAGTGTTTATTTTGTTCCTAATATATTGGGTTTTATACCAATATAATCACCGATAAATTATCAATATAAATTTCTATAAAATTAAAACAAGCTCTTTTATTTCACAAATACATACAATCTTATATATATTGGGAAAAAATAATCTCAAATTCTTTCTTTATCTCTGGTGTTTCTCTCTTTATTTTCCACACAAAATAACTACAAGGTAAACCAAGACTTCAAGTGTGAATAGTGGCGGTTGGTGGCACTATGAAGGCCGCTAGACGATGATGACTAATGGTTGCTAGTCAATGATTGGTAACTGTTATCTTGACCTAATAGAATGAGTTCATTGCAGCATATATATAACCATAGGAATATAAGAAGTTAATGGAGGGTGATAAGCCAAAATTTAATAGAGCAAAAAAATTAATTATACCAAAAACTTTCAGCCCAGGAAATATGCCTTCTGAGTTTATTGCAGTAAATTTTCGTTTAAAACTCAATCATTAGATGTCATTTCAAGTATGAATTGACATATGATAATCAAATGGCTCATTTTTTAATAGGTTTGTAAAAATATTTGTAATTTGATTTTTTATTTTATAAAATATAAGTTTAACTTTTTTTTTCTTTAAATGTTTTCGGATAAAATAATAATATATATCCAAGTATTTACCTTTTTTATAATATGAGTTTTTGCTAATATAATTACCGATAAATTATTAATATAATTTTTTTATAGAATTAAAAGAAGCTGTTTTATTTTACAAATATAATCTTACATATATTGAAAAAAAAATCTCAAACTCTCACCCCTTTTTTATCTCAAATGTTCTTCTTCTTAGTTTCCACACAAAATAATTATAAGCTAACTAACTATTTATACACAAAATAAAAGAATGAAAAATTAAAATTTCAAGTATGAATGGTGGTGGTTGGTGGCTCTATGAAGGCGGCTGGACAATGATGACTAATGGTTACGGGTCAATGCTTGATACTTGTCATTCTTGACCTTTTAGAATGAGTTCATTGAAGCATATATAACCATAGGGAGAGGAGAGCAAAGTTCCTTTAAACTCATCTACTGTTTCCCAGGTTTTTGCTTCAAATGATAATAAAAGAGTATTCGAAAACGCGGTTTGTTTTTTAAAATTTTAATTTTTTTTATTAAAATTATTTTTTTATATTGTTTTAATATGCTAATTTCAAAAATAATTTTTAAAAAATAAAAAATATTATTTTGATGTATTTTTAAATAAAAAAACATTTTAAACTATAATCGCTTTGATAATCCTATGCTCTGAAAAAGAAGAATTTATAAAAATTAAATGTTTTTACTCCTACAGGCAACAAGTTATAAAACAAGGGCTCCCTTTTTCCGAAATCATATAGTATCTAGCTAGGCACAAACCATTTGCAGTTTTTCCCTGCCATATTTGCTTAATGCAGATAAAAAGAAAAAAGGGCCCAAGACAAAATGAATTTTTCTACCTAAAGATATGAGAAAAAAAAAAAATAACATTATACGTAAGGAGGTTTCAATCTTAAATTGTAACAAAATAAAACCATGAACTAAAGAGAACTTTAAGGTTTCTTACTTCATTCATCTCTTTACGGTCAAATTAAACCAGTAAACAAAGAGCAAATTAATTCTTTTGCCAAAATATATTTCCTCCAAAAACCACTGGTAAGAACCCCCTGTTGAGGTTGCTCGTTACATATATATATATATAAACAAATAAAACTTAATTAAGGATATTTCAGTAATTCTACTTCTGGGGGACATATCTAGCCTTCTAGGAACTTGTTGCAGTTTAAGAGCAAGACCCAAGAAGTTAATGTCGTGGAGCGTGAGCTTGTAAGAACTTCCCCCTCATGCGTTGTTGCCTTAAAAAAGAAACAGTTGCAGCTTGATCAAAACTCTAAAAACCCTCGTGTCCAACTTTCGATTGTTGTTTCCTTCTCAAGATAGTTCACCTGCAAGTTTGAATGGTTAGCTGCCTAGCTAGTTAGGCCAAGTTTGATTCAAAATTTGATCAAATCGTAATGAAATCGAGTTTTCTAGCAACCTTTCTGGTTTTCATCCCTAATTTCCACTTCTGGACTGTTTTTTATAACAAAAAATACCATGATAAAAATAGCATGGCAACTGGTGATTGATTTGACGCTATAATTTTTAAGATATTTATAAGCAGATCTTAGATATTTATAAGCAGATCTTTTTACAGATTACACAACAAAGAACTCAGTAAAAAAGTTAAGGTATTCAGGATATAGACTACTCAAACAAAATGGATAAGTTCAAGGTTATCAGTGTTACCTCAGCATAGAATGATTTCATGCTTTCTGAAGAATATATGTACAGCATTGGCCGCCAGACAAACATTAGAATCTTATATATATATATTAAACACAAGAAACAATTATAAAATATAGTATAACAGTAAAGGGAGCTCCCTTCAGTCCAATGATAGGAAGTTTAAGATTTAATTTGTCTCCCGCATCACTCATTCATTTACTGGGTAATCTTCTTGCTCATAACTCAGTATTTGGATGAATGAGTCGGTAACTAATTAAATCATATTACTATCTATAAGTGGACTGAAAAAAGCTCTCTTATCTATTAATTATCATCTACGCAACAAAACATTACAAACAAAATGCAGTGCATGGTTAAAGAAAGAGAGATTCACTAGATAAGAAATTCACAAAAGATTCATCGGTGCTAAGGTGAAAATCTTAATGTAGATCTATGCAACTCTTATATAGATGCACATATCCATGGTTTATGACGACTCCATGTAACCCTTCTAATCATACTAGCTAGACACCATCCTCGAAAATATCATAACCAAGTTCGAAAAGGATATAGAGAACTGGTAATCATACAAGTTGAGAACGGAAACTGCGTGTGAGAGAGGTGGGGTGGGGGTGAAGAGAGCAGCTGCTGAGAAAAGTAATCTCAAAAAGGGAAGATAGAGAATGGAGGTGGGGAGCTCTCATAATCACAAGCTATATAACTAACAACTCATGAATATTTGAGAAGAGGAAAGGCTTTATATATAGGTAAATGGAAGGCAGGAACCGGAGAACAAATTAGTATTAGTATTATTTTAAAAGAAAATACCATCAGTAAAGAGACTTATTCATATTCTCCCTTTGCTTTTTCCTGCTTCCATGTTATGAGTGTACAATCCTCCTGCCAATCCCTTGCATTATGGACAGCCCATCACTGCTTTGCATATGCCCCTTTTTTTATATATATATAATTGATTTTATCATGCACTGTATTCTTTCTTAATAATGTATATCATGGACTGTACCTGGTACTTATTTAAACAAAGAATTGTACTTGCATTCAAGCCCTATTAATCTAGGGTAAATTTTTTAGTCCTAAGGGACAGAATCTTGTTTATGTAAACAGTTTGGTCTAGAGGTTTAAATTCATTTTTTTAAGTATCCAATGTTCTAAGGAAAACGTTCCAAGTTTTAGATTTCTAATTGAAAGTTTCAAAGCTGAATCCTAAAAAAACATGTCGAAATTTAAGAACTGGGATCCCAAATAACCATTATTAATTTTATTCTCTACAGGTATGTTTAACTAAACAACAAGGGTACGTTACTCTTCAATTCTTTTTATTACGTTTTCTTTCTTATTTAACTTATTCCTTGTAATCAACCGCGTGAATAATTTGGATTGTGATACAAATTAATTACAAGTTTCATAATATTTAAAAAATAAAAATAAAATATTATTTTCATGTATTTTTAAGAGAAAAACATTTTAAAATATAATCGTTATCATATTCTCAAACACTACTCTAAAGCTTCAGAGAATATTAATCATTAAAACCCTAGAAAAAGATTCAGAGAAAACCAACATCTCTATCAATTCTGTTTTTCTAATTGATTTTCCATGTTAACTCCCTCTTTAAGGATGCCAAGGAAACTAACTGCTTTTAAGCCCATACACATGAGCGATGATATAGTAAGAACGCATTCTGAAGCCTTAGAATACTAGGTTATGTTTGGTTGGAGAATTAATTATAAAGCTTAAAATTTATCTTTGTTAAAAGAAATTCTGATATGAAGGAATGAGAAGGGAAGGGATGAAAAAGTGTTTACCCTCCATCATTGGGCCGGATAAATAATAGAAGAGAAATGTATGAGAAACACAGAATGTTTTTGGATAGAAAAGGAAATATTACATAATTAATATTAATGAAACAGGTAGGATGAAATAACAAATGAAGTTGAAAATGTTTATTTATTAAAAGGAAATTAAGTTGGATTTTCCCAAAAAAAGAAGAAGCATAAAACTAAAATAATAATTTAATTTTAAAAATTATAAAACTCATGTTGGAAATGAGAGCTTGGAAGACAATGAAGATTAATAATCAACCTCTATTATCCTCCACCATGCTCTCTCCTCATCTCCCACCCCTTCCCCCACGAAAAAACCCTCCACTAAAAAAACCTAAACATCAAATCAGAAAAGACTCTTCTCCTAACCAATGATAATCAAGCCAAACTTAACACATACAAACTATATTTTGAATGGTTTCCTTCCTGGATTGATTTTTGGGCTCTAAAGAAAACCTTTTCAAGTATAGCATAGTTTAGGATATCTTCATTGCCAAGAAAATAATAAAGCTAGGAAGGAGATTTGGATCTTCGCACCTTTAGTTTGTACTGTCATTGAATTTCTTGTTGACTCGGTGGATTAATGAAGTTTCGTTCGGGATTTTCAAGCAAAGTGTGAATGTTGCAAAATTTGAGAGGAAGAAGGACGATGTGGAATTGAAACTGTCTAGATCGAGTACCCAGATGGATAAAAAAGTTCTCATAAACATTCAAACTGCGCGACGAGAGAACTTATTCTGAAGTTGTAAGCTCGCAGCAACCATATTGCAAGGCTAAAGAGGACGTTACGGTGAGTTTTTAAGGCAATAGAAGATATATAGTATCGAATGTTATATACCAACTCCTGAGGATCCTGATGATGTCGTGGACAGACAACTCTATTCCAGACTAATCTAAGGTTACATAACTATATATACCACCTTTGATGTCGAGTCGGCCGAGGAGTTCTGCTCACTCTATTTATAGCAGACAAAAAAATGCTCAGGAGTTCTCATATAGAATTCCTGATGATGGGTAGAAGCTAAATCTCTATGGAGGCAAAAGGCAAGGACAAAGTGCTATAAGATAGGGGATAGGAATTCTATATTTTTCCATATAGTGGCTTCTTAACCTAGTAGGAAAATGGCAAGATGAAGATTAATTAAAGCCATAACTGATACCTTGACAGAACCAACTGCTATTAAGAAATAATAAGAATGAGAAATTCGGTTTTTCCTATAATATTATTGTTGATTCTTGGGATGGGATGGAGATTGGAGCTGCTGATTTCGAATTTTACCATAGCAATATATGTTGATGCTTAAGGAGCCGGTTGCTATGGATGAATTGTCAAAGCAGAAGTTTGAGACCATGATGGCAGAAAAGCCCCATACTTTCTGTATCTTTGAAACTAAAGCATACATGGAATTAAAATTTAATTTTACTTGTGATTTGAATTCAATCATAACTTTTTATAGTATTTATATTTTGAATAAGATATTAAATTAAATATTGAATTCAATTATATTATTTAGAATATATGTAAAATTAAATTGAATTAGTAATCTTGATTGTTTTGCTTTTAATTCAGAAATTAATTATTTCATTTCACTACATAAAAAAACATTTGTTTGTATGAAAGTGAAAATAAAATTTGTAAATTATTTTATGAAAAATCATTATTAACCAATAATTATTGTTGACAACAAAAACATATTATTTCTTTTAGCAACAAAGATATTCTCATATCAATTTTCATATGATTTTCACACAATAAAATGATTTCATCTACTTTTAAATAAGCTATTCAAGGTTAAAAATATATATTTATAAAAAATATTATATTTCAATACCACTTAGTAAATAAATACACGTTCAGCCGATAACTTTCTCTCACCTGCATTATTTTTAAGTGATTTTTTTATTTTTCTTAAATTTATAGACTGAAAAATAAATAAAATAGTTTTTTGGACCTAAACTACAATTTCAAAAATTATAGGGACCCAAAAAGTAGACAAATGAACATAGGGGGACTAAAAAGAACTTTTTTGCATGAAATTGAAATTAACCAAGGTATTTACAAGAAATCTTTTTTTTTCCCCCTCAGAAATCTCAATTTGTATTTAAATCCGAAATGATAATATGAGAAAGAAATTCAGTAATCAACCAATCACGGGAAAACAGAACATGTTCATCCTTTCCAAATTTCAAGTAGCGGTAACGGTCATTTCAATTTATTTCAAGGGAAAGTGTGACTGATTGCTACTTTGGTATAAAACAATAATATGTATGCTCACATGTGAAGATAATAGAAGGGATAAGATACCCTTTATCACAAAGTTTAGCCACATGTAAGTTCCCTACTACGGGAGAGCTCTAACATGGGAGAAAAAATGTTGGAGATGCTAGAAATTGGACCCTGTGATAATCCCTACCAGATGGGGTTCTTAACAGGGCAGAGGTTTTCTAATAAGATTAGAAGCAGGTTATCTACTGACCTCGTTCTTCAAAATCAGCTCCTTCCTTTTGCTAAAACACCAGAATCACAGGCACTGATTAAAGCACTCACCATTAACAACCAAAAGAAATTTCCAAAATACTGGGATGAGCTATTAGGGACTGCAGAAGGAAGTGGAGTGCCTGTTCTTTATGTAATGATCATCACTCAGGTTTATCAGAGCTGTATTATATTAGCACCTAATATACAATTAGTCAATAATTGCTCATGTATGTATGCAGATGATATTAATCAACTTCAGAAAGGAGATTCTTCCGTTTCTTCCAAAGAGTACTGCAGCAAATTCAAATGCAGACACCAGCCTTTACAACACGCTGGATGACTGTTCTGATGTTCTTGTTGTTAGTGATTCTATGGCCATTGCAGCACATAATGAAGATGCAAATGTTGCCCTAGTTGGCCACACGTAAGCTTTTAATTCTAGTATATACTAGGTTTTTCTAGGACCAAATCCATTTTATTCAATTCAAGAGTTTCCTTTTCTTTTCTTCTTTTTATCGTGCGACATTTTCATGTGGGGTTTGCAGGTATATAATCAAGGCAACTTTGCCAAATGGGTTATCCTTTGTTGGCTACACATATGCAGGAGAGCTTCCAAGCTGTGCGTTTGGGTTCAACAGTAATGGACTGGTATGTTTTTTCATCCATCAAGATCCTATCGGGGACCGGTTCCCTGATTTTGGTTGCGTAAATCGGTGTAGTCGACAGAGGAATGGAACCCTTCTTCACACTACAGGGCACCAAGGCTAAGACCTCACACGTTGGACACTGTTCGTCAAAATTAGAACGATCAGATAATAGTAACTAGAGAATGAACTGGCCTACCAAAAATCTAAGACCAGAAGAGAGTTGCCCTGGAACTTCCTGCAGCAAACTCCAGCTCCCCCTGGTGTTTTAGCTATTTTTGATTTGTTAGTCACTTTATTATACTTAAACATGAAAATCTAAACTGCAACAATCGTGTCATCTTCTTAGGCATTTACGCTAAACTCAGTGCCCCCATCTGAAGCTGAGATTGTCGCTGGTGGGATTGGACGGAACTTCATCTCACGAGACCTCCTGGAAGCAACAAGCATCGATGATGCGTTGAGTGTAAGATCTAGTAGTCTTAGGTTTTTCATTATGTTGAGATTAGTTACTTAAGGTATTTATCAGCCCTGCTTTCTTTCCAGAAAATACAATCTTCAGAAGTTTCTGTAGGGCACAGTTATAATCTTATTAACATAGGAACGCGGAGGATTTTGAATGTTGAGACCGCATCAAGGAATCGAGTTTCTGTTCATGAAGTTGGGGCAACACCATTCTTCCATGCAAACATGTATCTCCACCTTCAAGTTGAGCAGGTAAAACAAACGCAACCAAAACACTCTGACTAAACAAGGAGTTGAATTAGAGAGCCATGCTCATCCCTTGTAAATAAGCCAATTCTACCTCACCGTATCAGCATAGCATAGTCTAAAACAACACTGTCAATCATATACTTTTCCCAAACACTATTTTTGATGTGGTAAATCTCAATTGGTTTAAACTTGGTATGGAAACATGGTGACTTCTACCCTTAAAAGCAATCTTATCAGATAAAAAAACACCAATCAATTTCACCGAGTAAAATTATGGATTTGATGCAATTTTGCTAAGGTCGATGATGATAACTCGAAGAGCAGGCAAGAAAGAGCAGCTGTGCTACCGAAAAGATCAAAAGATGATTTCCTGTCACTTCTTGGGGACACGGATCATAACAGATACCCAATTTACATGACAGGTATTGAAGGGAAAAAAATATAGAACCCTTTCTCTTCTTCAGTATTTTTTACTGATCATATTGGCTGTATTTTCAGGTCCAACACTATACACTCTATGCACAGCTATGATTGATCTGGACGACAAAACACTATCAATTATTGAAGGAAATCCAAAGAATGGAAAAGTTGCCTACATTTTCTCCATGTCCTCAAAAGAGTTAAGTCACAGAAAGATCAACCAGTATCACTGAAGTTGATGTAGAAATCACTTGTATCTGACGATCTTATGCAGTAATTTTCACTTAGAGCCCCCTCTTCTTCAGTAATTTTTACTTGCCATATTGGCCGTATTTTCAGGTCCAACACTATACACTCAATGCACAGT
Organism: Populus simonii; assembly: GCA_007827005.2. Taxonomy (NCBI): domain Eukaryota; kingdom Viridiplantae; phylum Streptophyta; class Magnoliopsida; order Malpighiales; family Salicaceae; genus Populus; species Populus simonii. Next base: position 16,225,197 of record CM017466.2, on the reverse strand, counting down.
ATGATTGATCTGGACGAAAAAACACTATCAATTATTGAAGGAAATCCAAAGAACGGAAAAGTTGCCTACATTCTCTCCTTGTCCTCAAAAGAGTTCACGTCACAGAAAGATCAACCAGTATTACTGAAATTGATATAGAAATCACTTGTATCTGATGCTTTTATGCAGATTCATAGAGGCCCAACATGTGGCCATCAATACACCGCATTGCTGCAACCTGATCAAAAGCAATTTGTACAAGATCTTAAAACCCTTTATAACAATTCCAAAAAATATTTTAAATATGCCTACTGACATTGAGGTGATTACCTTTCCATGGATTTCATACTTGATGGGGCCATCTAATTCAGCACCTAAGGCCATGAGTTTTGTCACTGTCGTGTTAATGTCAGTTACCGTGAATGACAGCAAAGATGAATACCCTTTCTGCACAAGATGATTGCTGTAAAAACAGGGTTAGAAGCTTGCACCAAATAGAGCTGACAGCAACCCAGATGACAAAACCAAAATAGAAAAGGGGCCTAAGAACCTTTTGACAAAACATTTCCCATATGCCAAAACCTAAACCTCTAAGCATTATATATATATATATAAGATACAGGGGAACATGCGTAGCAGTGTCTTTAAACTTTAAATGTTAAACAGGTGCAAAGTACAATAATTCACCATCAGAGAAGCATTCCTCATCCACTTTGTCTAAAGCAGTGGCGGCAAAATTATAATTCCTTCCCAAGAAAACAAGAAGTCAACAATTGACAAACTTCTATCTCCTTGTATCTTTGAAATACATGTAAAGGTGAAAATTTTCAGTAACCATACAATCCCTCAACAAGTTTTTCTGTTGCTTCACAAAACTTCCATTCAAAGAAGCAAATATAGAAAGGTTCCCTCCCTCGTCTGAACATAATCAGAGGGCAAATTTCAGTGTCTCTCACACACTGACTGGTGGCTTGAAATTAAATTATCTATGTTTCAATAAAATCCAATTGGAGAAATCTTCAAAACTAGACTCATGTTTAACAGCGATATCAAAGCATGTGTGCTTCTTGTAGACATTTCATCAAACAGATATAAGGCAAAATAAATAAGAAAAAAAGATAGAAAGAAAAACATTGCCAGCAGAACACATGAGAAATGGTTCTTACTTGTGGGATTGCATGAGAGCGAGCTTAAGAGATCCAGATTGAAGTTCAGCCCAACGAAGAGTGCACACATTTACGGTGAAATCCAGTCCTTCAGAGTAGAAACGAGCTGCTTTTGGCACGTCCTTATGAAGCTGTAGTATCCACCTAAAAGAGGCCGCCCCTGCCATCTCTCTGTGTGGCTGATATTGTGTAAACGGGGAGCAGAAAAGAGGAGAAGAAAGGGAATTAGAGAGGGAATCAGGGTGCTGATGCATGCGAGAGAGCAAATGGGGAAAACAGAGGAACCATGTCACCATGAAACGCTTCAGAGCTAACTGGTTACCTACTCTATAGTCTATTGTCAAGAATATAAGCCAGAGACCAGGCCCACAAACAAGCCTAATTGCCATTTTGTCTTAGAGTCCAATTGGGCCTTTTTAGATAATAAGCCTGAAAGATTGAGAAAGAATGATAGTATATTTACTGTACCTATACATGTATATCGGACGGGGGATAAAAAAAAAAGGAAAAAGGAAAAACAAATGTCATTGTTTTTTGTGCATTTATTTACAGAAATTGCATATACGTGGCTGCTCGGTTTGGTGTTAGACTGAGTCATGTTCTTGTTATCTGTAACTATTTTATTAGATTACAAGTGTCAATACAACTACTCACCAATTAATATGCGTTTTTTTTACCGCATTCACTGGGTTAGATTATTATTATTTTTATCCAAAAACATATAAAGGTATCATAAAGTAAAAAAAAAATGTATAATAGACGAAACACTTTTAAAATATTAAAATTAAGATATATTAAATGATATATTTAAAAATATATATATTAAGAGGATGACACACTAAATCAACTCGGAACAATCATATTTAACTTGTGAAACTCACAATTCAGGACATGAGCTCATGATAGCGCCATGGAATCCAAGTCGAAACCAATTAGAAAACCCAATTATAATTAACCAAATATTAAAGGTCTAAAATGAAACAAATATTTAATTAAAAAAAATAACTTGAGTAAATCTAGATTGGTGGCAAGCGTTACGTTGTGACTCACACCAAATTGTTTCAAACATAAAAAAAAAAAGATGCTCAAACGGCTAGTGTTTTAAAGGAAAAAAAAAAAAGAAAATTCAAGACTCGAGTCTTTGGCCTGACTAGATCCATTAAAATAGGTTAATTTAATAATATGATTAAAATAATTAATAAATAAACAATAAATAAAAAAGACTTGAGATAACTCGGGTTATTTTTAAAATTAATAAAAAAACTTACAAAAAGCTCAAAAAAAATAGAACCCAATGCCCAAACAAATCAAATTTTGAAGTATGTAACTGAAAAAACATAAGTTTTTTTTAATAAAAAAACAAATGAATTTTTATCTTGCGTTATGCTATGGGTCAAATATATTTTCCCTAACCTTTAGAAAATATAAGAAAAAAAAGGAAATGGTGACATATTGAATAATATGTTTTTTTAAAAACAAATATTGAGCAATTAATTTAATTTAATTAAAAAAATTATTTAAAAAGAAGTTAAATCTAACAAACAATAACAAACAAAAAGACAACAAATAAAAAGACTTAAGATAACCCGGGTTATTTTTAAAATAAGTTAGAAAACCTATACAAATAAATAAATAAAAAGTATGGAGCTTAATATTCAATTAAATCGAATGCAAAAGAATAAAACTGAAAAGCATGAGTTTAACAAAGGCAAAAAAAACCCAAATAAACCCGGGAGAATCTCATAAACCTGGGTTAATACTTAATCTCTCAATTTCATAATCCATTAAATCTTAGACTCGAGAACAATTAAGAAAATTAATCTAATGTTAAAGGATGAAATTGAAAAAATATCAATTTAAAAAACTTGTCAAGATAAAAAAAATAACAATCAAAATAACGGAAATAAAAGTCTAATATGTAATAAAGGAGGATGAAATTGTAAAAAAAGAGAGAGAGAGAGAATTTAAAAACTATCCCAAATAAAATAAATAGCAATCAAAAGGGTAAAAAAAAAATCAATTACATTAATTAATTCAATTAAAAAAATAGTAACTAAAAAAACATGGACCAAATCCTTAGAAAAAACAAATTGAATGGTCGTTATGAAATGTTGCAGAGCCAAGCATGAAAACCGAGAAAGCAAGTGAAAAGAAATGAAAAAAAGAACTCAACCTCCATCAAACCAGAGGAAATTCCAGCACACGCGTCATCCAAGAAGGTAGGCCCCACTGTGAAGAACCCAAGGAAACCTATTTTTCTCTGTTGTGAGCCATAACACACGCCACCTGAAAATAGCAGAGTGACTCACTCACTGGCGTGTTCCATGCATTATTAAATTTTTATTTTTTATTAATTAAATTACCAAATTGCTCTCGAGCCATATAAATATTGCAAAAACACCAACGTAAAAATGACTAATATGTCCTAAAAGCCAAGCCTAAGAACTTGTTATTGCAAAGGCAATAGATTATTTATATTGTGCTCGGTAAAAGGAAGTATCAAAAAAGCTCTCAAACAAAAGTTATTTTTGTTTTGTTTTTAAAGGTAAACAAGTAATTTAACTATGTAAAAAATTATAAAAAAACCAAGCTATCCCTGAATAATTTTAAAATGACAAATGAACCCTGTGAAAATACTCTTTTACCTCATAAGGCCAATTCATTCTTTTTTTATTTGTGAAGGGAAAAAAACTATTTTACTATTATAAATCACAATTAATCACAACATGTATACAATGTCTTTCCCACACCAATTAAGTTTTTATAATTTTTTTAAATTTTTCATTCCTCTCACTTTCATTTATCCCTCTTTTTTTTTCAAACACAATGTTTGTAGCCTTTTAATTTAGGTCTCGATTATTTGTTGAAAATTAGTTTTTATTTTTTTTCTGTGAAATGGTTTTCATGGAAAATGCATTCCTAGAAAGTAGTTTATTTTTCAATATTTGGTAGTGTCATAAAAAATAAGTTGAAAAATATTTTTCAGTGTTTGACTATGTCATGAAAAATGAGTTGAAAAACAACTTATTAATATATTTTTTCAAGTTTATTAAAAGAAAATGGATTAAAAGTAAAAGATGAAAAAAATTAAAAATAATGAAATTAAAAAAAAATCTAATTTAATAAATTATTTAAAATAAAATAAATAACAATTAAAAGAATGTAGACCAAATTTAAATGAAAAAGTTGAAAGATAATGAAATTAAAAAAAAATCCAATTTCACAAATTAATCAAAATAAAACAAATAGCAATCAAAAGAATATGAATAAAATCTGACAAATTGAAAAATTGAAAAATAATGAAATTAAAAAAATCAATTCCATAAATTATTTCAAATAAAATAAATAGCAATCAAAATAATGAAGACCAAATCCAATAAATATAAAAATCTCAATTAAGAAAAGAATAAGAGAAAAATAAATAACAATAATAAAAAAATAAGAATCAAAATTGATATAAAAATCAAATTCTAAAGAATGAAATTGAAAAAAAATATAAAGCTATCAAAAGATTAAGTACTAGATTTAATATAATCAATAAATAAAAAGATATTCTTGAATTTCTTACAACTTCTAAAAAATGTATTTCGTTCAAAATAAATGGAAAACAGTTTCTTGAAAACTAAGCCATATTTTTTTACTGAAGAGTATTTTCTATTGACTAACTTTTTTAATGGTACACAAATATGAAAAAATTTGGAAAGTGATTTCTAAAAAACTATTTTTTATATAAAAAAAAATAAAACCTTAATGAACGTGTCTGTTAGGTGATTTAGTTGATTTAGCAACATAAAACCATATTAGATTTCATTTGATAACTTAAGGTTTTTGGAAAAATCTTAAGCTAACTTGAAGTGAAAAATCTTACTTACTTGTTAAACACAGAATTAGAATCACATATAACATTATCAAAACTACTAAAAGAACTAGGTTGGTTCATCTATTATTATAAACAATGAACAAGATTAACCATTTTTTTTATTCTTATAATAACTCTGTATCGTAGCTTAGTTGGCTAGTGTGTATCTTATCATAAGAGTGCGGGTTCAAGCACGGAGGAGCCAGTATTTTCTTTTAGGTGACAGACGACTTGTCATTTATATTTTTTCTTTCTTTCTTTCAAAAGAAAAGGGAGGAAGAAGAAAAACTTAGTGGGCCACGAATATGGGCTTTCATCGTACCCATGCACCTGAGCTTTGTTGTAAAAGCTCATTGCTTCTTCTTTTTTTTTCTTACCTTTAGTTTTTTTACCATTTTTTATTATTTTTTTCAATTTTATTCTTAGGTTTTTTATTAAATTTTATCATTCTGGGTTAATTATGAATTATTTTTTATATTATACAATAAAATAGAAAAACTAATTCGACTAATGAAGTTCATAACTCAAGTTGCGTGTTTAGTAGGTTGACTAGGGTTAACCTAGCCTTTTTTTTTCTTTGATTTTTTTTCTTTAGACATGCCCAGTCAACAAGGTCATGTTGTGACATTTCTCATACGATTTAATTTCAGACTCAGACTAAGCAAAGAGTCGGGGGGTTTTCAAGTTTGAACCGTTGTACCGAGTTTAATAACAATATCAAAAAGTTTTTAACTGTCTAAATATTGTTTTTTTTTTTAACAAGCCCATGACTTTTTTTTATTGGCCCTTGATTATTGTTTTGCTCTTTTTTTATTTTTATTTTTTTTAATTTCATTATTTAATGTTAAGTTTTTATTGAATTTTATTATTCAATATTGAAGTTGATTGTAAATACGATTTTTTTTCTTTAGATCTACCCGGTTAACAAGATCAAGTTGAAATAACTCTAATATAATTTATTTTAAAACTTAGAAATAAATAAAGAATGAGATTGAGATTTTTAAGTTTAATGATAATGTCACAAAATTTCTAAACGGTCATAGATATTGCTTTTTTACCTTACAAAAAACTTGGGTTCAAGCCGCGATAAGAGCGCCGGCAATAACCTGATTTTATATAATTAACTTCCCAGCGTGAGAAGCTTGCCCATCATACAACTTGAATAAGTTTTGATTAGGCAGCCTAGTTTTTTCACTCTTTTTTTAAGCTGATTTTTTTTAATTTGACTTTTTTTTCCTGATTTTAATTTGATTTGTTTCCCCTAATTTTCTTATGGTTAGGATAATATTGAGTTATTTAATAATTTAAATAAATAAATTGTTTAATAATTTAAATAGATTCAGGTATGATTATTTTTTTTTCATTGTTATTTTTTTGTCAATTTATTTACTATTAATTTTTTTATAAATATTTAAATTGTTAATTTAACCAATAACTAAGAGCTTAATTTTTTTTAACCTATTACTTTTTGTTACATTAATTTTTTTTTATTCAACACAAAACACGATAGGACAACATATCTAGTATTTTCTAATCTATCTAGCTATAAAACAGTATATCACTCGTATTTACAGACTTGAATTTCAAATTACAATAAGATGAATATAAAGGAGAACTTAATATTGTAGGATTCACTTTGAAAAAAAAAATATAAACAGGTAAAATTTATAATCCATTAAAAGTGATAAAGATTATAAAAATATATCCACCTGATATTCACAATCAACAAGTTCCTGATTCTGAAGGTCGGTGCAGCCAATTCCCTTGTTTCCAACAGGACTTCGTAACCAATTGAACTGAGAGTTTTCACCATAATCTACGAGGAACCTTTGAAGATTTTTAAACGAGAGCGTGACCCCTTCGACCGTGCTTCAAGAAGCTTCGCTTTCAATGTATTTTCCTTCAGGTTTGTTGGCAGTTTTGTAGAAGACTCGGAAATGTCAAGATCTGAGGTAGTGAGTTTTGACATCCACCTTCGAACTGGACTAGCATTCCTCCGAGGTGGGTAGCTGCAAGAAGCCTCGCCAGCATCGTTCTCAAGGTGCAGATTAACAGCTTCTGATGATGAGATATGACTTTTTATCGAGTTATCAATCACATAATTCGAATTTGAGCCACGAATCTCTTCCGGTTTGCTCTTTCTTTCCAGACTGCCACCTTCAGTGGCCTCACAGTTTTCAGACCTCCAAGAAATACTCACTTCAGTGGGGTGAAGGGGGTTACCTTCACCCGTTTTTACCTCTTCCAGGTCCATCACCTGGGATTTCTTATTTCCGTTGTATGTCATAGCCTGAGCCATATGCTCTTCAAATTGAACTTGCAAGTTGGCTGGATTTTGGCCTCTAGTTCTTTCAAGAGATGCAAGCTTTTTCTTTGTTAGAGCGGATTTGTCCATTTCTTCAGTATGACCAGCTACAGCTTCATCTTTGTGCAAGTGAAAGTCGCCATTGCTTGGTTTGTCAAGCTCAAAACAATGTGAATCACTGCCTGTTGAATCCTCTTCATCTCCCACATCTTGTGGAGCACTTACAACCTCATTCAGAGGGACAGATTCCATTGAATTGCGCCGTTCCCTGCACTTAAAATTACCCATTCCTTTAGTTTTAAGGAATGTCTCTATTTCAAAACCCAATTTGTCCACTATTGAGTTGTTTTCAGAAAAACCATGCTGTGCTTCTTCTAGCCTCATCTGCATCCGCTCATCAAGCCATGTTTCAGATATATGGAGAATCAAACGATCACCATCATCCCTTCCAACCCAATCCCTGTCAGATTTTTTATTTAGAGCATGCACTTCATGTTCATAGTCTTTTATTCCCTTAGCAAACTCATCGCAGAGGTCTTCCAACAACTTTCTAGATTTTCTCTCTCTTTCCATATCTTTTAAAGCATTAGAAAAAGAGGATTTCACCTCAGAAAGCTCTCGAGCTAATTTCCTGCGTAGGCTCTCTGATCGTTTCCTTAACTTCCTCTCATCTTCCAGCTCATCCCTAAGAGACTGAATAGCAGCATGCAAACGATCCTGCTCCTTACTCTTCCGAGCTAGTTTATCTTCAGCAATTTGCTTCATTATATCATCCACCTCATGCCGTTCTGCTTGCTGATCCCGAAGTAGTTCTTTGATCCTGATACGGGCACGGTCTAGCTCCGTTTTCAATGCTTTTATCAATGACATATTAGAAGCATGCTGTTCTTCGAGGCTCCATATTCTATTCAGTACTTTTAGTAGTTCTGTGGATGTTTTGAGACTATAATGTGACTCACCAATCCTTCCTTTGAAATCCAACGAGCTGGAAGGAGTGACTGCAGGGTTATAAGGTGCCACCTGTATAATAAAAACATGTCGAATTATGAGGAAGGCATAATGAGGCCAGTTGTTTAACTTTAAGGAAGCGTCATGGCCATAAAAACAAAAGGCAAGATGGAAAGTCAAAGAAATAGCATATGCTAAAAGTCAACTGTATATAATGACAAACCGATTTGGAATCAATTACATGTAGAAAAGGCAACAAACTGGTAAATTAGAGGAGGATCACAAGAATATGAATTGAAATTTTGTATCAATGGTTATGCTGCCAACTCCTCCATTCCCTGGCCCCAACCTCTTTCCACTTAATAGATAAAGAAAAAACAAAAGAAAGAGAGATTTTATGAGAATGGAAATGATATGTTATCATTCATATAATTCCCAAGATACAAATCTATCATTCAAAGAGAGGGGGACAGGATGAAACTATAAATTTGCCCATATAATCTAGTCAATCGATGCAAAGGAGAAATAAAAATGAGGGGCTCAAACAAAAACTTTATGCAATTTGAGTGATGTGGTTCAATGCGCTAGCAGCTTGTGCAGGAGTAATAATAGACTCAAGGTTTGATAATTAGTCTTCCTCTTGCTACTCAAAACAACTTTTACTGCACTACTGGATCCAGAAACCAAAATTTGCTTCACAACAGAATCATAGATCTCTGTGTATTCTCCCCGTGGTTAGTAAATATACATTGATGCTTACCTCCATAGAACTACCATAACTTGCTGGAGATACAGGTTGTAGAGCACGGTTACTTCTTTCAATTGATCGATGATGTTGAATCAGAGATGAAGCAATATGTCTCCTCAAACTGCCTGCACTTTCTGGCTGGTTAAGAAATGACATAAAGATTAGCAGCAAAAAGAACAGTACAATGTAGCATATTCTAAATTAGGATCAAGTTAATGCACATCAGGTGGGACAACGGAAAAATTAACCAACTAAGCCACTCTCACTGGTTGTCATCAACCTGTTAGTTCACAAAGACAATCATCACTCGACAAGTTTAGAGTCACACAAAATATACAGAACATTAAGGATTCATGAAATATTTAGAGATCTCAAAAGGTTTTCCAAGTTGAATTAAGAAAAAAAAAGTGTTAGATGACTACTGTTGGATTAGTTAAGGTGAATCACCTAAATAACGAGTAAAATTCTTCACTAAAACATGGTCAATTCATAATTAACCATGACACTCATTCTGGTAGAAAATATAACAATCGGAGAAAAACAGAGTTAGCAAACGGTCAAAATAAGATAGGAAACAAGGAGCAGCATTGCATTAAGAAAAAAAATCAAAGCAAGGAGAAGAACTTAACTTAAATAATACATTAGATATCCTCCCTGTACAAAACCAATCTGTATATAAAAAAACCTAATCTTTTTCAAAACACACTAAAAACAACGATTTTCTTCAATCAAAACAGAATCGAACAATCTACGATCTTTGACAAGAAATTTCAACTAATAGGACAACCCCCATAAACTAATATTTATCAACCATAACAGAGCCAGCATCAACATAGTTTTCCCGTAACATAAACCAGAATCGAATATAACACCCTAAAATTCAACCCCCAATAAACATTAAAAAAAAACCCTAATTAGCCAACAAGAAATGGGAAGAAAAACAACAACAACAACAACAACAACAACAAGAAGCTATGAAATATAATAAGCTTATGTATAAACCTGATCAGGAGAGGTAGGAGTAGGGTCAGCCAAGAAATGAGAGAGGTCAAGTCCCTTGTCCTTAAGAAAATGATGGCGCTTTTCGTGGCGGCGCAACCTAGAATCACCACCACCATTATTAATATGCACGCCCCTGTGCATTTTAGAGAGACTAGGCAAGTAATGGTTAAACTCCCAGAGTGCAGCAGCAAGCTTTCTAGCAGAAACAACAACAGTATTGCTGTTGTTAAAAAGCAGAAGAGGAGGCTCCTCCTGCTCCTCTGGGTGACTATTGGTACTAGCGTTATCAATGATGCTAACATGCGCAGTAGGTAAAGGTTTCCAAAGTCCAACTGGAGTGCAAGAAAAAGGGCCCACTCTTTTCCCTACCAGGACACCTCTCTTCAACTTTTCCCTCAACCTTTCCTCCTTTTCTGCTTCCCTTTCTCCGCTTTTCCCTCTCATTCTCTTTATTATTATTATTATTATTCTCTCTTGGAGTAGTCTTGGTTTCCTAGCTCTTCTCTCATTCTTTTAGGGTTTTTTTTTTGTGTGTGTTTTGTTGTTGTGGGGTGGGATTTTCTTTCTTTGTAGACTTTGCCGGTCAGTTTATAAGCTCAAGTGGAGAGAAAACTTGGTTCATTTTATGTTGTTGCTTGCTGCTGCGGAGATGCAGTGAGCTTTTGGTGATCTCCGTGCACAAAAAGAAGACAAAAGGAGGGATGATCATGGAAAGAGAGAGAAGGGGGCAAAGTGGTTGGATTCCCTGTCGATGAATTTGGTTGGGTCACCCGCCAATTTATGACTGTTGTAATTAGGGAAAAGGTTGGTATTTTTCTGCTTTTATTTCTCAACTTTGTTTTTAGATTTGAATTTTTACTTTCTGTTTTTTAGTTGTAATATGGTACATTCCAGCTCATGAGCAGTTTGGAGAAGGGGTGTACTGTCTTAATTTTTATGGTTACTGTTTAAAAAATTAAATTAAAATAAATAAATTTGATTAAAACTGCTATAAAATAAATTTTGCATATAAAATAAATCTTTATAAATAAAAACCAGATTATTTTAGTTTCTAAAAAACTAAGGTTTGAAATGTAATTATATATAAATCTAATGAAAAAAATAAAAACCGTTTAATTAATTAATTTTATTTATTTATGATTAAATAAAAAACACAAACTATCACAATATTAAATAATTTTTAATTATCAAGGTATCCTTAAACTTGATTTTGTGAAATAAACAAGGTTTTAGAGCATATATTAATATATAAATTATATTTTTCAAACCTTAACAAAGATTTTATACCATTTTAGAGAAATTCTTTATTATTACTTTGACATATAAAAGTATTGCATGTTTTTTTTATCTCTCTCTCTCTCTCTCTCTCTCTCTCTATATATATATATATATATATATATATATATATATATATATATAACAAAAATAAATTTAATAAATTTACATATTAAATGATTCTATTATTCATTTAACAAATTTAAAGGCATCGAGTAATGATTGATTTATTCGAGATTTATTTTTCAATAATAAAATTGATTAGTTTGACAAAAAAAAAACACTCAATGGGGTAAGGTTTTTTTCTTAAAAAAAAATATTTACATAAAAAATCATGTATTAAAATTTATTTATTTATCTTTTTAATAAATTTTTAAAGATAAAGCCAATCAATAGTTTATTCATTCTAGGTTCATATATAAAATAGTAAAATCCTTAATACATATCAAAAATTTATATTAAGAAATATGAGAAATTAAAACAAAAACAACACATTAAATAAAAAATATCAACAAATCAACTCAAAAGCAACACCAACACAACAAATCAAAATAACATAAATATTTAAAAATAAAACACCATCCAACACGAAAAATCAAAAGCAACATCCCTACACAACATAACAATTTAAAAACCACATCAACACATTAGTTTTCACACCAAGATCAAATCATCATGTTTTAGATAAATCAGTTGTAACTCAATCATCCTGACTTTATTAGAGTATTGATTTCGACCCTATTCCACTTTAAAAATAAAATTTATAGAACTATATTCCTACGGTTGCCACACATTGATGTGAATCCAAACATTTCAAATATTTCATGATAATCATAATAATACTTGTGAATAAATCAACAATACATTAAAAATTCATTAGAGGTTTGAAATCAAACTTCAAGCATGTTTGGGAACGCGGTGCACACCGTATTCTCAAAAATTTTGATTTTTTTTTTGTTTAAAATAATTTTTTATATATATTTTTAGATCGTTTTGATGTATTAATGTTAAAAATAATTTAATAATAATAATAATAATAAATTATTTTAATATATTTCTAAATAAAAATATTTTAAATTGACACCATTATCACAATTAATTGGAGAGCCCTTGAAATTCACTTCGACGCTATTGGAAAAGCCTAAAATAATGGAGGAGCATGGACTCACGTGTTGTTGTGACTGCCGACACGTGATCTCATGCATTGCCTTTATTTAGGCACACATTTTAAAGCAAATCAACAACGCCACTCCTCCCTCTTACTGCTCGTATCAGTGGTGAAGCTCAATGCCACATGAGATGGGAGATCAAGTCACTTGAAGATTTGACTTGGTTGTTTCTCTCTTCTTCTCTTCCTCTATCAAGACTGCTACTACTATTTTTTTTTTATTAACGTGGGTGTCTGAGCCAGCTTGCGCGCACCTCGACTAATCCCACGGGCCCTGAAGTTAACGACCATGTAAGCCTCCAGTGGCCATCATATGAGCAACCATAGGGCTCGAACCTGGGACCACAGAGGGAGCAAACCTCTTAGTCCCAAACTCTTACCACTGGGCTACCACCTAGATGGTTCGAATGCTACTACTATTGTTACTATTGTTTGCTGCTTCCAGTATTGTTGTTGTGAGACTGGTGTATTCGGTGAATGTTTGTTCAGTGATGATCGAGAGTGGCTCGAGTTTTACTGGCGTAGAGGAGCTTTTAGGAGGGTTGTTGTTGTGAAGAATATGATTTTCGAGTATAGATAGAGAGAGGCCATGACATATGAAAATGGTGGTGGGTGTGGTGATCCAATCATTTTCTGCGGTGCTGTGGATGTGCGATCGTTGGTGGGTGATGGTGTTGGCTGGATCGATGGTGAAGATAAAAGGAGAGGGGATGCTGTCGGTTTTCTTTCTTCTATGTTTTTTTTTTAATTTTAAATTGCGCACATTTTCCTCTCTCTTGTCAATTGTTTTTTAATTTTCCTTCTGAATTTTTTTTTCACAACTTTTTTTCTCCTTTTCTCTCTCTCATTTGTTTTCAATTTTTTCACTCCATTTTTTTCTTTTTTCCCCTCAAATATTTGTTATCACTTTCTTTATTTCCACCATTTTTTTTAAATCTCTTCCTTTTTTTGTTATGGAACCTTTTTATTTATACCCTTCTCAATTTCTCTCCTTCTTTTTATCTTCTCAAACCTTCTCCCATCTTCTGCTCTTTTCTCTATTTTTTTTTTCAACCTTATCCCTTAGTTGTCCGGGAAAGAGTTTGCAATGTTCACATTAGTCCCATGTCTCTTGAATTATACTATGCTCGCCAAACCTTGATTTTCTTTTTATGATTTTTTAGAAAAAAATTTTATTTTGAATATTCATCAATATTCATTTTTTTAAGAAATATTAGTATTTTTTAAATTGTTTATGAAAATATGATCAAAAAATAGGGTTAAAAACTTAAAATTGAGTTATGAAATATAGTATTTATACTAACTTTATAAGGGAAGGGATGAATAATTTTAAAGGAGAAGTTCTCTTATTAAATTAATCACTTTTGTTTTACATTTCTTATTTGGAACCACAAGTATAGTATTATTTAAATTTAAAATTTGATTTGATTTATGTTGAGATCCACCTTTGATTCTATTTTTTCAACTCCTGCAAAATGTTCTTAACACTTTATCCCTTGATAGTTGTTATATCCTAAACACTTTATAATTAAATCTTATTTCTTTAACATTTCTTCTTCAAAATTTTAATCTTGTACCAAACGTAGCTCTTAAAATTTAGGTGTCAATGTTAACTTTTGATGGATCATTGTATTTTTAAATTTCATTTTTTGGCCTAAGTTGCCAATGACATGGTGATAACCCAACATTTCTATCAAGCCTAGATGACATAGGTTAAGCTTGCTTCCAGACATAATATCATTGGATTCAACTACTTGCTGAGCTCAAGTACACGTGAGTCTAGTGAATTTTCAGATCCAATATCTTTGGGTTTATCTACGTGCTGAGCCTAAGTACATGTAGGGCCGGTGAGTTACCAAATCTAATATCCATGGGTTCAGCTACACGTCGAGCTCAAGTACATATGTGTTTGATGAGTTATTAGACTCAATGTTCTTGGGGTTCAGCTACGCATTGAGTTCAAACAGAAGTACATATGTGTTTGATGAGCTATTAGACTTAATGTTCTTGGGTTCAGCTACGCACTGAGTTCAAACAGACGTGGTTCTGGCGAGCTGCTAGACCTAACATTCCTAGGTTCAACTATGCGCTGAGCCCAAGTACATATGGGTATGACGAGCTGTCAAGCAATTATGCGTTGAGCCCAAGTACATATGAATCTGACGAGCTCTTAGACCCAACATTCTTGGAATCAGCTACACGCTGAACCCAAACAGACGTGGGTTTGAGAAGTCGCTAGACCCAACATCCTCGGGTTCAACCACGTGTTAAGCCCAAATATATATGGGTTAGGTGAGTTACTAGATCTAATATTTTTTGGTTTAGCTACATGCTAAGCCCAAATACATATAAGTTTCCCGAGTTTTCAGAACCAATATCCTTGGGTCTAGCTACATGTTGAGCCCAAGTATATGTGGGTCTGGCGAGCTTCCAGACCCAATATCCTTAGGTTTAGCCATGTGATGAGCCTAAATACATACGAGTTTAGTGAGTTGCCAGACCTAATATCCTTAGGTTTAGCCATGTGATGAGCCTAAATACATACGAGTCTAGCGAGTTGCTAGACCCAATATCCTTGAGTTTAGCTACGCACTAAGTTCAAGTACATATTGCCATAGCCAATATCTCTGTGTGTGTGTGTGTACATACCCAGATGACACACAACTCTCCCTCTTTATAATAATCCTATCAACAAACCCTAAAAATTATTAGAAATCAATAAAATTCAATAATATGCTTTAATTATGTATTAGTGAATAAATAATTTAGGTTTTTTTTTAGGTTGAGCCCATATATTTTTCCAAATAAAAATTAATTATTTTCAAAACAGACATATAACTAATATCTCTCTTTGTTTGCTTGAATTTTAGGTAGAAAGCATGAAGTCTCAATCTTTTTAGTCATTGATGCTTGTCAACTATTTATTAAAATGTCTGAACCAAAAACCTACTAGACCATGGAGTGTGTTTCGTGGCTATGTTTTGTAATTTTTAATTTGATGGATTGTTTTAGCAACTTATTTATGTGTTAATTGTTTTTTTATATAAAAAAGTGTAGGATATCAACTTTTTCACCCCTCCTCTCCAAAAAAATTCTTACAATTTGCTTATATATTGGCTGCTTCAATCTTAACACGTCATTATTTAGAGTCCGTTTGAAAACGCGGTTGAAACCGCATTTCCTCAAATTTCAATTATTTTTTTTGCTAATTTTTTAATATTTTTAGATCATCTTGATATACTGATCTCAAAAATAATTTTTAAAAAATAAAAAAAATATTATTTTAATACATTTCTAAACGAAAAGTATTTTAAATCACAACCGCTATCACAATCTCATACAAGCGTTTCCGTTTCTGTTTCCATTGATTACGAAAATGGCCTCGCTCTACTGTCTAGAGGCTTTTCCTACCAAAGCATGATTAAGACTCTGTTTATTTATTTATTTCTGTCTTCAGAGTAAGGATGCATTTTGTCTTTGGATTTCAAACAACCAACGGGCTAGCTTGGCTAAAACTGGGATTCGAATTGTACAGTACATCTTTTTTTTTTTTTTTTTTGTCTCTCTTCAATCTTGATAGACATAAGTGTGATCGCTGGGGTCAATTAACAGGTAACAAAGAAGACTAAAAAAAAATAAAAATGCGGACTAGGAAACCTAAGAAAAGAAATTCATGTCAATTAAACAGTCAAGAAATATCAGCCGCAGACGAATTAGGAATTAGAATTATGAATTGGAGTTTATAATTTTTTTTAATTTATTTTTAAAGAGTTATTTTGATTTTATAGTTCAAATAGTAAACTTAACAAACTCAATATAATTTTTAAAAGATATTATCTTAAAATTTTTTAATTAAATTATATTTTTAATGATTATTTAAATTATATTTAGAACAATGATGAATCTCCATATTATTTAAATTTTTTATATTAAAAAATACAAAAGAAACCTAGACATTTTCTTATATTAAAAAAACTAAAATGAATACGTGCCAATAATCTATTCTTTCCTAGATCAATTTCTTTCTCATGGTGTCATGGACAGATGTCAGCACGCTTAACACCCAATGAGCATCCATTGATTACGGCTACAGGTAGGGGGATGGACCAGCAATTTATTGGCAAATGAAATGATTAAAACATACATCTTGTTTTTTTATATATTTTTTTTAAATTCAATTATTTTTTTTTTAAATTAATTTTTTTTATATTTTTAGATTAGTTTGATATTATAATATTAAAAAACCATGAACTAGAAAGGAAGAAATGAAACAAAGGATGATGCAAGCCATTGTGTTTGGTATTGTGGTAAATTTTGTGGTTGTTGTTTGAAAAAAATTATTTTATAAAAAGCATTTTTGATTGAGGTTGGTTTGGTATTTATATATGTTTGGTTAAAACTGTGGTTGAAATTCAGGTTGAACAAAAAGTAGTTTAATGTGTTTGGTTAAGAATACTTTTAAAATTGAGGTTATAAAATAACTAAAAAAAGATATATATTAATATTAATGGTTTTTAATTTAAATATTGTAGATTTAACTACTGCTATTATATCATGAAATAAATAATATTTAATATAAAATATTTTTTATTATTCCATTAAACTAAACAAAATCAGGTAAAATATTATGAGGAACAAAATTGAGATTACGATCAAATTCTGCAAATATTATACCATAATGCGATCTCCTTTTAATTTATGTAGTGTCATTAAATAATATTAAACACTAATTTTTTAAATAAAATATAATTAAAAATAAAAAAATTAGATTTTTTGAGGTCAAACCCGGTCTAATATATTTAAGTTCGGGCCGGACCCAATTCAGCCATGAACCATGAATACAGTGGAAGGTGAACTGTGCAAGTAAATTACTTTGCACTGTTTACTTTTGTAAATTAAATAGTGCAGAGTTTAATTTACTCTGCACAAACAGTTAAATTCATCTTTATTTTAAACACAAAATATACTAAGTCTCATAAATAATAAACAACGATTTTATAATTTAACAAACATATATTTTCTGTGATTTGTTTCAAAATAAGAAGCAATCACATAAATAAACACCTAAAGAGTGGCGTAGATTTGTGCAGAAACCCACCCTTCGATGCACCATAATTAACAAGTGATCATCAATCAAGCACATCATTGAAGTTAAATAATCAAGCATGCATGCGAATGATGTTAATTTTAACTTTAAAATATATACAAATTAGCGCAGACCACTGTCATTTGCCAATCATTCTAGTCTGAAAAAACCTGTACGACTCCCTGCATCAGTTTTTTATTCAAATTATGGTATTATTTGTTTTTATATTTTTTAAAAAAATTATTTTTTTATTTTAAATTAATATTTTTTTAATATTTCATACTTTAAAAAACAATAACAACCATATTTTAAAATAATCATACCCGGCGA
This sequence comes from Populus simonii, assembly GCA_007827005.2. NCBI lineage: Eukaryota > Viridiplantae > Streptophyta > Magnoliopsida > Malpighiales > Salicaceae > Populus > Populus simonii. The sequence goes on along the minus strand of CM017466.2, from coordinate 16,207,331 downwards.
AATCAGTTTTTTTTTAAGCCCCAGCTCATAGCTTGGTGCTTACAGCATCTAGTCACCATTCCGTGTTGCAAAACTCCTCTTTGATCTCTCCTTCCTATCCAAATACAAGATTTGACTTTTGAGTATATTCTTGGCAGGAAAAACAATCGGTGACATAGTATCAATAATTAATTATAATAAAAAAATACTAATTAACTAACGCCATTCGCTCCTCGAAATAGTAGATGTAATTCCACCTTCATTTTGTTATCTGAGAAATCTTCAAGGTCGTAATATTCTTGCATTGAGTTGCGTATTCTTTCAAGCAATTGTGGTTTCGATCATGTGAGTGTTATGAGGGTTTTTCTTCTTTTTTTTATCATCCTTTTGTTCTACGAGATAGACTCACATTTAAAATCAATATATACACCAACATAGTTACGTGATTGTTTGCATTTTAATTACCAACTTGACAATAGATTATGTATGATAGCTTACTAATGTTAACAAGCAAGAGTATCATATTTGATTTTTTAAAAACTAATCTATCAATAATTGATATAAAAAAAAAACTAGCTTGGCTTCATGTCAACCCTGAATAAGTCTCTTTTTTTTTTTAATTTAATCTTATATATATATATCCATTAAGTTGATGCTAGTCATTGAATTTCTCGAATAATGCTATCCTTTATTTTATTAATTAACAAAAACTAAAACATGTAGGTTAAATACCGCAACTTTTTTATTGTTTATCATCTCACAATTCACATTGTGAATTGTAATAATAATTTTTTTTCAAATTTTTTAATTTGGGCAAACTTTTTTCTTGCATGTTTGGGCCATTTTGAGCTCAAATTAGCATCCAATTGCATGTTTATTTGGAGGGAGAGTTGAATTGAAAGTTAGGAGACTAAAGTGAAAAACATTGTTAAAATAGGTGGTAAATTTGAAATTTGTTTGAAAAATACATTTTAGTCCCCCATCTTTCTTATCTATTAAGTGACCAAACCCTTTAATTTTTTAAAAATTCATTTTGGTACCAAACTTTATTTTCATCATTTTTCAGTCATTTTTGGGTGGAGAAGAGAAAGGCTCGCTGGATTCCGACCTAGAGGGAGAAAGTTGTCGTTGCGACAATTCCAACCACTAAAACAGTTGATTTTTGTGTCAAATGGTTCCATATGATAATGGAAGTTCATATTTGGTTTCTTTTTTTTTAATCTTTAAAGTGCATGGAAAAACAGATCTGAGTTTGAGAAGATTTTTTATTTCGGGTTGATTTTAGGTTTTGTGATGATTTTTTTGTGTTTTTTGAGGTCATTTACTGGTTTGACAAGGTTCCTAGGGTTTTTTTTTTATATGTGTTTTAGATATTAAAAAAAGGTTTTTAGAGGGGAAAATAGCAGCCTCATTTTTTCAGCCGCTACAGGCTGAAATCCAGAGAGTACTAGACAACTCGTCATTAATTTTTTTCAAAATGAATTTGGACGGATAACATATTGTCCGTCCTATTAGCTAAAAAAAAGAATAAATTATACATGCATGAATGGGCCTGGCCTTGTAGGCTCGCACGTAAGCCTTTCTTCATGGCCATGTGTTATGCCTGACTTACAAGACTCGGTAGTGCCTGACCTTATTATTTTTTTAAAAAATGTTCTTTTTTTAATTAAAACCTTTTTTATATGTTTTTTTAAATAAAATTTAAGTTTGTATTTTACTTCTCTATGATTTTTTCCCTTCTTATTTAGCTTTTTTGGAATAACAATTATTTTTTAATTATATTGGATGTGCTTGATTTTTAAGGAGGTTAGCATAATTTATTTTTGAAAAAATTATATAGATTAAATTGGTTTTTAAAAATTAAAAATATTTATTTTTTAATATTTTTAATATGTGCAGCCTTGTATAATATTTTTTTTCTTTTATTTTAGTCAATAAATTTTATGTGTATCGATTTCTATTACAAATTGATTTTAATAAAAAAAAATTTATTAAATACAACCAGATAAATGATCTGTGTTGCGATATAAAATATCTTGATCTACATTCGTGTCTTGGTTTTTTCAATTTTGTTTTTATTTATTGTTAATGACTTTTTTTTTTCATTTCTTTACACAATGTTTCTTGATTTATTTAATTAAATGTTTGCATAAGTTTTTCGACTTACATTTAGGAATATTTTTATGTAAGAAAACACGTTGAGATATTTTTTGTGTTCAATTTTTTATTTATCATGTATTGGTGTTTTCAATTTGATCTTCTTTTGATTTTTGATTTTTTTCCCTTGACCCTTTTATAATTTTTTTTATTTCACCCTTCAATCCAAGTTTATAGTGTATTGTATTTGTTTATTTTGGTTCTCATTCTTTTGATTTTCTTTTCTTTTGTTGATGTTTTTATTCTTTTCAATTCAACTCTCAAATTGAAAATTTGTTTTTGCCATTTAATTTATTTTGATTTTGATTTTAACCCTCATTATTTTGATTTTAATTTTTGATCTTTTTGTATAATTGTTTTCTTTTGATTTCATCCTTCAATGTTTTATTTCTTAGGGATTGAGCTTCATAATTTTTTCATGTATGATGCTTCCAGTCTTATAACCCGGATTATAGTTTTGAAAAGTTAACAGGGGTTGATATCTTTTTTTTGTCTTATTTTTTTTCAATATCATTATTCAACATTGTTTTTTTCTTAAGTGATTTTTTATTCCTTTTGCTGATGTTTTTATTCTTTTCAATTTAACTCTCAATTGAAGATTTATTGTTTCCATTTAATTTATTTTTTATTTAGATTTTAACCCTCATTCTTTTTGTTGCTGCCCAATTTTTAATAAATTTTTGAAAAAAGATCAAAAATATATTTTTGATGTATTTGCGTCGTTTGCGGTGTCTTTTCCAAGTAATTTAAAATAAAAAAAATGCATTTAATTTTTAGTGATCTAATTGTAATTGTGGAAGGGAGAAAAAATACATTTAATTTTTTGTGATCTAATTGTAATTGTGGAAGGGAGAAAAAAAAATACATTTAATTTTTAGTGATCTAATTGTAATTATGGAAGGGAGAGGACCAATTTGAAAATTAAAAACCCTCTCACCAAGCAACCCATCTTTTTTAATCAAATGGTCTACAATCAATTCTCTTAATCCAAAGGTCCATTTTTCTTTGTTTTGTCTTCAAGATAGCAATGAATGGTTGTGATTTATTCTTGAAATCCAATGGTTGATCTTTATTTGCTTTGCCTTTAAGCCAAAAATTTTTTTCACTTATAAATAGGTGGTTACACACACACTTAAAGGGGGACGATTTGAGAGGCAGAATTTATGGGAGAAATTAGGGGGAAGACTAAAAAAATAGGAAAAAGAAGAAAAGATTCTCACATTCTCTCCCCATACCCACACAACACAAAAAAAAACCCTAAACCCATTATATCCAGACTCAGTCGCCACAAAAAAAAAAAAAGTGAACCAGACCATCCGTGTGGCCCCCCATCTCCCTTATCTCCATCGAACCAACTTGAACTCCCCATTGCCATCAACCACGACCAACATTCCAACTACCAACCTCTTTAGCCTTTACTCTTCCCGGACCAGACCCACCATTGAATCTCCAGTCAAACCACAGCAACCACCATCAACGATACCCACAGTCTTCATCACAGCTCCTCCAAACTACGCTTTCAAAGGCAAAACAGCCGACGACCACACATTCAAGACCAAAACACTCAGTCATAACCACCACATACCCAACACCAGCCTCCCTCATTTCATTCTCTCCCCACCACGCCAAACCACCACCAACGTCATCCATCACCTCAACATACCGAACAACCATCATGTACAACAAGACCATTACTCCCAAAAAATAGCAAATGGCAGCAGCGAACAGAAGAGAAGCCAAAGAAAACAAAAAACAATCATGAATGTTCCCGAGCCCTTATCTTTTGTTTCAGGAATGTGAAGTTACACCACCAATACAGACATGAAGAGGGAGAAGTGGGCTACCCGATCCATGGGATCACTCGCCGTTAAAGTTGCAGGAGGGTCCTTTAAACATGTCATTGTTCATGACTGCACATCACTCCTACTCGTTAACACTACCACCACCAGTTCCAGCATATTCCAACCACCCCATTGAATGGCAACCAAAAAATCAAGAAGAAGTTTGAAACATAAAGCTTAAACATATCTAAAAAAGAAAACAAATCAAATTTCTTATGTTGATTTACTGTTTTATAGGTAATAATGGCTCTCACCATCGACACAGAAAGAAAAGGGAGAAGCAATCACTCTCGATCCATTGGTTTTGTTGTCTTCACCGGCGATGGCGCATGGACTCACGCACCACCTCTGTTCCTGTACCTCAAAAGCTTCCCAACATTGTTCTTGAATTCCCAACAATTTCTCCACTTTGTGAATTTTTATAAATATTTAATTTAATGTGTTGTTTGGATTATTTTGAATTTTGATGATTTGTAAACTGATAATTGTGGGTGTGTGTATGAGTAAAATATAGTAAAAAAAAAGTGTGTGTGTGTGTGTGTTTATTTATTTTTTATTGTTGTTTTTTTTTACTTTGTGTTAAATAAATGACAAAAAAAGGGGAAAGATAAAGAGAAAAAAAAAGCTTAATTAATTAAATGTTTTTAATTGCATACAGTGTGTATTTTGGAATTTAATAATCAATTTATTGAATCCATAAGAATTTGGCTAGTATTTCAATAATCACCAATCCTTTAATTTATGAGAATTAAGAGTTAATATTCTAGTATAGAATGCTGGACATACAAGTGAGGCTGATATTTGAATATTAGGAGTTGACTCGAAAATTCTTAGAGTTATTCTAAATAGTTACCAATTTTAATTTGGAGTATTTTTCATTGTAATATACAAATTACAAAAAACCTTTTTTCATAAGAATTTATTTGGATACATGAGCTCATAATGAATTCTAAACACCAGATTTATTAACATGAATAAATCTCAATCCTAAGCCATGGACAAACTATTGATTAGGAACCCATCAAAACCTTTAAACCACAGTCAAAACCACACAAAGCAGTTTACCTTAGGTAGAGTGCACTAGGGGTACTAATACCTTCCTTATCCACAACCAGTCATTTACCCTTTGAATCTCTGATAAAACCAGTATACTCGGGTTTCCTTGCAACCCTGAATCAAACAACCTAGGTGGTGACTCCAACAACCCCCCGATGTCGCGCGTCCACGGGTAACACTTTTAATTGCTATTTTTTATTTTGGATTTTTTTATATAATTTTTTTTTGATTTCATCCTTCAACGTTTTATTTCATAGGAATTGAGTTTCATGATTTTTTCATGTATGGTGCTTTCAGTCTTATGACCCGAGTCATTAGTTTAAAAAGTTAACTGGGATTGATATTTTTTTTGTCTTATTTTCTTTTCCAACATCATAATTTGATATATTTTTTCAGGTGGTTTTTTTATGGTATCATACTTCTATAAAGTTATCCCAATCTCATGTGTCGGTCATAATTTTTGCGTGTGAATCCATCTTTGCCCAGGGCAATATTTTTTTAATTTTTTTTGTTGCCTCATTTTCCTATCATATTATCAAATTAATCAAGATTTAACTCAATTATCAAATTTCTCTTACTTATTTAAAAACATAATAGTCTTTTAAACTTTCTTTTTTCAAGTTAAAAAAAATTAGTTCGGCTCATAGCATCACATGAGTCACCAGTTTAGTATCTCACTAAGCAATTAACTATAAGATTCAGAGCATGTTTCTGCACCACCTTGAACCTTTTCTTGTTACTTTTATTTAAGAGAATAAGTTATATAGGATAAATTGGAAAAATTATTACAATTTAATTTACTTTCAACTTTGCTGAAAGTAGATTGTGAGCACTTGAAAAACCTTGACATTATTAATTAATTAACTATAAACTAAAATAGGAGGGTTCTCATAAAATACTATTTATTGAAATAATATTTTTTTAAAAAAATTTTCTATTAATTTTTTTTTTAATTTTATCTTTTAATATTTTTTTTATTGTGTTATCACACTTTCATTACACAAATTACGGATTTGACGGGTTAACACCCAACTAAATCATTTTTTTTCCTTTTCTTAATTAACTTTTTTTTTCAGTTTCATTCTTTAATATTGAGTTGATTAAGGTTTTACTGAACCCCTCCTCACAAAGAATTATTTATTGAAATAGTGCTTTGCTTCTTTTTTTCTTCTCTGATATTTTTTTCAATCAATGTCTTTTTTTAAAAAATTATCCTTCAATATTATATTTATTTTTTATTGAGTTATCACATTCTCTTGAAACGGGTCACGGGTTTGATGGATTAACCCAATTGACTTAGATTTTTTTTCTTTTTCTTAATTAACTTTTTTTCCCCAATATCATCCTTTAGTATTAGGCTGATTGAGAATTAGACTCCATAATTTATTTTGTTTACTTTATATTATGTTATTCCGGCCTCATAAGCCAAGAATCAACTATAAACTAAAAGAGAAGGGGGTTTTATTATATCCCTCCTTATAAAGCACTATTCATTGGAATAGTGCATTGCTTTTTTTTCTTCTTATTTGATTTTGTTTTCAATTAATATTTTTTTTAATTTCATCCTTAAATATTAGATTTGTTTTTCACTGAGTTATCACACTCTTATGACATATATTGTGAGTTTAACGGGTTAACCCTACTAACTTTTTTTTTTTAATTTCATCTCTTAATATTGAGTTGATTGGGGTTTTACTGAACCCCTCATCACAAAGCATTATTCGTTGGAATAGTGCTTTGCTTTTTTTTTTCCTTCTCTGATTTTTTTTTCAATCAAAGTTCAACTCTTACTAGTTGAATAGATGTCATCCAGGCTCAAATGGAAAATGATGTCATATAACATTTTCATTAGCACTCGAAATTATTATCTCCTGCTTATTCCTATAATGAAAATGGTGCTAGCTGCAATATGATAAATGATGAATTGTGCTCTTAATAATTTTCATATCCTAGTATATCAAATGGAGCATAGTATAATACTCTTAATGAAATATTACCTATATGAGTGAGAAATATGATCATTTCTTTGAGAATTTCAAAAATATTGAATTCTCTAAATGAACACAACCGTGAGTGCAAAATAAAACTCCAGTGAACAGTTGTGTAAATACTATTTTGTTGATTTACACAAAAAACTAAATAATTCAGGACATCCCGATTATTATTTAACAAGTAAATCTGATAGTATTTTACTAAGAAAAGTTCAAAACCAAAAGCTATCTATATTGATGTAGTGATCTATCAAATCAGAATCTCTCCATGAATTTTTTGAGTCTTTATACTAGTCAAACATTTTTTATTCATGTGGAGGATTATTGGAATTGGTTTATAAAACATATAATGGGCATTTTAAGATCAAATTACATATGAGGTCCACTCATATTTGAGGTTAAAACCATGTTGGATTTTGTAATCCAACATGAATAATTTAACATGAAATATTACACATGTTTTAAAAATCAATTAAAAATGAATGAGAAATTGTTAATAGCTTTATGGATTAGATAATAGACTTGTGGGCTCATGAGTTTGGGCTTGAGTTTAGTTAACGAAACATATTTGTTATTATGTTCCTATTTGATCAATAATTTTTTTTAGTACATGAACCAATATATTAATTATGTGATAAAAATTAATGTTATTATGAGTAATTTATAAACTATGAATATTCATCATAATTAATAAACATTCATGAATTATGAGAATCAGTATTTTGGTTTTCAGGTTCTATAAATATGTGTTTTGGATGGGTGGAAAATCATATGAAATTTCGCTTCGCTTTTGTTGCGGAGCTCGCTGCTTTTCATTTTGTTAGGAGTAGGTGCTTGCCATTAGTTGTTTTTGTGTAGCTATATCAAGTGTAATTCATTTAAGTTTGTTGATCTTATTTAAGAGTATACCTAAACAAGGTACTGGTGTTAGAATTCCAAGAGGTTTATTGAGAAAAGTCCTTTTACAGCAAATGAGAAACAATAAGGTTTTAAGGATAAATAATTGATATCTGACAACAACAAAATTTTTAGCCTGATCAAATTCCAAGAGCTTAAAAAAAGCAATTGATTCACATGCTTTGACTTTAAATATTACTCCAATATATGCTATAATATGCATACTGAAAGTTAATTTTAGTTTCTTATGTATGATTAATATTTGTTTTTATATGCATCCTCCTTTTATATTATGATTTCAAGTTTACACGGAAATTATGATATTGCATTACTATAAAGTAAGTTTTTTAAACAACAATATTTAGTAGTATTATATTAATTAAAAAAACCTATACACACTGATGTATTAAATTAAAATATTTTTTATATATTACATATTGATTGAAATTTTTTCCAAAATACAAAGTTTTTCCACAAAGAAACCAGGTGTAACTAGAATTCTAACTCCAGTCAAAGTGATAACAATTATTTCTTGTGAGATAACTATCTAGATGGTGGCCCAGTGGTAAGAGCTTGGGACCAAAAGGTTTGCTCTCTCTGTGGTCTTAGGTTCGAGCCCTGTGGTTGCTCATATAATGGTCACTGGAGGCTTACATGTCGTTAACTTCAGGGCCCGTGGGATTAGTTGAGGTACGCGCAAGCTGGCCTGGACACCCACGTTAAACTAAAAAAATTATTTCATGTCAGATAAATTAAAGATCGGCACGTGGTGTTGTCAACTCCTAAACTTATAGTTTTAAAACCCGGACCGGCCCGGCGGGTCGACCCGGGACCCGGCCAACCCGGGCCTGGGACCGGTCCGGGTTGAGGCAAAAACCCGCTCGGGAATTGGCCCGGGGAAACCCGGTCGACCCGGGCAAACCCGGGTGAGACCCGGTCAATTTTTTTTATATTTTCATTGTCATTAAACGACGTTGTTTTTTGCCATCTCAAATGCCAAAACGCTGAAGACTGAAGACAGAAGACAAAAGAAGAACGAAGCAATAAACCTAATTAATGTTACTCTTTGTCTTTGAAACTCAACCACTGTTACTGGTCTGTCACCTTCTAGATTCACCACCGTAACCATTTCTTACACACACACACACACACACACACACACACACACACATATAGATATATATATATATATATATATAGATATATATATATATATATATATATATATATATATATATATATATATATATATATATATAAAATGACAATAGGCCTTTCGTTTGCTGTTCCTTATGATCCACAATCCATGTTTGTTATTATTATTACAATTATTATTAAGAATTGAAAGCGGGGGAAAGAGAAAGAAAGACTTACCTAGAGCTGCTACTTAAAGACGAAGGCGATGGTGATGGAGGGCTGGCTAACCAATGTTACTTTCTTCCCCTCTACTTCTGTTTTTCGTTCATTTCACCTCTGTTCTTGCTTTTCTCTGCTTGTCTTCTCTTTATTTATTTTTTTATTTCTCTTGTTCCCTCTGTTCTTATTCCTCTTTGTCTCTCTCTGTATTATCTGTGTTAGTTCATTTTTCGTTTGTGTTTTTTTGTATTATCTATTTGTGGTTCTCCCCTTCTTTGTGGCTTTTGTTTGTTCGTCCTGGTTTCTCTGGGTTTGTATTTGTTAGTTGGATCAACAACCTACGGTGAGGGGAAGTTGAAGTTCTCTTTTGCTGGAGGAAGGTCACAAGTCTCTGTTTTTTTTTTTGAGTTAACCCGGGTTAACCCATCTGACCCGTGACCCGATCACTTGACCGGATCGGGTTTCAAAACTATGCCTAAACTTCTTAGGGGATCTAATGGCAATTAACGTAATTACTGAGACACATGATGGCAACTATGGAGTTGAACAACTCACGCGGTGCTATAAATAGAGACGGTGTTTTCTCTTCTACAGCATCGCGCACTCTTCATTTACCTCTCCTCCTGGAACGTTCATCCACGTACTAACACACAGATCTCCATAGTTTGTGTGTTGTGGTATTTTTTTTCTTTCTGATTCTTGAATTTTCTCGAGAAACAAACAGAACCAAGGTGTGTTTTATCTTTTTTCCTTTCTGAATCTCGATTTTTCTGGAGAAACAAAATAGACCCAAATGAAGAGCTGAGGACAGAACTGCACTTACTGTATACCACAAGTATTCTTGCATATAAAGCTGAATATTCAGGTGATTCTCGATCCGTCTCTTTTCTCGATGATAAAAAAGTCAAAATCCTTGAGTGTCTCTTTTTATTCTTTCTTATTTTCAACAATAATTTAAAGTTTTTTGCATTTTTTTCTGTGTGCAAATTCTCTCTGAGCTTTTGAGTTAATTTGTTTCTCTCTGTGAAAAACTAAAAAAATCAGAAGAGAGAGGATTTGCCATTGTTTCTCTACGTTTGTGTTATGATACGCACGTATACACAAATGATTTTATTTTTTATTTTTTTTCTAAGTTGCAATTTTAAATTATCCATAATCTAATATTTGTGGTTTACAATCAAACCGGTTTACCCTCCCTCTTTCACTGTCGTCCCGGTTAAAGAGTTCTAGAACATCCGATACCAGACCTTATTCTGTGTTCCACCTCCGTTTTGTTATTTTTTTTTTTTTTTTTAGGCAGTTTAGTTCCACAAGAGGATAGTTGTACTTCATTATTAGACTTTGAACCTCAAGAGCCCGTAGGCTGTGTCCAGCGTTGGAAATGAATTGAAATATTTTTTTATTTTAAAAAATTTATTTTTAATATTAGAATATTAAAATGATTTAAAACATTAATTTAAAATAAAAAATTTAAATTTATTTGAAAATGTTCTTAAGAAGCAAAAACAACTTTTTATACAATCATATCAGTTTACAATATTCAAATATTATTTCGAGTCAAGTAGTTGCCTTTTACTTTGTAAGAAAAAAAGTCAATTTCAACAATACAGAAAGTTTTTTTGGAAATGTATAACTTTTCTTTCTATACCACAAAGATCTCAGTATTCATGACTATCGAACTAATTTCAGCCATACAGTAGTTTCATTGCCGTGTTCGTAGGATTTACTTTATGTTTTTGTTTTTAGGGAACATCCCCATCCTTTGCCATAAAAAAAAAAAATAAAAAATAAAAAACCGGGTGGCGCCCGCCTGAGATTCCTTTCCTTTTTCTTTTTCTTTTTCTTTTTCTTTTTATTGACAGGTGTCCCTGTCACTTTTTAACAGTAACTCGTAATAAATTCATGTATTTTCTTACAACTTATTGTAAAAACTTGAAAATATCACCATATCAAATAATAGTTATTTAATGTAATTTACTTTTATTTTTCATTTAAGATCTTGGTTTTTATTTTTGTTAACGTAATACAACAATAAATAGAGTATAATAATATATTCAAACAATGCTTAATGTATAATTTGAAGTCTTAATAAAAGGCGATATAGCATCTCTGCTAGTTAAGGCAATCCTGAGTGGTTTCAAAAAGGATTGTGAAAATATGCACTGTATGTAATATGCTTACCATGTTTTACTTTGCTATGGACAGTCAACCGTCATTAATCATTATTAATATATACCAACACAAACCGTGTTACTAAAATCTCGTGGGGTGAGAACCCCAATTTCCTGGCGGTGAATTCAGTGTTTTATTTGGTGATATACAGATAATGGCGGCCTTGAATGCCACCGGAACGTTGTCATGTCCTAAACCAATGAAAGCTACATCTAATGGTGTGTTTCAAGGAGATAATCCTCTTGACTATGCATTGCCTCTTGCTATCCTCCAAATATGTCTTGTTGTCTTGCTCACTCGTATTCTAGCTTTTCTTCTAAGGCCTTTACGCCAGCCGCGTGTAATCGCCGAGATTGTTGTAAGTTGCTATCTCCTTTTTAATATAGACTCTTTTTCAATGTTTCCATTTTAGGTGGCTGCAAATTTGATCTTGACCAAGTCTAACTCAATAATGTTGCATATTTTATTGGCTCGATGACTTTTTTGCATCAACAGAGATTCCAAGGGTTGTTTTTGTAGCTGAAGCTGTTTCAAAGTGTTTTTTAATATGAATTTTAGATCGTTTTCAATGGTTTTGATATACCGATATCATAAATTAAAAAAAAATATTTGAAAAAAAGCATACGCGACTCGGATATTTTTCTTGCGAAATTAGATAAATACATACACAACTTGTATGATTCATTAACGGATAAATATAAAATTCTTTTGTCTTCGAGTCATGTTCTTATTATTTTTTTAATGGCTAGAGGTATCCTCAACCAGCTTTCACAAATCATATTCCTGTTAATTTAAGAATATAGAAAAAAAAGATTGACTGGGTGTTCTTTTTTCATGGTGTTTGATGGTATATTCTTTGGAATAATTGGCTAAATATATAAAATTCCCAAGTGGGGAATAATAATTTGTGCATAGGTTTCCTAGTTGAGGATTTTCGCATGGTTAATATAACATATATTGTGGTGTATCATGATTTGATTTCTGTTTACTGTAGTAGTTGGTAAAGCTTATGGATCCAGCTCCAGCTGTTTTAGTTATTTTAAAACATGTGTAAGGCGAAGAATTTTCATCCTGGTCTCTACTTGATAAGACAATTGATTTAATTTAAGAATTTCATAACCTGAAAAGAGAGAAAAAATTGGACATTAAAGTTATTTTGAAAATAAAATTTTCCATAATTGTTGTTAAGAAAACTAGAATCTACATGCAACCACGTAGTGATCCTTGTGACAATTGATTTCAAGCTTGAGCGTGTAAAGTTAATGTTAAAGTCTGTGTGACAGGGAAGGACTAAGAGAAAATTCAATTTGTGATGAACTTCTTAAAAATGGCCGCTTTTTATATCTATTACATAAAGGATCTGATAGACAACAACCTGTAGCAGAGTTTGACATTTGCCTCAGCAGTTAATTATGAAATGGAGTCTTTCTGAATGCATGTATAGTAATTTTTGTTGCCTCTTGTTGATTGATGCATTAGATCGGTAGATGTTAAAACTATCTAGTGCGTGGTTTCAGAAACTCTTCGCATCATCTTCTGGTTCCCTGAGCAATCCACTAGTAGCAGAAGTATTAGCTGTCTTAATGAAATGAACGTGTATTTAGCCAAGAACCATAATTTTTCTAGCCTAACCTTGTTAAATCAATTGAAAAGCTGAATCAATTGGATTAATAGATGTCTGGAGATTTCACTTCCACAGCTTAAATTGGAAAATAGTAGCTTTATATGATTCATCATCACTTTCTAGAACAGGTTCAGGCGTCCTATTTTCGTATTGTTTTGCTAAATTTTTTGGATGGTTGTTACTGCAAGGGATGCAGCAAAAGAAATTCCCAATGAGACTATTAACGGTTATTTTTCGTATTGTATCTGTACTCTCATGCATTAAAAGTCTAATCATAGTTAATGTACATAAAAAAGTAAGATTTGTAATTGAAATTGAAATTTTTTGAAAGGGAGGGATACTACTCGGTCCATCAGCTCTGGGTCGAAACAAGCATTATCTGGATAAAGTTTTCCCAGCTAAAAGCCTCCCGGTGTTGGATACTTTAGCAAATCTTGGTCTGCTTTTCTTCCTGTTCTTGATAGGCCTTGAGTTGGACCTAAAGTCCCTTCGTCGGACAGGAAAAAAAGCTTTATGCATTGCTGCTGCGGGGATTGGCTTACCCTTTTTATTAGGAATTGGAACATCATTTGCCCTCCGTGGAACTATCAGCAAAGGAGTAGATAAAGCTCCATTCCTTGTCTTCATGGGGGTGGCCCTTTCTATCACTGCTTTCCCTGTCTTGGCTCGTATTTTGGCCGAACTTAAGCTTTTAACAACTGATGTTGGTCGAATGGCAATGTCAGCAGCAGCAGTCAATGATGTGGCTGCATGGATACTTCTTGCTCTTGCTATTGCCCTGTCTGGAACTGGCCATTCTCCCCTTGTATCTTTATGGGTATTTTTGTGTGGGTCAGGATTTGTTCTTTGTTGCGTATTCATTATCCCTCCTATCTTTAAATGGATGGCAAATCGCTGCCCTGAAGGTGAGCCAGTGGATGAAATATATGTATGTGCTACTTTAACTGCTGTTTTAGCTGCTGGATTTGTCACCGATTCAATTGGAATACATGCTCTCTTTGGTGCATTTGTTGTTGGAGTTCTTATCCCAAAAGAAGGAGCATTTGCTGGTGCTCTTGTTGAAAAAGTTGAAGATATTGTATCTGGTCTCTTTCTCCCATTGTACTTTGTCTCAAGCGGATTAAAGACCAATGTAGCCACAATTCAAGGGCTTCAGTCCTGGGGTTTCCTGGTTTTGGTCATAACTACAGCCTGTTTTGGGAAAATTGTTGGCACTGTAGGTGTCTCTCTTCTTTGCGGAATGCCTTTTCAGGAAGCTGTAGCTATGGGGTTCCTAATGAACACTAAAGGCCTGGTGGAGTTAATTGTCCTGAACATTGGTAAAGATAGGAAGGTAAAGTCGAATTTGTTCTTAACTAATTTTAATCCTAAAGCCTGTTTTAATATGTTTGTACTCGGTATTCTTCCGTTCAAGACTGTAATCATTTGGTTGATTGGTACTGCAGGTTTTGAACGATGAAACATTTTCCATCATGGTTCTGATGGCCATTTTCACAACTTTTATCACAACACCTTTAGTTATGGCAGTATACAAGCCGGCTAAACGAGCGAGTAGGGCTGACTACAAAATCAGGAAAATTGAGAGAAATGACCCCAATACTCAGCTCAGGATTTTGGCCTGTTTCCATTCAACAAGGGACGTTCCCACAATGATTAATCTCATTGAGGCTTCGCGTGGGACTGACAGGAGGGAAGGACTATGTGTCTATGCCATGCACCTCATGGAGCTCACTGAGAGGTCATCCACAATACTTATGGTACACAAGGTGAGAAAGAATGGGCTACCGTTTTGGAATAAGTTTCAGCAGTCTGGTAATAATCAAGTAGTTGTTGCTTTTGAGGCTTTCCGGCAGCTGAGCCGTGTGTCTATAAAGCCAACAACTGCAATCTCACAAATGTATGACATGCATGAAGACATATGTGAGAGTGCTGAACGGAAAAGGGCAGCGGCTATAATCCTCCCATTCCACAAGCACCAGAGGCTGGATGGGACGTTTGAGACAACTCGGACTGATTTTCGTTGGGTTAATATGAGGGTTCTTGAGAATGCGCGGTGCTCAGTTGGTATCTTGGTGGATCGTGGGCTTGGTGGAGGCACACATGTCCCTGCAAGCAATGTCTCCTATTCTGTAACTGTTCTATTCTTTGGGGGCTGCGATGATCGTGAAGCCCTTGCTTATGGTGCGAGAATGGCCGAGCACCCTGGTATCAGTTTATCTGTTATTCGTTTCACCGCAAGCCATGAGATTGTTGGAGAAATTGTCAGAGTTGATATAAATGACAACCACAATGTTTTGACGGAATCAACTGATGATGAATTTATAGCCGAGTTCAAGAAGAAAATTTCAAATGACAGCTCGGTCAAATATGAAGAGAGAACAGTGAACAATGCTGCGGAAACTGTGGAAGCTGCTAAGGATTTTAGTCGCTGCAATCTGTTTCTTGTTGGCCGAGTGCCTCAGGGCCCTGTAGTTGCATCTTTGAATGTAAAGGTAGAGTGTCCTGAACTGGGGCCTGTGGGACATCTTTTGATTTCTCCTGATTTCACAACTTTAGCATCAGTCTTGGTGATGCAGCAGCATGCTAGCCCAGGATTAGTAGTTGGTTCAACAAGGGTTACAGAGATGTCTGCGGAAGATTCAGAAACTTAATACAATTGAGTTGAATTGATGAAACGTGACAAAATAGAGTAAATTAATTTGCTGGATTTGCACAAACAAAAGGACTAAATTGGGGGAGTTTTTCCGAGAGTAGTGCATTTTTTAGTAAAGCTAGGACCAAGGTTCCGTCGAGACCTTCTTCTGCAAGGTTGTCAATTCCATTCCGTTCCACCTGAAATGGCCGAAACGTTCCATACCAATTCAAAAAACAGAACAAAACAGAACAAATTTCATCTCATTTTAAATCTCGGTCCGTTCCGGATTTTTCGACTAAATTCCACCCGGAACGTTCCGGTTTCATTCCACATGTTCCGCTCCGCTCTTGAAAAGCCATTGAATCAAATTGAACCTTGTTCAATTTAATTAATTAAACCATCCAATTATAAAAAACTCTTTTTCATTACTATTTTCAATAACAATGATATTAATAATAATATTGAAAATTATTATTACTATTTTCATTAACAATGACATTAATTTTTTAAAATTAGATTTATCACTAATATATATGGTTTATATTCATGTTGTTTTTTTTCCATGCTTATACTTTGTAGGAATTTGAGTAAAACAAGGGATGCTTTAGATTTCATTAGCCTTGATAACATTGACCTAACTTTATATTTAAAATATTTGTGTTAAAACATTTTACTTTCATAATATTTTGATATTTTGTTTTAGTTGAATTACTTTAAGTTAAAGATCTTTTTAATCTTGACTATTTAGAAATATTTTAAATTTTAAAATTATATTTGTTTGGCATTGTGTTTGTATTGCATAATTTATAATTAATTTATCTTGAATTTGAATTATGTTTGTTGTGTGTGTATATATATATATATATATATATATATATATATATATATATATATATATATATGAACAGTACAACCCTGAAACGGCACGCCGAAACACTCCGAAACTGAAACATTCCATTCCAATTAAAAAAACAAAACACCTACCGAAACGGAATTGACAATTGTTCTTCAGTCTATCGTTAGTTCATTATATTATTCTGAAACGCCGCCAATTAGTTAACAAACTACTTGGTTAAATCAGTGTATTCATACTAGCAAACCGCTATCCACAGAAATAGTTTTTTTATTTAATTTTAAGATAATTTTTTTTTATCTTTTAATATTATGTTATTTTAGAAATTATATTTAGTAATTTTTTATTTTATTTTGTATACTCACAATAAATGAGCTATTAAGTAGGATTTTGTTTTTGTTTTTATTTTTATTTTCTCGATTTAAACATTCAATATTGGAATTGTTAAAAATAAAATTTCATAAATTTTTTTTTTTTAAAATTATCATGTTTTCATGATTTATGTCGCGAGTTTAACAAATTTATTTAGGTTGATTTTGTTTTTTTTAATTGATTTTTTCTTAATTTCATCCTTGAGTAGGTTGAAAATTAAACTTTATAATCATTTTCAATTTGTTTCTATAGGATTATCCTGATATCATGGACTGGATCATGAGTTTAATAGGTTGACATGAGTAATTTTTTTGTTCTTTTTATTATTTTTTTCAATTTAGTTCTTTAACACTGGATTGATTAAAAATTAACCTTCATAATTTCATTTTGATTTGTTTTCTACAATGTTATTACGGTCTTATAATTCAGGTCATAAAATTAACAAGTTAATCCAAGTTAATAAATATATATCGACATTTTAATATTTTAAAAAATATCATTTAATATATCACCATATCAATATTTTAAAAAAAAGTTCAATACACATCATATTTGAGTTCATGATTATATTTTATTATTATTAGAAACCATGTTAACTTGAACATTAAAAAGATTAATCTTACCCTAATGATATATAGTCGTCTACTACTACTAGGCAGGAATTCTAATCCACTTTTGGGTCCATGTTTAATCCATTCATTAGTCTAATGAAGTAGTTTTAACTAATTGGGGTCAATGCTAGGCTGGTTCGGGCCTTTTTTCTTCGACCAGTCATTGTATGAGCAACCTTCCCAGTCCGCATGAAGGCCCACCCACTTTCGGCCCAATAATCATCTTTATTCACTGTTAGAAATATAGTAATTTCAGGCTTTTAGCTAATCTGGGCTTTTGGAAATGTGAAACCGACGTTCTAATTTATTTACCTGTTATTATCAAACTCGAGAATACAAAACAGTAAAATTATTTCTCGTAACGGTAAAATTATCTTCTTTTCTCCAGTAAAAAAAGCGAGCACAACTGAGAGCATAGACCCAACGAAAGGGTGTTTTCACGATTTTAATTGTAATTGTAATTGTAATGTTTTTCTACTTATGTTCCAATGCCTTGCCCATACAATAAATTCCGTATATCTACACACACAGTATAATTAAAATAAAAAATACAGAATCATTTAGGTGGTGGTCCAGTGATAAGAGCTTGGGACCAAGAGGTTTGCTCCTTTTGTGGTCTTAGGTTCGAGCCCTGTGGTTGCTCATATGATGGCCACTGGAGGCTTACATGGTCGTTAACTTCAGGGCCTGTGGGATTAGTCGAGGTGCGCGCAAGCTGGTCCAGACACCCACGTTAAACTAAAAAAAAAAAATACAAACGTAATTATTTCGAATGTTTAGATGAGAAATTATCAATTTCGGATGATTATTTGAATTATTCGAATGTTTTTTCCTTTTATCTACCCAAAGATATATATATATATATTCTTGTTTTACTTGAATTTTATTTTACACCACCAATCAATTCGCATAACTCGAACTTTAAATTTCGCTAATTGTTTCTCGAAAACTTCAATTACATAATAATCATTAGGCTCCATCCAAGAAAAAACGTTAACTATATCTATATAGGCATTGATGTAAATAATCTCATAAAATTATAGTTATTAATGACAGGGCAATTTGATTATCTGCAACCCACATAGTGATTTCTCTCTCAATCTTCCATGCTGTAAAAAACTTTTCTATACAAAATTTTTGAGGCTTTACCGAATTTCATTCCCATAATTCCCTGTCTTTCTCTCTTGATCTTTTGTTCTAATGAGAGAAGAATACAGCAATTACCTTTTTTTGTTAATATTGAAAAAAGCAATGTTATATAATCTCACACTCTCCTTTAAACTTCAAAAGTGAAATCACACTTGTCTTTCAATTTCTGAAAGTTCCCAGTCTTGCTCTCTTGTGACTTCAATGATGGAAAGTTGGCAGCCATGAAACCAAGGCTGTTTGATATTGTTTTGAATACTGCTTCGATTAAACATCAGTTTTGCCTTTATAAATTGTTCATACCGCTTGTTGATAATATTAACGGTTTCCTTTTACTAGAAAAAAATGTTTGAGATGGTCAGAGAAATTGAAGGGAAAAAGGAGGACGGAGTGTTTTAGGGCTTGGGTTAAAAAATTTAAGAATTTACAGTATATTTATTTTTTATTATAGTGATGATATCATAATTGAAGCTCCAAGATGTTTCGTGGTCTTTGTTTTTTTTTCTCTTTTCTTTTTTTATCATAATTGTTTACAGTTTACTTGTCTTTGAAGAAAGAATACAGCTCATTCTGATTGGTATTATTAGATTTGTTTCATCAAGTTTTGCTGATGAAATAATTAAAACTTTGTGTGCTTGTAGAGTCTCGTTCTTTCTTTTTTATCTTTTTCACTCCCTCTCTTATTGTAATTTGTGCAAGCAATTTTTTGAAATGTATTATCTGTGTTATTTCGTCAATTTTTTAAACTGTGTTATCCTGTTAATTTATTTAAACAGTGCTAATTCTTGAAAAACATAATCAAAATTTAACTTTTAATGCCACCTCGTACACGTTTTTTCTAATCTAAGCACTACTCTACTCTCTCTGTAACTCTCCCAGAATCGCAAGTAGGCAAAAAGATCAAGATTTTGCAGCAGGCCACTGAAAGGACAGACCCTTTTCTAATTCTTGCCAGAATTTCAACTCCTTTGATCTTCTACGGGTAATCTTGCCTACCTTCCAATGCCTTCTTCTACTTTGATAACAAAAAATTAATAGAGAAATTAATGATGTGCATTTTTTTTGGCAGGGAGTGAAGGAAAGATTATATTTTTTGAGTGTTTTGGTAGAGTGATATGGTTTCAGTGAATGCTACATCAGGGCATACATGCCTATCTCTGAAGCCTACATCAAATGGGGTATTTCAGGGAGAAAATCCTCTTGATTTTGCACTCCCCTTGGCCATTTTACAGATATGTTTGGTGATTGTGGTAACAAGGGGTCTTGCTTTTCTGTTAAGACCATTGAGACAGCCAAGGGTGATTGCAGAGATTGTTGTATGTACCTTTCTCCTCCTCTTTTTATAATTGATTGAAATCTGATATGCTTTAATTTGCTTTTGCTTTTGTTTATCTGCTCTTTTGTTTGTGTATGTGAAGTGTTTTTTATTCTTTTTTTTTTTATTTTTTTATCTTGGATGTTAGTTTCCTTTTATTTTTTTTATGTTACTTTCCTTTTTTAGAATTAATAAAATTGGGGAGAAAGATGATGCTTTATTGAAAATGACTGATTCTCTATGATTTTATCTTTTCCATACAAAAGTATCAGGTTGCTCTTTATTTTTGGCTCTGCTGTTTGATTCTCTCAGGTGGGTTTAAATTAATGGTCAAGTATAAAACTTTTTTCTTTCTTTTATTACTATGGAGTCAAAAGACAACAACTGGATATGTTAATATGGCGTCAAAAGATGATGAAGTTTGTGGATCTACATCCACCTTTTGATTTTGTTTTTGGCATTTTGATTATTCTGATTTTGCTTTTGGATGTGTTTGGATCAAGCCTAAGTTTGATAATTGCGGTTCTGCATTTTCTTGTGCAGAACAAATTCATCAGGTTGCTCGAAAAACATATATATTTTAATCTTATGTTAGGCAGGTGAAAATGTTCATAGATAGAAGTTTTCAAGAGGCATAATGCAATCATTGCGTATAGTTCATCAATCTAGCAACTAAAAATACTGTTGCAAGTAGAAGCTTTGCTAAGGTTAACCTTGAGAACTTTAACTTGTGTCAGGGAGGAGTTTTACTTGGGCCATCTGCATTGGGTCGAAGCAAGGGATATTTGCAGGCAGTATTCCCAACCAAGAGTCTTACAGTGTTAGATATTCTTGCAAACATTGGCCTCATTTTCTTTTTGTTTCTTGCTGGACTAGAGCTAGATCCTAAATCTCTTGGTCGAACTGGAAAAAAGGCACTAGCTATTGCCATGGTAGGAATTGGACTCCCTTTTGCAATGGGAATTGGCACATCGTTCATTCTCCGTTTAACCATGTAAATGGTACTGCATTTCTTGTATTCATGGGGGTAGCACTTTCTATAACAGCTTTCCCTGTCTTGGCACGTATTCTGGCGGAGCTGAAGCTCTTAACAACCAATGTTGGAAGAATGGCAATGTCAGCTGCAGCAGTAAATGATGTAGCTGCATGGATTCTCCTTGCTCTTGCTATTTCCCTGTCTGGATCTAATACTTCTCCCATTATTTCATTTTGGGTTTTCTTGTCTGGGTGTATTTTTGTCATCTGTTCAATTCTAATTGTACCCCCAATCTTCAAATGGATGACTAAGCGGTGCCGTGAAGGTGAGCCAGTTGAAGAGATGTATGTATGTGCAACATTAGCTGCTGTTCTGGCTGCTGGGTTTGTAACTGATGCTATTGGAATTCATGCCATCTTCGGTGCTTTTGTTATTGGAATTCTGGTCCCAAAGGAAGGGCCATTTGCTAGCGCTCTCGTGGAAAAAATTGAAGATCTTGTATCTGGACTCTTCCTTCCGTTGTACTTTGTCTCAAGTGGACTAAAGATCAATGTAGCAACAATTCAAGGGCTCCAATCTTGGGGCCTTCTGGTTTTGGTAATTTTCACAGCATGTTTTGGGAAGATTTTTGGCACATTTGTGGTGTCCCTTTTATGCAAAATACCTCCCCGTGAATCTCTTGTCATGGCATTCCTAATGAACACCAAAGGCCTGGTGGAACCATCGTTCTCAATATTGGTAAAGATAGAAAGGTAATTAACTATTCTTGTTATAGAAGTTAGTTCTGGCTAAAGCTGTGCACTTTTTTTGGAATGACCCAATGCAAAGGTCACTTGCTTATTCGCATTTTCAGGTTTTGAATGATGAAACATTTTCCATTATGATTTTAATGGCTCTTTTTACAACCTTCATCACCACACCTCTTGTTATGGCTGTATACAAGCCAGCAAGCAGAGCAAAAATGGCTGACTACAAGTACAGGACTGTTGAAAGTAGAAGTTCAAATACTGAACTTCGGATTTTGGCATGTTTCCATGGTTGGGGAAACATTTCGTCGATAATAAATCTTCTTGAAGTGTCACGAGGGGTTCAGAAATCTGATGGGCTTTCTGTATATGCAATGCACCTCACGGAGCTTTCTGAGAGGTCATCAGCCATATTAATGGTCCACAAGGCAAGGAAAAATGGTTTACCCTTTAGGAACCGAGGCCAGAAGTTGGGTTCTAATCTTGTTGTTGTGGCATTTGATGTGTTCCAGAAATTGAGTCGTGTTTCTGTACGGCCAATGACTGCAATCTCTTCAATGTCTGACATGCATGAGGACATTTGCACCACTGCTGAAAGGAAGAGAGCTGCAATCATCATTCTTCCACTCCATAAACACCAGATGTTAGATGGCTCACTCGAGACTACTCGAACTGACTTCCAATTGGTTAACAGAAGAGTTCTTGAGCAAGCACCATGCTCAGTTGGAATTCTAGTTGACCGTGGGCTTGGTGGAACCACTCAGGTATCTGCAAGTAACGTTTCTTATGTTATCACAGTCCTCTTCTTTGGGGGCTGTGATGATCGTGAAGCCCTTGCTTATGGAGCTCGAATGGCTGAACACCCTGGTGTCAGTTTAAAGGTTATTCACTTCCTAGTGAAACCTGAAGTTTTAGGGGAGATAGTCAGAGTTCACATGGATGATAGTTCTAACATTAAATTGGGATCATTGGATGAAGAATTCCTCTCAGAGTTTAAGCTGAAAATATCGATGAGACTGTGAAATTTGAAGTGAAATTTGTTGGAAATGCTGCAGAAACCATCAATGCAGTCCATGAGGTACGCCACTGCAATCTTTTCCTGGTGGGTCGATTACCTGAAGGTGAAGTAGCTTTAGCTTTAAGCAGTAGTAGTGACTGTCCAGAACTGGGGCCTGTAGGAGGGCTGTTGGCCTCTTCTGATTTCTCAACAACAGCATCTGTTTTGGTGGTTCAACAGTACAATAGTCAAGTATCTTTGGATTTAGCTTTGCAGGATGGTAATGAGTTTCTGGGAAGAGATTCAGAATCTAACTGATGGGTTTTTAGATTGAATCTTGGTAATGTTTAGGTAGCACATAATGAATTGTAATAATCACTGTTTGTCATATGACATCAAATTATGTTATACTCGATTTGGGATTGGTCATTAATCCATTAAACTAGTTGAAGACCTAAGGTTTGTATTCCCTATTATCTAAACAAGGGTTCGAATGGTTAGGTTAGATCTTTTTAGCCTCATGGTAATGTATTAAGAGTTGATACTTTCCAGAACTTTTCGGTGGTTCTAGTACCCTACGCTGGCTGGGAGCTGATTGAAGATTAGTCTTTTGAGGAAAGGATGAAACCCTCTGGGCTAGAAGTTGAAGTTCATTAGCACATTTTATGTAGTAGGACGGGAAGGGCAAATCCTGCAGACAAGAATCAAAAGCTACATGGGGAGAAAGTGCCCCATTTCTTCTTAAAAAGTAGAAATGATAGTTTTATGTTTGGTAATCTCTCATGTTTGCTAATTTTTATGTATAGCACACATATTTTATTGTATAAATCTTTTGTTTATAAGATTAATAAAGATTGAGAGATTTTCCTGTAAATGCTATGTGCTTTTTAATTTATAGCCAATTATAGAAATCTTCCTGCATGAGCAAAACACATAATTACAAGTAAATACAGTAAAAAAGATGAGGTAAAACTTGGTCTGGTTGGGACAATACTGTCTCGTTTGGCTGAATTCTGGGGTGAAAAACTTAACTCTTCGACAACTACCATCATTAAATGTCATTCATACGTTGGAAAAATACAGCAGATTAATTAAATGTTGAAATGAAAAGATTTTGAAATTTGACTTGCCAAATCTCCTTGTGACGAAGGTGGGTTGGAAAATGTCATTTTCGAAGCCCCCGTGTATCATTAGTGAGTTTGACACTGATCACAATCAGCAGAATCAAACCATTGGTGTAAAAGGAAAAGCCTTGTTTGTGCAACTACAAGAATATAGTTCCTTAAAAGTAGCCATGAAGGCTAATTTAAAAATATAATTGTTTCTTCGAAGCACGAAGCAACACTTCAGTAATTAATAATATTTAATTATTGCAAGCCCAGATAGGTAAAATGCTCATCAGCTTGTTCTTGCCTTTACGGCCACTATTGTTTAACCAAAATTCCTGTAGTTTTAGTTCCTTTTCTATACTTTTAGGACCACGAGTTCTTAGTGCTTTAATGGATGAATATTTAAGTTTCCATGGCTGCGCCGCTGACTCCAACCTCCCATTTTAAACAGGCAGAAGCAGCTAACCACATGAGTTGGAATCCAATTAGCTCAAGTGCAACCTAACCAGAACTTGGTGGGATAAGCTTCAAGACGGCAATTTCTTCACTTTTTCTTTTTCCTACATATTAAACCGGAAACACTTGGACTAACATAAGATCGTTATCTGGCTGTCCATTTTGAAACTTCCATTAAGTAGGACCAATCATATCAAATTTTTCACGGAGGACTTCACCAGATTAAACGAATATGTCACCGTAAAATCGACAAAATCTATTAATACGACATTATAACATGACATTTCGGCTAGTGGATTTGCTTATTAACTTAACATGAACAACAAGCCATAAAATTTGATTTGACTCTCATTTTTTGACCCTATAGGATCTAAGTTTCCCTATATAAGGACAGTTAGTATAGAGGGAACCAAAAAGTTCTAGTAGTTCTGCTCTTGTATGCTCTGCTTCTTTCCTCTTGAGATCATCTCTGGAAAGAAAATGAGAACTTCGGGCTTTATTGCTATTTTCTTCCTGATATTTCTTTCTGTATCTTCAGCCCATCCAGGCTGGAAGAAGCAGTACAAACCATGCAAGCAATTAGTCCTCTACTTCCATGACATTATTTACAATGGCCAGAATGCTGCTAATGCTACAGCAGCAATTGTGGCAGCACCAGAAGGTGCTAACCTAACCATCTTAGCAGGGCAGTTCCATTTTGGCAACATTGCAGTTTTTGATGATCCCATCACTCTTGATAACAATCTTCATTCTCCACCAGTTGGTAGGGCCCAAGGCATGTATATCTATGACACCAAAAACACCTTCACTGCTTGGTTAGGCTTTACATTTGTTCTTAATAGCACAAAACACCAAGGGACGATAAATTTCATTGGAGCCGACCCAATTATGGTGAAAAGTAGAGATATATCAGTAGTTGGAGGCACTGGAGATTTTTTCATGCACAGAGGAATTGCAACGATAATGACTGATTCATTTGAAGGTGATGGGTATTTCAGGCTCCGCGTCGATGTCAAATTCTATGAATGCTGGTAAAATAGAAGATAGAATGTTGAGTGTTGGTGAGTTAATATTAAATGTATTGATTTGTTTTGTATTCTCTGCTAGAAGTGTCCTATCAGAAGTGCAGCAAACTAAGCTTGCTGCTTGCATGACCAAATAAAAAAGTTTGAAATATAATCCTTTTACTGTTAGTAATACTCGGTTTTTTCTTACACTTTCTAGATGAAATCTCCATTGTTTTTCTGAGTATTCTACTAATCTACAGTGGTGCAAAAGAAAAGAAAGCTTGATTAGAAATAATTGCTTAAATGTTCCCATGGCTGTGCGGCCGCACTTCGATTGGCGCAAGGCCAAACCATTCCGCAATCTCCCATTTTAGATATAAATTGTGAATTGTGATCTGAATTTAACCTCCCATTTTAGATATAGATAGTGATCAAAATTCTGTAGTTCTCTTATACCATAACACTACAACAAAAAAAAAAAAAAACAAGAGTTGTTGAGGTTGAAATTAGCATACCATCATGCTATGCTGTAAGACAATCACTAAAAATTGGAAATTACTATGTAAGCTGAAGATAATGGTTCAATCTAGCACAAAATTGAGGACAATCTCAGCTGTGACCATGAGAGATCTTGAATTGAAATTATTCTTCATTCTCTTCCTCCTCTTTACTCTTTCAGTTTCTTCAGCAAAAAAATCTTTTAAACCAAAACAACCATGCAAAGATCTTGTGCTCTATTACCATGACACTCTTTTTAATGGCACAGATGTGGCTAATGCAACATCTGCTGCTGCTACCTATCCTACAAAGCTTGGCAACTTCAAATTTGGTATGCTAGTCGTTTTTGATGATCCAATGAACAAAGACAATCATCTTCTTTCACGTCCTGTTGCAAGAGCACAAGGGTTCTACTTATATGACAAGAAGTCCACCTACACTGCATGGTTTGCCTTCACTTTAATCTTTAACTCCACTAAACATAAAGGTACTCTAAATATAATGGGTGCGGACTTGATGACGGAGGAGACAAGGGATTTTTCTGTGGTTGGAGGTACAGGAGACTTTT
The DNA here is from genome assembly GCA_007827005.2 of Populus simonii. Lineage (NCBI taxonomy): Eukaryota > Viridiplantae > Streptophyta > Magnoliopsida > Malpighiales > Salicaceae > Populus > Populus simonii. The sequence goes on along the minus strand of CM017466.2, from coordinate 16,180,969 downwards.
TCATGGCCAGAGGGATTGCTACAATTCATACGGACACTTTCCAGGGAGACTATTATTTTCGTCTCAAGATGGATATCAAGTTGTACGAATGCTATTAGGCATTACAAGTCTTTTCTTTTCTTTTCTTGTGGTCATATGTGCAAGATTTGATGAATAAAATGAGTTCTTGTGTGTAATCTTGTAGTAGACCCGGGAGTCTCAATATCCAAATAAGTTTCTGTGCACCAAGCCCTACCAGTTATGTATCATTTTGGATTTTTTTTTTCCTTGCTTGTGAACTAGTAAGGAAATAGGGAAGGCACAAGTTGTGTTCATGCATATTTCCCATCTTGATTAGTGGAAGATGCTGACAGATCATTTATGTCTCGTTGCCATATATGAACCTTTTTCTGGTGATGAATACAAGAGCGAGCAACTCTGTATTTACTCATAAAAATAATTCCTTTGAACAAAAAAACAAAAAAATGATCCTTCTACCCCTTTTCCTTTAGGCTTTTCTGACTTTTCATCGTCCTTGTTGCTGTTTATTTTTGTAATTAAAAAATATTTTTATAAAAATTTAATTTTTAAAATTTTTAGATTGTTTTAATTTGTTAATGTGAAAAATAAATTTTATTAAATAAACAGGATGCACACTAAAAAGTACCGCACTTTCAGTTTCTCAGTGGAAAGAGGAAACATATATGACTTGATGCCACGCTAGTAAAGGAAAAAAAATTCAGAAATTTCCAGAGTTGGCTTTTATCATTTCTAGCTGAAAAAAAAGTCATTTGCTGGTAATAGTTTTGTTTCCTATGACGGAGATGAAGAATTACCAAAATCTCGAAATATATCTACTAAAATATACAAAAAAGACTTCCGATCTCAAAAAATATAAAAAAATTTCACATCGTATTTTCATACAAAATAAAATTTTAAAAAAAAGTAATTAGCTTGCATTTTTAGCATTGATAATCAGTTTATTAAAGCCACAAGAATTAGATGTATATTTCAAAAATACCAAAAAATATTTTATTTTCTTTTAGTATCTGGAATTACAAACTTACATGTAAGACATATTCTCGATATTAAAAAGATAGTTATTTTTTTTTATGTTAGAACAGTTGGATTTTCTTTACCTGATAAGATAGAGATTTCTTTACCGATAACAACTTTTCTTAAAACCTTAGACCATTGACAAGACAATCATCAAAACCTCTAAACCACATCAAATCACAAAGCAGGTTACATCAGGTAAGGTACGTTAGAGATGCTAATATCTTCCATAGCCATAATCAGTCCCTTACCCATGAATCTCTAACAAGACTAGTACAACCGGGTATTCCTAGCGACCCTGAACCAAACAATTAGGTGACGAATCTTAACTCAACAAAACCGCCACGACGCCGCGTGAGCAAGTGTGACATTTAGAATAAAAAACTATTAAGTTGACATGCAAGGGATTTTTCGTGTTTTCAACTTGGTTTTTGGTTTATAATCAAGTTAAAAAGAGGGGCCACTTGCCATTCTGGCATCGCCTAAGGTATCTTACATTGACCTAATAGTAGTCTTGGGGCGGCGTTTGAATCATCTTGGCAGCTGCTTTATTTTTGGGCAGCACGTGCAGCCAATGAACCCTTGGTTTGGTGTCGGTGGCCATTTCCTCTTTCAATTTCTGCGCATTCCCTTCTTATTTTTTAAAGCATTCATTCAATTTGTTTTTCTTTCGAATTTAATCTTTGTTCTTTTTATTACTATTTTTTTATTTGAAATAATTTATAAAAAAGAATTGCTTTTCAATGTAAATCTCTATTTTTTTTTCTAGTATCATATTTTGGTCCCCATTCTTTTTATTGCTATCCTTTGTTTTTTTATTTATTTATCATTTTCTTGATTTATTTTATTATTCAATTTCAACCTTCATTGTTTTATTTAATTTAATTTTTATATCATATTTGGTCATCATTCTTTTGATTGTTATTTTTTTTAGATGATTGACAATTCTGTATTTTTTAATTTTTAGGTTTGCCTTCTAAAGAGTAACACGGTCTCATAACCTGAGTCACATGTTTTAATGGTTAGCTTGATTTTACTTCGATCTTTAAAAAAAAAAAAATTGATTATATTTTTAATTTCATCCCTCGACATTAGGTTATTGGGCCTTTAGTTTCACGGTTGTTTCTGCTTTCTTTTCTATAGAATTATCCTGATCTCATATCTTGGGTAGCGGGTTAGTCGAGTTGACTCAGGTTTTTTTTTCAATATTTTTTTATCGATTTTTTTCTATTTTTGCCTTTCATTTTTTAGTTTTCTTAAGAGTTGATGTCCATTATTTTATTTGATTTCTTTTGTACGAGGTTATCTCGACCTCACCATCGAACCACAAAATTGGCATGTTAAATTGAGTCATGTTTTTCTTATCCTTTTTGAAATTGATTTTTTTTTAATTCTTCTTTCAAAGTTTGATTTACTAATAATTGAGCTTCATTTTTTTTTTCTCTTTATGAGGTAATTCTTTTCTTATTCGATTTTTTCTTTGTCATTAAATAAGATTGTTGAGATTTCTTAAGAATATTGAGAGGGTATCTTTTGATAATATTGACAAGGGTTTATTTTCTCAATTAGTCATTGTAGTTGGTTTTTTATATATATAATAATATTATTAAATTAACCAAGCTTATTGAACCCAATTGAATCAAAGAACCGATTCCCAAATTCTTCTTTAAAAAAAAAAACAATATCATTATATGAACATTATTTTTTTATTCTAGAAAAAAAATTATCCTACCAACAGCGTAGTATGATTCAGTTTTGGGCGAAAACAAAATACAACATTCTTTAGTTCCATCCAAGTTTGACCATATACCACACAATTCAGCTAAAATTAGCTATTGGACTTGCGCATCGTGCGGGTCAAATAATTTTTTTCAACATATATATATATATATATTGTTTCTAAAAAAGGGTGATGCATGTAGTTGAAATAAAAAAATAGCCTTAGTTTTTTAAAGTATGATAACAAAAAAAGGTTTTTTTAAAGAATAAAAAAAACCTTCAAAAAAAACAAAAAAAATGATTTATTTTTTTTTTTAATTTTAAGGGGTTAAAAATACATCAAATTAAGAAATAAAGAAGAGGCCATACATTAAATTATATTATATTCTATAAAAAAACATAAAATTTTGTTGAATCTTTTTTGTAAGACAACAAAAAATTTCAATAAAAATACAAAATTAAAAGTAAAAACAATTAAATGGATAAAAAAAATAATAATCAATGGACAAAAAGAAAAGCCCATGCAGGCTAACCTTGATTGGCCTAGCACACCTAGGCTTAAAAAAGACTTGACACCCGCCATAATGTTTTTTTTAAAAAAAAAATAAGTAGGCTACATGTTATTTGTTCCTTTTAAGATGGTAACTAGAAAATCATAAGAGGTATTTTTTTTATAATAAAAATTCATTTTCAAGTCTTTTTTTACTCAAAACATCTAGAAAATTTCCTTGATATTTTGATAAACTCATTCATGATATTAAAAAAACCTAAAAAGCCATCCACAAACTTGAAATAAACTCAAAACCAAAAATCTTTCTAAGCTCATATATGTATGTATTTTTAGACAATTAAAAGGCATTTCAGTTGTTAATCCAAAATTATTTTTTTAATATAACTTTTTGGGCACTTATAATATATTTGATGAGAGGGAGAGTGCTAAAATGGACAGAAATTTTATTATATTTGAGTTGTAATTAGTTAAATCCTATAAACTACAACTTAGTCCCATTAAAACATGTCATATAATTAAATAATTAGATATAATACTTCCTCATTAAAAAACACACACAATCTCCATCTTTTAACATGCTCCGCCTCTCAATTTCATTAAAAAAGAAGAAGAAGAAAAAGAAACCACTTTCTTTGTTGGACTTTGAATATCAGGAACACAAATAATCATGTTGTTTAATATTTATGTTTAATTAAAAATATTCAAAAACCTATATATTTACACACACACACACAAATCAAAGTAGACGAAAAGTCTCAATCGTAACTCTCTCTCTCTCTATCTCTATAGATCCGACTTCTAATTCACTCTCTTTATTAATTAATAAGAAAACCATCAAAAGCTTACAACTTTGATTCTAATTCTTGGCTTTTCCTACTTTATACCCATAAAAATTCTAAACTAATCAACACCCATTTTTCATGGTCAAGTTTTTGCACCTAATTCAAATTCATTGATGGCTATTCCTTCTTTCTACAATTTTTGCATCAAATCAAATTACTCATACAATTTTTACATCAACGAAGAGAGTTATTGAGAGAGAGAGAGAGAGAGAGAGAGTGTGTGTGTGTGTGTTTTTCAAGGGCATGACATCTTTATCTTATATGACTTGACACAACACTTACGCAAATTAATGACAAGGTAATCTTTGACTTCAAAAATTACCCTGTCCCTCTAACATTTAAACTAACACTTTGACTTTAAATTTTTCAAAAATTACGTATTATATCCTATTATTTATATAATTGATAACCCTTTACATTCTAAATAAAAAACAAACGAACAAAGTTAATAAAAAATTTAAAAATATTATAAGTTTGCGATTGTAATTGATTTATTGTTCAAATTACCTCCTGACACTTCCCAAGAAAAATCTTGAATTAGATCTTAATTAAATTAGGGGGTTAGTGTGAGCTTATTGATTATGTACTCGTCCACTAAAAATTTATTTTGTGAAAGATTCTGACTTTCTCGTTTTGACGGGTCTCTAAGATCATTTTCAATGATTTATATGGTGTTGAAAAAATATCTATGTCATCATCCGATAAATTGCATAAGACACCGATAGCAACGGAGCAAGGGAAAAGACGCAGAAATAATTGGTCTTCAACTCTCTATCTGCCGTCACCACGGATCACCAGTTCCTCTCTTCTTTCTCTGACTAACCACACCACCAACAAGCTTCCCTTCACTCTCTCCCCGATGTCATAACACCTATCAATACAAAAGGAAAAATAAATTGAGCCAAAGAACAAATATGGAAAATATTCCAAAATCTTTCTCCTACAAACTACAAGCATAAGGATTTTGTAGCAAAGAATAGACCCACAAATTTCTAAATCAATAAAGTAGCTTTGATCGATAGACTCGTAAAGAACTCATTTTCCAATTTCAAAGCTAATCTTGAAAAATCCTTGATTGTATATTAAAAAGACCTATAAAAAACAGTTATCCAATTTCAAAGCTTTGCAATAATCATTCCAAGAACTCAAAATTTCCTCATAAACAATCCTACTAAAGGAGTACATAAAAAAGCTTCAAGGTAAAAACTCAAGGCCAAAGGAGAGAATCATGATCATTACTACTAGTGAATAGAAAGCTTAGTTCTTTATCAGCTTTAACCTTCTCCAAGGCTTCAAACAAAGATTTATTGTGCTTTTCTGGAAACCACTAAATTCAAATATATAAATCATTTTGTTAGGAAAAATAGAAAATTAGCATGTCTCAAAGAATAAAATCATAAAACTGACAGAAAAAATGGATTTACTTTTGCAAATGAGTTTTCCTTAATATAACCCTCTGGTTGTGAAGCAAGATCACCAATCATCCATGACAAAGCAAGACAGAGAAAAAACAATTCAACCTGAGGAGAAACTGACCTAAATTTAGGAAGAGGAATGATACATTTTGAAGAGAGAAAAGAGATGAAGAGAGAGGGGAAAGAGAGAGGAGAAAGAAGCAGAAGGAGAATAAAAGTGGAAAAGAAAAGAATAAAGAGAAAAAGTAAAAAAAAAGTTAAAAGATATTTGTTTTTTTGCTAAAATCTGAATTTGACATTAACCCTAACGTAAAATGTTATTTTCTATAAAAACAAATGACGGCAAAGTAGTATCGCGCTTAAATGCAGGGTGGATTAAGGTAATCCCCCCCCCCCCCCCCCCCCCCCCCCCCCTCTTTTAAACCAGAATTGTTCTTATTTTGACGCTGAATAGTGATGATCAAACTTAATACACATAAGGGTAAGTACTTGTAAAATTGGTTTAGTTCTAATTCTCTCAACATAAAATTTAAACAAAAAAAAAAAAATTGCTTGCCCCCCTTAACCCGATCCTTAAAAACCCAAGAAATTCTGTAAGATTATACAAACCGATGTTATGATGTCACTGCCGTTTTTCCGCCCAGGTGCCACTAAGAACAGTGGCCGATCTACAAGCTTATTAATTTTACTACTAATGATTTTCAAGATAATTTTCTTTTTAGGCAAATCCCACGATAATATGGTCTTTCTAGCGAGCTATAAGCTTCTAATGTATTAATGTAATATTGTGACGAAGAACAAGTTATCAAGGGTCATGCCCGCTTCACTGGAGGATATAAGTGAACCTTTGCCAAAATTCAGTGCAACTTCCCTAAAGGAGATTAATAAGAACATCCATGGGGACCCTTTACATCGGAAAGAGAGTGGGTTGTATTTTTCAACCATGTATTGCTGGTTGGTGAGGAAATGACTTGTAAATTTAGCTTCTGTTAAATAACTTTTTCTTGGTTCAAGTTTGGAAATTAGCATTAAATCTTTTTATTAAAATCTTCTGATACATGAAATCGATGTGCGAAATACATTATTAATTCCATTCAAAGAAAAAAACTTGGTCTTAATTCCATTATTAATTTCATGATTCTGCCCACGTCTTAAGACACTCACGCATGCATGAACCTTGATTTCACTTGAAAACTCAAATGGCCGCTGGTGCTCCATAGCATGCCAAGCTACTTCTTCAGGGATTAAACACGAATTAGGCAAACAAACTCCAAAAAAATGTAAATCACATTGACTCTTAATTGGGTCTTGGTCTTCTTGTCGTTCGATCCACGCATGATCATTCTTTCTCCATTTTAGATTTGCTACTTGAGATGCATGTAGGAAACTTCGGATGTGCATGCTTAAGCATCTTTGACCATTCCTTCCACAATCTCCATCAATCACAAGGTTCGTAGCGTTTGGCTTGGAAGAAAAGGAGTTGTATTCATCACTCCGTCTAAAATTCGCCCCATGACACAATAATGTCGAAACGACTTTGAAAATCAAAAAGTTCAACAAATATCATTTTAAAGTAATTGATACGGCAACTTACCCATGTGAATTAATTAAGTACTGTAGTTTTTACCTCACCGGTCCGTTCATTTCATGCTATGGTAATTTACCTACCATTCTATTTTTTTTTTTATTATTTTTCTCATGAATTGACTTTTGAGGTGAGCCTTATTTTACAAGCTTGCTGATGTGATATATCAAAGAATTAATTCAATTCCTAATGATAAATTACGCGCAAATGATTGTCATACTTGGATATGCTGCATGCTAGCATCAAGCCAAGGTAGCGCACACGAATCACGCCAATTTTACGTGCCGTTGTGTTAATTATAACTTGATAGTGTAATATTCAAAACTAACTAGCGATCGGAAATTGAACCTAGCAAAGACAGCCTAGCTAGGATCATGTCTTTCTCCAAGTCGTTACCGGCTAGAATCTTAGTTGGTACCGAAATTGCATTTCAAGGGATTCGGTGGTGGCACAATCAAAACTATGTTATTAAATTAACAGAAGCAAAATACTTTTGGAATTGCTAGTACGTCCTCTTGTTGGAAAGAGCTCACCTACCATCCATGGAATGACCAAACAAATTGCCCAACTTTTCTTGAAACTACCACTTGGATAAAACAAATCAACACCTACCCCCACCAATCTTCCACCAGAATTGATTATTAAACACACAAGGGCTTCATAAAATAGTCAAACATAGGACCACATTAAGTGCATATTTTCTGTATAATAGCCACTAGTGGATGTTGATTTTGATTCAAGAACATGGCTTTTGTTTTGAGCATTGAGTTTATTAATAAGCTGTGCGGATCGATTGAGTTGGCTGAGACATTTCTCCTCAAGTTGATGCTGATTTTACCAAATATTGTTCTCACCTGCACAACATCATGCAGAGAGTGAGTGGATTTCTCGATTGATTTTTTTTTTTTCACATAATTGGATAAACCATGTTATTTTTTAAAATAAGATTTGAACTATATTATTTCTTCAATTCTTTTCTATTAGGCTTCTTTTAGAAAGAAAAAAAAAACCTCAAAGCATGCGGTTATGATATCGTTTTTCTGTGTAGTACTGTGGACTGCCCTTTTGTCCGTCAATCCTACATCGTCATCATGGTTTTCTTAATTATTTATCACATACCTCATTCTATCCATCAAGTCAAAAAAAAAAAAAAACACGGCACCAGAAAATCCATGACACAATGTTTCAGAGAAAAATTTTTAGAAGTATTTTTTTATTTTAAAAAATATTTTTTAAATTTTAATTTTTTTATATCAACACATCAAAATAATTTTAAAAAAATTAAATATATATAAAAAAACATTAAAACTCACTTTCAAACACTCCTTCGAAACCATGCGATCCAACCACAGCACCCAGCCTATACATATGAATTGTTTTTAAGTAGAGCTTCCCAGCTTTTGCGAGTAAAATCTATTCATTAACATAAACATTTTTTGTTTTTTTTTTAAAAAAAAAACTCTTTTCTAATATTTTTATTGAGCACGAATATAAGTTTTTCATAAAAAAATATAATAAAATTACAACTTATTTTTTATAAAAAAAATTAAAACCATAATTTATAATAATTATTTTAATATTTTATATTTTTTAATAGAATATTAATTTTATTTCATTCAAATTAATAATTATGATGAAAAAATAAAAACTCAAATCATGCCGTTATATAACCTTTTTCTATGAAGTACTGTGGACTGTCCTATTGGCTATCAAACCTAAATTATCATCATGGCTATCTTAATTATTTATCACGTGCCCGATTTTATCCAACTAGTCAAAAAAACACGGCAATTGAAATTCAAATTTATTTTTTAAAGTATTTTTTATTTTAAAAAATATTTAAATAATATATTTTTTATTTTTTAAAATTTATTTTTAATATAGCATATAAAAATAATATGAAAATATTAAAAAAATAAATTTAAATTTTAATAAAAAATAAATTAAAACTTGCTTCCAAACACTCCCTCCAGCTCATGTGCTCCAACCATGGCCCCCAGCCTAAACACGTGAATTGTTTTAAAGTACAGCTTCCCAGCTTTTACAAGAGTATAATCTATTCATTAACATACACTATTTTTTTTTTAATTTCTAGTTTTTTTATAAAAAAAAACTCCTTTCTAATATATTTATTGAGAATGAATACGATTTTTTCATAAAAAAAATATATTAAGATTATAACTTATTTTTCATAAAAAAATTAAAACTATAATTCATAATTTATTTTAATATTTTATATTTGTGATAATCTAATTATTGAATATTAATTCTATTTCATTCAACTTAAAAATTACCATGAAAAAAATTATATTGTTAATTGAAAAAAAAAGAAAATCTTTATGTTAATTGAAAAATAACATTTATAATATTAAATATATAAATATGAAAATAATTTTAGTATTTTACGTTGCTAAAAGGTGTTTGTATATATAAAAAAGTTTATTTCTCATATTGTTTCATCATTTTAAAAACATTAAAAAAGCTGGAAAGAAAAACTAAGTAGAATCTATAAAATATATTTAATAAACTCGATCGGTCCAAATTTTAAAACTTGAAAAGCTAGTTTTTTAGTCTTTTCATAAGAAGAAATATTTCATTTGAACAAAAAAAAATCTTGATTTTGATTTTTCTGACTTCATCTTCCAAAAAAATTAAAGTATTACTTTGTGTATGAAAAATCATTAAATATTTGTACAAATTGTGACCGGATTACATATGCTATTTTTGTCGATTATCAGTAGCTAGGGGCAAAGGAAAAAAAAACTTCTAAAGAAAGAATCTTGTTTCCTTATGATAGTTGGTGAAGGTTCTTTTATTGGTTTGCAAGTCATGATTTTTCCCAGGCTGCTTGCTCGATTGCGGACTAATAATTTCTGCTGAAGTCATTCTCGAAATAATAATAATAATAATAATAATAATTTCGAGCAGAGAACGGGTTGCTTATCGAAGACTGGTTGGCTTAAAATAAACCATCTCCTCATTGATTACTGTAACCAATTAAGAAAAATTTTAACTTGTTTATCAATCCCACAAGATGACAGTTCTATATAATTAATTAATTAATTAATTAGCTGTAAAATGAATGATAGTCTTGATTGATGGCTATGCCCACCTTCCCACTATCCAAGTGTTGTGTCCTCTTTAACCTGTTAGAGGGACAGAGGAATAAGCTGAACATGTCTTTTAGTAATGCTCAAACATTCCAAGCCAATTACTGGGATTTACAAGAGAGGCAATCCACTTTCTACCTTAGTTCAATCGAAGCTAATTTGAGTACGAGAATCTTAAAATTAATGAACTACGGACGGTAATCGAAGAATCCTTAAGTGCCTTCGAGTAGAAGGTGGATAGCCACCTCCCTCCTGTGGAATCGACGAAGTTCTAAATTCAATACTATTTATTATTTAACAAGTTAATTTGATCACTGTGAGCGCAATCTATGATTATCCATGCCCTTTGATTTTCTAGCCATCTCATTCAACTTGTAATGTCAATGCTGTTGCCTTCCTGGGCCATGGTGGTAATGGAAGTGAGTGTCCAGGAGCAAAATCTTCGGAATTTCTTTTTTCTTATTTTGATAAAAATGATGTGTAGTAGGTAGCAAAGTACTGTATAGACAAATCCATTTCATAAAATTAAAAATAAAAATAAAATTCAACTTACCGTATATTAACAAAATTCGATTAGCCCTCGTTTTTCAATTGACCAGCTTCCTCGAAAGATCCAAAATGTTGCTCTTATAAAAGGAGATGAAGCATAGAGCTAAGTACTCACGACTAGCTCAATCATCCAAATCTCTCTCTTTGCTCTTGTTGCTTCATTTCCCTCAAGATTGTCACTAGCAAAAACAACTAAAAATGAGAGCAAGCAGTATTCTTCTTTGTTTCTTTATGTTTCTTGCTGTATCTTCAGCCTACCGAGGCAAGAAGAAGCAGTACAAACCATGCAAGGAGTTTGTCCTATACTTCCATGACATTCTTTACAATGGCCAGAATGCTGCCAATGCAACATCGGCAATTGTAGCAGCACCGGAAGGGGCTAACTTAACCATCTTAGCAGGGCAGAACCATTTTGGCAACATTATAGTTTTTGATGATCCCATTACCCTTGACAACAATCTTCATTCACCACCAGTTGGTAGGGCGCAAGGCATGTATATCTATGATACCAAGAACACCTTCACTTCTTGGCTCGGCTTTACATTTGCTCTTAATAGCACAGAACACCAAGGGACCATAAGTTTCATTGGAGCCGACCCAATTATGGTGAAGAGTAGAGATATATCTGTAGTTGGAGGCACTGGGGATTTTTTTATGCACAGGGGAATTGCAACTATAGCCACTGATGCATTTGAAGGTGATGTGTATTTCAGACTCCACGTTGATATCAAATTCTATGAATGTTGGTAAAGAGCAACACATGTGTGCTTTATTAAAGATGGAGTTAATTATTGAGTGGAAACTTGGGGTATGCTTTCGTTGTAGTCCCTTTTCATCGAATAAAACATCATATATTTAAAGTGTTATCCTTGCGTTTTTTTACTTAATTTCATCTTCACTGCTTCATAGCGATTAAGTTTTGAAGCCAGCTGAGGCACTCAATGGCTCTTCATGTTGAAAGAGGAAAACAAAAACCATTAAGCTCAAAAAAGAAGAATAGTTGGAACTTACATTTCATACCCTCGTTATGTTTAATTAAGAGGCTTTTATCGAGGTGCTTCCCTGTAATTTTAGGTTTGAATCCTGTAATTGATAATATAATGATTATTGAAGTTTTATATGGTTATTAACTTTAGGACTCGTGGGATTAATCAAGGTACGCGCAAACTAATCCGGACATTCATATTAATTTAAAAAAAAAACTTTTATCAAGGGAAATAATTAAAGAGTAATATAAAAACCATTTATGAATTAATTTAAGCTACATTGGGGCACTTAACTTTTTCAAGTATGAGATTATAAAGTCAAGAGAAGTAACTTTCCAGCTTTAAAAGCCGTCAAGGTCTCATCCAACATTTGGTAGACAAAAATTTGAGTGGGAGTCCTCTATGGACCACCCTTAATTAAACACTTTGTTCAATTGTCAAAGCCACCGGTACAATAGCTATAGTCAATCTTTAAACTAAATACATATTTTTACTTGTTTTTTCAACTTGGTATTTGAGTTCGGATTTAAATTGTTTTGATGGGTCATGTCTTAAAAGAAAAATCAGTCACAGCAAATTATATATATATATACACACACATTAATGTGGGTATCCAGACCATATAATACAATCATTTAATATAAGATCGTGATCAAACAACTAAATAAAATCTAAAATACAGTATCTGATTTTAAACCATTTAATCATAGGTTATTTAGAAATTAATAAGTATATTTATTTAGTTTTGTGATTTATAAAATGAGATGTAATTATGAAAGATAGAGTCTAATAATAGACCATACCATGCATCTTGAGTTAATTATTAACTAATTGAGCCATTTAATATAAATACTATTTTTATTTATTTAATCTTGTTTTTTAATCATTAAGTATTTGTCTACTCAATTCATTCAAATACACATGAATAACAAAAATATTACATCAATATTACGTGAATAACAAAAATATTCAGCAGCAAAAACTCCTTTGCATAGGAGGTCAACGTGCGGCAACATTCACTGCAAAAATGTACAGCAAGCCAACGCAGCTGCTCAACCTCTAGTAGCAGTAGATTTCATGGCAGACACGACTTCTTCGTATCACTGCACTAGAAAAAAAAAGAGACGCAATAATAGTCCCCAGCAACAACCTACTCCTTTCGCAACAATTCTTTGCAACAATAGGCCTCCACAGATGAAACAGGCCTTCATCATAGTAACTAATCAGACCAATAACGAACAGTAGTAGATTAGCATATCAATAACTTCAAAACAGAACATAAATCCCATCGGTATTAGCAATTAAAAAACGCAACATACCTCATCATAGAGCACAAAAACTCGCAAAATAGATGCAGATCAGATGTACATATTCCAACATCAGAAGTCACTCATCAACTTCAAAATTAGCAAAACAAAATAGTAGCAATAGAGCAAAAAAACTAGTAGAAAATGCGACAACTATTGCAACTTCAATGTAGCAAAACAACACCCAAAAGGCAGAAAATCAACCTTCAATCACGGCAAAAAAAAAAACCTCTAAACAAATTAAATCATGGCTTTTAAATAAAATATTGTCAACTAGTCATTCCATGCTATGATAGTCATTATAATCATCAAAGCATGTAAATCGAAAATTTCTTAAGGTCTAAGAAGTATTGGCATAGAATAATTGAACCACATTCTAGATCAAGAATAAAAGATGTGTTAAAAATAAGATAGAATTAAGGCAATGATTGAAAGAATTGAAGTCAAAGAATTACATTTTCCAATCAATCAAGTGATCAATCTTGAAAATCATTGTTTGGGATATTTAGGATTTCATGGCAAAGTAGTACCAAAGAATAACTAGAGCAAAAGGCAGAACTTCAGGCACCTTGAATGGATTTTGAATTGTTTAGGATAAAAATAAGAAAGCAAGTTATAGACTATTTTTTATAAACGATGGCAATCCCTAGTAAGATGTGGATCCATGGAGACTTATAGATTAGAATATCCATGAAAAATATGAATTCCATCCCTAAAACTAAGAGACTTGTCAATTAGGTCATTCAAGAAATTTGATATTCATCCCTAAAATAGAAGTCTCATTAAGTATGTCATTTTAAAAATTCAACGTCTACAACTAAAAATAAAAGACTTGTCAATTAAGTTTTTCGTGAAAAAATTAACGTCTATGTCTAAAATAAAAGACTCTTAAATTAAGACATTCACAAAAAATTTAGTGTTTGTTCCTAAAAATGTGAAACTCTCGTTAGTTAGGCTATTCATAAAAAAATTCTAAAATATTGCTAACTTGAGGAAAACTTGTCGATTTATTTTTTTCTTTCCAACATGTACGAAATGATAAACGATTCAAGTTCATTAATCAAGAGATTAGCATAAAGTAAAACTATAACTCTGTTGTAGACTTTATGTAAGTACATGAACAAAAGAAGAAAAAGAGAAGAAATTAAAAAAGTACCAAATCTCCTCTCATGCTCGTATCTCCTATTGAAGAAAACATTTATTATAAGCATCTCTTTTCTCTAATTATTAAGCTCAAGTCATTTTCTATTTCAAAAGAAAGAAGAAATATATAATAAAAAAAGAGGTTATTTTGGTTATAAGTATACAACCAATTTATCTATTTGCTTATTTTACACTTTAGGATACCAAAATTGAATTTTATTTTACAAATCAAGTCTCTAAACTGTGCTGAAATTAATGTTTACCACAACCCTTGCTGTGCCATGTTACAACATCACTATATCTCTAGGATTTCGTCAATGGATCGTTAGGCAATATTTCATGCTATAATTAAGGATCTCTACAACATCGCGCGAGCAACTTACCAGTAATCTCTAAAACTGTGAGGAACAGATTATTTTGTTTTATTAAACTATTGGGATTAAATTACAATTGACGAGGAAAGAGTTGAGTGATCAAATTTGAGGGAAGTAGATAAGATAGAGATAATGTGGTAACCTGACAAGTAAAAATTGGCCGTGAAGATTGCGAGTGTTACATCATGCAAAGGACAAAGCATCAGTAGTGCTTTGGCAAATTCATTCATATATATATATATAACTCTCTCTCTCTCCCTCTCCCCCTCTCCCTAAACTGAACTTCAAAACTCAGCTTGATGATTTTGCTTACTGAAGGTCCACCGTCCACCTAAAAGGGGGATTAAACCCCTCAATCGTCGTGGATAAAGTTAAGCTACTTGCAAGTTGCAACGTTTATCCTAAAGGACATGATTAACGACAACCATCCTTTAATGAAACTTCAAAATTGCTTTTCAAGTATTATAGATTGTGTGGGAATGTATTTGAAATTATGTTTTTTTATTAATTTGAATTTTTTTTATTTTAACTTTTTAAAAAAATTTAGATTGTTTTAATGTATTAATATCAAAAATAATTATTTAAAAAAATATTATTTTAAAATATTTATAAATAAAAAAATATTTTAAAAAACAATCATTATCATACTTATCTACTCCCTCTCAAACTATTAACTATAAAATAATTCAAGTGTCCAATGTCTGCACCGACTATTCATGTTTCCAATCAGTGTCATCATCTGTTTGTTGTATTTCAGCAATTCTAAAGTGACGGCTGAACCATGCAGATGTGTTTTGCATTGTTTTGAAAATTTCTAGTTAAGATTAATTAGGATTTCTTTTGTAATAGATAAAAAAAAGATTACAGACAGTTTTAAATTTGATATTAGAGTTTAGGAGTAAGGTTATATAAGATATATTCAAACTGAAATAAAAAAATAAATAGTTATATAAGATACAGAAATTGCAGGTCCCACGTTGTTTTTCTCTTTTGTACGAGATGCCCGTGGTTCATGCATGTGATCAGAACTTGCATTTGATTGTCGGCTCTTGGAATCTCTCATTCCTTGTGTCTCACGTGGACATCCATCAAGGGCAAAGAGGATGGGGCATTTTAGTAAAGCAAACCAAGAGTGGAAGTAATGGGGGAAACAGAGAAAAATTGGAAAAGGCCAGGAAAAATGATTAAATACACCTTTTTTATTCTATCCACAGCACCGATGATGATAATAACTTGGTGTCAAATGCCAAAATATATTGGATTCAATTATCACTTCTAAACAAGTCACGTCAATATCTTTTATAGATTAGTCGGCATGGAGTTTTTTCATTGAAAATAATTAGATTCGTTGAGAGCAAGATCTCACATGCATGAATCGTTGTGTCTCTGGGTGTGTGTTTTTTTTAATTATTATCAAAAAAATTATATCAATTTAATAGTTTAAGTTTTTTTTTTGTTAAAGATTTTATCCTCCATTATTTATTTATTTTTCTCATTCAATGGGATTTTTTCAGTTTTTTTGAAAATAACATGGGTTGACTCAGTTTTTTTATCTTTGTAAAATTCAGCTTTTTTAAAATGAATTTTTTAAATTAAATTAATTTATTTCATCCTTCATCATTCAATTGATGAAGTGTTGAACTTCTTGGTTGATACTGAAATTAGAATTTAACGAATTTCAAGTTTAAGAAGTTAATTCAAGTTTAAGTGGTTCACCAGGGTCTCCTTGATTTTTTTTTAAGCTTATTTTTTTCGATTTCATCCTCTACCATTCTGTTGTTGTTTTTATTCACTTTCTATAGGATCTCTCAATTGTTTTGAAAATAACACAGGTTGCCTCGAGTTTATTCTAGCCTTTGTTGAATTTTATTTTTTAATTAAATTAAATTAATTAATTAAGTATGAGTATGAGATGTTTGCTTCATGGTGTTTTGTTTTATTTGCTTTTTGGGTTGCTACCCTAATAGTACGTGTAATCTCTTTCAATTGCCTACATCTTAGATTTTTCTTGTTTGTTTAAAAATGCTAGTGTCGCATTAACATCCTTTTTTAAAAATTATATATAAAAAAAGTAGTCCAACCCGTGATGTAGCGCAGACCATCTAGCTAATACTAAAACATAAAAGAAGTAAGGGTTGATCCAGTTGATTCATTATTCATATAAATAGTGAACTTGTAGGTTTTTTTTTATTTTTCAACTTTTTTTCTTTCAATCAAACCCTTATATAGCGGAATTAAAATATATGTGTGCGCGCGTGTTAATCTACACTAACAACAATTCGCATTTTGGTCTAAAATATTATTTTCTCCAAATTTTAGTCCTTTTTGTTAGAGAGAGGGGAGAGAAACTACTATAAAAAATGAGAGAAAAGAAAATGAGGTTAATTGATAGCGATTTTAGCCACGAAAAATGTTAATCTTGGTGTCAAAGTTTTTCATTCCACGAGAAAAGTTTCATTTTAACCTTCACCCTGCCTGAAATGTTAGATTTGAAATTGGGAAATTTTATATATTTGAATTGATTTTGGTTTTCCAACCCATTATTTTATTTGATGTTATAAATTGGTTTATTAAAGTTTTTAGGATATTTTTAGATATTTCTTTGTCAAAATGGTTGAGAAATGAATTTTTATATCTAAAATTATTTACCGGCTGGAATCTAGGAAGTAGATGACAAGTTATTTTTCACAACAAACTATCTATAGTCAAGGACAAGGCTACTGGGCCTAGGTTGGGAGTCCCGTGTGCCCAACTTTTATTTTTATTTTTTGAATTTTTGTATGAATTTATATTTACTTGCACTATAAAAAAATTATTATTAAATTTTTTCATCTTTCACAAATAATATTATATGTCTTATGGAATTTTAAAACTTTATTTTCTTTTCAATTAATATGTGCTGAAAAAACTATGTGTATTTAATTAACATAAAATTTATATTTTGTAAGATTTTTAATACATTTTTTATATAATATTATCATATTTATTGATATATTTTTATTCAATCATATACAAAATATTATGATTTTTTTTAAAATGTTTTATTTTAAAATTGATTTTAAGACTACAATGGGTTTTTGTTTAGGAAAGAATACTTGTAATTTACAAAATGTTCCGAATTTTGCAAGTATTTTTTTTAATTATTAAATAAAAAATAATTTTAAAAAGCATAAAATCAAATTATTATTTTTTAAAATTTAATCTGATGAATTTGGTTTAATAATATTATCAAAAGATTCTTCACAACTTAGATATTTTTTATGTTTTAAAAAATGTTCTAACCTCTCAGCGGGAAGCAAACTAGTTGCTTTCAATGGCCTATCCACTTGCAACTTGCAAAGATCACAATTATGCACGTACACATGGCTTTTTTGATTTTTTTTTGTTTTAAATTAATTTTTATTCTGATATTTTTAAATTATTTTAATATATTATTATCAAAAATAATTTTTAAAAAATAAAAAATATATATTATTTAAATATATTTTAAAATAAAAACATTTTAAAACACGATATCTATTACTTGCAGTATCCAACAGCGACTTAATACTCTCTCATTCAGTGAATCTAGAGATATCAGTAAGAGAAAAGGAATGCTGCGGCAAATTTTCATGGTGAAACAAATTTATAATTCAAGCAGAATAAGAGAAGAATTAAGGCAAAACGCAGAAGAGATATTTTCTTTTCCGTTTCAATAATTGATACATATCAACCAATAATCTATTTCTTTATATTCTTCTTTTGAAATTCTTTTGTTAAAGCCTATAAAATTGTTTGCCTCTTAATTCTTTTTACTTCGTTTATTTGTTAGTGTTAATATTTGATTTATGTGGTGGAAGCTGTCTTAATTATGTCTTATGTTAAAGTGTTTGAGAATATAGTAATAATTGTTTTTTAAAATAATTTTTTATAAATATATTAAAATTATATTTTTTTATTTTTTAAAAATTATTTTTAATATCTACACATTAAAACAATTCAAAATTTAAAAAAAAATCAAAATTTATTCAATCCCTTATTAGAATATAATACCAAAAGAGGTGGCTTAGCTGCATTCCATAATATCCTACTTGAAGGTTTGTTTCTTGTTTTATTTCCGCATTTTTGTACCATCACGTTTCCTTTTAAATCCAAAATTTTAGGGTTTTTTTTAAAATAAAAATAAATAGGAGTTTTTACTTTATACATGGTAATAAATATTCAAAATCTTTTTGGCAGGGGCCACGGTCTCTCCCGCTACCACTGATTCGACTGTTTATTGGTTTATTTATGGAGACCACCATCGTTTCCTTTCTCATCCAAATCCGAAAAAACAAAAACAAAAACAAAAAATGAGCTGGCGGTGGTGGTCTGGTGCTACTGACGCTGCCAAGGTAAGAATTATACACCCATACATACACATTTATTTTTATCAATGAAGTTTATATCATTCAAAATATTTCTATTCAATATGCAGAAAGAAGATGAAGCAACACGAGGCTGCCAAAGCGTAGCCTTGATTATAGGAGTTACCGGGATTGTCGGCAACAGTTTGGCGGAGATCCTCCCACTCTCCGACACACCTGGTGGCCCATGGAAAGTCCACGGCGTGGCTCGTCGTTCCCGGCCCAACTGGAACGAGGATCACCCAGTGGAGTACATTCAGTGCGACATTGCTGATACTGCCCAGACCCAATCCAAGCTTTCTAAACTCACTGACGTCACCCACATCTTCTATGTTACCTGGGCCAGCAAAGACACGGAGGTCGAGAACTGTGAGATTAACGGCCTCATGTTCCGTAACGTTCTCCAGGCTGTGATACCTAATGCTCCCAATCTTCGCCATGTCTGCCTCCAAACCGGAGGGAAGCACTATCTTGGTCCTTTTGAGTTGTTAGGCAAGATTGAAGCTCATGATCCACCTTTCACGGAAGACTTGCCAAGACTAAATGATTTTCCCAATTTTTATTACACGTTGGAAGATGTTATGTACGAGGAAGTGGCAAAGAAAGAAGGAGTGACTTGGTCTGTTCACCGGCCTGATGTTATCTTTGGGTTTTCGCCTCATAGCTTGATGAACATGATTGTGACTATTTCTGTTTACGCTGCAATATGCAAGCACGAGGGAGCTCCGCTAATCTTTCCTGGAACGAAAGAGGCGTGGAATAGTTATGCAATTGCTTCAGACGCGAATTTGATCGCAGAGCATGAAATTTGGGCGTGTGTGGAGCCTAAAGCAAAAAATGAAGCTTTTAATATTCACAACGGAGATCTATTCAAATGGAAGCATCTGTGGACGGTTTTAGCGCAAGAGTTTGGGATTGAAAAGTATGGGTTTGTGGAAGGGGAGAGTAGTGTAACTTTTGCGGAGAAGATGAAAGACAAGGGACCAGTGTGGGAGGAAATTGTGAAGAAGAATCAGCTACTGGCTAACAAGCTGGAGCAAGTTGGGGGATGGTGGTTTGGAGATTTGATGTTCAGTGGACCGGGTTGTGTCACGAGTATGAACAAGGCCAAGGAACATGGATTTTTGGGATTTCGAAATTCCAAGAAATCATTTGTTTCTTGGATACACAAGATGAGAGCTTACAAGGTTGTGCCTTGAACTGGGCGGATTCGGGTTTCGTTAGTATTACTATAATAATCTTTGTTTTCAAAATAAATATCGATCGGAGTTTACGCTTCTAATGACGTATTAACTTGTGGAGGCTGTTCCGTTGTCTTAGACTTGGTTTGCGCCTTGCTTTCCTGGCTTGCTAGCTGTCTACTTCTCTCCCCTTAATTTCCTTATATAAAGCAGCTCTTGAAGGCGTTTATCTAGTATAAATTATCGATTACAT
This sequence comes from Populus simonii, assembly GCA_007827005.2. Classification (NCBI taxonomy): domain Eukaryota; kingdom Viridiplantae; phylum Streptophyta; class Magnoliopsida; order Malpighiales; family Salicaceae; genus Populus; species Populus simonii. The sequence continues at coordinate 16,160,574 of CM017466.2, read as the reverse complement.
GCAATTTAAGCCTCTCTAAAGTTTCACAATAAACTCTTGAGATTGATTGAAGCATGGTGTTCCTGAGAAGGGGTTGTAACTGTATCTCAGTGATTTTACCTCAAGAAAAATGCATTTGCCGCTGGTCTGTTTCTGTTTCCTTGTAAAAACTATTGATTGCTTCATCTGATCATTTCTAATAATGCGGCGGTAGCAACCATGTAAGAGACAGAGCAGCATTTCATACTTGGCGTTGAACAAATCTAATTTGCGGGAACATGGAGCTACCGTTGTTTCCTTATTGACTGCTACTTGACAGGCTTGATTGGCAAAGTATATCATCCTTCATCCGCAGCCTTTCGCTGCAATCTGCTAATAGTTGCTTACAAATCAACGACATAACATGCCGTATGTAGTCACTTGAATCAAAATTTCTAAAGTCTTGATTTTAAGATGCAGATCTCCGAATTTAAGAGAAACCTAGGCTAGCTGCGAAGATTTCTTTCTTATCATAGAAGCCTTGTGCGCGTCTATTTGGGGTTGAAAGCAAATTGTTAGCCAGAGTAATTGGATCATAAAAAACAACAAGTTAACATTTTAATGTTGGATAATAATATAAATTATATTTTAAAATTTTATTTAAAATTTTAAATTTTAAATTGAGATTATTTTATAATATAATATCAGAGTTTTGATAACTAAACAATTACAAGTTCTAATCTCACGAACCTCATTTTCTCTTCTAATTAAAATTTAATTAATAGTATAAAGTAATATAGGTATGTATAAGTTTCAAATTAAAAGAGTTTTCACTTGAAATATGTTAAAGAATAATATAAATTATATCTTGATATTTAAGCTTCTGAATTGAATTAATTTTTTAACACCAAAATAATTTTGTTGGCCTAAGCCGGTGCTTCTACTATTGCATATACACCAATATGTATATGCAATGGTTGATATTGATGTATTTGTTTATAAAATTGAGAAAAAACTATTGAAATCAATATATAAATACTGATATGTTTATTGTGTATGTTATCTTTTTTGGATTTTTTTTATAGATATTATTAATTGTTACCTCATATATGATACTGATATTATTTTTCTGGTTTAATGAATTTTAATATTAAGTGGACTTTTGTATAAGTTAAAAGATAATGTGTTAATACTATGTGGGATATTTGATATAAAAAAGATTTTGTTGCATTTGGTCAAGGTTGGAGATTCATAAACTGGTAGGTGAATCCCACATTAATCTCTTACATTGAGAGTCCAGCCTTTGTCATTCAGCGGAGAGAATAGCATAGTATTCTTCATGGACATCTGATAAAAAAAACTTGGAAAAAATGCAGAGATTATAGTGGCCTCTGTACGAGGATGACAGAATGTGGCAAACAGAGCTCTACTTCAATGGCTTTCTCCCCAGTCTCTTCCTTATTCTTTTTTCTGTGGGGGATTCACATTCAGCAGGTCTGCTGCGATTTTGCTTACCCCTCCAACAAAAGGGTATTGAATTTGGTAGTAATGGAAGCCCTCAAGTTCCCTTAGAAATTAGATTGCAGTTTACCAAATGGCCACCATTTACCACCTCTCATCAACTTAATGGGTATTTTAACATTGTTGGTGCTGATTGTGGGTGGATACGAAGTTTATTTTAACTTATGGGTATTTGGTAGTAGTGGAGCTTGGACTTGTTGATTGGATTACAAGAAAGTCGTCATAATTATATGATAAAAGCATATAGTTAGCTTGCTAAACAAAATTAAGCGAAGAGACGAGCTGAACATACAGATACAAACAACAATGGAAACAATATACTACAGAGCTAGAATTCTGTGTTGATTGGCTACACTGGTTCTAGGAATCGATTGGGCAGAAGGGAGCTATTGAATAATCAATCAAAACATATGCAGTGCTACATTGAATGGGTAAATCGAGCTCTCTTATTGGAGGTACGGACTTTATACTTCATTTGTTGGAATCTTCAATTACAATAACCACAAAAAATATGGCAACGATATTCGATCGACAACCAGTTACATTCTTAACTTTCATTTGCAGTGCCACGATCATAATGTCCAACTTCGCAACAGACAACTTCACAAGTTTGTCCATTATGATTACAGCAAGTGGATATATTTTTTAATTTTCAAGACATGTGGAGTGCCAGTCATTCTCCATTTTCTAATGTGAAATCTCAGTCATAAATTAGGTGAGTAGAGCACAGCAATCTCATCACCTCAAAGCAGCATTACCACATTGATACACTCTACAACAATGGCAGCTACAAAACTCATTTTAGCTCTTCTCCTCTTCCTTCTAGTTTGTAGCTCCAATATTGCCAGCAGCAAAAACAGCAGAAGACCCAAGCCATGTAGAAGGCTAGTGCTCTACTTCCATGACATTATATACAATGGAAAGAACGCAAAGAATGCAACATCAGCAATAGTGGGTTCACCAGCTTGGGGTAACAAGACCAATTTAGCTATACCAAATCGTTTTGGAGACGTGGTTATTTTTGATGATCCCATTACTCTAGACAGCGATCTTCGCTCCACCCCCATCGGACGAGCACAAGGGCTTTACTTGTATGACAAGAAAGAAATTTTAACTGCTTGGTTTGGTTTCTCTTTTGTTTTCAACTCAACACAGCTTAAGGGTACTATAAACTTTGCTGGGGCGGATGATATAATGAAGACTACTAGAGATCTTTCTGTTGTCGGCGGTACCGGTGATTTCTTCATGACTCGAGGGATAGCGACATTGATGACCGATGCATACGAGGATGATCGGTATTTCCGGCTTCGTGTTGATGTTCAATTATACGAATGCTTTTAGCGAAGGACTCTGTCGATTGTTTTAATTTGGTTTTGTTGTGCTTTGCTTTGTGTGATGCAATTTTATTTTTTTTCGTATTTGTTTCTTTTTTTTTCTTTTTCCTTTTGTTTGTTTTAAGGTGATAGGTGTGCTTTTTTCAGCTAAGGTAAAAGAAGTGTTAATTGAGCCATGGCACGATTGACAATTTTATGGTTGTATTTGTATGTTTCTTTTCTTAATGTGATTGCATGATTAGTGTGTTTATTATTATGAATATATTATTAAATAGATATTCATCTCCCTGTACTTTATTTATTTGTCTCTTAGAAATATATTTATATATAGATTTATTATTTATACATCTTTTTGTTAGAGAATAATATAATTCATATCTTGAAATCTCACCTAACAACTTAAACTATTGGTTTGAGATAATTCTTTGACATGATATCAGAGCCTTGATGACCAAGCGGTCACGAGTTTGAATCTCACCATCCTCTATTTGATAAAAATTAAGCACAAGGTAATGTGGGCATGTATAAGTTTCAAGCTCAAAAGGCTTTCACTTAAGGTTATGTGTTAGAGAATAATATAAATCATATCATGGGACTTGATTAAGTTTTTAAGTTGAATTGGTTATTTGACACTTTTAGCCCATAAATAAAAGTTATTTTAAGGTGATGTGTAGAGAGAATTTTTGGCTTCTCATTATATTTTGTTTTCTCTCTTTATTTGCTCTCTAGTTCTTCCTTTTAATTTTATACCATTTTCCTTTTAATTTTAAATTACATTATAAAGATATAATTTTTTTCTTCCTCTTTCTATTCTATATCATTTATAAATATAAAATCTACTTTTATTCGCAACAAGCATATATAATTACACGGCTCTGAAAGATAATTAACCTCCCAAAGAGATAGTAGAATTAAAAAAAAAAAAAATAAAAGAGGTTATGATTTTTAGTCTTGTGAACAAGATAAATTATTTTTAATCAAATGTATATATATGAATAAAAAAATTACAATAATCCAAATTTTTAAGTGTCATCACTACACACTTTTGTTTATGTTTTACTGTGATATTATTATGAGGTTACATATTGTGTTTGCAAATTAAATTCTTCTTTAAAAATTAAAAAGCATGAACCGAACATATTCCCAACTAATCATGGAAAAAAGGAAAGAAAAGTTTTTATCCATCTGCTTTAGGATTTAAACTAGGTCTGTGCTACGCAGGCCAAGTTAAAGAAGGTATTGACTCAATTGTGTTTAATAGGTTTGATTAATTCAAATAATATAAATAAATAAAAAATACAATGCCAATAAATAAACAAAAAATTGACAACGTAAAAAAGCCAAAAAAAAAGATAAATAAAGTTTAATATTTTTTGTATTTAAGGACAATATAGTATTTACATATCTTTTGAAATATTTTGTTTTTAAAAGTAATATAGTTATCATACTGTACATTTAAGAAATAAAAAAAATCAAATTGTCCCGAGTTAATCTATACTTTTGAAAATATCATTCTACTCCTAACATGAACATCAAGCCCATAATTGTTTTTTTTTTTAATGCAAAATAGTAATTATAGAATAGTAAATTGTGGTGCGCAATTAATTCTCCGTGGGTTTTAAGTTTTGTTGTAATTTTAGGCGAAACCTCAATATAATCCCCAAACAATGAACTTATTCTTAATTTAGTCAAAATGTAAATTTTATTAATTAGATCTACAGAATATCATCCATTTGTCTATTGAATCTTACGCTCAAAATCTTCTCACTGAAAACTTCGAATTCTCGATTTAGATAGTTTGGGAACCCATAAGATTGTTTTTTATTTTGTTTTTAATAATAGAAGGTTGCAGTTGAATTTGGAACTTGTATGAATTGAAAACCCTACTGAACTATTGCCTGAAAATGCCAACGTTGTTCTTCTATATATAAAACATGGGTTAAATATGGGCTTTTGAAAATTAGAGGACTAATTCATTACTTTCTAATAAATATAGAAACCAAGTTATAATTTATTGTCATAAAAAAAAAAGGCCAGATTGTGTTGGCGCTATACAACACACATAACTTATCCATCATCTCGTAAAAACGGAGAGAACCAAAGGTCCACGGAAAAGCAGTTGGGTGAGTGACACTGTGACAGAGAGAGAGATGCCAAGCTTAACGCTCTCAGAGAGCAGTTTGATGGCACATTCATTGCCCCCGTGTCCTAAACCTCTTAAACCACAAACCCTTTGCTTCCTATCTTTGAATTCTTTCTCCAAGAAACACAGCTCTTCTAAGCTTTCCTATGGAAACCACCCAAGTTTTATTTTCTCCAGGTAACTCTTCTTGAATTTGCAATTTCTTCTTTTTTCTATGTTTCTTTCGCTATTTAAGCTTCAAGGTTCTGCAACCAACACTGAATTCTGAGATGATGTGCTATACAGTTAGTGGTTGAATTTGCAAATTTCGATGACCAAAATCTATTGTGCAGGTTTTCAAGACAATGCTGCGTGAACTCATTTAAAGAGACATTTGGAATTGTTTTATCGAAGCATTCTAAGAATCGGGATGGCCTTGTAATGTTTCTAAAAACAATTCCTTGTATTTAAACTTAGTGCGTGTATATTATACACCTTAAATGCAATGCAATTTAGTTTATCGATATCATAATGCAAATGCCATTTAGTGGTTTAGTTGAATGGGAGGGTTTTTTTTTAATTTTTTATGAAAAGTTTTACCATTTTTGATATAAAAGTTCACTTTTTTGTTGTTTCTCTTCTCCTGTTTTGTATTTTCATGGGGATGCTCTGCTATGAACAGGGGCTTAGGGACCTTGGTTGCAAGAATTACCAAAACACCACAGGAACAGTTTCAGTTAAATCACTAGTGAAGAAAAAGTCATTAAGGGAGAATCATACGGTGGCCTCTGCACCATCAAATGGCGGTTTTCTGAAGTTTTTGTTAATCTTTGGATATCTAACACTTCAAGGCTCTCGGCCAGCCGTTGCTGGAACAGATATCTCAACTGCATTGCAATCAATTCCTTATTTAGGGGACCTTGGTGATATTAGCACAGGTTTTGCTTCAGTTAGGAGAATCTCCCTGTATCTTTTATAAATGACATTTTGTTATGCCTAGAAGCTAGAAATTAGGTCTTACTGAAATTTCCACATCTGCTTAAAAGTCTTTCATATTTCCTTTCATCAGAACAACTAATATCATCAATGCAACTTTTTTGGTTGCAGGCATTCTTGCTTATATTTTTCTCTGAACTCGGGGATAAGACATTTTTTATTGCTGTAAGTAACTAAGATTTTCCAAGTGACACTTCATTATCTATGCAACATAAATTTGTCACTACTCTTTTCCAGTTGCAACCTAATGAATGATGTGAATCCTTTGTTTTCCCAAATGAGTATGCATGCTTGTGTATCTATTACATATTTGTTTGAAATCTGCATCTTTGAGCCTGTGGCTTGGCAAGAGAGGTTAAGCCTGAAGGCTTTTTCAGCGACTTCCCAATCCTCCAAGCAATGTTAATTTTAAATCCCAAATGCCGTGCCAATGTTCTCCATAGTGTCTTTGCCAATTTACTATTGAAATTTAAATTAAAGAAAAGACGCATGATGATTGAAATAACCTCCAGTTTTGTGCTTCTATGCCAATATTAATAACAAGCACCTTGCTGAAGATAGAACAAAGCTCAAGATGTGGGTGTTTTATGTCCTGTGCAGGCACTTTTTAGCAGCTAGGAATTCTGCTCCCATTGTTTTCACAGGAACATTTGGTGCACTTGCGTATGTTTTCTACTCAAGCATGGTGATTTAGATGTCCTTTGCATTTTGAACTTTGTGATAGTGAAATTTCTTGTGAATCTATGTTCTGTATGATCTGATTCAGCTATTGATCTTTGTGTTGAGATAATTGGAGCGCTTCTTGATGTTGATTTGGGAAAGAGGCTTCCATGCATTAAAAAATGACAACATTAAACTATTAATTTTACTTGGAAGCCAGAATTCTTACATAGCTCTGATGTATTTCCAGATTAAGTAATCATCTGTAAGCAAACGATTGAACTATTTGGTTGTGCTTCAACTCCAAAATTTATGATTCAAGTGCTTACTTTTGTTCATAAGGCCTTTTCCTCGGCTCTTCGAATTGATATCCTTATGCATTAATTTCACACCTTTGTGCTTCAAGCTCAAACTTTTACGCTCAAGGCCACACATTGTTGGTTCAAATCCATATAGTTTTGCTCCAAATCCATGGCTTTAGTCCTTTAACTATGACCTTTGGAATCCATATCTTCAGACTTCAACTTCATGCGGTGAAACCTTATACCCATGTTTTCAGATCGCAATTTTTTATATTTCAAGCTCACACCTTTGTACTTCGAAATTTGTATGCGGAGTCCATTCCTTTTTGCTTCAATTCCACACCTTTGTCATTCAAGTACAAAATGTTGAGCTGAAAACCATACCTTCTGAAGTCAATACCTCAGACATGTATAGCTTATATTTTGAAGGACATGTTATCATTCATCTATTGCATGGTGTATTTGTCTCGTTTCTGTTAAAATGAAGATGGAAGTGAACTGTTATTTCTTACAAAAAATCCCATATGTCATGGCAGGGTGATGACTATCATATCTGTTGTTCTTGGAAGAACTTTCCACTATGTTGATGAAATCCTTCCATTCAGGTATTGCTATGAAACTTCTTTTACTTTTAGAATTCATTGACTTATGGTGAATGATGGAATGGATGTATTGAATATTAGTGCTATTAGATGCAGTAAATATTGAAATAGAGTGGATACGTTAAAAAAACAAAATGATTGCTTGAACTTGTAAAAACTTGTTTGGTTTCTATTAGAAACCTGAAGAAGGTTGTGCACCATTTGTGCTAGTCCTTTTTATATTTTCCCACAGGACATGGAATGATATTGGGTTTTCCTATTTGGTATATTTAACTTAATTCCCTCCGTTAGATCTTCGAGATTAACAATGTATTGCTTAGGCTAGGACATGAACTTGAGACCTAACTCCTGTTGGTTTGCAAAGAGTGCTACTAATGAGCTACCAGCCGATGGGTTTTCTGTACCTTATCTTTACTAGAACCTATATGTGAATTGTTGCTCTGATATAGTATATCGATTTGCATGCAGGTTGGGTGAGACTGATTTGCCTGTTGATGATATTGCTGCAGTTTGCCTTCTGGTAAACATTTGATCATCACTTTTCATCTTAAAGCAAGAACTGAACTGCAAAGCTCAGACAGTCTGTTTGTCCACAATGACCCCAAAACACACAAGTCTTACAAACTCTTATTTTCATAAGACATATAATAAGCTAATTCAAGTAAATATCAGGTCTATTTTGGGGTTTCAACACTTATTGATGCCACATCAAGTGATGGTCTAAAGGCAGAAGATGAACAAAAGGAGGTGATCTTTTAATTTTAGTAAACTGCAATTAAAATTGAAGATTGATGCTCTTTCTCTATGTTATTCATTTAATCTCATGTTATGCCTATGCTTTAAACTAGGCTGAGTTAGCAGTTTCGGAGTTATCAGGAAATGGCACTGGGATTTTAGCTGCTGCTAACACCATTATCAGCACTTTCCTCTTGGTTTTTGTTGCGGAATGGGGTGACAAATCATTTTTCTCGACGGTTGGTGAGTTACTATGCCAAGAATTTATACTCATCAGACAGATTGTAACACTTGCTTGAAACAATTACCTGTAGGATTTGTTTCTCTCCCCTGCTTTGTGTGAGGCATCAAGAACTGTACTATTTAAGCAGATTTTTGGATATGCTTATCGATTTGACATGTTTCTTTGACTAGACTGTAGAGGTGGACTTAGTCTCAGGGCATCAACGCTGGTCTGAGAATAACACGTACCCACAAAAATGAAAGGAAAAAAAAATCATTGTTTGCATTGACATTTGAGTATGGATGGCACTATTCACTTTGTAGATGAAAATCATCTCCTGGATTGTGTGTTTTCAGCCTAAGAGGCAATTACTTGAAGTAATGATAATGGCCTAATTTTTGTCTCTCAATAAAAAGCAGGCAGGCTATGTTTGTAATGTAGAATAAATGCTAAAATACCATGAATAACAAAGTTCATCTGCCGTGATCTGTTAGAGAAACAAGATTGGACAATTTTTTTTCCTCCTAGAGATTCAATATGCGTAGTGCTTTTCTTCTTGCCTAGGAAAACTGAGTTTGGAATATTTTATATTTGTAAACCATCTGAATCCTTGATTTCCAGTATACAGAGTAAATAACTTGTCCCCATGTGATCCTGCGATCAGCTTTGCTAACAGAATTTTCATCTTCTCATGCAGCACTTGCAGCAGCTTCTTCACCTCTCGGTGTCATTGGTGGAGCCCTGGCTGGTCATGGTGTTGCAACTTTGGTAGTTATTACTATCTGAAAGAAATTAAGTTTTACTTTGATACACCAATAATAACCTATTTCAAAATCATGATTGCCAAGTTCTCTGTAGAATATGAAAATTCTGCTTTCAAAATTTGAAGTTAATATTGCAGCAGAGTATCATTATTCCCAAGTTCTCTGTAGGAGATGGAAAATCTGCTTTTGAAATTCGAAGTTAATATTGCAGCGAGTGTATAATTATAAATTTCTTGATTGTTGAAACAAAGTCATGCACGCCAACTATATGTAACTGGTACAAAAAACAAGATTTCTACCCCATCCAACTAATCTTTCTCTTTTCCTTTCACACGCAACACCAGGCCTCATCTATCTACCTTTTCGTTTTTGCAGATTGCAGTTTTGGGAGGTTCTTTACTTGGGGCATTCTTATCAGAAAAGGTAGATTTGAAATTTCAACTTTAACTTTCGTTTATAAGCAAAACAAATCCTTCTAAATATATTTTCCTTGTCTCTGCTACATGGAATTGCAAAAGTCCCAACTTAGTGCACCTTGCTTTTGTCTCTTCAACAATGGAAGTCACACATATTGTTTGACTTGTGTTGAGGATGGGAAATGATTTGTGCCTGCCATTGATCTGGTGGGGCCCACAAGTATGCCCCACTTGATCAACAGTGGGAATGAATTCATGACACCTAGCACGATTCGTTGAGTGGCCCAGATTGTCCTCTTTTCTGCATATATTACCATCAAGATTTGTTTGAAACCTGTTGATGCAATCAGCATTCAATTCCTGATCAATCATAACTAATATTTGAAACTCAATGAGGCCAATTAGTCCAACACGGAATCCAATCCAGTCAGTTCATCTTAATTGATAGAAGATGTGTAGTGCCATGAATGTTAGTGGAGCCATTTCCTACTAAATGGAATCCGGCCAGGAGGTCTGCATGAATTGTCTTGTCCAAGAATGTAAGGTCAGAAATATCATGGTATTTGTACCTTGAAAAGATCCCTAGGTTGGACCAGCATGATAAGCAACCACATAAAGTTTATCACAGAAGACTATACTCCAGCTGGAATATCTTAGTAGCTAGTGGACCTATGTGCCTCTACTCTACTGAGGACATCTTCCTTTTCTGCCATGATTTCTTGACGAGTGAAGCGTGATTTCTACTAGGAATATAGTAACATGCAATGAGGAATTTTATCATCTTCATTTCATGCGCTGAGGAAACTTAGTCCATTTCTTGTACAGGCCATTGCTTACATTGGAGGAGTTCTTTTTCTTGTCTTTGCTGCTGTAACATTGGTTGAGATTGTGAGTTAAGAGTTAAAAATTACAATCATTTTCTTGTAGATGTAAAAAACCCCAATTCATAAATTTCTTGTACATGTGAGCAAGAAGAATTTATAAGCACAGCGTAATCAATGTTTATTTTTTTATATTGAGCATCCCTTCTGGCTATGCATAATCCTATTTAGGGATATCTTATTATCATCCCTAGCGCATTACCTCATTCTTGATCTCATCCCAAAAGCTAAATGCATGCGATTGATGGCTCTTTGCATGGACGAACAACGTTGTCTGATTTGTGAGAATTAGGCAGAACATTGGGGGGCCAAGAGATTCCCTTTCGTTCTACATTATTATATATATATCGGCCATTGACTTATCTTCTTGTTGGCTCCAAATTGACAAGTTAAATCAGCTCAGACATGCGTGGATTGTTGTTGTATTTGTTTGGATTTTCATGCTGCTTGAGAGCTCTTGCCATGGCTATGAAAATCCAGGTGGAGAAAAAAATTGATCTTCTTTTTCGGAAAATTCTCCTTCTTAACTCTTTTGTTGATGTGGGGGCAACAATTTGTAAACATAGAAGGGTGGAGGAAAAGAGGCTGGAAACTTTGGCAGATGTGGCGCCCACCCACCCAAGAAACCTTTGCTGGAGAATCAAATCAAAAGGTCAGGACTTGAAGAGATGACAGCTCCCACGGCGCTGGCCTCCCCTCCCCCTCCCGCCTTTTTTTCCATTTCCCGCTTTTGCTTCGTACACTTTGCTTGTCTGTCCCATGTCTTCCCACTTTCTTACTCCCTCAATCCCCATGGTTAATCAACTAATAGTACACCATTATCAAAAACAGAATCATTGTGTAAGACAAAAACTAGATAATTACCTGCGATGTCGCAGGGTGTTTTTCATATTTTATTTCGATTTATTTTTTTATAGTTAAAATATACATGGGACGAAATCTTACGATTTAAGTTATTTATAAAATATATTTTTCATTAAACAGATTATTATTTTCTTATTCGTGCATTTTTATTTCTTTTTACCAAAACATGTTAATAGCATGTTTCTTTAATTAAAAAGGAAAGGCAATTGAAATAAATTTTTCTGATTTTTTTTAATAATTTAAAAGTAGTAAGAAAAATGTATCTCTTCAATTTAAAAAACATTTTTTTTTAACAAAAACATGTTTTTTATGTCAAAAGTATTGTTTTTTAAATAATAAGCTTTTCCAAAGAAAAACATCTTAAAAATTATATCTCGAAATGTGAAAAACATACCATTTTTTTATCTTTAAACTTAAGAATGTAAACATAAAGAAAATAAAATTTAGAACTAAAATATAAAATTTCAAACTTAAAGGGACTAGAATTGAGAAAATGAAGAACTTTTTGACGAAGATGAATTGTTTCACGTGAATTTGAGAAAAGCTATGTTGTTGTTTTTTTTTAATTATTTTTTATATTGTAAATTTAAATTCCACCTCATGAAATTGACCATTAATTTAATTATGAGATTTTATCAAACATTTTGAATTCTTAAGGATACGCAAAGATAAGAAGTTACAAATAAATAAAATATCACAAACAGGACATAAAATGATATGGTTAAAAAATTATATTTTTCGTTGAATGGAATCATCCACGTTGGAATTGAGAGATGCACAGTAATCAACAATTAAAAACAAAAAATAAAAAAGGATGCCTTTTAGGTGTCCTTTACAGTGGTATCGAAATGATTCTCCCCTGCCCCTTCCCGTGCGTTTCTTTGACTCGTTTTTTCCAAAGATTTGCTCTCATTGGAATATCTATCCCACATCGCCAGATGTTACTCGAGTCTCATTCCTTCAGCAATTATTGAAAAGATTTTATTTCTTTTTTTTTCTGCACTCAATCTAAATTTAAATGTTAAAAGTGGCATAGAAAATACTGCACAAATCGATGCCCATGTTTTTCAGGTTTGATCCGACACTCTCCCCCGACAAGTTTCTTTCTCCTTCTCTATTTTTATAGTTCACTTAAAAGAAAATCCCATGCTGGCTCAAACTAAAGATTTGAACATCTTACTTCTTGCTCCAAGAAAATCCTAAATTTATTGTACATTATACTAAAAGAAAAAGGTTTTTTTATGTATAAATGATAGTTTTATATTTTTTTCAATTCTTGCGCCGTTGTGTACTTTTCGAATTATATATTTACAATCTCTTAATTTTTTTCAAATTCAATTTTGATCCAAAAACTTTATTTTTTTAGTTCCTATTTTGAAAGATAAAAAAGAAAGGGAACGAAATTTGATGATACATAGAAAAAGTCTTGATTGACGACGATTCCAATAATGAAAAACATTTATTTTGGTGTTAATGACTTTCATTCAATGATAAGAGTCCCGCCTAAATATTATTTGGTCCTCTTGTTGCCTGGAATGATAGATCTAAGCATGAAAATGTTTTTGGTTTCGGTTTGATTATGTGGTTTTTTATTAGTTTTTGAGTTATTGACGTCATAAATAGATTTTATCAAGGTATGTTGGTTATTTGGGAAAATTCATGGGTCAAATGAGTTTTTAGATAAAAAAAAGCCACCATGCTTTATTTTTCGGCTATCATAATAGCTGGAATTTGAGGAGAGGTAAGCGATATGTCGCCTGCTTATCTTTTTTTTTCAAAAAAAATTAGGATGAATGATAAGTCACTCACCCATTAAAAACTCTTTTTTTTCTTAAAAAAAAAGATAGCTCAAGCGCGGGGGTCTTCGTTGAAACTTGAAAGGCCAGCTCTCCTAGGCTTTTTTAAGCCTAGGTGCGCTAGGCTACCCGAGTCAAACCTGTGTGTTTGGGTTTTTTCTTTTTGGTTCATTAAATTTTTTATTATTATTATTTTTGTCTATTAATTTTATAATTTAATATTGTGTTTTTATTGAATTTTTTTTATTTTAACAAATTTTTATGATGTTTTTTAATGTAATAGAGTTGAATTTTACTTAGCTCACGAATAAGATTTCAAAGTTTTTTTATGATACTAGAAGGAATTCCTTTTATGTAGCCCCAGTTAATTTTTTTCTTTAATTTTATTAATCATTTTTTAAGCAGGTCTTTTTTATTATTGCTTTATAAAATAAAATTATAGTTCCAAGAAACAAAGTTATAAATATATATTTTTTAATTTATTTAATTACATAAATACATCGACTTTTTAATTTATAATTACAATTTTTTTAACTTATAAAATATATTGAAAAAACTTTCATATTTATTTTTCGTGTTGAGAATAAAATTTATCCAGTGAGGAAGCCCGTATCAGATAGCTAGTAGACACCACCATAACTATATATATAAAAAAATGATAAAATCAACAAACCGATCCTCCACCTGCCAAGTGACTGCCACCTGGATGGTTAGACGGGCAGTCTTTAAGCACAATGTGAGTGACCTTGAGAATCTGACACGGATAACCATGCAAATGCAATCAACAATAATAATTATAGTACCAGAGAGGCACAGAGTGTTACACGGGGCTTTGGTTTGTCACGTGAAAATGAATTTGGCACGTGCAGTTTAAGAAACCGAATATTTAAGGGCATATTCTTTGTAGAGCTATTTTGAAAAGTATAAGCACTGCAATCTCAAGTATATTTTTCATCGGAAAGCTTCGATGAAGGAGCATAATCGACCCTTCCCCACTAACCGTCCCTGTTGTGGCTTTAAAATGACGGGGCAAAAATGGTTTGGAAAGGGAGGGAAAATGACATTGTTATTTGAACTTTTATAATTATATATTGCTCATCAATATGGTATTTGTTTTTATGTTTAAAATTTTTTTAAAAAAAAATTAATATTTTTTCAAAAAAGTTTATGCTTTTTTTTATAGTTTTGATGTGTTGATATCAAAAATAAATTTTAAAAAATAAAACCTTTTTATTTTGATGCATTTTTAAATAAAATACATTTAAAAAAAAAATCATTACCACAATTTCAAACACTACTGAAATATACAATCAAGAAATTTATGGCTGATGAGAAGTAACCAATGCTATCTTAATTATTAGTTATTTTCTTTGTATATTTTAAACAAACAAATAAAACAAATAAATTATAAATAGAGATATTCTTATTATTTTTGGATGGGTCATGAGTTTCATTTTTTTTTCTTCTAATTGTGCCGGTCTCTTTATTCAAGGTGAAGTAAGTAAATAACTAATAGGATATTATTATCTTTATTAAAGTTATTAAATTTTTCATATATAATATACATATAAATACACTTATTTATAATTCTCGCTAAAGATTAATTGTTTATAAATCCAATATGACTGAATAAATGTATCCCATGTATATTTATTTATTTATTTACACTGCTTTTGGTATAATTAAAATGAACAAATTATTTCAAAACAAATGAGTTGATTCAAGAATATTAACTTACTGTATTAGTTCATGCTCGATAAAACGAACGGTATGGGATAAGTTTCACTAGGGTATCGAATTCTTTGACTTTATTTGTTTTGACAGTATAGTATAATACTTGGCATTTCAATTTACATTTTTTTTTTTTGAAAAAATCTTAGCACCGCTGCTTTTTATGGACAAGCTTTTTCGTGTTTCTGGGTGATAAGCTCTCTGTTGTGCGCTTCGAGATTGCCTGAATCTTATCTTTCTCGAGACAGAACTGGAGAAAAACGAAGTAGCTTTGAAGATATGATTGCCGAACCACGCTTTTTGCTCAGCAAGCACCACGTGCGCATGATCGGTTGCGTGACCTTTTTTTCTTTCTCCTCTCGCCCTTCCAGAATAAATATATAGTGCATTCCAAAAACATTCAATCTAAACCCGTACACATTTATAGTAGTTAGTTATTGACTCTTTTACAGGTAACTTTATGCTACAGTTCAGGAAAAAAAAATTGAACGTGAAAAATAGTTCTACATCGCATGGAGTTATTTAATATTATTATAAAATCTAGGTTACATGTCCTGCTTGGATTTAAAAATTAAACAGTAAAAATTATCATGATATATTTTATTAGTATGTGTTTTGTAGAAAAACAAATAGCGAACCAATATTAAATAATAAAGTTAAATAAAAAAGTGATAAAAAGAGTATAAATGAACTTCTTTAACTATTCTTGTAAACATAAACAATAATGTTTTTTTTTTTAGTTTAAAGTATAGTTAGCCTTTGTGCCCGCACTTTGCCACTGAGCTGCACTCTATTTTTGAACAAAAAAACAACATTCAAGTACTTGAAATGGGTAAGAGAAAGATATGGAAAACTGTTTATGATAAATATGTAAAAACAATGCTTAGGGCTAAGCCAACAAGTGACTTTTTATTAAAGACGTCATCTAGATTATGTGGCTAGAAAAACCTGATTGAAAATTAAAAAAAAATATAAAGCCTTTAAAAAAATATGTTGGTTTTTTAAACTCGTGACTCGGGTCATTAAACTTGAAGCACCCGGTCTAGAAAAATCATGAAGTTCAATTACCAAATATATATATATATATATATATATATATATATATTAAATGTTGAAATACAAAAAATATTCTAATCATACAAGAGAATTTTTTTAAAAAATAGCAATTAAAAAATAAGAATCAAAATCACTATTACTAATACTATTAACAAGTAATTCATAACTAAAAGGCCTGAATCTGAAATAACAATAACAATGAGCACCATGGTGGTGTATTTCCTGGGGTAGAAGAGAAAAGTGAAAAAATATATATAAAAAAGGTCATCGGTGATACACAAGTTACATTTGAAGAACACGAGTCGCCTATAATAGAAGAAGAGACGATAAGGAATAGACTGGGATGATGAAAGTTCATTTTTTATCGCTGAAAACCACCACAGGAGCCGTCTAAAGTGTGTGGCGGCTCTAATGCGATGCAAATTTTTAAATATAAAATTATTATTTTCATGGTAAATTAAATCACTACCCTCAATCAAACTTCAAGCTAACAAAAAAACCGAAGCTAAAAGACTCAAACACCCATGAAATAATGAATTCAATGTCATGCATTTGAGGGTATATTTGTAATTCCACCGTGCATGAAAAACAAAAATACTTAAATATCCCAACCCGAGACCACTTATTTTTTATTTTACTTGTGGAGGTATTTTAATTATTTTACTTTTCATCAAAACATTAAATGGATGATTTGTAATAATTAGCGTGCCGTATGAAAATACCAAAATAACCTTACTCTAAAAACATAAATATATTTTTATAGATGTAACAAAATAATCAATATATTGTGGCGGTGAATTAAAAATATAAGAAAAGCTATAAAGATTCCTCGTTATGTTTTGGTTGTTTTTTTAATGTTACAAGAAAGATGAAGTCATGTTTAGTATTCTATCACAGGACATCAATTTATCCGTTACATCAAATGAAGGGCTAACTTTGACTACCTCTTCAGTTGCAGATAAGTTCAATTCTAGCATTTGTTAAGAATTGAACACGTAATCTCCTGATATAAATTAAAAAAATCACCGGCGATGAGTTGGACAGTCATCGGTAAAAATAAATAAACATCGAGTGACAGCGATGATAGTTTTTCTATCCTTTAAAATGAAGTCTTCGTACACTTTTAGCGTGGTTGGACGCTATGTATTAAATATAGTATATGGAGAAGAAGCAAGGAAAAATCTATTTTTTCCCCCCAATATTTCTTCTGTTTCTTTTGGTTTCCCGGAGGAGGCAACGGTTACGAGCCACTGCCGACCTCTAACAGACAACCAAACTACAAATAAGTCCCCCAAGCGCGTAAATAATTGCAATCGAGTTAATAAATTATTTATTTTACTTTAACACACACAATAATTTTCTGAACTGACACCCTGCTCGTACCATACATAGTATTATTTATTTTCAATTATCATTAACAACTGATTTAGGATTAAAAAACTAATATATGATTAGTAAAAGCAACGTGGTTGACTTTTGTGAATGTCATCATCTCTGATAAAAAAAATAAAAAGTTAATGACATGATCAACTGTACCTTTTACAGAATCCTTTTATCCATGATTAAATTAAATAAACCATGCATGTTTAATATTATTAAGTTATATATAGATATGAGTCGTGGGAAAATATTTTATATTGATTAAAAAAATATATTTATATGTAAAATAAATTTATAACATATCGGTTCATGTTTTAAATAAAAAGTGATATTTGTTTATGTATGTACATGCATGCAAACCCATGTATGAATCCAAATAAGTCTTTAACGCATATCTTCCTAACAATTGGAAGCGAAGTTGATGGTTCATATGCATATTTTGAGACAATTTAACAAGTGTTTTCATGATTAATGATTTAGACTTGAGTAGAATAAGCGTAGAGACAATGTGAATTTAAATAAAAAAAAGTTAAAAATATAATAAAATCCAGGCTGCACCGCAACCCCGAACAACTCCTCAAACGTGGATAGGATTAAAATACGAGGTTGAGATTTATTAAGGTGTGTGTGTGTGTGTATATATATTCTTGTTATATATTTTCCCAGTAAATATTATTTGTTATTTTTATATATGTGATTATTAAAGAACCTCGATTATTTAATTAAGTAAGACGGGCGAGATTGATACTGCAGGCAGGAAACAGCACGAGTGATTCGTCAACTTATTTAATTTCTTTAGTTAGGTAGCAAGTACATGCAAAGTTGTTTTGCATGTGATGGTTTTGAAAACTTAGAGGCTTAAATGAAATTATACATTTAGTTGTGAGACTTGCTTGTAGTTTTCCCGATAAATAAAGTAAACGCCTGTCTTGTTGACGTGTCAGAGAAAGAAGTGTGGGGCCTATTTTTGGAAGGTCTCGGCATCGTATCGCCATGCGCTACGTAACTTGACCGGCCTTGATTAGTTCCCCTAAAGATTTTTTTCTTTTTTCTGGTTCACCTTTCATTTCACAATGCTCGGATTGACTGTTAAACCCCATAAAATGATAATTCTATAGAAAATTAATTAAAATAGTTTACACACTAAATGATATTTTTCCCCCACCGATTATGGAATGTTTTAAGTCTATAAATAGGTTTGTAGAGATTTCTTAAATGTTTTTCTATATGTTTTCTGGTAAAAAAAATTAGGATTTTTTAGATTAAAAATATGAAACACGATTATATTTAGGTTATAAAATATTAAAACTTTCTTTCGCGCTTAAGATAAATTATTATTTAAAAAATATATATTAAAAAGAATGTAGAAGGAAAAAGAATTTTATTAATAAGATAGATAAGTTTTGAATAAAGAAATATTCAAAATCATTCACTTATTTTTAAAACTTATTGTAATTGGTATCGATTTTGATTCGATAAAATACATTACTAGAAAAAAGCTATATTTTTTTTATGTGTACGACTCTCAATTTATTTCAGTAAATACATGCATTAATTAATTAAATCTTTACTTCATAATCTATTTTTTTAAATGTTGCAGAACATGCTGCCAATACTTGCTTATTCATTTTTGACATTGAAAGAAAATAAAATAACATGAACCGGTAAACTACTAGTTATTAATGGGACAACTTGGTATCATCTCTCATTTTCAAATTAAAGTGTATCAATACTTCCACGTCATTGCATCGTCAAGGTTAAAACTTGATTATTTTTAATAAAAGATGACATAGTTTCTCATCTTTTATCATTTTTTTTAATATATAAAATTATCTGTAAACTATAAGAGAAACATTAGACAAATTATACTTAATTATTCATTAATATCAGATTAAATGTGACAAATAAACGTCATAAATACCGAAAGAAGATGCGGGGAAAATACCTGTCTGCGACAATTAATATCCTTCAATACCAATCACTAAATTTATCTTTTTATAAAAAACAAAGGGAAAATGATTAATTTTAGATGGCTTTAAACGAGAGAAAAAAAACCTAAAAGAAAATGACACGTGCGTTGTATTCACTTTAATAGGTGCACCATCACCACCACTTCTCCTTCTTTTCCTCAACTTGTTAACTGCACTCTCTTCGTTTTTTCGCGTCTCCCTATTTCCTCTCACTCTTCGCCTCCTCTTTTTTATCCCTCTCTCCGCCGGTGCTTCCAAAATCCCTCAAAACCCCCTATCCTTCGATCCGTCCGCGCGATTTCCACCGTCGATTATATTGAACCTATTCAAATCTCGAGGTAATCGTAATAATCTCATCTCCTTAATTGACATCTTAATTTTGGATTTTGTTTTTTTTAATCGAAATTCTTGTGATTCACTGTCTGTTTGGTTGCTGAGAAACTGAAGGAAAGCATGGAAATTCGATGTTTTTTTGCGTCTTTTTATTTAGTTGAGATAAAGAAGTTCTTGCTTCAGGTAGTCAAAGAGTTCAGCTTTATCGATTGGGCTTTGTTTTCAATTTTTTGGATTTTTAAGCATCCAAACAGAGTTATTGTTTCTTTAGTTTTTAGCGAGGATGCTTGAGAATTGTAATCAAAGTTTCGTTTTTTCATTGGTTGTCTTGATGCTTTATTAACAACGAAAACGTTTTTTCCGTGAACTGAGAAAATCCTTTTCTTGTTTTATTATTAGATCTTAATTTAAAATCCATTCATGTGATTATTTTTTTGGTTTTCCCATTGGGTTTTTGGATAGATATATGGATTAGGGCAAGGACCAATGTACTTGGTTTCATTTAGTGAAACATATATGGATTCTTTGAACTGTTCTTCTGTTTTCATAGGAATTGATATTTCTTTCTTTTATTATGGCTTGTTCTTCAACTTTGCCGCTATTTTATACTTGTTCAGTGTTAATTTTCTTACCGAATTCTGTTATTTTCCTTCCTATATCTGCTGGTGGCACCTAGTTGTTGCCTTCGGTCTCGCTTCTTGGGTTTTAAGAGAGGTTTGCTTAACTTTTTGAAGAACTTTTGTGTACTGCTATTTTGGTTTGCATTTCAGAAAATATGTTCAATTTGAGAGCAAATTCATTCCTTTCACTCTGAGTAGCCTTTGTGTTTTGACTGAATGGCTTATAATTGTTATGGCATTAGCTTCTTGTGTTAATTTTCCTCACCATAAGAGTTCCTGATATTCCACTGGCTTGATGGATTTAAAGATTCTTGATGGGCATATTCGTGTGGATTTGGGAATATTTGCATTCATGAGCTCTGATGTTGATTCTTGTTACCTTATTAATGATGTATTTCAGGTTTTCTGTCAAAGGAACTTGCTTTGCTACAATGTATTTCTTTTTTATTTTTACTTTTGTTTCATTTTGCTGGGAGTAAAGTGTTGCTAGCTAGATGCAAACATTTCCCTTATCTCATGATCATTGATGATGATGAATCTGACAGCAATTACTTTTTGGTAATGCTTCAGCATATTTTGTTCTAACTTCTAACAATATGACTTCTTCTGAAACAGGATGGTTGACCAGCTCACTGTTATGAAGGAATCTAGCGTGCCCAAATTAATCCTCTTCTGTTACAACTGATCAGCCAACTTCTGGGTTAAACTACATTATAAGAAAATGGATCGTTGTGATACATCTGGATTCGTTAGTGGAGGTGGGACGATCCCTTTCAGAGACATCAAACCCTAGTTCTGTAGCTAAATTTTTTCAACACTTAACCTAGTTTTGTAGTTTATTTTAGTGACCCCAGAAGTCTGGTGCACTGTTCATTAAGATTGGTATTAGGTTTGGAAATCACTCTAGGTTTAGCCATTACTTCATGGATAACAGGATCCGGAACCTGGGTTTCGCCGCTGATTACCCTTCAAATGCATTCAAGATTTTGGGCAGTTCGTTGTCTGTTGGAGCAGCTGGCACCAAATACCGTGCTGATACTGTCTTGCGCCTTGACTCCCCAGGATCTTCAGTCCCATATGGCTTTTCTTCGAAGGGAATTAAGCGGAAGTGGAATTTGATTAATGGATCCATGGGCCAAAATGTTGGTTCTTCACTATCTCTTGGGCTTGGCCGCTCCTCAAGCTCTTCAGATAGCAAGGGGAGTTCAGCAACTGCTTGCACATCAATGTCTTCTGCCATAGAAACTGATGAAGAGTCCTCGATGGATCTTGACTTCTCTCTCCATCTTGGCAATGAGAAGATGTTGAGCCCAAAGAAGCCTGCTCGTTCATATCTCAAGGGAATGGAGCCCAAGGTTGACTTGGAGTTGGGTCTCTCCACTGGTCCTTCTGAATCTGATGTTACGAGCATCCATCCACCCTCAAGTTCACTTGAATTTGGCTTTGATATGCCATTGGCTATGGGTGGAGCATCAAATGTGAATGAAGGATCGACATCATGTAGTTGGAAATCAGGGATTACATTGCTTCCTTTGCAGATTTCCTCCAACAAAGAAGCTAGCTTCTTCTTCAACCAGATTCCAAGAACTAGGGATCCTACTCCCAGTTTTCCAGACCACTCATCTAGTGTGATAACAACACCAAAAAGTTCAGTCACCTGTACTTCTGGGATAAGTCAGCAGCAACAGCCATATCAACGTGGCACTAGTTTAAAGTTATGTCAGGTTGAGGGTTGTGGAAAGGGTGCCAGAGGTGCTTCTGGCCGTTGTATTTCACATGGCGGAGGCCGAAGGTGTCGGAAAGCTGGTTGTCTCAAGGGAGCTGAGGGCCGAACAGTGTACTGCAAGGCCCATGGGGGTGGTCGCCGCTGTGAATTCCTTGGTTGCACAAAAAGTGCAGAAGGTCGCACAGATTTTTGTATTGCGCATGGTGGTGGCCGGAGATGCAGTCATGAGGGCTGCACTCGAGCTGCCAGGGGGAAATCTGGTCTGTGCATCCGACATGGTGGTGGTAAGAGGTGCCAGAAAGAAAATTGCACAAAGAGTGCAGAAGGCCTCTCTGGTCTTTGCATTTCACATGGAGGTGGTCGTCGATGCCAATTCTTAGGATGCACCAAAGGAGCACAAGGGAGCACTATGTTCTGCAAGGCACACGGTGGGGGAAAACGCTGCACGGCTCCAGGATGCAGCAAGGGCGCTGAAGGGAGCACACCTTTTTGTAAAGGCCATGGAGGAGGGAAAAGATGTGCCTTCCAAGGTGGTGGGGTTTGTACTAAGAGTGTACATGGAGGGACCAACTTCTGTGTGGCACATGGAGGTGGAAAGAGGTGTGCTGTACCTGAGTGCACAAAAAGTGCAAGAGGACGGACACATTTTTGTGTCCGCCATGGTGGTGGAAAAAGGTGCAAGTTTGAAGGATGTGGCAAAAGTGCACAAGGCAGCACCGATTACTGCAAGGCGCATGGTGGAGGAAAGAGATGCTCTTGGGGTCATCTTGGATCAGAATATGGTAATCAACCTACTGGTCCTTGTAACTCATTCGCTAGGGGTAAGACAGGTCTCTGTGCACTTCACAGTGGCTTGGTGCTGGACAAGAGGGTTCATGGTGGTGTCACCTTGGGACCTATGGTCCAGGACCCCAAGATTAGCCAGTCTGAGAAGATGAAAGAAGTTGTCACTGCAGAGGACATGACCATTGATATTGTGAAGATGGGTACTAGTGCAGCGGCTTCAACAGGCAGAACTACTACTGATTTGAAACATTTTGGAGACTCAAGCACTCCTATATCTGTCAGAGAAGCAGGTCTCTCATCAATTCCGGTTTTTGTATCAGAAGGCAGGGTGCGTGGTGGCAGTTTGATGGCAATGATTGCTGGTGGTTTTGGTGTTGGCTCAAGCAGCAACCAAGTTGTAGCTGGAGATTCACCAGAGCCTAAAAAATCATATGTGATTCATCAGAACTGGATGTAAGATTACTTCTTTCCTTTGTGTTTGATTTGTTCTTAGCAATTGAAAGACTTTTTAGCTGTTCGGGCCCTTCACATTTATTTGGTTTAGTCTGTTGGTGTTTAGAATTTGTTCTCGTTCATTTGTCCAAATGGAGAGAACATGTAAGATCCTCGACACCTTTGTGTGGGAAAACCAAGTAGGTTTAGTCAGCATCAAGTCAGGTCTGGGGTTCTTTCTTGTAAATATTTGCATCTTTTCAGCAGGTTGTGGTGTACACAGGTTGTAGCCTGTAAGGTCTGTTAGTTTGCCAAACATTCTGGTGATAATAAATCCTTTAAGCAGAGTCATGTCACTGCTTCTGTGCTTCGGGTTTTGAATTTTATTGCTGGTTAGAACTGCTTTACTGTTGAGCCTGTTTTTCAGTGCATAGCTTGCTATAATTCATCATCTGTTTGTGGATGCCCAACAAGTTGCATCTTACACGTTGAATTTCCTTAGTTGCTTTCCAATTTAATATTCTCTGAATTAGAAATTGAGTGAATTTTATTGGGATGGTAAGGCTTTGAACAAATCAGGAAACGGTTCCCTTCAAAGTTGATTTTTTTTAAAAAAATTGATATTTTGGTAAAAGCTTTGGGAAAATAACACAAGTTGAAAAGGTAAATGAGAAATAGCACACTTTGAACACAGTCACTATTCAAAATATTAGTTTTGTACAATGGTTGTTTTTTGAAATACATATCTCATAAAATTTAAAATTCAAAAGGGAAAAGATAAGTTGATTAGTTAAGAGAGAGAAATGAGAGGAGAAAAAAAAGGTAAAGAAAGTATGTGATCACTATTGAAAAAGAGTTGTTTTTGATATATCTAGATGATTGTCACGGGATGATTTTAAACACATCTTGATAGATAATCAAGTAGTCAAAAGATGAAATTTAAAATTTTAAAATTCAATGATGAAGAAAGAGAAAAGATAAGTTGATGAGTTAGGAGAGAGGAGAAAAAAAAAAGATAAAACCCTAAACAAAACTTTTAAATCATCTTAACCCTTGAATTAACCCAAATAAAACCTTTAACTCCTAACTAATTATATTATTGTTAAAATTATCTTGTTGAGATTTTTTTAATAGCATTAAGTATGTTGAACCATGACTCATTCTTTTTTTACTTTCTATTTCTCTCTCCTGCCATTTCAGTTTATCTTTTTTGTTTAGGCATTAAATTTTTATGTTAATTTTTTTTACATGTTAATTAAATTGATTTTTCATAAAATTTTGAGTTATTTTTTTGGTACATGTTAATTAATTTATATAAAATATACATTTTAGAAAACATGGCATTAGCGTTTGTTTTAAAATGTGATTTTTCAAGTATTTTTTTAATGTATATTATTTCTCTAAAACGTCTTCCTCGTATATCACAATTCTAAAAACATGATTCTTGCTGCCAGATTGATCATTCAAGGACCCCTAATTTTGTGTTTAGAATAGGAATGCACATCATGAGATAATATTTTAAGGTTGTATAAAAATAGGAATTAATTCTTAAGAATACAAATAAAATTAAAGGTAGAAATATATCAAAAACACAAAAACAAGAAACAATTGGGCCAGGCTATATTAGGCCCAGGTAGTGAGACTTTGGGGCTCAACGAGCCCAGCCCATATGTGTGCAACTGGGATAGAGAAGCATAGTCCCAGCGCTTCAAAATTTAGGAAAAAAGATAAGCGCCTCATGTTGCATGCTCCTAGGCAGGGCGTCATCTAACTCCAATCAACTATTTGGTGGTAGACACTATTTCCCATTGTGCTATAATCATGTTTTTTTAAATTTTAATTTTTTTTAAAAAAATTAGTTTTAAATAATTGCTTTAATATGGTGTAAAAATTATAATTTTAATATGCTTTTAAACAAATTAAAAATAACTTTTACAGCATTCTCAAACTGATTCAAAATAAGATTGAAGGTTTTGTTTCTAAAACTCAATTCTTACACTATTTTTATCCCTAAATACTTTAAAATCATTCCATAAACTTGTAAATATTTATTTTCAACCTTAACACACATTTCAATTAATTAAAATTACTCAAAAAAATAAATCTAAATAATAAAAAACTAATTTATATTTTTTTAGCTTTGATCTCCTTTTATCTACTATTACAAAACTGACACCCACTATCAATAAACAAACTTCTTTTACTAGAAAGAATCAATTGATACTGAATGTCGGTAGTTTAACCGGTTAAAATAAGATTGGATGTGGCTTTTCTCTTCCCCCTCTCTTCCATCACTTGTCTATCCACTCTCTATTTTTAGGAATTGAAACGAAATGAAAATGAAATATGGGTACCAAAACACCATATAAGGACCCTTAAAAATATAAAAAAAACAATGAAAGAACAATTTACTTGAGTTTATGATGAATAGTAAAACGAGAGTTAATGTACAATGATTATGAACATTAAAACACTATATACCTTCTTTTTAGTTTTCCTAATGATAGAAACTTAGTCCCTCAAGTTTAATAAAATTAATTCATTGGTACCTATAGTTACAAAAACTATATGCAAGCTTTATATTTTAAAACTCTCTTACAACCTAGTCCTTTAACAATATCATGTTTATAATTACTTTTATTTTTTTCATTAAAAGTAGAAGAAATAAATGAGAAATAAGTAAGGTAAGGAATTTTAATTACGAAATAAAGCAATTTTGAAATAAAAATTTCAAGAAAGAGAAATATGACGTTAAATGAAGAAGAATTAATGTCGAATGATGAAAATAAAAAAAAATAAGTGAAAAAAATGATGTTAACCCATGATAACTCATTAATCTCGTGACCCGAGTCATTTGATCAAAAACAACAAATTTGAAAAAACCTTGAAGCCCAACTTTCAATTAATCAAATGTTAAAGGCTAAAATTAAAAAAAATAAATAATCAAACATAAAAAAAGATAAAAAAAAGAAGAAGAAGCAATTATAAGCCAAAGAAAGGCTCGAGCTTGTCCGGGTCAACCCACCAAACCCACAAGTCAGATAATGAGATCAAGAAAACCTGATAGAAAGGAAAAAAAAGAAAATCACGAAACCTAATTTTTTTTTAAAAGAAAACCAATGTAAAATTATGAGATGGAAAAAAAAGTAAAAAAGAACCCATGCCAGCCCCTATTAGCTTATAAAATCCTTGTCGCGGGCCATTTGATTGGAAGCACTAAATATAGAAAAGCCACCAAGACCAATTCTCAACAAATAAAATATTGAAGGATAAAATCTAAGAAAAAAATCAATAACACAAAAGGTTCCAAAGAAAAAACAATAATTAAAAGCAAGAAAAAGACACGAGCCCACCCAAGTTAACTCGTCAAACCACCAAGCTAGATCATGAGATTGGAATAACCCTATAAAAAAATAAAGAAAAACAAGAAGTCTGTTTTTCTATATATAAAAAAATCAATGTCAAGTAATGAGATAGAAAAATAAAATAAGCAAAAAAAAACGATGTGAACCCGTATTAGCTTATAAAATTTGTGACCCGAGTCATTTGATCAGAAGTACCAAACCTGAAAATACCATGAAGCTCATATATATTTCAATAAATCAAACAGAAAAGGGTCAAATTAAAAAAAAATCAATCACAAAAAAAAAATCAAAAGAAAAATATCAATTAAAAAAAATAAGGATCAAATAAAAAAAATAAGAGGATGAATAATTTTGGATTGAAGGGCCAGATTGAAAAGAAAAAGATAATTTTACAAAAGAATTAAAAAAAAACCATCAAAAGAATGAACACCAAATTTAAGAAGAATTAACAACTTTTTTTTTATAAGAGGATGAAATTTAAAACAATTAAAAGTTTACAAAAGAGACAAGAAAAAAAATAGGACCAAATTTGAAAAAAAAAATAAAACATTTAGATTGAATGATAAAATTAAAAAAAATACAAAACTTACAAAAGGGCTAAGAAAAAAATTTACAAATTAAAAGAATTGAGGACAAATACTCAAATATATCCAACTAAGAGGACTGCCTTGAAATCTTAAATGTCAAGCATGAATTTCGAGGGAGAATAAAAAAAAAAAGGGAAAGAAAACAATGTTGATGACAATCTGTTCAAAAACAACTAACACTCACTGACCATGGAGGAAGAAAACACCATAAGAAATTAACAAACACGACGAAAGAAAAGTTTTCGTCCCCAAGGCATCATAGCTTTCTTTCACCCACTTCCAAGTGTTCAACACGCATCTGTCATGTTTTAACTTTTAATATTCTTAATTAATATAAAAGATCAATTTACCTCTCTACCAATCTAATCATAACAAAAAAAAAACTTCATGAAAATACAAAAATGCCTTCAAAACAAGCTTAAATTAATTTTGACACTAAGGATAATTTAGCAAATTCATTGCGCTAAAAATATAAAATCTATAAAAAAAGCTTCTAGCAGTTAATTATCTAATTTTTAATTTTTGCTTTTAAAATAGTGATGGTATTTTGTTGTTCTAAGAAAGTTAAAAAGATCTTGGTACCTCAATCAAAATGAGAAAAAAAAAAATTACCCCTTAACTAGTCTCCTTGGCTGATTTACTTAGAGGTAAAAGTGTCAATTCACTATCTCAATGCATAGTAAACTCTCTGTACGATTATTTCCCCGCTTGTTTTGTTAATAAGCGAGGTGGTTTGGAGTAGTGTGTGCTATATATCAAGGAAGATAATACCTGAAAACAAAAATTTCTTCGTACCCCAAAAAACCCAAATACGACGGACACGAATGTTTCCCCGTAGGTCTTCGCTCTTAAAATGCATATACAGGAAGGAAGAACGAAGCTATCTGATGTCTTGGTTAAGGTTCAGATCAATGCATTGGCATCGACCCTCTTCCTTTCTCTGTTGTAAGAAAAACCACAAGTAATGCTTCTGTTTAAGCTTTAGATTCTTATAAACTGAAAAAAGAAACGAAAAAAACTTGACTATATACGAGGCTTTTTTTTAATATTATTATTATTGTTATTATTTATTTCAGGTGATTACAAGTTAATTACAACACCTTTTAAAGCCCATATTGTCCCTCTCTTTCCCTCTTTTAATTTTGCAATTTTCCTGTTCTTGTTGGATAGTAATGATACGTATCAAATTCTGTATATGTTCCAGCTATACACCCTCATGCTTGAACTTGGCCATCTTTGAAAGCTCATCAACCGCTTCAACCAAGTGATCAAGCCTAGCGACAAACTCAATGAGTAAGGAAGTAAAATTGGCAAGTGACAATGCTGCAGTGCCCTCTAATGCTCTCATTCTTGGCAAAAATTCCATACTAAGACCCCCTTCTTCTTCTTCAAAAGCCTCAACTTCCTTTGATGGCCACGAATGCAGTCTTCTTGACTGCTTCCTCATCATCTCATGGTAGGACTCTGTCTGTTGTGGAGGAGTACCTGAAGGCGCATTTTGGTTTGTCTGATTCGAGTTTTTTTCTGTACCGCTGCTGTCAAACTCAGTTAAGAGATTTGACGGATCGTAGAGGGTGGTTGAAAAGGCAGGAGAGAGCTTAGTGAGTGGTTTGGAAGAGTTGTCAGGAGGATCAAAATTAGATGTTAGGAGATAAGAGTGCATGTCTATGGCTCGTTGCAGTCGCTCCGTTGAGCCATGAAGTTTCTTTAGCAGTGAAGTTTTGAGGCTTCGCTTCATGTCACCAATGTCTTTGCCCAAGCTCCTCACTAGTTTTGCAGCGTGTGTTGCTGCTTCGTGAATCTCTGAATGGAATGTGAGCCGGAGGTTATAAGGTGCCTACAGATAAAAATCCAACATCGAAACTAATCATGTTCGGGATATTTTGTAAAAAAAAAAAGTTCAATATTATTTCTATTGCTTACAGACTAACTTCTCATCCTTACTCGTCTTGTCAAATTGATATTAACTTCTTTTTCTGAAAATCAACTAAAGGTCCCGCGACTATGATTTCTAGTTGGTTGACCAACTTGCTAAGAATGGCTTAAACTCCAGCTGATTGAAGTTAGTTTCCATACCTTAGATACCTATGCAGTTTCCCAATGAATCAATTGCTTTGATTCTGAAAATCTGAGTTACTTTGCAACATGGCCATGCCATGGATCTGCTTCCCCAGTGGACTAACGATCCCCGCCCCCCCCCTCCCTTTTTTATGCATATAAAAATTGAATTGTAAATGAATAAATATTTCATATGGTAGACCATATTGTTATGTTAACATGATCAACTATGAACCAAGTCATAGGAATCTTTGTATGATTGTTGTTGAGGGAACAAGGCAATTGATATGAGACAAAGAACAAAGAATAAGCGAATATAAATTTATCATTTGTGTGTTTTCTCTCAGCGAGTCATATTCTTATGCCATCGGCCCTTAATGGAAGCCAATCGAAAGAACAAATACTTCTTATTGTTCTTCTTCGTGACTTGGTTCATAGTCCTATTAAGTATTCTTGTGTCGTAAAGAAATCTAACGAAGGTAAGCTTTGGAAGATTCCCTTGTTGCAGGCATATTTGTACGCAGTTGCTAAAGAGGAATGTGAATATCCCATCTGAAAATATGTGTGCACACCTTAACAAGCAACAATGAAGTTGCCCACTGGATGCACACGCATAGACATAAGAGAAAAGTGAGAAAGGAAAATACCTGAATCTCAGAGTGTAAAACACCATGAAGTGCCATGACCTCATAAGCACAATATCGTAGAACTGCTCCAACTTTAACGTACTCTGACCATGGATAGAAGAAGTGTTGAAACCTGCCATGCGGTGGCTCCCATTTTGCCGAGATAGCCTTTCAAATGAAGCCAGCAGAAACCATGGTTATTGTTGATATTTACATATCAAAATAAGCTAAAATTGACAGAAAAAATGTTAGCAAGTATGCACCAAGGATTCAAGTTTTGCTGAGGAATTCAGGGTACTTTTACATCTCCTGTAATTTGGCTCATCTGGAAATTCATCCATCAGAGTCTTGGAAAACTCTGGATGATCTAGCCCATCGTCTTCTAAATATTTCTTCACGCATTCTAAAATTTCGAAAATGAGTACTGACATTAGTTCCTATCTATTGTTCGTTCCTCCTTACATATAAATATAAAGCATAGATCCTTGATTGTGTCGGGCCCGTAGGCTGAAAATAAAACTGCCTGATTATCTCACCTTCAAGAGAGTCAGCTACTGAGTTAAAGCTATTGACAAGTTCCTTGTGCAATTGCTCCCCAGCCCATATAGGAAAAACAAGAACATTCACTAGGACTGCTACAAACCCTCCAATGGCAATAGAGTACAGTCGATCCATCGCAGTCCTTATTGGATTCCCCATCCGATACCCAGAGACTATGATCAAGCAGTAGGTAAAGAGTATCACCCTGAACCCATACTCATATGGCACAAGTGATGGCCATAATTTCATGAATGATGCAATAGCCCCTGCAGATAATATTGCACGTAAAATTTCTTTGACATAGACCGACTTAATCTCATTCTTTAGTTCCTAATATTTAAAAAATTTAGAAGCGATACCAATCAAAAAGATGCTAATGCCAATTATGATAGGCTCGGAGACCCGGCCAGACTGAAGAGCTAACTGAGCAACTGCGATAGCCAATATTCCTGCAAGCAAGCTTCCAAGAGCTCGGTTGAATCCTCGATTAAAAGTTGCACCTTGAGGAAACAACATCCGCATCTATCAGGGAGTTCTGTGTTAAATTTTTGCAACTTCTGTTTTTACTCAGTTTCGATATAGCACAAAAACAATGGCTTTTTACATGTGAGCATGCAAAGATAAACATGAACATGCATATGGGCGGAGCCAGGAAGTTTTTGTAGGGGGCAAGATTAGGAAAAAAAATTTAAATTGTTTAATGAGGATCCATGAATTTTTTTTTTCCAGGTCCCCTGCTCTGCCACATATTCAGATAATTGTAAGCATACTTACCAACTGTGTATTCGAACATGATAGCAACAGTGAGGATGGACCAGATGATATTGGTGCCAAGTATATGAAAAGGTGCTCGGAATAGTATGAGGAAAGACACTAGAAGAACAGCTAGGCCAACTTTGAATGCGAATTTTACTCTGTTGCTATCTTCTTTGGCAAAATCCCATACACTCCATAACCAAGCTTTACAGGAGGAGAAAGGTCTCATACTTAAAAGTTGCTGGTATCAGGCTGCTTGGATTTGGTAGCTGGTGGTGGAATGTTGGTCTCCTACCCTTTTTGCCATTCATTCTCCAATCAAGAATCACAAACTCTTCTAAATCACTAGGCCTAGTTTGCTTTGTATTTCCTGTACTGTAACTCGAGGTCCTGTTTTTCCCAAGAAAAAGACTTAAAACTGGGTGAAAATTTCGAAGCAAAGTAGGGTTCTGATGAGAATGATGACCTCATAAGAACACTAGTACTTGACGTTGCTAGATACGAGTTGTTTTATGAGAAGGAGAGAGCAATTTAAAGAGTTAAGGATGCTAAGTCGAGGTGCAACTAGGGAAGAGAGTATGTCTTAGTCATGATATGATATATAGAAAAAAAAGAATAATACGGAAATGATAGAAGAGAAGATGAAAACTCAGGGTAAAGATGCTTAACTTCAATAATGGAAGGGGAATTAGAATCTTAAAATTGCATGGTCTTGCAATTTCAGTCGCCAAACACTTCTGCTCTTTCATTATATCACACTGTGGGAGATTTTGTCGTGGCGATTGTGATGTAGTAGATCGGTGATGGTGGTGGCAACAGTGACTAATATATAAAAAGGCCACT
Source organism: Populus simonii (assembly GCA_007827005.2). Lineage (NCBI taxonomy): Eukaryota > Viridiplantae > Streptophyta > Magnoliopsida > Malpighiales > Salicaceae > Populus > Populus simonii. The sequence continues at coordinate 16,128,591 of CM017466.2, read as the reverse complement.
AAAAAATGTATTCCGTCAACAGTGTAATACTTTGATAAATCTGGCACTAAAAAATATACGTGCATTTTGCATTATGCTAAATGATGTTTTTTTCTTTTGTTATCTGGTATTTATAAATTAATTTACTCTTTCCTGCATATGAGGAAAAAATTGAACTTTCTAGCTTCACACTTCTCTGACAGGAACAGATGCATTTCTAGGTTGTCAATCCAGTCCACCAGCCAAAACTAGTAGGATGGATAAAACCTGAACCAGTAAGATTATTTGTTTGATGATAAGGATGCTTGCAAAACTCAAAATCTTAACTAGAAGCATAATATTACTTGACATCACATCCTCAAAGACATCCTATATATGATACATAAGCATGGCTCTAGCAGATTTCAGATACATCAACAAAGTATCCAACTTTTATTCATCAAAAAGAACAAAATTGGTCATCTGACAAATTTCAGATGGATAAATGATCTTGATTTTGTTATTTGACAGATTCTGTTCATTTGGTTATGGTAATTCTCATAAACTTGATCGCTAAAATTACCATAAAAGCAACGGATAGAGAGGCTTAAAATATTTAGAACAAGCTGGTGGGAATCCTTATGTGGAGATGCCTTTTTATTCTCTTCATGTGGGAATATAACTAAGACAACTAGCTCCAATAATTGTTTTCTATGTACAAGTTGTTCAATTCCAGTTCCTCTTTCTTCTGTTAACATATTATGTTCTTTCTTTGCTCTAAAATAACTCCGAAGGCATCAGTTCATTACATCAGGAATTTAGTTGTTATGCTATTATTCTTCTATAACAATTCTTCCATCACTTTCTTTTTTTCCAGTGTTGAAGGCAACAATTTTGGAAAAGAAAGACGAATAGATTCTTAGAATTTTCTTCGAGCTGGCTTGATTGATGGCTCGCGCAACAATGTTCACTCTACACCTGATTAAGGAACAATTGAACTGCATACTGAAAACCTCAGGGTTGACATCCTTGTAGTTTTTATCTGCTAAGCCTTTATTAGTTTAACTGAAAAAAAAAATTAACTATCAATAGCTTCCATTGCTATTCTTTAGGAACAAATAGCCAAGGACTTGAACTATGAGAACATAATTTTAGGATGAGGAATATATTCCAGGGATATTCTATAATAATACAACTGAACCAGAAAATATTTTTAACTCAATGATTATCTTGCCAGCAGAATCCGCCCTCGATCGGTTATTTAAGTCGTGAATAACACTAGCCAGCCATGTTCCATCTAATAAGCTTTTTCCAGAAATTCTTGTGGGATGCACTAATGCATTCCACCAGCATACAGTGGATGGTGAATGAGATACAAGACATGGAAAAATGTGGGATGAATGATTCTGATCCTGCCGCCATAAGGATATATCGGCTTTTATAGTCTCTTAAACAAATTTAGAATGCTTATGGTGACAAGAATCCATACACGACTGACCCAACCTCAATGCAACAGGTGATGATAGCGCGGTCCGATTAGTATTTCTTTATTTTCTTTGTCCTCAAGCTTCTCGAAAATGTCAAACCCCTGCATGATTTTCAGAATGTTTGCTCTTGTATGGGGTTGATGGCTGATAGAACCTAAAGCATTTAAATGGCATCCTAGAGGTGACTTTATTTTATTTACAGCAAAACCAACACTATCTAATTTCATAAGCTGTTTCCTACTCATTAAGAATCTGAGTTCACTGATCAAGTCCCTCTCTCACTTTCTCTTTTTTTTCCTGTCTATTCTCCATCTCGGGGAAAACAGATTTTCTTCGTCAAAATCCTGTCAGAATCAGCCTATAAAAATCACTCTGTCTGCCACAAGAATTTGTTCCATTTTACAGTTCCCTGCATACATCTTAACCTCCCAATTGATCACCATTTCCTATATGGAAATATTCTATAATAAACAATCTGTCCCGTTCAGTTTCCCTTTGTATCTCAACCTCTCGCTCGATTTCCAGGATACTTAAACAGCAAACACCGATCTTTGTATCTTTCAATTCACGTGCTTGTGTGAGGTTCCAGTTTTTGAACAACGAACCATAAAAAAGAAGTTCACATTTTCAGTACTCGGTTTGCCAGCAGTAATCACTAGTGCTTTGTATCTTTAGTTTGATGTTGAAAAATTATGATCATTGATAGCTTAGCAGAAGTGCCGAGCTACAGCAACTCTACCAATCACCATACATTAAATTTGCTATGTACTACTGACAAGAAGTATATCATGGTAAATTAAGCAATATAGAAAGACAATTCAGCCGACATTATTCCGCAGGAATAAAATCAGTTTGCTTTCACATTATCTGCTAATGCTGGATGACAATATCGTTACAGACGAAGTGGTGTTTGGAAGGCAGTTATTTTTGAAAAAACATTTCGCTAGAAATTCATTAAAAATATTTTTTTATTTTTTTTAAATTTATTTTTAATATCAAAACATCAAAATAATTAAAATAAATAAATAAATTTTAGCAGATCCCTGCACTGCCAATCATGACTATAATAATAACATCCCATTAAAATTCACTGCTTACCTTTAAGAACCTTTTCTTTTAAAGTATGAATTTTTTTTTTATCTGTCTTGGCTTCTTTACTTGACCTTTTGACTTGTAAGCATGGAAACAGAAATATTGATAGGAATCTAAATTTTTCTGGTCCACACACACACACACACACACACAAAACTCATAAAATTTTCTGGTGCTATTTCCGGCGAAAAGTAGCGGTGTAATATTGTCGTTGTTATTTGTCAAAACATATAATGGAATTGGATGCCTAAGTGATTGAAAGATAGCTAGATAGCTTGAAACCAACCATTCCTTGTTCCTGAAAAATTGCAATGGACCACCTCCTTGAATTCCCTCCACCAATTATAATTATATTATAAGTATATATTAAGAAATACTAAAACACATGCGAAAAACAATGTTGATGGTCTAAAGTATTTTTCCTATTTTAGTACCTCTCTCAAAACCATCCACATGCCTAGCTATTGGAGGTATTTTTGTAATTTTATAGGGGTTCATTTGTTATTACCATATTAATAAAGATATATTTATCCTTTTAAATACGTTATGTAAAGTGAAATGATTTCCTTACTTTTGGAATCAAAATGTTTGAAGGTTATATCAAAGGGAAATTTTATCCTTTTATTTTGTACATAATAAAATAATTAAATTACTTCTAAAAAGTTATCTTTTTCATTAATGGTCCGGGCATTTTGATATTTTTATAATTATTGTTTTTGTAATAATTGGTTAGTAGAGGGGCTTCATTGAAATTTTATTTTTTAATATAGTAAAATTACTTGAATGCTCCTAGGATCAAAAAAATTAAAGCTTCCTTACAAGGGCTTTTTCTTCTTTTTATCTTGGCTTTTTTTGTTATTCTAGAAAAAAATAAGGGGCACTTTGATTTTTTAGTATATATAAAATATTAATAAAAAAGGTTGTTGGTGTATGTTTAGCGACGTTCGACGATTAAAAACCACCTTCAAATGTAGCATTGGAGGTGCATTGACATCATCTACGTGGTGGTGTGGTGCGTGTATGTGATAGAGCTTTGGTTGAAGTTTGATATACTTTTTTCTTCTCCTCCCTCTTTTCACTCTCTTCTTCTTATCAAAGTATGAACGTGTTCTGTCATTTATTTCGTATATCAAATTTAGTTCTTATTTTTTTATTATTATATCTTTTGTTTTTTGTCTTATTTTAATTGATTTTTTCCTTCAATTTCATCCATATCATTTAGTTTAATTTGATTTTCATGTCAAATTTGATTTTCATTTCTTTTAATCTTTTTATGTTATTTTACTAATTAAATTTTGTTTTCAATTTCATTTCTAAACATTTGATTTTTATCAAATTTGGTTCCCATTCTTTTATTATTTTTTGCTTGGATGATTTTCTTATTTCATTTTTTTCCAATTTAATCCCTTGGCATTTTTTTACTTGAAAATTTTCTTCATTGTTTTTTACCCTTCTATGGGTTAGTTTTGTTCTCGTAACCAAGGTTACGGGTTTCAAAGATTAACATGAGTTGAGTTTAATTTTTTTAAGTTCTTTTATAAAATTGATTTATTTTTAATTTTATTGTTCAAAATTTAATTTTTTGTTCACTTTCCTTTTTATGGGTTTAACTTGATCCTATGTCTCGGCTTTTTTTTCGTTGCTTTTTTAAATTATGTTTTTTGTTCCGTTGTTAAGCATTTTTTTTAATTGAGAATTTTACTTCATTGATTTTTGGATTTTTCTTTTTTGTGGTCCGTCTCGGTCTAATGACCATGATTACAGGTTTTAAAGGTAAGCATAGTTTGACTTTGGTCTTTTAAAAAAAGTAATTTTTTTTATTTCATCTTTTTTTTTAATAATTTATCTTTGTGTTTTTCTTTTTACTTTCCTCTCTATGGATCTATCTTAATCATGTGCCCTTGGTTGTGAGATTAGTAAATTAACTCAGGTTGATCTATATATTCTCTTTTTAATTCATAATTTAATAAGAGGTTGTTTGATAGTTAGGATTCATAATTTTATTCAATTTTCTTTCATTGATGACTTTTTATACCTTTTATTGATATTCATAATCATCATTTGATTGAACAAAAAAAAAATCCTAAGAATCAAAGTTATTAGACAGAATTAAGTGTATGATTTATGTTGCGAGCTTATATATATTAATCTTAATTATCCATTAATCAAATATTAATTAATTTAATTAGATACATGTATAGGCATTTTCATTTATTATTGATAATTTTTTATATCCAAGAATACATTGAAAAATCTTGTATAATTTTTTTTGTTGATTTATTCAACTCCCAGCAAAACATGAATCAACTAATGAATCACATAGCTAGTAATTATAAGAACTTGTGAATTTTTTTTTTATTCTAACACAATATGTAACGCTATGGTCCTCTTTTTAAGCTTGTTATAAACATGAATCAAGTAGATCATGGACCGTTGTCTTGTTCTAGTGATGGAGACAGATCTACTTGCCAAATATATTGAGATGTATATAATGAGCTTCATAGTTGCTGTAATGACCACATCAACTAATGAATCTTTCGCTGGAGAATCAAATCATAAAAACAGTGAACATTAGAATCCAAACACACGAATTTCCCAAGGAAATACTGCACGTTCCAATATCACGATTCATTGTCATCTCCTGAAAGTACTTATAATGATAATGTTGACAGATCATTAAATTGCAACCGGAAGCGTTTGTAGTCCAACGGTTAGGATAATTGCCTTCCAAGCAATAGACCCGGGTTCGACTCCCGGCAGACGCAAATTTGGAGTTCTACAAGATTTTGTTTGTCTAATTTTTTCTTCTTTTATCCGTTGCCTATTTTGCCTTGCAAGTCGCAGCGAACAAGGCCCGGAAGCAAATCCATCCAATAGGGCTTTAAAATGGGTAGTTCCTAGATAGATGGTCCGCCGACCAACCTAATTTTTTCCCATTAAAAGAACTCTAAAATGCGTGGGAAAGCACTGTGCTTTTCCACAAAACAATTTTCTTTGTGAGCACTGTGTTTTCCTCATAAAACAATTTTCTATGTTAGTTAGTATTATATTATGAAAAGAGCTATAGCTAGCTAATTTGACTTACAAAAATGACAGCATCATATTAATGTATTAAATGCTTTGCAAATATACACTGTTTTGTCTTTGTTTTTTTTTTTCCATCGAGACTTTTCTTCTTATCTGCAGTGGGAAATGCACAGGCGAGATCATGATAGTGCATTAAATGCTTTAATAATTTACTGCAGTCTTTTCTTTTTTCCTGCACTCTTCATGGCTTTCAGATGATTTTGGGTTTTTGTTGGTTATTATTATATTATTAAAATTACTGTAGCTTGGAAAATATTTAACTTGCAAAAGCGACATCAGTTTCTGTATTAAATGCTTTGAAAATTTACACTATTTTTTCTTTGCCTTTTATAATTCAGTTTTTTCTTTGTGGAAAAGATTTTACTCGCACAGGCGAGATCATGATGGTGCCTTAAATACTTTGACAATTTTCTTGCATTCTTCATTGCATTCAGCTCCGGTTTTGTTTTCCAGCAACTTTTCTAGTTGGTGTGTGTTCGTTCTTTCTCTTTTAATTATTATAGTTTTTGTGACTTTTTAATCTTATTTTTTTGCAACTCACGGGATGTTTGGCTTCTTTTTAATTGCTTTGAAGAGTTTGCTTCTTCCATTGCATTCAAGAGAACACTCGATTTCTAGCAGTTTTTTGTTTGACTCCTGGTGATCAGAATTTCCAGGTTATTTCATTACTCTTTGTCTTTCTTTCCAGCTGTTTTTTTTAATGTTGTGTGTTTTTTTGGTGCGCATGGGTTGTTCATTCAGATACTGGTGATAGAAATTGCTTACTTATTTCATTGCTCTTTGGTTTTCTTTTCATTCAATGTTTTTAAAGTTAGTATTTTTTCTTCTTCTTCCTGGTTTTAATGAATTCTTCACATGTTTTGCGTTGCTCGAGCCATTTTGTTTTCGATTGATTGTATATTAATTTATATATGTTTCTCAGCATAAAAAATATTAATTCATAATTCTCCTATTTTCGCTTGCTCACACATAAAAAATATTTCATGTATTCTGCCATAAATTTATGATCCTGTGCGATGCTACTTCAACCATGATAAAGTTTTATTTGTTATTTCACAATACAAAGATGATGCACCAGCCGAAGCCACTGTCTCATTTGCTTCATAAACATTTCTTTAACAATTATTGGTTGACTGTTGTGTGAATATATAAATAATCTTCCCTTTCATTCTTAATATCTTATTCAGCATCCAAATATCATCCTGTGGAATCCTTTTTCAATTATATTATTGTTTTAATTGTTATTTTCTGATTTCAAGATGTTGGGCTGACTGACACCACTATCTCATAATTACTCTAATTCATTCCTATAACAGTCATTACTTGAGCATTCTACTAATAAATAAATGGTTTTGCCTTTCATGCCTATTGTTTGCACTTGCCATTACTTAAGTACTTCTTTTTAATATATGATTTAGCACCCAACTTCTCCAACCAAGACCCTTGAAAGATTATGCAGACTCATTAAAGGAACATCTCTGTGAAGATGATGACGCTCCTGGACCAGGACTTCCAAATAAGCAACGCCTCTCCATTTCATCAACTGAAAAGGTTTACATCTACTTCTAATTGCATGTCCTTCTTTATGAACTCATATACTAAGCAACAATTACATTTTTATTTCTCATTTCTAATTTATCGTCAAGAATATTTGATATTTATTGCTTTATAAAAAATTTATAGCTTACGGTTGCACTTATCTTTTGCTGTAGGAAAAAAACTAGCATTCGGTTAATCAATACTTTCTTATCTAACGTCGAAAGCTAATTGGATGTCTTTATCATCTGCATTGTTAATACAACCTCCCGCTCATTGACATCCACTTCTCTATCTATATATATAAAGAATAAAATTTGTAACTCTAGATACTTTTGTTATACTTGGATTTAACTATCTTTACTTAATTTTTGCAACTAACTTTATGAATGTCATGTCTTTTGCTATATAAAATTTCTAATTAATTTAAAAATAATTATAATAATAATTAAAATTAAATTTCATTTTAAACACCCGCAGCATCGCGCAGGTATCGAAGCTAGTCATAAATAAATGATGTAAAGGCAGTCTAAATGTTTTTAAAGAAGAAAAAAAAATCAAGAATTGAATGATTGACTTGGGTTTAATTAACTCGTGTAATTTTAATAATATGAATAAAAAATAAAAAAACTAACAAAAAAAAAGTAAATAAAAAAGTAACTTTAAGTGATCATCTTAAATCAACAACTTAGTTATAATAACGATGCAGTTTCGAAAGAAAATATTTAACTATTATAAAAGCTCGCATGTGCCGCATAAAAAAGTGCAGCTCCTCTTTACACTTGTCAATTATTTTTTCTTTTAAAATATTATATATATTGAAATACTCAATTGCTCCTAGGACTATTTAATGATTACAAAAAAAAAACCATAATGAAATGAATAAAACTTCCCTAAATGCAAGTTCAAGAAAATAAATTTGCAAGTTGATTTATTATACTGTATAGGAAATAAAAAGTTAAAAAAGCTCTTTGCCTCCTAGTTATTTTTTTATTTAATTTTAAAATTAAATTAATAATTTTCTTATATAACAAAATTGTGAAGATATAAATTTATCCCATTCAATTTAATAATGCTATTTGAATCTCGTGAAAAAACCATTTTATTCCTTAATTTGTGCCTTTTTAGCTTGTACTATATAGGGTAAAAAAATTATTACATTAGAGTCCACACCTTTTTTCACTTATGGCCCTTAGGTTTTTTTTATATAATTATATTTTGAATAAATTTCGGTTGCTTTTTTTGAAACTTAAATAGCTTTAATTCCTATAAAATGCGGAAACACCTAGCTGGTGTGGACTTTTCCACTGCATCCACGCCCTTTTTTCTTTTTCTTTTTTCAATCAAGCATCCACAAAATTGACTATGCAATTATTTGAGTCAATAAAAATAAAAACTTAATTTGAAAAACATTGTTGCGGGGCGTGCCGATGTGACGTCATCTGGCGACAACAGAGGTTCTTTATTGTACCTTCTATGTGAGGTTTTGTGTATTGGAAAGGGTTTTTTGGATTTAATTATAAAATTATGATTAATTTTTAGGAGTCGTCATCAAGTATTTGGTCATTAGAAACTTATGGTCTGTGAGAGTCCGGGTAAGGGACTGTTTGTGTAAGGAAAAGATGCATCACCCCCAGTGCACCCTACCTAAGGTAAGTTGCATTGTTGTTTAATTGTTTTTTTCCAAGTCAGGTTTCTATTCGTTAGTCTTTTCTAAGGCTCAAGGCAGATCTCTCTTCATGAGAGAGTCTCTACTTTATTAGGTTAAATCCTAACCGTTATAAAGTCTTAATTTTATCATCGCATTTATTTACACCTGAGGGAGTACTCTATCGCGTAATGTTACACCCCACGTATATTAAAGTCTACATCTGGACCCTAAAACAAGATTGTAAAAGGTTTTTTGATATTTTGGTCAAACCCTAATGGATGGTCATAAACTGGTTACGATATCTAGTTTTTAGATGTTCAAAACATGAGAAAGATGCAATTTTTTTTTTTTTATATATGAAAAATATGCTTGGAAAAAATTTAGAATTTAGCCGTATGCAACAAAATATTTTTTCTTTATGAAAATGTTTTGAAATTTTTTTATTTTTTTTTGAAAATATTTCAGAGAAAACCAGGTATTTTAATACTGGATTTTTATCTTACAGTGTAAGTATACAATCTAATATTGAGCAAAATTGATAGAAAAACATTTGAGAAAATCATAATTTTTTTAAAAGGATTTTTGAAAATATTTTTTGAAAAATTTCTTTTATTTTTTATTTTTTTACATATATATATATATATATATATATATATTAAGTAATTAAATATTATCAAAGCATGTGGGTTGGGCCCAGCACAGGCCCAGAAACAGGTGGGCTGATATTGGCCCAAATGATTGGGTCGAACTCGGTCCAACATACTCCCTGTATTTTGGGGACGGGCTAGACCTGGCCCAACCAACTGGGCTGGGCTAAGACAGGTCCAGCCTAAAGCAACTTAGTCACTGACACAACCTAGTGACTAAGTTGCAAGAAATAGTGCAACGTGAATTATAATTCGTGTTGCACTATTCACGTGCAGCAATAGCAGAGAAGGGAGGAAGAAGAGGAAGAGAGGAAGGAGGCTTACCTGGCGTTGAAGGAGCCGATGGCCTGACTGGTGGCGCACGGTGCAACTGGAGGTAGTGAGGCCGGCGGCTGGCTCTAGTTGCAGCTGGAAGAAGAAGCAGAGACTTGCAAAGGAGAGGGGAAGCTTGCGGTTGGAACTGTTGGAGTGGCTGAGGAGAGAGTTGTTGCCCTAACTGCCGTTAGGAAAAAAAAATTCCGGGTGAGGTGGTTGCTGCTACTAGGGTCACGGTGGTAGAGAAGAAGAGTTTTACAGAGGAGAGAGAGAAGTGGTGCAACCACCACGTGAAATGTTTTTATGACTACTTGAGGTGGAGACGACGGTGAGAAGACAGGTGGTGTTGGTGGTGGTGGCTGAAGGCCACGGCAGAAAGAGAAAGAAGAGAAAGGGCCGATTGCAGGAAAACTGAGCAGAGAAGGCTGGTTTTTGGCCAATTTTGCGTTCGATTTTCTTCTCCCTCAGGCCATTAAATCCGCCTCTATTTATAGGCGGTGGAAGAGGGCAATCTTGTCTACACTGGGGAAAAATTTCAGCCCTTGATTCGGTTGGGAGTTGGCTCAAGGTGTGCATCGTGAGCTGTTCAATCTACAGAAAAAGACTGCTTGAGTTGGCCTGTTTAGGCCGGCACCGGCGTCGTCTCGTTGCTATTCAGACTGAAATGTTCAGTTGGGGTTGTAAAGCAATTGCAGAGGATCATTTGCGTGCATGTTATGTTAGATTTGATGGAGAAATGAAGTATTAAATGCATCTGAAAAGTAGCCACCCGGGCAGCATTCTCAGGCAAAATCAGGGAAGACAATGAATAGTGCCAGACGACGCGTCGTCTGGTTCTTTTTTTTTTGGAATAACCTAGAATTGGGTTTATGACAAACATGTAAAAACATAATTTAATTAAAAAAATAAATAATATTTTTTTAATATTAAAATGATAATATACTGAATTGACTTGGGTCAACCCAAGTTATGAGACTATGATAACCCAATAAAAAAATAAATAAAACAAATTATGAAACCTGATTTTCAATTGATTAAATATTAAATGATAAAATTAAAAAAAAATCAATTAAAAAAGAGTCTAAAAGACAAACCAAGTTAACTTGTCAAACTTATAATCCGAGTTATAAGACCAATATAATTTTACAGAAAGCAAATTAAAATAAATTACAAAGTTCAATTTCTAATAAGTTTAATATTGAAGGATGAGATTCCTTGTGTATATATATTTTTCTTTTTATATATATTTAATTTTTTAAATGAATCATATAAACTAACTATTATAATATCAGTAAGTAATTTTATAATATTGGAGACGTAACCGATAACATTGTAATTTTAAAACCTTAACAACTTTAATCAATCAAAACAATATCTACCGCTTTATTAACAGCATCATCTTTGCCATAAAAACTACATCTCTCCTTTATGGGTTAAATCACTACATCCCAAAAAAAAAGATTTTCTTTTAATCAAAACTCTTCTTCTTTATTTATGTTTTTTTTTTAATTCTGATCGAAGCATTTTTTTTCATTAGAAGCACAATTTTCTAAATAAAAAAAAATCATGATCTGAAATTAAATTTCAATTAAGAAAAATATAACTTTATAATTTTAACATGGTTGTGTAAAAAAATAAAATAATAATAATTAAAATCTTTGTCTCTTCTCCCCCTTTTTTATTTCTTTCTCTCTCCTCTCTAGGTTTGAAGGATTGAAACATAATAAAAATAAAATTCTATGACTGAAGTGTAAGAAATTAAGATTACAAGGACTAAAGATGATAAACAAAAACTATAGGGACTACAATGTAAATCTTTGCACCTTAGAACAATTGAAAATTTGAAATTACATTGTAGATTGTACAGCGCAATCCATGGTCCAAATGTATTTGTGTGCATAATAGGGTCAGCTGGAAAAGGCTTTTTTTGTTTTTTGTTTTTTTTTTTTAATTTTAATAATCTTTTGTATTTAAAAAAAATGTTTTAAAACATGACTACTCAATGAGAAGTAAATAAAACATGGGCAGCAGGATCCAAACCTCTCCAATGGAAGCAACAGCTCAACTCCATGATTATTCCACAACCCAGACGATTCACATTTGATGGATGGAGTTGGTTGTGACCTGTGAACCAAATCAATCTCGTTAGATTAAATTAAAAATAATTTTATTAACATGTTTTTTTTCATTTTTAATTAAAAAAATAGTGAAAATAAAAAAAATTGTGCATACAAGTAATCAAATAAATCAAAAATTATCTATGTTAATAAATAAATAAATAAAAACCCATAAACGATAAATAAAAATAAAACTTGAAAATTAAGAGACAAATATAGATTATAATATTTAATCTCACAGTATGAGATATTTATCAGGTTTTATTTTTTAAATTAATTTATTAAAAAAAAATTATTTAATCAAATGATAATAGAAACAGAGACACAAATTAAATTTATTGAATAAAAAAAATATTATTCAATGCTTCACATATTAGAAATATTATCTGAAAAGATTTTTTTTCAAAAATAAAGTTCATCTATACAAAAGGTAAAAAAAAATTATAGATGAATAAGAAAAAATCTTCAAATTTTAAATTCATAACCAAAAAAATATCACTCATTTAAAAGAGGTTTTCTAAACAAAATAAAAGAGAGAATGGGTATTAATCTACATATAAATAAAAAGATTGAGAAAAAACAATATAAAAAAACATTAATTTAAAAAAAATTAGAAAAAAAAAATTATTTATAAAAAAATATTTAATCTTGCAAGACGAGATATTTACCCGGTTGTGTTTGCTAAATTTATTTATTAAAATAATTTTTTTATTCAATCAAAAAATAATAGAAATAAAGACAAAGTAAATTGATTGAATAAAATAAAATGAGAAAAAATATTATTCAAGGTTGAACATATTAAAAATATTATCTAAAAAAAAAAATTTATTTTCAAAAATAAATTTCATCTATACAAAAGATTACAAAAAAAAAATTATAGATAAATAAATAAAAACTCTTCAAAATTTAAAAGCATAACCAAAAAAACATTTATCATTTAAAAGAGACTCTCTAAACAAAATAAAAGAGAAAAGAGGTATTAATCTACATATAAATAAAAAAATAGAAAAAAAATTTAAAAGAAAAGAACAGACTTGGCAATGTTGGGCTTGAAAAATCAGGCCAGCCCACTTAGCCCATTTTGTTAAGGCCTGTATGACTAGCTTTTTTTTTATTATTGTATTTAGGATGAACAACATGTTGTCCTTCCTATTTTTTTTAGAAAAACCACACAACGTGTCGTATGTTATGTTCAGATTCTGTTCATTGTGGTGGTGGAAAAATTAAAGCTAGAGGGTTTTTTTATCTAAAACTCTATTTTTCAACCTATTTTGACCCAAAACACTTATAAAAACACCTTAGGGACGATGATAAACATACCCATGGTTTAAAAAACCAAAAAAAGGCCTCAAAAACCAAAATTAACAAATTATTTTTTTGAATTCATTGTTTTAAGTGTAGATATATATATTTTTTATTTCTCAATTAACAAATTTTATCAGTATTCATAACGCCACTGTCTTCTTTATAAAGCATAATGCGGGATCGAATCGATAAGAAGAGAGTACCGTAGTAGTTGTATCAACTGGAAATACCGTTCTAATTAATTAAAAATCAAGATGTGAATTACAAAATTAATTAAGAGGATTAAATACTTATGTTTTGGGATTCGCATTACAAAATATTTTTAGTGGAAGCCCTCAACTGGTTGGCCAGCGGAATCCACGCACACACAATTCAACATACGCCTCTTACACCGTAAATCAACCCAAACCAAGCTCATTTTGGTAATTTAATCCTTCTCCCTCCATCAACAAGACAGGACTCCCCCATGTCCCTCCCCTTGTCTTAGCTCTTTAGTCTTAACTGCTCTCTCGTTCATCGTCATTGACTCTCATTTGACCAAAATAGCCTCTCACGAAATGGGAAACTGCAACAGCCTCCCCTCCTCCTCCACCACCACCGACCACCACAAAACTCCTCCCAATGGTGGCATAAAAGTCCTACCTCCAACTGCCACTCCACCGCCGCGATCTCAACACCACCACCACTCCTCGGCCTCCGGATCCACTGCAGTCGGCAGAGTCCTTGGCCGGCCGAGGGAGGATGTACGAAACACATACATATTTGGTCGCGAGCTTGGTCGCGGCCAGTTTGGAGTCACGTACTTGGTTACTCACAAGGAGACTAAACAGCACTTCGCTTGCAAGTCAATTGCGTCTCGGAAGCTCATCAACCGTGATGATATTGAAGATGTTCGCCGTGAAGTACAGATCATGCATCACCTTACTGGTCACAGGTCAACACTGGTCCAAAACGACTCATTCTGGTTTATTAATTTGATTAACTCAAAATGCAGAATCAAGCTTAATTAACTTAAATTGCAGGTTTGAACGACGTTTCTATTTTCCGTTTCGATTGATTGGAGTAGCTTAATTGAGCTGTTTAGTTATTATTTGGTTAATTAAAATAAAAAAAAATCGAGCAATTTAGTTCCTTTGGTTAATTAAAAATGCAAAATTGATCTCTTTAGCTGCCTGTCTCTGGTTAATGGAAAAAAAAATCTTGAGCTTTTAAGGACTTAGTTTAATTTTATTTTTATTTTTAAAAAAGAAAAATTTGTGATCCTTATTGCTGGTCAAATCATAATGCGAATATGTGCTTATTATGAATTTGATTCATTAAAAATCTGCAAAATTTAAACTCTTTGAGTTTCTATGTAGTAGGAATATGGTAAAATTGAAGGGGGGCTTGCAAGGATAGACATTCTTAAGTTCTCATATTGATTGATTAGAAATTTCAGCTCTATGGTTCTTTGATTCGTTAAAGATGCGAATTTTTTGCTTTTTAGGTTTTTGGTTGATTAGGGAAATGCAAAGTTTTGTGCTTTTAGTTATTTTGGTCAATCAAAATATCCAAATTTGATCTTTAGTTCGGTTGATTCAGTAAAACAGAAAATTTGGGTTTTCTATCTCTTCGGTTAATCAAAAATACAAATCTGAGCTGTTTAAATTTTCTTGATTAGTTAAAAATACGAATCTGAAATCTTTTAGTTTCCTTGCAATAGGAATATAGTGGAATTGAAGGGAGCTTATGAGGATCAGCATTCAGTGAATTTAATAATGGAGTTGTGTGAAGGAGGGGAGTTGTTTGATCGGATAATAGCAAAAGGGCATTATTCAGAGAGAGCCGCAGCCAATTTGTGTAGGCAAATTGTGACTGTTGTGCACAATTGTCATACAATGGGAGTGATTCATAGGGATTTGAAGCCCGAGAATTTCCTCTTTTTGAGTACTCATGAGGATTCGCCTTTGAAGGCTACTGATTTTGGGCTCTCTGTATTTTTTAAGCCAGGTGATTGTTTTATGGTTAATTGAAGGCACTATAATTATAATACCTTAAAGTTATGACTTATTATTTATATTTACATATTGCACTGTAAGAATCTATCTTATCACCTTGTAATTTAGTTAAATGTTACATTTTACGAATGATAAGAAATATTATTATTCTTGATGATTTGCTGGTGATACATCTTAACTCCAATTCTCTGTGTGTTTGCAGGAGATATGTTTAAAGACCTTGTTGGAAGTGCTTATTATGTAGCTCCTGAAGTATTGCGACGAAACTATGGAGCTGAGGTTGACATTTGGAGTGCAGGGGTCATATTATATATTCTTCTCAGTGGTGTCCCACCATTCTGGGGAGGTGTGGCTTTCGAACTTAATTGAGATTAGAAAATTTGGAAACACAGCTGATTATCATTGTTCTGATGTATGTTATACATGTGCAACCTTTCTGAAGAATATACTTGACATAACTTAAAACCTTGTTCTTTATACATTTAGTTCCTCTAAGTGAAGTTGATGTCGATAAGATTTCTACTCCATTTTTGAGTGCATGGTGAACAGAATAATAGGTAATGTACAGTACTCAGATGTGGTTGGTGGTCTTGCCTCTCACCTTTTTTCTTTGTTTCGTATGCAGATACTGAACAGGTCATCTTTGATTCTATTCTCCGGGGACATATTGATTTCTCTTCTGATCCATGGCCTTCCATATCTAGTAGCGCCAAAGATCTTGTGAAGCAGATGCTAAGAGCTGATCCAAAGGAACGGCTTTCAGCAGTTGAAGTTCTAAGTAAGTTTCACTGGCGAAGCAAGTTCTTTTTCGAGATAAAAGTGGTTTGAAGGTTTTCAATTCTTGACTCCTAAAGTTCTGCATCTGATTTCTTCTTCTCCATTTTCTCTTAGTCCTGCTTCATCCCTAAAGTGTGTCATTCATGGTTTATAGATATGATTGCATGAAGTCCCATATGCTTGTTTTCATTGTTGTTGGCTGGAACTTGGCATCTTTACTGGCCATCGCTTGATCCAAATGTCCAAGCCATCCCCCATTTAACAAGAAGATTAGATTCTTCTATTTGTGTAGTAAAGCACGTGTTTGCTTGATTGGCATTGAGGACTGCTATGTTATTTTCATCATGCCTCCTTTCCCCAGTTCACTTTTTGAAAACATCTTGTATAAAGTTTTGCTTTAATCTCCTTTTCCTTTGAAAGTGAAGGAGGAGACTTGATTAGACTAAAAATGCCATGCAGATCATCCATGGATGCGAGAAGATGGTGCCTCTGATAAGCCTCTTGATATTGCTGTTTTAACCAGAATGAAACAATTTAGGGCAATGAACAAACTAAAAAAAGTAGCATTGAAGGTGAGAAATTCTCTTTTTGGTTGTAGATTGTAGTGTCATATTTTTGATTGTTCGATTATTTGAAATTAGAAAGGTCAAGGTGGGATACCATGTTCTAAATGCAAAGAAACCGAAGGCATAAGCAGGAAGAAAATGCTTGCTGTTCTTATTGTAGTGATAAATGTCTCTTCTTTCTTCAGGTAATTGCTGAAAACCTTTCTGAAGAAGAAATTATGGGCTTGAAGGAAATGTTTAAATCTATGGACACGGACAACAATGGAACAATCACTTTTGAAGAGTTGAAAGCTGGTCTTCCAAAACTGGGTACTAAGCTTTCTGAGTCTGAAGTGAGGCAGTTAATGGAAGCGGTAATGTATCTGTTCCACCTGAGCTTAATGGTGCCTTCAGAATCTTTTATTCTATTCATGCACAGAGAACAGTATTAGGGTAGCCCTACAGAAATATTTATCATTCTCCATTCTTATTCAGTTTAAGCAGTCAACTCTTCCCAAACTGAACCTCTAGTTTCAGATCAGGATTAAAGAATGAAGCCATTAGGATTCAGAACTGATGTGGAAATTCGTCACCCACACTGATGAATTGGAAAAATAGAATCTTTCCATTCATCTTATACCTTTAAAATGCAATTACAATGCTCAAGAATGAAGAGAATATAGCTCAAAGCAACAGCAGAGAAATGCTGCATTTTTCTGAGGCAGTTCTTTATGGCTACCTCTGGTATTTTAGATGCATGTTGTTTCTCATTTTGATGACCTGTTCTGTGGTTCAGCTGAAATTGATGAGCTGCTTTTTCAGGCTGATGTGGATGGAAATGGAACAATTGATTACATTGAGTTTATAACAGCTACCATGCACATGAATAGAATGGAAAGAGAGGACCATTTATACAAGGCCTTCGAATATTTCGACAAGGACAAGAGCGGGTATTTACTTCTACTTCTCTAAAACTTTGTATTTCTGTGAATTTCTTTTCCTGTACTTGTATGTGAGCATCGGCCTGTGTTGTTTGTATATATAGGTACATCACAATGGAAGAGTTGGAGCAAGCCCTTATGAAATATAATATGGGTGATACAAAAACAATAAAAGAGATCATTGCAGAAGTTGACACAGACCATGTGCGTTTCTTATTTCAAGCTTCCTTTTCTGCTGATTTTGGTTTTTCGAGGTCTGGGGACGGAAAGATACAGTTTCTTTTACCAAATCTTGGTGCACAAATGTTTCATGCCTGAGAAAATTTGGGTTCCAAAACTTTTATATAAAATTGTAAGGATCCGGGGACCTGTTTAACCAATATACTTGCACAATTAAATAAGAAGCTCCCGGGGATCATTCTTAAGAGGAAGTTTCATCGCTCCTGATAATGTTAATTAATATGTGTAAAGCTGTGGGAGAATACGAACATATGCAATGATTACTTCATCAATAGCAGGAATAATATGTTCACAACTCCTTTTGCAGGATGGAAGGATCAACTATGAAGAGTTTGTAGCCATGATGAGAAAAGGCAATCCTGAGCTGGCCCCAACCAGACGGCGCAAATGAGCTCGGTACATTTTGCTTTATTTTGGCTTCAATTTGTGAATCAACTATTTATTAATTTATTTATGCTGTTGTATCATGGCTGATATCTATGTTTGACCTCAGCTTCGCCACCTTCTCACAACAAAAACTGCTCTTTGGAACCTATTGTTTTCTGCCGTATTTGGCCATTGCACAGACACTTTGAGATGATTTTTCTTGTTTGTACTTGAGATATTTGATATATTTCTTTACCGGTTAGGGTTTCGATCATAAGAAGTTTTTTATTTTGTCCTTGGGAACCTTCCTTTATACCCACATTATATTTACGCTTTAATTGTGTTTTTTTCCAGTCGTCTTAGAACTAACACTGCTTGTCATTCTCATTTCATCTATCAATGGAGAAAGGATTGGAAAATGATGGTTCTTCTCATTTACTGGCAAGTTATGCTCTCTTGGAATTCTTCTTTGACATTTTAACTTTTTACAGTTGAGCTCTCAAATCTCCGGTTAATGGTGTTTTACCTTCCACTCTTGTTTTTTTTATGGCTTTTGTGCTCATCTACAAATTATTATTATTATTATTATAGATTTTTTTCTTAATGAACCATCCTTGGTATTATCTCTGTGATTAATAAAAAAAACATGGGTGGCGGAGGAAGAACAAAAAATTAAGGGGGGTCAAATTAAAAGAATTATTTTAAAAAGGTTAACATTTCAGTTATTTTATAAAGAGAGGGGCTGGGAAAAACATTTCTTTGGGGGCGCCCAAATATTATTATTATTAATATTTTTTTTGGATTTTGTCATTGTACTAGATTTTGTATGGATTCTTACCCTTTTCCTCTGTGTTTGGTGAAGCTTTCTATATTTTTATCTAATTCTGTTAAATCATGTGACATGTGCATTGATTTATAAAATCGTTATTTGAAAAATAAAAACGCCTATATAAAAATAATAAAAAAAGAAAATCTTAATTAAAAAAATCCAAGGAAAATTTATCATAATTTTTTTTAAAAGTGAGAATTTAGTTACAAACACTCTCGTTTTTCAAATATTTAATATTAGTTTTGGAAATATCATTTACAAATATTATCTTATTGGTCAATGCTTGGATTTTTGGCACGTGCCATGTGATTTACCGGTATTAAATGAATTAACAGAGATTAAAAAAAAACACATAATGGAAGGGTAAAATTCGTAAAAACATTTGTACATTGGAAAAATCTATAAAAGTTAAGAGTATAGGGGAAAATATGCTATTAACTTATTTTTATTACATGTGTATCTATTTTTTTATTTTTATTAGAAAAATTAGCTTTTGCTTTAATATTTAACTAGCTTTTGGCCAGTGCAATGCTAGCAATTTTCAAAGCTAATTTTTATTTAATTATATAAAAAATAAAATAAATATTTGAAAGAATTTGAAAGATTTAAATTCTAACAAAAAATATATTTTTTTTAAGCTGGAGTTTCTATCCTTTATTTGTACATTTTGATGAAAAATATCTTTTGTCATTTACAATATTGTTTTTTTCTTATAAAAGTCTAAGATAATCAAAATAAATATTTATAAGATATCAATAATTTAAATTACGAACAATATCAAATGTCCTTGAGAGATTGAGAGAGGTAGAGAGCTTAGGGGGTGGCTGCTGGTTTTGATGTCGAGATGAAGAAACAAAGAGATGGAGACAGATTGATAGCATTACATTCAGAGAGGTTGGAGAGAGCATGAGAGATGAATGCTGTTTTCTTGGCGGTTCAATTTGTTTTTTTTAAAAAAAAAAATTAATTATATTTTTAGATAGTTTTATGTTTTGATGTAAAAAATAATTTTTAAAAAATAAAAAATTATTATTTTAATATATTTTCAAAAAAAAACATTTTAAAAACAACCGCTATCAGACTCTTAAATATCTCTAAAAAGAGTTGTTTTGGTGGAGGGCTAGGTTTGATTAGGGTTAAAAAGAAAGTAAATTTTAATATTTATATCCTAGTTTTTTTAAGACTACACTGGTTTAATTCATTTAATATTTTTCCTTTTAAAATTAAAACCAAATAGAATCAAATCAAATTAAATTGTCCTAAATCAAGTATTGTTTTTATTTAAGTAAATTATAAATTAATCTCTTTAATTTTGCAAAATAAATTAAATAATCCTTCTAGTTTCAAAATAATTTATTAATTCATTCATCATTGTTGTCCGTGCTTAATTTTATATTTATTTGTTTCAAAAAATATTTTCTAATTTTATCCTCAATCTTTCAATACTATCTTTTTCTTTTCCTATTTCTTAAAAACAATTCATTGAAAAGACAATGAAATGGGTGAAAAGGATGAAATAATAAATAGATTTAAAAATACAGGGGCTTATTAATTATTTTTGAAACTAGAGGAACTATTTAATTCATTATGTAAAACTATTGGGACTGATTTATAATCTACTCTTTCTATTTTGTAGACAACCAGGAAAATATTGCATGTTTTAAATATTTTTACCTCAATTTCGAGTCCCTTTTTAACTATTTTTCAATCCTTGAGTTCTTTTTATTCCATTGATTAAGGTATTCGAGTCAGCTTTTTCACTCATACTAGGAATTGTTTTTTTATTATCAAGTTTTAGGTAGACTTCTATACCATATTTTCATTAGCAATAATTTTTTCTTTCTCGTGACCTTTTTATATAAAATCGAGGAAACCTATGAATATATGAACAAATTTTATATATTACATAATTCATCAATCATACTTTTACATATATAAAAAATTATCAATCGTATCCTCTAGTTTATTTTTATTAAAATTTATGATCACACGTGCAACATATAATAATTTCAATATAAATTAACAAAAATATTTGTTTAAATCAATAAATATGAAATAAAATATATGCTATTGCTAGGGTTTGAATCTAGATAAATTTGGTGACATGTATATAGTGTAGGTGACCATTAATTTCTTTTGATTTAAAGGAGGTACTTTCATCTATTCCCATTGAGACAATTCACATGTAATGCATGAGACCATTTCTTTTAATGGAAAGAACTAACGTAGGTGTATATTAGAAAGAAAATAGACACAAATTAATTGATTGTTGAATTTTAACATAAAAAACAATGTTTAAGCATTGCAAGTGTATTTTAAAGAAAAAAACAAATTTTGTGACTTGAATCATAAACCCTAATGGGTCTAATAAAATAATTTTATTTAGTTATATGATAAAAAAACAACTATAATAATAAAACAAATCTAAAAAGAAAATGAAATGATAAAAATGACATGCATAAAAAGAATGCTTGTCAAAAATAAAAAATAACAAGGCTAAATCCAAAGACAATCAGATATTCAAGTGAAAATTAAAAAAAATAAAACAAGATAGAAAAAATAACGAGTCAACTCAAGTTAGTTCGACTAACTTTATAAAATGCAAATAAAAAATAATAATAATACCCAATTCCCAACAATCTAAAAGTAGAAGGATGAAATAAATCAAAATTAGTTAACAAAAAGAACTTTTAAAATATAAAACACCAGCAAACCCGAGTAAGGCCGTCAAACCTTGTAAGTCGGGTCATGAGAACGAAATAACCTATTAAGTAAAAAACAACAAAAAAATATAAAGCTCGATTCTTAAAAAAATATTGATGGGAGAAGTTGAACAAATATATAATGTTAAAAAAATGATTCAAAAAAAGATTTGAACTAACTTTGGCAAATTTGTTGGACATGCGACCTAGGTCATGAGATTGAAATGATTTCATATGAGACCTGGGTTGCGAGACCCATATCATCGCACCAAAAAAATGATGAATCCCAACTTCCAATAAATTTAATATTGAATGATGAAATTAAAAAAAAATCAATTCTGAAAAGGGTCCAGAGCAAAAATAATAGCAATTAAAAAAATGAGGACCAACTTTAATATAAAAATAAAATAAAACAAAATGATGAGTGATGAAATTAAAAAATAAATTCAATTGAGAAGAAAGATAAAAAAAAATATAGAAATAAAAAATTGAGGATCGACTTTGATATGAAAATCAAATGCTAATGGATAAAATTGAAAAAAAAATTAAAAAAATAGCAATCAAACAAAATAAAGATCAAATATGATAAAATAAACAAATTAGAGGGCACCTTTCAAATTTTGAAGGTCGGTGCAATTCTTGATAAAAGGAGAGAGAAAAGAGAAGACAAAAAATGTATCAGAGCCTAATTACTGTGTCGCCACCAACACGCATTGCACTATCAAGAAGAGTGTGGTGTGACACTTCCAACACCAAATAAAATGTTGTTTGGCCACCATGGCACATGTCTCTCACGCAATGCCTGATGATCGTGAAACCCTCTAACCCGCTAGTGCGCGCGTTTACCCAAGTATACTATAGCTTCTGGTTTACCCGGTCCTTGTACCTGTTTTAGTTTTAATTTTGATCCCTTAATATTTTTATTTTTTAAAATTAGCTAAATTCTATTTTATTTTGCAAATTCAAGCATTGACCGAACACCATGAATTTCCCTCAACATTGTATTATCCTCATATCAAAACTACCAAAACAACTTAACAAGTCAAATTTCAAATAAAGCCAACACGAAGGGATCAAATTGAAAAAAAAGAGAGTTAGGGAAGCAAAATAAAAAAAAAGAAGTTCATGAACTTGTTCCTTGATTGTGCAAATCAGTCCCTAATTTTGGAAAAAAAAAACAAAAACTGGACATTTCTTGATGTTACTAGATTTCTAATTATTGTAAATCAATTAAATTAAATTTCATTCAAACAACACACCTTCTCCTTCTTTTTTAGTCCCCAGGATTTCTTACACTTTGGTCCCTCAATTTCTTTGTTTTACAATTTAGTTCTTTAAAATTAAAGCGCATCAAGCCACCGTGTTTAACTGAAGCCTCTTTGTTTTGTTTATAATATAATTAAGAAAGATTAGCATATAGTTTAAACAAAGTCATGTATAGAAGTGGAACATGTTGGAGCACATCATTCAACAGCCCGTTTAATATTTTAATAATATTTTTTATTTAAAAATCTATTAAAATAATATTTATTTTTTATAAAATAATTATTTTTAACATTAATAAAAAAATACTAAAAAAAATAATTTAAAGTTTTTTTTTTTCAAAATGTTTTTTTCACCGCAAAAAGCCAAAAACATAAAAGCTATTGCAGAGCCCAAAACACAAGTATGGTCGGGAAAAATGAAGAAAAAGTAACCCGCGAGAGACATGGATCAGTTTGTTAGATCAACAGAGTCAATTTACAATTACAAACAAACTTAAATCCCAACCAAACACTCCTCATTTCTTTCCTTTCCTCTATTAAACGACCGCAAAACACTCTAAAAACGACGAGCCGGTGAAGCCGCAGAACCAGCTTCTCCTCTCCTCTCCAATAAATCATGGTACGCATTAATCACTCTCTTTTCATGAAATCCTAACAAATCAAGCTTTTCTGTAATTAATTACATTTGTTTGATCTGTCTTCAATTTCAATCATTGGCAATTAAAGAAGATGTCTTGATCGTTGCTCTTGCTTGAGCTGATTCAGTTAGGCTTATGTTAATTTTATTGAATTGTGTCGTTTTGATTTCTGTTTCGAGCAGGCGGAGTGTAAGAATCAGCGAAAACATGTTTTACTATTAGCATATCAGAGTTTTGGGATGGTGTTTAGTGACTTAAGCATTCCACCTTTATATGTTTATAAATGTACATTTTCCGGGAGATTACGTCATTATCAGAATGAAGACACCGTTTTTGGAGCCTTTTCATTGGTTTTTTGGACTCTTACGCTTTTTTCCTTGTTCAAGTATGTTGGATTCATGTTGTGTGCAAATGATAATGGCGAAGGTGAGTGTTAAATGCAAGTTTGTTGATGTGGTTTTCGTTTCGTTCTGTTTGCTTAATTGGATATTTGGTGATCATGTTGGGTTGTATTGGCAGGAGGGATTTTTGCGTTGTACTCGGTTATTTGTAGGCACGCAAAGTTTTGTTTACTTCCTAATCAACAAGCGGCGGACGAGGAGATTTCTACATATCATAGTGTGGGTTATTCAAATAGGAATGTAGTTTCATCTCGGTTCAAGAAGTTTGTTGAGGGACATAAGAAAATGAAAACAGCTCTGCTTGTTTTAGTTTTGTTTGGTGCTGCCGTGTTTATTACCATCGCCATCTTCACGCCTGCAATTTCCAGTGAGTTGATGAATGATTGTCACGCATTTTTATGTAGTTTTTATGCACTATTGTGCTGATGAATATTTGGTCTTCTGCAGTTCTTTCATCCGTTGAAGGGCTGCAGGTTCGAGCCAAGAATTTGCATCATGGTGAGTTTAACTATCTGAATAAAGGAAACAAATAAGCTTTTTTCTGTTAATTTTCAGTTGTCATGACATTTGAGGGTTAATTCTCATCAGGTCAAGGATTAAGTGTCTGGTGAGACCTCACAGTGAACCTTGTAAGAACTGAAACCTTCAAAAAAAGCCACTTTCATATGCTCTTTTTCAGATGCATGATATAGCTTAGCTTAGTGAAAGATAGCATCTTGGTTGATGAGATCCTCTGATTTCATGACTGATTAACCATTTTCATGATCATTAGGTGTGAAATATGATGCGGGTTAAAATGATGAATGGCCTGCTTACCTTGGATGCCCCCCTAAAATAGACTCAAGATTCAAAATGTAGTTCTGTAGTTTTTAGCTCCATTTATCTGGTCCATTTGTCTTTATTGAACAGAGAACCATTTGTCTAAGTTCAGTTGTATTGCTATTCCTTAATGATAAAGAAAAGAAGGCATAAGTAGCATCCAATTTAACTGTCTCCACTGGATCCTTTTAGCTGAAATAGTCTAGGAAAGAATAATTGGGAGTGTGGTTAGCCAGAATTTCTTCTATTATACAACATTCTTCGACCTCCATGGCGCATTCACCATTCAAGTTACTAACACTTTTATGTACACACAGGTATGTCGGTCATCATTGCCTTGCTTTTATTGATCGGCCTTTTTGTATTGCAACACTATGGCATGCATAGGGTGGCCTTCATATTTGCTCCCATAGTGATTCTATGGTTACTGTCCATTGCCTTTGTTGGTATCTACAATATCATTAAATGGAATCCAAGAGTATACCAGGCTCTTTCTCCATATTATATCTACAAGTTCTTTGGGGAAACAGGAAAGGATGGTTGGATTTCTCTTGGCGGAATACTTTTATGTATTACTGGTATGACATTTGAATTTAGTTTAGTTCATTAAGCTTTGTCATTGTCTCATGTATGCTTTTCACTTAACTGCAGGAACTGAAGTTATATTTGCAGGGCTTGGCCATTTCACAGCTTCATCAATAAGGGTATGTGCATCCAATGATTCTCCTATGGATTTGGAGCATGCACTTATTCTGTGGGTGATATTATCCATGGATAGAACTTTTTGAGCTCTTTGGCAATGGGTTAGAGAAAAGCTTTTTGGTGCAACACATTAGTGGTAGCATTACCAGTATATTGATGATAATCTGTGATACTGTCCTCTAAGATATTTGTAGATCAAGATATCCCTGCTTGTCATCTGTTCACTTGGAAAGGTCTTCTCGATTTTTTTTCACAGAATTGATGCTCCTGTTGTTCAGACAACCACTGCCTTTTAAAAACTTATGTAAAAAATCTGCAGCTTAGTCAATTTGCCAAAATCTGATATTTATTGGATCTACAAGGGAAATAATTTATTGCTATTAGGATAGCAGATTATGCTTAATATCTGCAGTGCATCTTGTTCTTACCTCAATATCTTTATTCTCTTATAGGCACTAAATTGCAACAGCTAAAACTATTTGAACTGGTTGCTATGTGCAGGTTGCATTTTCATTTGTTGTGTACCCATGTTTGGTGCTTCAATACATGGGGCAGGCTGCATTTCTTTCACAAAACTTTTCTTCTGTATCCACGAGCTTCCATTCTTCCATTCCTGGTAAGCTGATCTTTGTTTTGAACATGTTCCAAGTCCCTCCTGTTTCACCATTTTTATACACATGCACGAGGCTTTCTCAGTGCTTGATAATCTTAAACGAAATAAAAGAGATTTCAGATGGCTAATATGTTGTTCTCAGAAAGATAAGTTTTAGATCTTTTTCAGCACTTGTGCTATGAGCTACTAGAATTTTCATTTACATATTTACAGTTTCTCACTGCTGTTATTGATGAGCAAGAACTATTTCCAGAGTCATTTTGAGATTTATTCCCTTCAGAGATTTAATAGTCAGGAATCAGGATAATTACTATTATCTTTTTCATTATTATATTGTTATTCTAGTTGGCTATCTGTTTATGGAAATGCTTTTACAAATGGTTTAGACTCGTTGTTCTGGCCTGTCACGGTGATGGCAACTTTGGCTGCGATTGTTGCCAGTCAAGCTGTAGTCTCTGCCACATTTTCAATTGCCAAACAATGCCACGCATTAGGATGTTTCCCTCGCATCAAGATTGTACACAAATCAAAATGGGTACATCGCCAGACATACGTCCCTGAGATAAATTGGGCACTTATGATTCTCTGTCTAGCAGTTACAGTTGGTTCTCAAGACACCATTCATTTAGGAAATGCTTATGGTCAGTCTCTTTTTTTTTCTCAATAAATATTTCATATTCAAATTTGAAAACATCAAAACTTCGTCTTTCATTTTGTGGATATGCTTAGTTTCTTATGATTATAATATTAAATTCATCTATAGATGTGGTAATTAGAGTGCATTTGGTTTGACTTATGAAAAGTTACTTTTGACTTTGAATCACAAGTTATTTTTAATAACATGTTTCTGACTTTGAGTCATAATATTTTTGGTAAGAATGTAATGAAAATATTCTTAACATACTTTGTTGTCATACTGCTTTGATTCAATGAAGTTTTAGCAAAATTGATTAGTAGAAGCGTAAAATTTTTATTTTTCCTTTTCTAAAGGAAACCTTTTGATTTAAGTCAGAAATAATTTCTAAACAAACATGTTTATCGATTTTCCATGAGTCAAAGTTAAAAAAAGCAACTTAAATCAGTCAATAGAAGTCATGTCAAACACAACCTGAATTTCAAATAGATATAGTTTATGATTGCAATTTACAATTTTCATTAAGATAGGAAAGCTGTTCTCACCTTTGCAAATACTCATCAACTTGATCTTTTTGAATAGATATTTATGAGGAATTCAGATACAAGTTTTATGTGATTCATTGGTTAAACAACATAAATAGTATTTCATTTGTTTAAAGCTGATGTTGCTACTACCTTTAGAAAAGCTAATACTGCAATCTCATTTTCAGGGATTGCATGCATAACTGGGATATTTGTGACTACATGTTTGACATCAATGATCATTGACTTCGTATGGCATAAGAACCTCTTGGTTGCTCTTTTGTACTTCTCATTCTTCGGAATAATAGAGATAATTTTCGTCTCATCTTCATGCATGAGAATTCCCAAAGGTGGATGGGTTCCTCTTGTGCTCTCTGCAGTCTTTATGTCTGTCATGTATGTGTGGCATTATGGTAGCAGGAAGAAGTATCTATATGATCTGCATAACAAAGCTTCCATGAAATGGATCCTCACTTTAGGTTCTGATCTCGGGATTGTAAGGATTCCTGGGATTGGTCTTGTCTACACTGAGTTAGCAAGTGGAGTCCCAGCCATGTTTTCCCAGTTCATAACTGACTTGCCTACATTTTACCAAGTGGTTGTATTTATCTGTGTTAAGACTGTTCCCATTCCTTATGTTTCCCAGAAAGAACGGTATCTTATTGGCCGGATTGGCCCCAAACCTTACAAGATGTACCGCTGCATTGTTCGATATGGATACAAAGATGTCCATGAAAATGATGACTATGATTTTGAAAATGCTATTGTGATGAGTGTAGCAGAGTTCATCCAATTGGAAGCAGAGGGTGGTGGAACTCTTGATGGTTCTGTGGATGGTCGGTTGGCAGTTGTGAGGTCATCTGAAAATTTTGGAAAAAGATTCATGATGTCAGAATCTGATGGCAATAAGGAGAGCAGCAGTTGGAGCTACCCAGCATCTGGAAGTAGCTCCAGGTCAGCTGCATTGCAGAAATTGAAGTCCATGTATGAGTTGGAGTCACCAGAGTTCTGCAATAGGCGTCGGATCCAGTTAAAGTTATTGGATACAACATACAAGGATTCCCGTGTCAAGGAAGAAATCTTAGAGCTCTTGGAAGCGAAAGATGCCGGGGTAGCATATGTAATAGGTCACTCTCATATTAAGGCGAAATGGAATGCAACATTCTGGAAGAGGCTTCTGATCAATGTCTTTCTCTCTTTTTTACGCAAAAACTGTCGGTCCCCTAGTGTTGGTTTGAATATTCCTCATATATCTTTGATTGAAGTGGGTATGAACTACTATCTGTAAGGCAACCTTCTGTGGAAATATCTCCCTCGGATGCATTTTGTGGTGAAATTTGCTATGAATTGCTTAGAGGGCCGTTGGCAATCACTTTATTTCAGTGATTCCAGATTGGCTTTAGTTGGTGACATGTAAGCATTCCTGGAATGGGACCTTTTGCACCTGCTTCAGAGAAGAACACGGTTGCATTCGAGCAGCAAGTCATCGAGTTGATTATTCTAGTGGGATTTGTCATGCTTGTCCAGTTCATTATTCAAGTGGGATTTTAGACAAGCTTCCGGTTCTGAAGCCAGATTTTTTTTGTCACGTCATGGTTCTCTTGTTTTTCTCCACGAACGCATTTCTTTATGCAACTACATGAAATATTTTTGCTTGTTTCTCAATGACCTCTGTAGGCTGCAACATATCTGTTTGAAGAAATAATTGCAGGAGTTGAGAATGTTTATTGCCAAAAGTACAAGGATCTGTCATCTCCACTAGCAAGGATCTCATTGTCGGAGTTTAACAGTGACAAGGCTTACGTTGCACATTACCAAGCACACGGAGAACGTTTTAGATGTTTTAAATTACGACAAGGGAGGCAATGCATGTCAATGTTTCAAAAGCCTCCTCTTTCTACTACGTGCCGTTATGATTTCCTCTTGCTACACTGTGGATAGAAATAATTGGATTTTAAAAGGCGTAAATATCTTCTTTAAATGCGAAATGCTGGGAATGTTGGTGTTTTTTTATCATAAATATATTAAAATAATATTTTTAAAATAATTTAAAACTATTAAAAAAGTCAAATTTTGCCTTTCTAGGTTTTGACATGATTATACTTTCCCTTTGAAATTTTAAAAATTGCATTTTACATAGCGGATCAAAACAAGGTTTAAATCTAAATGAAAATATCAATCTAGTTTACTGAGCTTCGTCATATCATTAAAAGTAAAAACCATCTTCATTGAATTTATATTTTAAAAAATAATTTATAAACATTAAAGTCAGAGTATAAGTGGTTTAAAATCAGAGTGTAAGTGGTTAGAATTCGGTCAGTCAAGAGCTTGCTCTCTCTCTCTTTTTTCAATGAATTTCTCTCTTTTCTTAATTTAAATGCAAAACAAATAAAGTTTTATGGTTGAAATATAAATGTAAAAAACTAAAAGGATCAAAGTGTAGAATTCTATGCTATTTGAACAATAAAAATGAAAAGGATAGTTTTTTTTTTTTTTTTTTGTCAATATCAAACCTTGTTCTTTTAATTGTTTTTTAACTTAACCTCATAATTGTATGTGGTAATGTGAATCTTTAATGTAATGTAGGAATAATCTTTGACGCTTCACGTATGAGAGAGCATGCAATACAAAACAAAATCCAATACAAAAAATCGTGACAATATAAATTGGAAGGACTGAAATAAAAAGAAAAACAGTTTAAAGACCAAAATGAGAACAGTGAAAAACTTCAAGGATCTAAAAGGATGGACATGAATGGTGAGGATAATTTAATGTAAGGGGATGAATCTTAATGCAAAAAAAAAAAAAAAAACATATAGAAATAATAAAGTCTAATAAGCAAAGTGAAAATAATTAAAACTTTAAGTACTTAAAAGGAAAAACAAATAGGTATGAATAGTTTAACGTGAACATTAAAACAAAACTGATTCTCCTCAAAAGTTACTATGCATTAAAACTCATGACAGTGATGGCACAATTTATTGTAATGTTATAATTATAAAATTACCCTTTAACTAAAAAAACCATTGAGCTTGGCATTGGAGCCAAAGTGATCTTTTCATTATAATACAATTGTTCTTTATAAATTATATAAGATTATATTAGTAATTTCATATTTTTATAACAGTAAAGTTACTTATTTAACTCTAGAATACAATAATATAATGCTTGCTACCCATGGATAATTTTGTATTTTCAATTTTTTTAAAATGGTATAATTACTTTTATATCTTAAAGACAAAATCGACATAACTCTCTCCCAAGAACTTTTTTTTCTTTTTCAATTTTCATTGGCTCTATTGTAAGTTTTAAAGGTACTCAGGGGTATTATTATAAATTATATTGATTAAATACAATTAAAAAAGTTATTGACTTTGTGTACCTTGCTTACTCCAATGTATGGATGACCCTCGTGTTGTTTAAGCGACGCATGTAATGCCGTTTAACCATCAAACATCTTCTTCTAAGGTGGTGTTTGAAAGTTTTTGGAACCTCTGACGCAATAGGGTAGCGCGTTGGGTTTAGCGCCAGTAGTCGTTTCTTTTTTTTTCTTTTTTCTCTCCCATCTCGAATTATATGTCAGCCCCTTCAAGAATTCAGACCAACCCTTGCAATTTATTTTCCTTTCATATTTGATCCCTATCTTTTTTATTACTATTTTTTATTTTGATTAAGTCATGAAATTATAATTGTTTTCAATTTTATCCCTTTTAATTTTTTTAATCTTTCAGATTTAGTCTCCATACTTTAGATTACTATTTTTTATTTTTAATAAGATATAAAATACAATTGTTTTCCAATTTCAACCTTCTCTTATATTTTTATCTTTCAAATTTGATTCTTGTTCTTTAGATTTCTATTCATTTTGTTTGTGATTATTTTTTAGGTTGTTTTTTTATTTTACAATCTCATCCTCCATGGATTTGTTTTTCAAATTTAATCCTCATTATTTTTACTGCTATCTTTTTTTTTTGACAAGTTTTTAAAATTGATGTTTTTTTCACAATTCCATCATTCAAAATAAAATTGGTTGGAAATTAAACTTTTTGATTGAATCCAAGAATTTCACGAATTGTGAGTTTTAGAGAATAGACTGGGTTTAGAATGTTTATCTGGGTTTGCTTGATTTTTCCCTTTTAAAAAAGCTTATGTTTTTTATTTTTGAATTTTTTTTCTAGATTTTTGCTTTATCATTTTTTATGGTTTCCCTTCTATGAGATTGGTCTTGAATTCATGACCAGAGTCACCAGTTTCAAAGGTTAATGTCAGTTGACTTTTTTTTTATATCTTTTTTAATTGATTTATTTTAGTTTCATCCCTCAACATTCAATTTATTTGAAATTAATCTTCCCACCTTTTTCCATTTACTTTCTATTGAATTATCTTAGTCGTGTGCCCATGATCACAGAGTTTACGGGCTAACCCGAGTTAACTAAGATTTGTTTTCCATTGCTATATGGTTAATTTTAAGTTTATGATCAAAGTTATCAGTTTAAAAGGTTAAAATATGTTGATTTTTTTAATCGTTTTAATTTTATCATTTAATAATTGATTTATTAGAAATTGTTCTTCACACTTTTTTTTCATTTTCTTTTTATTGGGTTATCCCGATCATTTTGTTTTACAACTTCTTCTTTTATAGATTTTTTTCTATCAAATTTGATCCCTATTATTTTTAATAGCTATTTTTTTTCCTTTGATAAGTTTTCTAAATTGATATTTTTTTTATGATTTCATTATTCAAAATTAAATTGATTAGGAATTAAGCTTCTTGATCGAATCCAATTCAAGGATTTCACGATTTCCACGGTCACGAGGTTTATGGGTAACTCGAGTTGCCTCATATTGTTTTCCATTGTTTTTTTTAAATTAAATTTATTTTTTCATATTTGTCCTTAAATATTAAATTGTTCGATAACTAAGCTTCATGCTATTATTCAATTTGCTTTTGAACATGGTCATCCTGGTATCATGATTAGGTCAGAATTTTTCATCTTGACCTAGGTGAGCTCAGATTGATTTTTTAATATATATATATATATATATATATATATATATATATATATATATGTGTGTGTGTGTGTGTGTGTGTGTGTGTGTGTGTGTGTGTGTGTTTTGTATTTTTTGTCCTCCAACATTTTATTTGCTAGAGATTGAGTTTCACATTTTTTTTTTCTTTTTACTTTTTTTTTGTTGAGTTATCATATTTTCATTTGATTTATTAGAAATTGGTCTCCAAACTTTTTTTTCTTGTGTCTCTTTCTATAAATTGTCTCAATCTTATATCTATGATCGTGAGGTTTGAAAGTTAACCTAGTTTAACTATGATTTTTTTTATTGTCTTTATTTTTTTTTAAATTTCACTCTTTATCATTAAGTTGTTTTATAATCCAAGTTGATTTGGATCGATTTTTTTTCATTCTCATTTTTTTGTCTATTTATGTATTGTTGTTGTATTTTTTAAATTATATTATTTAAATTATCAATTAAACTAATGACTCGTGTCTCAGAGTTTTTTTCCTTGCCATCCTTTTCTTAGATCTATTTTTTTGTGCGAAGCACAGTCCACAAATCTAGTTATTACTACTATCAAAACACATCTAGTTTGTTAATATTAATTAAATATAAGTTTATTCACCACATTAGTTTTCAGTGGGTCAAAATACCAAAATCTCTCGAATTTAGAACCTGATTAGTATTATAGTAATAATTATTTTTTAAAATAATTTTTGATTGAAAATATATCAAAATAATATATTTTTTTATTTTTTTAAATTTATTTTTATTATCAACATGTCAAAAAAAATCAGTAAACACAAAAAAAATATTATTTTAAAATAACTAAATAAAATTAATTTTCTAAAAAGATATTTTTAAAACATAAAAATAATCGTCACAACAGCCCCCCGTTACCAAAGACCCCACCGTCCAGAAAATTATTTCACAATTACATTTTAAAACCCCCATCCATAATTACAGACTGCCTCTTCTCAACTGCCAAAAACACTCTGTTCCCTTTAAAAAAGGAAAAAGAAAAAGAAAAAATAACCCTTGAGTTAGGGTTTCTATTTTCCAATTTCCCGAGAACTGTGTATTTGGATTCAAATCAATAATCAATAAAAATCCACATGTAAATAACTAGGGTTTTTATTCAGTCCCGATGCTGAGCTTATCTCAACAGCCCATTCTTACCCCTTCAATACCCAAACTAAGGGTTTTTAATCGACCTCGAAATTCTTCTCTTTTTGCAGCGAGGAATAATCGGATCTTTGAGTCCAATTCAAAGCTACCAAAGCATGTAAGTTACATTTTTTTCTCTAATTTAATAAATAGCTGTTTGGTTTTGGATTAGTAGTTAGGTCTTGAAATGCAAAGGAACTTGAAAATTGGAATTTTATTGATTTAGGAGCTGAAGGCACTTAAAAATGAGCTAATAAAAGACCGTTATTTGATCCAAATTGCTATGCATCAATGGAGCAGTGATTAGTTTATTGTTTTCGTTTTGTGGTTTATGATGCAGAAATGGAGAGTTTCATGTTTTAGAAATGAGGAAATTTCTCAGGTAAATCCCGGGTCTGATAGTGTCGAACGTTACGTACCTGAGGAATTAGTGAAGCCTGAATTGGATAATTCTACGAATGTTAAAAGAGATTGGATATCGAGTCTTCGAGAGGTACATATTTTGTTTTTTATTTATTGATTGATTTTATGGTACTTTTAATTGCTGTGATAGATGCCATTCCAATCTTATTTATGTTCTTATATGAATGAACTGAATTTAGAGTAGTGGATTTGAGAAGTGGGGAAAAATCAAGATTGTATTAGTTTATGGTCGTGCCCTGGGTGAATTTTAGTTGTGGACTCATGTAATGCATGGCTTTCCTGCTATTTATTTGAAGACGTAGTAGATTTCCATTCAGATCTTATAGTATTTAACATGTTTTAACTTAACTGCAGATCCTACCATGTTCCCACTTAGGCAAGTAAATACCTTTGCAGTTGATGAGTCTGTGAGTTAATTGATTTATGGAGAGATTCTTCATTTTGATAACCAGGACTTGCATAACGACCTCATCTCATAAATCAATAGTATAGATTTGACCGTTATTATTGCTGGTTCACCAGGATGGGATTGGTATTTGATCAAAGAGTGCATTTTGAAATTAATCCTATTAATACCAAAGACTGCAATCTTTTTTCTGCAAAATTGATGGAAAAGGGAGGAATAAAGAAAGAAAAGCTTCCACTTTCAGAATAATGAAATGGGGTGCTGAGTTTGTCTTATTTCTGAAAATTGAAACAATGTAAATACTGCTCTTGATAGGGATATAATTTTGGCTATCTTGATAAATATACATGCTTCCAGCAAAACTATTTGTACATCTCATTATTTAGTTTGTTAATTTTTCAGGCTGCTAATGTAGTTTTGAGGGCATTTGGGAGCTCGTGGACCGTACCATGGACAGCAGAGACCATAGTTCAGGTTACCTTCTCCACTTAATTAGTCTATGATGGAGCAAAGGGGAATGGAAACTGAATAATAAGCTTTTGTGGCAATCAAATAAATAACACAGAGCTATGAGTTTTAAGAAAATGAAAATGTGGTACACAAGAACTATAAATTTATGACAGTCGAAGTTTTTGCCTCTATGGCTTTCACTGGCATTGTCACGGATTTCTCTTCGATTTGTATCAGCAGGTGCAACAGTTGAGCTTTTGTGCATTGCCTGCTTTCTGAACATTGTTCTCTAGAATATCTTCTTTTTTTGTTGTGGCAATTGTTGTTTTGATCTCACATTGTGGAACAAATAGCTAAATTCTTATTTAGATTATGACTCCTAGGAACGGAAATGAATGAACAAAACAATACATAATGCTATCCAGCAATGCCAATATGTAATGAAATGGTCTTCTACCATGCAAAGCTTCTTTGCAAGTTGAAACTAAAACTTATAGGATGTGGTGGAGAATAAAATAATTGAAGTAGAATTATTTGAATTTTCTTTAGTGAGAACTAAAAGCTGGACCCTGTGTTTCAAATATATATTCACTGAATTTAAATCATAGTTACTAATTAAAGATTGAAAGCGAGGACAGTAACTGAGCAAAATATTTGGTGATGCAGGTGATGCTTCTCTGGGTTGTCTCATTCTGGTTTATAGGGTCCTGGGTGATTCCTTTTGCGGCACACATTGCAGGTTTCAACAAGGAATCCCTAACATTTAGAGGTCAAGCTTTGTTCAGCCTTGTGACTGATGTGACTGAAGGCCTTGCTGGAATTGCAATCCTTCATTGTTGCCTGTCTCGATTTCATCCCCTTTCATCTGATTGGTTTAGGTTCAGACTGAAAGGGAACTGGCTGTTTGACGTTGCTCTTGGCTGCCTCATGTTTCCACTAGTTAACCGGCTGTCACAGTTCAATCTTAGCCTATTGCCTATTCTGCCTTCTACACCCGTCACTCTCTCAAGTGTTGAGCAGTCAATTGCAGCACGGGATCCGGTGGCAATGGTACTGTATGCAATAGTGGTTTCAGTGTGTGCTCCTGTGTGGGAGGAGATAGTCTTCCGGGGTTTCCTCCTCCCATCCTTGACTCGGTACATGCCAGTCTGGTGTGCAATATTGGTGAGTTCGGTTGCCTTTGCACTAGTGCATTTTAATGTACAGAGAATGCTACCACTTATTTTTCTTGGGGTGGTTATGGGTGTTATATTTGCACGGTCACAAAATTTATTGCCATCTATGCTTCTTCATAGCCTCTGGAATGGCTTTGTATTCTTAGATTTAATGAAATAGCTCCTTAGGTTTGTACCTCACATGTAGATCATTTATCAGTTGGTCACTTCTCAATGGAACATAGATACAGGCTGACGTTGTGGAGCCATATGCTCCCCAAAGGGAAATTGAGGATAGGGTTCGTGAGAAGACTGATGCTTTTGGCAATGTTGATCAACCAATGTCTTCTTCTATATAGGCCCACACCAACATAATGCAAGTAGTGTTAATTGACAGAGATTCATGGCTTCCATCTATCATGTGTCCGTTTGTAGAATTAGTCCATTACATCTTCAGTCAGGCCTGTAATTATACTAGGAACAATAAGGGAAAAAGGATAATCCTTTTGTTCCCTGCAATATCTTTCTGGTTAACGTTGCAAAATACTATTTCTCACTAAACTAGATCCTCTCTTGTTTTGTTTTGTTGGCCCTTTTAATTTTAATTTTAATTTTCTTGTTCCTCTTTGACACGGTAGAGGGTAAAGCCAAGGAAGGGAATGAATTTGAAATGGGTTTTGTACTTTTGTGAACTAGCAAGATTTTTTAAATATTATTTGAGGATGGATATCTTTGGACAAAAGAATAGCGATTAAAAGACCCAACTGTCCACCTCATAGGATTGGATACCATCATACCACTTCTCAACAAGATGTTACAGTTCGTGCCCGCGTGGAGACGTTTTCTTAATTCTTTTTTATTATATGATAATAAAAATAAATATTTGCATGAGTAAAATTATGAAGGAAAATGTATTTTTTTTATCAATGTGATTTTTTTCTGTCACAAAATAATTTTGTTTTTATTGGCAACGTAGTTCATTGAATAAAAAGCAATATTATTCAAGCCGTTTTAATATAATGTGGGAGGATTGTGTTAGCATAAAAGGTTCAAAGGTCTGTGACTGCATAAATTTTCAAGGAAAAAAGAAAAAAGAGGGATCGACTTAGTTGCATTTGTAGCCCTTCATGATGCAGCCAAGTCTCTGGACACAATAAAAGATTCTATAATATAGTATTATATTGATGCCACCGGAAACCAGCCCTTGTGGATGCTGTCTGACCGGTCACCAGCCTCCCAGGGTTTGGTGCTGGATATGGAGAAGCCTAGAAATAGATTTTAAAAATGGAAATAAACAAAGGGGTTTAGTGAAAACAGTAAAAGTAGAGCTTTACATTAAAGAAACGGGCAATTCAAATTAGAGAACATAACAAAGAAGTGTCTGCATTTGAAGCAGGAAACAAAAAAACAAAAAAAAAAAAGAATCAGAATTCTCTATTTCTAAATAATAATAAAATGTCAGAAGTGGGATTTGAACCCACGCCCTCTCACGAGGACCAGAACTTGAGTCTGGCGCCTTAGACCACTCGGCCATCCTGACTTTCGATGCTTATATTGCTTATTTTCTAATTATTTATGATTATAATTCTGTTTAAGCTTAAATTCCCCATGATTGAGATGTCAAAGATACTACATTTGAATTTATTCGAAAATAGTTAACCAAACTGAACGTCGATCTTGTCACATCTTAGCTTATTATACCAAAATCACTATTCAAATTTGGATGAAATATGAATTTAAATTTAAAAGCTTGAATTCTAGTATTGTTTTTTAAAATATTTTTTAATTTAAAAATGCATTGAAATAATAATTTTTTATTTTTTAAAATTTATTTTTAATATCAACATATCAAAATAATTTAAAAAAAAACTTTTAAAATATAAAAACAAATAAACTATAAAAAAAAATCATACAATGCTCACACTATGAAATACAATTTAATATATGGTTTGTTTTTTGGAAAACCAATTGCAAGCTAGCGTCCATGACACGGGCCCTTATTTTATATCAATCAGGAATCAGGATCTTATTACGGAGAGAGAGAGGTTCACTGATTATTTGAGAAATAACTGAAACAAATGGGTGTTTTATTTTGGTGTCAAACATTTCATTGTGAATTCAAATGTTCATATAACAATT
This sequence comes from Populus simonii, assembly GCA_007827005.2. Lineage (NCBI taxonomy): Eukaryota > Viridiplantae > Streptophyta > Magnoliopsida > Malpighiales > Salicaceae > Populus > Populus simonii. The sequence continues at coordinate 16,090,651 of CM017466.2, read as the reverse complement.
TATTTTTTTCTTTGTATTTTGGTCATCAAACTTTTAATTTTAGCTAATTCATCCTCCAGATTTACCATATAATGGTTTCTGTTGTTTTTATTCCTTTTAATTTGTATTATTTATTATGTGTTGAGTTTTTGCAGATATTCGGAGTTGAATTTTGATTTTGATTTTTCAAAATCAAAATTTAATAGATATGAAAATAAAAATGAAAAGAATAAAGATTGATAAAAAAACAAAAACACACCCTCATTTAGATTTTTGGGCGAAAAGCTTCAATTCTTTCCCTCAAGTTTCAACTTTTTATTTTACAATTCCTATTGTTCTAAAGATTCATGTTTTAGTAAAAAAAAGTCATTTTTTTTATGAAAGAAAATGTTATCTTAAAAATTTAAGAAAAAAGAAACTGGTCAGATAGCATATTTCAAGCACTACAAAAACTGATATTTGTGTTAATAAGTTTGTCTTCTCAAAAGAAGTTTAATAAATGTGTTTTTTTCTATATACATGTTTAAAAAAGTAAATTAAGGTTCGTTTAGTTTTTTTATTAATTTAAATTTTAGAGTGTTTTGGAGTTAAAAATTTATTTATTAAGATTTTTATACTAGTTTTTAGATATTTTTATATAAAAACAAATTAAAATTTAAGTTTTTACTTGTACATAATATTCCAATCACCATAGGTAACTAGAAAATTATCCACAAAGGGACAACCACAAAGGGACAACTCATGTTGTTTTATATATATATATATATAAACTAGAGTGAACAACCTGCCATTCACTTTTTTTTTAAAATAAAAATAAAAAATGTCAATATGGACCCAGGCTTCTAAGCCCAGGCACACTTATGCATTTTTATTAGAGATTAGGTTCATGGCTTAGCCTATATAATCTATCATGGACTAATTTTTTATTATTATTAATTTTTTCTATTTAAATATTAATTAATGCTCATTCTCTTTCTCTTCTTCTTCTATTTTTTTTTTTTAAAAAATGTTTTGTTTAACTATAGTGATTGATCTTTTAGCATTTTTTATTTTATTTTATAATGTTTCAAAGAAATTAATTTAATTTGTCTTTAATTTTTTTTCTTGTAATTTATATAAATTAGTTGTATTTCTATAACTATTTATTGAGACGAAATCCTTCATTATTAGCAACGCAACGCAACTTAGCTTTTAAGATAAAATAAATAAAAATATATATATAAAAAACAACTAGTGTAAAACATTTATATGTGTGTCTATCGTTTGTTTCTGCTTTACAGATTAATTTCTTGTTTTAGTATTAAATTAATATTAAGAATTATTTATATATTTATATATTATTTAATTTATTTTATAAAGTATAAATAATATTTTTTTGTTTCTCAGTTAAAAAAGCATAATACATGAAAACACATTCGCATTCATAATGTAGTTGTTTGTTTCTCTTATGCTAGAAATTGGCTGACATCGTACCCGCAACATCTAGCGAACTGGTAAAAAAACCCAAGCAGAAAACTAACACTTTTCAAGGTATCTGTCAGTATGTATGTAGGGATATAAAACGGTGTCACCACCATATTCCAACATGTACAAGCTGTTGATATCTTTGTTAGTGGGGTTTTATTTTTTAAAATAACACTTTCCTAGAATTTTTTTTTTTTTGAAAAGTAGCAAAGCCTTAGTTTTATAAAAATAAATAGCATATTCTACTGGAAACATTGTAACCCGTATAATTTGTTGAGGTTGTGTTGTTTCCAAAGGTGAAACTTCAAAATCTTTTTTTAACAAAATAAACAATATTAAAAATAGGACTGACGACTCCAGAACTAATCAGACTATATTTGAAATTAAACCAACCAAGCATAGATTTTTTTAAAAAAATTAAAGGTAAAAAAAAAAGAATTGTATAGACTTTGCAATGCTTGTATGTAAAAATAATTGATATTAGAGGACGGAAAGAAGTACATTAACAATGACCTTTTTGCTGAGACTTGGATGTTGTTTGGTACCGCAGCCACATATTTTTATGTTTAGAGTGTGTTTGGTACTGTGGTAGCTGTTGTGGTTGTGGTTTGAAAAAAATTGTTTTATAAAAAGTACTTTTAATTGAGATTGGTTTGGAAAAATATATTTTTGGTTAAAACTGTGGTTGAAATTGAAGTTGAACAAAAAGTAGTTTAATGTGTTTGGTTAAGAATGCTTTTCAAATTGAGGTTATAAAATAACTAAAAAAAATATACATTAATATTAATAGTTTTTAATTGAAATATTGTATATTCAACTACTGCTATTATATTCTAAAATAAATAATATTTTATGTAAAATATTTTTTATTATTCCGATAAAAATTATAATTTTCATGTCTTCCTAAGCGTAGAACAAATTAATAAATATAATGTTGTCGTTGAGCACCACCACATTTGATAGTTTTTTATTTTTCCATTAAACTTGCAGTCCCTACCTAAAGCTGAAATCAACCACCACACACGGCGTCTCTCTTCACTGCCATCTCCCCCTTCCACCGTGTCCCTCTCTTGGCAGAACCTCCACTGGAACCAAAACCAACACTACCATTAACTAACCCCCTTACCAAGACTAGCCCTCACCTGTTTACCTCCACAAATCAACCCTCTCCTTCACAAACCCAGTAGCCTCTCACATCTTCCACTACCAACACGCCCATAGTGAACCAACCCAACCATCAAACCACAACATAGCCAGCCCTATGTCTTCCTCACACAGACCCGAAAACCCATCTCACCCAGTCACCCAAAACCCATCTGCATCTCTGTTTCAAACCATCAACCCATTAGATTCCCCTAACCAACGGTTAGCTCAGCATCCCCTATCGACCCAACACGCACCAACCCAGTAGAAAGAACCTAGACCCAAACAACCATAGACCACCGCCACAACCTCAAATGCTCTCCAACAACCCTTGTGGTTTTTTCATCTGGACAAAAGATCCACCCAAAACTCAAAGCAAGATCTTTGCTTTATCTTAGGCGGTTCAAGGACGTGGCTGATATGCTTCAGGACTACATTCCTAGCCTTAAAATGGCAAATGACGATTCAGGCTTAATTTTTGCTTCTGATAGCTCTTCCCAACAACTTTCAAGAGAGCAAGTTAACTTGTTGCCTTATGAGAAAATTGATCCAAGTTTCAAGTGTTTCCCGAAGCACTTGTCAAGGAAGGAAGAGGAGAATGATTTTATACTGTGTTTATAAACACAGTTGCAATAAATAGAAAACGTAGGATTGTAAAAAGCATGTAATTTCTGCTTCATCAAAACTGAGGTTCAAACGCAGATAAAGGTGAGACCCATACATGAAAGTTGTGGCTCGTTTTGTAACCAAACAATATATTGCTACTGTTTCAATGAAAACGCTGCCGCAAACGCCGAGCCAAACGGGCTCTTACTAAAGGAAACAAATCTGATTTTGCTTGGTAGAGCACACTAATTTTTGCTGCCCAGCCGCAGGATTGGAGAAGTCGTGGTTATTTTTAGGAACAGTGTAGTATGGCTCCACTTTTCAGTGGCTCCATTGTCGCAATGTTCAGTTTTTTTTTTTTTTTTGAAAAACCAATGAGAACAGTTTAGTTTTTTTTCTCGAACAACACTAGTGCAGCTAATCGTGAACAATATTTTTTTTGTTTTTTTTAAATTAGTTTAAAGTGAATTAAATTTACTCGTATTGTAATGAAATTGTAAATTTTTTTTGAAAAAATTGTGTTGTACTCGAAAAAATAGTATTTAATATTATTTAATAACACTACATAAATTAGAAAGATATCACATGATGACGTAGTATTTGTGGAATTTGATCACAATTTCAATAATAAAGATATCACAATCTTTATTATTTAATAACACTACATAAGTTAAAAAATTCAGTTTTTGTTATTACGCGCTTAAGAAACCATGAAAAATATAGTCCTTGTTGGATAGATTTCGTATGTAATGACATTGCACATAGTTTAATGGAATAATAAAAAATATTTGATATCAATATTATTTGTTTCATGATGTAATAACAGTAGTTAAATCTACAATATTTAAGTTAAAAATCATTAAAATATATATATATATATATATATATATATATATATATATATATATATATATATATATTATAACCTCAATTTGAAAAAGCATTTTTTTAACCAAACACATTAAAACTACTTTTTCTTCAACCTTAATTCCAACCACAGTTTTAACCAAACATCTATTTTTTCAAACCAACATCAACTAAAAATACTTTTTATAAAACAACTTTTTTCAAACCACAACCACAACAGCTACCGTAATACCAAACACACTCTTGAACTCCATGGTAGTAGAAGAGAGATTAAATAGAGGAGCTCGTTTATTTTTAATTTTATTTTTTTATTAACATGAATGTCCAGACCTGTTGGTTATGCATACCACAACTAATTTTAAAATCTTAAAAATAATTGATTTTGACAAGAAATGAAAGAAAAAGATCAATATAACAACATTTGTGCATCGATACTTGTGCACATTTAAATTTAAACTAAGTAGAAAAAAGTAATTAATATATGAAATTAAGTAGAAAATAATTCACATAAATATAATCTTTTGAACCTAATTTGAGATTTTTTCTAACTTAGTTATAGTTAGCTGACTTTTTTTAAATTATCTGGTAAAATTTAAACTAATCAAGAAAAAGAAGAGCTTACCTTGGGATAGCGATGGACATTTCGTATGAACATGAAATGACCTGAACGAGTGAAAGTTTAAGAACTTGGAGTCTAGGCCATTAATTATATTGTCCTCTCGAAGTGATCTGTAATTATAATTTTGAGGTTGTGAAATTTTTTTTTTCATTTGATGAAGTATTGAAGTAGTATCCTTCAAATGTAAATTATATATTCTAAAAATACATATTTATAAACAATTAGTCGCAGATATCAATTAAAATGAGATTTCGAGGGTACTATTATTTGCAGGTGAAAATAATAATAAAAGTGATATATAATAGAGAGAATAATCTCTATAATTAAATTTAAAGGCATTGATAAAAATAAAATAAAGATTAAAAATTTTAATTAAAAATTTCATAACATCAACGAAATTGAAATTGATAATGAGTTTTGAACGATAGAATTTTTTTAAAAAATAAATATGTTTTGAGATAAAGAAATGATATTAAGGATTTAGTGAGATAACTGATATAATTTATGTAAACAATTGAATAAGAAAATTTGAATTTTGATGTAAAATTACATAACGACCAGTTTTATGCTATCAAATATAATTTTCAATGCAATTATGGGATTGAGTTGAAATTTTATGAAGAGTCTCCTAGTATATTGTTCTACTTTGGATTAAGATTTCAAGTCAATTAAAGATTGGAAAAGCCATCCGATTTAGGTAAGCAACAGGGTATGCTACACGAAAAAAAATACATGGGGATAATTATAAGGGGGAAAATCCGATGAAATAAAATCTTGAATATAATTTTAATAATTTGATCATAATGAATTTTGACTAAACTTTGAGGATAAAAATAATAATTATGAAGAGTTATATAAAAAAGAGTATTTGTTAATATTATAACAAAATGCTATAGGCTCATTTGAAATAAAATAAAATTGAAAGATATTTAATGGAATAAAACTTTAAATATAATTTAAATTATTTTAGTATAATTAATTACAAGTTAGATTTGAGTGCTTGACTTGTTTTCTTATATGTATATAATGTACACAAGATGATAAGTAATTTATTTGTTTTTTTAAAAAAAAAAACAAAGTAGATTATATTTTGCTTATAGTGGTGACGCGTTGTCTACACCTGCAGATTTCAGCCACCATAAGTGGCTGAGAAGTCGTGTTTTGACTAATTTGACCAAAAAACTCATATTTCCAATTAAAAACACTCAGAAAGCACCCCACAAACCTTAATAACCCATTTCCAATCTTAATCAAGATTTAATTGGTCAAAAAATAAAAAATATACCCAAATAAAAAAAAAATCAAGGATTGCCTGTTTTTGAGGGGTTAAAACACCTAAACATAACCCCTCTTGTTAAATGAAATTCATCGACACAAAAATTAATTTTTTTAGCTATTAAAAGGTGGACAATCAACAACTTTTTTTTCTCATTCATTGTTTTTCAATAAATCTCTCTTTTTTTTCTTAAAAAAGTGTAATGGGAACAAAATGAAGGTTGGACCAAACAGCAAAAATATCAAATTAAAAGGACCAAAAAAAAATAATCCTAAATGCTAAATTTGTAAAAAAAAAAAAAACACCTCACGACCAATGTTAAAAAGAAAAGCTGCTGTGGTCAACTGTGTGACTTGTTCTACCCCCGTCCCGGGTTCGACCCTCTATGTGCACGCCTGTCACCCCTGCGGTGCCTTACCTGCTCCTGGGCTTGCAGGATGTCCAGTGGGCCGTGGGGAATAGTCGTGGTGCGCGCAAGCTGGCCCGGACACCCCACGTAAATCAAAAAAAAAAAAAAAGCCTGCATTCTTACATCATCGTCAAATTTGGTTCCTCAATTTTGGACAAGCAACAAAACCAAATTTAATTTTATAAAATTAAGCATAAATCCAATACCATGATCAAAACATATTAAACCCAAGCTAATGTAAATACGAAATAAAAAAGGTCAGCGTTCAAAACAAAACAAAAAAAAGTTTATATAAACACTCAGCAGTCCTTCACCAATCCTCTCCTCTAAAAAAAACTCAAACCCCGAGGCTCTCCCCTGAAAAAGCGGGAACTCCCTTGCAACCACCTTCCCTCTCACCGCCGCAACCACTCACCATCACAGCCGCCGCCGTACAATTTCCGTACGCTCATAAACTTCTCCAGGCAAACTTTGCGTGTCTTAGGATCCGCTGCTTTCGTTCCTTAGTGTTAGGTGAAGAAAACAAACCAAACAGAAATATTTTTAGAACAGAGAGAGAGGAAGAAAAACAGAGTAGCGGTTAATAAGAGTCGCTTAAATCGGTTTCTGTCTTAAAAATATATATATTAAAAAGAAAAAGAAAAGGAAAAAGAAAGCTTCATTCGTATAAATCCATTACCGTTTATTCACTGTGTGATTCTAAATTATCCACTACTCTTTCTAAACTTTCTCTAAAAAATCTTCCTCTTCGTTTCGGAATAGAAACTTGCAAAATCACTTTTCTTTTTATTTTTCTACTTTTTATGATAATTATGGAGCAGAAGCATATAGTGTTATCGGCGTTGAGTGTGGGGGTAGGGGTTGGAATAGGATTGGCGTCAGGAAAAACAGTGAGTAAATGGAGAGGAGACGCCGCTTCGGCATCCAAAGGTATAAATTCGGAGACGATGGAACAAGAATTGCTTAAGCAAGTCATTGACGGAAGAGAAAGCGGTGTCACCTTCGATCAATTCCCTTACTACCTCAGGTCGGTCCCTCCTCTCTCCTCTCCCTGTCTCTCTCAGTCCTCTGTTCGAATTTCATGTATTCCTTTTAAAAATATTTTTTTTGCCTGGTGTTCCGTTTGGTTCGTTACATGAAGGTTTGTTTTTTTGGTGGTACTGTTATATTGAGCTTGCTTAGTAAATTTCTTTTTGGTATTTTTAACATTTTATTTAGTTTGTTCAAAGGAGAATATGACCTTGACCAACAATAAGTTTTTGAATCACAACCATCAAGATTTGATTAAATTGCTTTTCGAAAGCGAAATTGTGGTCGGTGATGTTGTCTACATAATTAATTAATTTATGGTGAGCTTTTTGTGTGTGTTAATTTGAGAGCTAATAATGGTCAAAAACTGATATTATTCTAGACAGTTTCAAGTGTGTGCCGACTGCCGAGCATTACAAAGCCTTGAGAATGAAAGTGCGCGCGCGTGAAATGATTGAGAGTGCAATAACATATTCCGTTATGATTAATTTTAACTTCGTTCATATAGTTAATCCTTGTAGTTTAGAAACTATATATTTAGTTCTTATATTTTTAAATTCATTTATCATTTTATTATTTTCATCCATTCCCTGTTCCTTTTTTTGTTTTTTTAATTTAATAATAACTTGATCCCTGTAGTTTGGAAAGAATAATCACTTAGTCCCTATAATGTAAAAAATAATTACATAATAATTTAGTTATAATTGTCTTATGATACCGGGCTTTCGTTTTAAATATAACCCTGCTAATCCTGTCTTGGAGCTGGTGGTGTTAAATGTAGAAATAAGCCCCTTCTTAGGAGCTCAAGCTCAGCCAAAGATCGAATAGAGAATTATACAACATGACAAATCTTTTTATTTATTTTTTCCTATTTTTTATTATCAACTGTGCTTAATGAGAAATCTCTTCATAAGTGAAACTCTCTTACAGTTGCTCAAGTACCTCCTGGTGTCTAATTTTGCGCTCTCTGACATCTTTCCTGATTGCAATGACAGCGAGCAGACCCGAGTATTACTAACAAGTGCTGCCTATGTCCACTTGAAGCATGCTGAAGCTTCCAAGTATACAAGGAACCTTTCACCAGCAAGTCGGACCATTTTGCTTTCAGGACCTGCAGGTTGGTTATCTGGAGTTTATATTTTGCTTGGTCTATAATGAAAAAAAAAATAAAAATCATGTACCTGCGTTAACATATGGGACAAATTTTAATTGCAACTTCTTGTTTTAATTCTTGAAGAACCTTACCAGCAAATGCTTGCCAAAGCTTTGGCACATTTCTTTGAAGCCAAATTGCTGCTGTTAGATGCAACCGACTTTTCTCTTAAGGCGAGTTCATGCAGTTGCTTCCGTAGCAGTCTGATGGTCCACCTCTTTTTTTTCTTTTTTTTTCCTTTTCTATCTGTGTACTAATATCCGAAATCTTGGTTTCTTGCAGATTCAGAGCAAATACGGTGCAAACAAAGAATCTGTAAGCTTTCCCTAGTTTATCCCGAACACCCTCTAGTATGGCATATGGATTTTTGTCCTTGTTTAAGAAGAACGTTTTAACTTCGTTTTCTCTAAATGTATGATCTTTATCGCAGTTGTTCAAAAGATCCACTTCAGAGACAACACTAGAGCGATTGTCTGGTTTCTTTGGATCATTTTCAATCCTTCCACAAAAGGAAGAGCCTAAGGGTATTTTTGCAAAATGTCTTTGTTGTCACGTAAATGAAATATGACTAAGGAGTAGCATATAGGGAAGGCGTCATTGATATTAATGAACTACAGTTAGTGAAAGTGGGGAATGGTCCTTCCTTCAGTCTATCAAACTCTTTAAGGATATCTTTGTGAAATCCATCTGATTATTTTTAGGATGTCGGAGTCTGCTAAGAGCAATTTAAAGATACCTTCATGCATGGTATCATGATTTTAGGCAATGTTAGAATGTATTGTCATAGCTAACCCAATTTCTATGTGGTTTATATCTCTCACCTTCTACCGAAGCCCTGACCAAGTCGATATCTTGTAGGCACACTGCGTAGGCAATCCAGTGGTGTGGATATTCCGTCAAGGTACTGTAAGCTAGATTTCTTGATGGATCTCGTGGAATGTGCGACCCATTTTTATATATTGGCTTTATATTTTTCCCTTATGTTATGTGTGGCCTTGTCTCCATCACTTCAGGGGGCTAGACAGTTCTCATAATCCTCCCAAGATAAGAAGAAATTCCTCTGCTGCAGCTAATCTAAGCAATGAGATTACACAAAGCACTCCTGCAAATACAGGTATTTTCTTGAGATTTTGACATTCTCAACGTTTTTTTCTTGTTGATATTAATTATATTGACCTCTAAAGGGTGCAATATGCAATAAAGTTGGTAATTTAAGAGTTTCCCTTCTCTTATGTCTGGCTATCTACTAACTTTTTGGTGTAAATATAGTAGCAAGGTTTAGGGCAGTGCTGTTACCAAAACTAGGGTTTGTTTATGGGTGTCACAGATGCTTTTTGTTTCGATATGTAGTTCACTTTGACTTTTCAGTTCATGCATATCCAACAATGGACTGTATTTTTTTATTATTATTTATTATATAAAATGTAGTAGAGACCAGATGCTAATTTACCATTTCTTTCACACGCTTACATGCCATGAATGTGGAGGTGATGTGCTACCAGGAGCTGCATGATGGAAATCGTTTTATGCAGGATTAGGCATACTTGCATCTAATTTCTTCTGCTGCTTATAATTCTTCACACTTTTTTTAAAGCTCCTTCGAGGCATATGAGCAGTTGGTCTTTTGACGAGAAGCTTCTTGTACAGTCTCTTTACAAGGTACTGGCACTTTGGATTATCGATATTTAGCAGCAACATTGTGCTGCTATGCATTTTATGCATATTTGTTGCCAATATTGGGGATTAGTTTGTCTTGTGTCACCACTCAGTCCTCGTAGAACTTCTTGATCCATTTGATTTTTGTTTCACATGCAGGTTCTGGTTTATGTGTCTAAAACTAGTCCCATTGTGCTGTACCTGAGGGATGTAGAGAAGATCTCATTCAGATCGAACAGGATATACAATTTGTTCCAGAAGATGTTCGATAAACTGTCTGGATCAGTACTGATCCTTGGTTCACGAGTAGTGAATCTGAGTAATGACTCCAGAGAGGTGGATGAGAGGCTTACTGCTCTTTTCCCGTACAACATTGAGATCAAGCCTCCTGAAGATGAAACCCATCTTTTCAGCTTTAAAAACCGGCTGGAGGAGGATATGAAGATGATCCAGGTTCGCGATAATAGAAATCACGTCATGGAAGTACTTTCAGCCAATGATCTTGATTGTGATGATTTGGATTCAGTCTGTGTGGCTGACACAATGGCTCTCAGTAACTACACAGAAGAGATTGTGGTGTCTGCAATCTCTTATCATTTAATGAACAACAAGTATCCGGAGTACAGGAATGGAAAACTTTTTGTGTCATCCAAAAGGTAATTTATGTAATTAGATTGGTGTTCATGCATTTGAAGTGTTATTTTCAGGTACTCACCATGTTAGCTATGAAACAGTTTATCACATGGATTGAGTATATTCCAGGAGAGCAAGTCCACTGGAAAAGATTCATTGAAATTGGAAGCCAAGGCAGAAACATCGAAGGTATTATGCACTCGTCTGTGATTCAACGTGAATTTGAGGGATTACAAAATAACAGAACTAATAGAGCACCAATGCTTGCTTTGCTTATTGTGAATAATTATAGGAAAAAGGGAAGAATGAGACTGTTACTATGAAGCCAGGAACAAAAGCTGAAGGTGTAAATGCTGAAAATAAAAGTGAAGTAGAGAAAAAAGCTTCAGGGGTCAAGGCAGATGGTGAAGATTCCTTATCAGCATCAAAAGCTTGGGTATGTTTCCAATTGTGACTGAGTAATGTCACCTATCTGATGTCTGTGCATCTGCAATCACATTAATAAAGATTTCCACAATTTTGGATAATGTACAAAATCCCTTGGTTTCAGGACAGCCTTCTTCACTCCATTTTATATCTGCAGTTCTCCTTTTTTCTGACTGTACAAATATCTATCTGAATTCAGGGAGTCCCTCCTGACAATGAATTTGAAAAACGCATAAGGCCAGAGGTTATACCACCAAATGAGATTAATGTAACGTTTACTGACATTGGTGCCTTGGAAGAGACCAAAGAATCTCTCCAGGAACTAGTGATGCTTCCTCTTCGAAGACCAGACCTCTTTAAAGGAGGATTGCTAAAGCCTTGCAGAGGAATTTTGCTGTTTGGTCCTCCTGGCACTGGGAAGACAATGCTTGCCAAAGCTATTGCGAAGGAAGCTGGAGCGAGCTTCATTAATGTATCCATGTCAACCATTACTTCCAAATGGTTTGGTGAAGATGAGAAGAATGTCCGAGCTTTGTTCACACTGGCAGCAAAGGTTTCCCCAACTATTATATTTGTAGATGAGGTTGATAGCATGCTCGGGCAGCGAAGTAGAGCTGGAGAGCATGAAGCAATGAGGAAGATAAAGAATGAGTTCATGACTCATTGGGATGGACTTTTGACACATCAGGGTCAGCGCATACTTGTGCTCGCTGCAACCAACCGGCCATTTGACCTTGATGAAGCAATGATTAGGCGTTTTGAGCGGAGGTCTTATTTATAGCTTACAGCCCTGTCAATCCTTGTGTCTTTAGTTGTTCACTCTTCATTTCTTTGTATTTGCACATTGCCTTGCTTTGTCTCAGAGACGGAGAGGCAGCATTTGGAGTACTGCTACTTTTCTAGCTCTCGTATCATAATATTCTGAATTATGAGATTAATAAAATACACTAAATACAATGTTAAGATTATCTGATCTAGATCTCATACCACAACTAAATAATTGTCTGCGCTGACTGTGTCTACATAAAATGCAGAATTATGGTGGGGCTTCCTTCCTCGGAGCACAGGGAAAGCATTTTGAAAACTCTCTTGGGAAAAGAAAAGGTAGAAGGAATAGATTTCAAGAAGCTTGCTACTATGACAGAAGGATATTCAGGAAGTGATCTTAAGGTGCGTATTGCTTAGAGTCTTTTTGGTATCTGATGCATCATTCAGGTCTTTATTGACGTGTGAGGCTATTTAAAACAGAACTTATGCACTACAGCTGCCTATCGGCCTGTCAGGGAGTTGATACAGCAAGAAAGATTAAAGGATTTAGTAAGTGTTTTTATCTTTTATCGCTTCAATTTTTCTAATGTATCTAGAAATGAAAATTTTATGCACCACCATACTCTTACAAGAATGCTTGAAGATTAACTTCAAATTTCTTTTCTTTCCACACCTCTCTTTATTTGCAGGTGAAAAACCAAACAGCTGAGGCAGCACAAAAATCAGGGGAAGCTACTGATACAAAAGGAGAAGAAAAGGAGGAGAGAGTCATTAACCTCAGACCACTAACTATGGAAGACTTTGAGCTTGCAAAGAATCAGGTAATATTGCTTTCTTTCTGTCTATGGAGCACACAGACAGAACTAGCACAAGAATGATTCAAGGTTGAAAGATGAGGAAGAAACAAGAGAAGCTATGATCTTGTAGCAACAACTTAAATGATTCTAGGTTGCGTTATAGATCAATTAAAAGACATAGCAGCTTCTTCTTCTTTTTTCCTACTCTTTTTGTGCTAAAAGCTGTTTGTTACTTCCAACCGCCTTCGTGAGTTTCGTTTCCTCTGGAGTGTTTCGTTGTGATAAGATGGATAATAAATGCAAATGCAGAAATTGAAGTTAATCGAGGTTGGTTTAGAGTGATGCTTCAGGGATAGTTTGGCGATGTTTCTCTTCATTGCTCATTGCGTGTTTAGTTCAAAATAGCTAGTATTAAGTACATCATTCACAAATATCCCTCTTGGTGATGCAGGTTGCCGCTAGCTTTGCAGCAGAAGGAGCTTCAATGAACGAATTGAAGCAGTGGAATGAATTGTATGGGGAAGGAGGTTCAAGGAAAAAGCAGCAGTTGGCCTATTTCTTATGAGATGATAGAACCCACAACCATGGAAGCTTTTGCCCATAAACTGAAGGATTGTCAAAGCTTTCTCCTGTCCTCAAGATTCTCTTCTCGGCCTTTGACTAAATTGAGCAGATGAACAAAGAAAATTTGAGCTACTCGAGGAAAATGATGGGAAAAAACCCTTTCCACTTTCTGGTCATTGCAATGTTCTATTACCTGTATTTGGTGTGTATAATGCTTCAGATAGACAGACCCAGGAATAACAGCGGCAAGTCGACACTCGACTGGGTTGTTTTTGGCCATGCTGCCTGATGAAAATGAAACTTCAATCATGTTGGTTGAATTTTCCTCTTATGGTATTTCTCGGGTGCTTTTAAGTTGATCGAAAATTGGCAAAAAAAAAAAGAAAAGGAAAAAAAATAATCAGCCTCAACCCATGTCAAATGTATCTGACTACTTGCCCCTAGACAGGGGGTCATCCATGTCTAAACCAGTACAGATTTCTTTGTTCATAACAAATATACCAAGAGGCATGTGGAATTCACTTTAGTTCCTTTATATTTTTCTATTCATTATTATAGTACAGTGATCTTTTTTTCATTCCCGTCAAAAAAGGTCATGGCTTCCTAAATCCTTCCCCATTTCTTTTTGGGTTTAGAGTATGAGTTTAACCTAACTTCTTTTCAAGTTCAGTGTATAACTAAAAGGTAATTCCACATTAAGTCTCTCATACTCTAGGCCTTAGCTAGTAATTATGATACTCATCACATTCCATTAAATACGAACAAGCAGTTCATGCTTATAATAAATAAATGTGATGACACGAGCTGTAGAATAATATTATTTTACTATTACGAGATTACATCTTTACCTCTCATACATTGTATAAAGCAGGTCAAGCTAGGTAATATAAAAAAAAGCGTGAGTATGCAGGAAAAGGGTTTGAAACCTTATACTTTAAGACATAAACACAATCCTTCTTCTTCTCCTCCAACTTCTACATTTTTTTCTCCTTATTCCTCTTTATCTTCGTAAAAACTTATTAATACTTTCATTAATGTCTTTTGCCACATAAAAATACCTTTTACTACTTGATCTTCGAAGGGTTCCCCATCAACACCCCTGGAGTCTCTAAGGGACTTTGTGCAGGTATTTATTCAAGAAGAGATTCACATCCCCCCTAAAGAAATCCATTAAAGAAAAAGTCAATGCAGTATTGAAGTGAAAGTCGTAGAACACATTGTGAATGATGTACAAGGATCTCTAGGAATAATTCATTCCAGAATATTCCCTGTGATTTTCCTCATTACTTTGGATTAAGTGTATTTCAGTATTTTCACATGGTTTATAAGTCATTACTGATTTGTTTGGGGTATTTTTGTTCACTTAATGTTTTATAAACAGTAAAATAACTAAAATATTTGTTGAAGCAAAAATAATGAAGGGTATCGGGTAGGGGTATTTAGGTATTTTTTCTATTTTATACACAATAGAATTATACATGTACCCTTGGATGCAAGACATTTTATTCATTTTTGTTAGGGGTATTTTGGTTTCTTAACCTTGATTTTTTTGTTAATAGTAAGTTTGGTTAAGGGTAGTTATGTAATTTATCGTTAAACTAATAATTTCTTATTTAAAAAACTACTAGTGCGTTGGAGCTGCCGCACGCTTTGGACGGTGTGTGCGGCTGTTTTTGATTGTCAAAAATGGTCGCCCGCCATCTAAGATTATTTCTCGTCGTCTTCTCTTCCGTTATAAGCGGCGTGTGTGCTTCAAATTTGGTCAGTGTATCGCCGACAACGCTTTCTTTTTTTGCTTCCTTCATTTCTCTTTCTTACCCTCGTAAATACACCATGGTCCTCTCTTCTTTTTTTTCAAATTCAGACCTTTGAGTTTTGATTACTGTTTTTTTTTTTTGTCATTTTTTCTTTTGTTGAAGTTTTGTTGGTTTTCAATTTAACTCTTAGTTTGTAAAATGTAATTATAAGATATTTTGAATTTGGTCCTTTTACTTTTAATTTTTTTAATTTTTTCCTTTGCTCTTTTATTAAAGTTTTGATGGCTTGCAATTTGATCCTTCAAATTAAATTTATGATTTTTGTTTTTTCAATGATAATAGTGATTTCAATTTAGTCTTTTTTTCTTTTGATTTCTTATTGTTTTTCTTTGCTCTTCTATTAAAATTTTTGTAGTTTTTAATTTTATCATTCAAATCAAATTCATAGTTTTTATTTTTTTCAATAATAATAATAATAATAGTTGTCATAATTGTTACTTATTAATAATAGTTATAGTAATCTTGATTCTTATTTTTTTGAATTGCTATTTTAAAAAAAAAAATTGTATGATTAGAATTTTTTTCTTTTAATACTTATTTAATTTATAAAATTGAACTTCATAATTTTTTTAGATTGAATGTTTCAAGTTTAATGACTTGGATTATGTGTTAAAAAATATTAATATATTTTTTTTAAAAAAAAACTATTAATTCTTTTATTTTTAATAGGGCGATTCCAATCATATATTAGATCGTGGAATTGACAAGAAGTCGCATTTAACTTAACTCCCGCCAAACCAATAATTACTTTGTTATAGAACCAACGGCACGTTCCCCAAAAAAAAACGTGAAAATTAAGGTCTCGTGTTACAAAAGCAGTCAGTATGCTGCTGAGCAGACAACACGTGCTGCTCATTTAGCAGTCTGGAAAAACTGTCAATTTACCAGATCATTTCCTGTTTTAGCAGCTCCAACTGGGTAGCCAAAACAATAGCAGAAACTCCTTCTCTCTCATTGAAATGTTATTCCTAAGTATCTCTGACAAAAGCCAAAAGCATGGAGGAGGTAGATAACTAGATATTGTTGTTGGCCGACGACTCTTTCACCTTTTGTCTCTTGCTTCCCTCTTCAAAAACCGAACAAGAAGCCTTCTATTCTCAAATCTGTTCCCTGGCTTCTCAATTGATTGGTAACTACCAAATTTTCTCTATGGTTTGGATCTTTATCTAAGAAGAACAAGAAGTCTTCACCCTTCTTTCTTCCTGTCTTCTTTCTTTCAACTAGAGTATATCTGAATTGTTATAAGAAATATGTCATAGTTCTCTCTAGCTATCTCTTCTCCTTGTCTACTTGTAAGTTTTTTCTTTGTAGTCTTATAACCGATTAGCTTATCTTGATAAATTAATAATTTACTATCTTCTCCTCAACCATCAGAATCAGTGTAGATGAAGTTGATGAAGCGAGACTTGCACTGGCATGAACTTTTTGTTTTTTGTTCGACATTGTGGTTATGGTTGACTTACACAGTTGTATTGTCATTTGGGTTTTTTTTTTCAAGATAACTCAACAATATTCAAATTAAAATTATTTGCCAATACAAAAAACATATATTTACCAAGCATAATTAATATGATAAAAGATTAGAGAAATTCAATATAATAAAAAATATATTAAACAATTTAACATGAAAAATAAATATTAAAATTATCCTTGATTCTTCAATTATTTCAGGGTTTTCAATTTGAGTAACAAATTCAATAAATTTACCAAATTCTCTATTTGTTTCTTGTTGAAATGCTTACTTAGAAATGATTGTTCAAATTTCATCTATTTTCTATGAAGTAAGCATGCATCCAAGCACAAACAATTGTTTTGTTTATTGTTCAACCATACAATTATATCTTTGCTTGTATTTAACAATGCAAACAAAAATAAATAATCTTTCTCCAATTAAAAAAAAATTACTTCTTTGTGCTATTTTTACCTGTTGGACAATTAAATTAAAGTATTTGGAGTCATCAAATTATTTGACTAGGATCATTTGATTTATATATAATATTTTTTGACTCATTCATAAGAATTTCGGTAAAAAAACTTGGAAAATTTTAATCCATCTAAAAAAACAAGGTGTAGAATAGCTGTAAGCTATTATATATAGAAAATCTATAAAATAGGTCATAGAAACTATTGCCTTAAAATAAAGCACAAAGTACACCCTCTATACTGTGAAGTTATAAACAGAATAATAGATAAGGAACCACAATTCATAAAATAAAATACTTCAACAGAATCACGGTTTTATTTCTAATATCAGTCCCAATTATTAAATCCTCGTTCTCATCAATATTTGGTTTCTCTTGCATCTTAGCAACACAAGACATTCCATTACAATCTGTTTAGAACCGAGGAAACTAGATAAAATCTCAAGAACAACTACCGAATGCACTTGATAATATCAACTAAACAACTTTGGCAAAAGAATCATGGTATAGCATCAAATCCTATACAAATAACGACATTCTAGAGTTCCTTTTGGTTTGGCAGTAAGAAAAATCAAAGTTGTAGATCATAATTAAAAAAAAAAAACAAAAACAGTTTGAGAATTGTCAATTTTGCATATCAATGACTAAAATCAGTGTGTTAGTAGAAGCAAAATAACTGAAGCGAGCATAATAGAAACAGAACCATAACAGAAATAGAAACAGGACCAATTCTAGGTAGAAACAAAAAAACTGAAAGGGTAAAGCAATAACCACCTGGATTATGAGATAGAGAAGTTAGGGCATGACTTCGAGATAATTAATTGACAAGCAAGCAAGGCCGATGACAATCAAAGTGAGGGCTTCTTGTTCTTCCTAGGTAAAGATCGCTAGGACGACTGTGAGAAGTAAAGGCTTCTTGTTCTTGTTCGATTTTTGAAGAAACAAGAGATGATATTAGCCTGGTGGCCAACAGCTACATCTACCTCCTCCATACTTTGGGTTTTTTTCAAAGATATGTAGGCATTCTGTAGCTATTGTTTTGACTCCGCTACTAAAATAAGGGATGATATGCTAAATTGACAGTTTTTTTTTTCCTTTTTGTTTTGGCTATTGTGTTGAAGATGCCCTCAAAATGCCATATTAATAATTTAGATCTTTTAAATGGATTTTGCCATTGGAGATGCTCTAAATACCCATCCCTAGAACCCTGCCAGGCAAACTTTCAAGGATTCACAAGTTTCATCACAAGTGGAGAGATTCTTCGGCGGCAAGACAGACCACATATAATGAGTTAAGCTGTATAGATGACCAGAGAAGAATTCTTAACATAGCAATCCTCTCCAAACATTCTGACACAACCGCTGTTCCTCCACAAACATCAACAAAAGGCATAGATACCTCAACATGAACAAAACCAATTTGAGAAAGGATAACAAAACCCCAATGTACAAGCATCTAATTAAATATGTAATATAACAACATAGTCACAAGACCACTCACAGATGATAGATCCATGGAAATGCTGCCATGTGTGTAAAAACAACTATTAAGAATCCCACATCCATTAACATTTGAACCCAGAGATTTAAAGGGAGGAGGGGCGGAAGAAGGATTCTAAGAACACTGGACAAGGTTCAACTTAACAAACACCAGCTAGCAAATTTGCGTCAGAACCTAGCAGCCACAGGAAAACCTTCTAATCCTTTTTCTTGCCCTTCAATGGCCCCATGGGAATCTTACTTAGAACTTTAGCATCGAAGACTGCATATTGCTTCTTAATCTCAATCATTGCCTTTTCCGCAAAAGCATCCACCTGATCCTCATACTTCTCGTAGAAAACAGGTACTGTGTGCAGCAATACAAAAGCTGTTCGGAAAACAATAAAAATCCACATCAAGAACACAAACATTCATAAGAAAATATAACCAGTAATAGCAAGTTCATTACCAATATAGAACAAGGTCAAGAAGTTGCACCAGCTCCCCACAATAGACAAGACCCATAGACCTGCAATAACCTGATGAAACAGAATGCCATTGCCATCCAAGTTTAACATGGTATCCTTACAACTTGAGGCCATATAAACATCAGAGGAACAAGAACTATAAGATGTGCAGTTAGAAGTGCAGTGCCATGTATTTTCAACAATCATGCCCCAATATAATAGCTCGCACGGGATTGCTATCATGTTTCAGAATATATATAACGTGTCATGAATTTCCACTCAAAACAGATTTTCTATGCCTATGAGATGACTAAAGCAATCTCGACTCCATTGTGCGACACAATAAAAAATAAAGAGTCTTTTTGGGTAGAAACATGCAATCCAAATTGAATATGCCTACAGTTTGGCAACACTCTGGTACTGAAACACCAAGACTGTTATTGCATGTAAGAAATCAACTTACAGTAAGGAACTTCTTCAGATCCCTTCCTGATGCAATATCCCGAAGGACAGAAAAAGCCCAATTGATCTCAATCCTAAGTGCAGCAGCTATCTGTAGAACTGGTTCCTCAGGAATGCGAACTTCTGGAATGTGTGGTGGGGACCTAAGACCCAAAAAAAAGCGCTCTTAGAAAATACAAATTTAAAAACTTGAACGATGTGAATAAGCCAGGACTACAAGCTTACTTATTGATGAAAGTTGAGGCATTAGACCACAAGAACAGTAACGCAAGAGCGAGGATCAAGAAGTAGCAAACCAAAGTGAGAAGATGGCATTCAAGCAGTTCAAACAGAACCCATATAGCAGTAGCACCACCAAGCACTCCTGCTGATATCTTCTTGTTCCTCCATAGGAAAATGTCAGCAGCTATTATACAAATACCAATTTGCACACGTTAGACACACAGAAGAAAGACTTGTCAGGTTTCATCCCAAAGGAAATCTAATTCATTCGAGAGAAATCAACTGTTAGTATCATTGCAGCAGGACAACAAATCACAATTCAACTACAAAGCTTGATTCACTATGTAATAAGAAAACTTACAGGGCTAGAAGCTAATAAATTGAGCCAGTAGGAACCGCTTATATATTTGAACTGTTACTTTAACAACAACTTATTTAAGCCCACAAAGGAAAGAAAATTAATTTGAGCTTCTAATACAATTTATTTAGCTTATTTGTGGTGGGCTTGCGCATCAAGCCATAAAGTTAACTTTCTAGAACTCAAACAACTTCGATAGAATCAATCACATCAACATTCTTTAACCACCACAATAATAGATTCTCTATCTTATCATCCTCTAGCGTGCACCAAATAGTCAAAAGACAAAGCCAGATACATTGCTACACACATAGAACTAGATCTAGATCTTCAAAACAAATAACTATCATAAAAGGAAAACCACAACTTCATACCATGCAGCAGAAGAATACCCACTTTTAACTCTGTTATCAAAATCAAAATTTGTTAACCTTGCAACAAAATCACACTTGAGAAAAACAGTGAGCCGCAAAAAAAATCATCAATAAAGTTAAAAATCAGTAAATCAAACTTTAAAACTTCAGGAAAAAATGCCACGGGGAGCACAAATTTTAGGTACGTGTTTGGTTACTGACAGACAGACGTGGCAGAAGTTTTCTGTTTGATCACAATCAAGATTTGCTATCTTCACAACCAAACACACCATACGATAAAATCACACTAACAAGACACTGAGCATCAAGAGAGTATTCATTAAAAATTTTAAAAAATGCACTGAAAAAGTTTCCCTATCCTCGGAAACAAACATTTCGCACACAAGAACCACAATAAACTAGAAACCTATTGAAAGTTATGAATAAAGAAAACATACGTTTTCCACCACCTAAAACCTTGTGGACGGGCTTTTCACGGCCAAAAATGCGATAAATCTTCGATTTGAGGGAATCGGATTCCGATTTCGGTTTCCCGTGATCGGAATCAGAATCCGAAGACGTATCGTGGTTGTGGATCTTCTCCATCACAGACTCGATCACTGAATCCTCCTTATCATGCTCTGCCATCTCTCAAACCCTGACCAAAACCCTAATACGCTACCGTTTTGAAAGCAGGAAATGAAGCTTTTTAGCCTTTTTAATACCTTTCGTAACAATAGAAAACGAGCGAGAGTGTCTTTATGGAGTGGCTTTTTTAGATTTAATCTGAGCCGCTGAAATACTTGATTGATCTTGGCCGTTGGCAGATCTGGAAACCGAAGTTAGTTGTTTGGGAGGGGACTGGTGAAGAGAGGTAAATGAATGACAGAATGAGGACGTTTTTTATAGGTCCGAGGACTAAACGGGTGTTAAATTTGACAGTAAGGAAACGTTAAGTTTTGTACACGTGTGGACAACTGGATGTTTGGTAGTTTTGAAAATCGGAGTACGGCAAGGAGAGTCATGGGGGTTGCTGGAGTGTACCGGGTGACATAACCGGACTCCTTGTTTGTTGACACGTGGAGTCAAAAAGCACCGTCTGATTTCTATTATCAATTTAATTTCTTAATACAGTGACCAAGTAAAATTATTTGCAACTTGAACCAGAACTAGGAATGGATGGTTATATAATAAATTTACCAAACACTTTTAATTCGTCTTTCAATATAAACTTGTCTTTTCCGAGAATGCAAAACCTTAGCTGTTAAGCAAACAAATAGAACAGTTGACGGCAGCATTTAAGGATTGGTCACTCATAGGAGGATTAGTAATAACTAGATTACTAGCACGTTGTAAGATTACAAAAATAACTTCAAAAATTTCAAATAATATAGATATTAATTTAAAATGATTCAATGATCTTCGTAGATCTAGAAGCAACCTGAAAAATTTATTAAAAATCTAAAAATAATAAATTATTACATTTAATTCTCAATTAATTTAATATTCAAAAAATAAATAAAAATAAAAAATAAAATACAACTCGAGTTAACTAGGTTAATATACCAAACCAATCACTAGAGCCGTAAGATGAGAATAAACTTACAGAAAACAAACAAAAAAAAATTATAAAATTCAAACTAATATCAAATAATAAAATTGAGAGGAAAAAAAAGTCAATTAAAATATGAGAAAAAAAAACTCGAGTCAATTGAGTTAACATATTAAATTTGTAGTTCTGGTCATGAGTTTGGGATGATCTCGTAAGAAATAAATTGAAAAAAAATTATAAAACTTAATTTTTAATAAATCTAATATTAAATGATAAAATTAAAATTAAAAATATATATATAAATTAGAAAAAAAAGAGAGAAGAAAGGAAAAAAATATATATCAATATTTCAGTGAATGGCGATATATGATGAGGGATAGAATAAAACCCTCTTTTCCTTTAGTTTTTTTTTTTTTTTTAACTGTCATATTGTCCGCACATTATTACGTGCTTGATGGATCCACATGGAGACTTATCAATTCAACTTCTAAACTGAGTTTGGTGTGAAGTATGTTGGGCAGGGGTTGGCACGGTATAGCCCAATCGACCTCATAAATACACTATTGACTTTGTCGGCCAAAACCTAATTTGATTTAAAAAAACTATTGTAACAATGATGTTTTGAATTGAACCATATCAAATTGAATTAACTCATCAACCATAACTTTATTTTTTAAACTAATTTTTTATTTAATTAAAAAATTATAAAAACAAACATTTACAAAAAAGACAATGAATAAAATTATAAAAGAAAAGTGTATTTTTTCAATTTAAATTCTATTTTCTTATTAATATATCTCTTTATTGTTTCAACGAAAACAATTCTTATATTGAAAGTATTGTTTTTATATGAAAACCTATCATAATCTTATAAGTTAAAAAAAACATTAAAATAATATCTTAATATTTTATATTTGATTGGAGGAAAAATAATGAATATGATAAAATCATGTAAAAAATACATCAAGAAATTAAAAGAACATAAATTTTATTCTTACTGAATATTAATGTGAAAATTATTATTTCTTATTTTTGTATATTAAATATATAATAATTCGAGAAAAATTGTTAACATTCCCATAAAACATATAATATTATTTAAGAATAATGACAAAAGCAAACAGCAATATAAATACCATGTTAAGATTTTTTTATAATACATTTTAATTAAAATAAAAAAATAAAAAAATGAGGCGACTATCTAAAGAGATTGGCCTACGCACTTCGCCCGACCTAAAAAAAGTTGTTGCCAACAACCTAACCTTCTTATTGTTGTTTTTTTTTTCTCAAGGTGGATGTTACTTTTATTTTTTTCTTAAAAATAAAATAGATGATGCATTATTTGTCACTTTTTTATTTTTTTAAAAAAATTACAGCACACAACACGATGTTTATTTGTCTAGATCCCGACCACCAAAAAGGTGACTGAAAAATCAGGCTTGGGTTTTTTGGCCCCAAAAAATCAATTTTAAATTTATTTTCATCTAATAAACACTATTATAATACCAATAAATTAATTTATCAACTCAAAACATCCTTAAATCAATTTAAAAATAAAAAATAAAAAAAAAATATATTTCTTAACTCCCATATGCTTTTTCAAGGACAATAAGAGGTAAAAGCACATGAATAAAATTTCTTTTGTACACTAATAACAATTTTTTTTACTGTTGAAATGTGGTCAACCATCTACTTTGTATGTTCTCCTCTGTTTTTCATATATTTTTTTCTTTTTTTTTAATAAATTCAGGGGATATAATGTAAATAAAATGGAGTTTCGGATCAAAATATAAAAAACTCAAGAAGCAGGTATCAAAAGTAAAAACCTAAAAACTTTGAGGATGAAAATTTTAAAAGATGCGCCTCATGAACAGTGAAAAGTGAGAGAGAAAAAAAAGGCAGCATTTTTGTTCAAGTTTCAAGTCTGAACAGTGCAATACGAGCTGCTCCAAAAAAACAAGTGTTTTCGCCAGGGAATTTAGTTTTTAATTTAATTTTAATTTTTAATGTAATTGTAATTGTAAAGTAACTGCAACGAGCAGAAAAAACAGGGACAAGAAACATGCAGTCCACGTTATCTCCACGGTCAAGAGGCCAGAAAATTGAAAAGCAAGGCCATGATCCGTGTATATTTATTTTTGCGTTTCGAAAAGAAATATCATGTTAAGATCATTTTATAGTACATTTTAATCAAAAAAAAAAAAAAAGAGTGAGGCGACTGGCTAAAAAAATTGGCCTACGCACTTTGCCCGACAGAGAAAAAAAAGGTTGGTGCCAACAACCTAACCTTCTTCTTATTGTTTTTTTTTTTTTAAATGATGGATGTCATTTTTATTTTATTTTTAGAAAATGAAGTAGATAATACATTGCCTACCATTCTTTTATTTTTTAAAAAAATTAAAGTATACAACACACGATGTCTATTTGCCTAGATCCCAACCACCGAGAGAGATGACTGAAAAATCAGGCTTAGGTTTTTTGGACCCAATAAATCAACTTTAAATTTATTCTCATCTAATAAACACTCTTATAATATCAATAAATTAATTTATCAACTCAAAACATTCTTAAATAGATTTAAAAATACAAAATAAAAAAAAATTCTTTCTTAACTCTAATCTGCTTTTTCAAAGACAATGAGGGGAAAAAACACATGAATAAAATTTCTCATATTAAATTTGACACCAATAACAATTTTTTTTATTGTTGAAGTGTGGCCAACTATCTACTTTGTTTTCCAGATATTTTTTTTTATTCTCTTTCAAATATGAAGAATATAATGTGAATAAAATGGAGTTTCGGATTAAAATATAAAAACTCAACAAGCAGGTATCACAAGTCAAAAACTAAAAACTTTCAGGATGAAAATTTTAAAAGAGGCGCCTCATGAACAGTGAAAAGTAAGAAAAAAGACAGCATCACAGTGTTTTCGCCAGGGAATTTAGTTTTTGATTTAGTTTTAATTTTTAATGTAATTGTAATTGTAAAGTAACAGCAACGAGCAGAAAAACAGGGACAAGAAACATGCAGTCCACGTTAAGACCAGTTTTGTTAAGAGGTCCAACAATATAGATTCGAAGGCAATAAAATGATGAAGAACGGACAATAGCACGAGGATGTAAGAAGAATCAAAACTGTACGTGTGGATGGATTAGCTATTTAAAAAAATCAGGCAGCGTGGCATGACCCTCCACCCAGCTTCTAGGCAGCCGACGCATTCATCAAAAAAGCAATTGCGTTTAACGAACTATATTCCCTCATCTACCATTCAGCTGCCCTTCATTCATGCAAAAAGAAGCCATGCAGTTATTCAAGTCCAGTTTGTTAAGAAAAATATCTTTTCTGTGCGTTTTGGATATTTGGTATTGAGTTTCAATTTTTTCTTTATCAAAACATATTTATTTTTTGCTTTAAATTAATTTTATTTTAGTATTTTTAGAT
Source organism: Populus simonii (assembly GCA_007827005.2). Classification (NCBI taxonomy): domain Eukaryota; kingdom Viridiplantae; phylum Streptophyta; class Magnoliopsida; order Malpighiales; family Salicaceae; genus Populus; species Populus simonii. The sequence continues at coordinate 16,065,190 of CM017466.2, read as the reverse complement.
CGTTTTAATGTGCTAATGTAAAAAATAAATTTTTAAAAATAAAAAAAATATTATTTTAATACATTTCCAAGCAAAATACACTTTAAAAAACAACTATATTATACTCTTAAACACAATTCTTATCTAGAAGCAAGCAATGGATATCGTATGGGGAGAGAAAAGAAAAGCATAAAACAACTATTTCATGCCCAGGAGCCAGGAGGATAACAAATACAACAAACATCAACTATTTATGAATTCAATCTTAGACTATTACTTTGTTTTATTCAGTGCCAGCTATGTTTTGAAATGAACTAACCTTGAATTAAGCTCAGACAAAACAAAATGGTTACCCAATTCAAACTGAACAAAGAGGAGCGGGAGGATTGACCTTGAAGAATAAATTTATCAATAAAAAACAAATCAAAATTTTATAAAAAAACCAAAAACAAATATTAAAAACCGAAAGAATAAGGACACAAATTAATATTACAATAAATAAAAAGGTAATTCTGCAACTATATATGGCTAGCATGAGTTCCCAATAAATAAGAGGAAAAGAAGAGGAAAAAAAAAAAAACCATGGTCGAAATCGAACCATAGCACCAAAGCCACCATTGACCACCCCAACAAGAAAAGGATAATGTGATGCTTCCAGCGATATGATAGAATGAAGTTTTTGGTTGTCAAGAGGCATTGCATAAGCCACTCGTAGAGCACGAGCGGCTTCCACACGTTACACGCACTAACTTTTCTTTTATACATTTATATTTATTTAAATACCATATATTTCCTAAGCCAATGTAATAATAATAATAAAAAAAAAACAAGAAAATTGAATTATTCCCTATCAATTTAATAATAACTGATAAACTCTATATAAAAACAAAATTACCTCTAGGACCATAGCTAATGAGATTTTTTTAGAAAGATAAAATCATAAATGCATTGTTTTAATCCACAATACAAATTGAGTCTTCTTGTACTAATCTTGAACACCCTTTAGGTTTTGTTAACTGCACAATGAGCCACGCGGCAAGAATCAAGATGCAACTCTGTTGTTTGATTATTACATCATGAAAGCAGCAGCACAGGCTCTCAATGCCAATCCTCATGTACTCATAGTCTCATAGTTGCTTCTTCAGGGTTAAATTTTTGCCACTTTGACGTACTTCAGGAATCATTCCTTCAAATCTAATTCTTGCTGCTGCTGATAGATTCTTGAGTTGTTTTTCTACTTGGGCTGATGATAAAGACTTGGATTGGGCCTTGTGGGCATTTCAAGGAAGTTATTGTTTTAGACAAAATCCAATCAACATGGAGGAATATTTTGGGGTCTTGAATATCAATTTAAAAATCGACAAGTCGAAAAGAGGCTGGGCCTTCTTAAGCAAGCACTTCGCTCGCAGAAACTATCTTATTTGCTGAAACCCTAGTTATTATTAACTTTATTTATTTATTTATTTTTCTGTTTACTAGAGGTGTGCCTCATGTTCTTAATTAAAAAAAAAAATAACCCCTCTGTCATGCCGACCCAAATTCAAAGGCACAAAGTGGTCCTTGTGTAGCTGAAGGGAAGGGAGAGCAGATTCGTCCAGGCATTTGCAAGGGGCCGTCTCGGTGGCTTCACGATGGAAATGAAGGTCCGCTCAAGATGAAGGAAACTGGGCTGTGCCTCCAAGATATTGCTGATTGTCTGCCACCACTCCTGGCCCCAGACTGCTCTCGAGCAGAAAGCACTTGGGAACCAGTCCCTACCAGTAAACTTCACTTAGCTGCCAAAGATCACAATTCACAAGGGAAAATATATCTGTGCTTACACTTGGAGCCTTCGTTCGCTGAAAATATCGTAGCCAAGAAGTGCATCTGCGGTGGAGATGATTCTACATGCAAGAGGAGAATCCAACAAGGCAGTGGTTCAAGCTTGTTAAAACAAATATTGACCAATAGATTAGATTTTCTATTTGTTTGGCACTTTTTTTTCCATTAGAAGTCTAGGCCGTGGCCATGGGTTTTCTTTTTAGGTTATTGACGTGCTAATTTCACTAATAAGAGTTTTCTCAGTGGATGATGAACCATTCATCTCCAATATTTTTTAATCAATTTGCAAAGCTTTTGATAAATTTTGCACAGTCTAAAACTAGTTTTCTTTTCTTTTCTTTTTCTTATCAAACTGTCTAGAACTAGCAACTTCTGTGAAAAAATCGTTTCAAAAATGGTTTTTTTTTTATAAGACACACACCCTTCCATGCGTTTTTGTGTTTTTTAATGTTTTATGTGATGATGTAAAAAATAAGTTAAAAAATATTATTTTAATATATTTTCAAATAAACAATTTGTTTCATATTTTAAAAAGGCATAATCTATTTTTACATTTTGTGCCCGTCGCTGAGATAGAATTGGGACAATCTCAAGCTCGTTTAAAATACCCAATATCCTTTATGGAGACCTTTTTGGATTTGATTTAAGCATGCGAAAAATAACATCTAACCACTGCAAAAAAAAAAAAAAACGGTTTGAGATATATAAAGGTCTTGGAAAAATTGGTTATGATATTTTTAACGAGTATATTTATGTCAAGTATAAAATAGAATCTATTGTATAAAATAAATATTAATATCTTAAATAAATTATAAAAAAATATAAAAAATTGATTTATCGCATTGAAAGATCATATGATCATATTTTTTTAGCAGCTTATATAGTGGTACTTGAAAAGTGTCAAAGAATCATCTCAACCTAATAACTTAAACTGTTAGGTGAGGTTTTTGGGATATGATTTATATTATTCTCTAACACATTATGAAAGCCCTTTAAACTTGAAACTTGCACAAACTTAAATCATCTTGTGCTTAATTTTTTATATTAAATAAATAGGGATGATGATATTTGAATTCGTGACATCTTGGTCATCAAGACACTGATATCATATTAAATAACCATCCTAATCTAATAATTTAAACTGTTAGCTGAGGTTCTCGATATATGATTTATATTATTTTATAACAAAATATATAAAAAAAATAAGCTAGAAAGGCATAAAAGTTTACAGAGAAAAGATGGCCTGAATAATGTGGATTTTGTGTAGAAATCACATGCACACAGTCGGCTTAGATCGGATTTGGACTGGGGTGTTGTCTTTAATTCTTAAACGTCAAGATCAATTTGAGATAGAAAATTGCATGCTCTATCTATCTATTGTCTTCTTGTTCTCTTGCTTTCTAGTATTAGCTTTTGTTGTTATGGAGAGAAAACATGAGCAATCTTTTTAGCTCGTTGGTGTTGATTGAGAATGCATCATTTTGTTGGTATTGTTAAAATCTCATACGCAACTTGTATTGAGATCACTTACCATTTCCTTTTCTATGTTTTTTTTATCCCAAAATCGGCAACGTGGTGCCATAAAGGAGGCAGGAAAGCACGCACCTAGGGAGAAGTACAAGGAAACAATTATGGAGCCGAAATTGTCCTTGGGTCCCAGGACTGAAAGACGAAAGTTGAGAGGTGTCAAAGAAAAACTAAAGTGAGAAAAAAAAGAGGGAAGAAGACAATAATGGCACGACCTTTATCGTCAAAAAGAAAATGTAATTGCGGCACAGAAAAATGCCGACGTTGTGATTACCATCATGATTCTCATGGAAGTGTTTTTATATACATACTAGATTCATGAACCGTGTGATGCTGCGGGTTAATTATTTTTTATATTTTAAAAATAGTTAAAATCTAAAAGTGATAGGTTTTTTTACAAAGTTATATCCAAAAGTCTTAGGTTTGGCTGCAACGCTTAACCCAAGAGTAATGTTTATAATATTAATAATAACATTAAACTTGGGTTACCCCTTAGCATAAAACTGTCTGGACTGCAATACCAAACCCAATAGTATTGGACATGGGTCTGGCTGCAAGGTTGTGTCATAAAAGTGTGATAATTTAATAGATTAGTTAAAAAAAAACCAACAGGAAGAAAAAAACTAATGAAAAAAAGAAAAAAAATATGAATTAATTGGGTTAACCCTTGAAACCAGGTTAACCCGTCATACCTTAAATTTGCATCATGAAAGTTTGATAATTAAAAAGAAAAAAACAAATTAATGGGTTAACCCAGAATTAACTGGGCTAACTCGTCAAACCAGGTTAACCTGTCAAACCCGGAATTCGTGTAATGAAAGTTTGATAACTAAATAGAAAAAAATTTAACATTAACGATTTAAATTAAACAAAAAAAATTAATTAAAAAGAAAAAAAAAACATCAACCTTTTCACTGTGAACTGCACTATGCAGTTCACAGTCAAAGATATAAAAAAAAAACTAAAGGCATCAGCCGAGAACTACTTAGAAAAAAATTTAATATTAATAAACTAAATTAATTAAAAAAAATTAATTAAAAAAAAATAAAAGAAAAAAAAACCTCTAAGAAGAAAAAAAACTAAATAGAAAGAAATTTAACATTAACAAACTAAACTAAACGAAAAAAATAATTAAAAAGAAAAAAAAGCAAAAAATAAAATAAAATTCAGGTTAACTCGTCAAACAAAGTTAACCCGTTAAACCCGGGATCCGTGTCATGAATGTCTGGTAACTAAATAAAAAAAAAGTGAATATTAACAAACTGAACTAAAAAAAAATTAATTAAAAAGAAAAAAAATCCGGATTAACTCGTCAAACCATGTTAACTTGTTAAACCCAGTATTTGTGTCATGAAAGTCTGATAACTAAATTAAAAAAAATTAACATTAACAAATTAAATTAAACAAAAATATTTATGAAAATAATAATAAAAAAAATTGACGGGTCAACCCGGAATTAACTGGGTTCACCCGTGAAACCAGGTTAACCCGTGAAACTCGGGATACGTGTCATGAAAGTCTAATAACTAAATAGAAAGAAATTTAACATTAACAAACTAAACTAAACGAAAAAAATTAATTAAAAAAAACAAAGAAAGAAGCAAAAAAATTCCAAAAAGCATAAAAAAACAGCTAAAAAAACTTAGATAACTTAAAAAAAAAAAAATTAAACGCCTAAGGAAGGAATCATTGTTTTACCGTGGACTGCACTGTGCAGTCCACAGTAAAACACTGATTCCTTATATATATATATAATTAGAATTTGTTTATTTTAGTGTTTTAAAATATTATTGAAAAAAAATAAAATAATATTATTTTAATTTATTTATAAGTAAAAAAACACTTTAAAAATTAACAGTTAGCATCAAACATGCTCCAAGAGAAAGATAACATTACCTTCTATACTAAAGAAATAATTTGGGAAGTTTCACATAACTTTTATTTTTTTTTTAATTTCATCCTTAATTTTTTTAACAATCGTTTGGATTGTTTTTGAACCGATTAAATCGACTAAATCATGTTGGAGTAACTCTTACATAGTTTAATTTCATACCTAAATTTAGTAAAGAGTCAAGACATAAGTTTTTTTTTTTTGTTAATTTCATTATTTTTTTCTTGATTCTATCCTGGATTTTTTTCTACAGGTCAATCAGTTTATTTTCGACCAGTCAAGTTAAATGGATTATGTTTGGACAACTTTCATATTAGTTAGATAAAAAATCGGAATGAAATGTTTAAAGATTAATTTATTAAATCAGATTTAATAATTACACCAAATAATTTTCTATAATCTATTTTTTTTTATTCCACCTGCAGTATAACGTTAAGATAGTTCTTCCTAAAAGAATTGTACAATTTACATTACTCGAAACCTTGAACGTGGGGCGGATTTTATCCTATATGCCTCTAAATATCCACGGCAAATTAAAGGAATTTTTTTATATTAAAAATGGAATGTAATTTGTAATTTAACTTTTCTTATATGGAAAACTTGTCTCGTGATCGTGCCAAATGGCTTGGTTTTTCTATCAATGTATTAATATGTTTAGCACTGCAAGCAACTTTATTATATTTGTAGTTATCATCACCACATTCAACCTACCTTGTAACAATCCAGCCACGTGGCTTAACTATATAAAACTCTCATTTGTTATCAATGGATTAAGGTACGATAAACCTCAATTCAGATGATTCCCCAGCACCGCCATCTACAGTAAATGATTCTCGAACTCCCCAAGCTCTTACTGCTCCGAAAGCAATTAAAACCCAGAACCTTAATTAAGCCGATAACAATTGTACTCCAAACTCCAAATGTAATCTCTAATTCGTTGCATATGTAGCAAAACAAAAATCAAAACTTTCAAGTCCAGCTGTTGACTTCAGACATCAAGAATCAAAACCACCGGCCCAAATAGAATTCCGACAATCAATAACTTAAGATTGCCTTCTTATGATGGAGATTATGTATATCTAATATATAGTTATATCTAACGAATAAAAGTTGTTATAGAGTAGCTGGAAAACCTACTGGCAAATACATATCTTGTGATGGAGATTATGTATATCCTAATCAATTCACCGATGACAGTTAATTTACCTTTCTCTACTCCAGTGCAGGCTTCAAACAAAATGTATTAGGTAGTGAAAAAGTCCTAGTAGTTCTAGTCCCAAGTAATTTTTTTTATTATTATTAATTTAGGTGTCGGGGTCGGTTTATGCGTATCTCGACTAATTCTACGAGCCCTGAAGTTAATAACCATGTAAACCTCCAATCATTTTGAGAGGACTCGAACTCTTGATTATTGAGGAAGTACCAAGTAATATTAGTAATATACCCTGTAGTCAATCAGTTGGTTATGTGTAACACTGATTTTATTTATGTAAAATATATTTATTACTGATAAAAGCTTTTTTTATCTTTAATTTAATTAATAAATCTAATGTTTGATTAATAAATATAGAATAAAAATAAAATATATAAAAATAAAATATTTTACATAAAAAATTATAAAATTATTATAATTATAAGATTTTTATTCTATCAAGACATTATTTAAAACAAAATGCAAATCGACAGGGAGATGCCACCCAATTAACTTAAACAAGTGAAGCATGAGAGGAAATGAAGATGAGGTTCACTGTCTATATAAACAGTGAAACCGATCCTAGTTGGTTTAGTTGTTACAATAATTTTTTTTTTTTTATTTATGTGGGATGTCCGGGCTAGCTTACGCGCACTACGACTATTCTCTATGGTCCACTGAACATCCTGCAAACCCAATAGCATATAAGACACATACAATAATTTAGTTGTTACAATAATTGATGAGATACGATTATCATTTAAATTATTGTTCTGAGGTGTGAGCAGGGGCTGAATCAAAGGGGGGCTGGCAGGGGCGAGAGCCCCTTCAAGGAAAAAGTTTTTTTTTCCAGCCCTTCTCCTTTAATAAATTAGTTTTTTAATTTTAAAAGCAGAAAATTTTAAATTTTACCCTCCCAAACTAAAACTCCTTCCTCCACCCATGGACGTGACACCTCATAATTTAGTTTCAAGCAAAAAAATGGCCCTCAATCAGTTCAGTGGAAAAGTAGACAATTGATCGATCATCCGGATAGATTCAGTGTTCTTGATATTTTTTTTTATCATATATCACTTTCATCCGACTACATATTGAGCCTAGGATGTAAATACATGCTGTTAATTTTAAAAGATATAGTTTAATTGTTCAGATTTTAGATTTATTATTTAAAAATTACTAATTTAAATTCCATAAATTTTAAGATAATTAGAAATTTATATAATTATTAATTTTATAATTCATAAAATTTATTGAGATAGATATAAGTTAATCCAAACACATATATTAATAAAAAAAATTATTTTCGTGCCGACTGAAGATTCATAAATTAAGGGAGCTGCGAAAAAGCCTTTCCCTCTAGGCCGAGTTCTATATATCCACCTCCAAACCATCTTAATCTAAGATCTAATAAACATGAATAGGAATAGCTAATATAAGCACATTCTTATGTAAAAACGCGTATTTTAATAGTTGATTATGTTGAAAATGTCATCTTTTTTATACATAAATCCTAATTTAATGGTTAAAACATACTCTCTCTCTTTTAATCTAATAACGTGATTTTAGATGCCGTTCCCGATATGAACCGTACGTCGGATTGATTTTGGTGCAAATATAAACTCTTTAAAACATAACTAAATAAATATTGTGGCGCACATGATACATGTAAAGGAAAAGAAAGGTAAGCTGTTTTATGATTTTTAATGTTCTTTAAAGTGTTTTTTTAAATTAATATATTAAAATAATATTTTTTATTTTTAAAAAAATTATTTTAAATAAATAATCTAAAACATAAAAAAAAATATTAATTTTAAACAAGATTTTCTTGAAACAAATTGTCAAACCGCGTTTGGGATGCAATAAAAAAAAAAAAAAGGCTTAAATGGTGTTTGCAGAATTCTGCTCCGAAGCTCGCACCCTGGCAAGCTACCGTCATAAAGGGTCTTTGACTTACTTTGTGAAAGAGCATTTCGCTTGCAGTAAAGTTTGAAAGCTTGAGATGAAGAGCCTCTCCCTTTCCCTTTCCCTTTTCCTTTTCCTTTCTATAAAAGGCATACAATGAGCGTCTATAAATTACCTGGGATTGGTGATCAAGACTTATCCAATCCAAAACAAATTAACATGAATTATCGATTCATTGTTGTTGCTTTAGCTGATAATTCATTATGTTAAGTACATTTGGGGTTCATGTTGTTAAACGTCGAGATTTCTGTAAATCCTGATCGTTTCCTAAACATCCATGCATTGTTAAACATCGAGATTTTGTAATACTCTTTCTTTATCCAATACATTGAAAAAAAAAATTATTAAGATTTTTTTTTTATAATTAACAAAACACTAAAAGGTTTGGTTAGATCATCTTACCCACTCGAGCATAATTTATTTTGATTTACTTTTTTTTATAGTGATCATAATCCCGAGTCACAAAATTAACATATAAATCTCGATCGATCTAATGTATCGTCATCTCAATATTATTTTTAAAAAGTTATCCGATATATCACCATATTGATATTTAGAAATGATATTTTTCAATATACATCATATTTTGAGTTTATAATTAAAAAATCTTATTAAAAAACACATCATCAACACTTCAATACTTTTTAACGTTGAAAGTATTTTTTAACATTAAGAATAACTTCTTTTATCTCTAGAATATAATTAACTGGTTATATTATCTCTTCTCTATATGTATTTTGATGACTTTATCTCTTATTTTTTAAATTTAAAAATTAAAATGTGGACAAAATAAAATTTTTAACAAAAATATAAAAGCATTAACTAACTTGGATAAAAATGAAAGACAAAAAAACTATGGGACATTAAATTTTAAAAGTGCTCCGTGAACAGTAAAAAAATATTTTTGGTGATGAGTGACTCTCATGCATTGTTTTTGGTAAGAGATTTTATATATATAATAATTATAACTGTAATTGTAATGTATCCGTGAACAAAACAGTTTTATTTATAAACGAGTCTTAAAACTCGAGTCCTAACTTGAAGGATTTGGAAGGTTGTTTGTCAGTTTTGGGGGGTCCATGAAAACAGTTCCCCGTATCGTATCTATGAACAGGTAGGGGGTTGCTAAGATATCGGACGGTTGCTATCAAACTCATCCCACAATTTGAAGAAAAAGGCCTTTTTCTCATTGCCCATCAGATAGTGATTCTTTATCTGTTGATTTATAATATCAGTAACAGTCAAGAGGATGGATCATGGTCCGTATGGACCCACGCATCACTACATCAACTCACGTTGGAATTAGCGCGAAATAGTAGAGGTCAATGCTTCTTTTCCTCTCTTTTTTATACTATACAAATTTACTAAACCGGCCCAGCTCCTCTATCAATGCATGTCCTGTGTGGTTTTTTTACTGGGGTTTTATGTTAGTTCAAGGGCATTGTTGTGTTTTAATAAAAGTTAAATATTTGGTGTGTACATGGCATGTTCCGGCAAGTAAATTTTCTTGAATATTGTGGCACACATGATATTTTCTTGAATTTAAATATAAAATAAGAATATGACAAGTAAATTTCAACATGCCATGTCAATACTCCAAGAGTGTTTAAATATTTATTTCTTATCTTTGTACTGAGAACTTGGATAATATCTTGGAGTGAAAATGTTGAAACTTGCTCCGAAAAGAAGCCCAGTAAGGTGGTCAAAGCTTTTCTAAGAACTAGTTCAAAATGGGCGATGCATCCCCTGCTTGCATGAGTGCCACGTGAGGTTAACGTAGCCGTAGCTGGCGAGTCCTTGTCGTAGCATTAAATATTGCTGTTAGTCTGGGTTAACGTAGCCAGTCCTAGACCACGGTCCCTCGCTAAGAGGCAGAGAAGGTTGAGTGTTCTCACAAACTTGCTTTCCTTTATGTTTCTTTTTCACTAGGCACTTTTTTAACCTTTCACTTTTCTCCCCAATTCCTTGGTATTTCCACTGGATCTGAATTATGGAACGGGAGTCTCTCACTGCTCTAAACTTTAAAGAACAACCATTTTTACCTGTGCTTATCTCTACTGACACCCAACTCTAGTTCAATTACAGAGAGGATCCGGAGATCAGGAAAAAAATAATTTTTTTTTTTTTTTTTGCTGAGGACGGTTTAACTTTACAAGACTTCAAGCTCAGTGCCTTGATCCAAAACTTGCAAGCAGTATCATCATATCTGTCCGGCCAGTGAATTGGTAAGTATGTCGGGTCTTCTGTCATGCGGTGACCGAAATTGCGGTTGGAAATATGTCTTTTAAAAATTTAAATTATTTTATTTAAAATTAATTTTTTATAATTTAAAATTATTTTAATACACTGTTATTAAAAATAATTTAAAAACAAATATAAAAAATATTATTTTAATTTTTTTTAAATAAAAAACAATTTAAACAACCAACATTATCACACTCTTCCACAGATCCGTTACCTATCGGTTATTGGTAACATAAAATTAATATTATACATATATATATATATATATATATATATATATATATATATATATATATATATATATATATATATATATAGGCTTTAAAACATATATATAAAATAAAGTTTAACTAAACTGAAGCAAAACATTAAGCGCACATTCAGTATTTATCTAATAGTTTTAAAATATACGCACGAAACTCTTAAAAAATAATAATCATTAGAGGATTTACACTGATAGTTTACAAACATCTTTAGAAATTGAGTTAATATTTTTTTCGTACCTTTTGTTAAAAGAAAGTTCCGTTTTTTTCTTCAAAAATAAAAGAAATAGAACGAATAAAATTCTTATAATAAATGCGAGTAGTTGTTTTAATAATAATAATAAAAAAAAAATCCATTTTCGTTTTAGAGTTTAGGTTAGTTTTATTGTACGATGAATAAAAAATATATAAAACTGATATGAATGTAACACCAACAAATATTATAGCGTCCTTTAGCACAGTTTCTTTTCATGCACATGTATTAATTCTCCTGGATGTTTTAGAAACTACAATTTAAATAAAGTTAATTGGATACTACGAGTAGAATAAAAATTTCTATAAAGCAAATTAAAATATATAATATAGTTAGTTTGACTTGAACTGATTTATAAAATTTATGATATAGAGTCTACCCTGGGAAAACTGGATAAGAAATTGATAGGATGAAATTCAATTAAATTAATTGTGCTTTTAATAACCTAGTTAACTCAATCAAATACGAATCAAACTTGATTAGTTTAACATTAAAAAAATTATTAAAAAAATAAATTCTTTTAATAAAAATAATTGAGCCCTGTTGCCCAATAAATTAAGCTTTTTCTTGTGTTTGTTACCGAATTGAATACTACAGCTTGTGGTGATAAAAAAAACCGAAAAACCGATTAAACTAAAAAAACAAAAAAAAATAACCTGAAAAACCGAATCGTGAAAAAAAACCGATTTAACCCATTAAAATTTTAAAAAAACTGACCGGTTCGGTTTTGGTTTTATAAGCCTGAAACTAAAAAAAACCAAACCGAACTCAAACCAAAAAAACCGGAAAAAAGCGAGCCAGACATAAAAAAACCCGAGCCAAAATAAAAAATATATAAAAACTAAACCGAATAAAAAATAATCACCTCTACTTTAGCTATGAGCAAGAACACAAAATTCTAATTACTTGCATGCACTGAACAGCAATCACAGTCCATTGTTTGAATAAGATCTGATTTACAAAGCATGAATCAACAAAACATATATGTGTCGTGAATAAAAGTTTAATTCAGGGTTTTAGTAGATATTAACTAGTAGCATTAGCTAGCGTTGCACATTATTTAGAATTGTTTTATTTTAAAGAGCTTGTTTTAAATTAACTATGTAGGTGTGAAAAAGAGCGAGCCACGAACAATTTCTATAACATCATTGATTTTTTTGTCCAAAAGAAGAGTAAAAACTTTATCCATCATTTCATCCAAGAAAGTAAAAAACAACGTAAGACAATAACAAACATGACTTGTAAAAGAACTAACTAATAATTTTGATACAAAATCTCAATAATAATTTTATATTATTTTATAAAAATTCAATCTAAAAACTTAAATCATTAAATAAATAAGCTATCAATTAAGAAGCCCGAGTTTACCAGTTATTTATTATAGTTTTGGCTATTTTATGATATATAAAAAAGTAGATATAATTTTAAAAAAGATTTTATAGTACTCTCTACATTTAAAGATTTTAGTCAATACATACAACTCGGCTATCCCACTGGGTCGAGTAATTATGCTCGAGAAATAAAATAAATTATGGAAAAATGTACACCCATAATGTTTTGTAAATACGTGAACAGTTTCTATTCAACAGTAAACAGTCGATTTTTACTTAATGATCACCAAAACTGGTCAATCTCTTCATGATGAATATAGAAATGATTTCGCCTCTGGTTGATAAAATGACCGATTCTTATCCGTTACTGTCTGAGAAGTTTGAAGCTCATTTACTAGCATCCATCACAATTATAGAACCGCTGGCTCTTCTCTATGATAGTAAAATCATTGAAAATTTCACCGTTGCACGTACCATTCCTCGCTTCGAACTATTCCCATGTTTTTTTCTTTTTTTTCAATTATAGCTATTCTCCATTGCCATCTCTATTTATTAATTATTTTATTTGTTTTTTATATTTCAAAAATATTTTTAAAAATATTTAATTTTTTTATTTCAAATTAATATTTTAAAATCATTTTGATACATTAATATTAAAAATAAAATTAAAAAAAATAATATGATTTTAATACATTTTCAAATAAAAAACACTTTAAAAAATAACCATAACCACACTTTAAAAAATTACACCAAATCACAGATTATAGTGCCACAGACTGCCAAAGCACATTGTGTGAATTCTTACTTATCTATCCTTGGATAATTGCATGTCATCAACAAAGATAATCAAAAATATATTTAGATCATTAAAGAATTACATTGTTATTAACTTTAAAATATGTAAAATTAATTAAAATACACATAAAATGATCAGTCACCTACATTAATTTAAAAAAAAAACGCTGCCTTCACTGAATTTAGTTGAACAAATGCTAATGGTCACCCAAAAGTACACACAACAGCATAGAGATCTCACGTCACAGTTCATCGGAAGTAATTTACAATAAACTGATAAAGAATGATTTTGAGCCAATTAACAGTACTGCTCGCGACGATTTAGTATGCAGTATGCGTATACTCTACACTACTGTACTGTACCTTCATCTCTACATCACTGAACAACCCTATCTTCTACTCTCTCCAACTCCTGACTCGCAGACTGGTCTCACATGACTAACCTGCAGCACCCTAACAAATCAAGACAAAATAAAAGCCATCCCCTCTTTCCCTTTCCCTCTCTCTTTCTGTACCGGTAAAAAAGCTTGGCCCTCTCTGTCACTCTGCCACCCCATTTTCAGGTACTATTCTGCAACTCCCATTCACCTAAGCTACCCCCTCGTACATTTACTCAAAAAAAAAAAAAACCCTTGCTCTCTCTCTCTCTCTCTCTCTCTCTCTCTCTGTCTATTATTTCCCCTCGTCTCCCCTTTCTCCCTCTTTTAAAACAAGACTCGCCCCCTCTTTTATTTCCCTGTAGTCCCTTTATTTTTTCATTTTACTATTCTGGCTCTCCCAACAATGGAAGCTTTCAGCTTGCTCAAGTACTGGAGAGGTGGTGGTATTGCTGTTAATGGTGTAGCGCGCGGTGGAGATGGTAATTACAACTCACGCGCCACCACAATTGTCTCTGCTGTGTCTCCAGACAGAGTGGAAACTGATGATGAGAATGATGACGATGATGGGCCTTTTTTTGACTTGGAGTTTGCAGTTCCTGACGAAGAAGAAGAGGAAGGAGCAGAAAGCAAAGATGAGATAAAAGAAAACAATGGGGCTGGTTCTGATGAGGAAAACGATGCTGCTGACACTTCTGATGATGATGATGATGGGATGGACGAAGAGAGGGAGTTCAATTTCACCCTCTCTTCGGCGTCTAGCAATGACAGGAGGGATCAAAATCTTGCTCTTTCTCCTTCCGATGATTTGTTTTTCAAAGGAAGGCTTGTGCCGATTGAGTCATCTTCGCTTGAGCTGAACTCCAAATCCTCTCAGTTTTCGGTGTCATTGCTAAAATCTGCTACAAAATTTCGCGTCTTCATGTCGGGATTAAAGAGAAAACCAAACACTACAACAACAAATGAAAAGACAGAAGCTAACGTGCCGGCACTGGCTTCTGCTGCTCCTAAACAACAAGGCGAGAAAGATGAGGAAAATGGCAAGCAAAGTAAGTTTTTTACCGTGAAATTTAAGGTCGAGGAAGTACCTATAATGTCTTTGTTCACCAGGGAGAATAGCAAAAGCATCAAGTCATCACAGCAGAAGCAGAGTTCTGCAGAGGAATCAACTGCTTCAGCTGCCGGTGCTGCTTTTTCAGATGATAAGCAGAAGTTTTCAAAGGATGTAATGCAGAAGTATTTAAAGAAAGTTAAGCCTCTTTATATCCGTGTGTCTAAACGGTATGGCGAGAAGCTGAAATTCTCCGGGCAATTAAGTTTCGGCTCCGGACCAAAAACATCCGCTCCTCCGTCACCATCCACGGTGGCCCAGAAACCAATAACGGCTGATAATGGGGGAAAGGAGAAGGAAAGCGCGGAAGCTCCGACGGTGGCGGTGAGTAGTATGAAGGGTCCTAAACAGGGGAATTTGCCTGCTGGGTTGAGGGTTGTGTGCAAGCATTTAGGGAAAAGCAGATCAGCTTCATCGGCGGCGGTGGCGGCGGCTCCGCCGGTTCCTGTTTTGTCAAATAGGAGAGATGATTCGCTGTTGCAGCAACAGGATGGGATCCAGAGTGCTATTCTTCATTGCAAGAGATCATTTAATGCATCTCGAGGTAATACAGTCATTAATTTGATTAATTATTCTAATTACTCTTACCAAATACTCTGCCCTGTAGCTGACTGATTTTGTTTTTGGTCTTGTTTTGCTGGGTTTTCTGCAGATTCCGATTCCTCTGTGCTATCAAGGTCAGCGAGTGATCCATCCCATGAGAAATCAATGGAAACAATGGCGAGGAAGCCATCAGACCATGATGGGAAAGGTTCTTCTGTGGACCCAAAAAGGGCGGGAAAATGAGATCGATGGATCATAGATTGACGATGATCTTTTGAGGTTTCTGTAAAGAAAATGATGATTTCTGAAACGAGCACAGGTGTGACTAGGAAACCAGTTATCAGCCCATTTGTTTTTAATTTTATCCCGTGTAAATATGCCTTGTTTAAGAGGAACGTTTGCCTAGTGATTAAGCTTAATGACTAGTTTATTAGCAATTGCTGGTTACTACTACTCTGAATGTAGAAGGGTTACTAGTAATCTCTTGAAATCAATAGCAGAATTAGCAGCGGCCTTGCATGCTTGTCTTCTCCCCATGAATTGATTAGAAAAGAAACAGAGAAAGGGTACTGTGTCTATAGATGTCATTAAAATCATGGGTGTTTTTGGATTTATCCCTTGTGGGTCCTCAAGTCAGGATATAAGAGGTGTCTTTAGTGGTCAGAGAAGTGGGGAAAGTGGAAACCTGAACAGTAAAAAGATTTTCTTTTCTTAAAGGAAGAGAGAGAGAGCGAGAGAGTAGAGGGTATCAAAACTCAAAAGAGTGAAGATGCCATCCTTCTTTCTCTTGCCAAGATATACAATCTCTCCTGCCCTCGTTTTATCCTAGTTTAACACAAAAACTCTCTCTTTATGGTCTAATCTTGGAATTAGAGAAGGTTACTGATGATGTTGATGCAGCCCCGATTTATGTGTGGTGTGAACTAATATTTTGCAGATTCAATCTGTCTCCTTGTTGGGTCCAACAAAACTGCTTCTCCATTTACTACTCTGCTATACTGTCTTGTGGCAAGCCTTTTGTCGTTTTGGCTTGTAATCAGATTCTGTGCGCTCTCCCTTTTTCTTTTGAGTCGAGGCTATCTAGCATAATCCAAGGCCGAATAATGTTGTTAACAAAGTTGTTGTTCATAGGGGCAAATCCCATTCTTCCTCCGAACATGTTTTGGGTTTATACCTTTTTTTAGCATTGGTTGGTCGTTACTGCCCATTAATCAGCTTCTGCATTGAATTTGAAAGTTGGGAGAGAGAGAAAGTCACGGTGTTCTGTGTTTCTCTCAAAATTTCTCACCCAACAATTTCACGAATCCATAAGAAGAACCATAGATAGTTACAGTTTTAATTATACCGAACCAATTAACAACACAACTAAACGACATGGGGTTGGTTTACGGTTCATATGAATACTGAATCACCTACCTATGTTTGAGTTTTTATTTTTTTTCATTTTTGAACTTTTTTCCCCTTTCAATTTAACCTTTGTATCGTCTACATGGATGGAATTTGGCTTGAAATTATGGAGGTAATACCATATTAAAAGTTAGAGGTCTGGAAAGTAAAACACGAAGGAAAAATATAGATCACACCAAATTTATTTATTTATTTTATTTATTTATTTTTTAATTAGAGAGATGAGAGAAAAACTCGATAGAAAATAATTAGAAGAGAGAAATATGTTAGTTTTTTCATTTTCAACAAAGAAACTAATTATTTTTAGTGTCAACGGGTTTCATTTGATAATTAGAGTTTGATGGTGGTTATTTTAAACCTTCATCTAGCTTAGAAAAATAGTTCGGGGTGGAGAGCAAAACCTTTTCCATTATAATTTTGCATTTTTGAACTGTTTTTGATGTATTTTTTTTTTGTTTAAGTAGATTTTCGGGTTCAAAGAGTGTTTAATATGTATTTTATGGTCAAAATAGATGAAAAATTTTGATTTTTCCAGGAAAATAATAATAGGCTCATTCTTTTGGCCACTACAATGGTGCAATAATGGCTGAATTCTGGGTAAAAGCAAACAACACGCCATTTATTTTTGTTTTTTTATATAAAAAAATAGGGATGAATAACATATTATTTATCCTTTAAAAAAGAGAACAAATAAGGTCCAAGAGTGTGGATATGGGCTAAGAAGCCCTGCACGTGTGTTGGGTCATCTATGCCAAGCCTACACGTCTAAGTTTTTGTTTTTATTTTCCTTCTAATCTAGTTTTACTATTGGAGAATAACTTAGCCAATGAAAGAGTTAATAAGACCTTAACCCAATCGGCCAATCCTATCTTACCTTGGTTGCAGGCCTCGACTACATGTGAGCTCAAGTCAATGGAAACCCAAGTCATTATCTACACCAATAACACTCATTATTCTGTCAAGATTTTAAAAAAAGTAGGCATTGACTGTAGGTATAGCTTCATTGCACTGAGGATTTCAACAATACAATAATGTTTTTGCCCTTTAAAGCAAAAACCAAATTAACTCTCTTCGAAGGTAAAAAGATATTTTTTCATGAGATTTATTAGTTATTATAAATTTAATCAGGGTTATAATGGTAAATGTTTTTTTTGATGATGAGACGATGTCCATGACAAAACAATGGTTAGTTTCAAATGATTTATTTTTATCTTCTTCCTAGTATGGTATGGAAGTCTTTTTTTTTTTTTTATGGTTTATTATTGGTTTTTTTTATTATATTGTTAAATTGATCGGCCTTATTGAACCCAAATCATGAGCTGCGAGGGACAAATCCCCTGTCAAAAGCCTGGATGGTTTTCCATACTTCTTTATAGAGAAATAAACTAGCTCAATGCATGCACCCCAGACTTTTTTTTTTTGCTGCAGGAAACTAAATTCATGCCCCAAGAGAGGGAGACACTTTTTTATCTCAAAAAGTCCCAACATTCCTATTGTTAATCCTTTAACCCAAGGGATTGGCTCTTGTTCAGTGGTTGAAATGCCTCCTTTTTGCTCTTCAATTCCAGCTCCTTACTTCGTAACTTTGACTTCATAAATCGCGTTCATAGGCAATCTTGTATTTGCCTTTCAATACTAATAATTTGTGCCTTGATCTGTGGACTGCCATAAGTTCTACTGATTTTTACGCGGTTGCATGTCAGCGATGATAACTTTTGATAAAAGTGGTCCCAGTTTCAAACAGAGCAAATTCATTGTAGGGGTAGACAAAGTTGCTTAATTAATGATCCCACCACATCTACACTTGTTATCATCCCAACCTTTAATTAATACCGATTGCCGTTCGGTGCTAGCTAATACATAAGCAGTCATAAGGAAATTAGAGAAATTTAATCAAAAATAAATATTGAAAGAAAATTAAAGGGATAACTAACAAAAAGTCCAGTTACACATGGATTCAAAATTAAAGGCATCGATAATAAATAGAGCAAATAAAAAAAATAACAATAATTAACTATAAAAAATAAGCTCTCAATATCACACTTGATAGAGGAAAAAAAAAAAGTTCATTGGAAACTTAATGTCCCTCCATTGTAGACACTGCTCTACCATCAGAAAAAGCTCATTAAAACGGTTCTAATGCAATTATAAAAAGTTGAACAACAACACCAGAAAAATAAAAAGGGCGAACCATCTAGGTTAACTCGCAATACCCACGGATCATGTTATGAAATTAAGATAACCCTTTAAAAAGAAAAACAAAGAAAACCATGAAGTTTTTTTTTAAAAAAAACCAACGTCGAGTAATGAGATCGAAAAAAAGAGTCTCAAAGAAAGATCGGAACCTATGTCTGCTTATAAAAGTTGTGACCTGAACTATTTGATTGGAAATACCAAATCTAAAAAAACCACGAATCCTAAATTTTAAAAAATCAAATATTAAAAGATGATTTTTTTAAAAAAAAATCAATCATAAAAAAGAATTCAAAAGAAAAAATAGCAACTAAAAGAATGAGCATAAAATTTGGACAAAAAAAAATAGAGGATGGATAATTTTGGATTAAAAGGCTAAATTAAAAAGAAAAATTAATTTCACCAAATAATTAAAAAGAAGAAACATCCAAAAATATGAGCATGAAATCTAAAAAACTCAACAAATTAAATTTTTTTATTAAAGGATAAAATTAAAAACAACTGAAACTTTACAAAAAAAGGTAAGAAAAAATAAAGAAAAAAAAGAGTCAGCACTGAATTTAAAAAAATAAAAAATCTAGATTGAAGGATGCAATTGAAAAAAAACAAAAAAAAACTTACCAAAAGACCAAGGATAAAAATTAACAAATAAAAAAAATAAAGATCGATATTCAAATATACCCCGCCGATAGGATTGCCTTGAAATTTTAAATGACATGCATGAATCTTGAGGCATGAGAGAGAAAAGATAAGAAAAAAAATATGGCTCCTGCCCATCAAAACCTAACACGGGCCGCATGGGATGGAAGAGGACACCGTGATGAATTCAATGAGATGATGAAAATAATTTCTTCACCGTAATACAAAGTCGCACTCGCTGTCGAAACACAACAGCATCTCCCATGCGCCTATTAGATTTTTTTATATATATATTTTAATTACATTAAACCAACATGAAAATACAAAATTGCTTTTAAATCAAGCCAAAATCAATTCAAGTGTTAAGGTTAATCTCATGAATTTACTGTGCTAAGAATAATAAAAATACAAAAATACCCTCATAGCAAGCCTTAATTAATTCCACCATAAATGATAAGCTAGTAATTATACTGTAAAAATCATGAAATCTTAAAAAAAAACCTGAGCAACCAAATATCTGAGTGTTTTCTTTTAATGATAGCGAGGATATTTCACTGTTAGAAAAAAAAGATGAAAATCCGTTTGAATCCCTACTACGAGTGAGAATAACATTTGAATCACATGGAAAAGATAATTTTAACCCTGAGCTTAGTCTTCTCATCTGATTTGATGAAGAAAAAAAACAATATTTATTTTACTATTATAATCCACCGCAAATTCTCTCTGTGCTATAATGAATACCCCCACGGCCCACGCTATATATATTTGTGGTAGATTTGCATCTCCTCTGATTACCCTCTGTGCTGGGCTCTGAAATTATCACGAGATTGAGTTGTATCATCTCCTTTGTATACTACCAACTTGCAAAGAATTATTTATATGCCTTTATATAAAATCATTTATGGCTTTAAAAAGCCTGGCCTTGGTAAGAACAACCAGGCCCGTTGTAAAAAAGTTCAAAAGAATCCTTGAAAAGCTATAAAAATTGTAAAAATAGCACAAGTACATTATAAAATAAAATAAAAAGCCCAAAAAACCCTAATTAAAATAATATATAGACTGGTTTGAAATAAAAGAAAAACCGAATCAAAGTTTAAACCTGTTTCTGATTTTTTTCTAAACCTAATTGAAAATTCAGATTATCCTTAAATCATCATGTTGCATCCTACCATATCATGACATCCATTCCAGTTTTTTATTTATTTATTTATTTTTAAAGTCAAGTGTCATATGGTGGGGGATGCAAAGGTGATTTAAAGAAAACCCGAATTTCCGATCAAACAATAATTTCAAAAGTAGAAGGTTCCCATTAGTAAAAAAATAAAATAGTAGAGGGACTAGTAAAATCTTCTAACCAATTCAAATTACGTATTTCTTTACCAAGACAAATTTAGAGCAGGTATTCTTGATAAATCAAAGGAGTGCAATAATCTCATCATCTTCTCTCGAGAAAGTTTGAAGTTTTATACCAATGAATCATTTACCACAACTCTTCGGAAATGAATGTGCATATATCTTGACTTGTTCGGTAAAATAAAACAAAACTTTCCTCTTTGTACGTTGATTACACCAAAATTCTAAGCCGATTTTATGTGTGTTTATTTTTGAGATAGTTTTTATAGTTTTAATTTGAAAAAAATAAATTTTAAAAGAGTATTTTAAGTTATAGTTAGTTGTATTTAGATACATGTTTGGTAAAAACTGTAATTAAAATTTATATATAGCAAAAAATATGTATAAAATATTTGAATGAAATGAGAGAATATTTACAAAACTTAGTTAAAAAAACATGTAAAAATTACTGTATAAAAATTGCTTTACAAACTAAATTTTTTAATGGATTCCACGTCATAAAATACAATTTTCTTTATTACTAAATATATTGATGTGTTTATTTCATCACTAATGTAAAATCTAGCGGAAAACAAACGTAGGTCTTGAGTATTCTTTCATGTCGTTTGCGAGTGAATGCCCAGTCAAACACTGATGGAATTTGGCAACATTCCAATAGGCAAAATCATAGAAATTTCCACATACCGCACGAAAGCAACTGAGCAACTACTAATCCAAGTTTCAAACTCAAAAAGAGCTTGTATTTTAATCATATATGTTGACTTGATGGCTACCAAACCAATGGCCTCATCCAATCAACTGCACTTGGAAGTTATCTTTCGGTTGTTGTCTCCAAGCACGAAGTTTCCTCTTAGGACTTTCAATATGTTGGTACTGATGGACTTCATTTTTAATTTAGAATGCATTTATATTTACATTGTTCTACAGAACATTTGTTTTGGTAATTGCAAATTCTGGGAATTGGAAATGGATTTCTTCCCATGTCTACTTTCCCGATCCAAAAAACATGGTCTAAACACCAACGGCTATTTTCATCATGTCAGGGTTAAAAATCGTCCCTTTTGTAGACTGATGAACAACTCATTCTATTAGGCTTGTGATTAACCAACGACTTGATTTAGTGCATGCAAGTAATCTATCTGGAGCAATCCTTGCTTTTCAACTACAAATTCATATATAATCTTAAGGGGAAAAAAAATCACGTGTAGAGATTTATCATACATCAATCTATAATGCTAAAATCTTGTACATATGAAGAGTATATTAGAAATCCATCAATATACGTATAGCAGAAAAGCTACGACAAGAAAAAATTAAGCAGCAAAATGTGAAAGCTACATTATAGTTTGCTTTCCACTACCGCTTAGATACTAAGATGAGGTTTGCAGTTGCCACCGTGAATTTCCCGACTTGCAAGATTATATGTCACAGTGCAATTTACTCCCACCACAATATATTTCTTGAAAGTATGGAGTATCCTCACCTTTCCACTAATTTTTGTACTGCTGGTCATATTCAATGCTCCCGCTGAACGTATGTCACTGATGAAGCGTGGAACAGCCAATAAGTTGGCAGGAATTAGATCCACTGTGACATTCATATGTAGAGTCCGCCTCGCCTTGGCCATCCCTGGCGGAGTATTAGCCTCGCCAACCACCGCGCCACCATAGTAAATAGTCGTTGTGCCTTTTTTCGAACTTGAACGAGGCCGCGTTAGGATTTTTCACGGAGACGTCAGCAAGAAGCGTCACGTTCACATCTGTTCGAAGAGTCCCATTAGCAAGCTCAAGGCGTTGCACGAATACCCTGTTCATCTTGATCACAGGGTCCTTAACATGAAAAACTGTAAGGACTAAAACTACAATAGTCACGGCAACAATTAATAACATCGCAGTGATGCAGCCACAGCAGTTGATGCAATTTCGTCGGCGAGTTTTCAATTGCACAGGCATTGTTTCTTCTTCATCACTGCGGATCTGGAATGCTGCCGGGGCTAAGGGCTTGACCTGCTCTGTCTCAGCCATGACCAAACTCAAGAAGGGAATGGTTCGATTTTTTTTATTATTATTACAATCTTTTATATTTTGTTTTGTCCATGTTGTTTGACAAGTACTAGTCAATGAGTATACAGTCAAGCATACAATTGGTCCTCTGCGCGTTTGCGAGGGATGCACGTCTCTTGACTTTGAAAACATAGAATTTAGTAATTATTAATATATTGACATTCGCTTTTCAGCTGTTTAATATTAATTTTTTTTAAAAGATCAATAATATTTAAAAAAATATCAAAAATATGAAAAATATTTTAATATTGTTATTAAACTTAATTAAGTTCCCCACTCAACTCTTTGCCAGTCTCAGGTGTCTTGGGTATGACAATTATAACAGATTTATGCGTCTTAAGTCTGGTAGTCATGCTAAACTCAAATATTTTTTTGGGCCTGGCCTGGCATGGGTCAACCTGAATAAATTAAAAAAAATATTTGAGATTTTAATATTTCATATGAAAAATTAAGAAACAATCCATGTAGATATAAACTAAAATATAATTTTAAAAATGTTTTTTTTTATCCCATATTGAAAAGATTTATCTTATCCTGTTAGTGTATTTTGTACTGCGGTAGCTGTTGTGGTTGTGGTTTGAAAAAAGTTATTTTTTATAAAAATACTTTTAGTTGAGGTTGGTTTGAAAAAATATATATCTGGTTAAAACTGTGGTTAAAATTGAGGTTGAACAAAAAGTAGTTTAATGTGTTTAGTTAAAAAAATACTTTTCAAATTGAGATTATAAAATTATATATATATATATATATATATATATATATATATATATATATATATATATATATATATATATTAATGGTTTTTAATTTAACTATTGTAGATTTAACTACTGTTATTACATCATGAAATAAATAAATCATTTATAAAATTGCACAGACTCAGGTGCGGGTCTGGCATTGTTGTCACATGCTCACTCATTTTTTCTTTATTAATCCCTAATTTTAGTGAAGAAATCATTTATAAAATTGCACAAATTAAGAAATTCAAAAGGATAATAAATCTTTTACATATACAATATTTTCTTTTCCTACAACATAATGTATCAATTAAAAAGTTCAAAAGTTTTCTCTTATGATCATATATTTCAAATTTTTGTATATACTAATAGTTATAATGTAGAATAAACTTTTCTTGTAACAAACTTTGGCAATTAAATCATGCAACAACATCTCAAATTTTAAAAAAAACATGAACCCTTTAAAAAGCTGTCAAACACTTGGATGGAAACATAAAATTAATATTTTCATTCGCAATGCATATAAAAAAGAGAAGTTTATTTTGGAAAACTTGAAATAAGTCACTTAGAACTCAATTTTTTTTCTTTTCATTCTTTCCTCTTCAAATATAATAAATTTATAAAATGAGTTGCACAAATAAAAAAGAGTTTGCAGTTAAGTTCTACTGCATATAAATAAAAAATCCTGCTTGAATGAGACAATGTTTTTTTTTCCAGTCCAATCATGCTTTTGAAAAATATGAAATTCTTGTAACCTGGCGCGCGGGTCTGGCATGATTGACAAACGTTTGGGTATGACAAACATGCTTGATTTGACAAAAAGAATAATCGTGTAGTTCAGTTGTCACGAAAGAGAAAAGAAAGAAAAAACATAAACAATCAATTACCGATGGCAATCCAATAATTATCTGTCTACATGCGCCACACCATGTGAAAGAAGGTACAAGTGCGCATCTAGTGAGACAGTAGATTACCAGATTTGATCACTGGAAAGCGTCAAACGCGTCTCTTTAATGGTGCGTGCGCCATCCATTCACCGGGGAAGAAAAAGAAAACCAAAGAAACATTACGTGAAAAAATTAAAAATTAAAAGTGAAATCACTATTATAATATACAGTAATCTCTTAATCTATAATCTATAACGCGAATTATTTAGCTTTTATTATAATATTGTACATCAAAGAATTCATTGATAGAAATTTCATTCAGTAGAATAGAAAAGTGTCACAGACTTTAACTGACTTTCAAGGTAGAATCAAAGCAAGAAAAAAATTGCTTTCAAATCATCATGTTACATCTTATCATATTATAACATGTATTCAATGAAAACAAGTTCAAGATATATTTCAGAATGCCCTCTCTCCTTTGATCCTTTTATGGATGAATATTTTGTGCCCCTTTGATTTATATTCCAGCTTAGTATCTGAGAATATGCCAGCATATCAAATTCACTCAAACATTGAATTTTGAATGAATGAATTATGGCGAAAAGGAAATTGAAGATTTAGCCAAGCAGTCCTAGTATATGGAATTACCAAAAAACAACTAATTAATTAATTTACTTCCAAAATGTATATATATTCTCCAAACCTTTTATAAACAACAAAACGATTGTACAAATAGTACAATAGGGGAAAAACAACTAAGATTTTTATGTAAATTTGCACACTTTCTGCACCCTAAATCCTGAATTGAACTTGATATGATGTTACCAGGAAAGAAAAAAAAAGAAGGAATTGAACTCGGTTGCGCTGTCAACCAGCCTAATTCTACACCAGCTCTCCTAATCTGTCCATTTTTTCCTCAGTGGATTACTCTCCAGCATCAATCTATTAACTAATGGCAAACGTGACACATTAACCAATTACTCAACTTTATGGTAAAACAAATATTTTCCATTATTTTTTTCTCTGCACCATATAAGCTTATATGACCTCTAATATTTATAAATATCACAAGTCACCACATAAAAAAGAAAGCTGTAACTCAAGCTCTTACACAACATTACTCTACCTGCTCCACACACATTTCACTCGTCATGCATTTATTAACTTAAGCATCACACGGTTCTATGTATCAACAATGACTTGTTTAGCAGGCAAGCTTGTAACCTATGATAGAAGTGACAATCTAACCCATCTGATGACTTATCATTCACAACAATATTCATGCCGTTAATTTCTCTGCTTCAATCCTCCGTTGCTTAATTTTGCTTCACCAAGACACCAACCACCATGCCCTCGTACAGAACACTAGCCCTGGTATTCTCAAATTTGAAGAGACCGAACTTTTTGTTCTTGTTATTAAACTCAGCAGCTAGTGTCATGTTGGATGGAAGGACTTTACTGTTACCATCACTTGGATTTTCGACGGTGACCAAGCATAATATAACATCAGGAGTTCTTGGCATCACAATTAGTGCAAAACAAAGTTGATTGCACTCAGGATGACAATTAAAGCAAGAAAATATGCAAAACATTTGCCACTTGTTTTTTACCGTAACGCTTTGGGTTGTTCCGTGGCATACTCTTCGTCGCTTTTCCGATGAGATTTAACTGGTGCTAAAAGGAACAATTTGGTTGCCTTGGGACATTTTTCCTGAGCTTGTAGAGGGTGAAGTAGTAGGGTTAATTTTTTCTTCGGGTTTTTAGGAAACTAGACCTCTTGTTTTAGGCTTATAATCTTATGCGTATGTGCTGAATCACCTTTTTATACAGTAGCAGCATGAAAAAGAGGAGCCGTCCGCTGTATTGAATTTTTAGCAACCTTGGTGGAGCAGTCCTAGGACGTGGAGGCGCCATTATGTAAATGTAGGAAAAACTTGTATACAAAGATTTTACCCTTTCTTTTTATCAGCAGTTTATGCTTAAATCTGTACTAAATTTAAACAAGCCACCCATACCTAAATTTTTGCAAAACTTTCTCGCATTTTTTGTATTTGTATTGAAATTTGATGATAATAATGCAGGAGAAAAACCCTTTATGTCAAGCAGTCGAGTCAAAGGATTGTGGCTTAAAATTCAATTTTTTAAAAAATTATTATATATTTATTTTTACGTATTTTTGGAATGATGGTATTAAAAATAAATTTTAAAAAATAAAAAATATTATTTTTATATATTTATAAACAAAAAAAACATTATGAAAAACAATACTGCTAAAACTCTAAAACACCTGTAGCCAGGGAGAATCATATATTGATCCTTTCTAAAGCCTGATAGAGCCCGGAGCTCATTATGGGCTTGAAACCCAGATTACTTGAAGAAAGGACCAAGACTTGACAATATTTTGATCGAGCGAAGTGAAAGCCCAAGATTAGAACAGCCTACAGCCTAATCCAACCCAGAATATATGAAAATCGTGGAGACTACACACGCAGATGGGCCCAACTGCTACGCCAGGAGGAGAAATGAGCCTGCCTGAAACAACTTAGATTTGAATGGTTTGAAAGCTGATGTGTAGACAGTGCGAGACCATTTATAATAGGGGTGTAATTACGAAGAATTCTTCGAAATATATTACAAAAAAAATATTAAGATTTTTGCAAGTCATATGTTGATACTGTTGAAATTATTATAAAATTATATGTATGAGGTCATTTTAATAGTTTTGCTACAAAATTAATTAAGTACTATAACACCCCGTTCTCATTTAGAATTTTAAAATTATCTTCTTATTTATTATGTCAACTTCGGTATTTCTTTTGTTTTTTTTATTCTTGGTTTTTTATAATTTTATTATTTAATATCAATTTATGATATATTATTTTTTCAATTTAATATTTATTTTTTTAATTGTTAAATTAATTCTTCTTTTTAATTTCATCCTTTCACTCAAAATTTTATTTTTTATTTTTTATTTCAATTTTGATACTCATTTTTTTAATTGTTTTTTTGTTTTTTAATAAATTAATTTTTTTTAATTTTGTCCTTTAATAAAAAATAAAATTTATTTTTAATTTTAATTTTAATCTCCATCCATTCTTTTTGTTAGTAGATGCAATTCCAGAAAAGTAGTGAAAAGTACATCAAAGAACTAAAAGCAATGAGTAGAATACAAGAACTGATACTTAATCCAAATGCTATCAACTCAACCATCAAGTGTTACGGTTTCAACGAACAGAAAATCTATTTCTAATAGCAAGGTTAGGACCCCATTTACTTTTACAATGGCAGTCCGAACACTCGACGAAACTATATATATATATAAAAGAAAAAAGACAAAACGAAACTATGTATATCATTTCTCAATAATCTCAACCTCTCCATTGCATCTGTAACCCACTCTTGCTCTCAGCAATGCCGTCCACTTGCCACCTCCAAACTAGCACAGGTTTATCGTTGAAACCTCAAGCAATCTCACCAGCCAGGATTATTTTTATGGCCCTGCTTGGTGTTACTAATATGTTACCACGTATTTCAGTATATCTATTTATCTCTTTTTTTTTAACTCCCCCATTTTCCTTTTTCTGCCCAACACTGTACAAAAGCTTCATTGTCTTATTGCAGAACTTCTTATTTTGCATCGGGGGTGTTAGAGGAAGTTTTGCTGAGAAAAAAAAGGTGTAAACGCTATGTATACCACCCCCCTGATCACTTAGAAATGCTCCTTGTGGAACTCAAACTTTGTGGAACCTTTTTGATTGAATTCATAGCAGAGCCTGCTTAATTCCTTGGCCAAGACAGGTGCCCCGCAGTAAAACACGCCTGCTCCAGAACCACAGTGATATATTTAGAACAAAATGATGGGTTTCTTTATTGAAAAGAAGTACGTTGGCTGGAAGGAATACTCACCTATCCTTGCATTACAGTGCTTGGAACATAATTTAGAAAGAACCTTTTTCCAATTAGGCCTTGCAAAATGCGTTCGCACCTAAAGAGAAAGTTTGGGATTTGTTAGTAGAACTGCATGGTGTCACTTGCCTGCTGAGAATGTAACTTATATCTCTTTGAAGGTGCCAGAAATTTTGGAAAATTCCTGCTGATATAACCTAGGACCCACAAGATGAACATACGAGGAGCCTGAAACAAAAAGATTGGTCTTACCCTGGTGCCAGAGACAATGTCCACACCGTTTTTCGCATGGTTTAGGGCTTGGACCATGGTAATGAGGGTTGATCGGGCATCTCCTTCCTCATACACACTGGTCAAGTAATTATGCATCTCAATCACACCCTGGAGTAGTCCAATGACAAGTCAACAATCAAGGAAACGAAGCAAAATGGAAAAATCTTTCTAATTTACTTAAATGGACATTAATTACCCTTTGATCAAGCTCTGCAACTTCATTCATGACTCCTTTGAACCAATCAAAAGAACCCTGCTCCCTTGTTACCCAATAGAAATAAGCATTGGTGGTCCTTACAGCCTTTTTACGTTTCGTTGAAACTTTGTTAGAGGATGAAGTATCATTACTTCCAATGCTCAGGTCTGATGTCCTACTGATATCCGAGACCAAATCCTGAGAATAAGAATCAGACTTGTAACTACGCATTTAAGAGATTACCGTGGATGAAGAGACATCTTATTGTAGATTGGAAAGTTAAAGTCAGTTTTCTTGTCACTTACTGCCTGCTCCTCCATTTTGACAATGTTATTAAGCAAATCTTTTAGAATGCTGATGAAAGGTGTTGCACCAATTCCCAAACCAACAAGCAGCAGCACATCATACTTGCGGTAATCTTGTGCTGGTGCACCATAAGGCCCATCTATTAAGAGCTTCGGCAAACTGTCATTAGAGAAGAATGTTACATAAACAATATAATCAGAAAACGCTATCCAAAGGCGAAAATAGAATGAGAAAAGGAAAGGAAATTAGTATAGACATATTCCGTACATTTTCTTTGTTGTTTCATCAGCCCTGAGAAGTCCACTCTTACCGGCCACGGGACATTCACAGGCTTCAGAGAATACCCTTCTTAGTTCTTGAGTCCAGTCACCTAGCTGCCGAATGTGAACACTAAGGTAGTCATCACCGGGCGCGGAGGTGATTGAAAATGGATGCCTGGGTGGAAAAATAAAAGCATGCTCATATTAAGTTACAATGCAAATCAGGTATCAGAACATAGAAACTAATTCACATTGGTGGTATCAATTGATCAACAATCACGGAATTTAAGAAAGCAATCACTGATTCCTGCCAAAAAAAACTCACTACCTTTCATCAGCTAATGAAATTAATCACTCCGAAAAACGAGCATTCATAAAGAGAATAAGCATATCATTAGCTCAAAGCATATGATGAGCAAGTTTCTTGTTAGCAGTTTCCCTGGATGTATTTGACGACCGAAAATCTTTTGAACTACAGCTGAAAGTGTTGTAAACTACCGAAAATGACATGTATTTTCACGTGAGTTGATAAATTAATAGTGACTTACCACTCAAATGGAGAAACAGCAGGGCACTGGACAAACATATACTGTCCACTCTTGTATCGGAATTGGGGAGGCTTAGACATTTGCAATGTGAGAACATTTCCAGGATAAATTGCAACCTGAATGTAAGGAAGAAAAAAGATACTATTATAGACAAAAATCTAGTACAGTTGGTCTTCAACTTTACAGAAGTATTCCAGTACTTTATAGGGCTCTTTCAAAAAGATCAAACCGAGGTCTTCAAGATTTTATACCTTGATGAGCCTGACAGTATTGAAGCCAGAACGAAAAAACCTGAGGGCCCTTTCTCCTGCATATAGTAAAACTGGAACAGAAAGATACATCCATGTCTGCAAGCAAGAAATCACCATCAGTTTACTCTCGCAAACACTCGCTGCTGTTAAAACTACTAAGGAAAAGATTTCTGATTCATACCGTCTTTTTGTACCATTTATGCACGAGATACAAGAATACACCATGGATGATAAGCAAGATGTAGACAATGACGAACAAGTGGTGTGAATACCAGAATGCATTGAATCCAGTAAGCCTGTCAAAGGGTTTTGGAAACTTAATGAGGCTCCTCCTGAACCATCTTGTAGCAAGTGTAAATGCAATTGCCATGCTGATCACCATAAGAATTCCAGTCACACCTTCAGCCCCTCTAACCAATTTTGCATATGAAGGTTTCTTTCCACCAAAGTCATTTCTCAGATACTGTTCGTAGGTATCATCAGATGAATTTATAAGCTTTGGAAAATCACAAGCTAGATGGTTTCCAGCATGGAGAATCACCCCGATTACAATTGCTGCAGCTATGGTCTGCATGTATGTAAGAAATATTAAATCAAAGTAATTTACCGTAAGTAAATGAATGAATGTCTTCTAAGACAATCCATTGCAATTAGATGGTGTCAATTTGTACAACAATAACTCATTTAAGCTTCTTTGAATTTATTTATTTTCATATATATCTTTCATCAATGGTAAAATAGCTTTGGACTAGCTAGTTATGAGCTTCTTATAAATTTGCTCTTCAGTTTTATATGACACAGGCATTTGGGTCTTAGCTAGCGTAAGGATGGCTTTTAAATGATGATTTAGATAAAAGAAAAAACATTTAATTGTTCACTGACTTAGTTTTTATTGGATTTGAAATTAAAGGATGATATTTTTACCAGAAATAAATGGATAGATGAGTACTTCACCTTCGTAAAGCTCGTCTTTTTTTTCAAAACCACCACTAAAACATCTAAAATAGTTTTGTGTTTTTGTTTTGGTCCAACATGCGTTTTTTTTGGACTTCACCTTTTGTTTTCGTGGTTAACAATTAACATTATCTAATGGGAAAAAAGAAGAGTATGAAAGCCTATTAGTTGTCAACTATTGCTGCCTGTTGACGTATCGCATCTAATAAATATCCCTCATGACCACTGTTTGGGTGCTCGCAAATTATTCTATTTTCATGGCTAAAGATCAACCAATGTATTGACTTTCTACCAAAAGTCTCCCGTGAGGGACCCCAAAGGATGTAAACGTAATAAAAACGCAATACTGGCAAGAAGAGGAGGTGGTAGGTAACCTTGTGTATACCTTGTGGAAGTTGATGTTGTCGTCAAAAGGCACCCAGTGACCCAACTTTGTGGACCTAAGCCAAGTGATAGTATTTCTACACACAGGCAAGAGAATTAGAGCCATATTGAACTTCAATGTCTCTGCCGCGCCTTTAGCTGTTAGGAGGCAATAACCCATGACGTGAAAAGCATTTTTTTGCTTGTATTGCAAGAATTTCCATGTGAATAATCCAATCATTATCATAACCCATAATGCCAAAACCCAAATTCTCCTCCAATTCTCCTGAAAAAAGTATACACATCGCTTGCTCACTCTCCTTATCGGGCTTCTCTTTCTTAGCCCCTGTAGATTTTGGCTCAAGGCTTGGCTTGTGTAGCTTAGAGCTTGACTGTAGTTCAGATACGTGTCTTTTTGTAGAAGAAGTGTCTCTAGTTGCCATAGCTTTATATCATTTTCAGCAACAAAAAGAAAAACAAGATTGCAACAAAATCATCAGCAATGGAATTACTAGGGGACAAGAGAAGATGGATCATGTCAACTGATGCGCAATGCAACACGCGTAATGCATAATGTATGAGTGAAGGCCAAGCATTATTCGAGGCAAGCACCGTTAGTCCACTCGGGTATCCATCTATGTTTCTCAGGTCAGCTGTGGCAGGAATGATTTTCAAATTATCATAATTATGGAATTAAACCTTGCTTGGGGCTCGAGGTGAACCTATTTTCTATTAAAAAAATTTTTTAAAAATAAATTTTTTAATGTATTTTTATTATTTAACTGTGTTAATGTCAAAAATAAATATAAAAATATAAAAAATATTATTTTAATATATTTACAAGTAAAAAATATTTTAAAAAATAATATTTACTTCATATCTTAAATATGCTATATGAAAAATGATGTTTTATTGGGAATAAGAGTATTGGTCACCAAGACACTTTAAATTAGGGAATAATAATTTTTTAGGTATTTATTTGACTTCAAACAAGAGGTGATAATTTGAAATGATAAAGGTTCAGGGATAGAAATTGGCCTTGCAAAAATCTACAAGGTTTGCTGGATTTTGAAGATTAGAGGAATGACAACACATTGAAAACATAAATAGTCTTACTTAACCAAATTAGTTACGCCATCTATAATAAAATAAAATAAATAAATAAACTTTTTTTCTCCTCTTCTTGTCTCATTCTTTCTTCGTGCGCGTTTCAACAACAACGCTGTGAACCATCAAGATTTGGTAAGTTAATCTGTTAGGCTTTGTTGCCTAACAATGGACTTTGGAAGAAGAAGAAGTCTAACGCAAATGCTGTGCCTGTCTTTAATTTTATTATTTTCCTATTAAGATTGTAATTATGACCCGAAACTAGACAAGTGATCAATTTGACTCTGATTAAACAAATTTATTTAGCTAATGAAATGAAAATGAAACAATATTAAAGATGAATATTATATTAAGCCCACCTAACTCGTTCTAGAATCACTGTAAAGTTTCCAGCATGCATGTTAAAAATAAAACAAAAAGTATATATCTGAAATTAAAACTCAAGAGGACCCACCTCGATGTAGCCAAGTCTTTCAGGGTCCAACTCTTCCATGATTAAAGCTGCATATTCCTCTGCCTGTTCTTTTAATCTCGATAACTTATTTGCAGAAGCACTTAGCATGATAATCTACCAATTTATGTAAAGAAAATGCAAATTAATAAACAGATTTATCGCGCAAAGTAAAGACTTTTGCTCCAAAAGCCCCTCCCCCCTGTATTAAACATTTTCCCCTTCAAGATAAAGATGCTTGTTGACATGGGAATTGCGTCAGAGATTAAGAAAAAAATGGGTTCGATCGTACGTGTTTGGAGTAGTTAGTTTTAGATCCTCCAAGAATTTATGGTCACCGAAT
This sequence comes from Populus simonii, assembly GCA_007827005.2. Classification (NCBI taxonomy): domain Eukaryota; kingdom Viridiplantae; phylum Streptophyta; class Magnoliopsida; order Malpighiales; family Salicaceae; genus Populus; species Populus simonii. The sequence goes on along the minus strand of CM017466.2, from coordinate 16,031,664 downwards.
CCTCAGCGATTATTGATAGAGGGCTGAATCTCATTTTAATTTACAATTAAAGAGCTAGGGCAATAGTTCTGATATAATCAAGGGGTCATTTTGGATTTAATTTCTCTAGCCCTGGAAAGGTCAGCTCTTATTTTATGTCTGCAAGGAGGACCTGACAGAGTGCTGGCTAATTCATGCACGTTAAATTAAAACTAAACACTTCAAGAGAGAAAAATAAAATGGATTTTTGAAAGAGATAATTAGCTAATGATTTATTAATTAATCTGGATACCTCTTTCACTTCTTCTTCGGTGATCCTACCATCTTCGTTCTTGTCCACCCTGTAAACACACATAACAACAAAAAAGAGTTTACTTAAAACAACTTAAATACTAAATCAGTGAACCTACTTTAATTTGATTAGGTTTGCTCAACTATTTAAAATTATGCTGACTCGTTCATAGATGCCATCTCAGAGGGGGCCAAGATAACAATTCAATGTTGTTTAATCACATTTTCAATAATTGGGGCTCAGATGAAAAGACACTCTTGTCCTCTGATCGTCTCTGTTCGGTGGAGTATATATAAACTCAATTTCCTTGCTTTGCCTGATCGCAGTTAAGCTTTTTTCTTTTTTAAAAAAAAAAGGAAGAAGAAGAAAAGTGACGGATTAATTAGGGAATTAAAGAAGTCGTTAATTTAGTTTAGTTATAGTAGCCCATAATAAATGTAACGACGATGCGTACATATCAAAGAAGATCTGGAGTCGAGAATCAAAGCTTTGATCGGTAATTTGTGACCAAAACTCGTGAAGCTCATCTCGACTAATCTTGTCCACCTTCAATCTCCTCCTCCTCCCCAAGGCATCAAAAAGCTCCACAGCAAATTCCTTCGAATTTTCCATTCCTTTCAAAGCACAACAGCATTTATTTCAATAATTAATTTACAAGACATAATGACTACTTAACAACTGAATCTTCAATATTCTTGCTGCGCTTACTTTTTTTCTTCTTCTTTTTATCTATAAATGTCTAAATGTAGCAGTAATAATAATTTAAACTCGGTAACATGAAAGGTGGTGCGGAGACAGCTAACTACTAAAACCAGTAGGAAAATAGGAGTAAGAGTAGAATCAAACCAATGCATTGTGCAAAATCGGCCCTGTAAAGATAACCATCTTTAGCAAGTTTTTCGAAATTGCTTTGAACTTCACTCCATGCATCAACCCCATTTGTTTTTGTATTGTTATTGCTTATAAATCTCAATCCACGCAAAGCTTTATGCGCACCAGACCGACTCCGGTCCAGCTGCGCTCGCTGCTTTCTCAAAGCACGAGCAGCTAAAGCTGACTCAAAACCGCCGCCGCTATTTCCCGAAGCTGATAACACCCGAGCAGCCTGTCCATGAGTCCAAGAAAACCTCCTTAACTCAGCTTTCAACTCTTGCGAAAACTGCTTAGCTTTGGCTACAGCTTCAGCTTTTAACTCTTGAGAAAATTGCAAAATCTTATTCGACGAACTCCGCCTGATCGTCGGCGATCTTGAGACCGGAGTTACAGCTCCGGCAGACACCGAACCACCGGGAGTAAAAGAAACATCATCGATGTTGATAACCGTAGATGTTGCTGGCTCAACTCTGCGAAGGACGATAGTGTTGTCATCTTGTAAATCAAGTGTTACCTCAACAAACTCCTCGCCGGACTCAGTTCCCGGTGATGTCCCGGCGCTCATCGTTGCATTGCCGGGAACCGTGTCTGAGGCCCATCGCCGCTCGTGTTTAGGCAATGAACCTCTCATTTATTTGGTGTAATGGAATTTCAGTGAGAATGCGGAAGGACCAGTGATGAAGTCTTAAGGAAGTGGAGGAGAAGAAGAAATGTTGGTATTTCTAGTCGTCGTCGAAGAACGCGTTGGGGATCTAATGGAAAAGACATAAACACGCGGAGTTTTACTTTGTTTTCTGCTGCTATTCTAGAGAGAGAAGATTAAGGAGGAAAAAAAGATCTCTGTGGACAAAGAAACTTTGAAGAACAAAAAAGGCAAGAAAAAGACAAAGGTTTAATAATCTTGTGGGTGTGTGTAAAAAAAGGACTAGCTAGAGATGCAGGGGGGCAAGAGGGAAAGAGTATCTATATACAGAGATAGGATTGTTTTCTTGAGTGCTCTGTGACCACTTAGCTAGCAATGGTTCTGTCATTCTCCTTCGAGCAGTGGCTTAGCTAGTAGCAGACTAGCAGTAGTAGTCTTCTTTTCTGCTTTTGTGATGAGTTAGTTTTTCGCATAACGCGTTTATAGTTTATACTTGGAGAAATTAAAGAGGAAAAGGAAAGATGCCGTGGAGCTATAAAGATCAAGAGATAATAATAATAATAATAATAAATATTCCATGTTTGTGGGTTTTTTAGGCTTTCAATCTCGGGGATCGTTTTAGAGTCAACTTCACCTAAGCCCGGGGAATTTTGTTTTCTTACAGTTCTAGTTGAGAATGTTCGTCAAAGATAAAAGATAATTGAGAGAAAATATATTAAAATTTGGGAAAATATTATTTAATCCTCTTGATTTGTTGGTGGTAATAATAGTTTGATAGGGCAGTTATCTGTCTTGATTCAAGTGAAATAGGTTTAAAATTCCACTCAACTTCGCAGTTCGTACTAAAGTGAAGGAAAGATAATGCTTTTCTGTAAAATCAAAGAAACAAACAAACAAACAGACCAGTCTTCGATCGTTTAGGAAATTGTAGCCTGTCTTTTCCATGGCATATATTTTTGGGATGTTGCTGATAGTAAGAACGGCAATCCCACCATAACTCTCTAATTTCTGCAAAATATTTAATTGCATAGAATTACCTCCATCCGTTCGCCTCTTCAAAACTTCAGATTTTGCCAGCTTGAAAATTCTCAACATGATTGGCAAATGTTGGCAACAATTCGTGTGATGGCCTCTAAGTGGTGAAAAGCCCTACTGGCCACAATTTTTCTTTCTTCTGTACACAGTAGAACATCAGCTTATATGTGATCATGACCTTTAACCAATATAATGCTTGAATTTCGAGCCTACCGACTCACAATTATCTCTTAATTAATCTTACAGTGTCACGCAGTTTCACTCACATGAAAATTAATCTTAGTTAGTTCGTAAATTTGACGTGAGGCATACCTAATTAACAACTGGAAGGATAAATATGGTATTTCAAATGAATAGTAATTATTATATATCTCCGTTTAGATAAAAAAAAATTAAAAATTAAAAAGAAGAAGAAGAAGGTATGCTATTAGAGTCATTTATAATTTATTATCGCGAATCCGCCGTGAAGATGGCGATGGTTTACCATCCACTCTTAAGCGGGGAAACAAAATGATCCAGCCACACCACAATAATTAATAGACTAGCTCATGCAAGTGTGTATGCAATTGATCAATTATTAAAAAAAACTAAAGTACTCGGTATTTCATGGTCGAACAATTACATTACAACATACTTTAAATCATGAGGGAGGAATTACTGTTCTCTCACATAAAATACTCTGGATTATAACAGTAATCTATAATGTTTTTTCTTCTTTTTTTTTGCTATTTTTTTTCTTTTTTCTTTTTTTTTTCAAAACTATTTTTTAAAAAATTATTTTTTTTAACTTTCCTATTTTTTTCTTTTTTTTTTCAAACTTATTTTTTTTTATTTTACTTTTTACATATTGACCTGATTAAAATTTTTGCTTTGTAATTTTTTTCTTTAAAATACTGTGGATTGCTGCGATGTTTTTCCACATAGTTTTTTTATTTTATTTTTTTATTTTTCAAAATTATATTTGTTGATTTTTTTTTTAATATGGAGCCGATTGAGAATTTAGTTTTGTGATTTTTTTTTCTTTTAAACATTGTTGATTGCTACAGTGTTTCTCCGCATGGTTTTTTTTATGATTTTCTCCAAAATTATCTTTTTTTATTTTATTTTTTAATATTGAGTTGATTAAAAATTACAGTTACAATATATGAGAAAAGCACTATAACGTTCCTAAAAAATTATTAATGATTGCTATAGTGTTTTTTTCCATATGGTTTTTTTCTGTTTTTGTTATGTTTTTTCCTAAAATTATTTTTGTCAATTTTATTTTTTTAAATATTAAGTTGGTTAAGAATTGCAATTACAAGTAAATACAAGTTTTTCCTCACAAAACACTATGGATTGATACAGTTTTTCCTCACACGGTTTTTTTTTCAGTTTCTTTTGTGTTTTCTTTTTTTGTGATATTTTTTTCCAAAATTATCTTCGTGGATTTTTTTTTCAATATTGAGTTGGTTAGAATTTATCTTTGTAATAAAGCTTAATCATGTGGGGAAAACATTGTAGCTTTGCTCATAAAACATTGTGGATTGTTACAGTGTCTCTCCGCATGATTTTTTTTGTCATAATTTTTTCAAATTATCTTTTTCAATTTTATTTTTTTAATATTGAGTTGTTTTTGAATTACAATTACAAGTCATTACAAATAAGGCTAAATCATGTAAGGAAGCACTGTAGCTTTCATCACGAAACACTGTGAATTGCTACATTGTTTCCAACATGATTTTTCCCTTTTTTTACTGTTTGTTTTGTTTTTTTTTTCTAAAATTATCTCTGTCGATTTTTTTTTAATATTGAGTTGATTAAAAATTTAGCTTTGTAATTTTTTTCTTTAAAACACTGTGAATTGTTGCAGTGTTTTCCCATGTGATTTTTTTATGATTTTTTCCAAAATTATCTTTGTCGATTTTTTTTTTAATATTGAGTTGGTTAAGAATTATAATTACAATAAAGCTAAATCATATGAGGAAAGCGTTGTAGTTTTTCTCACAAAACACTGTGGATTGCTACAATATTTCTCTAAATGGTTTTTTATTTTATTTTATTGGGAAAAGCGCTATAGTTTTCCTTACAACACATTGTCAATTGCTACAACGTTTTTTATCATGGGTTTTTTTCCTTCCAAAATTATCTTTGTTGGTTTTTTTTAATATTAAGTTGGTAGAGAATTTAGCTTTGTAATTTTTTTTCTTTTTATTAACTGAAAAGTTAAATCATGCGGCGAAAGCACTGTATCTTTTCTCACAAAACACTGTAGATTGCTACAAATCATTTTGATCAGTCTCTAAGTTTTTTATCACCAACACAACTTTTTTTTTCGTCATGAAATATGTGCTCCATCATACCTTTAATTTCTATTACTTATCTAATGTTGGTTCACAATTATAACACTATCAACTGCATTTATTTTGTAAGCCCGCGGCAGCGCGCGGGCATGTCATCTCGTAATCATTATACTGTGTATTGCTATGCTACAATGATGTTTATATATATATAGTGACAATCAAAGAAAAGCAAATTTAAAGATAAAATAATTTTTTCACATGATTTAATTTATATTTTCAAATTAAATTAGATAAATTAATTTCTTTTATATTTTTGTTGCATAATAATATGACTAATTTACCCTTAAAATAAAAAATATTGCATGGCTTCCAGGAGTTCGGGTTGGTCAAGTTAACAGAGTAGATTCAGGGGGGTTTTTTCAGTTTTTTGTTTATTTATTTAACTTTAATCTTATTTTTATATTTTTGTTGCCCCCGTTTGTTTGCTGGAAAGTAGTTTCTTTTTGAAAAGTGAATTCCGAGAAAGTGAATTACTTCCTAATGTTTGGTAGTGTAATGAAAAATAAGTTGGAAAACAGTTTCCGGTGTTTGGTTATGTCATAGAAAATGAGCTGGAAAATAAGTTATTAATATTTTATTTTTCTCAAGTTTATTAAAATAATAAGGAACAAATCTTACAAATTAAATAGTTGAATGAGAATGAAATTGAAAAAAAATATAATTTCATAAATTATCTTTAAAAAATAAATAATAATCAAAATAATAGAGATCAAATCTAAAAAAATGAAAGATGAAGAAATTAAAATAATAATAATCAACATTTCATAAATTATTTCAAATAAAATAAGTAACAATCAAAAGAATGAGGACCAAATTTGATAGATAAAAAATTTCAATAAAAAAAATAAGGAAAAAGCAAATAGCAATTATAAAAATAAGGACCAAAGTTACTATAAAAATTAAATTTTTAGAGATGAAATTGAAAAATAAATATTCAAAACACTTTCCTGAAAACCAAGCCAAATTTTCCTTCGACTGAAAGTGTTTTCTGTTGACCAAAAAGTGTTTTTCGTTGACCAACTTTTCTAATGGCAAACAAACACGGGAAAGTTTGAAAAGTGGTTTCCCGGAAACTACTGGAAACCACTTTCCGGAAAATAAACATGGCCATAATAATAACTTAGGAAAAAAAACACTTTTTCAAGAGCAAAAAAATAATATAGTTCAATTTTCAGCCAATTAAATATGGAAGGATAAACTTGGGTAAAAAAACACAAAAAATTAGTCTGGGTCAACCCAAGTTAGCAAAATAGACATGTAACCTGGAAAATAGAGGTTGAGTTAGTTTGGGTTAACCTATCAAACTCACATATAATGTCATGAGGTCGAGATAACCTGATAGAAAAGAAATCAAAGAAACCACATAGTTATTTTAAAAAAATAACATCGAACGATAAAATCAAAAAAGAAAATAAGCCAAAAAAAGGATGTCAACTCCATTAACTTTTCATACTCGTGACCTAAGTTATTAGACTGGAAACACCATTTATGAAAAAACCTTAAAGCCCAATCTCTAGCAAATCAAAACACTAAGGGATAAAACAAAAACAAAAACAAAAAAATAGCAATTAAAAAAATAAAAATTAAATCAAAATTAAAGGGCAACTATAAATTTTTTATTGGAGGGTAAAATTGAAAATAAAAATAACTTTAACACAAGGACAAAAAAAACCAAAAGAATGAGGAACAAATTGGAAAAAAAATAATATACCATAAATTTGGATTGAATGATGAAATTGAAAACCAATAAAACCTTTTAAAAAGGGACAAAGAAAAATAGAAATCAAAAGAATAAGAATCAAATTAAAAAAAATACATGATAAATTAGCATTGAAAACAAATAAAACTTTTACAAAAGAGTTAAGAACAAAAATTAAAAATCAAAAGAATAATAACTGAAGTTGAAATATCAATAACAAAGAGGACCAAACTATAATTTTATAAGGAGGGGAGAAAAAAGAAAAGAAAACTTTATAGACAACAAAAGAGCTCCACCACCGCCAACAAGCACTACACCAACACGAAGAGGAAGTGGCGGCGCTTTCAATGACACGGTGGAATGATATATTTGGTCATCGAGAGACGCCGCCTAAAGTGCACGGGCCCTTTCATGCACGAGCAACTTTTTCCATTTAAATAACATTTAGTAAATATAAGAAAATCAAATTGTCCTTCATGAACCGGTAATAAAAAACTAAGTGAAAAAATCGAAAGGCCTTGGATACATGTTTCAACTTTTAAGGGTAAAACTATTATTTTACTGTATTTTTTTAAAAAAATACCTTTTGTCTGGAAGTTTAACAAATTTTAACTTGGGGGATAATTAAATTGTTTTAATATACTTCTAACTAGAAAATACACGTATACCTCCCTCCCATCAATTCTTTAATAATAAACAGTATAAAAAAACTAAAATACCCCTATCACTAAATCGTTTCAAGGGCATTTGATATTTTAGAAAGGTCTGTGCCTAGCTAGAATCTTGAAGGATCTATAAATGTAGAATGCTAGAACGTGATAGGTTTGTTAAGGCAACAATCAGTCAAATTAGCAAGGGATTTAGAGGGCTTATGAAGTCTCAACTCTGTACCTCTCCACATGTTCAGTCTACACCTGATGATATGCTGTTAGATTCGAAAGCTACGTTTAGTTTTCCAAATGGACCGCTTGAAAAATCAATGTCTTGTGATCTTGCTATGGTTAGGAGGCGTCGATTTGCTGTCAGCTTCATATGGCAACCAGCAAAATAAACCTCGTTGAGGTTGATTTTTCTATCACAAATTTGTCCATGATCTAATTGATATAATATAAAATCATAAATCAATTCATATTTAATGTATTAAAATAATCCTTTGTAGTTGTAATATTAAAAAAAAATTAACAGTCAGAGTATAATTAACATAAAAATAACATTAAAAACAATAAATAAAAATACTATTCAATAATAAATAAATAAATAAAATATAGAATATTTAAAATTAAATTGCTTCAATATGAAGAGCCTGCACTGATATCGAGGATTATAGCTTTTGTAATAATTTCAAGAGGATCATTTTAGTCATAATAAATAAATAAAATCATCAACCCCCATTTTTCCATCTCTATTTTTCTTCAAATTGAGCGGCGTCAGTTGACATTCTAAAGTTAAACCTATCGTCTGTAGTAAAAACAATTAATTAATTAAAACGGAAGGATATTTGGACATTTTTAATTTACTGTAGCATAAGATATATTTCACCATGAAATTACTATTTTGCACCTCAATCAAATATCATTTGCCCTACCTTAGGAGGTTAATAGGATCCCTTTGTTTTATATAAACAATAAAAATACTAAAATGTCTTTAGAAACCAAAAAATATATGCCTTTAATCTTTTTCACTTTTTTATATTTGAATGTATAGTAAGATTACCATACTTAAATTCCTTTCAAGTCAGTAGGATAAAAACTTTGTGTCAAGAAATATTTATGTCTTTTCAAATTAATTTTTTTTATTTTTTATTTTATTGAGGGTATTATTGTATTTTAACCAGAATTAAATAATATTAAATTTTTAAAAATTATTAGCGTTTACATTATATATGCTAGTACGTGGGATGCACATATACATTTTAAGTAGCGCGTACAATGCTCTTATGTGTATGGAACATGTCCTTCTACTTTTATTAAATACTATCCACTTTATTAAATACTATCTTAAAACAACTTATATTTTAAAAATATTATTTTATTAAATAATATCCAATTTATATTTAGTTTTTCAATAAGATTTTTTTATAAAATTATCAACTGTTTCTTTATACATTCTTTTATGACTTGACTTTGTTTTTTTCCTTAAATTTTGTTTTTTCATTTTTTTGCACAATGTTTTTTTTATGACATGATTGCATAAAAATTAGACTCCAAAAGATTCTAGTGTATTATTCTTATATTTTTTAAAACTTCTACATCATAATAATGAGAACAATACTTTTTTATTGAAATTACTTTTATGATTCTGATAATTTTTTATTAATAAAATAAACATTGTTGCAAACAAATTGTTAAAAAAAGAAATTGTATTAATAGGATAAATAAGTTTTAATTAAATATATATCATTTTTATCATTATTTTAGATTGTCTAGAGTCTTTTAGATATTTATTCTAATTGTATTTAGTTTTTATTAAATAAAGTCCTTTGCTAAGAAAACTCTATTTTGTTTTTTTGAGACAAATAGAATAATAAGAAAAACAAATTTATACTAGAAAAATATTTTATTTTATAATTTAAAATATTACTTTTCTTATAAGAAAATTATTGTCATGTAATTTAATATAAAAAATTAAATAGCTCCTTGCAATACAAAATCAGATATTTTGATTTATATTTATCTCCAAACTTCTCGATGTAGTATTTGATTTGAAGCAACATCTTTTTTTTTAATATATATTTATGCATATAATTCATGATTTATTTAATTAAATATGAGCGTTAATTTAGCTAATGACAATACCATGTACAAACATAAACTGCTCAAACAAAATGATAGCTACGTTGTTTAGAGTGTGCTTGGTATTATGGTAATTTTTGTGATTGCGGTTTTAAAAAATAGGTATAAGAAAAACACTTTTAATTGTGATTTTAAAAATATATATTTGGTTAAAATTGTTGTGGAATGAATTTTTACATATAAAACAAATGAAAAATATTTTTTTATAAATAAAAATATATTATTTTAACTTTGACAAAACTAAAATTTGAAATCCTTATTAATAGTGTCAAATGCTAAAAAAACAAAAGCTATTTAATAAATAAAGGCAAGTTAGGAAGAACCTCGAGTCATTTTCCCCTCGTTTTTCTTGAAATCAGAACAAGAAAATCCTCCCCTGGCCAAATCAAGTAACTTGTACCATAAGATATCCCTAAGCAAAATAAAATAAAAATTGTCCGCTTGCCCAACACAGCATCCACCAACCTCGAGTTAGAAGCTCACCATATCCATAGCTGCTTGACACAAAATGAACCAAACAACAGCTACATTAATATATTTTAAATGGAAAGTTCTTCGAGGCAGATTTTTCTTTGTGCATCAAATTAATGCTAATTGCTACACATGATTGGGAGATTGTCCACCTCATGATAAGCCACGGGGAGCTCACCCACCAGAAGAAAATAATTTGAAATCTCTCCAAAATCCCAGCAGCCACCCAACGCTTCTGGTTTTGTCGTGGCATGCTTGCACTGGAGATTAATACATTGAGCAATATGATCTAGAAAGCATGAGACATGGAGGCTTGGCCTGCATGTTGTGCCGCCATTTGTGCATTTCTAAGCTCCTTTGACCAGAAGCCACAGTTAAGACGGTAACTAGAAAGAACACTATTTCGACTCACAGCATGTACCAGGTTTACTAGTTTTGTAATAAAGTTGCACTTCTCAATTAATTGTACTTGAAATACATCATCCGAAGCTAATACATGGAGAGGGGAAAAAAAAAATATTAGTTCGAACCATTTCCGTACCATAAATCTGCCCCTGATGTCATTAAATTAAAATTTTAATTGAGTTGTTATTAAGCTATTTTTACGCAAAGTCTTGGACAAGTAAAATGTGATGCAATGAATGATGACAGTTTCTGTCGCTGTGACACAGATTTCTTGCGGAAAATGACAGTTTCTGTCCACCTCTTTTGAACCATTTCCTCGTTATATCAGTAATTATTTTTTATTTAGAAATATATTAAAATAAAAAAAAATAATTTTTAAACTTTATTTTTAATATTAATACATTAAAATCTTACAATTTAGGGTAAAAACAAATCGTTTGTTAGGAAAGCGGGGGAAAATGGATTTTTTCCCCATATCAGGGAAAACGAAGAGCTTGGCAAAGTCTTGGTAAACGCTCTCTTTTTATTGTTAGTATTTTTTTTCTTTTCTTTTTTTAATGTTTTTTTTTTTTTTAAAGCCCTCAGGAACTTTGCTTGTATCCACATTTGAATGGGAAAAGGTGGTCTTGAATAGGTGGGCTTCTAGAAGATCATTACGTATAAAGCCCACGGATATACGATGGCCACGGGAACCACACAAGAAAGGTCAATTGGCCAGCAACTCCTGTATAAAGACTGGTGTGATGCGGCCTCTTCTGTTCATCAATTGCTCTCTCCTAACTACTACTATCCCATAATTTACAAGGCAAAAAAAAAAAAAAAGGAGCTCTTTGAACCATGTTTTTTAGCATTTCATCTAATTATGTAAGAGAAAAGATGTATAACATTTTTATTGCTGTATGTCATGGGATTTGAGTAATGTTTGTTAATGAAGTGATGGCACTTTAATCATACTCAAGCCAGCCTCCTCGTGTTAGAACACTTGTGTACTTGAGTTCTTTGATTCTAGACCATGTAATCTTGTTAAGATAATTCTCAAAAGAAAAAACAATCTTAGTAAAGTTTAAGATGTTGAGGAGGTTGGTGACAAATGACAATGATGTTGATGATATCTATGAAACTGAATAGTGGGCACTAGGCAATTTTCTTGATACTAATTTTAATAGGGACACGGTAACGAATCCTGTCGTTTCTGCAACATGAAGTCTAAAATTATAATTTAATTTCTTGACTACAGAATAATTGTGGCCCAACTCCTCATATTTACGAAAGAAAAGGAGTATAAATGCAACTAAATCAGCGAAAGCATCCAAAAGTAATTAATATTTGAAGGACATGTTGAAGCTATATAAAATATCCGCTATGATCGAAGCATATAAAGTAGTAATTTTACTTTAATAAAACAAAATATAATGTACAACAAAGTCCTCTTTTCTCATGTTTACCTTCGGTGGAGATTCATTTTTTCTAGGTTTGGTTTAATTTGAGTGGTCTCGGTGTTAAGGTTTAGTCTAGATGGCATGTTGAATTTATTTTCTCCATTTTATTGTTTTCAATTCTAATTCAAGCATATTAGGTACCGTAAGAAAATATAGCAATTCTTGTGTGAATTAATTGCTTGCGTAGAACCTCGTCAGAGTCACCTCTCATCCTGCTCCAAAATAGGATTTGAAGGTGTATTTCAATGATTCTGAAAAAAATTAATTTTTTTTTATATTCTTGAATTATTTTGATTTATTAATATCAAAAATATTTTTTAAAATAATATCTGTCACACTTTTTAAACCGTAGTTTTTCCTCTAGCACAAAAAGATCCAACAGTGTCATTCGCCTGGGGTCTTGTGCCATAGCCTTCAGTCTCCCCTCAAACGCATTAATTAAAGCATATCTCTATCAAAGCGTGTTTTATATATGTTTTCACATATATACACGGGCGTACCTAGGGTTATGCTTAGTAGAGATCCTGGTACCCCAAAGTTTTAAAATATTTCAATTTTAGTTTTTATTTTTTTTATTCAGCCCCTATATATATATATGTATATATATATATATTGTAAGAACAAAGAAGCAGAAGTTAATTATTGTAAAAAAATAAAAATAAGGTCCCACATTTATCAATTTCATTATTTTAGTATTTCTACTCGGCCAAAATAATGCCTGGTACTTGTTTAATTTGAGTATGTATAAGTACTCTCCTGATGAAAATGGCCTCGCCAGCCAAATTTTGCTTTAGAACAAAACATATTGTGAGGAAGTATATCCACGCGTGGGTACTTGAATATTCTTCCAGAAGATTTGACGAAAACACAGATTCTAAGACGGAATTGTCACCCTCCATCACGTAGCAGCCTCACAGTGGTGGTAATTATTGACTTTTTTGCTCTAAAGAAACTGCTAAACCTGCAGCTAATATTATTACATTACACCTTCAATTATATTATATTATATTATATTGAGGAAACCATATTTTAGCCCCCAAGCGTTCAATAATGTTCTACTCTGGCTCTTGCAGTTTTAAATTTTGTAATGTTAATCATATGGTTTCAAAAGGTTCCAAATATAGCCTCTCACCGTTTAAGTAGTCAACTGAACCTATATGATTATTCATTTATCCTTCCATTTCTTCTCTAATAAACCCAAATTTAATATTTCTAACAACTCTAAAAACTCAAAACCTATTGTCTTAGATAACATGTTTGGGCAAAACTGTCAGTAGGCTCAACTTAGAGGAAGATTTTAGCACTCATGATCTAAGCCCGGAGAAAAAGCATAATACCACGAGCTTAACCCGGTAGAAGAGCTCAGCTCTCACGTGCTTAGTTACATTTTGGTTTATACTTTTTCTATATTTTTAGTTGTATAAAAAATCTTATAAAAATCTATTATATTTTCACTGTATTAATGTTTATATAAAAGATATTTATTCCTCATTAATACATGTGTCATATATATTTTCTCTTATTAATACTTATGTAAAAGATATTTATCTTTCATTAATACTATCAGGATAAAATTATATTTTAACCCATCCTCTCAACAAAATAACAAAACTTATAGGCTTTAGATACCTCATAAATCCTTTAAACTTAAGCTTCATAATCTTCATTCTTTATTGTATATATATTTTCAAAGTATCTTTCTCTAAAATATCATTGTTTTCTCTCTCTAAAAAAGATACTTACTTAAACATTTAAAAATACTTAAATCTACCAAAAAAAGAACATTTTGCATGTACCAACTATTTTGACATATCAAGCATCACGTATCAGTTATCAACCACTTTGATAAGAAAAAATAAATCAAATTACTAAAATTAAAAGATTAACTAATCATCCAATATATAAATCTTACTTCTACGTACGACAACTAGATTTTTTCAAACATCATCATTCACCTATAGATATTCATTTTCTCCTTCCAAGTTTTACATGTGTGATAACTAAGGAATTTTTGAAACCTAAAAAACGATTAGCTATATATTTAACGATCCTTCAATCGGAAATCATAGTAATTTTTTTTGGTAACTAAAAGATAAATATAGAGAAATTTCCAACTAGAGGAACTGAAGTTGGGTATTGTTGAATCTATAAAGGCAAATACATACCCTATCCTTATACTATTATTATACTGACTGGAAATTTGGGGTTGCTCCACGTTAGAAAATCAGGAGCCTCGTTGAATAATGGATCCTATGAAAAGTGGAATGAAGGACCAGTACTTTTCATACACCCCTCTCAACGAGGAATCAAGTTTTATAATGGGATTCATAAGTGGTGACTGGTCGGTCCATGTCATTCCATTGTTTTTTTCTTACAGAGAGTAGGTAGAATTAGCTGTAAGCATGTAGTTGAACCCAAAAGTGGTCTTCTTGCGACGCTTACTTCGTCAACCATACCAAGTGCAGAAGACCCTTCAGGCAATCAGTCCCAGCTTGTGAAACCATCTGTGCAATAGTAGATAATATCTAGAGTAGGTATTGACTTTTAGTGAAGTCTGTGTAAAACATTAATTGATCATATGAAATTAGAATGCAGGGAGGGAAGAAGTGCCAAATTTGTGTACTTTTGGTGTAATCTCTTACAAGAATATTCTCGTCTTTTACAGAAAAATAAGGGACTCGGGCAAATGAAATGAGATGCAAAACTAGGTGATTTGCTTATGGATCAAGCTATTAACGGCCACAAATTGAGAAATTCTTGATAGATTGGATCCATATGAACGAAAAAGTCATAATTTGTCAGTAAAAAGACTCAAAACAATTTGTGATTGGATTGATCCAATTGACAGAATCATAAATAAATAAAAATTGTTCTCCAAACCATCCTAGCAAAAAGAAAAAAAATGAAAATGAGGTATGTGCTCATGGATAAAAAGGCAACCGCAACTACAAGCATACTTTTGCTATATTGTTTTTAAAATCCAGGACGACCAATTGGTATACAAATATAATAAAATAGAGCCATCCTGTTTCATGGGCAATGTTTCCTACTTTTCCACTTCTGATACATGCATAAACAATCTGATCTACCATTTCCAGGCGGGCATTTCTCAACGCATTTATGAATGTTCTCATAGCTTGTTTGGGAAAGCACTTGTTCTAAAAAAAAAATTATTTTTATTTAAAAATTATTTTTTAATATTTTTTAATGTGTTGATATAAAAAATAAATTTTAAAAAATAAAAAATTATATTATTTAAATATATTTTTAAATAAAAAAACACTTTAAAAAATAATTATTACCACGCGATACCAAACAAATTTAATTTAATTATCAAATATCGAAGTAGTACTGTTCCTGAACTTGCAATTGGTTAATAATTACAGGGTACAAGTTATTAATAAAATATCACAATTCGGTTTCAATTATTGAAAGAAAGAGAAAAGAATTGTACACAAGTTAGGGTAAATGATGGATAATAATCACAATCACATGTAATTATCTGATGCAAAAAGAAGAAGCACTAACACTTTGTCACTCTCGCATTTTTAAAAGGTTTCTTTGTGAATGGGAATGCAGTTTAAGGTTTTAAGCGCCGAATTAAGGCTAATGACCCACATTACACTAATTAAGGAATCTATGGGAGATCGTGCATTTATGCCAAAATTTACAGCCCTTTAGCCTCGGACAAGTGGCTTATACTGTGCCACTTAAAATGTGTCTTGGCAGACAGGTGATAAAATTTACAAGAAAGAAAGCACCACTGCTGACCTGACATATTTCGTATAGGCTGCGGACTGATCTTTGGTTATCCCTTTAGGATTTGTGTACCAAGGTGATGGTCGGAGGGTACTTTAGTTATCCAGGGCAGTTCAAGCATGGGAGTAGAAATTTTTGTTTTGTTTTTTTTAATGTTTCAAAAATATATTTTTTTTAAATATTTTTTTTAATTTTAAATTAATTTATTTTTTGTTTTTTAAATTATTTTAATGTACTAATATCAAAAATAATTTTTAAAAAATAAAAAAATATTATTTTAATATATTTCCGAGTGAAAAATACTTTGTAAAGCAACTACACTCCCAAACATGTTCTAAGATGTTAGATTTTTTGGGCTGTCAAGTTTTTTTATATTTTATTTTAGAGAGTTTATCTACATAAAATAAATTTTTTATCAATCTTAATATATAATTTTTATATGGTTTGATTTAAATGAATGAAATATAATAGTAATGTATACTCTTTATGTATTGTATTTTATTTATCAATACATTAATTATTAGTGCGAATATTATTTTTGAAATTGATAGTGTTTATAAAAATTTAAAATAAATTAATATTAATTATATAGCCTTATCCTTCAAGTACCAGAAAATTTCCTCTTTTTTAATTAAAATATGAGCATTTGATGTGTTTTTTTTTTAAAAAAAATCTTGTTGATCCCTAAAATTACCGAAAAAATATATTCCCTTTTGTCCAGAAAACATTCCTAACATATTTAACGTTTCCAGGGATGGAGAATTTTCACCCGCCTCTAAAAAAAAGATGAAACGGTTGGGTTTTTTTTTTTGTAATAAATAAAAAGGTTTGATCCCTGAAAAGGAAACTTCGTTCTCTTTTATCCCTCCAAAATCTTCTTAACAAGTTTTAAGTGTTTGTCTCTGTTCTTGTTAAAGCAAAATATTCACTCATGAGCTGGTTTCATAGAAAAGCTGGGGTCTCCTCAAGTGGATTCCCTGCATCTTCCGGTCTCCTCCTGCTCCTGGTCTTCTGTGTTGGTCAGCAGCTGATGCTGCCGACACCTAATTCATCAGACCTTGGTTTCAGTTTTTCTTCTTCTTCTTCTTTGTACGCAAAAAATAATAATAATCAAAAGCCGGAATGTTGGTTAGCTAGTTCAATTACTCTAGAAGCTAGAACGTAAGTTAGGGTGCCATGGTTCTAGACTTGTAGCCTGCAGCTAGGTAGCCCGGTGGTTAAAACTCAAAATCAAGTCTTAGGGGCCGATTCCAGTAAGTCCATAAATGGGAATGCGGTTTAGAATAATTAAATTATCAACTTATCCTTGAATTGATTATTTTTGTCAGAATGAACACAGAAATGACAAGGAAATTTCTCATTAATTAGACTTGCGGAAGAGAGCAGAGTACTGAAAGAGACAGACCCCCCTACATACACAGACATACAGGAGAGACATAGAAGTATGTTGAAAATCCCTTTGGAATAAAAGCCCAGTAGATATACCTAACTTAATTTACTTGGAATGTGGGGGTCCATTTTCCTTATGCGAGTTCAAAGCTTTTTGTAGCCTTCGTTATGCAATGAGCTTAGCAGGGAAAAGTCCATTTGGAAGAAAGCTTAGTTGCTAGTTAGTTTTTACAAGCAGGCGGCGATCTATTATGTTTACGGGGAGCCCAGAAAGTCTCAGGCCCGAAAGACAGATCTTCCTACCTTATCTCTCTCTCTCTCTCTCTCTCTCTCTCTCATTTTTCTTTTCTCTTTATTCTCATATCAGTTTACACATTGATCAATATGAAATCCTCTCTTCAGATAATCTTGAAAAGTTATACTAACTTTACCTAAATTAATGCAAGAAGTTAACAGTTATTGTGAATTTATCAATTCCCTTGTAAATTTTTCAAGAGTTAATTCGACAAATGAGCGATCTTGAAGCACTTGTTAAGAATCACTTAATGTTTGTAATTAATTTATGTGTTTTCTTTTTATTTAAAATTTATTGTGAGCACTTGAAGAATTATTATATAAATTACAAATATTTAATGTATATACTTAATGTCATTGATTTTTATTTGAATATTTGATTTTCATTATTTCTAAACACAATTCAACAATAAATAAAGTAAATAAAGTTCAATCAATTAATGCATTCAAATAATGTTTAACGGTGTTTTGCTTTTGCTACTTCTTAAATCTTTCCTCATTCACTCTTAGTTTAATTTGGATTAAGTGTCCTGTAAAACAATGCCTGGTTTTCTTGGAAGCCATTAAAATATATATATTTTCATTCCCACCCCTAATTATATCTTTATATTTCCATCTCTCTTTTTTTAAGTAAAACAAATCAACAAGGTATTTGGTGGATGGTTTGCACCAAGAAAATCTCCACCGACGACGATCAAGAAATTAAGAAAGAAAGAAAAAATCTCCATCGACGCTTCAACCTGCAAATGTGCACGTGGTTTGACAACTAGTTCAAACTTCAATGTCGATGCAATATTTTTCTTAAAATGGCAGGGAATAAAATCACAATCGGACCCGCCCTACCGGATTTGGTTTGGTTGCCACGTGCACATGCATGGTGCAAGGCTACATACTAGGTATTCACTGTTTCCATTTATAAAATTCATAATCCAACAACACAAACCCTAGCTAGCTGTATCTTTGATGAAATGTATTGTCCCTTTCTGGGTGTCTTGATCTTCCAACATGGGAAGATCTCTTCAAAATTGGTATATAGAGCAGGGAAGATATGTCTAGGTGGGCTTCTTGAAATGCTGACATGAGCTGTGACATGAGGTAAATAATAGAGACTTTTGTCCAGTTTTCCTGGTTACAACATTCCCTATTTCTGATTTTCCTGATAAATCTAGCAGTTACTGATCTTAACCTCCACGAATTCTGGATGAGAATCAGTTAATATGAATCAAGTTTGACGTCCTAGTCAAATTAAATCTTGAAATTCAAACCGGATCAAGCTAGCCTTTTTCTTTTTGTTAAGATACAAGATAATTATTGAAAACAAGCTCTTTCATAATTAATTTCATGCTGGCTGTTGTTGATGAATGGATAATTCCTTTCCTTTCCTTTTTTTCTCTTTCTTGAAGCATGGAATTGATAAAACTCTTGTATTTCTAAATCTTCATTGTATTCTTTTTAATTAAGATTTGAAATTAAAGAAAAAAACTCCTTGTAAGAATTATCTTAGTTGTTCGGATTCGATTAATAAAGAGGCGAAAGATGATATTAACTTGAATAAAGTCCTATATAAAATCGTGTACGTAAGCATTACATTGGGTGTGCATACTCAGCTATTTTTGCTTGTTTATCAAATTCAACAGGACTAGCAACTTGATTGAAAATAACCTTACACCAGAAAGATCGATGGAAAAGGAACAGATTAATTAATATAAGCAACACGGTAGCAGAGGAAAGGGGTTTCAGCAGTCGTCGTGGTCGGCTGGTTGAAGCAACAAAAAATCTCTTCGAGGTGACTGATCTCATAATAGCCAATGGTATTTAAACACATGCCCAATTATTTTCAAAGGGCACATGTAGATTTTGACTAATGAGGTAATGAAGGAGACAACAGTACAGGAAATCCCACGCTGAGATGTTTGGAATGGGCAGACCGCAGACCTACTCTAGCTTGGTATGCGATGGCATTTCCACTAATCAAAAAGCTCGTTTCAGGAAATCCCATATTGCTGATCTTGAGAGATAATAATGAAGGGTTTTTTTTTAAAAAAATAAAAAATAAATATCACAGTAAATTAAAGATTTTGACAGGATAATATAACTTTTTTAAAAAAATTAATAAAATAATATATTCTTACATTGTCACGTTTATGTAACAAAACAACTTAACATCTTGCATTTTAAAAACACAACTTATTGTGAAATTTAAACCTAGGTCGAAAAACACGGAACATGAAAGCAAAAACAATATCTCATACTTTGAAAGCACGACTTATAATAAAATTTAAATATGGATTGAACAACACGGACATGCAAAAGCAACATCTCGCACTTCAAAAGCATGACTTATCATGAAATTTAAACATAAATAAAAAAACATGAAACATGAAAGCAAAAGCAACTCCGTCTCTCAACAAACCGGTGCCTTAGCTCATATCTCTTTAGAAACTCATCAAACACTTATCGTGTAATATATTTATCTTATGTTATTATGATAATGCTATAATTTTTTATGAATAATAGTATTACATACAATAATAAAAGCAATTTATTGTTAAATGATAATTTAGATATGTCATATGCAAAAATAAAAACAATTATTTGTCATGAACTTGGATAGAATTACAATAACATTAATGTTGAAATAATTTGAAGGTGTTAAATTGATGAACATCAATATTATTTTGTATTGATTGTGTGATGATAATTTTAAAACAATAATTAATTTTTTTATCCATACTGATTTGAATATGATGGTATTGCATATTAGTGGTCGCTTTAAAATTATAATTAATGATAATTATATTTTATTATTAATAAATGTTATTAATTTATTTAATTAGATTTTAATTACGGTGTATAAATTTAAATAGTTAATATTAATATAATTAATAGTCGACATTTATAGTGAGTGTGTGCGTGGAGGGGGGGCGTCAAAACTCCTAAAAATACTTTTTTTTTTAAAAAAAAAATTATATATTCCTCTTAAATTTTACTGTGTTTTCTTTCTCATATTGTATTAATTACTTAAGCAAGCAAAAAGGTAATTTAAAGACTTGAGAGGTTTTTGTTGAATTCAAAAACTCTAATGGATGGTTGAATCTTGGAAAAGAAACAAATTATATGAAAATTATCCTCATGCCGAGAGAGCCTTTTCTTTTTAAGAATAGCATTATTGTGTGCTACAATCTCATGTTTGTTCTAAACCCTTATTCTTTCCGTATTTACTTTTACTTGTTATTTTTATTATTGATCTTAATTATTAATTTAATTAATATTAAAAAATAAAAACAATAATCTTGGTTTCATTTACTTGCCTAATTCTTTCAAATATCTTTAATTTTCCTAACATCTATATTCTCCTAAGACATTATAAGTTGATTTTTAATTAACATATATTGAAGCATAATCCTTAAAAAAAAAATCAGACATGTCCATCGTAATTGCGGGCTACATGTGTTACAAAACATAACTTTCTCTCATAGTTTAGGACCATACATTGGTAAAAGAACACTGCGGTAATAGTCGGTGATGTGCTGCCTTCTATATCAGAGGAAAGTCGTGTTTGAAGAGAACATTAACAAAAATGTGGCTGTGGCTAAGGTAGATGTCAAGGTCCTACATCTGTCGTTTAAAAGTCTACAAGAAACAGTATTTTGGTGAAAATTGAATGGACATCATGCATCTTTTAACCACCACATATTTCACGAGAAATACCAGGTGGGTCAACAGCTTTTAAGAGCAAGCACTTGAAATATTGATTCTTCGTCTATATTTAATTTCTTGGATTGCTTGGATTCAAAACGAGCTAGCTCATTGTCTACTGATCAATGGCTTCTTTTTAATAATCATGCCTATGATCGATGATATGCTAAGACACTATGTGCTAGATTCTCCTCCTAAGACTCGCCAAAAAAAGAAAACAAGAGATTCTCCTCCTAAGAACATTCAATCATAGTGATATGGTTAGGGATGCACTGCTCCGATTGAGAAGGGATCCGTTTCGTTATTCAAAAAAGGGTCCAATTCTTGACATTTGGTGATGAAAAAAGTCTTAGTCGATGAATTTTATGAGAATTGAGACTAAAATCCCAACTTGCGTGTTCTTTAAACATACGGTTTTTCCCTGACGAAATTTCCCTGAATCATTTTCTTAATTTTATGATTTTTATCTATAATTATAGTTCAAACAATAAAACATACTTGCAAGTTACATCCTTTCACAGAAAACTTGAGCCACTAGTGTGTGAGTGTCATCTTGATCATTTGCTGGATCTTTTCGAACCATTACATTAACATTTTTAATTTATTAGAAAGGAAATAGTTTACACAGTCACGACACATCATGTATCAAATAAAAAACGCGGGAAATTATTTAATATTATTTTTAAATTTGACCCAACATATTAACCTTAAAATTTTTAACACAATTCTTTGTCTAACTCAGATTTAAAATTAAATCGTGTGAAAATTATCCTGACATAAACCAGTCGACTTAAAAGGTCTAAAGATAGCCCGAAAGATCAACAACATGGTTTGATTTTAAAATTAAAAAGACTTTTTTTTAATATTAAAACAATAATATATTGAATCAATTTGAGTTTTGTGGTTTTATCTCGTCAAATTCGTTATCTGGATGATGGATTCCACTTATTTTAAAAACTTTGTTTTTTAAAAAAAAAACTGTTTTTTTTTTAATTATACAATAACAAAAGTAGATGCTCCTAAAACTAAGTACAAACCAAACACAAAGAAAATATTAGGATGTTTGTTTGAAACTATAATTATCAAACCTAAACAATTTATAAAAATAAATTTAAAAATAAATATATATTGAAAAATAAAAATAAGGATGAAAAAAAGGGGAAAAT